>OZ017797.1:22377070-23863098 GCA_963969395.1 Pseudoscleropodium purum
TCGATAGTCAAATTTGATTGTCGCTTTTCAATAGTTGTAAACCAATAACCACAATGTTAATATTCATTTTCAATCGTCATTTTGCAATGGCCATTAATTAATGGTCACTTTTGACAAATAGTCAATCGATAGTCACTTAACAATTGTCAACTTAATACATACAAAAATAATCATTACATTTAAATTTAAAATTATACAACGACAAGGTAAAATCAGGGTTGACATGACGTCCGGATGCGGACGCTGTGTCCGCAGCGTTCGCTGACATTCGCGTCCCGGCGGACGCAGCGTCCGCCTGTCCCCCGTCCGTCCGTCCGCCCGATTATGGCCGTCCAATCGACGCGCGGACTGATCTGGTCCGCACGATTTGGGCGTCCGCCCCGCCCGTCCGTTTTCCAACGGCGGTCGGGATGCTGCGTCCGCTAGCGTCCGGACGTCCGGACGTCCGGAAAACGGACGCTATTTTGGGGCGGACGTTGACATTCGTCAACCCTGGGTAAAATGCATACAAAGGATTGTATTAACAATCTATGGTGAATTTGAAATTGTCGCATGTTTAACATGATTATATCTATAGGTGATTTAGTAGCATAGCTACTCAATAATCAATAATTGATAGTCAATCAACAATATTCGTTTGCAATTGTCGTTATTCAATGCTTCTCATAGCAATTTGATGGTTAATGAATCAGTAAACAATAATCAATAATCAATAATCTCTTGAGTTTAAAATTAAGTTATCACGACAACAATCGTTTCATCAATAGTCTTTTGTAACCGGCCCAATTCCGTATCATCGATAATCACTTACGTTTTAAAATTATTCTTCATTTAATTAGAAAACTTAAGTCTACCAGTCCCAAAAGACTAGTAAAATTCCTTCACTTCATCTTCACATGTTCTAATTCAATATTTGCATCGACTTTACGTATATTAATTAATTTATTAATTTCACAACCTCTCGGCAACAATGCTTCAAATTAATTTAATTCCCTACATTCATTCTTAATTGATTACGTAATTAATTTCCCTTACAAATTCTCTCAGAGTTTGCTTTCTTAATAATTATTTATAAAATTAAACTCTCAAAATTATCATTCAATACTCCGTAGTTATTCTCTCCAATGAAAATCAAATCTATATGTGTTCTAAATTGCTCACAATTAATCACTCGGCAATGAATACTAAGAATTAATTATTATTAATCAATTGGCCAACCAGCTCTTTTTTTAAACCACAAAATACTATGATAATTAATTAAAAATTCACACTCTTAAATTGCTTCCATAAAAAAATACAATTTAATTCTCTACTTAGAGAAATTATTTGTATCACTCAATTTCATCAACAAAAACTACAAAGGATTACAATAAATGATCTCCCAATATAACTCTCTTAAAAATGAACAATTAATTCCTTAAGCAATTACAAATTTCTCTTTACACTTTAAATGAATAACCAAGAATTATCTCTCCAATAGTCCAATTCTCTCAACAAAGATATTAAGAATCAATTTATAAATTAATTCCTCACAATTAACACTCAACAATAAAGCTTCAATTATATTAAATTGCATTATCCTTCACAAATAACACTCAAAGAATGACAAGTGATAACACAAAAATTATCCTCGACAATTATTAATAAATTTTAATTACTCTCCAAATTTCACTTACATTTATAAAAATATCAATCACATTTAATTAATTATCACATATACAATTGCCCTCATGGCAAAGCACAGATAATCACACAAAATTAATTAGCCTAAGCTCAAGCTATGAACATTCAAGAACATACAATAATAAATTCACACAATAACACATGAAAAACAAAGAATGCAAGAGAGAGAGAGAGAGAGAGAGAGAGAGAGAGAGAGAGGAAAGAAGGAAAAAAAACATTTATACAATTATACCAAAATCAAGATTTGAAAAGACATGAGACACAACCCTCCCAACTCTAACTATCTTAATTAATTCAAATTTCATTCATTCAAAATAAATTCAACAAACTTAATTCATTTCCATTCCTTTTAAATTATGCCTTTTAAATTTAACCGCATTCACACAATAATTTAAAAATAAACAAAATAAAGAGATAAAAGTTCTCGTACTTTGCTAGTATTGAACTAAAACTTTTGCATCATTGAGTGCAAGTAAATGATTTTTCAAACTCTATTCTTTGAATATTATACAAGTAGAATGGGATTCCTATACCTCCTGAATCTTGAGTAGCATGGTATTATTCTAAATTCAAAAATTCAATCTTGAATTGCACGGTGGCATTTTTGGATTTAGAGTCTATCAACTCTTTTTGTAGCAATTTATTATGGGAAAGATTTTGACTCCCTAAATAATATCAAAAATCTGGAGGAAAAGAATAAAATAAAATAAAAAATAAAAGAGAGGATAAAAAAATATATTAAAAAATACAAAAAATAAATTTTAAATTTAAAAAAAATGAGAAGTAATGAAACAATCAAATAGATACATAACGAGTAGAGAAATAAAAGACATAAAAGAGAAGAAAAAAAGAGAAACAAATTTCATGAAAATATAAAAAATCAAAGAAGGTTTGAAGGAATTAAACCATCAAGAAGAAATTTAAAAAATTCAAAAGGAAAAAATAAATTGAAAAAGGAAAGAGAGGATAAAAAAATATATAAGAAAGAAAAGAAAAAAATAAGTTGTTTTTTTAATTTAAAAAAAATTAGAAGTATTATCTTAAATGGAAGAGTTACGGTCACAATGAATGCATTGGCCTTTGTTGCTCTGAGCAATGGGTGGGAATTACACCCTAAATGCTACCTAAACGATAAGTTGCCCTCACCAAAATCTAAATTATTTAGTTAATTTTACAAAGGTTTATGGCAACTCAATATTTACCTAGGTAATTCTACAATTGTCTTTAATTAACCTATTATATAGCACATACCATCCTGCATTATTGAAAAGGTGTTGCAAAGAACCACCCTAAAAAATAATCCTAGTCAGTGCTAGCTTTTAAAGTGTAGTGTAATCACAAATTAGTCATTTCAAAGTGAATTGACAATGAAACCTGGCTCATTGGAGATGTTCTGAAACCACTCTAACAATGAATGGCCGTTTTTTTTTTTTTTATCTGGCTAGAGAGAAAAACTTTCCCACCATCTAATACAAGGAGGCTCTGAGTCATTTAGTAGTTGTTTTGAAGTCACACATAGTAACAAAATAGTATTGCAATTCACTCCAAAATGACTAGGGCCTACTAAACAAAAATATTTGGGTTCACATCAAAAGGTTGACAACATTGTAGATGAAGTATTGTGGATGAAGTGTTGACTATTAGGAGGATAGTAATATGCAATAATGAATTATTATATTATAACAATAAGTGTTTATATATACAAGGAAGGGTCGTGTCCATAGATAAAAGGTCAGAACCTTCTATCACATTTAAATACTAAACTATACACTATACTATATACTAGTATATGTCTAACATTGACCTCATGACCTTCTCATCCCACAGTCACGAACATGACTGCATGTCAATTATAATGCTATAAATCTTCTATAACTAGTACAATTAGGGAGTAGTAGTCATTTTTTAGTTGTTCTAGAGAACTAGTGGTTCTTTTACAGTCACATTTTTGTCCATTACTTTTAATGATTGGGCCTAATGAAGACCATGGCACAATTGATTTTGCATGTAGAGCATTTCTCCAAAAGTTAGAACAATCACAATAGTAGTATAGAATTTTGATTTGACGTTAATTTGGTTTTATATAGATGTAGTTGTAGGTAATTTGAGATGGATTGGAGGCCTTAGAAAGGTATAAATGGCTCTCACCTCCTCTCTCTTTGCACCCCTTCTTTTTAGTATTTGGCCACATGTGGCCATGTTGTTTGAATTTTTGGCATTTGCCAAAAAACTCTTATTTTTCTTGCAATTGAGCATTTTGCTCATGATTTTCAAACTTTCTTTTGTATTTTTTGCCTACTTCACAGGATGTTGGAGTACCTTTGAGTATTTTTATCCTTTGCATGTGCTTTCAAGTGGTTTAGTTCCTCAAACCATTGATTATTGTGTTGGGTCTACTAACTAATTCTACTTGGGGATTTTTGGAAAGAGATTTCACAACTGTTGTTGCAAATCTCCCCTTGTAGTCTCATGTTGGAACTTGTGGTTTGTTGTGAGTCATCAAGTCATTTGGGAGGTGATGTTTGTTGCAATCCTCTAAATTCCTACAAATCGTGATTTTTTTAGTGTTTTTGTTTTTTCTAATTGGAAACTCTAAATTTCCACTAACCCTTGGATTTTGTCTAAAAAGTGGTGTTATGCCACTAAACGGGGAAGCTATCACCCCAACACAAACTTCCAACAGTATTGTTTGAAGTTAATTGGAGAGGTCTTGGGTTAGATCCAAGACTCTCAATCGTCCCCGTATAACGAAATTATTGCAAAAGCAGGGCTGACACGACGTCCGGACACGGACGATGTGTCCGCAGCGTCCGCTGATATTCACGGTCCCCGCGGACGCAGCGTCCGCCGGGACCGCCCCGTTCGCCTGTCACCCCGTCCGCCCCGTCCGCTTTGATGGCCCTATTTCTTCCGACCGCCCTACCCAAACTGCCCCGCGGTCACTCCCTTAATCTTTAAACAATTAAATGTTAAATGAAGTGCAATGGTTTGCGATTTGTCATTAAAACAATGTCTCTTATAAGTTGAAAGATTATAAAGTTTGACCATGAGTCCATGATAGTCTTGAAACTATGAAAAAATTCCAATTCATTTTCAAAAGGCAAACTAAAAAAATTTGTGACTTCAAATATATATATACACTATTTAAAAAATCGAGATCAACACAAATACAAACATAATCAATATGGGCAAAATATATTGAATTTAATATAAAATACCATACATTGTGCACATTTGGCTAATTGCACATATAATTTTTTTCATTCCAACTCTATATTTCTAAACTAATTTTTAATGCCTATATTCAAGTATTCAACTACTACTTCTACACTACCAATCTAATATAAATGGCGGAAATGTTCATCTGGCATCGGCCAACGATATGTATTAGAAAATCGCGTAATCACATGGGCCAAACTAGTATTTTCATCGTCAAGCTTCGAAGAAATGCGCTTCAAGTAAGCATAAAACACTTTTGCAAAGTCATGAAAGGCAAATTGTGTCACACTAGGTGTTTTAAGTAGCATGTTGAAATACGCCTCTGACATGTTGTTTCCATTCATCCGCCGAGCAATTTTTCGAACGGCATATTCTTCCGACTTACGTGAATACATCGGAATGACTTCCACATCTGCACCTGCTTTATGCAAATATGCAATACGTGGATCCACCTACCATCTCCTCTACAAAGTTTGTTTCATCTCATCTGCTGATGTGAATGTGTACAAAGACTTCATTGGCTGAGAAGCTAAGGTGATCATGCCCCAATCGCAAACTCCAATATACACACGTGACTCATCCTCTGGAAAATGCAACAAGATGTTGTCCGGAGAAAGATCATTGTGCAAATGTCCAGCAAGATGCACTGCATACATTATATGCATAAACGCCCATGTCAACTCCGTGCGCTTCTTCCGATATCGCCCTAAACGGTGAGCTTTTACAACCTCCTCTTCGGTTGGATTTGTATACATCAAACGGATTTGAATGTTGTCTAGAAAGTTCTTATCCATATTCAACATTTGTCGAAGAGTTCCACCATTCTACCAATACGCATAACCTTCACACGTCGTTCCGTGCACTGCAGCAAACCGTATCACACCCGCGTGTGGAATTCGAACAGCCATTGATTCGTTTTGATGTTCTAACTTTGCAAGATCGGGTCGAGTTTGGTGGTGAATGGATTTCTTTGCCCCAAACTCCCAATGAGGAAGTATTCCTGGACATCCTTCAATACGAACCTTTTGAATCGTTGCATATCTACCTCTCATTGTTCTATCATCAACAACAATCACGCGTGCTGTATCTGGAAGTGCTATGAGGTGCCATTTGGTCCTTTCCGCTTCAGCAACTCCATCATTGCTTTTCCACCAACCAATTGAACCGACTCGATTGTGCTTTTTGGCAAATGGAGCACATTGCCCCCTAAATAAGTCCGCTTTCAAAATCACTTTTTCAAACTGGGCGTCATTGGGTCGATATTCCTTGCCATATTTAACCAAAATGACTTTGGAATTCTACAAAGCGTCATGAACCTTGTTCTCCAAACATTTGGTGAAGTACGTTTTATGCATTTCGTCATGCCACTTTGCCACATTCAATGCATTCAACAACATCTGTGTCATGTCTACCTTGAATTTAGACACGTACTCCTCTTGATATCTGATGTACTTATTGTCTAAAGACAATGTTGTTTCCGATTCATAAAATTGAACGATGTGCTCAATCATGAATTTTTTGCATTCCTCCGAAGGACTTTGGCGAGCTACCTCCAAGTTTGATGGTCCCTTTCCATGTTTAAGCTTCGCAACCTTCTTCTTCCCCTTCGTCATCGTGACAAATGAAACTGATATAGATGAAATTTTCTAATTTAAATGTGAATTCACGCGCAAGTGTTAAAAAAATTGGTAACAAGGGGGCCCCAATAAACCACTCTTGCCTTGCCTTGGAAAGGAGCCAATGGAGGATGAACCACCAAGCTCTCCGCTCCACCTTACATTCACAAGGGGCAAAGCAAAAGTAACAATGCGGACGGCCCTAAACCGTCTGCCCAATCGGATGGGCCGGGGGTGGTGGACGGATCGGCCGTCCGCCTCCCCGAAACTCTAGAGCCCCGTCCGCCCAATCGGACGGTCACGGGCGGACAAATCTGGCGTCCGCCCGATCGGATGGTCCGGGGGGGCGGACGGGTATCGGGGCGGACAGGGCGGACGGGTATCGGGGCAGACGGGGCGGACGGCGGACAGGTATTGGGGTGGACGGGGGTGTGGGTGGACGGGGCGGACAGGGCGGACGGCGGATAGGTATCAGGGCGGACAGGGTTTAGGCGGATGGGGCGGACGGGTATCAGGGCGGATAGGTATGAGGACGGATGGGGCGGTTTCACCCTGAAGCGCTTCGACGTCCATATTTTGCACGATAAACAAAGGTCTTTATGGCACTGTATAGTCCAACTAACTTTTCATTCATTCAATGTAAAATTTGAAATTAAAAAAGGTAGCCTTCCTTTATGACCAAATTTATGAATTCTTGGTAAATGATATTTTTGTACAAAGATATGAGCTAAAATGTGCAAAAATTCACGAAAGGATTGCGACGTTTAATATAAGTACCCAAATATTCACGTTGCATTGTGTATAAGCAATTGTAAGAAGGTAGTTGAATAAAAATTCTACTATGAAATTGAATTAGTTGACGTCTAATCACTTAGTAAACCGCTAAATGTCCAAGTCCTTGCAAGTGTGTTATGGCTATCGAAAAAGAGCATGGACTTATAGTTATCCCCAATAAAGCAAATTGTTCTTTTTTCAAAATCTAACGGTATAGATGTTTAGCCCCTAAAGTTCTTTTCACTAAAAACACTTCAAAACTGCCATTAGTAGTGCAAATACCAAGTCTTGGAAGAAAAATACTTTGGGGCATATGTAACCGTAGGATCTTGTAGTAAATTAGTTGGAAAAGATGTGGAAAAAATTTTAGACAAATCCACCATTTGGATTGTAAGATATTAGATATTGAATGTTTCATTTAAGGGGGCTACTCAATTATGTCTATTAATGAACAATTGGTAGGCTAACAAACCTAACTTAGCATGTATTTTAATATTTGTTGCAATTGTTTTAGGAATATTATAACATAATACTATTATAATATTCTTATAAATGATATAGTACTAAATCATTTCAAAATCAACAACATTTGAACACAATCTGTCAATTTTGTCTTTCATACTCCTTTAATCATATATATATATAAATATATATACATATATAAAATATATTAGATAAATCAACATGAACAAATCAATGATTATATATTTCATAAATCTATTCTTCATCAATCAAATAAGAGTGCATGTTCAAATATAGACAAAGATGGTTTCTCCATTTGTTCCTAAAAATTAAATAAACAAATAGAGAAAGATATGAAGTGAATGTTACTTGGAGAATTGAAGGGAAAGAAATTGAAGTATTCAATTGCATTTTATTAAATTGGAAAATTGCATGTGGATGACATGAATTAATCTTCATAGAAGCTAAACTCATACTAGTTGCATTTCAACATTTATGATTTATGCAATTGATTGAATTGAAAGCTCTTGTAATTACATTTTCAAATTTTCGATTCAATCATTCAAATTTGCAAGAGTGATTTATGATAGATTTATAACTTTAAATGTGAAAGCATTCAATGCCTTTATGCGTTTGGTCATCAATATATTAATTTTAAATAAATAATATATATTTTTTATAACATATGCATAAACCATTGCATTAAAAAAAACAAAAACTAAGAGCCAAGCCAAATAGGTTGGTCAAATGAAGAGAACAAGAGAACAAGAACCCTACGAGAAAGCAAAGAAAAAAAAAAAATATCAAAAGGATTCAAAGGAAGGAGCAAGATGCATTCTTGCAAGACCATAGAATACATAATGATTTCAAAATCCAAACACAAATATATTTTCTATTTCAATGAGAGTCAAAAATGAACTACCCTGCTCTCAAAGATTGTACAATGTACACGTTATACAAAATGAACATATAACAGAAAGAGTAGAAGATATTGTTTATCATGATTGAAAACTGAAATGATTTTTTCTTTCTATGTAGAATATTTTATGAAATGTAACAATGTATTTAATTATCATAGTAATTGGTAAAAATCTTTGTGCAATACATAGAAACATTTCATTTATGTGGAGTTTTTCATTTATGTAGGATTAAAATTGAAGTATTATACTCTACAAAATACAAACTAAAAACAATATTATATACCTAAGTTCAAAAGTTTGCAATTGTTTCGTGAATTCATTTTGAAAACTCAAACGAAGAAATATTTTATAATCAATATCTTGTTCATTTGAATCATTTCAAAATTCGAATTCCGAATTCAATTCCTATTTATAATAGAAATTATGTTTGTCAATTTTTTAGATCTTTAAATAATGAACCCTCTTTTTTAAAATTAATATTTAAAAACATCTTAAATAAGAATATTGGAATTACCCTTCAAAATAAATATAGCACATGTATAAGTGTATAATGTATTCTACTCAACCAACTCAAGTAACGAATTTTTCTATGTTTTTAAGGAAAAATATAGCCATACATGATTTGAAAGTTAAAACCTTGATTCTTTTTCTTTGTTTTCAAATCTAATCAAAATTTCATTAAAAAATATGAAAGACTCG
The DNA here is from genome assembly GCA_963969395.1 of Pseudoscleropodium purum. Lineage (NCBI taxonomy): Eukaryota > Viridiplantae > Streptophyta > Bryopsida > Hypnales > Brachytheciaceae > Pseudoscleropodium > Pseudoscleropodium purum. Next base: position 22,386,444 of record OZ017797.1, read on the forward strand.
ATGTTCATTTGAAGATCGTGATGCACTTCTAATTAGAAATCACAACCTTTCATTAAATATCATGAGGTTGAAATCCATTAAACTGTTATTCTAATTATGTATTGGGGCCTTTTTTTAAAATTTCATTTGCATATGATGAAAAAGGAATTGATTATTTCTGCAAAACATTTGATTTCCTAATGAACTTTAAAAAAATCCCCACCATCTTCAGATCTTCTCAAAACCTATTTAGAAGGATAATATGAGTAAATAATCCAAACATATTCAACTTAACCACATTCCCCTCATTCGTAAAACAATTTAGGGGAGAAAAGAAAAGGTTTAGGGTAATTAGGGTATAGGGTTTAGGGTTTACATTTTAAAAAAAAAATGATAAATCAATTACATTGATCCTCATTTAGCAGTGATTATTAGGCTGTTTTTTTTTGGAAATGTTACCGCTCTTTTTGAGTAATATCGGCCTCATAGGATGCTCTACAGGGTTGATAGGACGTCCGGACGTGGATGCTGTGTCCGTAGCGTCCGCTGACATTCGCGTCCCGGCGGACGCAGCGTCCGCCTATCCACCCGTCCGTCAGCCTGTCCATCCGCCCGATTATGGCCGTCCGATCGACGCGTGGACTGATCTGGTCCGCACGATTTGGACGTTTGCCTCGGGCGGTCGGGCCGTCCGCCCCGCCCCGCCTGTCCGCTTTCTGACGGCGGTTGGGACACTGCGTCTGGATGTCCGGAAAACGGACGCTATTTTGGGGCAGATGTTGAAATTCGTCAACCCTGATGCTTCAATGGACAGTTGGGCGGACGTCGTCGGCGGTCAGTGTTTAAATAGGGTGGTCGGCGTGTCCAAAGCACGGACGACGTCGAAAGGCGGACAGTGCGGACAGTCCCGTCTGACCGCCCCGTCCGATTGCCCTGTCCGACCGGTCCGTCCGCCCGCCCGCCCTGTCTGCCCGTCCGCTTCAGCCCCGTCCGGGCCGTTGCTTGTTTTTGAATGGAAACCCTAAAAATGAACCTTTAATTTTCTGGAGGGGACTATAAATGTTAGAAGAGAAGCTTTGGTATTCACTCTCGAAAAACCGAACGCTAAGATTTCCAAGGGCTATGAGCTTCAATTTATTGAGTCTCTTGCTTGGTAATGTATAGTTCGGTGGACGGGGGGGCTTTGATTTTCAAAGCTTTGTGTGACTAATTTCATTGATATTGTATAGATTGTCACGTTGTGGGTTTCAAATTTAAAACATTTTATTGGTTTCTTTTGAAATTGAGGTAAAACATACATTTGTTAGTATGGTGGCCAAACTGACGGGGGATTTTTCTCCTTGGTTTAGTGTGCAAGAGGGTGGTAAAGTAAAATGTAGGCTTTGCAAAGCGAGCATGTCAAGGAAGCTCAGCCGTATATTCAGCCACTTAGGCTATTCTGGACTTGGAGGTGTACGTGATAAAGGGGTGAGCCTTTGTCCACAATTATCAATGGCAGTTCGAGATTTATTTTGGCATTGCGAAGGAGTTTTTCCAAAATGCGTTGTAATAGACAATGTGGATGGCAACCCTGGCCCTTCAGATATTCAAGAGTTTTCGGCCGGAAAGGCTGTGTCGCATTCTGACTACGAAGATTCTTGTCCAACGTCCAAAGAATTGGTATCAGTGGTATGTGCCACAACTGAAATGACTTTGAGTACGGAAGCTTCTAGTGAACGTGAAACCCCGAAGGCATCAAGTTCTAGGCCTCAGAGGTAAGGCAGCTTAGTGAATGGGTTTGAAGAAGGTCATAGACGCAAATTACATTCAGTGTGGGCAAATTTTTTTTATTCGGCGAATATACCATTTTCCGTGGCTCGAAATCCAACTTTTAAAGAAGCAGTGAAGAAAACGGCTGCGTTCGGTAGGCCATACATTCCTCCCTCATACCACGATCTTCGATACAAATTGTTGAATGAGGCGAAGACCAACATTGAGACATAGTTGAATGCACGGATCGAAGATAGCATTCGAAAATTTAGAGCAACATTGTCCATTGATGGATGGAGCTCAGTGACTAATTGACCTCTCATCATTGCCATGCTTGTATCATCCGCAAGTGAAGAATTTCTTGGATCTGTGGATATAAGTGGTTGTGAAAAAAATGCGAAGTACTTGGCAGCTGTGTTGGAAAAGTTCATTGAACAAGTGGGGTCCAAGAACGTTGTGTTAATAACTACGGATAATGCTCCCGTGAATCTGTCTGCATGGGATGTAATATCTACAAAATATCCTCATATTTTTTACCAAGGGTGCGTGGTACATGCATTGAATTTGTTGTTGAAAGATTGGACTGCACAGAAATGGATTGCTTCCAAATTGGATAAAGGAGTTCTTGTAGCTAAATTTATCAGGAAGAGACATATGCCGCTAGCTCTATTGCGAAAGTATTCACCAAATCTTGGTCTCTTGATGCCTGGGGATACAAGGTTCGTTTCTAAATTTATCATGATGGAATGTTTGACAAAATTGAGAGGAGCATTGGAACAAACGGTGGTAGATCCGCAATGGGTTGAGTATGTACATACTCTCAAGAAGAAACGTGGAGCCAAAATCCAACCAAAAGACTTGGCCTTAGCGGTGAAGAAAATTGTTCTTGATGACCATTTTTGGAATCGGTCCATCAATTATGTGGAGATGGTTGAACCAATCATATGTGCACTCCGCGATTTGGATTCAAAATCACCATGCATGGGGAAGGTGTTACATATCATGAGGAAGTTAGAGAAGCACGTGAACAAATTACAAAGTCCACCATTTTGTTTGCTAGAAGAACTTGCAATTTCATTGGTACAGTCTTTTTATGCCCGAAGAAGAATGGTAGACAACGATCTCTAATCAACCGCAGTTATTTTGAATCCATATCTTCTTCATGACAAAGAGCTAGCGGATGACACAGATACAATGTCAGGATGTAAGAAAGTTTTGGAGAGAATATGTAAATCGGATGAATATGCAGTAGTGGTGAAGGAATTTGTAGCTTTTCGACACAAGGAACCTCCTGTAGCAGACGGCAACTCTTGGACGGAACCAAGATCAGATTTGAGGGGATACCTCAAATAGAGACAAGAACAAGCTAGAAGTGAGGGGATTCCTCACACATGACTCAGAACGTGCTTCAAGATGAGAAAACTAGAAGATGTATTGATAACATGAAGTCAAAGAATGACTAGGTACAATTGGTATTGAAGAGAGTGAGGGACAATGGCACTCGACTCTCTATTTATACTAGACTAAGGAACCTTCTGGAATAAGGCCTTAGAAACCTTTGAAAATATCCGTAGGTCTTTCCGGAAGCTTGTGGAAGCTTCCAGGAACTAGGAGGATCTAGTGGAACCTTCTGGAAGCTTGTAGAAGCTTCCGGAAACTAGTGGAACCAAATGGAACCTTCCAGAAGCTTGTGGAAGCTTCCGAAAACTAGTAGAACTAAGTAGAATCTTCCGGAAGCTTATGAAAGCTTTCGGAAACAAATAGAAACTAATGAAGACTATTGGAACCTACTAGAATCATTGGAAACAACTTGTACACTAGGCCACCACTTTTGAGAAGGTTTTTAAGAGGCATCCTTGTTGCAAAGGCGGTGGAGACTCTATTAGGGACGAAACTACTGGATAAGGCCCGGTATGGCACGTCCGTGACATCATCCCTCCTTTAAAGAACGAGTTCCACGAGTTTACCTGTGGGCCAATAGCATGAATAGAAAAGAGAATGTTCATGTGGGACTTCTTGTGACTGCGATAAAAGAAAAGAATGTTCGGTGTACAGAATACCGTTAGACGAAATGTTGGCGGCAAAAAGGCGGCGAATGGCGGCGAGTTCGACGGCGGTAAGAAATAGTAGCGATGCTAAAATGAAGTATAAGGCCGTGTGAATGACAACATGAGACATCGGCGAGGTGGTGATTACGATGTTATTGACTTTTTCGGCCAACGTGAGTTCGAAGGCTTGTCCCCTCAAAACTGAGCTAGTATATTGTTACCTCGTCGATACCACCACCATTTTAGTTCAAAGTCTCTGCATCTGTACCAGCACCAAGAAAAATCTTGCAGAACTTGGTGTTGGTGTTGGTCTAGACGCATTAAACTCAAACGCTCCTTGGTTTTTGCAGATACTACTGATGAAATTCTTGAATTATTTCAGGGGCGTTGTCGAGATTAGAGGCAGGCTCCCATGTTCTTTCGCTGATTTCGTAGCCTTGCCAATGCACAAGATATTCAAGTCGTCGTCGATGGATGCAGGAGTCAAGAATCTCTGAAACTTCAAATTCCTCTTCATCTTCGATTTCAATTGGAGGCGGAGATTCTTGAATCCTTCCTGGCAGTGTTGATTTTTTGTAGGGCTCGAGGAGAGAGACATGAAATACGGGATGAATCTTCATAGAAGGAGGTAGCTCCAATCGATAAGCCACCTTGTTGATTTGTTTGGCGACTGAAAACGGCCCTAGGCGGCGGTAGTCAAGTTTGTCAGATGGCCGTCGAGTCTTTAAATTTCGACGGAGCAGCCAAACCTTGTCTCCAATAGAAATCAAAGGATGTTGCTTGCGAGACTTATCTGCATTGGTTTTCTGATGCTCCTGGGCTTCAAGAAGTTTTTCTTTCATCTGCTTCTGGATATCAGATAGTCGGGTAGCAAGATCTGTAGCAGCTGGATTCTCTGAGATGTTGAGATTGAATTGATCAAACTTTGGATGATGGCCGTAATTTGCAAAGAAAGGCGTCTGTCGGGTAGACCCTTGCAATGTATTGTTGTATGCAAACTCCGCTAGTGGCAACAAGTCCGCCTAATTATCTTGATGGTAATTGATGGTGCAGCGCAAGTACTGCTCCAACACTTGGTTTACGCGCTCGATTTGTCCGTCGGTTTGAGGATGGTATATTGAAGACAATTTGATCTCCACCCCTAGGATTTTGAACAAGGATTGCCAAAATTTGGATGTGAATTGTGTCCCACGATCAGAGATAATATCGGCGGGTAAGCCATGGATTCTGTAGACATTGTCTACAAAGAGTTTTGCCGTTTCTTCGCTGGTAACTGTCTTGTGATACGGAATAAAGTGCGCCATCTTGGTGAGCCGGTCAACAACAACAAAAATAGAAACAAAGGTCTTGGACGGCGGAAGATCCACTATGAAGTCCATGGCTTCTCAGGAATTGGCAATGGTTGAAATAGTCCGTATGGCCGATGATGAGGAATCTTGGACCTTGAACAAGTGTTATACGTCGTGACGTATTCTTTAACGGCCTTCCACATTTGGGGCCACCAGAAATCCCAAGATACGAGCTCCATGGTCTTGTTATAACCAAAATGTCCCGCCGATGGAAAATCGTGTCGGGATTGAAGCATTCGGAGCCGACATGGGCCTTTAGAGACATAAAGCAATCCTTGATAATATAGCAGCTCATCTTGGAATTGGAATCTTGGATCATAATCATCTCGGAGTGTCTCACCTCCATATGATCTACGGATTTGCGGACTAGACGTAGGTTGGTTCGGAGATTCCAAATCTACAACCTCTGAATCAGGAATTTGAAAGTCCATTCTTGGGATTTCTCCAAGGTTGGGATTACCAGCATTGTTCTTGAGTTTCAAGGCCAAAGGATCAGATTGCAAACTCACTCGGATTTCTTGGAGAAACGATGTATCTACCGAAGTTGTGGTGCGCATAGCCTTGAGCTGGAGTTGTTCGGGCTTGATCGTTGCTGATCGTAAGCTGCGTCTCCCTCTTTGGGTGCAAGATACGCTCGTCGAGAAAAAGCATCAGACCGAATTTGCTGGGAACCGGGGTGGTAGGTGATGACAAAGTTGAAGCGCAAAAGCGATATACTCCAACGGGCTTGTCATCGATTCTACACCTTAGCAGACATGAAATACTCGAGGTTCTTGTGGTCGGTATAGACTGTAACCGGATGTTGAGTTCCTTCGAGGAAATGTCGCCACTCTTGGAATGAATCAACAATAGCTAAGAGTTCCTTGTCGTAGATTTCGTAATTGATCTCCACGGCACTGAACTTTCGTGAATGGAATGAGACAGGATGGAAGCGTCCGTCTTTGCTAGATTGCGAGAGGACCGCTCTAAGGGCAAAATCAGAAGCATCCGTTTCTAGGAAGAACGACTTTTGAAAGTCAGGATGTGTCAAGATAGGCGCTGTTGTAAATGCCTTCTTCAGAGTTTCAAATGCTTGGCCTGCTTCCGTACTCCACTCAAGCTTGTCTTTGCAAGTCAATCGAGTCAACGGAGCAACAATCTTGGAATAGTTCTGGATGAAGATTCGATAGAAGTTTGCGAATCCCAGGAAACATTGAACGTCTCGAATGGTTGCCGGTCTCTTCCACTCGGTCACCATCTGGATCTTCTTTGGGTCCATGGACAGACCCTCTCCAGAAACAATGTAACCCAAAAACTCGACTTGGGGTTGGTGGAAAACGCACTTCTCAAGCTGAGCGTATAGTCCAACGTTGTGCAGCTTTTCCAACACTAATTGAACGTGTTTTTTGTGGTCCTCTTTGTTCTTCGAGTAGATGAGAATATCATCAGGGTTGACGAATCTCAATGTCCGCCCCAAAATAGCGTCCGTTTTCCGGACGTCCGGACACTAGCGGACGCAGCCCCGACCGCCGTCAGAAAGCGGACGGACGGGGCGAACGGCCTGATCGCCCGAGGCGGATGCCCAGATCATGTGGATTAGATCAGTCCACGCGTCGATCGGATGGCCGTAATCGGGTGGACGGGCGGACGACGGATAGGCGCACGTTGCGTCCGCCGGAACCGCGAATGTCAGCGGACACTGTGGACACAGCATCCGCGTCCGGACGTCCTAGACGTTCAGATGTCGTGTCAACCCTAAATATCATCAAGGTAGCAACAGGGTTGACGAATCTCAACGTCCGCCCCAAAATAGCGTCCGTTTTCCAGACGTCCGGACACTAGCGAACGCAGCGTCCCTCCCGCCGTCGGAGGCGGACGCGCGGGGCGGGGCGGATGGGCGGGGCAGACGACAGGGGCGGTCGGGTGTATAGACCAGACGGGGTGGACGAACAGGGCGGACGGGGCGGACTTCGCATTGCCATTAGTCATTAGTAAATTTTATATTGTTATGTAATTTGAATGTTACATAATAAAAAATGAATGCATTCACGTAAAATAAGATGTACATATAAAAATATTTTTATACACAAATGAAAATATAGCATCTTCATATATAAATATATATGTATAAACAAAATACATGAAAACATAGTTCCAATATCACTATTGAATCCTATACAATCTTTTTAAGATCTAAATCTTTCACATTCTTTTTTGTTTTTAAACAATGAAAAGACCATTGTTTTTAAAAAACAAATTCTCCTCAAATCCTACTTTCCATTGGATGGACCACTACCTTCTCCCAAAACAAAAGGAAAATCTGTTGTATCGAGGAGTTTAGTAGATGATTGACGAGTTGACCGTTGTTGACTTGGACGGACTATTCGCCCTCCAGATTGAACTTCGATGTCCACCTTATGAAATTGTTTCTTGGTTTCCGGAGAGAAGTCATCGTTTTCTTCACGCTTCCTTTTTTGTTTTCTTTTCGGTGATAAATCGACTTCGTCTGCCTTCAAGGTTCTCAAGTTGCTCTCCACACGATCTACCATCGCTTGAACAACTTCATCATCTCCTTTCCCTTGCCATATTGTGAGGCAGTCTCCATCCAATAAGAAAGCCTTCCAATGCCCTATAATATCGCCAATGCGCCTATCAAATGCTGCTGCCACATCTACAGATGAATGTCCTGTGCTTGTTTGTCCATTTGTATCGTAGACAGCACGAACATTTGCAGCCTCTTCCAACTTCGACAATAGAAGAGTCCTACCTACGAGGGTGTGGTCGTATGCCTTATACTGCTCATCGAATTCTTTTCCATGGTTCACCTCCACCCAACTATCTTCTGGTCCTCTCTCCACTTTTTTATTTGGAAACGAAAGAACTTTTCGTGTTGCAAGCTCCAATGTCCCCCCATGTTGCGACAAAACATTTCACGGGCCGCGTCATCTACGATTCCTCGAGCCCGCAATTCCACCTCTCTATTGTGAGTCATCCACACATCCAAATCCAATGGTTGCTGAGATTCCTCGTACAAATCATGCCTCTGTTCATTTGCATTCCATCGGATTGGCTTCCCCCAATGTTGATAATTTTGAAATTTGTACGGCGCTTGATCAAGAGGAAGATTTCAACGATTGTACTCGTGGCCTGGAGGCATAGCTTCCAAGATACCAAACATTTTGTAGAACCTAGCACTCAATGGACTACGACACTCGGCACACACCGAACAAATGAGTGATGCTTTCACAATGCAAGTGACATGGAAAGTGTGGCGACATTGGCCCATGGTTACCGCACCTTCCGGTCCGAAGAGGCCTTGGCAAAGGCTACAACAACCATCCAAGATTGGAGAGGCTAGATCACAAACATGCACCACTCGCTTGTCTTTCACATTGATGTGTGCTGAAAGTGTGTTGTAAGGGACCCATCCTTCCTCTACTTCCAAGGCTCAATTGATGGGTGGAGCTTGGTCCTTCTTTGTGTAGTTTAACTGCTCAAACATGGCATCCATGTCTCCCCAACATGTGATCTCCGTATATCCCTTTGAAGGATGTTGGTCAAACATAGTCTTGAACCAACTCAAAGAGCTTTGAATGGCATCGCAATTTTCATTCGACTCCATTGCCAATGTTTGAAGACCTGCCATTGCTCGAGATACTACAGAGGGTCTGTCTTGGAGTCTTTGTACCCATGCTAACCATCGAGACTCCAAGCCGCTAGATGGCATAAACTTCTTCAAATCCAAGGACAATTGCAATCGATTCAACTTGGATTCAACGATTCTTTTTGCTTCAATTGCCTCCTCCAATTTATGCTTCAACTCTTCAAAGTCACAACTCTCCGTTTGCGTCTCCGCATTCACGTAAACGGATGAAAGCTTTTCCATTGATGGTTGTTGTGTCGCTTTTAATATGCTCATATCATGACTTTCTTGTACATTCACAATGGCAGGGTTGTCGCTTGCTTCGGCCTTATCAAAAAGAAGAGAGAGCTTATCTTCACTCTCTTGAGTCTCTTGACTGTCTCCGAGTACAATCACTAGTGAGATTGCAACCTCACTTGGATTTTTGGAGGTCCCTTGCAATTCTGCAATCCGTTTACGCATCTTCATCAACTCTTCTATTTGCCTCGATGATTGTTGATTTAAATGTTCAACCTCACTCTCCGAAGTCTTTAATTTCAACTCCAACACTTTGTACCTTGCTTCCACTCCTTCAAGGTCAGCAATTTTCTTCTCATATTCCACCAATTGTAGTATGTGAACATCTCTTTCTTCGAAAAGTAGTCCGAAAGTCTTCGTGAGATTCTGAAATGCTATAGCACCTTTCAACATCTCTGGTGCTATTAAAGAAAACTCCTTGGCCAAATTCATAAAAGTCGAAGTAGCTTGCGCTAAAAATTCAGCTGACATTGTTATCTTGAAAGCTGTATCAAGTATATGTGCAACATCCTTTGGATCTGCAAGTGGACTCATTGGAACAGCAGTAGCACCATCATCGAGGTTCGACGATTCGCCTATTTCTTCATGAAGGTTAGCAAACTGAACCGAGAGCTTCAAAAGATTTTTCAATTGTTTTGGATTGGACATGTCTTGCAAGGTTCGATGTAGAGGACTTGGCAATGCCGCTGTAATTGGAAACTCCTCCGCCCGCCTTTTACGCTCGGAACTCCATAATGACGATATATTATCAGTCGTCACGCCTTGTCCACGAGGCGTATGTACTTTGTCTTCTAAACTTAACGCTGGACTAGATTCAACGCCTTGATGCATAGGCGGAGATTTGTAGACCAAACTATCAAAATAATTGTTGGCTATCAGACTATCAATTGTAGCATTAGCCTTTGCTACTTTCTCCGCCAAGACTTCGTCTACATTACTTTTTGAAGTTTCCCCGCGTTCCGTGCAAACCTTGCCTTTGTTTACAAACTCTGTTTGCGTTTGTGCCGCAACATTTGGTGTAAAGGTCAAACGCGTTGGAGCTGTGGAAAAGACTTCACCCTCCTACGCCTCTACATTTTTCTCCACATCTTTTCCCATATTTTTCGAAGAGCTTTCATTGATTGCTTTTGTTGGAGATTGTACAGACCGTAATTCTTCAACATTTGAGGCTTTCTCCACACCATCCGTTTTCACCTCAATAGTATTTTTTAATACTTTTTCTATTTCTCCCTCTGAATTGTACAAGTCGGGAATGTCCTTTTGATTGGCTTCAAGTAGAAGTGGGCAAGCTGTTGTCGTCGGAAACGTGCTCCAATCGATCTTGCGCTCTAATATAAGTTCCGCATAAACCATACACGCCACACTATAATTAATATAGCCTTTACTTCTGCGCTTGTTTCCGAATAGAACACGCCACACCTCCTCAGATCGATGGACAAAATGTTTGTTGTTGCAAGTCCATGGTTTACAACAAAAATCCCGTGTATGACTCATGTGCGACTCCTGAGGCCACAACTTGTCAATGTGGTACATTTTAACATAGGTCCTGCACATTTTTGATGTCCAATACTCCGCATTTTCATCTTTCCACCCGCTCTCTCCTTTAATTGTAGGGTCATTTAAAATGTCAAGCCGAAGGTCGTGCGTAGCCCCCTTCACTTTGCTTTTTTTCTTCACTTTGCTTCCCGGAGTTACCCCATCCATATTTCGATCACCTTCGCTGTTCATGATTGTCAATTGGATTCAATAACCAATTGAAGTGAATAAAAAAATCTCATGTGATAGTCAAAAATGATGGCATCAACCGCAACACAGTAATACAAGATAGAGGACCCCAACTCTCCACCCTGTAGGAGCAATTAGCGCATAAAGCAATAGTAGCACATCCAACTTGGCACCGAAGGAGAATTGAAGTGAGAAGAAATGAAAAGTCACTCCACCCTTATAGCCGTCCGCCGCTGGACCTAGAGGCCGTCCGCCACCGGACCTGCCCCGGACCGCGCGAAGCGGTCCCGAACCTCGTGTCCGCCGCGCGGACCGACGACGTCCGCTTCAGCAACGGACGCGCCGTCCGCCCGTCGCCCCGTCCGACTGCCCCGACCGACCGCCCGTCCGACCAGCGCGTCCGCCCGGACTGTCCGCACTGTCCGCCTTCCGACGCCGTCCGCGCTTTGGACACGCCGACCGCCCCACTTAAACACTGACCGTCGACGGCGTCCGCCCAGTTGTCAATTGGTGCATCCTATGAGGCCATTATTATTCAAAAAGAGCGGTAACATTTCAAAAATAAAACAGCCTAATAATCACTGCTAAATGAAGATCAATGTAATTGGTTTGTCATTTTTTTTTTTTCTAAATGTAATCCCTAAACCTTATACCCTAATTACCCTAAACCTTTTCTTTTCTCCCCTAAATTGTTTTACGAATGAGGGAAATGTGGTTAAGTTGAATATGTTTGAATTAGTTACTGATATTATTCCGCTAAATAGGTTTTGAGAAGATCTGAAGATGGTGGGGATTTTTTTAAATTTCATTAGGAAATCAAATGTTTTGCAAAAATAATCAATTCCATTTTCATTGTAAGCAAATGAAATTTTAAAAAAAGGCCCCAATACATAATTAGAATAACAGTTAAATGGATTTCAACCTCATGATATTTAATGAAAGGTTGTGATTTCTCATTAAAAGTGCATCACGATCTTCAAATGAACATCGAGTCTTTCATATTTTTTAATGAAATTTTGATTAGATTTGAAAACAAAGAAAAAGAATCAATGTTTTAACTTTCAAATCATGTATGGCTATATTTTTTTTTAAAAACATAGAAAAATTCGTTACTTGAGTTGATTGAGTAGAATACATTATACACTTATACATGTGCTATATTTATTTTGAGGGGTAATTCCAATATTCTTATTTAAGATGTTTTTAAATATTAATTTTAAAAAAGAGGGTTCATTGTTTAAAGATCTAAAAAATTGACAAATATAATTTCTATTATAAATAGGAATTGAATTCGGAATTCGATTTTTGAAATGATTCAAATGAACAAGATATTGATTATAAAATATTTCTTTATTTGAGTTTTCAAAATGAATTCACGAAACAATTGCAAACTTTTGAACTTAGGTATATGGTATTGTTTTTGGTTTGTACTTTGTGGAGTATAATATTTCCATTTTAATCCTAAATAAATGAAAAAATTCCACATGAATGAAATGTTTCTATGTATTGCACAAAGATTTTTACCAATTACTATGATAATTAAATACATTGTTACATTTCATAAAATATTCTACATAGAAAAAGAAAATCATTTTAATTTTTAATCATGATAAACGATGTCTTCTACTCTTTCTGTTATATGTTCGTTTTGTATAACGTGTACATTATACAATCTTTGAGAGCAAGGTAGTTCATTTTTGGCTCTCATTGAAATAGAAAATATATTTGGATTTGGATTTTGAAATCATTATGTATTCTACGGTCTTGCAAGAATGCATCTTGTTACTTCTTTTGAATCCTTTTGATATTTTCTTTTTTTTCCTTTTTTTTCTATCTCGTAGGGCTCTTATTATCTTGTTCTCTTCATTTGACCAGCCTATTTGGTTTGGCTCTTAGTTTTTTGTTTTTTTTAATGTAATGGTTTATGCATATGTTATAAAAAATATATATTATTTATCTAAAATTAATATATTGATGAACAAACGCATAAAGGCATTGAATGCTTTCACATTTAAAGTTATAAATCTATCATAAATCACTCTTGCAAATTTGAATGATTGAATCGAAAATTTGAAAATGTAATTACAAGAGCTTTCAATTCAATCAATTGCATAAATCATAAATGTTGAAATGCAACTAGTATGAGTTTAGCTTCTATGAAGATTAATTCATGTCATCCACATGCAATTTTCCAATTTAATAAAATGCAATTGAGTGCTTCAATTTTTTTCTTTTCAATTCTCTAAGTAACATTCACTTCATATCTTTCTCTATTTGTTTATCTATTTTTTGGCAACAAATGGAGAAACCATCTTTGTCTATATTTGCACATGCACTCTTATTTGATTGATGAAGAATAGATCTATGAAATATATAATCATTGATTTGTTCATGTTGATTTATCTAATATATTTTATGTATGTATATATATATATATATATATCATTAAAGGAGTATGAAAGACAAGATTGACAGATTGTGTTCAAATGTTGTTGATTTTGAAATGATTTAGTACTATATCATTTATAAGAATATTATAATAGTATTATGTTATAATATTCCTAAAACAATTGCAACAAATATTAAAATACATGCTAAGTTAGGTTTGTTAGCCTACCAATTGTTCATTAATAGACATAATTGAGTAGCCCCCTTAAATGAAACATTCAATATCTAATATCTTACAATCCAAACGGTGGATTTGTCTAAAATTTTTTCCACATTTTTTCCAACTAATTTACTACAAGATGCTACGGTTACATATGCCCCAAAGTATTTTTCTTTTAAGACTTGATATTTGCACTACTATTGGCAGTTTTGAAGTGTTTTTAGTGAAAAGAACTTTACGGGTTAAACATCTCTACCGTGAGATTTTGAAAAAAGAACAATTTCTTTAATTAGGTTTAGGGTTTAAGATGAGTCGTCCGCCCTGTCCACCCGATCCGATGTGCGCCTTGTCCGCCCCGTCCGCCCCGATACCCGTCCGCTGCGATATCCGTCCGCCCTGTTCGCCCGATCCGGAGTCCGCCCTGTCCAGCCCGACCGCCCCGTCTGCCCCGATACCCGTCCGCCCAGTCCGCCCGATCCCGCGTCCGCCCCGTCCGCCCCGGTATGGCCGTCCAATTGACACGCGGACTGATGTGGTCCGCATGATCTGGACGTCTGCCTCAGGGCGTCCGCATATATATATGGGGAGGCGGACGGCTCATTCCGAACAATCGTTCTCTTTTGGAGTGGGCGGACCAGTGCATTGGAAGCTCTGTGCGCCCCTTCCGCTTTGAGTGAACGATTGTTGTGGCATTGTTACAAATTTTCACAAAGTTCACGCTTGTAAAATTTTAATTAATTAATTAAATCAAAATTTTGGTTCTTAAGCTTTCTAATTGTTTCATTCTCTTTGCTTCAGCTTCATCATGTCGAAAGATAGAACACCCAAAAAAAGTAGTCGAAAGGGAAGACCCCAATTGTTCGATTGGGATGCTTGGGCCGATCCATTGTGCGTGGGTGAACCGAGATGGGAAGAAGAACCAACAAAAGTGTGGGATTGCTCAATGTGCAAGAAGTATGTAAAAATGACTCACATTCAAAAACTTTGTCCACGTGAACGTGTAAAGCACCAAGTGCCACGTTGGAAAGGACAAATGTCTACGTGCCAAAGTGAGCACTTCAAACAACAATACACACAAGTGCATCGAGTTCTTGGCATTAAAAGCGCCAAACCAAATATAATGAATTATAATGTTATGGCAATGATTTGGGCAGAGATTGTACTCCACAAGGACGTGGACTGGCGTACTGCTACAGGTTGCAATGTAGAGAACTATATGCGTACGGATGCCGTTATAGATACATAGTGGAGGGGCGCAAGCGATTGCATGCAAGAGTGGTCTAATCGAGGTTATCTACAACAACCTTCAGTTGTTCTACGAGATGCTGAAGATGCGTGGACAGATGACGATGATGACGATGATATGCAAGCGCCTGTCACATTTGGAGTTAGACACGAGCGGGTAGAAGAACGAGAACGAATTGAATTCGAGCAACAAATGCAAGAGGCAACATGCAGAAGCCTTCAAGATCGTGGACGACAAGATAGGCATGGTGGGTCCTACGGACATGAACATGGAACGCGAGAATCTGAACATGGAAGAGGTGGTTCATACTCTGGTTACGATCCTCAAAATAGATATGAAAGTGGAAGAGGGAGCTATGAATCCACGCATTATGGTGGTTCAAGTGCAGTTGGTTCTCGTTATGGCACTCCCCCTGAAATTGGCTCTCTAGGTGGGACAGGTAGCTATGGCAATACGCACTATGGTAGGTCTACTGAATCTGGTTCATATTATACGACGCCCACTCAAGTGGGCTCCGAAGGTAGTGGAGGAAGCCATGTAACCCCGCAGTATAGTTGCTCTCTTCACGGAAGCGCCCAATACTATCTGGGATCAACTAGAAGTGATTCATACAGGCATCATGGGGCCTCTTATTACGGGGCTTCAAATGAAAGAGGATCAGAGCCTACTACTCCGGTTCCTCCTCACACTTTTGGAGGTTCAAATTATGGACAAGGAGGTGCATCGAGTGGATATCACGGAAACTACGGAGGTGGTCCGTTTATTGGAGTACAAAGAAGAGGCAACGGTCAACAATTTGAGTCCGATTCAGATTCCGAATAAAAAACATGCAAGTATATAGTGAGCATGTGTTTGCTCGATTTTCTCATTTTTACTCTCACGACAAGTATAGAGCACTAGATTGGTAGAAGTAGTACAAAATTTTAAATGAATAGAACAATTTTGAACAACAATTTTGTTCACTTTTTCAAAAAGTGTTGTGTAATAGTGTACACCAAGTATGTATGTAGGCAAGCATATTGTTGAAGACATCATTGTATTATTTTATAATAGCGTTGATGTATACGGCTATAAGCGACTTTGATAAATAATAAAAATATGAAGAAGAAATGTAATTTTGTAAGAGCCATATTATGTCTATTTTTGAATTTAGCATTCGAGGTTAAATATGTACTAGCATGGTGTGTATTTTGAAATTATTGTTGTGTGTTTATTACATTTAGAAACTCATAAATGGTATAAATGTATTTCTAATTAATTTATGAAAGATTAAATTATTTGAATATTTGAAATTTTTTTATTTTTCATTCAACGATTGCTAAAAACTAAAATGATTTCTTATTTGTATGAAGAAATGCCCAAAATAGACAATTAGTGGTTCTTCTTTAGATTCAATTTTCAAATATGAAAAATAAATCGGATCGGGCGGACTCTTGATTTGTCCGCCCGTGCCCGTCCGATGGGGCGGACGGGCTGTCAACCGCGACCCGTCGTATCGGGCGGACGCCAGATTTGTCCGCCTGTGGCCGTCCGATCGGGTGGACGCGGCTGTAGGGTTTCGGGGAGGCGGACGGTTGATGCGTTCGCCAGTCGTGGCCCGTCCGATCAAGCGGACGGTTTGGGGCCGTCCGCCGCTGCCCGTCGGATCGAGCGAACGGCAGATTTGTCCGCCCGTGGCCGTCCGATTGGGCAGACGGGGCTCGAGGGTTTCGGGGAGGCGGACGGCTGATGCGTCCGCCACCCTCGGCCCGTCCGATCGGGCGGACGATTTGGGGCCGTCCGCGCCCCAATAAGATGGGCGGACGGGCCGTCTGCATTGACACTTTTGCTTTGCCCCTTGTGAATGCAAAGTGGAGCGGAGAGCTTGGTGGTTCATCCTCCATTGGCTCCTTTCCGAGGCAAGGCAAGAGTGGTTTATTGGGGCCCCCTTGTTGCCAATTTTTTTAACACTTGCGCGTGAATTCAATTTCAAATTAAAAAATTTGATCTATATCAATTTCATTTGTCACGATGACGAAGGGGAAGAAGAAGGTTGCGAAGCTAAAACATGGAAAGGGACCATCAAACTTGGAGGTAGCTCGTCAAAGTCCTTCGGAGGAATGCAAAAAATTCATGATTGAGCGCATCGTTCAATTTTATAAATCGGAAACAACATTGTCTTTAGACAATAAGTACATCAGATATCAAGAGGAGTACGTGTCTAAATTCAAGGTAGACATGACACAGATGTTGTTGAATGCATTGAATGTGGCAAAGTGGCATGACAAAATGCATAAAACGTATTTCACCAAATGTTTGGAGAACAAGGTTCATGACGCTTTGTAGAATTCCAAAGTCATTTTGGTTAAATATGGCAAGGAATATCGACCCAATGACGCCCAGTTTGAAAAAGTGATTTTGAAAGCGGACTTATTTAGGGGGCAATGTGCTCCATTTGCCAAAAAGCACAATCGAGTTGGTTCAATTGGTTGGTGGAAAAGCAATGATGGAGTTGCTGAAGCGGAAAGGACCAAACGGCACCTCATAGCACTTCCAGATACAGCACGCGTGATTGCTGTTGATGATAGAACAATGAGAGGTGGATATGCAACGATTCAAAAGGTTCATATTGAAGGATGTCCAGGAATACTTCCTCATTGGGAGTTTGCGGCAAAGAAATCCATTCACCACCAAACTCGACCCGATCTTGCAAAGTTAGAACATCAAAACGAATCAATGGCTGTTCGAATTCCACACGCGGGTGTGATACGGTTTGCTGCAGTGCACGGAACGACGTGTGAAGGTTATGCGTATTGGTGGAATGGTGGAACTCTTCGACAAATGTTGAATATGGATAAGAACTTTCTAGACAACATTCAAATCCGTTTGATGTATACAAATCCAACCGAAGAGGAGGTTGTAAAAGCTCACCGTTTAGGGCGATATCGGAAGAAGCGCACGGAGTTGACATGGGCGTTTATGCATATAATGTATGTAGTGCATCTTGCTGGACATTTGCACAATGATCTTTCTCCGGACAACATCTTGTTGCATTTTCCAGAGGATGAGTCATGTGTGTATATTGGGGTTTGCGATTGGGGCATGACCACCTTAGCTTCTCAGCCAATGAAGTCTTTGTACACATTCACATCAGCAGATGAGATGAAACAAACTTTGTAGAGGAGATGGTAGGTGGATCCACGTATTACATATTTGCATAAAGCAGGTGCAGATGTGGAAGTCATTCCGATGTATTCATGTAAGTCGGAAGAATATGCCGTTCGAAAAATTGCTCGGTGGATGAATGGAAACAACATGTCAGAGGCGTATTTCAACATGCTACTTAAAACACCTAGTGCGACACAATTTGCCTTTCATGACTTTGCAAAAGTGTTTTATGCTTACTTGAAGCGCATTTCTTCGAAGCTTGACGATGAAAATACTAGTTTGGCCCATGTGATTACGCGATTTTCTAATACATATCGTTGGCCGATGCCAGATGAACATTTCCGCCATTTATATTAGATTGGTAGTACAGAAGTAGTAGTTGAATACTTGAATATGTTATATAGGCATTAAAAATTAGTTTAGAAATATAGAGTTGGAATGAAAAAAATTATATGTGCAATTAGCCAAATGTGCACAATGTATGGTATTCTACATTAAATTGAATACATTTTGCCCATATTGATTATGTTTGTATTTGTGTTGATCTTGATTTTTTAAATAGTATATATATATTTTTGAAGTCACAAATTTTTTTAGTTTGCCTTTTGAAAATGAATTGGAATTTTTTCATAGTTTCAAGACTATCATGGACTCGTGGTCAAACTTTATAATCTTTCAACTTATGAAAGACATTGTTTTAATAACAAATCGCAAACCATTGCACTTCATTTAACATTTAATTGTTTAAAGATTAAGGGAGTGACCGCGGGGCAGTTTGGGTAGGGCGATCGGGGGAAATAGGGCCGTCTGGGCGGACGGGTGGGGTGGACGGGGCGGTCCCGGCGGACGCTGCGGACACAGCGTACGCGTCCGGACATCCCGGACGTCCGGACGTCGTGTCAGCCCTGAAGGCGTTGAATCTAGTCCAGCGTTAAATTTAGAAGACAAAGTACATACGCCTCGTGGACAAGGCGTGACGACTGATAATATATCGTCATTATGGAGTTCCGAGCGTAAAAGGCGGGCGGAGGAGTTTCCAATTACAGCGGCATTGCCAAGTCCTCTACATCGAACCTTGCAAGACATGTCCAATCCAAAACAATTGAAAAATCTTTTGAAGCTCTCGGTTCAGTTTGCTAACCTTCATGAAGAAATAGGCGAATCGTCGAACCTCGATGATGGTGCTACTGCTGTTCCAATGAGTCCACTTGCAGATCCAAAGGATGTTGCACATATACTTGATACAGCTTTCAAGATAACAATGTCAGCTGAATTTTTAGCGCAAGCTACTTCGACTTTTATGAATTTGGCCAAGGAGTTTTCTTTAATAGCACCAGAGATGTTGAAAGGTGCTATAGCATTTCAGAATCTCACGAAGACTTTCGGACTACTTTTCGAAGAAAGAGATGTTCACATACTACAATTGGTGGAATATGAGAAGAAAATTGCTGACCTTGAAGGAGTGGAAGCAAGGTACAAAGTGTTGGAGTTGAAATTAAAGACTTCGGAGAGTGAGGTTGAACATTTAAATCAACAATCATCGAGGCAAATAGAAGAGTTGATGAAGATGCGTAAACGGATTGCAGAATTGCAAGGGACCTCCAAAAATCCAAGTGAGGTTGCAATCTCACTAGTGATTGTACTCGGAGACAGTCAAGAGACTCAAGAGAGTGAAGATAAGCTCTCTCTTCTTTTTGATAAGGCCGAAGCAAGCGACAACCCTGCCATTGTGAATGTACAAGAAAGTCATGATATGAGCATATTAAAAGCGACACAACAACCATCAATGGAAAAGCTTTCATCCGTTTACGTGAATGCGGAGACGCAAACGGAGAGTTGTGACTTTGAAGAGTTGAAGCATAAATTGGAGGAGGCAATTGAAGCAAAAAGAATCGTTGAATCCAAGTTGAATCGATTGCAATTGTCCTTGGATTTGAAGAAGTTTATGCCATCTAGCGGCTTGGAGTCTCGATGGTTAGCATGGGTACAAAGACTCCAAGACAGACCCTCTGTAGTATCTCGAGCAATGGCAGGTCTTCAAACATTGGCAATGGAGTCGAATGAAAATTGCGATGCCATTCAAAGCTCTTTGAGTTGGTTCAAGACTATGTTTGACCAACATCCTTCAAAGGGATATACGGAGATCACATGTTGGGGAGACATGGATGCCATGTTTGAGCAGTTAAACTACACAAAGAAGGACCAAGCTCCACCCATCAATTGAGCCTTGGAAGTAGAGGAAGGATGGGTCCCTTACAACACACTTTCAGCACACATCAATGTGAAAGACAAGCGAGTGGTGCATGTTTGTGATCTAGCCTCTCCAATCTTGGATGGTTGTTGTAGCCTTTGCCAAGGCCTCTTCGGACCGGAAGGTGCGGTAACCATGGGCCAATGTCGCCACACTTTCCATGTCACTTGCATTGTGAAAGCATCACTCATTTGTTCGGTGTGTGCCGAGTGTCGTAGTCCATTGAGTGCTAGGTTCTACAAAATGTTTGGTATCTTGGAAGCTATGCCTCCAGGCCACGAGTACAATCGTTGAAATCTTCCTCTTGATCAAGC
This sequence comes from Pseudoscleropodium purum, assembly GCA_963969395.1. NCBI lineage: Eukaryota > Viridiplantae > Streptophyta > Bryopsida > Hypnales > Brachytheciaceae > Pseudoscleropodium > Pseudoscleropodium purum. The sequence goes on from OZ017797.1 coordinate 22,406,779, forward strand.
GCCGTACAAATTTCAAAATTATCAACATTGGGGGAAGCCAATCCGATGGAATGCAAATGAACAGAGGCATGATTTGTACGAGGAATCTCAGCAACCATTGGATTTGGATGTGTGGATGACTCACAATAGAGAGGTGGAATTGCGGGCTCGAGGAATCGTAGATGACGCGGCCCGTGAAATGTTTTGTCGCAACATGGGGGGACATTGGAGCTTGCAACACGAAAAGTTCTTTCGTTTCCAAATAAAAAAGTGGAGAGAGGACCAGAAGATAGTTGGGTGGAGGTGAACCATGGAAAAGAATTCGATGAGCAGTATAAGGCATACGACCACACCCTCGTAGGTAGGACTCTTCTATTGTCGAAGTTGGAAGAGGCTGCAAATGTTCGTGCTGTCTACGATACAAATGGACAAACAAGCACAGGACATTCATCTGTAGATGTGGCAGCAGCATTTGATAGGCGCATTGGCGATATTATAGGGCATTGGAAGGCTTTCTTATTGGATGGAGACTGCCTCACAATATGGCAAGGGAAAGGAGATGATGAAGTTGTTCAAGCGATGGTAGATCGTGTGGAGAGCAACTTGAGAACCTTGAAGGCAGACGAAGTCGATTTATCACCGAAAAGAAAACAAAAAAGGAAGCGTGAAGAAAACGATGACTTCTCTCCGGAAACCAAGAAACAATTTCATAAGGTGGACATCGAAGTTCAATCTGGAGGGCGAATAGTCCGTCCAAGTCAACAACGGTCAACTCGTCAATCATCTACTAAACTCCTCGATACAACAGATTTTCCTTTTGTTTTGGGAGAAGGTAGTGGTCCATCCAATGGAAAGTAGGATTTGAGGAGAATTTGTTTTTTAAAAACAATGGTCTTTTCATTGTTTAAAAACAAAAAAGAATGTGAAAGATTTAGATCTTAAAAAGATTGTATAGGATTCAATAGTGATATTGGAACTATGTTTTCATGTATTTTGTTTATACATATATATTTATATATAAAGATGCTATATTTTCATTTGCGTATAAAAATATTTTTATATGTACATCTTATTTTACGTGGATGCATTCATTTGTGATTGTGTAACATTCAAATTACATAACAATATAAAATTTACTAATGACTAATGGCAATGCGAAGTCCGCCCCGTCCGCCCTGTCCGTCCGCCCCGTCTGCTCTGTACGCCCGACCGCCCCGCCCGTCCGCCCAACCTGTCCGCCCTGCCCGTCCGCCCCTGCCATCCGCCCCGCCCTGCGCGTCCGCTAGCGTCCGTGCGTCCGGATGTCCGGAAAACGGACGCTATTTTGGGGCGGACGTTGAGATTCGTCGACCCTGCTTGTGGAAGCTTCCGGAAACTAGGAGGATCTAGTGGAACCTTCTGGAAGCTTGTAGAAGCTTCCGGAAACTAGTGGAACCAAATGGAACCTTCCGGAAGCTTGTGGAAGCTTCCGAAAACTAGTAGAACTAAGTAGAATCTTCCGGAAGCTTATGGAAGCTTTCGGAAACAAATAGAAACTAATGAAGACTATTGGAACCTACTAGAATCATTGGAAACAACTTGTACACTAGGCCACCGCTTTTGAGAAGGTTCTTAAGAGGCATCCTTGTTGCAAAGGCGGTGGAGACTCTATTAGGGACGAAACTACTGGATAAGGCCCGGTATGGCACGTCCGTAACACCTCCATTCCACAATATGTTGAATCTGGGAGATCAAATGTTGTCCGCACATGCTTGGTAGGATTTTGAAGGTGCATGTGGCAAGTTTATAGCTCCATTAGTGAAGAGGATATTGACTCAACCGGTGTCATCATCTTCATGTGAACGGAATTGGAGCAACTATTCTTTTGTTCATAACAAATCTCGAAATAAATTGAAGCCGGAGAGAGCAACGGATTTGGTGTACGTGTATACCAATTTCAAAGTATTAAACGCATCGAAGGAAAAAAATGAAAAAAAATGGTATAATGATAATGTGGATCCGATGGAATCAGAGGATTCAAATAAACCGACGTTAGAAGACGATAATGACGATGATGACGAGGATTTGGAAAGGGCCCTTTCAGTTGTAGATGGTAAAGATGACTTCAATCGTACGACAGCATGGGGAGATGAAGACGTTATGGAAGGCTTTCCCGATTTGGTGAATAATACGCATGATTATCATCTAAACCGCAAGGATGTCGTTCCCGACAATGCAAACGATGCATATACCTTTTGTGAAGACGAGGACAATGTAGGGGGAGAGGAGAATCTACCTTCTTTAACTGTATATTGCAATGGAATGGGATTCTTGAATAGCGAAAACATTCTATTGGAAAAGGCAAACGCTATTGCCAAACAGGTGAAAATCAATGAGAATGCTATTGGTGATGAGGGGAGAAATGAAGAAGTTTTAATTTCTCAATCTACATCTGTAGCATTAAATGTAATACAAGGAAACGACAGAAGAGAAGATGCGGTCATGGAGGTGGACGTTCCAAAAGATGTGGGCAACAATAGTGGTAATGAGGGGGAACCAAATATTGCAGTACAGAAAAATAATGATTCACTTGGGATGGCAGTCACAAATTCGGCAATTGTGAAGAGTGATAAAGGAAAAGAGCCAATGAAGTCAATTTTTGAAGTACCGAGATCTAGTGCTCTTCCACCAATACCGTTGAAGTCTGTTAGCACACGATTGAATGATTCTCAAAGCTTTGGATATGGAAAACGCTTAATGAACATTTCCAAAGAAATTTCTACAGGCGGTAATCTACGGAAAGTAGCGTCATCACCTACAAGCCTAAGTGAAACGGATAGTGATCGGATGCTATTGGCATCTTTGCGTGCTCGCATTTTAGGAAAAGGAATGGCGCAAGAACCCATCAAATCAACAAACGGCACTCTATTACTTCCAAAGAAAGCCAAAGTGGAGATAACCATTCATAGACATGTTGACCCTACATCGAGATTGATGGTTCAAGAATCGAGTAACGTGAAAGCGAAAAGAGAAATGCAACCTTTTGCTATCTCTCCAGTGAAGAATAGGACCCCTCTTGATGAAAATGTTGCTACTTTGTCAAATAGAAAGAAAAGAAAGGTTCCTATTCAAAAAACCTTTAATCGTTCTGTCAAAGTAAAAAAAGAAAAATTAAATTCGAAAGAAGGGAGTAAACCTACTTCGAGAGAAGACTTGAAGGAGACAACGATACTTGATTCCAACAATGAAGATGACTCCGACAATGAAGATGACTCCGATAATGAAGATTTTGAACGGAGAGCTGCAGGAGAGAGTAGTGGGGCTGAGGTTAGAGGAGATGTGGATTGGCGTCCATAGGAATTGTGGAGATGTGAATTTAGATGTTTGATTGTTGAATTGCTCATGATATATGGAGCTCATATTGACAAATGACAATGGTTTCTTCAATCATTTTATTATAAAATTGTTTGTTTATTGATGATATACATCTCGCTGGATTTTAAAGTGATTTTGTTTCTAAATCAAAATGAAATTCAACAAAAAAAATTAAAAATATATTTCATATTTTAGCTTTTACATAAATAGTGATATACAACTCTATTGAATCGCAATTGCAATATAAGAAAAATCAAAATCAAAATGACTTCACTCTCAATCTCTCATTGGTGAAAACAATCAAAAATTCAAAACAAAAAACCCAAAACGGGTTTTCTAAGCCGCCCCGTCCGTCTGCCCGGCCCCTTCCGACGGCGGGAGGGACGCTGCGTCCGCTAGCGTCCGTGCGTCCGGACGTCCGGAAAACGGACGCTATTTTGGGGCGGATGTAGAGATTCGTCAACCCTGTGCAAAAGTGTTCCAAAATTTGAAGTTAACCCCTCTGATACGATAAAGCTATCATCCTTAGTATTGCTCTTTTAAGTTTGTATTACCCTCTATAATAAAGGCTTAGGCTCGTGGATGACAAAGTTTCCCTCCCTTTCAAAATTTTCACATTTTATTAGATTAAAAGGTTCCCATACATAGCCCCTTGTTTGAATTTTTAAAACTCAATTTAGCAACAATCGCCATATTTTGGTTTGAAAAAACCAAAAATCTTGAATCGAGGCAAGCAATGAGTTAGACAACCCTTCGGGCCAGCCATCCAACCAGCCCCCAATCAATTGAGAACCAATCTAGTTGGATATCGGTAGGGGTCAATACCAGTACAAGCCAATGGTTAAACAGCTAGTTGTCAATATTTGCAAACTCAATGGGATGATGCCTAAAGGCCCCAATTTTGATTTTTGTTGATCCAAAAAATCTAATTTTTGTGAAACCAAAACATTAGACAAGTGCTAAACCAGCCTTAAATCAAATTTCAGAGTTTTCTTGAACACCAAGAGTGAGTTCAACAATTAAGAAGGCAAAACATGATCAATTTACAAATTGATTTAAATAAATACTAAATCTCTCTTGTTCACGCTAGCTTCCCTTAGTTCATAAGTAGGTCATTTCCAAGCCGTCTTTCTACACTTGAAGGGCTTCAAAATTGCAATTTTACCACCTGTGTACCAAAACAAACCTCAATTCTCTTATAAAGTGTCTCACACACTTGGGACTTGAAGTCAAGGAAGTAGAATGAACTTCAAGATTGCAAATTGAAGTATTAGAGGAGAGAAGAGAGACTAACAAAAGCTTAGCTGCCACTCATTAGAAATAAGTTGACATATGTTAAAGGTTGACTTTGGGTGTAGGACAAAAAAAAAGACAAAAGAATGGAATATTGGCCTTTAAAGATATTCTAGAATTAAGTTATTAGTTCAAAGAAGTTAGAGGAGTTTGTCTTAAGTTTTTATTTGATTCCTAAACCAAATTAGTGAAGCATTTGGAGATTAGATTTGATAGGATTTAGTAGGATTTTATTGTATAAAAATATCTAAGAAGAAAAGAAAACATTAGAAAGACATAGATTAGAAGGAAAAGAAGAAAGGGAGTAGAAAGTCGAAGTTCAGGCATATTCAACTGCCATAAGTACACAACTATATAACATCATAATACCAAAAAATCGACATGGAGGTTGAAAAAGCACACAATGAAGGGCAAATTATCATCAACACCAATGGGATTATTGATACCACGAAAATTGAGGTAAGCCATTGATACTTTTATCCAAAACTTCTTGAATTTTCATCAAAAACATTAGAATAGTGATTCATGCTTGAACAAAAACTAAAGATAGGATTAAAACATAGAAGCTCAAAACCCCAAAGGTAACCCTTAGAGCAGTTAAAAACTACTATAGTTATTAAAAATTACCCAAACATCAAAAATAGTCAAAATTTTCCAAAATTTGTCTTGGATAAAAAGAAGTAGTTAAAAGTGGATGAAAAATTAGAAAACCATCCAAAAAAATCTTTTAGGTAATCTTTTCAAAATCTTACATTCTAGAGTTAAAATAGGAGTCAAAAAATAAAAGTGAAAATAATTTTGAAATTCTATGGTAAAAAAAATTATGGAAGAATTTTGATGCAATCGGTCAACAGCCAAGGGGATGAAAAGTAAGAAGTTTTACCTTTAAGAAAAAAGTAGAAGTAGAACTTAAAAAGATAAAACCATTTAATATTAGAAATAAAAGTAAAACCCAAAATTATCCAAAGCAACAAGAACAATTATGAATTTATTAATTAGGTCAAAAGGTAAAGGTGGAATCTCAAAGAAAATATTTTCAAGATTTCAAAATTAGTTTAATTGCAAGAATTGGAAGAATATTGAACAAATTAGAGTAAAATGAAGTTTTCAACAAATGTAGGTGCGATTTGGATGAAAATCAATCAAAGTTGACCAAATCAAGTCAAATTCAGAATTTAGGTAGGAAATAAAAAATAAAAAATAAAAAAAAATAAAAAGTGAATTTTGATAGTTAGATTGCTAGAAATTGACGAATGAAGTTTTAGGAGGTAGTTTTGGTACTAAACTTGGGACCAAACTTCATCCACAAATATCTCATAAAGAACTAGGTCAATTTGGAATTTCTTTATCATTTTGGAAAATTCAGCCCTACAACTTAGGTTACTTAATCTTTCTATTTGACTAACCCCTATTGGGTCTCAATTTTGGTTGTTGTAGTCAAAATTGGCCTCTTTTACTAACTCTTTGAATTAAATTAGCAATCCCTTAAAGGAAAGTTTAGGTTGAACAAATAATAAAAGATCCATTGCTTGGAAGGTTTAACTAGGTTTCACATTGTTAGACATCCATTAGTATTTTACTATAACAAGTCAACTAGAACATGGTTGTGTACACTTTATTCCAAGGGTGGGAATAAAGTGCCCACACGTTACTATTTTTATTACCCTTTTAATTGTCTTTTTAATGAAGATTACAATTTCCAACTACAAAAATTAGATCCATTCTACTTCAATTTCATTCAATTTTACTTCATTTTTAGATTTTACAAATGGAAAATTTTATTGTAGGAGAGGCCCATACTTCCAAATTTTTGAATATGATGTTTGAACATACTATTACTTCTTTATTACAATTACAAGTTCCTCCTTTGTCTCCACATGTCCATAGGTGCTTCACCCCTACAGATATGAGTTTTGTCACTACACCTTGTCTACATTTTCATGTGCTCTTTTGTCCTTTTGGTGGTCCTTGCACACCTCTAGTAATGGCATTGTCGAAAATAGTTAGTGAACCACATTGGAAATCTTTACTTTTTTACTAACTATCATGTATGGGGAGGCATACAAATTTTTTTTGCAAGACTGAAGTTGTAAAAAATTAAACTGTCAACTTTTTTCTATATCCAAACTATCGTGTTTTTATACTGCCCAAACGGGAAACTCCAATCACTATATTGTATGTACATGAACATTTTGTAGACGGGACCAAATCTGTAAAAAACATATTCCACGCAAAACAATTAAAGAATATCCTCTTTACAGTAAATATAAATATTGTTGTCAAGTACATGTGCTATGCTTCAATGTTGAATCAAGCACTGCACTAAAGATCTAAACAACTCTTATGTCTATATTTGACCTCACTATGTACTCACATGCTTACATAGAACCAAATCCTCTAGTATTGTCCTACCAACAACTTCCATTGCCAAAGAAGGGCATTCCAAAAAGAACTCATATCTAGCTATTGTAAACGACACACTTTTAAAAAAAAATGTCATCACTTTTTGGAATTGTAGTCACCTACTATTTGAAAATGTTGATAAACTTGGTATTCCATGATATACAAGCATGGTTTATAACCGATTCTAACATGTTGAAGCCAATTATTCCAATTAAAAAATGTTGTTGCCCTAATTTTTATGTACAATGCTTCTATGATTCAAACGCTGTCGGGTAGAGAGGAGCGCGCTTTAGGAACACACGGGGTGTTTGGCTGCAACTGTTTGTTGTATACTCGATGTCTTCTTCAATCTTCAATCTTCAGTCTTCAAACGGTGCCCGTTGGCCTATCCTGTGTAGGCTCTAGATAGGTATAAGGGTCAAGGAAGGGATAAGAAACCACGGGATACGGGACGGGTAAAACGGGACAGTAGACACGAGCTACCGTCCGAATGATGGGATCCTAAACTTCAAATTCATGGTCTGCTGGCCAAAACTCCAGACCTTGAGAACAAGCAAGTCTCGACTATGTGGGCCATTAACCCCACTTCGTCACCACGACAATAAATGGGGTTGAGTCTTGGTTTTACCCAGACCGCCCGCAACCAGGGTTACAAAGCAAAAGGAAATAAAAGACAACGAGCCTCCAAATCAGGCTAGGAATAACAAAGCCACATCCCACACATACATATAAAAAAAACTCAAAACATTCCTCTTCAAGTCTTCAATCTTCAAGTCTTCAATCTTCAAGTCTTCATGTTTTGATAAAAACAATGAGAAATCTTCAAAGCCGTACCCTAAAGTAGCTGCGGCCTTTTATCTAGTGCCACAGATGGCTCACAACTCCAAATGCTAAGTGCAATAGCATTTTGGAAAGCTAACCCAGTAACCTAACACCTCTCCAAATTTCACTTTATTCTAAACTATTGTCCAAAAGTTATAGGCAAACAAAGTGGCGGCTCTTCTCCTCCTTGCCAACCAACCACTGCCTCTTCAAACTTCTTATAACTTTTGATTTACAAACCCTGAACACAAGTGTGATATCAATTTGGAAAGCTAACACATCCAGCTACAACATGTGAAAATTTCACTAAGAACTAAGACTCTGTCCATAAGTTACAGCCCAACAAAGTCTCGGTCTCCTATTTTGAAAATCCACTCAACCTCTAAACTTCTACACTCTATAATTTCTTCAATAAAACTCCAAATAGCTCGTGTGATAGCTATTTATAGAGATAAATAAGCAAAATAACACTCATAAAATTTTCAAAAGAAATCCTTATACTGATCGAAGGTTATGGCCCTCCAAAGTTTCGGCCTTGCTCTTCACAAGTGACAGTCAACCTCCAAGTCATCACACCTCCATAACTTCTTCCTCCAAACTCCAAATCTTAAGTTTAATGACTCTTTGGAAAGCTAAGATTAAGATGAACACGCTTACAAAGTCCCTTTGCAAATCGATGGACTGAACGTCAGATATGGCTTGACAAAGTCTCAGCCTTTCTTCATGAAAGGCACTAAAACTCCTCAAATTCAAACGCTCATAACTTTTTCATCTTAACTCCAAATCAAACTTGCAAACTCATTTTGGAAATACAATTTCACAAGGAACAATCTCACCAAATTTCATTACTAAAGGCCTCATACAATGGGAGATATCACTCCTCGAAGTTTCAGATTTTCTTTCACACTCAAGTTTCTCTATACACTCCTACACACACACACGCCAAAAGGAATCTCTCCACACTCTCCTACACCCCCATTTCAAGCAAGGAGGTGGGGCACATCAGCCCATACTCCTCTCCTTTCAAGCCCCACCAAAGATGCTCTTTTCTTTTCCCTTATTTTATTTTTATTTTTCAAATCCATCTAATCCCTTAACAATTTTATTTAATGGAAAGGCAAAAACACATGAGCCTTCCAATCAACTAGATAAGTAAAATTAAATGAACAAATCTAATAAAAAAAAATCACTAAAGAGTAGCCACGTGCCCTTATAGGTATAAAAGCGTTGAAAATCATCCTCCAATCACCAAGTCGCGGACTTGGTTGGCTGGAGAAGCGGTGGTGTTTGGCAGCCTGCCGATCCGGGTTCGAATCCAATTGGACTCGTCGAGCGCTTGGATGGCCTACGGCTTGGCAAGCAAGTGAGGCAGGAAATTGGACCAGCCAATCCGCCATCTACCCCCCTGAGCTGTGCCTATGACAAGATAGTGCAACATCCGAATGCCAACAGGCGCTCCGTTGCATCAAACCGTGGTTCTCACCACGACCAACCCTTTTTATCTCAACTCTTTGTTTATTGAAACTCAAACACACAAAGCTCAGTAGATATATTTACATGATGGAAGAATTTCCATCAGGACAACGCTCCAACACTTTTATATTAGGAAGATGACTTTTGCAATCAATCACATTCAAATTATTGAATGCTCTACATAGGAGCTACAAATACATTGACATTACACTTCTATACTTCAAAAGGACACTTCTTATTTGCCACTTCCTTACCTTTCTATTAGTACGTGATATATTCATAATTCAAAGTTAGTAAGCTCTAACATGAATGCTGAATTCATCACCTAATGACTTCACTTCTAAAACAAGTCTTTAAATTTGACAAGCCAAATAATTTCATCCTCATCAATTACAAATGCAGTCTTATAGTCCTTGTTCAAAGCCTGACAATCCCTCTACTATATCGATCAATCCATGTCCTATTTCATCAACCGACAATTTATAGGCACTTCATATCTCCTAAATAGTAAGTGCTCTACGTTTGTGCATCTCCACAAGTCGTGCTTCTACTTGTGACAACAAATCAAAAATCATACACAAATGTACAACAAATAGTTAGAGAACTTTAACTTCAATACATCATGCCTTCATAAACTTATTGACTTGTAGTGAAATAATTCCACCAAATTCAAAGAGTTAGTAAATTAAAAGAGGCTAGTTTTAGTACAAGTCAACTCAATTAATGATGTTCTAAGAAAGAATAGGAATTGGCTAGAAAATATCACCAAGAATGGAATCTTAAATTTAGTATCATTGATTGGGATTGCAAAAGAATTGAAGGTTAATTTTTGAAGATGACAAATTCCATTTTTATGTTGTATACAAAAAAAAAATTAGAATGGTTGAATTGCGAGTTTGCAAATGCATTAATTAGAACACTTTTTACAATGGTATTTGTAACTGCTTATGGAGATCACAACTTAAGGTGCTAAGATTTTGAGATTGTTTTTCCTAGATTAATCTACATATGGAACCCTTTAAAAATTTCGTATCATTTGAAATTTTACCTCTATTTATGGGACAATGGTTCTAAAATTTATTCTACACATTGTTGTACTCATATATTAAAAAGTGCATAAAACATTAGGAATTGTTTTGGCTACATATTTGATTGTTGCAATGTTAGTTTGATTGGAATTTGATTAAAATAAGGCCTTCAAAAAAGACTATAGATGTTAAGGGAATATGATATTCAATAATATCATTGATGTCATTGAATTTGTCCTATACTTATTCATGGAGTCATGAATTTCACATTTTTATTAAAAATATCATCAATTGAAATCAAAAAATATATTCTTATTTATCCAATTCTACATTTTCTTTTTAAATATAAAGGACTATTTATGTAATTTGTGTAAACATTTTTAATTTTAAGGGAAATTTAAGGTCCATTAGCATTTCAATACTTACTAAGTCTACTAATATTTAGTGTTTTCTCCAATTTCCTCAATTGCTCTAACTATAGTAATAAAGATTCATGAGAAAAAACATTGGTTCTAGATTACATGGTTGTCATTATCTTGTCTTAACTTTATTGAAGGAATAAATTCGATTTGATCCTTTTTTGTTTTCAGGTGCTCTATGTATTAATAAAAAAAAAGTGAATTCTATTCAAAGTTTAAAAAAAAAATAGGATAGCATATTTATTTATATTCATTAAGAATTGAATCAAGTCATTTATGAAGTTCAAATTCACTTACGCAGTTATGCCAAACGCATTTGGCAATACTAAGTAAGTCGCTGTTTTAGTAATTAAGGCTTTCATGTTAATCTTAATTGCAAATTTGTTTTAGTTGAGAAGTCTTCAAAACATAAGATGAAACATTATTTATATGCCAAAATGGTAGAAAAAGGTGAAATTATTAATAAATCAATGTACAACTATTCAATTTTGAAGTTTCTTTGTGAGTGCCATTTTTATTTTCAAGACTTCTAAGTACGTGCTACATTCATAAAATATATTTAAAAAATAGATGCAAATTAGCATGATTGAAATATGGATAAGTTGTATGCATAACAAGTTATCAATATTGAATTCAAATGTTGTTTTCATTTTTTTTAATGAAATAAATGATTAGACGAATTCATTTCTTGAATATTGAAGAAAAAATATAATAATAAAAATTTCAATAAACAATTAAGAATTTTTATGTAAAGAATTTAAAAAAAAATTTTGTTTGAAGAAACAATCTAAAAGTAAAAATACATATGGTTGAGGTTGAATAAGCCTTAACCTATAAAGGACCAAGGTGTGTTTTTTGGTAACAAATTTTTTTGGGGTAAGTGCTTGTGAGTCAAGATTTCCATATTTTTGGCCCAAATTTAATAGAAGGTGTGGACAAGAAATATCTTTAATGTGTACTAAGTTTCAAGATATTTGGAAATATGAGTAAAGAATTATGGCCTAATATGTAGTTTATTTCTCAACTTGGGTAGTTCAGGTTGATATGAAAAAATCACTTTTTTTCAAGAACAAAATTTTGAAATCAATTTTCTAGATTTATATATACATAAGAAGCTTCAAATCATTCAATTTTGATCAATGAGTCAAAAGTTATGAGGTATTTTAGATTTCGGGCAGTTATAGATTCTCTCCTCCAAAATAAACTTTGAAGTTCTTTAATGAACTCAATTTATAATATTTAAAAAATAAAAATAAAAATATTAGGTGAAGATTGTGTATACCAACATTACTACCATTGGGATTGGGATTTTTCAATTCTATAACTAAATTCTTAACAATTTAATATTTTCATTCATTCTCTATTATTTTCTACTTGCTATTTTTTCTTATATATTGTACAATTCCAAATTATTTGAAGTTTTTCAAGCATGTAGCCAACTTGACTTGAAGAATGAATCCAAAGAGTTTCAACCATTTTGGAAATTTTTTCATACAAATTTGACATTGTAAAGTGCAACTGCTTGATTTGTCAAAGAGCCCTTCAAAGGCTTTTTGTCAATTAAAACACTATATCTTGCAATCTACATAGTAGAAATTTCTGAAATTTTTTCTACATCTTCTCAAATTATCATACTGCAAGTTCCTTAGGATGGATGTGTCTAAAAATGTTTTTAAGTTTTTTTTTGGTACTTGTCCTAAAAATAGCAGGTTTGGAGTGTTTATGGTAAAAATGTAGTCAAGGAACTTTAGTCAAGGAACATTATAGAATACTTTATGAACAAAAATGAATACTTTATGAATACTTTATAGAGTACATTGTTTTAAGAATAAACAAATTCTTTGCAGAGTAATGAATATGAATCTATGAAGGCCCAACAACTTTTTGACAATGAAAGTTTTCAATGAATTGTTATACTTTGATATTTTTAGTCAAGTAGCTACTACCTCTTTTGAGGTGACAGTGGAAAACCGTGTACAAGCCTAATAGTAGGGTAGTCAAAAATAATTTTTGTACATGTGGCTTATAGCCATTGAACAAAAATCATTTCCAATTTCCTACATTGAAACGGTCAATCTCAAAATTCATTTCTCTCCTCAATTGCTTTCTTTTCACATCAAATCATAAACTATATTGAAAAATTCAATCCCTCATTTTTCATTTTAAGTAAAACTTTAACATTCAATCTTAAATCATAATTTCTTCAACATTTTTTCTTCAATCTCATGTCACCTTCTCTTTCTTTGTCTTGTTCATGCTACTAAAACTTTCTCATTTTAATTAATTAAATTCATTCTTTCAAATGAATTATTTTGAATCTGAATTTATTGAAAGATTTAATTAAAATCTTGGACATTTCATCTGAAAGAATAAATTCAATTCAATTCATTTGAAAGAATGAATTTAATTTATTTCAATTTAGAGAATGAATTCAAAATAGTTCAATTACATTTTCTAAAGTTAATCATTATGTATAATTCACAAATCAATGAAATTAATTAATTTGAACATTAGTTTTACATATTACAAAGTACATATTTATATGGAGATGCATAAACAAAGTCCTATTGTCACTACCACATTCATATGTTACATGGTTCAAACACAAAATTGTTGACTTGTAAAAAAGAATTAGATTTTTTTTTCAAATCTCACAAATGGTGTGACTTTAATGACATTTTGTTTCTTAATTCACATTGCACGGTAGTGGAGGGTGGTCTTAGGTTTTTTAAATCTCATTTGATGGTTGTTGATTTTTTCCACTTAGGGGGGATAAATTGTTTAACAATTCTCAAGAGATAGTTATACTTTGATATTTTTTTAAATTAATGTTTAGAAATTCTTAAATCAAATTGTACAAAAGAAAGAGTACTTTCTCTTTTATACATGAAATTAATTGAAAAAAATATTGACATATAGATTTTTAGATAATACCAATTTTACATGAAAAAAAAACTAGCTTTGCAGGAAGAAAAATAGGAAGTAGAAGAATGTCCCCCCCAAATAAAATGTTTTGGAATCTAAGGCAAAATTCATATTTTTATTTTTGAAAATTGATAACAAAAATTTCAAAATAGGTCTTGATTTCTTGTTAATTGAGGTAAAACTCTTATATAAAATGATTTTATAAATTTTTTCAATAGTTTTTGATTTTTCAATAATTTATAATCAAACTTATTAGTGACAAAAAAACATTTGGTGCAAGTTAAATTTTTATATGGATTTTTAGTAAGTTCAAAGAGAAGTTCTTATCCAATTTTAAGAATTTTGAGAATTTAATGTAGTAACTAACCACCACTCACTGTACTACAACTTTGCATTTTTATGTTTCTTATAATTCAATTAAAAAATCTGGAAAAGAATTTGAGAATTTGAAATGGCATAAAATTTTCATAAATTATTTTCTCAAAAGCTTTAGCATATTTTTTGAGTGAATTATAATAATATAATAAATTAGGGTAAAATTTTATTCAACAATATTTAGCTTTGTAAAATTTTGAAATTAGTGTAATTCTCAACCAAAGAATCATTTAAAAAATTGACATTCTACTTGCTAAAAACTCTTGAGAAAAATTTATGTGTGTCAAAAGTCAATTGCTACTAATAAGTTTGATAGCAACTTATTAATTTATCAAAACTTACTTTAAAACTTTAGAATTTTATGTTGTGAAAGTGTATTTTCCATACCACAATTTTTCTTTCTGATTCTCTAATTCCACAATTTCCTTTGACAATTTAAGAGTCATCGGAGACCTTGTGTAAAGTTCAGTGAAGAAGAAGTACGTCGGAAAGGGCCAGGGATGGATTGACCCCTCTATTGCCTCATGTTTTATCCTTGCATGAAACCCTGAAACTTTTTGTTTGCCACATATGATAAAATTTGCAAATTCTGAATTCATATTTGCAATCAGGTAGTCCAAATTACGGCCCGCCGCTCACCCTAGGGTCGTGGGAATTGCTGACGGGGAGTTTGACTTCAACTGCCTTCTCCAATAAAACCAAAAGAAAACTGCTGGTTTCGGGTGTTTCTCGAGGGGGAATTCGTGAGGTGACTGACTGCGTGAGCTGATCGATGGTTGTGCTGGAATCGAAGGCGACGCAATAGAATTCGTGGTTGAGAGGGAGTTCGTGGGGTGACTGCGTGAGCTAGCTAGCTGGTGTTTGTGCTGGAATTGGATCGGAGGCGACGCAAAAGAATTCACGGTGATGGAGGCTCTTGTAGGATCGCGGGGCAATGCTCCGGAGTCATGGTGGTCTGTGGCGATGGTGGTCACGACGCTTGCGGCTCTTGCGGCTTTTGCATTTGTGACGAAGCTCAAACGTGAAAGAGAGAAGTTGCCGCCAGGGCCGAAACCGCTGCCTTTGATTGGAAATTTACACCAGCTGGGCGGGCGTCCTCACCAAGCTCTCTGGCACATGGCGGAGAAATTCGGACCGATCATGTACCTGCGCATGGGCGCGAACCCCTTGGTGATCGCTTCCACGGCCGACGCGGCCCGGGAGTTCTTGAAGGTGCAGGACAAGTCGTGGGCGAGTCGCCCGCAAACCAGCACGGCGGGGAAAGTGTTCTCTTACAACTTCCGGAACATTGTGATCGCTCCCTATGGCCCGCATTGGCGCCACATGCGGAAGATCTGCATGATAGAGCTTTTCACGCAAAGGCGAATGGACTCGTTTCGGACGCCCCGTGGCGAGGAGTTTGGTCTGATGGTGAATTCGATTTACGAAGACTCCTTGAAAGGAAAGAATGTGTCGCTGACGGTGAAGCTGTCTCACCTTGCTAGCAACAACATCACGCGCATGCTGCTCGGCAAAAGGTGAGCTAGCTTTTCGGAATAATTCCCTCGAACGGGCATTCTCTGCATTCATTAGTTTCTTTTAACACACATGTCTGTATGTGCAATTTATTCGATCTCTGTGCAGCGGTTGGTAAACATTTTCTGTACTGTGAATTGATAAGCAACCTGGTTGATATTTCTGGGCACAGATTCTTTGGGACGGACGAAGCTGGTCAGCTGGAGGCCCACCGCTTCAAGAATCTCGTCTTCGAGCTTTTCACCATTACCAGCGTCATGACCGTGGGCGACTTCTTCCCCTGGTTGAAATGGACCAACTACCTCACCGGCTACATGAGCCACTTGCACACAGTGAAAAACGACATGGATGCCTTCCTTCAGGAGTTTCTTGACGTGAAGAAGAACGGCACCGCTGCGGACGCCTCCCGCGGAGAAGATCTAGTGGATGTCCTCCTCTCGCAGCCTTCCGAGAGCGGCGACGGCCGGCTGGATGATGATGCTATCAAGGGCGTCATCCAGGACATGCTCTTGGCCGGCACGGACACCTCCTCCAACACGGTGGAGTGGGCAATTGCTGCACTCTTGCAAAAACCCCACGTCCTTCGCAAGCTCCAAGCCGAGCTGGACTCCATCGTCGGCACCGCGCGGATGGTCTCGGAAATCGACCTCCCGAGCTTGCCATACCTCCAGGCTGTCGTGAAGGAGACGTTCCGACTGTACCCGCCCGCGCCGCTGAACCTCCCCCACGAATCCATGGAGCCGACCTCCGTGCGGGGATGCGAGTTTCCCGCGAAGACCTCGCTCTTCGTGAACCTTTATGCAATTCATCGTGACCCCAACGTGTGGGAGCGTCCGCTGGAGTTTGATCCGGAGAGGTTTGTATCCCAGCCAGAGATTGATATGAGAGGGAACCACTTCGGGCTCCTTCCGTTTGGAGCGGGACGCAGGCAGTGTCCTGGGATGCCGCTTGGTATTCTGTTTGTGCAGATGGGGGTCGCGCGACTGGTGCAGGCGTTTGATTTTGGGTTGCCGGACGGGATGCGGGCTGAGGACCTGGATATGTCGGAGTTGTTTGGGGTTACGATGCCGCGGAAGGTGCCTCTGGTAGTCGTGGCCAAGCCGCGACTCCCGGCGCATTTGTACTGAAGCGGAGTCTCCAGAGCTTCGACGGAGCCAGGGTAAGTAACTTACAGTAGACTTTTCTTCAGTTACAAGCCTGGACTGCGATCCACAGATGTTCATGTGTGAACTGTGAACTGTGAACTTGATGGATTGCAAGTTGAAACCTCAATTGAATCTCACGAAACTCATGGATTGCAATCCTGATGCCTGATACTGGAGGCTTCCAAACTCCTGATACACAAAACTTGTGAAATTTGTGAGTACACATGCTTGAGAATTCATTTGTGCCATGAATGTTCGTTGTCGATAGTTTGTTAAACATTACTTATTTAAGCAAATTGGTGTATTTGTATCATCATGTTATTGTAACATTCAGGAGTTTGTGGTTGTGTTGTCCTTCGTCCATCAGAATGATGTGAAAGATTTCACATCCTTTCATCTCAATGAAATGAAGTGGGATACTTCACATTCCATCAATAGCTATGACGCAAGGGACATTAACCCTTAAACATCTCTTTTGTTCTATACAGTTTGATTTCCTATCATCCATCGGACACAAAATGTTCACCTCAAGGGTTAAGTAGGAGAATGGTTCCAATTAATGTTGCACCAAAATAATGTCTTGAACATTTTTTGTATGTCAAACTTTAAAATTACAAAATCTATTTGAATGTGTCATTAAAATGGTAGTAGATGTTGCAAGATTATCAATCTTCATGAATGTGTAACATTAACATCCAAAGTCTCCACTCTCAAGGCCATTTTTTTTCCCAAAAAAACACTCAAAATTACCACTTCTATTGTGTTCACATAAGTAAATAGAAAAAATATTTCTCTTAGAACCTAACTATAAAAGAGAATGATGAAGAGAATCATTAGCATCCTAGTTGATAGTAATGCGTTTAGAAGCTACTATTGTATTGAATCATGTGGTAGCAGCTTCTTCTAACTGCAAGGTTTTTGAAAGAAGTATTAGTTTGATATATAAATAAAATATTATAAGATCATAGTATTTGACCATCATGCAATAAATGTTAAAGTAACTTGAAGCCAAAAATACAAACTGAATTAATTACCTTGGCCCAAAAGCAAGCTTTGGGCAACCAATGTATTACCTTCTCTTCAGTTGCCATGGGAACTAGAAATCAAAGAGCCGCTCAATTCATATTGCTAGAATTCTACCACAAAAGCCAATGACTCTTGTTAACAGATGAGACAATGGTTGCAGCTAGATGTTGGAGCTTATCCAAAGTTATATTTGGTTGTTTGTGCTTGCTCCAATGAAGATTAATCTAGAAAAAAAATTTGTAAGCTAAAACCATACTAATGAGCATGTTCAACTTCAAGACAAATAAGTTAAAAAAAAGAAGCTAACCTCTTCCAACCAACATGTCCCATGTTTGGGATTTCGAACTGCACTGAGCTTGTCAAATGAGATCTAAGGGACTTGACTTTTGCATTTGCTGCTACTTTTATAGCATCATGCAAAGCTCTAGCATTATGGTCTTCTTCAGCAATTTACTCTTTGTATAAGCCAATAGCCTCATTTGCGGCAGTTGACACTTCTCGTTGCAAAAAATTGGTATAAAGAAGTCAAAATGTATGTATTTTCATTGTACCTCCTATAGAAATCAATTATTACAAAGCAATTATCTTAACCAATATAAGAACTTGATGAAGACGTCAAAGGTAAGTGGATACCACGGATAAGATTTAATCTTTGCTTCACATGTTCGGTATTCTTCTTTAGCAAGAAGGTCTTTGAAGTCTTTTAGCTTCAAAGATTTGTATGTATTCACTCGATGAAGTCAGTGAACCACATTAGTCTTCACATATGCGTTCTCAATAAATTTATTAAAAATGCATGCCAATTTAGTAGACTATAAGAACTTGACTTAGGCATATTATGTAAGGTCATTGAAAAATTCAAAACATAATCAAACACTACATTTTGATGAAATATATTATCAGAAGAGCTAATAATTATTACCTATTGATGTCATTCATGGCGTTCATCAAAACCCTTGTGAAGCCTTTAGTCTCAAGCAAAATAGAATCTATAGAAACATGCCACTCTTGTTCATTAGATTGCATGTTGTTGATGTATGTAGTCCATGCCATATACTGGTGATTACCATCCAAACAAAAAACATAAATCCTTGCAAGCTAGAACAGTCCAGGTGGCATTGCAATTGTTCTTCAAAAAGTGAATACTTTGTAATCCACTAAGCATCCCATCCACTACATATCTCCTCAAATCCTCAATTACCTTTTGAATGAGACCTTTATCATTTGTGATCGAGACATACATAACTCTATCACCTTTTCAATATCCATACACAAATTTGCCAATTTGGATTGAAGGCAAGATACATCTATTTGAAGAGCTGGCCTCACTATCGAAAGTGATATCTCCAGTACAAAGGAATTTTAAAACAACATGACTTGTGTGGCTTAAATCATAGCTCCCGTATGATCAAGTTAGAGTCAAGTCTTTCCTTCATCCGAAAAGCATCTCTAATTTCCTTACATGTCAACATAGGTGGATCTTGAAGATTCCCAATCATAGTGTCCAAATAATTTAAATGGACCTATGAATTTAAGAAGGTAAATGATTGTGAAACCAAGTAAATATAATAAGAAAAAAATTAGCTTGTAATCCTCTTCAATTTCGAGGAGCGCTTGACCATACAACATTTAATTAGAAAATGTTAGCATCATTTGAAGGCACAAGCAAATTTGAAAGCATTAATGCTATAATTTCAAGGAAGACTAGTCTAAGAAAGGTTCTAAAGTCCTAAAGCTTCTGTGGTTCTGAGGAAGCTCTTGTGAACACAAGAGGCTCTTGTGGTCCTAAAAGGATCTTCACACATGAAGCTCCTATAGTTTTGAGGAGCCTCTTGTGAACACATAAGACTCTTTGGTCCTAGAAGGATCTTCACACACAAAGCTTCTGTAGTTCTGAGGAGCCTCCTATGAATCTAGGAGGCTCTTGTGGTCCTAAAAGGGTCGTCACACATGAAGCTCTTGTGCTCCCGAGGAGCCTTTTGTAAATCCAGGAGGCTCTTGTGGTCCTAGAAGAGTCCTCACTTTATGAAGCTCTTGTGGTTCTAGGAGGCTTTTTTGGTTTAGAAAAAGTCCTAGTGGCTTGACTCCTAAGGCTCATGTGGTTCCCAGGAGCCTCATGTGATTCCAAGGAGGCTCCTATTGTTCTAGAAGGGTCCTCACTTCACAAAGCTCCTATTGTTCTAAAAAAGTCCTCACAAAACGAAGCTTCTTTGGTCCTCAAGAGCCTCCTATGAATCCAAGAGGCTTGTATTGTCTTAGAGTGGTACTAAAGTCTTGAAGACTCAATGGTTTTGAGGAGCCTTATGTGGTCCAAAGAGGCTAATGTTGAACTAAATGTAATTTGAAAAACTGCAATATAAGTATTTCCTACAAATATTTCGTCATGTAAATCTTGATGTTCACAAAAATTATCAATACAATCCACAACAAATTTTTATTTTAAATAAATAATGATAGACAATATTGTAGGATAGGGCTTTTGTGATTCAAAAAGGGTCAAGGAAGGAAGAATCTAACTTTAATATAGACATCCAATTCACTCTATCTATGCCTAAACCAAACCCAAAATCCATAGATTATTGTAATTAACTGTCCCCTCCTAGATTCTAAGGTTTAGGAAATTTAATACATTTAAATAGGCTTTGTAAATGTAAAACAAATATATTACACATTCTATTCTCTAATGTCATACCTCTAACTCCTTGGGGTGCCCGAAGTGCCTTAGTGAGCAAGGGAAACCTTAGTGGTGACTTCCCAAGCCTTGCAATAGTTTAAGAAGGGAGAATGAAACACTTTCGAGCAAATAGAGTGCAATAGCAACTTGGATTTGAAGGTTATTCTTCATTATCATAGATTCTTGGAAAGCTCTTGAGAAGCCGCACCTAACCGTTCAAAGAACATGTAATTTGGACTAATGAGTCAAAAATTATGGCCACTCAAAATTAGGAGTGTCCCGATGATGCCAAGACACTTAGAGATTCCAAGGGGGTTACTTCTAGGCTATACTTCTTGGAATAGGGCATGTGACATACAATTGGAAAACCATGAACACAAAGAAACTATGATGACAAGCATTATGAGGTTCTAAGCTATGAGTGAAAAGTTATGGCCAAAAAGAGGGGCCGTGGTGAAGGCAAAATGGCCTCACCGGGTGAACCCGAATCTTTGAATAGTCATAAATTTGTGAGAACTTGTTCAAATGGGACTAGTGAGGAGTCTATTGGCAACTAATCTTTGTATAGATATTTAAAATGAGCTTGCATGTGAAATTTGGAACTTTGGACACAAAGTTACATAGTTTGGAAGTTTGGAAGTTTGGAGGGGTCTAAATGGTAATGTAACATGGCTATTTTGGTTGGAAGTGGATGGTCTTCCAAAATCCAAGGTGGGTTGAAAACCCCTTTTGACATGAGAGGGGGGGGGGGGGGGGGTTGCCAAATGCCATAGAAAGTATTATAGAAGGGGTTGGTCTCCCTCCTCCCTTCTTAGAGCCTTGGTAAGTCCCAATGAACCCTGGTGACTCAAGTTTGGTGGTGAGACTTCACCACCGGCTCCAAGGCACCATAAAGTACTTGTGTGAAGTGTCCCATGGCACTGATTGGGATGGAACCCCACCCCAAACTAGCCTACACTCAATGTGTCATGAATTGGGAGTCCCGATTACCAAGGCCAAAAGAGTAGCAAATACCCCATGGACTAGTTTGGGCTAAGGTGCCACTCAAGGGCGGTGAGGATCGTGGTGAGTAATACCACCATAGGCCTTAGCACTTCAAAATGAAGCTTTGCTCCATATCACTAAGTGACATGTCCGATGTTGCGTGGGAAGTATATGCTAGAGTCCTAGTGACCTGGACTTAGAAAGATGAGTTGGAAATGGTGACTAATATTATGGATGCATGGCATGTGTAGTATTAGCTAGTTGTGGCTCAAACAAAGTTGAAAACAAGGCATGGTGAACCTACTGAGCTATGAAGTGTGTTTTGGGCCGCAATACAAACCCCTCCTTGAATTACAAACAATTTTTCAATGATAGATTGTTTGGATTACTCGATTTTTGAGGATTACTATTCAAATTGCCTTTTGATAAGGTGACCCACCCAAAACCCTCATGCAATCACATATAGTACTTTGGAGACTTTCTGGATTATACGAATGATTTCTTTGGACTACATTCAAATTTCAAACTAACCAGCATGACCCTCTTTAAATCACAGACATTGCAATAAAAGCCTCCTCAAATCACAGACACTACTCCAAAATCCATTTGGATTGCTCCGACAAACTCTCCAAATTTGTGAACAAATTGCAAAAAATGCATCTAGGATAATTGAGTGCACTCCTCGATTTCAAGGAGCATTTAAGGCTAAAAGACCTAGCTCAAAGAAGATCTTCCAAAATCCTCCTTGGAACTCTATGTCTACTCTTTGGGGCCTCTCAAGTGCTTCTGCATTTCAAAGAGCATTTGCACCCAAAACAATAGCTTAATGAAAAAGAAATTTCATTCAGCATTCATGATTCTGACTACAACCTTGTTGCAAACTGTCAACAGTTGCACTATTAAATTTCAAATCTAATGAGGCGGATAGGAAAAGTTACAAGCTAACTCTAGTCCAAATTGAAATTCTCTACAAGGAGCTTATCCGAATATTACATATTTTCCAATTGTTACAATCGCCATCAATCTCTACAAATTGGAAAGAAAGTTGAAACTCTAAACTCATAGTAACTGTAGGTACAGCTGAATCTTTGTTGGACTCAATTTGTATATCAGGACCACCTCTATAACCCTCGGCCTCTCCTACACATGTGCCTCTTTCTTCAACCATTGTCTGCACACCATGAATCAAAAATGTCAACACCACAAGTCCAACAATGATTCATTCAAAGCTCAAATCACTTGTCCTCACAAAGGGCATTTTGGAAATAAGAATACCACTAGCAATAGATTCTATTGTGAGCAAAGGAGTAGTTCTATTGGAACTCCAAGAACACTTGTGGGCCAAAGAAGACTCTGCACTGAATTTCTTAGAGTTTGCTTTGCAAGAGTCAATGATGAGTCAATTACAGTGGGCCCAATTGGACCTACTTAAAATTTTCCAAAGATAAGAATAGATTGAGGTGTACTCTAGGTGACCTCAAGCACACTTCAACACATTTGTTTATTTTAATTTATCATAAAAGTTGGCGGTAGAAGTCATGAAATGTTCCAATTTATTGGTATCAATCTAAAATAATTGTGAATAAAAAGACATGAAAATATAGGAAATTCAAATCAAATACAAAATACACTTTTGAAACCTCCAATCATACCATAGATGTATATTTCATAATATTATATTATTTCATACAGGAATCAATGATTAGCACATCCTAAGACTCCTACGACATACATTATTATGCCTTTCACCTATTCTGGTATAAAGTGATCAACTTAAATGTGCAATTAAATTTTTGAAGTATATATTAAAATTTGATTCTTAATTTCCTTTATAATTCTTAGCATAAGTAGTCAAAATAATTTTTGTTAAATTGTATAAATTAATCTTTATAATGGACTTAATTATATAAAAAAAAATATTTTATTGGTAATATTCTATCTTTGTTTAATTAAAATCTTTTAATATACTATCTACAAAAATCACCTTATCATATACAGTTGTAATCTCCAACCTTTTATTTATTGTAGATTGGAAAAGAATGAATGGAGTTGCAACTACAAATCTTGTTAGATTTATGTACATGCCTATTGGGCTTTTTCTAACCTACTCTTGTCACGAGATAGAAATTTGAAACCATGTTAGCTATAGATATTGATAATAATTGTAGCTACGTACCTAATTAATTTCACATCCATTGTCCAATTCCTTTATTCCAAATTTGAATGGATGAATTTTGAACTAAACTTTTTACATCTTCGGAAAGCTTTAGACCCTAGTTGTAGACTCAAATACATGCAGTCATTAATTATAACATTTGATGCACTATAATGCAACGAGATTTTGTACACATGAATAGATAGTAGTCCAATTTTGTAAATGTTGTTAGTCCCTAATCCAAGTTCATACAACGAATATAGGAACTTACCAAATTTTTGTTTGTCAATGAACTTGATTGGTGTATGCTGTCTTCACTCTCATCTGCATTGTCAAGCTCAACAATATTAAGTCCATCACTACTTTGTGTCCAAACGTCTCCTGATTGAAAATCCCCAATTCCAACTCTGTCATCTTGATAGGACAAGCTCCAAACAATGCTACCAATCTCAACTCTATTAATCCTTTGTAATTGTCTAACCATCTTAGCTTTCTCTAATTTCTTTTTACTAGAAAAATGAAGACCACCTTTACGTCTCTTCTTACAAGCATCTTCAAGCATCCCTCCAACTAAAAGCACTGCAGCTAGAGTAATTCTACTTCTCCATTTGAAACTCTACAATATCTCAATATATAGGAATAAAAAACTACGATTATAGTATTCTCATTGGATTAAATAGGGCTTCTTTGGATTAAATGACATCCAATTAATACAACATGAATGATCACTTAAAACATCCTTTATTTGATCAACTATCTAACTATTACCTTTAGATTTGATGACATCCATCATATATTAATGAAGGACTCTTTTTGGTGGCTTCAAACACAGGATCATCTCTGATTATGGCACAATCTATATACAATCATTCCAATAATTGTATACTTAGTGAGTGATAAAGCCCAAATTCAATTGGTGTCTATACAAAATATCACAAAAAATCTTTGCCTTGCAATTTGAATTTCAAATCACTAGAATCTCATAGTAAACCACTTCTATACACATCTCCTATCTAATAGTCACTCACCTACTATCACTAAGAAGCTTTATAATTCTCTCATGGCAGCAACAATATTGAACATGAGTTTGTAGATTGCATGCACCTCCTAACTATGGATATGATAGTGGTTTGTGGTAATGGGTCTAGTATTCCTATTTCCTTTCCTTATAGCAATGATGGTGTTGCAAGGACATCTGCTTTACTAATAAGTGTAAGGTTCAATCTAGAATTGATGTCTATATTGATGGAGGAGGAGCTATTTGATTCCGAGGGGTAGAAATTGTATCTAGTGTCATGAAAATGAAGTTCAAGAATAATATAGGAGATGTTTGGAAACTTCCCCCTCGGAAGTATTATGCATTTGGTACTCCAAATGTTGTTAGGTTAGTATTAGTAGAGATTCTCACACCTGGATTTGCAACCTCTATTGTACAAATATCTTTGGGAACTCATGTCAAAGTAGAGTACTCAGGCTAGAGCCACATTGATCTTACTAAGACTTTAAATGATGATATTATTCTTGCAGTGAAACAACTGAAAAACTTTCTCCCATCCCTAAGATGGGCAATGGTGATAATGTGAGAGTGGACCAGAGTTTTGAAGGTACCACATTACTCCCTCCACAGCTCTAGAGTGCATTGCAATTTTAAACCATCTTTGAGTGCCTTTAGGCCAGAAACGGCTTGAAGTTCTTGAACATGAATAAACTTCGTTGTGAATCTATTTGTCATCTTCCTCAATCATTCAATGGAGATGTGCTTTTTGAGTTACCTCCTCTTTCTTCCCTAGCATCTTCCTCTGTTGGTCTATTAAGGTCGACATCTTCATTGTCTGTAGGTCACCAATTTGAGGGTATGGACCAAAAATTTGATGGCCAAAATTGGACACATACACACACTACTAACATTGCTAATGACTTTGGGCTAAAGTTTTGGTCCTCATTTTGTATTGGTCATCCAGTTTGTGAGAATACAGATTGCTCTAGAGCTCGGCAAGGTGGAAGCCAAAATGAAACTGAGTGGGAGGAGTCCTCACCTACTATATTTGTTGTAGGAATCCAATCTCTAGCAAAGTCCAATTTTGTATGTTGAATTTATAAAGTGTTTCTTTCCTGCAAGTCATTGTATCCTTGTCGCATGTAGAGGGTCTTAAATTGTAGTGGATTCCTAAGAGCTTGTATTCATGTTGGGCATCATGATCATCCTATAGGTCAAGGCATTTGCCATGACTCCATTGAGCAGACAACAAGTTTGATTAAGCAAGAGGTCTCTAGAACACCGTGTGCAACAAATTCTGCTATTAGTCTTGCTATTAGCAAAGAATTTCTTGCTTCTAAATTATTTTATAAGGATGGACTCCAGAGTGACAAAAAGCCTCTACAAGGGAAATTCTAGAAGTAGTCATGGAGAAGTTTAGGGTACTTAGTTCACCAAGTATTCAAAATATCATCTGTAGTTTCTGTTATAGCACCAATAGAGGACCCATTGATAATACTATTGCATTAAAAATGAGGAGTGTATATTCATATATTCAAGATAGTGTATTTTCAGGCCAAGGTTAGGATAAGGTTTACCTTTTTAGATGTCCGAGGAAGGTCCTAGAAGTGAGGTGGATTTGGTGAGGCGAATGCAAGTTGGTGGAGACTTACAAAACTCTTGGTGCATGTTCGATGACGTGAAGAGGGTAAAGGGATGGAAGTTGATGGTTGTCCACGTGTACGACCTTGAATTCTGCCGAGTTCAAACTATTTGTATTTGTAACATGATGAGCGAGGATGCTCAATCTTAAGAACAAATGTGGAGATCTTTGAACTCTATAATGGCACACCACAGGATTTCATATCCAAATTGCAAGGGTTTCATGGTTGACAACGCAATGGCCAATTAGCATGATGTCGGTGTGGTATATGGAAGTAGCAACAAGCAAGAGCTAATGCAAGATCAAGAATGCTCATGTCTACTTCATTGGACAACAGTGCTCAATAGACACACAAAGAAGCTCATTCGACCAGAGTTCCAAGATACTCACAAACAACTTTGTAACCAATACAAAGATGCAAAGACAATGGCGGAAGCTAAAGAGTGATACTTTGGAATCAAAGGCTAGTGGCTTTCTTCAAGGGCTGCATTAGAGGACTCTTTGTATGAGCTAGATGATTGGCTTGGTTTTTGGCACTTTCGGTATTGACAATGGGGTGGATTTCTAGAATTGGTAAGTCCTATGCTTCTTCAAATTTGAATTTTCTTTTTTGATGGATGAATTTCTGATCAAGGACAATAAGATTATAAGACAATCTAATTGAGTGTCTACAATGAGTGTGGTTTCTATTTAACAATTTTTCTTTACACCTACAGAAGTTGTACAAATTTGTGTTGAACTTCCAAAAAAATTTGTACGAAAATAGGCATTTTAAAATCAAGGAGGCTTAATTGTGTCTCTAAATTTTTTTGTTGGTGGTGTAGAACTTGAACTTGGAGGAGCTAACTAAAATGCCTTCATGCAATTTGGCGGAGATAGTTCATAATAAATGGCTACAAATGTTTGAGAAGAGGAATACCTGCTTGTACATTACCACTACGCTTGACATGATGCAGGCTATTCAACAGTTAATTAATTATTGGGCATACTTCCAAAGATATGCATCTAGAACTAGTCCCCATTTGGATGAGCTCTGCCTTCGAATTGCAAGATGACTAAGGATCCAATGAAGTTTGCTAAAGCTATTGTTGCACTACTAAGTGCTGACCTCTTCACCACTCATGTTCCCCACTTAAAAGATGAGGAAGTATTTGGCTCCACCAAGTGCAAACTAAATATACCACCAAGGTCTAATAGTGACTCTCACCACTACGATATAGTGAATATTTTTGCACCTAAAGTTCAAATGCGATCAACCAGAGCAAGCACGGAAGCAAGCTCATCAACACCTATGTTCACACAAGGAGAACCAAGCTTAGTATGTCCTCATGCTACCAAGGTACTTGAAACAAATTGGAACCCTTCTCTTTGGCACACAGCTAGGTGTAAGAAAGAAGGGAAAACATATCATGGAGTTCAAGTTGGAATGTAGAAGAAATGCGGGGCCAAAATCAACAAGTCAAAAAAGAGTAGAACAATAGCACCAACCTACAATGGCTCTATGATAGAATATGGAACCAAAACCATCATCAACTTTGATTTCTAGTTTTGCGTAGATAACCTTATGTGTTGTGCATGCAACTCTAAGGTAAAGTGGGTTCACCACTGGCCCCTCTTCCAAATGTCTAGTCCATTGCATGTGGAACAGACCTCACTAAATCAGAGATCATTTCTTTAGAAGAAGCAAGTTTTCAATTGCAAACTAAAGAGGTAGGTGAGCAAGTGCTTTGCCTCTTTAATGAAGAGAATATGGTACAAGGTGTGTCTTTTTTGCACCCAAAGCTTGTAGATAGTGATCTACAACCATCTAATGATGACATGCACCCCATGAAGCAATTGAGGAGGACCACTTGTCATAACTCTAGTGCACCTACAGTGAACCATCGCAACAAATGGGAGACATGACAAAACCTAAAAGTTGTTGTTGAATCCATAGTTGCTATTCCATACCTTGGCTATGGTAGAGTGATAACTCTAATGTCCGGCATCTTTCCCTATCAAAAGGTCTATCGAATAACAATTTCAAACTTCCTAGCTTGTACCTCCGAAGACTTCATTACTATGAGTACAATTGCATTTGGTAGTAGGAAATCATGGGTGAATTGTAAGCATTTATATTATATCTTTAGATTTCTTTGTAAGGCAAATTATGAGGATGACAAGTATATTCATACACCAAGTCTAAGCTTTGATGAAGTGAAGCTACTTCTTGTAGGTAGCAATCTTTAAGATGTTCTGTATCTACTAATAGTAGGTAGTCAAAACACTTATGTTTAGAGGTGGAGAAAAAAAGGTCCATTGAACTAGTTGCCACTTGCCTTGAAGGCTATTTAAAGTGGAAGTAGTTTATGGCATCCAAAGGAACCCTCAACTTATTTGTAAACTCATAAACATAAAAGAAATATATCAAAAAAGGCTGAATTCAGCCAAAAAACATGTGGTGAAATGTTAGAATTCTACTAATGAATGTTGGAGATGCTCCTTGATTTTGAGGAGCTTGAAACTACAGGCACCTAACATTATAGGATTAAGAATTTTCATTTATCCAATAAACCTTCAAGGTGCTCTTTAGTTCCAAGGAGCACAAATCTAATTTTAAAATATTGAACAAAGTTTTGGAGTCAATAATATAATTTTTTTTGAAATTATAATTTTGCTTCAAATTATAATTTAAAAAAAAATGATAAATAAATTACACTCAATTTTTTGGGACATGTATTATAATGTGCAAGTAAAGTCTTTTTTGGATGGATGATGAATGGATAAAATTCATTTGTAGAACAGATCCATGGTTGTGCCTCAATAGTTGCGGAAATTGCTAGTCTATTGTTGATGCCCTTTTAGGCAACATTTGATTCCAAAATTAATTATTTTAAATGAAAGGTACACTTCAATTTTACTTTTTTTCCAATTTTTTGCTTTTTGACATTCCTATTTTTGGATCTGACAACACTATTTATTACTCTGACAATCCTATTTTTAGTAAAAATATTCACACTAAACATTCAAATCTAATCACTTGTTGCTCAATGCTCAACGCTCATTGTTCCCTATTCACACTCTAGCATCGTTGCACCAAAAATTGTGGAAAATTGGTCCAAAATAACCCGAAACTACTTGGTGATGGTGGTGAGGTACCCAAACCGAATGACGTGGTTGCGGGTTTGATATCTAATGGAATCAGGTTCTTTACCTTGTTTGAAATCAGCCTCTCTTCCTGATGGAAAAGCCTTGTAGTGTGTTTCCTGAACATGCTTGTTGAAGAAGAAAAAAAAAAAAAAAAAAAAAAAAACTGTGCAAAAAACAACTACTGTACAGTACATTAAAAAAAACTGTCTGAAACTTTGTCGATGAGTCAATGGTGGTAATGCTCTAAACCTCTCCCAAGCTGGTCCCATCTCCCTTGAAATCAGAACCCCAAAAAGCTCCAGAAGCCGGCCTTCTTCCCAGGCGCCACGACCTCATTTCGGCATCCACACTCAGATACCGGCAGCCGATGCAGCGGTTTACCCGTCTCCACAGCGTCGTCAGTTTCTATCTGCCACAGCGTCTTCTCCACGAGATCAGGAGTCTCGACATCCAGCTTCTGAAATTCCACCATATCGGGCAAAACTTTCGTAAACTGAGTCCCGTATTGTCCAAACAGGGTCTTGGGGTAGTAGGCGCGGCTTCTGTCGCCTTGCCTTACGGACAGCGCAATGCGATCCGTCACGGACCAGTGCAGCTTGGCACCGTTCGTTTCGATGGCTTCCCGGTGGAAACGATTGAAAAGCCATTTGTAGTATCCGCCAAGGAAACGAGCGTACGAGTCTTCGGGTGTGCGCAGGGAGACGCGGCGGGTGGGAAGGGGAGTGCCTTCGGAGCTTCTGTTTTGAGTGGGAGGCGAGTCGTAGGTCCAGTAGAAGCGGAGGCCATGCTTCATGGCGTGTTTCTGCATCCACACGTAGGAGTATTGCCAGAGGTCGTCCGGGTCGTCAAAGTCGTCTAGGTCAGCACCGCCACCGACGTTGCAGTGACTACCCACGAACCAGACTTGCTTGACCTCTTGATTTTGTGGGGTGACTTTGTCCCAGAGAGTGGGAGCGTAGTGACTGCGGTGTTCGTCAATGGCGAGAGCGTGGTAGGCGTTTTCCACGATGCACGTGAGGCCTTGGCCGTGGAACTTATACTGTTTGTTGTTGTATCGAGAGAAGGGGTAGATGTGGTCGTCGAGGACTTTGAAACCCGTTTCGGGGATGCCGAGGGCCCCGACGGTGTCCCACACGCCGAGCATCTTGATTGTCACGCGGTGAATGCGGAAGCTGGCTTTCGTGGCGGTGGTTGTGAAGTCTTGCCAAGCGTTGTAGAAGGCTTTGTGAGAAGCGGGGTCTTTCTTGTCCGTCCCATCGGAAGTGGTGGTTTGGACGTACGCCTGGTACATGTCGTACGCTTTCACCACGACTGGGCTGTCATCCTCCAACTCTGGATGATTCGTGGCGGATATGGATTCATTCTTCAGGACCCCGCCACACCGGTGCACGAGCGAGACGAGAGAGCGCGCGGAAAACGCCCCGCGACTGAAGCCGAACACGAAAATTTCGTCTCCTTCGCAGTAGTTGTTGGACAACCAGACGTAGCCCGCGATGACGTTTGCTGAAAGGCCGTAACCAAATCCTAAACCGGATAAATGGCCGAGGACGTCGGTGCCCACCCCTTTGATGTACTTCACCAGCTGCAGGGGCTGACGCTCGGGCTCCAACACGGACTCCCCGCTTGCGACGTCGGTACCGACTTTAGTGTATGGCTCGTAATCTTCCGGCTTCGAATCGTCAATAGCCTCGAACATACGGGCTACATTCGACAAGTTCATCCTCTGGTTTCCCGTGCCATCAAGCATCAGCACCAGGCGACGATGGAGTGGTTTCAACGGGTTCTGCTTGGGATCTTTCGAATCGCAGCGTCCATTTGAGGCGCTCATCCTGTCATCAAATTTGGAATTCATGTCACGAACATACTCAGTCTCAAAATAATATTCCCGTATTCGATTCAACTCATCGACAGCAAGTCAGAAGTAGAGAGATGCTTCTGCGACTTGTGAAGTACTAATGTGGAATCCAATTGCCGTATATGCTCTAGAGCTCAATCTGACTGTACAGAAATTTCCAAGCCCGATCTCTAACAAAGCCGGGCTTCAGCGGAAAGTTCACACTATAAATGAGGAACACCGAAACTTCTACCTTCATACAGCATTCATTCCTTCTTTCATGGTTTATCGTATTCTACCGACAGACGAGATTGCCGAAGGCAAAACAAAAATCAGCACAGGGGACCCAACTTGGCACACAAGTTTTATAGAATGCTAGTAATTTCTTGCAAATGCAACGAGCTTGATTCCAAGCATGGATCTTGCATATACAGACTGCATAAAAGTAAATGAGGCTGTTCACCTGCTTCGCAAACAGCACAGCTGTAAGACTTAAGCGCTTACTCAGAGATCCGCTTTGAATGGAAGGATGTTCAAAATCTACACGCGCTAGTCTCGCTCGAGGTCCTCGTAATGCAGCAAGCTTCTCCAGCTAAGTCATCGATGCACCTGCATTGAGTATTCACGACCACAAACTTCCAAGCACGTCTGCGCAGATTTAGAGTCTCAAGGATAACCCCCAGCTAGCTTTATATATACTGTACCTCCAAGGACGAGATCCACCAACTCCCGACAGCGTCGCAACATCCCCAGAACACTCATCACAGGCTCGCACTGCTGCAGACGTTCCCAGACGCTGCTTTGGCAGTCTGCAAGTTGACCCAAGAAATGAATAGATTCCGTTCTTTCCAAGTGTTGTATGGCAATTCTGTTTATTGGTTACGGATTTGCCACTCTCCAATGCTGCGAGTGAACTTACTACATTAACGTTGACGATGGCGGACGCAGGGTCGCATTACGACTGTCGGAGAATGCAACTATGGTTTCAACACGCGTTTGTGGACAGGCTGGAGGCGAGAAAATCATGGATCGTATGAACTGGGGAGGAAACGCGAACCTCCGAAAATATCTGAACACTCGCAGGAGCACCCTGCAGCCAACATTCTTCAGGCAAATTTTTGCCAGAATCATCTCTCGTTACAGGTTGCCACACCTTCCAGAATAAAACTTCTGTGAAGAATGAGAAGGTATAAATGGAGTGAAAAGAGGAGTCAATAAGAGCACTTCTCCAGAAAGGTGGGACACCTCTCTTGTGGAAAACCATTACCAACTACTTTGAAATCAACAGGCAGCCAGGCAGGCATAGTGAAGGTGTTGAAAACTTGGCCGGTGGAAACTTCTTTACACCCATTCTTCAATTCTTGAGGAAAAAAACTTCCCAACCTTTAAATCCATAATGGGCCCTCCACAATTCAAGGAATGTATCACATCTCCATTCTCTCAAGATTGGAGAATGATGAGAAGGTGTAAAACATCTATTTAAGCATTGACTATTTTTACACTAAGAGAATTGGTTGAAGTGAAAGAATAATTGAAGTCATCCAATCATCCTAAAAGAAATAAAATATGTACCAAGATTTGGATGAAAGTTAAAACTTATAGTACACTTTACTATAAATGAACATACACATATGAATGATTCTATCCATTTTATCCTGTATCTGCAATTCTGCATGTATTCCAGGATCGATCTGCCCACGGAAAAGCAAAAAACATTTGGCTGCTGAAGTGTGAATTCTGCAACCGTGATAACACTGTTCAAAATCAGCCTTATATCTGCACTATTGCAGACATGTTTTAGTACCCCCCAGGTTTCGCCGTTCTTGCAGCTGCGACGCAACTAGTCCGGGTTTGTGCGGAGGATGCGTGTCCGAAAAGCATGTTTTGAAACATACTTCCAACTCAAGGCAGCCCCCTTCAACCTGCTTCCAGTCAACTTTATAGTAGAGAAATACTCCCTCCGTCCCAAAATGATCTTCCGGTTGCCCTTCGTTTTTTGTCCCAAAATGATTTTCCTAAATCATGTTGTAACGTGGAACTAACTTGGAAAGAAAGGAGGCCAGAGGCTCTTCCTAGAGAGATGGAACAAAAGTCCAATCATAAACATTGAGAACATAGTGTTGAAGATGAATCTCCAATGAGAGTCAAGCAAGCCACTGTTGCCAGAAAGCAGCCATTACTAATTTTAAATTTGGATCACGTCACTGACATCAGAACTAACAAGTCGATGGCCACATGGTGCCAACCCATACGACACAAGCTCTGGCCATAAATTCCTGTCACTGTAGAATAAAAATTCAGAATTAAATATTCCTCATGATCCAAAACAACTAAGCAGATGAATGGCCACAGGTGCTCCTAAAAATGCTTCAAAAATCCCATTTTCAAGTGCTCAAAGTTTACAATTTGCAAAGGGTTCAAGAACTTAAAACTTTAGGATGTTAGGAGTGCTCCAAATTCTACTTAAAGCTAAAAAAAATTTGGAAAAACATTATTTTAAACCTTAATTCGGAACATTTTGTTCAACAGGAAGATCATTTGGGGACAGAGGGAATAGCTCGCCTACTATACAGTACTTTCATTGAATGGATGATCAATTGTCTACCCTATAGATGATGAATGTTTTGAAAATCCAATATAAGGTAACTACATGTAAAATTGACCAAATAAGCAATTCAATATTGTTCCGATTATTATATTGAAATTTTTTTTGTAGGATTTAGTTGATCGTTGAAAGGGATTTTAGATTCTCTAAGAATGCATTTTTCAAACACTAAATGAATAAACTATGAATTTTGAAAGTGCTGAAAATAGATGTTTTCAAAACCAATCCTAAACTCTCATGAATAGTGGAAGTACATTTTAGGCAAGAATCTCTACGGATCAATTTTAGAAAGGGGTCGAGATGAAATGTAGTCACTTTACTTCCTAGAATAATCCAATGAGTGAATGTGACTCACAAGTGAACTAAAATGTTTGATGAATGACTATATATTGTAGAAATTGTAAGAACGAGGAATGCACCAATGAGTGATTGCAACACTATAAGAAAACCTTGTTTTAGGTGACAAATTGACATCAAAAGGAATGGATTTTAAGTGACATCTAAGGTGACATTAAAAGAAAAAAAACATATTTTTATGCCCGAGGAGATCACTTAGAGTGTCCATTAGAAACTACGTGCGATAAGATTTTTGACCCCCTATTTTATGTCCTAAAATTTAAATAAATGGAAAAGAAAAAAATATGAAGAGATTCCTCTACTTTGAAAATTTATATTGTGAATTATTGGTATTTTTCTTTGTTAATTATAATTATTTATAAATTTTTTAAGAAAAAAGATGCACTATAGAGCTGAAAATAACTTTCACACCCCTATTTTATATAAGAAAAAATTGTCTAAAAAATAAACAAAAAATTTCTTTAAATAACTCTTTATTGAAAGTTAATTACCCTTAAATAATAATGCAATGGTCATCTAAATGTATTCTCTATAAATATTTGAGTTGAAAAACATGCCATTTCAGTTCATTTTTCAACTTCTTCTACAAATCATTTCATAAGTTATTTGAATTGGAAATTTTCAGCAATAGAAACCTATAGTCATTGTTAATCTAAGTTCAAAATTTTAGGTTGAAATTATAATTTATCAAAAAGTATATAGGGGTCCAAAAAATCACATTAACGCACATTGTATGTTATGGATTTACTAAGTGATCTCTCTGGGTTTTTATATCAACAATGATGTCCACTCATGTTATATTGAACATCATTATTGCAGGGTTGACGAATCTCTACGTCCGCCTCAAAATAGCGTCTGTTTTCCGGACGTTCGGACGTACGGACGCTAGCGGACGCAGCGTCCCTCCCGCCGTCGGAAGGTAGACGCGCGGGGCCGGGCGGACGGACGGGGCGGCTTAGAAAACCCGTTTTGGGTTTTTTGTTTTGATTGTTTTCACCAATGAGAGATTGAGAGTGAAGTCATTTTGATTTTGATTTTTCTTATATTGCAATTGCGATTCAATAGAGTTGTATATCACTATTTATGTAAAAGCTAAAATATGAAATATATTTTTAATTTTTTTTTGTTGAATTTCATTTTGATTTAGAAACAAAATCACTTTAAAATCCAGCGAGATGTATATCATCAATAAACAAACAATTTTATAATAAAATGATTGAAGAAACCATTGTCATTTGTCAACATGAGCTCCATATATCATAAGCAACTAAACAATCAAACATCTAAATTCACATCTCCACAATTCCTATGGACGCCAATCCACAACCCCACCACTCTCTCCTACAGCTCTCCGTTCAAAATCTTCATTATCGGAGTCATCTTCATTGTCGGAGTCATCTTCATTGTCGGAGTCATCTTCATTGTTGAAATCAAGTATCATTGTCTCTTTCAAGTCTTCTCTCGAAGTAGGTTTACTCCCTTCTTTCGAATTTAATTTTTCTTTTTTTACTTTGACAAAACGATTAAAGGCTTTTTGAATAGGAACCTTTCTTTTCTTTCTATTTAACAAAGTAGCAACATTTTCATCAAGAGGGGTCCTATTCTTCACTGGAGAGATAGCAAAAGGTTGCATTTCTCTTTTCGCTTTCACATTACTCGATTCTTGAACCATCAATCTCGATGTAGGGTCGACATGTCTATGAACAGTTATCTCCACTTTGGCTTTCTTTTGAAGTAATAGAGTGCCGTTTGTTGATTTGATGGGTTCTTGCGCCATTCCTTTTGCTAAAATGCAAGCACGCAAAGATGCCAATGGCATCCGATCACTATCCGTATCACTTAAGCTTGTAGGTGATGAGCTACTTTCCATAGATTACCGCCTGTAGAAATTTCTTTGGAAATGTTCATTAGGTGTTTTCCATATCCAAAGCTCTGAGAATCATTCAATCGTGTGCTAACAGACTTCAACGGTATTGGTGGAAGAGCACTAGATCTCGGTACTTCAAAAATTGACTTCATTGGCTCCCTTCTTTTATCACTCTTTACAATTGCCGAATTTGTGACTGCCATCCCAAGTGAATCATTATTTTTCTGTACGGCAATATTTGGTTCCTCCTCATCACCACTATTGTTGCCCATATCTTTTGGAACGTCCACCTCCATGACCGCATCTTCTCTTTTGTCGTTTCCTTGCACTACATTTAATGCCACAGATGGAGATTGAGAAATTAAAACTTCTTCATTTCTTCCATCATCACCAATAGCATTCTCATTGATTTTCACCTTTTTGGCAATAGCGTTTGCCTTTTCCGATAGAATGTTTTCGCTATTCAAGTATCCCGTTCTATTACAATATGCAGCTAAAGAAGGTAGATTCTCCTGTACCTCTACATTGTCCTCGTCTTCACAAAAGGTATATGCATCGTTTGCATTGTCGGGAACGACATCCTTGCGGTTTAGATGATAATCATGCGTATCATTCACCAAATCGGGAAAGCCTTCCATAACGTCTTCATCTCCCCATACTGTCGCACGATTGAAGTCATCTCCGCCATCTACAGCTGAAAGGGCCCTTTCTAAATCCTTGTCATCATCGTCTTCTAACGTCGGCCTATCTGAATCCTCTGATTCCATCGGATCCACATTATCATTATACCATTTTTTTTCATTTTTTTTCTTCGAAGCGTTTAATACTTTGGAATTGGTATACACGTACACCAAATCCGCTGCTCTCTCCGGCTTCAATTTATTTTGAGATTTATTGTGAACAAAAGAATAGTTGCTCCAATTTCGTTCACATGAAGATGATGACACCGGTTGAGCCAATATCCTCTTCGCTAATGGAGCTATAAACTTGCCACATGCACCTTCAAAATCCCACCAAGCATGTGCGGACAACATTTGATCTCCCGGATTTAACATATTGTGGAATGGAGGTTCCTTGTGTCGAAAAGCTACAAATTCCTTCACCACTGCTGCATATTCATCCGGTTTACATATTCTCTCCAAAACTTTCTTACATCCTGACATTGCATCTGCGTCATCCGCTAGCTCTTTGTCATGAAGAAGGTATGGATTCAAAAGAACTGCGGCTGATTGGAGATCGTTGTCCACCATTTTTCTTCGGGCATAAAAAGACTGTACCAATGAAATTGCAAGTTCTTCTAGCAAACAAAATGGTGGACTTTGTAATTTGTTCATGTGCTTCTCTAACTTCCTCATGATATGCAACACCTTCCCCATGCATGGTGATTTTAAATCCAAATCGCGGAGTGCACATATGATTGGTTCAACCATCTCCACATAATTAATGGACCGATTCCAAAAATGGTCATCAAGAACAATTTTCTTCACCGCTAAGGCCAAGTCTTTTGGTTGGATTTTGGCTCCACGTTTCTTCTTGAGAGTATGTACATACTCAACCCATTGCGGATCTACCACCGTTTGTTCCAATGCTCCTCTCAATTTTGTCAAACATTCCATCATGATAAATTTAGAAACGAACCTTGTATCCCCAGGCATCAAGAGACCAAGATTTGGTGAATACTTTCGCAATAGAGCTAGCGGCATATGTCTCTTCCTGATAAATTTAGCTACAAGAACTCCTTTATCCAATTTGGAAGCAATCCATTTCTGTGCAGTCCAATCTTTCAACAACAAATTCAATGCATGTACCACGCACCCTTGGTAAAAAATATGAGGATATTTTGTAGATATTACATCCCATGCAGACAGATTCACGGGAGCATTATCCGTAGTTATTAACACAACGTTCTTGGACCCCACTTGTTCAATGAACTTTTCCAACACAGCTGCCAAGTACTTCGCATTTTTTTCACAACCACTTATATCCACAGATCCAAGAAATTCTTCACTTGCGGATGATACAAGCATGGCAATGATGAGAGGTCAATTAGTCACTGAGCTCCATCCATCAATGGACAATGTTGCTCTAAATTTTCGAATGCTATCTTCGATCCGTGCATTCAACTATGTCTCAATGTTGGTCTTCGCCTCATTCAACAATTTGTATCGAAGATCGTGGTATGAGGGAGGAATGTATGGCCTACCGAACGCAGCCGTTTTCTTCACTGCTTCTTTAAAAGTTGGATTTCGAGCCACGGAAAATGGTATATTCGCCGAATAAAAAAAATTTGCCCACACTGAATGTAATTTGCGTCTATGACCTTCTTCAAACCCATTCACTAAGCTGCCTTACCTCTGAGGCCTAGAACTTGATGCCTTCGGGGTTTCACGTTCACTAGAAGCTTCCGTACTCAAAGTCATTTCAGTTGTGGCACATACCATTGATACCAATTCTTTGGACGCTGAACAAGAATCTTCGTGGTCAGAATGCGACACAGCCTTTCCGGCCGAAAACTCTTGAACATCTAAAGGGCCAGGGTTGCCATCCACATTGTCCATTACAACGCGTTTTGGAAAAACTCCTTTGCAATGCCGAAATAAATCTCGAACTGCCATTGATAATCGTGAACAAAGGCTCACCCCTTTATCACGTGCACCTCCGGGCCCAGAATAGCCTAAGTGGCTGAACATACGGCTGAGCTTCCTTGACATGCTCGCTTTGCAAAGCCTACATTTTACTTTACCACCCTCTTGCACACTAAACCAAGGAGAAAAATCCCCCGTCGGTTTGGCCACCATACTAACAAGTGTATGTTTTACCTCAATTTCAAA
Source organism: Pseudoscleropodium purum (assembly GCA_963969395.1). NCBI lineage: Eukaryota > Viridiplantae > Streptophyta > Bryopsida > Hypnales > Brachytheciaceae > Pseudoscleropodium > Pseudoscleropodium purum. The sequence continues at coordinate 22,445,611 of OZ017797.1, forward strand.
AGAAACCAATAAAATGTTTTAAATTTGAAACCCACAACGTGACAATGTATACAATATCAATGAAATTAGTCACACAAAGCTTTGAAAATCAAAAAACCCCCCGTCCACCGAACTATGCATTACCAAGTAAGAGACTCAATAAATTGAAGCTCATAGCCCTTGGAAATCTTAGCGTTCGATTTTTCGAGAGTGAATACCAAAGCTTCTCTTCTAACATTTATAGTCCCCTCCAGAAAATTAAAGGTTCATTTTTAGGGTTTCCGTTCAAAAACAAGAAACGGCCCGGATGAGGCTGAAGCGGACGGGCAGACGGGGGCGGGCGGGCGGACAGGCCAGACGGATCGGACGGGCGGTCAGACGCGGCGGACGGGGCGGTTGGACGAGGCGGTCGGATGGGACTGTCCGCACTGTCCGCCTTCCGACGCCATTCGCGCTTTGGACACGCCGACCACCCCACTTAAACACTGACCGCCGACGGCGTCCGCCCAGCTGTCCATTGGAGCATCCTAACAAGCCGATATTACTCAAAAAGAGCGGTAACATTTCCAAAAAAAAACAGCCTAATAATCACTGCTAAATGAGGATCAATGTAATTGATTTATCATTTTTAAAAAAAAAAATGTAAACCCTAAACCCTATACCCTAATTACCCTAAACCTTTTCTTTTCTCCCCTAAATTGTTTTACGAATGAGGGGAATGTGGTTAAGCTGAATATGTTTGGATTATTTACTCATATTATCCTTCTAAATAGGTTTTGAGAAGATCTGAAGATGGTGGGGATTTTTTGAAAGTTCATTAGGAAATCAAATGTTTTGCAGAAATAATCAATTCCTTTTTCATCATAAGCAAATGAAATTTTAAAAAAAGGCCCCAATACATAATTAGAATAACAGTTTTATGGATTTCAACCTCATGATATTTAATAAAAGGTTGTGTTTTCTAATTAGAAGTGCATTACGATCTTCAAATGAACATCGAGTCTTTCATATTTTTTAATGAAATTTTGATTAGATTTGAAAACAAAGAAAAAGAATCAATGTTTTAACTTTCAAATCATATATGGCTATATTTTTCCTTAAAAACATAGAAAAATTCGTTACTTGAGTTGATTGAGTAGAATACATTATACACTTATACATGTGCTATATTTATTTTGAAGGGTAATTCCAATATTCTTATTTCAGATGTTTTTAAATATTAATTTTAAAAAAGAGGGTTCATTGTTTAAAGATCTAAAAAATTGACAAATATAATTTCTATTATAAATAGGAATTGAATTCGGAATTCGATTTTTGAAATGATTCAAATGAACAAGATATTGATTATAAAATATTTCTTTGTTTGAGTTTTCAAAATGAATTCACGAAACAATTGCAAATTTTTGAACTTAGGTATATGATATTGTTTTCGGTTTGTACTTTGTAGAGTATAATACTTCAATTTTAATCCTAAATAAATGAAAAAATTCCACATGAATGAAATGTTTCTATGTATTGCACAAAGATTTTTACCAATTACTATGATAATTAAATACATTGTTACATTTCATAAAATATTCTACATAGAAAGAAAAAATCATTTCAGTTTTCAATCATGATAAACGATGTCTTCTACTCTTTCTGTTATATGTTCATTTTGTATAACATGTACATTATACAATCTTTGAGAGCAGGGGAGTTCATTTTTGACTCTCATTGAAATAGAAAATATATTTGTGTTTGGATTTTGAAATCATTATCACATTATGTATTCTACGGTCTTGCAAGAATGCATCTTGTTCCTTCCTTTGAATCCTTTTGATATTTTTTTTTTCCTTTGCTTTCTCATAGTGCTCTTGTTCTCTTGTTATCTTCATTTGACGAGCCTATTTGGCTTGGCTCTTAGTTTTTGTTTTTTTTAATGCAATGGTTTATGCATATGTTATAAAAAATATATATTATTTATTTAAAATTAATATATTGATGAAGAAACGCATAAAGGCATTGAATGCTTTCACATTTAAAGTTATAAATCTATCATAAATTACTCTTGCAAATTTGAATGATTGAATCAAAAATTTGAAAATGTAATTACAAGAGCTTTCAATTCAATCAATTGCATAAATCATAAATGTTGAAATGCAACTCGTATGAGTTTAGCATCTATGAAGATTAATTCATGTCATCCACATGCAATTTTCCAATTTAATAAAATGCAATTGAGTGCTTCAATTTTTTTCTTTTCAATTCTCTAAGTAACATTCACTTCATATCTTTCTCTATTTGTTTATCTATTTTTTGGCAACAAATGGAGAAACCATCTTTGTCTATATTTGCACATGCACTCTTATTTGATTGATGAAGAATAGATCTATGAAATATATAATCATTGATTTGTTCATGTTGATTTATCTAATATATTTTATGTATGTATATATATATATATATATATATATATATATATATATATATATATATCATTAAAGGAGTATGAAAGACAAGATTGACAGATTGTGTTCAAATGTTGTTGATTTTGAAATGATTTAGTACTATATCATTTATAAGAATATTATAATAGTATTATGTTATAATATTCCTAAAACAATTGCAACAAATATTAAAATACATGCTAAGTTAGGTTTGTTAGCCTACCAATTGTTCATTAATAGACATAATTGAGTAGCCCCCTTAAATGAAACACTCAATATCTAATATCTTACAATCCAAATGGTGGATTTGTCTAAAATTTTTTCCACATCTTTTCCAACTAATTTACTACAAGATCCTACGGTTACATATGCCCAAAAGTATTTTTCTTCCAAAACTTGGTATTTGCACTACTACTGGCAGTTTTGAAGTGTTTTTAGTGAAAAGAACTTTAGAGGTTAAACATCTATACCATGAGATTTTGAAAAAAGAACAATTTGCTTCATTCGGGATAACTATAAGTCCATGCTCTTTTTCGATAGCCAAAACACGCTTGCAAGGACTTGGACATTTAGCGGTTTACTAAGTGATTAGACGTCAACTAATTCAATTTCATAGTAGAATTTTTATTCAACTACCTTCTTACAATTGCTTTATACACAATGCAACGTAAATATTTGGGTACATATATTAAACGTCGCAATCCTTTCGTGAATTTTTGCACATTTTAGCTCATATCTTTGTACAAAAATATCATTTACCAAGAATTCATAAATTTGGTCATAAAGGAAGGTTACCTTTTTTAATTTCAAATTTTACATTGAATGAATGAAAAGTTAGTTGAACTATACAGTGCCATGAAGACCTTTGTTTATCGTGCAAAATATGGGTTTAAGGTCGCTTTAGGGTCAAACCGCCCCATCCGCCCTCGTACCCGTCCGCCCCATCCGCCCAGACCTCCGTTTGCCCAGACCCCGTCCGTCCCATCCGCCCAAACCCCCGTCCGCTCAAACCCTGTCCGCCGTCCGCCCTGTCTGCCCCGTCCGCCCCGCTACCCGTCCGCACCGTCCTCCGTAAGCCCTGTCCGTCGGATCCGACGTCCGCCCTGACCGCCCCGTCCGCCCCAATACCTGTCCGCCCCGTTACGACGATGCGTCCGCCCCCCTGGACCGTCCGATCGGGCGGACGCCAGATTTGTCCGCCCGTGACCGTCCGATCGAGCGGACGGGGCTCTAGGGTTTCGGGGAGGCGGACGGCCGATCCATCCGCCACCCCTGGCCCGTCCGATCGGGCAGACTGTTTAGGGCCGTCCGCATTGTCACTTTTGTTTTGCCCCTTGTGAATGCAAGGTGGAGCGGAGAGCTTGGTGGTTCATCCTCCATTGGCTCCTTTCTGAGGCAAGGCAAGAGTGGTTTATTGGGGCCCCCTTGTTGCCAATTTTTTGAACACTTGCGCGTGAATTCAATTTCAAATTAAAAAATTTGATCTATATCAATTTCATTTGTCACGATGACGAAGGGGAAGAAGAAGGTTGCGAAGCTAAAACATGGAGAGGGACCATCAAACTTGGAGGTAGCTCGCCAAAGTCTTTCGGAGGAATGCAAAAAATTCATGATTGAGCGCATCGTTCAATTTTATAAATCGGAAACAACATTGTCTTTAGACAATAAGTACATCAGATATCAAGAGGAGTGCGTGTCTAAATTCAAGGTAGACATGACACAGATGTTGTTGGATGCATTGAATGTGGCGAAGTGGCATGACGAAATGCATAAAACGTACTTCACCAAATGTTTGAAGAACAAGGTTCATGACGCTTTGTGGAATTCTAAAGTCATTTTGGTTAAATATGGCAAGGAATATCGACCCAATGACGCCCAGTTTGAAAAAATGATTCTGAAAGCGGACTTATTTAGGGGGCGATGTGCTCCATTCGCCAAAACGCACAATCGAGTTGGTTCAATTGGTTGGTGGAAAAGCAACGATGGAGTTGCTGAAGCGGAAAGGACCAAACGGCACCTCATAGCACTTCCAGATACAGCCCGCGTGATTGCTGTTGATGATAGAATGATGAGAGGTGGATATGCAACGATTCAAAAGGTTCGTATTGAAGGATGTCCAGGAATACTTCCTCATTGGGAGTTTGCGGCAAAGAAATCCATTCACCACCAAACTCGACCCGATCTTGCAAAATTAGAACATCAAAACGAATCAATGGCTGTTCGAATTCCACACGTGGGTGTGATACAGTTTGCTGCGGTGTACGGAACGACGTATGAAGGTTATACGTATTAGTAGAATGGTGGAACTCTTCGACAAATGTTGAATATGGATAAGAACTTTCTAGACAACATTCAAATCCGTTTGATGTATACGAATCCAACCGAAGAAGAGGTTGTAAAAGCTCACCGTTTAGGGTGATATCGGAAGAAGCGCACGGAGTTGACATGGGCGTTTATGCATATAATGTATGCAATGCATCTTGCTGGACATTTGCACAATGATCTTTCTCCGGACAACATCTTGTTGCATTTTCCAGAGGATGAGTCACGTGTGTACATTGGAGTTTGCGATTGGGGCATGACCACCTTAGCTTCTCAGCCAATGAAGTCTTTGTACACATTTACATCAGCAAATGAGATGAAACAAACTTTGTAGAGGAGATGGTGGGTGGATCCACGTATTGCATATTTGCATAAAGCAGGTGCAAATGTGGAAGTCATTCCGATGTATTCACGTAAGTCGGAAGAGTATGCCATTCGAAAAATTGCTCGGCGGATGAATGGAAACAACATGTCAGAGGCGTATTTCAACGTGCTACAAAAAATACCTAGTGCGACACAATTTGCCTTTCATGACTTTGCAAAAGTGTTTTATGCTTACTTGAAGCGCATTTCTTCGAAGACTGACGATGAAAATACTAGTTTGGCCCATGTGATTACGCGATTTTCTAATACATATCGTTGGCCGATGCCAGATGAACATTTCCGCCATTTATATTAGATTGGTAGTGCAAAAGTAGTAGTTGAATAGGTTATATAGGCATTAAAAATTAGTCTAGAAATATAGAGTTGGAATGAAAAAAATTATATGTGCAATTAGCCAAATGTGCACAATGTATGGTATTCTACATTAAATTGAATACATTTTGCCCATATTGATTATGTTTGTATTTGTGTTGATCTTGATTTTTTAAATAGTATATATATATATTTGAAGTCACAAACTTTTTTAGTTTGCCTTCTGAAAATGAATTGGAATTTTTTCATAGTTTCAAGACTATCATGGACTCATGGTCAAACTTTATAATCTTTTAAATTGTTTAAAGATTAAGGGAGTGACTGCGGGGCAGTTTGGGTAGGGCGGTCGGGGGAAATAGGGCCGTCAAAGCGGACGGGGCGGTCCCGGCGGACGCTACGTCCGCGGGGACCGCGAATGTCAGTGGACGCTGCGGACACAGCGTCCGCGTCCGGACGTCATGTCAACCCTGCATTATTGACATAAAAACATAGGTTTGTTTTTCTCAATGTCACCTAAAATCCATTCCCTTTGACATCAACAAACTTTGGTTTCTTATAGTGCAAGAAACACATGTTTAGTATTGTTGTCATACATTTGTAGGGGTAGAGACATACCTACATCCTTGAATGCTCTATTGTCTTTTTAAATTTTTTTAAGAAAAACAATAACCATCAATTAAAGTGCATGGAAAAGAACAAACACAAAGGGGGCTCAATTGGGGTCCAAGGCAGGCATGGAAAGATTATTAGTGAGAGTAGGAACTAACCTCCAAGTAGGAGTAAATAAACTATGAAAGCAAAAAACATCATTTTTTCAACAAATGGAATTAAACTCCCAAATAAAATTTACTTTGAATTCTTCTTATCCCCACTATTCGCTTACCTAATAATCATCCACCCTTTGAAAGATGGATGGTTTAAAAAATAAACCTCTTCTAATTAACCTAGTCAAGACTCAAATAACTAGAAATATTTGATAAATTATTCTCAAAGAAATTTGAAATTTTGACAAGGAAATGAAATTTTGGCACCAAACATTGTTGCAACTTAGTGTTTTTTTACTTGTAAAAACTGAAAGTATAACCATAGGAGAGCATTACCTAAGTGATAGGTACTTAGTAAAAAATGACTCAATTTTTTGACTAGTAGGTTCATTCTATGTTTTTATAGTAACAAAGAAAATCATCCATCACACTCTTTGGGTTCTCAACATCATTTAAAGGTTGAACAAACATGTTTTCATCTTCATTGTAACATCACATGATATAAGTCCACTATATGAACTAGCTCCCTACCAGAAAATAAGAATCTACAAATATTGACATTTACTTTTCCAACACACAAAAATGGCCATCAAAAAGCCACATATACAAAACTTCTTGTAACCCTTTATTTATGGGACCTCCAAAAGAAAACAAGATGTTGAGTTTGGATGGATTTGTATCTTGAATCAAAACAAATAATGTAGGCTGGACGATGATCAATTAAGAAGTATAATGGCAATACCATATTCTAGCTTTGCAATCATGACATTATATTAGAGTTTGTTTTAACCCTTAAGAGCTCCAACATCCATATTTAGAATGATGAATAGAAGGCTTGTAGGTAGTCTTTAGTCCAACCAACTTCTCATTCATCCAATGTCATACTTGAATCTTGAAAATACAACCTTCCATAATGACCCATTTCATGAAATTATGGTAACTGATATTTTTTTGTAAAAAATATAAGCAAAAATGTGCAGAAATTCAAAAATGGATCAAGGCGTTTGAGGGTCAAGCAAACAACGACAGAAATGAAGAAAAAAATGGGAGAAGTCTGATCAGCATGAACTGGAATGAAACATAACGAAACATATTAATGAAGGCTGCACTTGGACATAGCCTATCTGATTCCAGAGCCAAAGGCAATTCACTTGGCTGCTACGAGAGGGGAAACTCACATAATACCCCTCCGGAGAAGGAACTTGACAGCTATGGATTGTTCCTCAATTGAAAAGTCACAAAACTCACGTTTCTGATTAAAATCTATCATCTCGGAACAGAACTAACTAAGGAACTCATTGGACAGAATAGAACATCAAATAAAATAACATCGAACCTGGGTGATAGCATCCTCTTATGGTTGCAATGCACGAATTGCAATGTTAACAAGTCCATAGGCCACAGAGTCCTGCAAGGCGTACAAAGCTCAAAGAATCACAGCAAGAGAACAGGAGGCTCAATGCATGCTCAACAAGTCTCAAATGCGAGTGAAGGAATCTGGCCGTCCAAAAATTCAATGTTTCTACTTCATTACTAACAGGACGATGATGTTTCCTAATATATATACCTGTAAGGTTGGGATTGTGAACACTAGCTTTAAGTACTCTCGAATTTTGTTCAAAATTGTCACGAGACTTGGGGATTCCGTAAGTCATTGCCGTTTTTATAAAGAAGCGTAATTGTGCGACTATGACCTTGAAACCCAAAATTCAGGTTGGTTATTTTAATCATCTTGTGTTTGGGGTTTGAACAGGGAAATCCTACCGACGAAGCTGAATGAAGCAGTCGATCGGCCTCTCAATCTAAAAGCCTCAAGACACCGAGAAGAGCGCAAACGTAGTTAACCACGGGGCTGTTCCAAGAGAAATTGCCTAACGCTGCCATTTTTTTTTAGCTCCGTTGTTCAAATTTGAAAATAGAAGTTCTTTTTTGAAACTCCAATCACGTAAAAGTGAAGTAGACTATTGTATTTATGTGTGAAAATTTTTTCAATCAACTCATCGCTTAGATTGACAGATTACAAAGTTCGAAGTTTGTTAAAAAAAAAAATTTATCCTTGCCCAACAAGGATAACAAACGCAGTTACGCCCTTTTTGCATAGAAATCTAAATTGTTGATTTCTAAATTGATGGTTGTGAGGTAGCATCCTATAAAATACTATTCCTTTGTCCCAAAATAAATTTGGAGTTTCTAAATATACTTTTGTCCCAAATCGAATTTGAAATGGCTCTCCATAACTTGATCAACAACAAATGAAGCTAGTTCAAACACCCAAAAGCAAAAGAATCTACAAATATCACACTTTAGAGACTATACAACAACTTGATCCTTGCAAAGGGAATTGAAACATAGCCTCTAACCAACTGAAGGTGAGGAATTCAACCCACAATTGTACAAAAACACCTACTAACAAATCAATTGTTGAGAATTTCTTGGAATGGAATCATATGGCATCATTGGAAGTGAATATAGAGGATGTCATCAAACTTCACTATACCAACATTGGTTAAGAAAATGATCCAAATCAACAACATTGAAGCAATTCTAAAGAGGGAGAATTTTTTTCAATTTTGTTGCCTTTTTTCAACATACATTGCTTCATTGTTGACTTCCACTCTTTCACATATAGTGGGGTTTACTAGAAGCTAAAGTATCTAAGCAATTTCTTGAAGATAGAAGTAGCTCACAAATTAATCTAACCATTTTTAGGAAACCCCAGATTTATTTTGAAACAAAGGTAGCTATCACGTGAAGTGACATCGAAGTCGTTCTACATTGAATTTTAGTGTTAGTTGAACTCTCTTAAGAGTTATTCTTAGAGTTCATCTTATAATTCATATTAGCGTTCATGTGCCAAATGTTAAAGTTCATCCATTTTAGTATTTAGGTATTTAGGTGGAGAGAGCTCTTTGGCTTGACATTGTTGTTAAGTCAAAATTTTGTGAGCGTTTTTGAAGAGAGTTATGTGTTTTGCTTTGCTTGGAGATGATGGATTATCATTTAGTAAAAGCTTCACTTCTTCTTTTATGTTTACACTCTTCGATTCTCCCTTTGTGGAATGAGAACCGCTTGACTTTGTATATGTAAATGCAATAGTTTTCTCACTTGAGAAGAATAAATGAAAGTTTGGCATTTGGTCAAAGATACAAAAAATAAATGAGGTGAATGGGGTGGATGGACGGATGGGACAAACACTCTAAACAAATGGGGCAGATGGCTCCAACGAGCAACAACAAACAGCAAAATTCAATTTTTGTGAATGTCACAGGGCATTGCAGATCGTACACTCATATCCACTGAATGTCCACGAATGTCCGGACGTCCTGACAACTCTGAAATTTAGGCTCATCTTCAAAATGAGACTTCAAATTCTTTCATTTTAATGAATACGTTCTTTATACCATATTTTAATTATTCGTCCAACACTTCAAAATTTCCTACACAATTCTAATCATCATTCAAACCAATGGACATTACAATTATCAACAAACACATTCACTACAAAATTATGTAAAAAGATTGTATATAAGATAAAATGGCTACATAAACAATACTTTCTTTCCAAAAAAATTGTGGTAGAACTTCAAAAATACTAAGATTCATCAAATATTAAAATGATACTCAAAGACAAAAAATTCATATACTATAAGTTCACACAAGTAATTCTACTCATTAATACACTTCCTTAAGTAAATTCAAAATCTCTCCGAATGTAGGTCTGACTGTAGGATTCAATTGCCAACACCTACACAATAAATCACGAGTCCATTTTTAAACATAGTGAGGCACTTCAAGTCTACTCCCTTCAAGAATAAGGTCGTAGTTGTTTTTACAATGTCCTTCAAAAGGAAGTTTTCCTATCAAAATCTTATAATACAACATCCCATAATTGTAAACATCCACTTCTTTTGTAAATAGATGCAGGTTCTTGTTCAACACCTTATCTTTGAGCGCCTACAATATTTTTGGAGCTCTAAAGAAACTAGTTCCAACAACTCCAATTGAGCACTCAAAGTCCGCAACATAATATTATAATCATCTCTAGTTGGAACCTCTCCATTGGCTATAGTGTAATCTCTAATATACTTGTCCATCTTCTTGATGACCTAACTACACAATACATTTGATGCTTTGAGGTCCCTATGAACAATGTTGCGATTGTACAACTCAAACATCCTTCTTGCAACACGATCTATGATCGTGATCTCCATCTTCCTTGAAAATGGTCCATTATCAATACAAGCTCTTACCTTCATGCAATGATCAATGAGAGTCCAAAGGTCTTTGTTTTCCCTCACTAAGACAAATGCAAACCGACCATCTAGCAATAAAGTCCCACATAATATGTGACAATTGTGTCTTGATGGATGAGATTCCCCACACTTTTGGCAATTCATAGCCTCTTTGTATTGCTGGAACATTCCTTGGGGCCATTGCTTATGCAAATCTCACACGGTCCCCTTCCAAAAGACCTTCAACACATGTTGTAGTCCATGTTCTCGCTCCATAGAATTGCTATTTGGATCGTTCAAAGTGACATGGGCATGGTAGAGCTCCACTTGCCTACCCTCCGCAAACTTCTCGCAAACCTCCAACTCACCAACATTGTGGATTCCACCACCGCCAAATGTGCAAAAGAATTGACCCCAAGGGGATGCTTTTGCAACGACTGGAAGACTTTCACATTGCTCCCCTTGGCCTCTTCTTTGTCAAACTCACAATGCTCAATCAAGTAGCTCCAATGCACCTTGGATCGCTCAATCGCATCCTCCACACTCAAGTCATCCCCACTCTCAACCTTCCTCTTCTCAGTGCTCGTAGGCTCTGAGCATGCAGGAAAAAAAGTCGTCGAAGAAGAGGGGATGGTAGACTCCCTTCCAGACTCTAAGGCTGTCACATATGCTGAGTCGCTTGATGCACACACACTTCTCAGATTTTCCAAGGGGAGAGTGAGCTCGCTTGGATCAGCCATCTCGTTATAGTGAGCTTGTGTTGGGGTCCCCTCGCTCTTCCTACTGGCCATGCAAGCAACCAGTGGGGGCATTAGCGATTCACATTAAAGGAGTTTCAAACAGAGATATTGCCTAAATACCAAGAAGTTCGAACCCACAATATGTAGGAAATTCATTTTGAAGCAAAACTGACCGATCTATACTGCCGGATGGATGTCCTGGACAACAGTGAGCAAGAAAGTCGGAACCCAAGCCCCCTGGAAAATAAGAGCGTAGAGTCTACAGCGACAGCAGCACACTCCTTCTAGCTCAAGTAAAGAATCCACTCGGACCTGCATCAAGAGAATTGGGGGCACAAATCGAAAAGAACGAAACTGACTTCACGAACTGAAAAGTCAACATACCGTCTCTCTGTCGTCGTGAGCAGGTGTAGGCTCTTGGGCGACGTTGTTGTATCCAGGGAAGACGCTCACTGGCGTTGCAAATTCAAGGCCCCTCCAGGCTGGCGAGCAAGCGCATATTTTTGTTGTGAACCTCCTCCAACTCTCCCCTCCAGCGAAGCTTATCCTCCTACACAGCAGCAGCAATGCTGAGGTTTGAGGATTTTGCAGACTGGGTCGAGGACTCGTTTACTCCACCGCGTGAGGCCCTGGAAGTTCGGACCAAAGATGCGGGTACCCTGCAGACATTTCAGAAGCTCGGCGGTAATGGTTACTGATAAAAATAATAATAAACAGACATTGTAACCAAAATACCGACTGGAGTCTTCCATTGAATCCAGCGAAGGTAGGAGGACCCAGTGTTTCGGATATTTCTTGAGTTTTACCAGCTATTTTCATTGGGTTCCCATGTTGAACCGCCTTTTCAAGAACCGCCTTTTCAAGTACTATGTCCGGTTATCCTCTCTATTTTTTATTCTTAGAAATAGAAATGATATAGATTTTATATTCACTGATTTTTTTCGATGCTTTTCAAATTGCAACCAAGTTCTTTCGAAACTCCTGAACTGCCTCTGAGTACATCCCTCTTGCTCTGCGTTGGGGACTTAGTTTCCACTTTAATTTACAAGCACCACAGGTGACTCTCTGTGGTAGGACTCGATTGCCATATCCACCTGGTTTCAGAAAACCCGGGGGACATCACTAGCAATGCACAACGCTAAAATCATCATAAAAATGCATCCACAACTTTCAAATTATCCGAACCTTGCTCTTCCAACATAACCAGCAAGACGGCCAAGTGAAGTGGAAAACCCAAAATGGACCAACAAATGCACATGTCGTATCTCCAATAAAGAGTTCCAGAGGGCATGCATATCGATCATAAGTCATCAAGGTTTTCGATGTCCACAACAAGTCTGAGTCTCAAACTGAAGCCATAGCGGGTAAGATTATGCCACAATTGCAGCACAAGCTTCCTTTGAACCACTGTACTATACTTGGCAATTTGTTGCAAAAGTGTGGAAAAACACTCAGTATTGACACGTCATAGCTTGGGCACTACAATAAATCCAATACATACGTTACTAACTTGTTCAATTTCTACTTACTATAGGAGTCTCAACGGGTTGTCTGCCTTGGAAACACTCCATAATTAGACTTCAATCTTAATCCGGGCACTTTAACAAGAAAACCCTAAAACAGTGCTCCTCTAAGTGCATGTAACAAGCACATAAAAATACCTTCACACATGGTGTTGTACTGTACAACTCAAGTTTTGCCGAAGGCATGAGCTCCATCATTAGGGAATTAGGGATCCATCTAAAGTAAGGCTCGGCGCATCTAAAATTGACACTAATTACAACTCGAGCTGATTCCCAATTTGGGAAGTGTTGATCATGGGTGTGCAGATCTTTGTCCTTCCACCATTGCATGGAGGGGAAAATTTCTGAATGTCGCTTCAAACTTCTTACCGAAGGAAAAATCCTTGAAGTTATCAATTACCACCAAATGAATGATCAAATTTTGAAATTTTGAAATCGGAATGGGAACTCATATGCACCTTGGGATTGGGGTGCAAGGTACAACTTCCCGTTGCCGTCAGTCACCCAATTTCTACATCTACTGCACACATCTCCCTTCAAATCAGAACCCCAAACAGCTCCAGGACCCGGCCTTCTTCCCAGGCGCCACGACCTCATTTCGACATCCACACTCAGTCACCGGCAACCGATGCAGCGGTTTACTCGTTTCCACGGCGTCGTTAGTTTCGATCTGCCACAGCGTCTTCTTCACGTGATCAGGATTCTTGATATCCAGCTTCTGAAACTCCACCATGTCGGGCAAAACTTTCGTAAACTGAGTCTCGTATTGTCCAAACAGGGTCTTGGGGCGGTAGGCGCGTTTCTCGCCTTCCTTGACGGACAGGGCGATGCGATCCGTTACGGACCAGTGCAGCTTGGCACCGTTCGTTTCGATGGCTTCCCGGTCGAAACGATTGCAAAACCATTTGTAGTATCCGCAGAGGAAAAGAGCGTACGAATCTTCGGGTGTGCGCAGGGAGACGCGGCGGGTGGGAAGGGGAGTGCCGTCGGAGCTGCTGCTTCGAGTGGGAGGCGAGTCGTAGGTCCAGTAGAAGCGAAGGCCATGCTTCATGGCGTGTTTCTGCATCCACATGTAGGAGTATTGCCAGAGGTCGTCCGGGTCGTCAAAGTCGTCTAGGTCTGCACCGCCACCGACGTTGCAGTGACTACCCACGAACCAGACTTGCTTGACCTCTTGATTTTGTGGGGTGACTGTGTCCCAGAGAGTGGGAGCGAAGTGCTTGCGGTGTTCGTCGATGGCGAGAGCGTGGTAGGCGTTTTCCACAATGCACGAGAGACCTTGGTCGTGGAACTTATACCGCTTGCTGCTATATCGAGAGAAGGGGTAGATGTGGTCGTCGAGGAATTTGGACCCTGTTTTGGGCATACCGACGGCCCCGACGGTGTCCCACACGCCGAGCATCTTGATTGTCACGCGGTGAATGCGGAAGCTGGCTTTCGTGGCGGTGGTTGTGAAGTCCTGCCAAGCGTTGTAGAAGGCTTTGTGAGAAGCAGGGTCTTTCTTGTCCGTCCCATCGGAAGTGGTGGTGTGGACGGACGCCTGGTACATGTCGTACGCTTTCACCACGACTGGGCTGTCATCCTCCAACTCCGGCTGATTCGTGGCGGATATGGATTCATTCTTCAGGACCCCGCCACACCGGTGCACGAGCGAGACGAAAGAGCGCGCGGAAAACGCCCCGCGACTGAAGCCGAACACGAAAATTTCGTCTCCTTCGCAGTAGTTGTTGGACAACCAGACGTAGCCCGCGATGACGTTTGCTGAAAGGCCGTAACCAAATCCTAAACCGGATAAATGGCCGAGGACGTCGGTGCCCACCCCTTTGATGTACTTCACCAGCTGCAGGGGCTGACGCTCGGGCTCCAACACGGACTCCCCGCTTGCGACGTCGGTACCGACCTTAGTGCATGGCGCGTAATCCTCCGGCTTCGAATCGTCAATAGCCTCGAACATACGGGCAACATTCGACAAGTTCATCCTCTGGTTCCCCGTGCCATCAAACATCAGCACCAGGCGACGATGGGGTGGTTTCAACGGGTTCTGCTTGGGATCTTCCGAATCGCAGTGCCTATTTAAGGCGCTCATCCTGTCATCAAATTTGGAATTCATGTCACAAACATACTCAATCTCAAAATAATATTCCCGCATGGGATTCAACTCATCGATAGCAAGCCAGAAGTAGAGAGATGTATCTGCGACTTGTGATGTGCAATCGCTTTGCAAAACATGCTCTAGAGCTCAATCTGTACTCAAATTTCCAAGCGCGATTTCTAGAAAGTCTACATTATAACGTCTACCTTCATACATAATTCATTCGTAACTCATGGTTCATCGTATTGTACGAACAGACGAGATTGCTGAAGGAAAAACAAAAATCAGCACAGGGAACCCAACTTGACAACTTGGCAAGTTTTGTAGAATGCTAGAAATTGCTTGCAATTGCAACGAGCTTGATTCCAAGCATTAATCTTCAACTTACAGACTCCATAAAAGTAAATGAGATTGTTCACCTGTTTCGCAGACAGCGCAGCTGTGAGACTCAAGCGCTTTCTCAGAGATCCGCTTCAAAATGAAAGGATGTTCAAAAACTACACGCACTACAGTTGTCTCGCACGAAATCCTCGTAATGCAGAAAGCTTCTCAAGCTACGATGCACCTGTATTCACTATTCTCGATCACAAACCTCCAAGCAAGTCTGCACAGATATAGATTCTCAAGGATAAATCCTAGCTTCATATATACTGTACCACCAAGGACGAGATCCACCAACCCCGGATAGCGACGCAACATCCCAGAAGCTGCTATGCCAGGCTTGCTTGTTGGTCCAAGAAAGGAATTGACTAGTAGATTCCACTCATTCGAAGTGTTGTAAGGAAGGTACGGCAATTCTATTTTTTTTGGCTGACGCCGCGAGTGAATTTACGTTGACGATGGCAGCCGCAAGTACGCATGTTGACTGTCGGAGAATGTTTTGGTTTGAACACGTATGTGTTGACCGGCTGGAGGCGAGGATAACGGGGATTGAGGAGAAAACATGACCTTCAGGAAATATCTGAACACTCGCAGAGCACCCTGGCTGTAGTCAATTTCCTTCAGTGAATTTGCACGTGAAGCGTCCTTAGGACGCACTGGTCAACATGGAAAGCGTCCTTTTGGGTACCGCGTGAATCATTTGCTTAAAAAGTTCAAGAGTATTTGTTGGAGGTCAAACTACTCTCCAAGGCACTTAGGCACGTGCCCTTTTAAGACAAAATTTCAAGGATGATCATTTGCACTTTTGTCTTTTGTGAAAAGATCCTCTCTCATCCATCAAATACTTATAGTGACCATGGTGTCCCTCTAGGAATAAACCGATATTTTCATTATAAACACTAAGTTCCAAATAGATGACAAAGAATCCTAGCTACCTTGTAAAGAGAGAAGTGCAATTGTTCATCTTTGGAATTTTGTACACAAAGAAAAGGCCTTGCACAATTGTTTGACCTGTTTTTTATTTATTTTTCAAATAGATGAATCACAATGTACCAAAAAGAATGATTTTCAAAGTGTTTAATCCATCCTAATAGGGTTATCCCTAAAAGAACAAGCCTATGACCATTGATTTTAAGCCTTACTACCCATCACTTTGTTTGTTGCCATTTTGCAACTAGATGTGAATGAAAAAAATTATATTTATTTTTAAGAGATGAAGTCATATATGTCTACTACAAGTTTTTTTAATTTTTTAATTTTTGAGAGAAAATATGAAATTACTATGAAATTCTTCAAAAAAAATGAAAAAAATTCATTTCAAATATAAAACTTATTCAAAATTTCTAAAATTATCATCATTAAAAGATGTATATTATAGTGTATAACATCAAAGTATAAACCAAATTGTTGAGCTACTTTAATCCCTAACTACCCAATTGACCATATATGCTTGATCTGAAATTTTAGGCTTGTTTTAGTGTAGGCAATCAAATTCCTTTGATAGTCTTAAAAAATGTGATCATGGTTGTCACATTGAACAGATTACTATTCATTTCACGTCCTACAAGACAAGTTACTATTCATCAGATGTATGTAAGACGTACATCTGATGAATAGTAACTTGTCTTGTAGGACGTGAAATGAATAGTAATCTGTCCAATGTGACAACCATGAATGTGATAGGAAGTTTTGAAGGTTAACTATTGAAAACTTTTGTTTTTCATTGAAAAGGTAAATATTTGATTTTTGAGAGGTCTCAAAGGCATGTATTTCAGTATTTCCATTAGTAAAAAAGTAAAGCTTGTTAATTTTACTTCATTCTTTGACTTTGAACAAAGTTTGCAAATTTCACTTGATTTGGGATCTAAAAAATTGTACTTATTGATTTTCTTTGAAAATGGTCCCAATCAAAACTTAAAAGAGTAAGTATTTCATGATTTTCATCATTGAAAATGTAAACTTACAATTGTTAATTTGGAATTATTTGCGATTTATACTTATAAAAAAATTGCATTTCAACAATTACAAAGTAGATTAGGTGATGAGTTTGATAGCTATTAGAGGAGATTTACTTGGTCTAAAGGGCTGTAAGTTCCTCAGGGTTCTCAACCTATCAAAACTCATAGCAATTGTTGTCTAGTATGGCATAATGACTGCCACTTCATTTTTTTTCAATTAAAAAAAAATTCAACTTTTTTTTTCAATTTAAGAATTAAAAAAAAGAAACCCTTAAAAAAATTCTAACAACCTAGTGTTCTTTAACTACGGGGAGAATTACGGGGAACATGGGCTTGAAACGGCCCTCCCTCCCCCCCCCCCGGCCCCCCCCCCCCCCCAAAAAAAAACAAAACTCTTCTAATGTCTTCATTTGAACTTCAGTTTTTTGGAAGTGCATTTTAGTGTGCTAATGGCCCACTCAAGGGCTATCAAAATGCATTCTAATAAGGAAGTTCTTGAAACATCTACATGGTTAGATTTTAAAACAAAAAACAATTTGCTTCATTGATAATAACTATAAGCCCTTGTTCTTTTTCCATTGAAAAAAACACACTTGGAAAGCATTGGGTATTCAACATTAGAGAAAAACATAGCCCTTGGATGGGTTGTTAGTATACTAAAATACACTTCCAAAAACTTGAATTTCAAATGAAGAGTTCAAGATTTTTGGAAGTGCATTTTAGTGTGCTAAATGAAGCTACTAATAGTAGAATAGGGACCCTATCAAATGTGTTAGATCTATATTGTCACCTTGTATGAATTTTGTGAAATGTAGTTTGATTTTGTTTGCGAACATTTTGAATAATATATATAGTATACAAGCAAATCTAAATTGTTTAGGAGATACAAAATTGAATGTGTAAGCAAAATGTCAGATCAAAATTTTGGCAACCAATAAACTAGTATATTCAAAGAACAGTATGAAGTAAACAATTTGAATGTGCTCCTACATCTGTCCTACTTTTAATAGCTTTTCACAGAAATCCACATAAAACGATTTAAAATGGCAAGTACTATTATAATTCTCCAATCACATTGCTTGAGCCTTTTGCATGTCAATTGAGCTAAAATGGGGGAATGTAATATCCCTTCCTAGTTCCTTCTTCAAAAGTACAAATTAATCTCAACTCAGACCCATTTTCTCTATTTTGAGGTGGCCCTCTAGTAGCCTAAGATTTTTTCTAATGGGGTTTAAATTACACAATCAACAAACCATGATTATAGATCCAAAGTTTGTAATGCCATAAAATACTAAAATTTAGGAATTTTTTTAATTCTCCAATTGGAATAGAAATTATACTTGATAAACTTCATTTCTTGATTTGGATTCAAAATTTTTTTAAATAATACTTCTATAACTAAAATTCACATCACCAAGAGTAAATAGCAAAAAATGACCAAAATATACTAGAAGGCTTCAAGGTTGATTTTTGGATTAAGCATCTTTTTCTTTAAAAAAATAAATAATACTATAACAAGAAGAATGTGCAATACTATTCACTAAAAATGTACTAAAACAACTTTCAAAAAAGAATTGGATTAAAAAACGTCTTTTAAGGATTAACCAACCAATGAATCTTTGCAAATTAACCCTTAGTCAGAGTCTCAAAAGTCTCATCTATGATCTCAATTTTTAGCAAGAATTTTTAAAACTTTTAATTAAGATAGAAATCTAATTAGCTTTCTAGGAGTACAATTTTTATTTCAATCAATGATTAGTAGCAAAAGTTATGCTAAAATAAGTGATGGTAAGTAATAAAAAAAATCGAAATATTTAAAGAATGATTTTTCATAAATCAAATATTTTTTGCCTATGTGGAAATATTTGATTCATTCCATTTGGATAAGTAATTTGAAAGTTATGATATTTTATATTTTTTAGGCAATTTTAGTAAATTCTTGAGAAAAGAATGTATTGGATTCATTTTTTTTTAAAGTTGCAGTTTGTTTTCTAAAACAATCTCATTGTTGGGATTAGTATATTTCAATTCCATCTTAGAGCTATCAACAATTTATTTTTTCCTCTAACTTGTACCTACTTTGATTTAATAGTTTTTCAACACCTAATGTCCCATTGTCCCATCACGGGACAAGATTGATTTTAGATAGGCTTCTAAACTCTCAAATTTTGTCAAAAAACTTTGAAACTTTTTTCCAACATGCACATTTTGTCGAGCTTTATGTACACATTTTTTTTTTCTTCAAATCTACTTATCCTTCAAAAGTTACTATCATTTTTTTGGAAAATGGAGATTGGCATATAGGATGAGCAAGCTAGAATACCTTGACTTCTAACTAGGTCAATAAAGGAGGCAACTAGGTACATAGAAGGTTCACATAATCTAGACAATCAATTATATGGCAAGACTACCATTTGTAATGCAAGTGGTGAAATTTAGGGTTGATGTTTCCAATAGTAGGGAATATATTGGAAACACAAAGGGACCCTTTTTTTTAAGGTACAAAATTTTCATGGCCTCTCTTTTATTCCCATATGCTTTCTAAATTTTATGAGAACTAGAGAGTTAGCTTTTTTTAGATGGTAAAAAATAACTAAATCATTAGATTTAGTGTTTGGATTACATTCTTACATCCATATAAAGTGAAAATTGAGCTTGAAAAAAACACTAATGTATTGTCAAATTTTAGTACATCTTTCCCTTGGAAGAGTTTTTGGTTGTGTTCCATTTCTTTTTCTGGCATGAAAATTGGTGGAGATAGACCTATCAAATGTAGACTATGAAAATTAATTTAATTTAAAGTGCATAGCACAAAAATATTCCACAAATGGCAATCAAAGTCATCTAAAATTGTAGGGTAGCATTCAAAAACTTTTTTTTCATCTTTGAATGCTAATATCTTCCAATCTATAAGGTCAAATTTTGTAAAAATTTTAACAAATGATTTAATGCAAGTGAAGTAGAAGATCTTATGATTATCTTCTATTAAAAAAATTATGTATTCTTGAATGCAACAAAAGTGGTAGTTTTAAGTGTTTTTTGATAGGAATTTGGCCTTGGGACTTCAAAGATTCAACTAAATTCACTCCTAAAGATTTAAAAATGGATTATCCCAATTTCCAAAGGGCAATACTTTAGAGTAGTTAAAAATGTTACATTCTCTCATTTTGGCATCTAACAACTAGCTACCAACTAATTATGCAATAAAGAAATAACTTGCCTATTCTACTTTATATTTGAATGTTCAATTATCCACCATGTGGATGATGAGTGTTTTGAAAAAATAATTTTGGGAGGGAAAATCCAATAAGGACTTGACTTACATGAGGACTAAAGTGTTTGATGATGGACTTATAAAATAATTGTAACAACAAATAATGCACCAATAAGAAGACTACAAGAAACACATATATAATAACTCTTGCAATACTTTATAGGGGTAGGGGTGTACCTTTACTTTTGAATGCTCCATTATCCATCTTTTTTGTAATTTTAAAAGAGAGCAATAACCATCAACTAAAGTATCAAAAAAGGAAAAAACACAAAGGGGGCTCAATTAGGATCCTAGACAAGTCTACAAGATTAGTAGTGAGATTCAAAATTAACTTCCTACTAGGGGTAAGGAATTCAAAACTAGCAAAGTCCAAAACATCATTTTTGCACCAAATGGAGTTGAATTCCAAAAAAAGCTTCGCTTTTTCTTTATCCGTACTACTTGCATATTGCCTAACAACTATCCATCTTTTTAAAGAATGATGTTTTGAAAAGTGTACTTCCTTGGATTAACCCATTAAAGACACAAATAACTAACATAATTACAGCCGAACATTTCATCTCTCACTTGAAACATTGAGTGACTCACTCGAGGACTCACTTCTGTATAAGAATTTGCATCATCAAGTTTGTTAAATTGGTACAATTTGGTGCATGCAGCAAAATTGTCCTTCAAATGTGCACAAAGCTCTAAAAACCAAGACATGATTGATATTGAATTATATTTCAAGCTGCAAATCTTAAAAGTGCTGAAGTTTTGGAATATGCAAATTTAACAAAATTGGTGTTATAGAACTTTAGTTATTTTTCATATATATTGGATGGAGACAAATTTGCCTCATTAATTTCATGAATGACCAAGATCCAAGCTACTAACAACTAAATGATCATATGATCACATGCTACTAGGCAATAAAAATACATTTATATCATAGTCCATTACTCTACCCAAATGGTAATTAGTCATTTGCTTGAGCCAATTGCAATTCCAACTTTACTATGGCTTGAGCCATTTGGTTTATCTCCTCCGAATGTTGCAATGTACTCTCCTATGCTTCTCGCATCAAGTCAAAGTTCCTTTGTCTCATTTGGTTCATTTCTCTTATTAGATTCCTCCTTAGGTTTGTCTCTTTGTGAAGTTCTTGAAATAACCAATTTGCTGCTTCCACAATGAAATTTGTGTCTACGCTAAAACCTTCTGTATTTGTTTGAGATGTCACTTGATGCAATTTTGGGTGAACAAAACATCTAGGATTTGGTGGACGAGGTGGGATGACATTGGTTGAAGTTGCTGCTTCTTTATTGTTGATTGTGTTGTTCATTGGCTTTGCACTAGTTCCAAGTCCATAAAGAGCAAGGATGTTCATCTCTATTGTCAAGTTGGTTCTACAAATTGGACAAGTTTTGGGCTCATTTTGAAGCCACAAGTAGATGCATGACCAACAAAAGATGTGACCACATGAAGTTGCAATTGGATCACTTGGGGGCTTCATGCAAATGTGGCATTTTACTAGATGTGGAGAAAGTTTTGATTTGTCATCAATACATATGCCAAGTGGTGTAGATAATGGTGTACTCATTTTTTCCATAATTAGAACAATATTTAATTATTCTAGTATTCTTCTAAAGTTTTCTTGTAAATTCAAACAATTATCAAATCTATTCTAGCATGAACCATCCAAGTATGAGGTTGCCTTCAACTAATAATCTTGTTCTAAATACATTCACTTTGATGAATATATTAGAGATATAAATCCACAAAGCAATAGCAAAAGATAAAAGAAGATGAGATCATTTTCATCTTGATTTGAGTATTTATATATGTCTCCACTATGCTTGCATGGTTGCCTTGTACTTTTACTTTAAATCTAAAATATACTATCTCTTATTTTGTTTTTGAAAAGTAAAAGATACTTTCTTAATAACTATTATCTTATCTTATCTTTAATATGTATTACTATGGCCTATATATGTTCTAATTTTCAAATTCATATACTACCAAGGCTTGATGTGTAAAATGCATATGAATTTATTTTTTTGAGGTACCAAGTCTAAAGGTTAAGCAAATCAAAATGGCTCAAGTTGATTCTCACTATCAATCTTTAAGCCTAGCCTATATAAGTACACAAGGTAGGGCCTTGTAGCCATAAATAGATTCAACTTCTAATTGCAATCAATTAGTGCTTTACTTATTTAGAATGACAATTCATTGAGTGTATTTAGAGTTTCTTTTTTCTTGAATGCATTCAAGATTGGGAAGTATTGGACTATATTTGCATATCTACCTTGTCTTGCTCTACATATTCACCAAGTAGGCATTCATTTTTGTGCATATTATCTTACTTAGAAAGTGCTTTCTTCCCAAAACTCACTCCTAGAATTATTTCACAATGGGCACAAAATCAACAAAGCATTTCTTGCAATGGCAATGACCCATGAAAATATGATATGAACAAAAACCTGAAACTTTTTTTGCCACTATTGAGCCCCATTTCACCACTTCATTTTTTGGGGGATAATCCAATAAGGACGTGATTTACATGAGGACTAAAGTGTTTGATGATGGACTTATAAAAAAATTGTAACAACAAATAATGAACCAATAAGAAGATTGCAAGAAAGACATATATATAATAACTCTTGCAATACTTTTATAGGGATAGGGGTGTACCTTTACTTTTGAATGCTCAATTATCCATCATTTTGGTAATTTTAAAAGAGAGCAATAACCATCAACTAAAGTATCAAAAAAAGAACAAACACCAAAGGAGCTCAATTAGGGTCCTAGACAAGTCTACAAGATTAGTAGTGAGATTTAGAATTAACTTCCTACTAGGGGTAAGGAATTCAAAACTAGCAAAGTCCAAAACATCATTTTTGCACCAAATGGAGTTGAACTCCAAAAAGAGCTCCGCTTTCTCTTTATCCTTACTACTCACATATTGCCTAACAATTATCCATCTTTTTTGAGAATGACGTTTTGAAAAGAGTACTTCCTTCAATTAATCCATTAAAGACACAAATAACTAAAAGAATTGTAGAAATTGTAGACATTAAAAATGAATATGTCTATTCATATGATTGTGCATTTTTAAGGCAAGTACATATGATTGTGCATTTTTAATGTCTACATATGAAAAGTATAATGTAGACATTTTTATGAGTACATTAATGAGTACATATGCACAATTATATGTACTTATTAATGTACTCATTAATGTACTCATAATCAAAATATAAAAATACACAATCATATGTACTCATTAATGTCTACAAGTAAAAATGAATATGTTTATTCATATGATTGTGCATTTTTAAGGCAATTATAGACATTAAAAATGCACAATCATATGAATGATCACAAAAAGCATTTGTACCATTTCCCATTATAAGTCTATAATATACAAGTTTTTATACTATAACTTTCCTATTGCAACTTTAAATGACTCAAGTTTTGTCAATAAAGTACTCTTGAATAATTGAAATCTCAAATATTAAAAGATCGTCTTTTGCAAAGATCTTTTCCGGAGTACTATTTTTCATCCAGCCACCTTTGATTGAATGTCAAAATTGCTAATTTGTTTTGATATTCATTTAATTTCTAGCTCAAAAAAACAAATTTGGATCTACAGTGATAATTTTGAATTACACAAAAATATCAAATATATATTTTAAAAATGACCAAAATCTTTATCAAGCACATGAATTCAAATTATTCTTATTCTATATGAATGTAAGAATATATAATATAATTTTATTAAGATAGAATTAGTAGACTTGAAGCCCCTTTCACCTTTAAAAGACCAAGGGCTTTTCTTTTTGCCAAAAAACACTCAAAACTGCCATTTCTATAATAAAAGGTGAAAAAAAAATTTAATTGTTTTTTTTCATATGTAATCATAGGATCTTACACCTAACTATTATGAGAATGTGTGGAAAAAATTTCAGATTTTTTGACTGCACAAATTGCACGATATCTATATTTATTATTTAAAGTGGAAAAAACAAGTTTTTCAGCATGTTGCGAGACTAGATTTTTTGACTTTGAACCTTTTTAACTTTAATTTTTTGCACTACAGCGTTTTGAGCTTTAAATCTTTGTGGTATAATATTGAGTAGAGAGTCTACGAAAAATTCAAAAAATTCAAAAAAACTTAAGTTTTATTCTTTAAAAAATTGTTAAATAGAAGTAGGTACGAGATAGAAGGAAAATCTAAATTATTAATAAATTTAAAATGGAATTAGAAAGAACTAATCCCAATAGTGAGATTGTTCTAGAAAGCAAGATTGACCATGTGAAACTTTTTATTTTGAAAAATTAAAAGAATTGCATTCAAAAATGAATCCTACGAGTTATTTTTTCAAAAAGATGCTCTAATTGCCCAAAAATAAGATTGTCCATAACTTTCTCATAAAAAATCCAAACGGAATGAACCAAAGCTCTACATGTACAAAAAAAATATAATCTATGAGGAAAGTTTTTCTTTTTTAAATTTAAAATATTTTTAGCTACCCCTTATCCCATGTTTTGAGCTTATTTGGGTGTAGCTTTTGTTCCTAGGCATCGATTGAAAAAAAAATTATATTCCCATGAAACTAATCAATTTTTCTATCTTCAAAAAAAGTTTTAAAAAAAAAGAAAAAATTTCAACATGTAGGTACTTGCCCAAAATCCCATCTATCTCTCAAAGGGACAATGGTCCTTTAGGGGTTAAACTAAAACCAATAGACTATTTGTTTTCTTGATTTTTTGGATTATTCACTAGGACTAGTTTCCAAAAAATATAAACATCAAATAATGTTTGTATTTTATTGAGTTTTTTGTTTACTTACTAGGGTATTGTATTGCTAAACACAATTATCAATGATTTTTGTATACAAAGTAAGGCATTGAAACTCAAAGAAATGATTTGAATTCTTGCATGATTTGGACAAATAATTGAATAAATTTGAAATTAAAAATCTTTTAAATATAAAATTTCAAAAAATATTGTCTCTAATTGAAGAAATGAATTGAACCTCATTATAGTTGACTTCGGTAAACTTTATTAACCCCTAAAGGACTAGATTGCGTTTTTTGGTTGTATAGAAATTTTGTGCAGGCCATTGTGACCAGAAATTTGCATATTTTAGGCTGAAATTTTAGAAGAAGGTGTGGATGAGGAATATCTTTCATATGCAACAAATTTCATGACATTTGGAAATAGGAGTCAAAAGTTATAGCCTAGTATGTTACTTTTTTTCATAACTAGGCAGTTTGGGCAGATTAGAAAAAATCATTTTTTTCAGAAACCAAAATTTGAAATTGATTTTTTAGACTTATATATACAAGGAAAGTTTTGAATCATTCCATTTTGATCAATGAGTCAAAAGTTATGAGGATTTTTTGTTTGCAGGTAGTTATGGATTCCCTACTCTAAAATAAATTTTGAAATCATTTATCTTATCCAATTTTCAATATTTTGAAAAAAGAATAAAATCATAAGATGTAAATTTTTTATTACAACATTTCAACCATTGGAATTGTCATTTTTCAATTTCTTATTTTAATTCTGAAAAATTTAGTATTTTGAATCATTGTCTACTACTACTTACTTACTATTTTTTTCCTACATGTTGTACTATTCCAAATGATTTGAAATTTTTCAAAAATGTGAAATAAATTTATAGGAAAAAGAATCCAAGGAAACACCATCATTTTGGTCATTTTTTCATAGAAAAATGAGCTTGTGAAGTGTAGCTGCCCAGCTTCTTACAGGGCCTCAAAAATGATTTTAGTGAAATTGAATGCTTATATCTTGCAATCCACGTGATGGGAATGTGTGAAATTTTTACCACATGTTTCTCATACTAATAGTATAAGATCCTACAGTTATACATGTCAAAAAAGTTTTTTTCAAAAAAATTCTATTTGTACTAAAAATGACAGTTTTTGAGCTTTTTCGGTGAAAACATAGTCATGGAACTTTAGGGATTAATATTTGGTTAATTAGAAAGACAAAGACGAAAAAAAACAAAATGAATCAAGAATTCATAAGATAGATGGATCACTAAACTTTTCAATTTTGTTATTTGGGATTCTTTAAGTCATTATGACACCTAAAGAACTTATTTATAAATACTTACAAATGTGCCACGTAAGCGTATAATTTCTTTTGCATATATACAACTTCTCCCAATTTTTTTTAGGATTTTGATGCAATGAAATGTGTATTATTGAGATATAATTCTCTATGAGTAAATTATAATTTGTTGGAATATAGAAAAGTAGAATAGAAGATTCCCAATGAGGACTTTACATTACTACAAGGAATCTCATGGAAGCATCTCAAAAATTGATAGACATTGATCTTCAACAAATATAAGTCTTTCATTATTGCAACTTACTATTTTTTAACTTGTAGAAACTGAAAGTTTAACTTTCAAAGAATGTTGCCTCAGTGATAGGTACTTAGTGAAAAATGACTCAATATTTGGACCAATAAGTGCATCCTATGTTTCCATAGTAACACAAAGAAAGCCATCCATCAGACAGGCTTAAACAAACATGTTTTCATCTGCATTGTAAGATCACACAAACAAGACGATATATAGTGAGTTTGGATGGATTTGTGGCCTGGGTCGAACCAAATGCTGTAGGCCAGACGTTGCTGAATTGAGAAGTACAGCGGCAGTATCATACTCAAGCTTTGCAATCATGAGATTATAACAGAGTTTGCTTAAGCGAACATCGAAAAATAGAAAGAAAGAAATTGGAGAAGTCTGATCAACATGAACTGAGTGAACACAAGGAAGGCTGCACTTCTGCAGGACATAGCCTCTCTGATTCTAGAGCCGAAGGCAATTCATCCAGCTGTTACGAGAAGGGAGATTCACATAATACCCCTAGAGAAGAAACTTGGTAGCTATGGATTGTTCCTCAATTGAAAAGTCACAAAACTCACGTTTCTGATTAAAATCTGTCATCACGGAACAGAACTAACTGAGGAACTCAGTGGACAGATTAGAGCACCAAATAAAATAATATCGAAGCTGGGTGATAGCATCCTCTTATGGTTGCAATGCACGAATTGCAGTGTTAACAAGTCCATAGGCCACAGAGTCCTGCAAGGCTTACAAAGCTCAAAGAATCACAGCAAGAGAACAGGAGGCTTAATGCATGCTCAACAAGTCTCAAATGCGAGTGAAGGAATTAATATTTGGTCGCCAAAAAATTCAATGTTTCTACTTCATTACTAACAGGACGATGATGTTTCCTAATACATACCTGTAAGGTTGAGATTGTGAATACTAATTGTTCAAATTTGTCACAAGACTCACGGATTCCGTAAGCCACTGCCGTTTTGTAAAAAAGCGTAATTGCAACTATGACCTTGAAAACTGATACTTGAACTCTTGCCCGTATTGACGACTAGATAATGATGCTCTTCAGCTTTATTGGGAGAACCTTCGGTCGTGCCAATGGTGATATTACCTGCACTGTTTTCGCTCTAGTTTTGTTTCGAGACAGCTCTGGCAATGGCCGCATCTCTGCATTCCCGTTTCAACCCTTCATTTTCGTCAAGGCCATCTTGCCGACCTCCTGGCAGAGGACATAAGCTTAGATGCGGTCAACTACTCAACTTTATCCCTGTTCGTTTGAGAGCTTTGTATGATAATGTCTCCAAGCTGAGAAAGTTCTACTCCACAAAATTCCAAATTGTGAATAAATTACAATTTTTTTTACTTTGTGTGGATTTAATAACATCGCACTCAGAAATCAAGAATCAAAATTTCTCTCCTGCAATTCAGTTCTCTTGTTCTTCTGAGAATCTGAGGGGCTGAAGAATTCATCCTTCCATCCTCCCTATTTCCGGGACGACACCCTAAACCCTGGATTCAACACCAGATGGACTCATGTAGCAAATCCGCGAAAACATAAATAGCATGACAACGACACGAGGTTTCTAAGGGTTAGAGCAGGACAACAACATCGACGAAATATAGACATCCCTATTCTTTACAATAATAAGATTTTCTCTTGACAGGGGCAACATCTAACTGTTTCGCCAGTAGCACAACCAAATTCATCATCGTCTGCACAAAAATGAAGAATCCCATGAGTAACTACATTTCGTACCTCTAACGATCCGTAGCATTAGCCGTGACCTGACTAATTAGCTACAGAGATTCTCAGAGACTCCCCAAAGCAAAACATTAGGGCATCTACTCCCACTCACAAACGTTATGTATAAAAGAGAGTAGGTTTTCACACTGGACACTGGGGCTAGGAATGTCGGCATGCAGAGCTCACAAGTCACAACTCACAGAGCATTTCACATCAATTCTCGCCTGAGAACATCAGAAATGCGGAAACAGATCAATTGAAGGTGGAGCAGTCACTCACCGCCTTTGACAACTGCACATTCAATTTGTAAAATTTCACAAAGCTTAGAACAGCACATTCAAAGCTCAAAGCGGCGTTGCCACAATAATTAGGCCAAACCATTGGCCCAACCCTGGCTGAAACCCTGAACTCGAGCTACAAGCCTAACACTTGGCTCAACTGCACTATTCACCAGAGACAGAAGTTAACCCTTAAACGCTGAAGGGGTGACTCTTGAAATCATCCTTTTCTATTACTGTGTGAATCACTAGCCTCCAAAATTGCAAAAGTAGTCATTGCAAGTCAAACTAGTGTAGAAGGGCTTATCTTTCTAAAACAAATTTTGAGGATGAATAGTTGCACTTCTATCCTATAAAGTTTGATTCCCTGTCATCCATCGGACACAAAACGTCTACCTTGGCATTCAAGGGTTAAATGAATTAGTCAATTAGCTCTTTAATCTAATGGTACCTACACCTAAAATGGACCGAATAAGCTCTATGACATAACCAATGTGTTGTAGAAAATGAAAAACATTTTTTGAACATTGCTAAAGGACTATAAATCAAATTGCAAGTGTTTCCATAATTTTGGATGAATTGTGAATTAGTTACAAATTTTCAAAGATTCAAAGTGTAGGGTGCTAAAAGTGTCATGTAGGTGATACCAAAATGAATTTGATGCACATGAAGAAATGACATGATAGAGAAGTTAAAACAACACAAAGTGCACTCAATATTGACCACTTGTAGAATTGCCACTTCCATAGTTCTATTAATAGAATTGCGTATTAGTTAGGATTCATTTAACATTTGTCCTTATCATGCGCACCATTTTGGAAATCCTCCCTATTTATTTTCTCTTCAAAATCAGGGGTTCATTTTTAAAGAGAAGTCTATTTTAAATGTATTTATCCTAAAAGTCCTCTTTGGATGATATAATGTGAAATATTCCACACCCATTAGTAGCTACGTAGATAGATGGCATTCAACAAGAGACTAGTCAATGTAATATGTAATTTGCAACTTTAGCACTATGATATCAACTAAATAATTAAAGATAAAAAAAATTAGCATTCAATTCATTCAGAGCAATGAATTCAATAACTACCACACATTGCTTCAAAAGGCATTAATATTTCAAATTTGTAAGTGAGAAGATAATTTCTTTGTGTACATATGGGGTGGTAGGAGGTAAAACAATTCATGTCACCATATGAGATATGTAAATTAGAATTAGTAAGTACTCAATCACTCATAGGAATTCAACCACTCATAGTCAGGTCAAAAGCAAGAATTGTGTTTGAAATAGGATTTCAGACATATTGAAGCATAGTAGAGTTTTTTGTTTTTTTTAAAACTTTGAACAAAAAAACTTTGGAAAATTAAATTAAATTTCATATCTAAAAATTTGTTTCAGATTTCAAACCTCCAATTATAAATTATAGACTAATTTCAAAGAGGGATTGGAAGGATTATTTCTTTAACCTTTTCAAACATCTTAGTCTCTATATTTTGTCCATAACTTTTGATTTGAAGCTTGAAATTTCAAAATGATTTTAGAAGATGAAAATTTTTTTGATTTCACAATTTTTCTTAGTTCAAATTTTTTTGAAATAAATTATTCTACTATGCCAAAATGAAGTCTAAAATTCTACTTTGAACAAAATTCTTACATTTTGACAATGAGTGGTCAAGCTCTCATCTTCAAATTATCCCATACCCTTTGAGGATTCATGACAAACAATGGATTTCATTATAGAAAAGACTTTTTTGCCCATCATTCCCACAAATGTCAATGAAGTAATTCCTTAATTTCACCACTAAATTTTTTCTTCAATGAAAGATGGTCAAGTGACATTGGTATTTGACTAAATGGATCCTTTGGATTGGGGGCAAATTATCTTTACATTTCTTTGTAGATTTTTTTGTAAGGTGTCAAAATTACCAAAATAATGGAACACACCATAAATGTTCTAGCACTATCTTAGTACTAAAGCTCACTTTAATTTTCCATGTTGTATGGATGAATTTCATAAATGAGGACTCAAGAAAAAGAAAAGGCATCGTCTCTCAATGCTATTGAATGTTATGAGAGCACATACCTAGTTAAATCATAAAGAATTAGGGTATTTTTAAGATAATTAGTCAAAATTGACATTATTTGCTCTATAAACCAAATTTGAATACAAAAACATTTTCTTAACTTCGACTATACAAAAAAGTAGTATACTAATATATCAAATGTGTGATAAAAATTTCAAACCATTTGACATCATATATTGAAAGATTAAAATGTTCAAAGTTTGTAAAAAGGCTTTTTCATCTCTACCAAGTAAGGACAATAGACTTCAGTTCCTCTTGAAGTAAAATTTTTAGTCTACATGAATTTACATTTCTCCACCATTGAATTTTAAATCTTATTAGGTACATTGAAGTAAAATTTTGGAAGAAAATATAGAGTCTAATATACTCTAAATTCTCTTGCAATGTAAAGAGGTTGAAGAACCTAGCAATACACTACCGGTAGACAATTTTTAATAATTAACCCCTAAAGTCCCAAGGCCATTTTTCTGTCAAAAACCACTCAAAACTGCCATTTTTGTTGCGTTCACCCAAAAAAAAAAAAAAAAATCATTTTTTTAGAATCTAACCATATGGTCTTGTACTTAACTTGTCTTAGCTCATATAGTAAAAATTTCATAAAGTTTGATTGTATAGATTGGAAGATATTTGCATTCAAAGTTGAAAAAGAAAGTTTTAGTGAACTCTGACTTGCAATTTCAGATGACTTTGACTGCCAATTATGGAATTTTTTTGCACTATTGACTTTGAATTTTAAAAATTTTATGTTAAAAAATTGAGTTGAAAGTCCAGGAAAAAAATTCCAAAAATAAACATTGGATTTTCATTCTTTAAAAAAATGCTAAGTAGAAGTAGGTCCAAGATTGGAAAAAACAACTAAGCCATTAATAATTCCAAGATGGGATTGAAAGAGAATAATCCCAATGGTGAGATTTTTTTAGCAATTGAACACAATATTCTCTAAAATAAGATTGTGAAAAATTATGAAAATTGAGTTCAAAAATGAATCCTACAAGTTATTTTTTCAAGAAGATGCTGAAATTGCCCGAAAAACAAGATTGTTCTTAACTTTCTCATTATTAGTCCAAATAGAACGAATCAAAGCTTTACATGTAGAAAAAAATCAAACATTTCAGGAAAAAAAAACTAAAATTTATTTTGATTTTTTGCAATTTTTTTGTGTTGCCCACTAAGTTCAGTTTCAGGCTTTTTGTAGTATAACTTTTGCTCCCAAGCACCAATTAAAATAAAAATTAAATTTCCACGTAGATAATCAATTTTTCTATCTTACGAGAAAGTTTCAAAACAATTTATAAAAAATTGAGGTCACAAGAACTTGCCCGAAATCTGATTTGTCCCTCGAGGGAACAATGAGACTTTAGGGGTTAATTAGTTTGTATTAGAAAAATTCTTTTCGGAAAATGTAAATGGTAAAAAGATGTCCCCACCACCTTCTACAAGTCCTAATTTTTTCATAGTAAAATTTAATATATAGTTAGGATTCTTTACCCTTTTTTAGTAACCACAGTCTTTATAATTTTTTCAAAGTGAATGCATGCCATTATTCAAAAATTGCTTCTATTTCCAACATGCACACACATATGGTGAACTACACAATTCTATTTTGTGAATGTGATCCTTGAGCCTTGGAATGGAAATTATAACTTTGTCGTCCTCAAAATAAATTGAGGTGTGTACAATGTAACTTGCAATACAAAAATAAATAAAATAAATAATTGCCTCTTTTTGACTATTATGGAACAAGTGCAAAATCATTTTAGAACATCATGGTATTTTTCAAAGCATCCCTGCTATGTGTGTGCACATATACTTCCTTTCACAATTAAAGCAATAAGTGTAAACACAAAAATGTTTTTTTTCATCCATTGATTTTTTGAAGATTAGTTCTTTAACATTTGTATAGTATATATTCTAAATGTAAATATTTTGTAACTTACAAAATATTGGTAGTTTGGGTCTTAAAAATTAAGTTTTCAAATTAACAAAATGATCCTTCAAAAACGACTCGAATAAAAAAGCACAAAAAAATCTTCAAAAATCACTATGAGCATTGAGAATTAGAATTGAGCATTTTGAATACAAATTAACCCCTAAAGGTTCACCAAATTCACCAAAAACGCTTCAAAACTGTCATTTCTAATACAAGCACCAAATTTTAAATGAAAAACATTTTTGGACACATGTAACCGTAGGATCTTGTAGTAAACTAGTTTGAAAATATGTGGAAAACATTTCAGAATTTTTCACCGTGTAGATTGCAAGATATTACGTTTGAAGCGACAAAAACCATTTTTTTGACCCTATGAAAATACGGGCAGCTGCACTTCACAAGGTCACATTTTCATGAAAAAATGTCCAAAATTATGGTTACTCTTTGGATTCATTCTTCAAGGCAAGTTGGTTACATGCTTAAAAAATTTTAGATTATTTGGAATTGCACAACATATAGGAAAAAAATAGTAAATAGAAAGAAGTACAAAGTGATTCAAAACACTAAATTGCTATGAATTTAATTATAGAATTGAAAAATTCCAATCCCAACAGTGGCAATGTAGTGATAAACAATCTACATCATATCTTTTTGTTTTTTTCAAAAAATACTAAAAATTGAGTTAAATAAAGGACTCCAAAGCTTATTTTTGAGTAGGGAAACCATGACTACCCGCAAACTATAGCACCTCCTAACTTTCATCTTGTAAATCAAAATGGAATGATTCAGAGCTTTTCACATACATATAAATCTAGAAAATCAATTTCAAATTTTTATTTTTGAATAAAGTGATTTTTTAAGAAATTTTTGGGCTGCCCACCGAGCATTGAAAATTACATATCATGCAATAACTTTTGAATCATGTAGTCAAAAGTTATGAAAATTGTTGGGCGTTAAAGCTACTCCGTGGGCACATGTTGTGTGAAAATTTCAGCAAAAAAAACTAAAAATCCCATTTGTAGTGAGCTGTCCAAAATCGCTATGTTGCCAAAAAGAAATATAGTTTAGACCTTTAGGGGTTAAAGGAAAAAATGTCTAGTGAAAATTACAAATATTCAACCTAAAATCAATTTTAGAAGTAGTTTTCAATTTTAGGCTTAAACTTTAATTGAAAAATATTGGTTTGTTTACTAATTGATCTAATCATTTGGATATGATCTATGGATTATATTTTACAATTTTTATTTGAGAGTCATCATTAGATTCTTATTTTAAGTTGCATTTATAATATATCTTTCCAATTTTGGAAATTTGGACTATCCTTGGTCTTTAAGGAATTAAGGTCTAATTTCAAATTTTCAACAATAGACAAACACAAATACATCCCAAGCAGTCCAAATGGGTTTTTCATCCATCAATTTTTTAGATTTTTGTGATAGTTTTTTAGCATTTATACAATATAGATTTTGAAGACTTCCCTTGGAAGATATTTTATAACTCAAAAGGCACTTATAGTTTTGGTCTCAAAATGGAACTTTTATTGTTCAAAAAATGACCCTTCAAAAATGTCTTAAATAGAAAAGTAAAATAAAAATCTTCAAAAACCACTAATTTAATGTTTTGAACTTTAAGGAAAAAAATTCTTGAAAAAATCACAAATATTCAAACTACAATTGATTTTAGGAGGAATTTTTAATTTTTGGCTTCAAATTTAATTAAAAAATATTATTTAGTTTAGTAGTTGAATCAATTGTATGAAAATGAACTCTATATCATATATTATAACTTTTATGTGAAAGTCATCATTCAATTATTCTTCTAAGTTGCATTTAAAAGATGTTCATTTTATTTGAATTGTTTTATAAAGGTTCATCTTTTGAACTTACAATAGTGTTACTTTTTGAGGCCAAATCTACTAATGTCCTCTGAATTATAGAATATTTTTTAGAGCTAAGTCTTCAAAATCTATACTATACAAATGTTAAAGAACTAACACAAGAATCTAAAAAATGATGGATGAAAAAGTGCATATTTGTATACTTGGAATGTATTTGTGTTCATCCATTGCTCAAAATCTAAATGTTTGATCCTTTAGGGTTAAAGGTTGGAGTTCATGACTAAATATTACACTTCGAAATCCTCAATAATGTAACTTCCATTTTGTTGTTACCTATGAGAAAAAATTTTAGTTGTATTTTATAGAGATGAAATCATATGTCTAATATATGTTGTAAAATATTTAGACATTTTTGTAGAGATTACAATAATTTTAGCTAGCACTAATATATATATACTACAATTATTTTTACCTTTGGTAAATTTTAGTAGCCATCGATTAAGATGCAAAATAACCTTTGGCCCAAAGTTGTAGGGTAGGAACAATCTCATAATTCATAGAAGATCCAACTAGATTCTATGTAGCTATGAGCTTGTGTAAATCCAAAAATATAGAAAGGTGAATGTGGTTACAATTATAATGTAGAAAAACATCTAGCATGCATTCATGTGGGCCAAAGGAAGGTTATCAAAACTAAATACATTGTGACTTTCAAACACCTTTAAAGTAGAAACATTTAAAATCAACTATAAGCAATTGAGCATTGTTCCTATTATCAAATTTTTAAATTAAAAAAAAAATATTATTAACTCCTAAAGGATTCAATGTTCAAATTTTGAACAATGGATACATCCAAAGCATTGAAAAATAAAATTTTGCATCCATCATTTTATTTAGAATATTCTTGTATTATTTCTTTAAAATTTGTATGGTATAGAATTTGATGATTTTGCTTTGCAAATATTTTATGATTCAAAGGGTATTAGTATGTATAGCCTCAAAAAAACACTTTTTAAGTTCAAAAAATGATACTTCAAAAATGACTTGAATAAAAAATAAAATTCTTCAAAGATTACTATGATGAAAACTAAGCATTTCGAACTTAGAGGGAAAAAAATTGTATAAAATTCAAAAATATTCAATTTATAATTGATTTGAGAAGGAATCTTCAATTTTTGGCTTCAAATAATTATTGAAAAATATTTGAATATGTACTAGTTGATCTAAATGTATGGATATGATCTGTATATCATATTTTACAACTATTGTTTACGAGTCATCATTAAATTATTATTCTAAGTTGCATTTTATAATATATCTTCACAATTTTGGAAATCAAGACTACTCCTTGGCCTTCTAGGGGTTAAGAGCCAAAAGAAGATTCTAAATTCTAATACCATGCATTTTTTCAAGCACCATATAAATAAACTATGAATTTCCAAAATACTAAAATTAGTTGT
Organism: Pseudoscleropodium purum; assembly: GCA_963969395.1. Classification (NCBI taxonomy): domain Eukaryota; kingdom Viridiplantae; phylum Streptophyta; class Bryopsida; order Hypnales; family Brachytheciaceae; genus Pseudoscleropodium; species Pseudoscleropodium purum. The sequence goes on from OZ017797.1 coordinate 22,481,697, forward strand.
ATGTGAAATCAATTTTATAAAGGTATGTTCACACTTGATGTTAGGGATGATGTTTGCAATGTGAATCTAGTCAAAAAGTAGGGCTAAATTTGTTCCTCAGACCCTTAGAAACAACACTCTTTAACTCCAAGTGCAAACATTATCTCAGGCTTCTACAAATGAAGGATATATATTAGGGGTAGTTATACCTTCTTCACCAAGTAATTTTCTATGAAGAATGAGCAATTGGTGAGAAAAAATAGTATTAAATGGGAAGTAGTCCGAGACAAAGAAGGTGTGACATCCCTTTTGTAGCATGTGGAAGATGAGAATGAAGAATGGTGACATGGTGACATCAAAAGATTGAAACTTAGGAGCACAAGGAGCAAAGGAAACATATTTCTATGAAAAAATCTTTTGCCAACGGGAAGCCATTGGAGATCACAATGTCCCCATTCTTTAAAGAATAGGATAGGCACGCAATGAAGAAGGTGTGACTACTCTAATTTTAGACAAGAAGGGGGTGACAATTATCTTACAAGTGTGAACAACTTTGGTTTTGTACAATGTGCTATTTGACCCAAGTTCTCTGGTTGACACAAATTCATCCGACAATTTTGACTCACGAAGGTCCAATTAGGTGCGAAAGGAACTCAAGAACCACATCTCGGCAATATTCCAGATCTCTTTAAGCCGAGCGATACTGACCGTCCATAACCACCCCAGGCTTCTGCTAACCGTGGATGATCAGCCCGCCAATCTCCGCGATTCTTCATCCACAAGGAGAGTTCTTCATTCATCCAAAAGCAGCCCTGCTTGCGCCATATTGCCGTCACAGCAGCTGCTCAAATGCAGAGGATTGCATCTAGTGAAACCCCCCCCCCCTCCCGCAAACGATCTGAAGCAAATCCGTTGCGTTTTGTTGCACGTTTTCACGCTGTATGTTACTCGCTAGGTTTTCGAAATCGATGGCGACTCCGTTGCATTCAGCATTTTATTTTTTCAGATTAGTGTTGCAGTGAGGAAGAGGATCACTCGCAATTCGAGGAGCTCCTAGCTAGGCAGAGTGAGGTTTTGTGGGGAATTAGGTATGTCCATGTAGGGAGCGATGGGAAGACACCGGCAGTCCGAGGGTTTGACGCCCAGTGGCAGTGGGAGCTCTTCGTTGGAGAGGGTGCTGCAGCAAGCATGGCTTCAGTCGCAGAGACCGAAGGTGCCGAGACGAAGCGCGTTGAACTCGGAATTGGATGTGCCTGTGGAGAACCGGGCCAACCTCGCGCCGTCTCCATCAGGTGCTTGTCCTGGGGTGGTAACTCTTTGTTTGCTTTGCACTGGATATTTAAGAGTGACGTTTTGGAGTTGATTTATGCATTTAGGGTATGTTCTTACACAATACAAGTAATTTGGAAGATTGGACCTAGCTAGCTTGAAGAAATTAAACGCGTGAACTGGTTGTTTACGATGTTGCTGTTTCAAGTGAAGAAAGAGCAATCAAATTTAGGTAAGGATTTTACAGGAAACCGTGGAACCGAGCCTGAAATGTAGAATTTGCATTGAATGGCAGTCTTAACAGAATCAGTGTAGGAAGGAGAAATTATGATAAATGACTCACAGTGGTTTTGCAAATTTTTGAGGAAATAGGAACAAAGCAAAAGAAATTGAAACTGAAACAGAAAACAAAACAATCTACGAGTAAATTACAGTGTTCGCAGCTCAGTCATTTCCTCGGTGGAATCCGGAGACTTCCTTAGATTTGGTTGCAGTACACATCGCTGTTAACAAAGAAAGGAGAATAAAATCACGTATTTATCAAGGCAAGTAAGATGTTGGAGGTGAAGGCAGGCTGTAAGGAGAAACAAGAATATTCCCTCTGTTTCTAAAGAATACCGGTGTTTCCTTTGTAAAGATACAGAGGAAACACCGGCATTATTCAGAAACAGAGGGAGTATGTTTTAGTGTGTACTACATTTTTTAATAAACCTGCATAATTGTTACTAATTTATTAGGCCCACTTTATATTTATATTAAGGTTGAATTGTTGGCTCGATTCAAAATTGCCGAAATCAACCAATAGTAGAGCTTAGATCCTTAAAGTGGGTCATAAATTGGGTCAATTAGCTTCATATTGAAAACCGAACCGATTCTCTTTTGCATCCAAATGATCCAATGGGCGTCTTATGTCGCGCTTAAATGGCGGTGTTTTGACATTAAAAAATCAGGTCCAAGTTATGTAATTGGGCCAATGATTATTTTAGATTTGAGTTGTTTAGACTGCACTTTACCTTTTACCTTAAATGGTGTATACCAAACTATTTATAAGTATCCACATTTTAGAATGATCTAGTAGTACAACTCTTGCATAAGAAAACATATTGATTTCTGTAGTTTTCTAGAACTAGATTTTAAACTTAATAGTTTTTAAGGTACAGAAGGTTATTTGTTTCTTCATTTTCATGTCACTTTTGTCCATGCTACCTTTGAGTACTTTTGGATTTAATGGTCCACTCTGTTTGTTTCCACACTATTCCAAATCATTTCAAAATAATTTTAGTTTTGCATTTTTGTCTATAATGTGCGTGTGTTTATGCATTGTAATGAAAAAGCGTTGGAAAAGAGTTCGAATGGACTCTGAGGTAGAAAGCGTGAACGTTCTCGAACGTCGTTCTTCCTAACTATGATTGGCACCGATTTTCGTACCACTGATTTCGTCTCGGTTTTCTCTACTCATCCACTTTGGTAGTTTCAAGACCGTGTCGTATTAATACTAAGGTATAACACAACATACTAATCTTGTATAGTCTTGTATGATAATTGCAGGAACTGGTGTCCTGGGATCAGGTGCGGACGCTGGTGATTCTTCGGGATCAGAGGAAAGCTATTTTCATAAGACTAGGTATTTGCCCAAGGATGCTTTACCGGAGTTCTTGAAAAGGTTTGCTCCACCAGAATTAAAAAGCTACTCCGAGAAGACGGACTTACCGTTGTCAGGAAGGAGACCCTCCGAGACCAGAGTTAGTGATGGCGTATCTCCCCCTATGGCGTCTTCGATGTTGAATCGTTTAAAAAGTCCGAATTGTTCTTCCTGTTCAAATGATACGCAGTTGTCTGTGGGCAACAGTTTTGATGCTGAGGATTTTAAAGGTGGCTCAGCCAATGTACTAAGAGAAGGAGAGGCCTCCGCCGATTTTCTGGATGAAATGCTTGCCAATAAGAATTTTGGCATAGAAAAATGTTTGAATCTATTAACTACTGCTTACCTCGCCAGCGGAATGGGTGTTGCCGATCATTCGGGTGTACATGATGATGCTTGGGACCGCGAGGCTGCAGATATCGAGCGCTGGGATGCAGAGTTCCTACCAATCGAAGAGATATTACGAATGGAAAAAAGCGGTGCTTATCAAGCCATGACCGAGGAAATTTTCCAGCTCCTCTCTTCGGAGCCCACGAGACTTGATGCCGAGGTTGGAAACCACGAGTCTTGCAATAGAGCTGAATTTATGCCATCCGAAGAAAAAACAGCGTTGAAGTTGATGGAAGCATTCACTTGTATGCTTAGCAAGCACATTATGGACGTATCCATGAGCAACGCAGAGATTGTGGATTATAAAACATGGGTCACTGAGTCGGATAAGCTCGATGCCCACCTCGATGATGATTGGAAATCCTATTTGGGAGAATATTTTCATACATCTCTGGGGACGTTGAGCTTGACGTCCAATTTACTTCCTGGAACAGGGTCGACTCCTCAAGATTTACCTTTCACCAATTTGAAGGAATTGCTGTACAGGTATGGTTTTGTTCCTTAGCGTGGCACTCTAGGGTAGACTATATACTGGTGAGAGGTTATAGAGCCTAACTTTTGTACCACATTTCGAGCTGAGCGGATTTACTTAAAGATATACCGTATGACAGAATGTTTTTACGCTCAGGCATAATGTTGTAATAAAGTGTGTCGTGGTAAGTCATGGCACAACTTTCGTCACACCATTCCTCAATTTTTGTTCCAATAGGTCTTTGTAGTTCTTCGATTACGATGCTGCAGTCTTTGAAGGGTTTCCTTTATAACTTCTTTTTTTAATTCGTTATTTTCTGGGGTTTTCAAGAACTGTCTTCGCATCTGTAACACTAAATTCCATCCTGAATTTGGTTATGTCCTCTGGGATGGTATAGGTGCGCTGTGGCAGTGAATCGAGGAGACGCAGGCAGTGCCACCGACTGTTTAGAGGATTTACTTAAACACTCGTCTCCTGATGGCAATTCAATGGAACGCATGGCACATTATTTTAGGGAAGCTCTGGTAAAATTTGCGCTCGAGATAATCCATGAATTTTACAAATTAAGCTCGCACGCATATTTCAATTACCCACGGGCAATTGATGCATTCTTCATTACACAGAGAACCCTTTGGATTTTCTCATCCACAATATCGAGGGATGTGTATAGGGCAGAAGCCGGTGATGGCCGTTAACGTTTCTCAATTGACTTGCTATATTGTGGCTAGATAAACTCGTATAGTTCCTTGTGTTAATTGCCGGTTGTGATGCGTACTCCACGGGTATAGACCTTTTCTATTTCGGGATTCTGTAGATTTTTCCAACGTTATACTCTTTTGACTTGCAGGTAGCAAGAATGTCAGGCACCGGTGAACAGCTTTATACCGTGATTACGAACGATCACCCCTCCGGTGCGACAATGATGAGAGCTCATCGGGTGTATGTTGACAATTGCCCTTACATCAAGCTGACGTATTTCTTTTCAATGAAATCTATTCTGGACGCCTTTGAAGGTGCTACACATGTTCATGTGATCAACTACGGCCTTCAGTTCGGCATTGAATTTCCCAGTCTTATTCAACATCTCTCAATGAGGCCAGAAGGGCCGCCTCATTTTCGCTTGACAGGTGCCCTGAAAGCTCTGATTGCACGCTTGAGAATGTGATGATTTTGCCTTGCGGGCAGTTGGAGTTTGGTGTGTTGATTCTGTAGTCACTCATTCTATGACGTTCAGATTATGCTGCACATTTGTGAACTTTCCTCCTGAAGCTTTTCTTCCGCTGTTACAGGTATTGATATTCCGTACCCAGGCGACGATCCTCTCAAGAAATTGTACAAAAATGGTCGGAGGCTTGAAGAGTTTGCGAAGAGATGGGGAGTACCATTTGAATTCCAGGCTTTCGCTGGGAATTGGGAATCATTCACGGCAAAGGATTTCAATGTTAGGAAGGAGGAAGTTCTTGCGGTGATTTCCTGTAGAACGCACCTGGTTCTTGATGAGAGTGTATTGGGTTCAAGTCCTCGTGAGGTTCTATTGAAGAGGATTCGAAGCTTCAATCCCAAGGTACGCCTATCGCAGTTGGTTTGTGATGTCGATTGGGATCTATGAAAAAGGCCTCCAGAGCACTACTGTAGTGACCATTAGCGCGGTGTAAATCATCTTTGACCCGGGACTTTCGGAACGGCAACGTTGCAACCTCTGTTTTTGTAACGACTAGTCAAATCTCTGCACTCGTCGACCCGCTTCTGATTCTGTTAAAAAAAAAACATATTTGTAGCTCTTAATGTTCATGCCTTATTTTTGCAGGTATTCGTCCTCTGCGTGGATAGTGCAGCGTGTAATGCTCCTTTTTTCATGACCCGGTTTCGGGAGAGTGTTAAGTATTTTTCTGCAATATATGACGGGTTAGCGTTAGCGATTCCTGCAGACGCTCCTGGGAGAGTCATTCTTGAGAGTGATTACTTCGGTCGACAGATATTAAACATTGTTGCATGTGAAGGACAAGCGAGAATCGAACGTGCAGAGCCGTACAGGCAATGGCAAAACCGATTGATTCGAGCAGGCTTCCTTCTTCAACCTTTCAAATCAGTCATCTTTTCCAAAATCAAAGCTATGATGGCTTCCTTTCACAAAGACTTTGGGATCGCCGAAGATGATGGCTGGTTCCTCATGGGGATCAAGGACCAAGTCGTGACTGCCTGCTCGGTGTGGGAGCCTAAACCTGTGTCGAGCTTCATTCCGAAGCCCAAACCTGTAGTGAACTTCTTTTATTGAAGTAGCTCTTCATAGAGAGGATCTTCATAGGGAGATCGTTCGGCTTTAGGGTTTAGGGTTTAGGGTTTTAGGGTTTAGGGTCACGAAATCTTAGATAGACTCATTCCTAGATAGGGTCACATGTAGAACATGGTCACTTTTAGAGTAGATTTCTTTACCAATTAAAACTTTGGACACACCAAATTCACTCAATTAGATTTCATTAGGTTAAATTGTGGATTTAACACTTTAACATTTAGATCTTTTTTTGGAGTTTTGCACAATTTTTCTTGTATAGTTATATTTTTGTGTGAATATATATTATTTGTATGAATGGTCATTGTTTAAAGATTTAAGAATTGATTTGGATGAATGAAAAAGTATTTGGACAAATAGAAATATTGGCTTGATGCACATTGTTATACTCATCATCCAAAATATGGACATCATAGTATTTAAGGTAAAAGGATGTTAGAGAAGTATATTTGTCTTTGTATTTTGTCAATTGAAGGCAAACATTTTAAGGGACCAAGATTGTATCACTTCATCTATGGTGAACATAAGTGCATTAGAAATTTAGTTTCACTTGATTTGCTCAAATTTTTGCAATTGGTATGAATTTACTTCTAAACATTCTTAGTTGATAGTATTCTTAAAAGATAGGATACTATTGTTGGTAACTAAAAATCAAGTTTTATGTTATACATCATGTGTAATTAGTACTAATGACATGTTTTTTACAACCAATTAACATGTACATCTCTACTTTACAACTTAAAGCCCTATTGTAGATTTGTATTTCTTTTATATTGTGTTCATTTGTATGATTTTTTGAATATTTTCAAATATGCATTGTCAAGTATTTCATCAATATACAAGGTTAACATGCTCATTATATGCTTGAACACTTGTTTGTTAGGTATGTCATCAAATACAAAATCAATTCAAAATGAAGTGAAAATTGCACTAAACCTCATATCAATTTGAATAAGACAAGATCCTTTATGAAATTAAACTATTGAAGTTATTGAATGAAACTTTTTTAAATGTAAAATAGAAATTTAGTAATCAAATACATGGAAAAAAAATTTTAAATTAAAATCCAAGGGTGATATAATTTTATAGGATTTTATTTTGAAAATCTAACTATAGAATCTTAGGTATTTTTGCAATAAATCTTAGAACATGGTCACAATATATTTTTATCATTATTTTTGAATTTTAAATGGTTTCCATTTGCAAAATACACTTAGGTTTAATTCTTTATAAATATTTTCTAAATGTATTCAAGTAAAAATATTTTAACCTCTAAATTCCTAAGGTCCTTTTCCCATCAAAAGCCACTCAAAATTGCCATTTCTATTGCAAAGGGCAAAAGAAAATTTAATTGTTTTTATTGCAATCTAAAGATACAGTAAGATCTTACACTCAACTAGTGTAAGAATGTGTAAAAGAAATTTCAAAAACTTTAACCACATAGATTACAAGATATTTGAGTTCGAAGTGAAAAAAATGAATTTTATTTCACCTCATATGACTAGAATATGAGACTTTGAATCTTCTTAGCTTAAGATTTTTGCACTATTCATTTTTTAATTTTTAATCTTTTACTTTAAAAAATTGAGTTAAAGATTTAGTTTTTTTTTTAAATACTTAATTTTTTCACCTTAAAAAATTGTAAAGTAGAAGCAAGTTTAAGATTGAATGGAAAACTAAATCATCAATAGCTTTAAGGTGGAATTCAAACATTAATTTCAACAATGAGATTGTTCTAGAAAATGATTATTACCTTGTGAATTTTTTTAAATCATGGAAATTGAGTTTAGAAATGAATTCTGTAAGTTATTTTTTCAAGAAGATGCTCTAATTGCAAGATAAACAAGATTGTTGATAATGTTCACACAATAAATCCAAATGGAATGAATCAAAGCTTTTGATGTAGATAGAAATATACAATCTACAATAAGAAGAATTTTCAAAATTTTAAATATAAATTTTTTGTGGTTTCAATTTCCTACTTGCTAAAGTAAAATTTGGGCTTATTATGCCATACCTTGTGCTCCTTGGAAACAATTGAAAAAAATATTACATTCCTCCAAAACTAATGTCTTTTTCTATCTTTACAAAAAGTTTTAGAAAATCACAACAAATGTTGCAACCATAGGAGCTTGCTTGAAGTCTATTTTGTTGTTCCCTAAGGGGCCAATGGGCCTTTAGGGGCTAAGATTCTATTTAAGATGGGCAACCTTCACAACTTTTAGTCACCAAGAAAGTAAAGGAGCAATTCCATCCATACAAATACCTTCAAATTTTCTTATACCATAGTATGGATTTTTTTATTATCAACACCTTCCCACTATGGATTTGCAAAATAGTAGCTCTTCTATGGTATTGTGCCATATGTTGGAGTCAATTTTAGATTATCTAGAAAGTTTAATAGAGACTAATTATATTTGGATGTCCAAAGGTATGCATGCAAGGTAGTTGTCTTTGCAAGTAGCTAGAAAAGATCATATTTACTATTTTTAGGTTTTTTTTGTACAATTTCATGTCAAAATTAGAAAAATGACCTTGAAGTTCATCCTTAATTTTTAATTGCAAGTACTCCAAAGTAAAAAAAAACATGAAATTTGATTGTGGCATAACTGGCATTTTAGAAAAAATAAACATTAAATAGATTTTTATTTAAAGTAATAATGATAATAATAATAATAATAATAATAATGATAATAATAATAATAATAATAATAATAATAATAATAATAATAATGATAATAATAATAATAATAATAATAATAATAATGATAATAATAATAATAATAATAATAATAATAATGATAATAATAATAATAATAATAATAATAATAATGATAATAATAATAATAATAATAATAATAATAATAATAATAATAATAATGATAATAATAATAATAATAATAATAATAATACAAAAGATATCATACATCTTCCTTTAAAATTTCAAATCCATCATCTCTATAATTCAAAAATTATGGTAGAAGACATGATGTATATGCAATTGATGTGACACCCAAACAATACAAGTGTTTTGTGTTTTGTGTCTAATATTTGAACTTCAAATCAATAGAAAAATCTCATATTTTTTACTAATAGAGAAAAAAATGGCAAACTAATTGCCAATACTTCTTTTGGATCACAAGAACATGTTATATAATTAATACAAATATCTCCAATTATTTCCAATTTATTGGACAATATATCATCATCGAGTAACATTTTGACATGTTCTCCAACCAATTTTTTGTACTAGTCTAAATTCAAATCACAATAATAAGTCCATATATAACAAAAACTAGACTATTAACTAGACCTAAACATATTTCCAATGAACAAAAGTCATACAAGAAAATCATTGGTTATTGAAAGCTATTTAATAAAGAAAACAAGTATCAAATTTACAAATCAAAAGTAACATTTTTGTATACTCCCTCCGTTCCAAAATGATCTTGCTATTGGACAAAATGTTCAAAATTAAGGCTAAGAATAACATTTAAAAAACCTTGTTTAGTACTATAAGTAGAGTTCAATGTACTCTTAGCAACCTAGAAACTTTTGAGTTTCAAAGCCTCTTTTAAAGTGTAGTTTTGGGGTATTGAAGAGTGGGATTTTGTGGGCATTTTCAAGGAGCACCAATTGGCATTTAATTGTTGAGTGTGAAGTCACCATTTTGTAGGTTGTTAGAATGGTCCTAAGCCCATGTGTGTAACTTAGTTTTGCCTCCTAGAGCTTCATCTTCTTCAATCGGTCAACATTCAAAGAGATGCAAAATGAGAAGAAACAATGTTGATCAATCCTTTTGTGGTTTCATTTGTCTTTTGATTGATGATTGCATGGAATAAAGGGGGACTAACTACTACTCCGAGTTGTTTTATTGATTCCTAATAGCAATCAAAAGTTGAATTTGACTAATTTGCAATGTTGAAAAGTATAATAGGATGATCATTTTAGGACAGAGGAAGTACAATATTTTGTTAAAATATTCTAGGTTTAAGAATTTTTTACAAGTTCTAATAAAAATTTTCAAAAAAAGAATCAAGAAATTTAAGAGGATTATTTTGACAATATTTTGTTAAAAATTGTTATATATATCAAGTTTTAACAAGTTGCAACATATTTAAGCAAATCTAATACAAAAAAGTCCAAAAAATAATCCAAGGATATTTAATTATGTTATAATTGAGGAATGAATTTGTAAGAGCTAAATGTATTAACATTTCTCAAGATTATATTTTTGCATAAAACAATGTATGAAAAACATTTTTTGAAAATCTTAGAAAATTTATTTTTTGTTGACCTTATCTTAAAAGTACAATATTGAAAAATCCAAAAAACTAATAATTAACAATATCATATTTGAACAATGTAAATCTTAATCTCCTTTTGTTCTATAATGTTCAACATAACAAAAATGACTTCAAACATTACAAACTTTCTAACAAAAGCTCATGTTGTCATTTGAATCATATTGTAGAATCTTTTTTCTACATTAAAATCTAATGCTAAATGAAATTCATTCAAACTTTGCAATTTTCTCAAAATTAGTTTTTTCTTCATTTATGAAATGTAGTGAATCCATACACAAATTTCTATATACAATACAATATAAAGGGGCCCATGAATACTTATTGGTACGTTGAATTCTAAATAAAATATTGCAAGATCACAAATCTAAAAGATCATGAGATTTCCTATTTCCAAAGATAATTCTATATATTATACAAAATTTCATGTTATTTTTTTGCCCTGAATATTCTTTTACAATTGCCCTACTGTAAGTTTTCTTCCTAACGTGAGTTTTTTTCTTCGTAACGTGAATTTTTTTCTTACTAACGTGAGATTTAGATCCCACCAGCCGCAAAGAGGGGTCAAGCATCACTAGAGATGCAAGTTTCTTTAGACCGTATTGTCCTTCAATTTGAAATTGCTTCTATCTTCCCAACTACCTAAAAATATTTAAAATATTTGAATTCCTAGTATTTGGGTAAACAATGGAATTGTGGTAAACAATTTATAAGATTCCACATTTCTTATTTATTGAAATAATTTTGAAAGTTTACTTTTAGAACAAGGAAAAGTCAGTTTCTGAGAGAAACACGGCATACTTTCACGCTTTAAATTAAATCGAATATTTGCTATGAAGAGTTCCAGGAAATTGATACCAATGTTACAAACAAACAGAAAAATCAAAGGAACTGAATCTTTGAACTTGGATGAAGTTCGTTGTTTTTGTCCCTTCTGTTTGAACAGGGTCTAATCAGGGTGACAAGCCAAGCATAAATTACGAATGAAGGGTCCATAGAAAAGAAAGACTTTGAACGTATTAAAGATTTTATTTTGCTCAGGACCTTTCGCTCCAGTATTTCCTCAAGTACTAGACCCAGGCAACTCCATTTCAATCAATTCGTTGTAGCCCCATGGCCTGACTGCAACGAATCTTTACAATGTAATCTCTAAATGGCAGAGAAATCTAATATCATCACCAGTGCACATCCTGCCCAAGTTTCTGTACAATGTTGCAAAACCTCCAGTTCCAAAATCTGCAGAACGTTCACACCAAAATCAATCAGCATTGACAGTACAAAACCCGGCAGGAAAAGGAAGTCTTCGTTCCCCCAAAATGATCCAAAACTCGTGCCCGAACAACTCGGAAAACACATTCCAGTTATTAAGGTTATGGAGCTGGAACTCGGAAAACACATTCCAGTTATTAAGGTTATGGAGCTGGAACTCGGAAAACACCATGCCCTATAATTCACACAAGGCTGAAACTCTGGTTTTGTTAGTCATTGGAGATATCTACAAATATTCAAGGAGTGTCAGAAGACAACCGGTACGTCAATAATTATCTTCTACCATGTTCACTGATGTTGTACATAACATTGCACAACCCAGAGATTTCCAAGTTCGACCTTTTATCACACCTTCCCAATCGATGGAATAGCCCTCCGATATACCAACGGATTTTGATTAGATCGGGAACTTAATTTAAGTGAACCTGATTAGCAAGGCCCCAATTATCGAGAGAGACAAAGAGACTCCGTTAGAACTGGTTATTAAGGTTATGGAAGTTGAATAAGGAGTTCTCACCTGAGGTCTTCTGCAATATGATCGATCACGTCGCTTCTTACTAGTCAGTAGCAGCAACGCCCACATTCTCACCCAATATCATCGGTATCTTGTTCTCTGGCAAGGTTTCTGTGGTACCATATTCGTCCTTGGCGACTTCCAAAGGCTCACTAACCAGGCGAGAGTCGTCGGCAACTTCAACAGAACTTGCAAGAGCTAAATCCCCACGAGAAGTGGATGTTCCGCCTTCCTTTCGAAGTTGACGCTCAGCTACATCAGCTTCCGCTGTTTCCAACACAACACTTGCCTTCAGAAACTCCCCTGCCAACACATCAAACGAAGGCATAGCCGACCCCGCTGGCTGATGCTCCTCATTCTTGCCTTTCCCCAGCAGGAACAAGGAAGCCGTCTCCCCACGAGCATTTTTCAGTGCGGGAGTGGGTCTACGAGCTCTTCGTTGCAGCTTGTGACCATCTTGAGAAGTCCCCGTATGGCCTTGCTCGTCTTTCTGCTCGTCTCTTTCTCGCTGCTGTTCTGTAACTTTATCTTCCTCCAGGGAAAGCCTTACCACTTCCTCAAGTGCACCCTTCAGAAGTGGTGTCTCGATACGACTTGCACGGTACATCTTGCGGCGGGAAACTCGTCTTCTAGATTTCTCTTCCATGTCGCCTCCGGAACGAATTTCATCCAAGCCCTCGTTTGTTCTGTTCCCCTCCGAGATCTTCAAATCATCTGTAAGTCGTGTAGATTTATGCTTCGAATCCCCACTGAGCTTCTCAGAACCTTTGCCCTTCAGAGTAGCTCTGACAGCATTTGAAAGCTCCTCCTCGCTGTTGCTTTCCTTCAATGTGCTCTCCAATAAATCCACCTGGAATGAATTGGAGTTGCTCCGAACTCCAGCAATTGGCCTTGTACCGCACGAGCTTGAAGGTGCCTCACTAGATGAAGGTGAATCTGGTTCTTCATCTTCACCTTCAACTGCTTCTGATTTCATACCATCAAGTGAAGCTCCTAAACTTCCCCTCTCGTCGATATTGCCAAACATCTGGCTTGAAAAAGGGGACTCTGGTCCTTCCTCGTCATCATCCTCTTCATCGTCGTCTTCGTCCTCACCATCGCCTTTTGCTGCTCTACCTTTGATTCGACCTTCAGCGCCCGTCATGACTACGTTGTTGCCGACAACCTTCACTGTTGACCTTAAGGTCTCAATCTCTTCAGGTAAGTTCAACTTCGCTTCCTCCCCAAACTGCCCATAGCCCACCTGCGAACCACATTAACACAATTACTCTCAGAATTTACTCCTACGTCGCTTCTGGTCATCAGTAAAAAAGCCTACCGCTGCTTGCACACAAACACATACATAATAATCGAATGAACAAAATTCCAATTCCGAGTTCCCCTTTGTGAGAATGATTTGATAGAAAGAAATTCATCTCCATTTCCGTGATCTCGTCAAACAATAATGAGCATCCTGGCCGAAAGAATACCTGATCATGAGCACGAGCAGCCTCTTCCGCAGTCAAGAACGTCCCCAGGTAAGTGTGCTTCTTGGTCGCAGGATTGTAATATATCGACTGGAACTTGTGGCCGTTGCAATACACCCCCCTGAAGTCGGCCCGACGGGTCATGCTTCCTCGCCTACTCGGCTTCTTGCTCGCAGACGTCTTTGCGAATGTCCCTTTCTTCGACCGCATGGACCTCACCGACGCCTTCTGCGACTGATCTTCTGCAACAGGGACATTCTCCTCGTCCTCCGACCCGCCTTCCTCCACTTCCACGCCAATGGGAGGAGACAAGGGGCCTGCCAACACAGGTTTACTGCGCTTCCCTTTCATGGGCTTGCTCTCCGAAGTGCTGTCCACTTTCGCACTCCAAGACTCGCCATCCTCCTTCCCAGAGCCCTCCGAGTTGCTGGACTCCATGGTGGCGGCTTCCCGAGCGCCTGCCCGACGGGCAGCATCCACTGAACTGAACACACCCACCGAATGGTACTCTTTCAGCTTCGGATCGTAGCACATCGCTTCGAAGTCTCCAGCATCCGTCAGCTGGATGAGCACTTTCTTGATCGACTGCTTGGCTTTCATGTTCTCGTGGAATGACTCCGGGAAGTTCAAAGGGGCCGTTGCACCACGTTTTCGGTACGCTACTTCGTCGTAAGCATGAGCTGCCTCTTCCGGTGTGTCGTAGATGCCGATGTAAATGTGCTTCTTCGTCCTGGGAACGTAAATCTTCGCTTTGAATCGTCCGCTCGGAGTTGCTTGCACACCCATGTAGTTTCGCTGGCCCCTTCGATTCCCACCACCTTTCCCTGAGCTTTTGCCTGCTGGTCGGGACCGTGCAGGCTCCTCGGCAGCTGGAGGCGTGCGCTTCGATTTCGACAATGGGGGCTTCCTGCTGCCTTGTCCACTTCTCTCCTCGCCAGCTTGAGTGTGTGCGTCCTCGTCTCCTTGGGATTTTCTCTCTCTTCGTGACTTTGATGCATTCGGGGTTGACCCCTTCGGAGAGTTCGCTGGGCTCTTCTCTGCACTGGCAACCGCAGACGAGCTGTCAGATCTTCTGCCATCCTTGTCCAGCATGGCCCTTCGCTTCGACGTCGTCTTGTAAACTCGCGCGTAGTCCGATTCCACGAAGCTGTCCGCAAAAGCCCTGTCCAAAACACAATCACCTCAGTTCATCCCATTACTCTCGCAACCGTTGGAACACCAACAGCTAAACGAAGACATGGAAAACTGCCAAACCTCGAGAGGCCAACCTGAATATGCTGCTCCTTCGAGGAGCTTTCTGAGCAGCTTGCCTTCCTTGACCAACGCCAGATTCCTGTTTCACGACTTCGCTATCCTTAGCGGCACCTTTCAGAACAGCAATAGCCTCTTTACTGGAGGTTCCAGTGATTTCAGCCTTGGCTTTGGCACTAGGGGCACGCCGTCTCTTCACGGTTGCTTCTTCTGGCTCCTCCACCTTCTGCTTCTTGGGGTTCAGAGCCTCATTCTCCGCCTCCATCACAACCTCGGATTTCCGCTTTGACTTCTGAGACGCAATTCCAGGTGTCTCGCTAGCCGGCTTCTCATATCCCAAGCCTGCGCTGCTCCTTGGCGCCTTTCCTGAAAAAGGCTTCTTGTCTGGAGCAGTGAAGTAAACATACGCATTCCATCAGTACATGGACATGGACTGCTCCTCATGTACATGGACAGCAGTCCACAGACCGACCTCGGCCATGAGTGACTCAGAAGAGCTAGACTCTAGACATATTTTCAAGAAAGACACAAAGCCCATCATATCAGCAATTCAAGTTCTACATTCACTTAGAACTTTTCTCGGAATCAGCTTAACATGAACATGACCTTGCAATGAAACTGCACTGCCCTCATTTCACCCATGACAAGGACAACAACCCAAACGCCTTAACATAGGAAGTACTGATCACTACTGGAAACAGTCTCCACATGACCCCTCGGCTGCAAAGACCACCAGACCTGAAGCTGTTGTCGAAGCTTTCGAGGCCGCTCCCGCCTCAGTATTCCGCAACTCTTTTCCATCAGTCTCACTTGCTTTGCTTGCGTCCAAAGGCTTCGACTCAGAGGTACCCAATCTGGTCTTCTGTGATCTGGATTTCAAGGATTTCACTTTACTGTGCATCGCTTTCTCCTCACTATCTGGCACCTTGCGCTTCAGCACATTGTTTGTAACAATATCTGATTTACCTTGCGTCGTCAGGCGCTTCTTACTGAACCACTGTGCAAGATCTTGAGCTTTGGGCTTCTTGCTGCCATCCTCACTTGCCTTCGAATTCCTAATTCCCTGCAACCAAAATAACCCTGTTTAGAGCAACTTCCATCGCACAAAAACTAGTGGCATTACTTGACAGCTCTCCTCCATATACAATTTATCTTATCAGTGCATTTACTGACGTGTCTGAAACATCAATACGATTAGGTTGTTTCTGTGCAGTCCTTCGCAACACTCTACTCAAAGATGGATATAGTACAGAAGAGTTTGCACAATAATCCAACCCAACAACAGAGACCACAACAGGCAAACTGTACCTGACTAATTAGGTACCAATGGTCCCGAAATCACAGAAGCCCAGAAAACTTACACTCTAAGATTAGTCACATGTACAGAAAAGAAATTCTCACAGGATAATTGCCGACAGAATCAAAAGGCAAGTCGCAAAGATATTCAATTCAACAACACGCAAGAGGTCGTTACCAGAAGATTGACAAGAAATGCACCCAGAATCACATCTCCTAATAGACACTGTAGACTTCCGCTGCCACTCACATTCTGAAAGAGAGCTGCTGCTTCCAACAATGATCCTGCAATAGAAGAGTTTACCTGTCCAGCGTTCGAGTCGGGAAAATTCAGTGACGACATGAACCCCAAATCCACAGCTCTCTGGTCACGAGCACGCGCAGCCTCCAGCATCGAGTTATACATCCCTACGTACACTTTCTTCCTCATGCTACGGTCGTAGATCGTGGCCTCGAATCTCCCTGATTGAGACTTCCGCACGCCTGCTAGCCGGAACTCTGGATCACCGTTCCCCAGTTCCAACAGCTGCTGTTTCTCCTCTTCGTTCAATTCCCCAGGAATGAACGGCTCTGTAGATGAAGTTCTCTGCCGCGATCTCTTCCACTCGCTCGACTTGCCCCTCTCAACCAGATCCTCCTCCATTTTCACGCGAAACCCGGACGCAAAATCCAGTCCCAGCTCTGTGTCTGAAGGCCCATCGGATTCATCATCCGATTCAGCACCAGAATCCGATCCAGCCGGAGGCGACATTGTGTGCACCTTGGATCGATCATTTCCAGAATCGAGCCCTTCCTCCATTTCCATTCCTTCTTGACTGATCGCAAAATGGCTCAACAGCAGCAGACGATCTGGTCCTGCCGCAGTTTCACCCCCATTCTTACCTGACCAGCTCAAGCGACTCAAGTCCTCTTCCTTCTCTGGACTCGCTTCCTGAGCTGTCGCCTTCTGAGACTGTTTGCGCCTTGGACGTTCCTTTGTCAGACCACCCGCGCCTTTCGATTGACCGGCTGTCTTATGAAAACCTTCAGATGCACCGAGCTGCTCAGCTTTTCCAGCTTGCGAATTCTCCTTACTCTTTGATTCTAAAGTACCCAGCAAGTTCAATGTCTTCACCTGGTTACCGAATGGACCAGCATTGTCGCTTGCTCCCAGCCCGTCTGCAGTAACCACATTCGACTGGATGATCCCAAGGGTCACCACTTCTGTGTCACCATCCACCTTCTTCAGGTTCAAGGCAGAACGCTTCTTCGCTCCCGGGCCGTCGTTCACCAATTCGTCTTCCAAAGCATGGGAAGAAGAGCCCATAACAAAAGGAGAATTCATCCCAAAGTCGAACTCAGAACCTTGCACGAAGTTGGTCACTGCACTCTTCCCCCGGAAAATTCTTGCAGCGTCGTCATACGCGCGAGCAGCAGCTTCTTCGGTGGTGAACGTACCCAGCCACAATCGCTTGCCCTCGGGCGTACGAATCTCAGCCCCATACGCTCCCCATGGCCGCTTTCTCACACCAACAAAACGAGAGAAAAATACCCTTCGACCCTGCATGAAATTATTCCAAGCGCTTCGATCAGGCATATCCGTAGCCACCATCGGAAGAATGCAGCTCTTGAGCATGTCAAAAAATGCTAGGCTTCGAGACAAGCAACAACTAAGAAACTGCTGTATTCTCACTCCTACTTATACATAGTAGGTGTCCAAAGTGCAAACTAACATCCCGACAAACGTCTAGTAATGTCCAACTCTCGGAAAATCCTGGTCAGTCATATAATCCATACCACCATGGACCTGAGTAACACCCACCTGGCCTCGCCCCATAGAAGAACTGTCGTTTGCAGTCTGCAACTTCGACTTGCGTTTGATAGCCAGACCAGGAATGGCACGCGGTTCTCGTGGTCCACAGCGAACCCCCATTGTGGCCATATCCAATCCTCCGAAGTCGATAGTAGGAGGAATATTCAACTGCTCGATGGACCTTTTTCCTTGTAGTGCTCCGGTCAGGTGCTGGGGACTGCAAATCAATCCTACCCTAGTCAGATCAATGCCTCCAAGATCCACCAAACATGGAACGCTTGGTGCTCCAAATGCACGTCGCTTCGCAGGCCCTCCGTTCACAAAGATAGGGACTTGCCCGAGAGTGTCTGGGCGAACAAGGTTGTCCAGATGTGGACTCCCGCTGCGATGGGAACCTCTACCACCTCCGCTCGATGCACGATCTGCACCTGCCTTCCCTCCAACACCCAGCCCTGTATACGGAAGAGAGATGCCATGGCTGCTGAGCCGGTTACCTAGCTGGGCACGGAAGTGCTCCAACTCACTTGCCACCTTGGTGGAAGTAGACCCGATTTTCAATGGCGTGTTCACCACGAACGTCGAATCCTGATATCCACATCCTCTTGCTCGGCAACTCGCAATGTCTAAGTTGCACTCCAAGCATATCTTGACACTTGCTCCTGATGTGCTTCCAAAAGATCTTCCATCCTCCTTCATCTGCAAGCTTCCTGTGCATACACCTAATAACATATTCAGTCCTCCACACATATCAACCGTCTCGGAACGAATGCCTGCCAAAAACAGCAACACACGGTAATATTGTAAGTGAAAATATCTACATGCCAGAAACACGAAGGTGTCGCTTTCTCATTCTCTTGATTAGCTTGCTCTTCCCTAAACACTCAATTGGCTTGCCAGTCAATGCGTTCTGGGTATGCCTTCTTTCATTGTCCCCACATTCTAAATGTTGCCACCACTTGGGGAGATCCATTGCTTTCAAAGTTAACGCATGTCAACAAGCGGTCACTTTGATAGTCATCGTGATACCCTCACATGGAGCTGATTCGGTTTCCGGTCTACGGTCTTCTTCCTTCCGAAAACACTTCTCAAATCCAGTTCCAACACTAATCTTAGTTAATCAACGAACGTAAGCAACAAGCACTTGACGGGGGACGGTATATCACCTTGCGATCTTCTTGCAGCTGCCTTGGGATTGATGTACGCCCCAGTCTCCACCTGCTTCAGATCACTTTGCAACTGTGCGGCTACCTTCTTGCCACTGGAGGACCTCGACAACTCAGGTGTCCCGTATTCCAACTTTAATGAGCAATTCTCAGGTGACGGCGCAACCAGTGGTGTCTGGCTCACTAGCAAAGAAGCCCAAAGCCTAGGAGGCGCCACAACCTCTACCTGATGAGCAACAGCAGCCGCCAGGACAAGCACTGAAAATTCCCCAAGCACAGGATGCTCCATTGCTTGTTGGCTCTTTAGTGTACCTGGATTTATGGTGAACCCTTTCACTTGCTTGTGCATCTGACAAAATCTGCAACATCCACCAAAACACGTTTTCAAGACGGACCTCACCAATACACTTCATCTTATGACTCCTGCAAGTAAGATAGGCTCCACAACAAAAACGCATTCACCAAATTGAATATGAGTGGACTTCATAAGGAGGCATCGACAATTCACCTCAATTACACCCAATCTTTGTGTCTAAGTAATTTTGCAATACAAGACTTGTCAACCGATTGCACATTATTGGACATATTCTCACCAAAGGCCATCGAAAGGACTCCCCACTACCAAACCAGCAAGCCCACATAAATGCTATACAAAAGGCCGATTGGGCAAGATGGGACAACCCCTGCACACCTGGTGTTCTCCGACTTCAAAGACACGGGAAAACGGCACCGCTCTCGGCTCGGAAACTCCACAAACTCACACTGCTTGTACGGCGCACAAGGATCCTCCAGTATGTGCCACAGACAAAACTTAAACCCCTGCAGGCAATACTGAGAGCAATTCTGTCTCCAAGAATGGCACATGAGCCCAGATCGCACTGTACTATTACTCCCATTACTTTGAGCAGGCCGTGGTGAAATTTGAGGTAAATTCGTAGGAGGCAGAGGGACTGGACATCCAGCTGCAGGAGTCAAGCCGGATGGTGCTCCTGGCATTCGCCGATGCCCAGCTGTAGTCAACGTCAAACCTGGTGGATAAAGGGAAAGGTTGCCTGGTAAGGAAGACAATCCAGGGGATGCAAGGCGGATACCTGGAGCCGGGGACAAAAGCTTCGGAGTCAATCCCATAAGACCTGAAGCAGGCGGTGATGATCGATAAGCCGCAGGAAGTGTGCTAGTAAGGAGGGAACTGGATTCTGGCCTGGAAGTATCATGCCCCACTCTCTGACCAGGAGCAATAACCGTGGCAATTTGAGTGGCCAACGTCGAACTCGGAAACTCCAAGATTCTCTGTCCAGCTAACACTGGTGCCCCAGCCCCCGAGTGAACCTTTTGCCTCCAAACAGCAGTCCTTCCTCGCGACGCCAGCAAATTTCTGGAAACTGGACTCACAGAAGGACTCAAAACCATCGTCTCCGTGTCCTGTCCCACCTTCAAGCTCAGCTCCGCCAAGTCCAAGTTGGTAGTCACCAACTTGGATGTCAAGTCAGCGTGATGGGCCGTGGCTGGTGCTTCATCTTCACTGGCCTCATTCACACCTGACTTCTCGATGCTGCTATCCATCTTGAGCCAATGTGGAGCTCCCACCTGCACAGATATGTTTGTTGTATCATCAAATATCGATTTGTGTTCGTACGGGACTAACAATGAGAACCCTATTCCGACTAAACACAACTCCCTAAATCCCACCTATTATAAACAACTGTAGAGCATCCATATCACAAAGAGTAGATGCACAACTTAGCATACAGAGCTCCATTGGAGAATGGACGTTCTACAGCCAAGAAGGTTACACTCGAACATTAAACCACTGAATCGTCTTCGAAACGACAGGGCATGCCAGGTGACCCAAGTTGATCCTACCATGCATGGAATTTTTCAGATGAGAAGGGAGATAACAAAGGATGCCAACATAGGATTCCACGTATACATTTCATAGTCAAGCGGAGGGCCATGTCACTGCCTCCTTAAGAGTGCGTAACCCTGATAGTACTCCCTACTCCTTCCAAGACACAGGACTCCGGCGCGCACCTGTATCCTGTGCAGTTTTCTAATGGGTCTAAACTACCGGTCGTCCTCTCATCACTCTTCAAATTAGTGGATTCAATATGGCCAGTAATACTCCTGTAACAAAACCTGACTGCCACAAAGTTCTCCTTGACACTCCAAACATATTGCAATCGTCAGCTGGGATATGAACTGCCACCACGACGTGACTATTGACCCCATAGTTGACTCAAATAGACTTATCTCTTCATCTGACCAAAAAAACCATTTTTCTCCACAGAAACACAGCCAAATCCATGAAAGTGCTGCAACGAATTGAGCTTCCTCAAAATTCAGACCCGAAGATGGCTAGCTCTGCATCAGGACTTAAGCCCTAGCTATTACGACCAGCCGGGCACGGTAAGACATGCAGTAGACAAATTACAGAAATAGTTCATAAACCATTGATTGTTCTACGTAATCCACTCGAGCCTCATGTTGTATACCATGCCCTTTGTTAGGTTAAGGCCAACGACGTCGACAACCTTCTTGAATCGCGAAAAGTATACTACACTCACTGAAGCAGAAAGTTCATTACCAGAGCAATTAAAGTCTATCATCCCAGGAAAGGAAAAACTACAATCAATTACAGCTAGGCTGATCCGGGTGGAAAACGGGCATCATGCACACACTCCTAGAGCTTGCAAAAAGCTGTTGGCAAAGCAAGAAGTAGTAAGAGGATGTAAGTCAAAGATTCGAACCTCTGCTCCTCTTCAGCCCACTCAAAATTGACCCTCGAAATACAGCACCCCGACCCCTGTCATTGTCCAATTCGGCATCCTCAAGTCTCCCACTGCGTTCCTGACAAGTTTTGACAGCGAGTACCTTGTGCAATGCTTAATCATACCTCTGAGGTTCCTCTCTATACTAATCTTGTCCTTCCAATCTTTCTCACAACTGCAGGTAATCCTTCATCTTTTCAAGATCAGTCACTACTCCAAGGTAGCTAGGAAATGCACTGTGAGTGAGCACGAAGTTGTCGGACCAGCTCAAAGCCGCCCAACAATGACCCGAACCCGTTACTCCTTCAATCTCCAAACCCTAAAGGGTGACAACCACTGACATCTCAAGATTCCCACTAATGTGCATTACAACCCTTACTTTCTGCAAAAAATCCAAAGGTCAAGTTGAACATCCTTCATACTTCCACGCCTAAGTCATAATTTTCCATCAGAATTCCAATTATCAATCCAGCTCTCTTTCTTCAGAATATGAGTACATCCAGAAGAACAGTTATCCTTCTGCTGCCATACTTTCTGCCTCCTTTCCTTGGCCTCAAGCCCGGTTTGACCAAGCTGGACGCAGGTTTCCCTTCTCCAAACTTTGGCAATCTACATTCTGACCAAGGATTCTCAAAATGGAATCTATCGGCAGAAACAAGAGCCGCCTGAAAACCGTATCATTCCCGCATTACATTCGTCAGTGTGCAAATCAATGCTCGAGTACCCACACATGAATCTCCAAACCAACTGAATGAGAGTTTTCAACCCCAGTAGTAAAGTACTCGAGATCAGCACATACTCTCCTCTGAATGTAGCAAAGCCTCGAAACAAGGTTATTAACTTATGCAGCTGCCTTGAGCTCGAGGTCAGGTTTAGGTTTACTAAACAGTCACGACCAGTGGCAGCACCCAAGTCCTGTCAAACTTTCGCGTTCAGATCACGCACACTCCAAAATAATCCAATTTGTTCACTCGTTCCAGCAGGTATTGTTCATGTTCAGAGCTCCATTCTGCCCAGATAGACGGACACCTATTCCACAAAGTCCGACCCTGCGATTGACGAGACTAAAAGCAGCACAGAGCTGATTCATCTTCTGAGATACAACACAACGTCACAATCCATCCTGTAGTCATCCTGCTTTCCCCCTGAAACCTCGAACTGTTGGGAACCTTCCTGAAGGTTTTATTTCACAGTCTCCCTCCAGGTCCACGAGCTCGCCAATAGAAGACACCGTGTAATTGAAGCTGCGATGAAAGCTTACGATGAAAGCTGCCCATACAACAAATTGCCACCGTCATAACCCAGCACAATACTACCATTACAAACTACAATATTAGAGCAAGTAAACAGAGCTTGCTGTACTCTACCACACTTTCCAGTTCCGTTCCCACTATAGAAAGGGTCAACGAGAAGCTACAAGAGTACACGTCGACTTCACTAGTTAGGGTAATTGGTCCGAATTGAACACACATACAGTCACATTCAGACCCATTTTAACCCCTCCAACCACACCCAGTACTGAGCGTGCTGGTCGCCACTCTCGACCTGTTCCGAAACTGCTTCAGAATTCTGTACCCGTCCCAGAAACTTTCGCACTACCTTGAACTGCAAGTCACGAAGAGCTCCTGCCCGAGACTGTCCAATTGCCGGATCTAGCTGTGTGGGCCCCATTCTAGCACCAAGATGTGTGGTGTGTAGCCCGAGAATGCAATTCGTCACCTGCAGAGAGCAGCGCACTCGGCTTGTGCACTCCCCAGTTGCAGGTCCGGAGCCGCCGGCTCTCTCGCATGGGTTATCCCCAAATGATTCCATGTCCACATATACAATACATAAAATAATGGACAAGGGATAATACGTCGGTCGTACTGAAAGACCTAACCTCGACGCTCTTGCAATTACCCGGCGCACCTGTGGAAATGGTTCTGTACCCAGGTGCACGGAGCTACAACTCGTCGACCTCGTAACAACGGATTCAATTTGTTGGGTTCCGACGGGATTGAAGGTAACAACAGAAAGCTGAATTATCATTGAGCTCTTGTCGGAAACTACGACTAGTTCTCCCCGAAATCCTGCAATTAACGCAAACGGAATCTTCCATGGCAGCACCAGTAGCGCAATCAGGAAACACGCGAAGTCAGAAACAGAGCTACGGCCAAATTGGGAAGCGCCATGAATGGCATACAGACCCACTCAATCCCATCCGAAGACCTACAAACTCAATCATTGACGCGTTTCCTGATTGCGCTACTCCTGGGTGCGTTAGATTTATCAACGAGTAGGGTACGCCCATAAAACTACTGCACGAAACCGCCCCCGAGGAGGAAATTCAAACCAGAACTGGGCGAGCAAGCAAAAAGGTCTACGAGACCCGAAACAAGCAGGTCAAGTCTCTGTAGTTGACCACCCCACTCTGCCCCCGCATGTCCAAAAACGCCCAAACTTACAACACCCACACAAATAGTCGCAAGTCTAAACACCCCCCCGCGCCTCTACCCCGGGTATGCCCCGGAGACGATGAGGCAACACGAAACCATCGCCGTCGCCACCATCATCTCCATACCATACCACAGCTTCCGTCTCTCCGTCACCCAAGATTCGTGGTACCATACCCAGCAAATCTCTCTCGCTCTTCCTTCAAATCGTCAACCACACCGTAACAGCAACATACACATCTGTCGCCCGCCCCACACCCACACAGACAGCATCCACACCATCCACGCCATCCACCATCAGATACCCCCTACTCCCATATATACAAGAAAAATAAAAATCGCTCGTCACCTCTTCTCCCCGCGCCTGCCGATCGTCCCTCCTCGACTGCGACGCCCTGGCCTCCATGCAGCCCTCCCGCAATCAGCAGGTATACAGCAGAATCCGTGGTTTGGGTCTGCCTGCGCTTTTGTGGACTCCCTGTTAGCTGCGCTTTGTGGACTCTTGGGGCGAAATCGTAAGCGCGGCTGGATCTGAGCTCGCAGCTGGAAGCGCTAGCTGAAAGCGACGGAGGCAGAGGCGTCAGTGGAGTCGTCGTGGGCTGAGTAGTCTCCGCGCAGGCAGGAAAGGGCCGCGCGCAAAGAGCGAGAGGATGGGCAGAGAGGTGCGCAGACCCACAGGCAGGCAAGCAGGCAAGCGAGCAAACGAGCGAGACTGAATGATGATGAGCGAAGGCGGCTCGGCTGCCCTTCGACGACTCCGTCGCCTTCTGTCTGAAGAAACCGACGAAACCGAGACGTTGCGTCCAGGGGGGGACGGACGGAGGGCGACGTGAGCTGGATCGGGGTCGTCGAGGTTGCGCGCTTAGTTCACGGGCCAGTTGCCAGCGCAGTCGAAACGGCGCAGTTGGCGGTGCGCGCGGATGGGATTGGCTGGAGACTGGACGCTTTGGAGTGAAGAACTGAAGAGCAGACGTGTGAATTGACGAAGTTGCTTTGCTTCGTTGGAGTTCATGGCGGGGCAGCGAGGGCTCAAAACAACGTTAATTTCTTGGGGTCCAGCCAGATGAACCCATGGCAACTTGAGGGAGAGAAAACAACTCCAGTCCTTCTAGAGATTGGCAAAAATTTTAAAGGCCTTGATCAACCTCAAAAGTACGATCAAGTGATGCAAAAATTACAACAATCTAGTGCAATGTTTCATTTGTGTGGCTCATTTGATTTGAATTAAGAAGAGATCAAGAGAATCCCTCAGCGCTCCAACATCCAAAAATCTAGACAATGAACAAAGAGGTCTTATAGGGGCTTTTTTTACCACAAAAACTCTTATTCATCCAAAACAATGTTTGATTTTGAATTTGATGAATTTGAAGTACATTATATATATATATATATATATATATATATATATATATATATATATATATATATATATATATATATATATATATATATATATATATATATATATATATATATATATATATATATATATATATCTGTCTGTGTGTGTGTGTGTGTGTGTATTTAAAAAATATTCGCAATAATATGCAAAAATCAAAAAAGAATTAATCTTGAAAGGACAAAACTAACCAAAAATGACTCAATTTTTGGACAATAACCTTGAAAGTCATTTGTTGGTGAGTTTTTGACCTCAACATCCTTACTTTAATAATTGGAAGGACATGGCCCCATCTCTAATAAAAATCATGAAATGCATGAATGAAAAAAGGTATGCATCAAATATTCTTAGACCTTAACATTCCTCCTTAATTAACCCCTAAGAGTCATAACTATGTTCATTTTGGGTTAAGTCTTCATAATTTTGGTGTCCACTTGGGAGGATTTTGGATGTCCTCAAAAGCTTAGTATGGGAGCAAAAGGAAACAAATGAATGCATCCGAGTATGTTAAAAAAAAAAAAATCTTTGTTTATTCTTCAATGATGTGACCAAAGGGTCAAATCATTGCTTCATAATTTATGTGCAATGAATCATTTCATGCAGGGATGGGAAGAATAATACAATGTTGTGAAAATGAAGTTTAGATTTTTCTTAAGCCATAATTCATTTCTCCCACAAGAACTCCAAATCTACATTCTATCTCTACTAGAGACATTTAGGGGTTGAAAGAATCAATATTCATGCAAGTTTTTGCTCCATTTGAATTATGTAATTCACTTTCTTAAGAAAGAATAAGATAATACATCCATGTATTTCATTTCAATAGTTTGGGGGACTTACAGTGGTTTAGTCATCAAATATTTTTTGGCACAATGTTTTTATTCTCACATTATGATGTTGATTGTTAACTTTGGAAAAACACAACCCCCATGATCAGCGTAGTCATCAAAATATTCCAATTATTGAACCAATAGGTGCATTCTTTATTTCTATAGTTAACAATGAAATCATTCATCATACCTTTTAAATTTGAAGCATCCTTATAGGATTAATTTGTAGATTGGGGCCAAAAACAACGACATTGATTCTTTAAAAATTTGGTGAGTATTAGAGGATTTCCAACTTAGGTTAAGTAAGAGCAATGATCTTTGTACTAAATCTACTCCAAAAAATTGTAAATTACTTTTCTTGTATAAAAAAATCCCTTGAAATATTTTTTTGAGCCAAGTTGCATACGTCATTTTGGGTAGTTGAATGAATTGAAGTTGTACCTATAGATATTTCCAAATTTTATGCCCAATGAACTAGACTTAGCTAAAACAACTAAAAATTCTAAATTTAGGGAGGGATTGATGGATAGACTTAGATGAATCAATTTTGACATGCATTGCTTCCTTGCTTTAAAGGATGGATGCAAATTTTTAAATTTTTATTCACAAACAAACACAAGAGAAGGTGACAACAATTGAAATTAAATATTTCCTAGATAATTGAAATTATGAGGTATCGACTTATAATGAAATTTTTTAAAAGTGTTGCTCAAATAGCACAAAAATTGTCAATAGACTCTACATACAAAGACACACACATATATAAAGTGCAACTATAATGATTATACTACTAACATGCAATGATTGCCGCTTTTTTCTAAATTAGATACTATTCATCACATTCATAAAGTCAAATTTTACAATGGTTTTACAATCAACTATTAGAAATTCCTATTGCAATCAATAACCCCCCTTCCATATTGTCTTTTAATGCATTAATAAAGGCCACTATTCATCCCCTTGTGTTCTAATTTTCAATCCTTTAATCCATTAATGATTAAATCTTTTAATGAATTTTTGTACATTTTGAGTTATATTTTTGTATGAATACGTTATTTCCCCCATTTCTATTAGCTTATTCTAAAAGGTATTTTTTTGTAAGATTCAAATATTATTTTGAATGAATGAAAAGTAACATTTAGGACAAACATTGTCTAAAATCACTTTGATTGTCATTCAAAATATGGGCTTTGGAGCATTTAGAAATGGCCCCTTTAGATTAAATGTATGATAATCATGGTATATTCTAATTTTTCAGAATGGAAAAGAGGTCTATATTCAATCCTTTCACTTTACCTCAATAGTTGGGATTGGAGACAAAGCATCTTGATTCAAAATTTTGGTTTCCATAATTCTAGTTACTTTCAAAGAAAGCCATCCAATGGTCTTGTTGGACTAAATTTTCAAATTTTGTTTTTAACATGTATGGCTCAAACTATGCACTCAAATCCCAACTGTAGTTTTGTTTTCATTTAAATTTCATTGAACCTCCTCCCCTCCCCCCATTTCATTTTAAAAAAATTTAAAAATTTACTCCTCCACCCCTTTTTTATTTTCAAGTGGGGATGGGACTGGCAATTGATATGGGATATATCCCATATTCTTTATCCATATATTGTATCTTGTATTTGTATTTGTACATATGACATATCTATATCTACATTTATATCATATCCATATTCAACACCAATAGCATTGGGAGGGGGGAGGATTTAAAAAAAATCAATAGCTGTCAAATTTCAAGCTGGAGGGAGAGGGGAAATGGAGGATCGTGAGTGTGCAACCTCTTTTTAGTGCATAGTAAGGTTTAATTAAAGTACCAATCATCACTAGCAATAACAGTGATTGCATTAACTAACCAATTGACCATACAAGCACCCCATAGATGGTCTTGAGAACTACACTAATAATGATATTCTATGTTTGTCATAGTAATTACAAACTCAAACACTAAATGGCAACAATCCAACAAACAAGCCAACGAATGTAACAAACACTAATGCCGATAGAAATAGTAATTGTCAATTACAAAAGTTTTTTGCCATTATCAAATTTTAACATGTTCGAACTTAGTGTTTGTAAAGAAATAATTCATTCACAACAATGAATTATAATCATATACACAAACTAGAAGATGAATGAAAAAACAAGTATATTGTTAGAGAAATTGGAAGTACAAACTTAGAACAAGCATTGTTTGAACAAAATAATAATATTCAAAGAAATGAAAATGTGACTAAATTTAGAATACATGAGAACCATTTACAACACAAGAAGTCATGTAATATCAAATAGCATTGATAAAACTTCATATTTACAAACAAGTCAAAAAGGACATAATACATACTTAGGTTGGCCTAAATTCTTACAACCATGGTCATAGAGTCTCCATTGGAATCCACCTTGGCATACTTAACAGTGATATCTCCTTGAAACCCTAATTAATGTGCAGCCATTGTCCTTATTGACAATAAAATGAGTTTCATCTACATTTTTCATGACATTTCATTGAACAACCCACTTTAAAAAAACTCTTTGCAACACACGGGAAGAATAAGGTACATAATAGCAATAATGGTGATTGCATTAACTAACCAACACACGAGAAGAAAATGTTTTGTTTATTTTTAGGACAAATTTAGTGCTGTAATCAGAGTGTAATGCCCAGTTGTGCAGTTTTGCTCACATAATCAAGGTAATACACATTTTTCATCCCAATTATTTTTGTTAATCTTATATTTCATCCTAATTTTCTTCCCGCAGTTTATGCCAGGCAAAGCTTCTTATCATCAGTCATGATTGCGTGATGAAAGAGCCTCCTCGTCAGGCTCTGCCCTCCTCGTCGTCCCTCTCCTTCACGCAACTGCTGTATCAGCGAACCCGCCGACTATGGCACCACCACCGAAACAATGGCCGGAACGAATTCAAAACTGAATGCGAATGTCTTGAGTCTGTTCGTTTAGTCCTTGTTGCGTTGTGTGCTTTGTTTCTGTGTTTTCTGTGCCAGGCCACTCGTGGCTGGTGTTCTTGTTTCTTTTTCTCTCTGCAATGAAATCACTTTCGTTTGTTTCAAAACAAAAACAAACAAAAACTGAATGGGTATGAAGTGAAAGTGAATGACCTGAGACGGATTCAGTTGACTCGAACCTGTGAAGCCGGATGGAATGCCGATTCTGGAACCCAAAGCCTGTGAAGTCGGATGCCTGTGAAGCCTTATGAATTCAAAGCCGCCATTGTTGAGCTTCAACTGAAAGGCAGATCGATTGAACCGTGTGAAGTGCAAGTGGAAGCTGATCCGTGAGCGGAAACTGAAATTAGAGCTCGTTTGTGAGCAGAAAATCAAAGCTACAATTGGAAGCGAAGCTAAGCTGAATCCTGAGCTGAAAACCTAAGCTCAAATCGGAAGTTGAAAACGAAAGCTGAGACGCGAGGAAGCATGGATGGCAAAACGAAGTCTTACTAGACTGAGATGGTGACAGCCAGGGATGGCAGCGTGATGAAGACAAAGGGGAGGATACTAAGGTAGACAAGCCTATTTGCCACCCTGAGTTGCAATTTGAATCAGTATCTTGGAGCCAATTTCAAGAGGTGCACATGTTTTTCAGACGTGTGTGCTTGTTTCATGAATCAAACTCTCATTCAAGTGGAATTACAATTTTTCGATTACAATTGTAATTTTTGTGGATTTTTAAAGTAGGCTGCCTTGAAATCATAAAACTGTCCATAGTGTGGAGTCATAAACGTCCCATAAACAACCCTGTCCATATATCTAATGGCATTTAAGTACTCACCAATAAAGGATTGACATGTTACCCCTTGTTGGCATTAATGCATTGATTTTGTCAAAAAATGAATAGGTTTGGATGTTTTTCAAAATGGAATTGGGGCTTGAAGTAGAATGACAAAATTGGGTAGTGAACAAAATTGGGTTGGTCTACCTGAATTGCCAATGGATTGAAATTCAGTGAAACTACACTATCGGTGATACAACACTAAATATCATTATTAGTATAGGTCTATAATTAGGTCAAGATTGTCACATGTTAAAATGATTTATAAAATACAAATTTAATGAGTATTCACCACATCCTTTGTATTTTATTGTTTGATAAAAGGTAGGATTAAATATTAAATTAAATCAATTGAATCATATTTATATAACAATACATGTATAAAGATGAGCAATCAACACCAAAAAGCACTACATATTCTATGGTATTCTATGTGTCACCAACACAAAGGTATCAAAGTCCTACTTCTAACTTGAATGTATATTATTTTATGAGTCTTATATGTATTTCTAATCATTCTAATTGGTTGAGATTTAATCATTTTTAGGCATACTAGTAGAGTTGAATTATTTTGAACTACAAATATTCAATTCTTAGCAAGTGGTCAAAACCTCAAGAGGAACAAAATTGTCAAAGGCCAAAGTTCAAAAAAAGATGTAATTGATTTGAGATTGTAATTTATAATGACATTTAACTCTACTTATAAATATTATACATAATCACATTTAGCTTGTTCAACTTAGGGAATTAAGGTGAACATGATCCTTCATCCATGGTCATTTGCTGTTAGAGAAGTTATAGAAAAAAGAGAATTTGAACTTCTAAGGTCTTTAGTTTATTATCTCTAAGAAATCATGGGTCCCCTACACTATTTCAAGGAGCAAGTGGAGAGAATTTGAAAGAAGAATTACCAATATTAAGCCAAAAACATGCACCTCATGTATTTAGTCAACTCCAACCAATTTTCTAGTCTTAAACACTAGTCTTTCTAGTCAATATTCTACTAGTATATGGTCCTCGAGGATTTTACTAAATCTATCTTAAAGATTTGGGAAGAAAATGCTCCTAGAAATTTGAAAAACAATATTGGCATCTTTAATAAGCCTTGTAAGTTTTAAAAGGATTTTTCATCCATGAAGAATGCTCAAGGTAACTCAATGGCTTGAATCTTGACCTAAATTCAAACCTTCATTAGACTACAAACTATCTATTGATCAATCACAACTTTTAGAATATTTATATTTTCTTACTTTATAAACCACCCTTCAAATTTTTATAATTTGTCAATAAATCATTTATGGTTTTTCTACCTTAAATATTCACTTCCACGTCTTCATAGTGCATGTAATTGAAATTTATTGAAGTTTTTCCATCCAAGCATAGAATTTTTCCATCCCTACAAATTCAAATCAATGATAGGGAAAATACAACAACAGATACATAAGTTAAAAAATACTTTTAGACTTTGTTTTGGGTTCTTTCTTTCTTTTTTATTTTATTAAAGTAAAAAATTTGGTTGTGAATCCATTTTCAACAATTATTTTATAAAATTTAGATATATAATTACAATTTCCATTATAAATTGTGTATAAGCTTATAAGCCCACCAAATTGTTAAGATTGGACAATATTGAATTTTTTAAATGATGAATGTTTAACATTTGAAAATGGGTTTCCAAAAAAATTTGATAATTTCTAGTAGATTGGCAAAAATATCATTATACAAGATTTGAAAGTTTAGTTCTACTATATAGACTAAGAAAAAAATTTAAGAATTAGATTTAGAAACTTAAGATCTAAAACTTCATCTTTTGTTCCTATTTTTTTTTAGCATCTTCAAATAGTTTTTAAAATACTTGTAAGTACCTTATTCAAATTTGATGATTGCCACTAATTTAAATTAATGTTTATATTAGATTGTAAACTATAAAAATTTCTTGATTCTAGAATGTCATTTATAGTTTATATCATCATATTTTGTTTATCATCAATAGCAATCTTCTCACAAAATACATTTACACTCATGTGATTTCTATTGATTTTGGTAATATTTTTTAAATATAAAAATGCTACTAAATTCATTTTCCTAGAGAATAGGCCTAAATTTTATAAAACCATTTTTGAACAACATTCCTTATATAATAAGGTATCATAGATTATTTTTGATTTTTTGAGGAATTCTTTTAATACCATTACTCATAATGAAAATTTAAATGATGTGGATTAGAAATGTAGAGAAAAATTCCATTTTTTCTTAATATTTTATTATTTTTCTTAAAAAATGTAAATAAATATGAGTACATTTCCATTTGCAATGGTCCATAGAAATGCGATAGAAACACTCATTTCAAAAAATTAATTCAACAAGCAAGGGTCAATTGATATCTCAAAAAGCAAATCACTTTACTTCCAATGCAGTATGAAGAGGCTAGAGGAATGAGAAGGTGTGTAGAAAGAGCTTGCTCTATCGTAGGACTTTTAGAATGGAGTTGTTACAACATCACTAGTAGGATGGACCCATCAATAAGATTGAAACATCTTAAGACTTCCTCAATGAACATCTTGCAACCTCATTTAGATGGTTAGTTCATTGTTAAGATTGAAAAGTCAAGCCAATGTGACTTGCTACCTTCTTTGTCAACTTTGTAGCCTTGTCACTTTGACTCTCTTCGTAAATACTTTGACAATCTTTGGGGATGTTGCAATATATTTGAGTATACTCAAAATTATTTGACCATGGCCATGTGCAGTTCTTTGCATCATAACTCAATCTTCTAAAGAGACATAATTCCACTCCTCAAATACCACAATAGACATCTTTTTATGCTTGATTGTGATTGGATTGGATAAGGAAGCTTGGATTTGGTCTTCTTTCTTAAAGCTATAGGCCATTGTATTGAGATCCCTAGAACTCTTCATATTAGTTGGTGCCCTTAGACTCCCAAGCACTACAATCAGGGTTGACGAATTTCAACGTCCGCCCCAAAATAGTGTCCGTTTTCCGAACGTCCGGACGTCCGGACGCTAGCGGACGCAGCGTCCCGACCGCCATCGAAAAGCGGACGGGCGGGGCGGATGGACGGGGCGGACGCCCAGATCAGTCCGCGCGTCGATTGGACGGCCGTAATCGGGCGGACGGGGGACAGGCGGACGCTGCGTCCGCCGGGACGCGAATGTCAATGGACGCTGCGGACACAGCGTCCGCGTCCGGACGTCCCGGACGTCCTGTCAACCCTGACTACAATATACATTTTACAGTAGAAACTTTTAGATTTAGTGTAGGATGGTCTAAGAGATTGATGTACCAAAAACTCTACATGGATAGTTCATAGGTTCCAAAATTTGTTGTTGAATACATTGTATATAAATATTTAATTTGGAAAATTACTTATATTTATTGACATCAATCTTTATAAAATTGTCTCTTATACATGCAAAAGTGATAGTCTTTATACAATATGTAGAGGGCATATCCTTGTTGAACTATAACATAATTTTTGTAAAATAAGGTTTAGTAAATTCCAAAGTAGCAAGTATTCCTAGAAGTATTCTATCCATTTTATTCTACAATCTTTTAAAAAAAACTTTTATTTAAAAAAATTCTCCAACAAACTTATCTTACAAGTGCAATATAAGGTTTTATAGATTAATATTGACTAGAATGAAACATGATTATTGGAGATGAAATAACTAAAACAATGGCATATTATATGTTTATTCATTAAGGTAATTCACATCATGCAATTGCCATCTACATCCATCTAAGTTTTAGTTATTTTCATCAACTTTCATTCAATCATCATTTATAATTAATCAAAATATTTATCCTAATTCAACCATGTAAAAGACTATATTGCTTTATTAAAAAAATTGTAATAATTCAATCAACTTGAACAGTGTATGAGCCTAATTTAGAAGTTCAATAAATGTTAATAAATTTCCCAATGAATAGATCCTGAATATAAAGCTTTTATATCATAATAATTCATTACAAGATTATTGTTTATTGAATTAATTGACTTTTTTCTCACGAAATTATAGAATCCAAATTCCAAAAAAATCTTATTTTCTATATCATTTGGTAATAATAAAATTTGATAATTTAAGCAATTAAAATTTTATATTTGTAGTAATAATTGAAAGAAAATAACTACTAATAATTTTATATGGTTGCAAGTTAAATTTCAATTGAAGCAAGAATGTGGACTTTATCAAACAATTATATTTAGATATTAGCTAACTAGTTTTAAATTGTTCATCTTTTACTTATATATACAAATCTCATATTTAACCCATAAAAATCCAAGTTTTTTTTAATACAACTCAAAATGCATTATAAAATACAAATTTCATATATTTTCTTGAAATTCACATCAAAAGACACAAATTATCAATACAATTTTTTTTTTCATTAAAATTTTAAAATTTAAGCAATTAAAAAATTAAAGGGCATTAGGTAATGTTAGGCCAAGTTCAATGGAAAATAAATTAATCTCTAAATAATTTTGATTATATTTTCACCAAAATTGCTTCAAATTTGTCATTTCTAGTACAAATACTAAATTTTAGAAAAAGAAACATTTTTCGACACATGTAACCGTGGGATCTCGTAGTATACTAGTTTGAAAAGATGTGCAATAAAATTCAAAAATTTCCATTGTGTAAATTGCAAGATATTAACATTTGAAGTGACAAAAAATCCTTTTTTGGGCCCTTCAAAAATTCGGGTAGTTGCACTTCATAAGGTCATATTTGTATGAAAAAATGTCTAAAATGGTAAAATGGTGAGTATTCTTTGAATTCATTCTTCAAGTGCAGTTGGCTACATTCTTGAAAAATTTCAGATCATTTGCAATTGTATAACATATAGGAAAAAATAATTTAAAAAAAAAATGATTCAAAATACTAAATTGTTAACAATTTATTTATGGAATTGAACAATGCTAATTCCAATGGTTCTAATGTTGTAATATAAAATCTACACCTAATTTTTTTATTTTTTCAAAAATATTGAAAATTGAATTAAATATAGGACTTCAAAGTTTGTCTTAAAGTAGAGATTCAATAGCAACCCTTAAACTCCTGTAAACTAAAACTCCTCATAATTTTTGACTCATTGATCAAAATGGAATGATTTAAAGATTTTCTAGTATATATGAATCTAGAAAACCAATTTCAAATTTTAATTTCTTAGAGAAATGATTTTTAAAGAATTTTTTTCTATCCAGGCTATCTACTAAGTAATGAAAACACATACAATACAATAACTTTTTAACTATGTAGTCAAAAGTTATGAAAATTGTTGAGCCTTAATGCTACTCCTTGGGCACATGTCGAGTTAAAATTTCAAAGAAAAAAATAAAAACTCTGTTTGTAGTGAGCTGCCCAAAATTGTTATCTTGCCAAAAAAATGCAGTTTGGGCATTTAGGGGTTAAAAATTCGATGCCAAAATTTCCAAAAATAGTTTTTTTCTATAAAGGATTAAAAAGCACCCTAAGAACTATTTTCAGTAGGGATGTGTCAAACTTGTCCTTCTCTTGCGGTATTCAACAATATATTTTTCAATTCTTAATAGATGAAATTCCTAAAATATTACAAAATTCTTATCATGGTATCCTTTGGGGGGGGGTTGAATGTACACACATTCAAATGAATGAGTTTCCAATTACATTTTGCACATCACATCCATTCCCTAATATCAAATCACTTTCATTACTTTAGTATAAGGTAGTTACACCCAAAATCACACCATTCCAAATTAATATGTATATAAGTCGAAGAAACAAGTTTAGGACATATATCAAAAATATTTTAATCCTTTGTAACTTTTGTATACCACATCTAAATGTCACATTCTTTGGTGTGTTGGAACCTCCTTTCACTTGCTAAGAAGAAAATATGAAAATGTGACTAGTCTTTTGTTTGTTTGTTTGTTTTGTTTGATATGTTGAAATTTAACAATCCGTGAGGCGTCTAGTAGCATTCTTGGTACCACCCAAAAGTTCTTTACTCAAAGGGGTGCATGGACTTTGTTTCGTGGTGTTTTGACTTATGGAGCAAAAGTATTGAATTTCAAATTTTTTATGAATTAGAATATAGAATTAAATTATTTTTTATTTTGAAAGGTTCTTAACTTTTGCATTGCATGTCCAAATGCCATGAAACAAAGTCTTTGCACTCCTTTGTAGATAAGACTTTCTATTCATGCCAATTTCATAGCATTTGGACCTATGATGTAGTTGTTATAAATTATTGAAATTCAAAAATGAAATTATTGAATTTCAAGGTTTCCTAGATTAAAAAAATAAAAAAATAACTTTTACTTTGATTTTGATTGTGGCAATTATGGTAATGGCATAAGGTATATTAGTCTACACTTCAAATAATTTTGTTTTGTTTGATGAGTGAAATTTAAGAAATTGTAAGCCCTCCTATGGTGTTTTCACTACTACTAGTGTGCCTTGTGCCGTTGCTACACCAAAATAAAAGTAAAAATATTTCTTTCATTTTTTAATCCATTAAAAATTTGAAATTCAATCATTTTTACACTTTAAAATTCAATACTTCCATTTTTGAATTTTGAAAAATCTATAACTTCTACACTGTAGATCTAAATGCCACAAAAGAATACAAAGAGTTTGTTTTGTGGTATTTGGATATGCAATGCAAAAATTATGAATTTTTTAAAATAAAGGAAGATTTAATTTAATTTTTTGATTTATAAAAACTTTGAAATTCAATAACTTTTGCACCGTAAGTCGAAATGCCACTAAACAAAGTTCATGCACCCCTTTGGGCAAAGAGTTTCCAAAAGGTGCTAAGAACACTACCAGATTCATGACGGTTTGTTAGATATTTATGTATCAACCAAAACAAACAATCCAATTTAAAGGAATTGATTGATGATTGGAAAGCTCTTTGTGAGAAGGGGCGCAAGGACTTTGTTTTGTGGCATTTTGACCTACAATGTGAAAGTTATTGAATTTCAAAAATTTTATGAATAAAAAAATTGAATGAAAGTATCTTTTATTTTGGAAAATCCATAATAGTACTAACTTTCACATCACATGTCTAATTGCCACAAAACAAAGTGCTCACCCTACTTTGTGCATAAAGCTTTTTGTTGGTATCAAAAATACAACTTTTGACACCACAACAAAGTCCTTGTACATTTGCATTCCTTCATGCTTAAAAGATATTGGATTTCGAAATATTTACAAATTTATAAATTAAATAATTATTTTTATTTTTATTTTAGTTATGGCAGTGGCAAAAGGACACACTAGTAACCTATATTACATTAAGTACACAATGTCATGCCCCCTATCACAAAATCCTTCACATTTTCATCTTGAAAAAAATATCATCCAATTATTTCATATGATGTTTACAATGAAATCCTAGAGTGTGACGAACATTCTTGCAATTTGTCATGCACATGCTCCACGAGGAATATTCTTCTATATTCAAAACCTTGAACTCAACTTAAGTTTAACAAGTGTGCCCTGTGCTATTACCGCAACCAAAATGAAAATGAAAACATTTTTTTCATGTTTTCATTCATAAAATTTTTTAGTTCAATAACTTTCACACTATAGGTCCGAACGCCATGAAACAAGGCCCATGCACCCATCACTCAGAAGATGCACGGATGATTTCTGAATGTTCCAGTGTTCTTTCTCTCTCTTTGTGAACCCACTGCAGTCCACAACTTTTCCCTTACAGTAGTTTTCCTCTTTATTTTTATATCATCTAAATTTACCGTACTGTCTCATTTCTTAAAATATTTTTAAAAATTTTAAAATTTTCTGGATATGGTTACGTCACCATTTCCACATGCTCTATTGCACTTGGAGCAGATACTTACTTTTCATCCAAATGCTGTCGGGATGATTCTTTGCCTGTCCTGCCCGGGTCTGAAGGAATCACGTGTGCCCCGGTAAGCACGCAAAGGAACACCGCTGTTTCCACTTTTTCCTAAGGTGGGCCCCATGGACACGTGGCCGAAGCAAACGACTCAGGCAAGCCAAACAAGCGACTCCGCCCAACACTTGTCGGATTGCAAGGGTGGAATTTTGGACTCCAATTTTTATTTTTCCCTTTTTACTTCATGATGTAGGAAACCATAAAATGCTAGGATTTGAAAATTTGGAATTCATATAATAACTGCTTATTGACTTTTCAACGCCAATGTGGCACCGTCTCATTAGCAACTTGTCACCATTGCCATTACAAGTTGCAACTCATAACCTTCTTTTCATTCAAATTTGTTTTTATACCCTTGAATTATGAAGATCAAAAAGTGTGATTGAAAAATGTACAATACATTTGGGTACATATGATAACCTATTTGTGACTAGCGTAGCTCATCAGTTATCCAATATATAACATTCATATCCCTCGGAACTTCCCTTCACTATCCATGGATGTGGAAAGTACATTCTTCCATCGTGGTTCATTCTAAGCAACTTCAATTTGATTGGTGATGCTTAAGTGAATGAATCCTTTCCATTCCATAGTAATAATATCACATGGTTTTTTCAAATAATCTTGAGTGAAAACATAAGGGGCAATGCCTGAATTAGGAAGGGAATAAAAGGGAATCTCTTAGACTTTCTAAATCCTTGAAATGTCTGAGACCATTTTTGAGCTATTTGGAATTTGCTTTAAATTAAACAAAAAGCTAACATTTTGATAAGTTGTATCATTTTTTTGAATTGTTACCATTGAAATTCAAACTATGTTTAGTATAGAATAGATCACATGGGAAAAGAAAACACAACAATATCACTTATGGATTGAAAGATTACAATGCTTGATCGTGTGTTAAAACTAGGAATGTGATTTCAAGTCTTTCAAACCTTGTTTCACATATCAAATCTAAAAAATGGTCACTAAAAAAATATGACATTAATCCCCAAAGTTCCATGACTAGGTTTTTACTAGAAACGCTTGAAAATTGTCATTTTTAGTACAAGTACCAAATTTTTGAAAAAAAACTTAACCACAAGATTTTGTAGTATGTTGACTTGAAACACGTGGTAAAATTATTAGAAATTTCCACTATGTGGATTATAAGTTATAAGCATTCAAACTTCGATTTGCAATAGCTTGTCCAAAGTTTCTATACAACCCCAAAATGCATGCTAGTCCTTTTGGAGTTAATGGGCATAAGATGACTTACAATCAATAATAACCTCAATCAATTTATAACTTCTCAATTGAAAATTAGTCTACAATTTTTTTAAATGAATTTCTAATGTGAATTTTTCTCCAAAATATAGTGTATCTGAGGCTCTTTTTTCCAATAGCCTTCAACACTAGAAAAATTAAGATTTGTAATGTTCAACCTTGCGCAAAATCTTGAATACAAAAATCATAACCATTCATCTTCAAAATTAGACTTAAACAAGATTTTTAAAAAATATATAAAATGGCTAAAAAGAAAAATTTGATAAGGTTTTATTTAACTTCAAAGTACTATAAACATGTACTACAACTTGATACTTTAGGCATTTAGGAGTTAGCAATAGTATGTTTTTTCAAATCAAAGAGCTTGAATTATCGCTAGAGGTCAAGAAATATAAAATCAACTACTAGAGAATGGAAGACAAGTTTTTACATTTACCTTATTTAATAACAAAAATGAATAATTTGAGGCTATTCAATCCTTGCAATAAATGATGGGGTTAATTTACATTTAATGTTTGTGCTCAGACATGGGCTTTGCTGTACTCCGGACGCCTCCTTTTCGACATGGAATCTTCTTTTCCATTTACTCCAAAGATCAAAAAGCAAAACACAAGCCCAATCTACGTAGTACGTATTGGAAGGTACCGGCAGGTACCGGGAAGTACCGGACGGTACCGTTCCCTAGAAAGCCCATCTATTCCACTGTACCGTCCGCAGAGTTGCCAATGGATGGTAAGTTGGTAACCTAAGTTCACCTGATTCGAACGGCGGGAACTGCAGTGAAGCCAGGCCTGTCTCCGTCCGTCCCGCGTTCTCCATCATCCAATCGCAATAATGGATTCTTCCCCGGGGGTCCTTGATTCCTGTCCCAAGTTGGCAAGTCCTGGCATTGACTTGGTATCAGCATCTCACTCTTTGGGCTAATATACTCACTCGGCCTTTTACATGTAATTAGGAATAACTTATAATAAGTCCCAACTTTTGGGTGCCGGGGGATTTGACTGGCTGACCCTCATCTCAAGGAATGTAACCCCTAATAATAATAAACAGCGATCTTTTTTAACATTTCGGAGAAGGAGGCAGTTATTTCTTCGATTGGTATATGATTTGGGGGTCTATGGTGATATTTATATCAAAATTAGGTGATACCTACACTAAATAGGGAAATTGGGTTGCCTTTAAAATTAGGTTGCCTTACTAAGAGAAGTCACCTCATCACTCACTCCTTGGCCACATGGAGGCACATACAATTCTCTAAACTCGAGCCATAAACCAATGCACTAAACCATGCAATACACATGCTTCTAACATTACTACATCTTTCTATAGTAATTGCACATATTATTGTAGTAAAGAATGTTGAGAAATTAGTTTGGGCCAACTTAGTTTCACTATTTAGTCTAAAAAAAAATTTGGTCTAGGGTCTTAACCCCTAAATTCCAAAGGCTATTTTTTTATGTTGAAGAATTGAGTTGAAATTCTAGGAAATTTAAAAAAAAAAAACACACATTCGATTTTCATTCTCTAAAAAAATGCTAAATAGAAGTAGGCCCAAGATTGGAAAAAAAACTAAATTGTTAATAACTCCAAGATGGAAATGAAAGCCAATTATCCCAATGGTGAGATTGTTTTGGCAAGCAAACACAACATTTTTTTTTTAAATTGTGAAAAATTGTGAAAATTGCATTTAGAAATGAATCCTAGAAGTTATTTTTTCAAGAAGATGCTGAAATTGCCCGAAAAACAAGATTGTCTTTAACTTTCTCATTATTAGTCCGAATAGAACGAATCAAAGCTTTACATGTAGACAAAAATGAAACATTTCAAAGGAAAAAAAATTAAAATTTATTTTGATTTTTTGCGATTTTTTTTGTGCTCTTCACCGAGTTTAGTTTCAGGCTTTTTGTGGTATAACTTTTGCTCCCGGGCACCAATTGAAATAAAAATTATATTCCCACGTAGGTAATCAATTTTTCTATCTTAAGGGAAAATTTCAAAACAATTCACCAAAAATTGAGATCACAAGAACTTGTTTGAAATCTAATTTGTCCCTCAAGGGGACAATGGAAATTTAGAGGTTAGAACACAAGAGTAATTTGGTTGTATTGACCAAAGGAAATGAAAACTGTCTTCATACAAAATAGATAACATCTCAGGGTTGTAGCCAATTAGTGAAAAATTGAGCATAAAAACACACTAACCCTTAATGGTACATGCAACCAAGCCATATGTTTTGTGGTTATTGTCTTTTTTGGAAAGTATGTTTTGGTAGAAAATAAAATGCTTTTTTTTATATACATGCACATATATGTGTGTGTACGTATGTATGTTTATAGAAAAAAATTGATGGAAAGTTTAGAGAAAAAAGTATCAAGTATAATTTCATTTATAAAGTTGATGGAGAGTAGTAGAAGTCAATGCTATTGTCTTCTATTTAGAAATGAATTATTTGAGTAATATTTAGTTGAATTTACATTGTATTATGTATACCATCATCCACTATAAGAAACCAAAGTTTATTGATGTCAAAAGGAACGGATTTTAGGTGACATTGAAAACAAACAAACCATGTTTTAATGTCAAAAATGATGTCCAATAGAACATCAATGGACGTCACTGTTGACATAAAAACATGGTTTTTTTTCTCAATGTCACCTAAAATCCATTCCTTTTGATGTCAACCCATCACCTAAAACAAGTTTTTTTTATAGTGATCCTATATAAACCAATCATTCGATTCTGGAATAGATAATATATGTACCTTTCTATATTCAAACCACTCATACTATCATTTTCTTTAATAAGGCTCTCCATCAACTTTATAAATGAAATTATACTTGATACCTTCATTAGTTATAGTTTGAAATCAAGAAGGTACAAATTCCATAGTTGAGGGATTTAGTGTTCAATAAATTAATTCTGGTTAGTTCTTTGCATCTTCTTTTTCTAAGCCTTCTCAAGGTTCTTTTTGAAGATCAATGATTCCTATGGTAGGAACACCTATAACTATCCATTTAAGCAATTTAGCTTAAATTGAAGCAATTTTTTTCTAAAAAAACTATTTTTTTAATATTAGCAGTTGAAAATTATGAATTAAAAAAATAAAATTAGATGAGGCATTTGATTTTTATAAATTTTCAAAGTGAAACTCCTTAAGGCACCCTAAATTACACTCTACTAAATATACCTTGATTTTAGCACCAAATCTAAAAATATTAGAACCTATCAACCATAATTATGCATGGAGACAATTTCAAGGTACTTTTGAAGACACTTTAAGGGAACTCTACAATCAAAATATAGAAACATGGATGGTTATGGGTGCTCCTACCTTTGTATAAGTAGACATTCTTAATCTTTCCATGGTCTTTTTATTAAAGGTTTTCTTTCTCTTTGCATATTATCCATGCATCTAATATTTGATTCAAAATACTAGAATTACAAAGTGCAAAGAATGACATTATTAAAAATACAATTCCTACAGTCACTAGTAGAAACTTGGTCTTGAAAGACCAACTGCTTGCCATTGGATAAATGAATTAATTGTAAATAATTCATAAATTAATTGTGTGATAATTTTTTGCCTCACTAAAATACCTTGTGATGAGGTTAAAATTTCAGCAAGAAAATGTGTTAGTAATGCATTAGAATGTATAGTTATGAATACAATGTAATCTAAAGTAATCAATATATTTATACATGTATAGTATGGTCACTCCTACAAGCAAGAATCAAATTCACACGAAAGAATCAAACTCATAGGAAAGATGGCCTACTATGACAAGGAAGAGCTTCAACATCTTCATCTTCAACATGTGCAAGTGCATATCAAATTTTTACTATCAAAATCTTTATTGGTTAATGTTACAAAAATATTGTATAATGAAAAATGCATGAATTAGAATCTCATAAAAGAATACATAAGAGAAGATGTCACAACCTTCTAAATATTGTTTGACCTAATTTAAACTTCTAGTCCTATTATAGTCATGTGAAACCTATTTGGAACTAGAATTTTATATTCTTACATTGGGTACCATTAGAAGAGTTTGTTTGTTTTGGGGGGGGAGGGCCGTTTCAAAGTCTATTCCCTCATAGTTCCCCCCGCAGCTAAAGAATGCCTGTAAATTTTATTTTTAAATTAAAAATTACAATTTTTAAAAAATTGCATCTTTTTTAAATTAAAATAACATGTCACTTGTTTTGCCATGTTAGACAAGAGCTATCGTGAGTTTTGATGGGGTGAGAACCCTAGGGATCTCACAACCTTTTAGACCAAGTGAATTTCCCCTAATGATAGAAATTAAGAGATCAAATAATTGAATGTCACTTTATTTTTTTAGAAATGAACTTTAGGGTTTTAAAAATTGACTACAACAAATTCTATAGTCTTAAGCTCTAGTTGCAAGAAGCCATCATTCTAATAGTGGATGCATTTACAATGTAAGGGACCAACCTAAGTAAAAGTAGTGTTTCATTTTTGAACTCTACAATTCTACTAATCAATTTCTGTTACTCAATTGACTTGGCAATTGCCATTCAATACAAATCAACTAATTTATATATCATATGGCAATATATCATAAACCAAAATTTGAACAAACTTTAA
The DNA here is from genome assembly GCA_963969395.1 of Pseudoscleropodium purum. NCBI lineage: Eukaryota > Viridiplantae > Streptophyta > Bryopsida > Hypnales > Brachytheciaceae > Pseudoscleropodium > Pseudoscleropodium purum. Next base: position 22,525,815 of record OZ017797.1, read on the forward strand.
TGCTTTTTAATAGTCAAAAAGAACTAAAACATGGATGTAATTTACACTTTATAAGTACAAAAACCTATAAATTATAAAAATTTCTTTAATCCTAATCTATGTAATGTGAAGACTTGCTTGCTTTTAGGATTTAAAATATATTCTTATTAAGTGTTGACTCTAACTCCTTTTATTGTGAACACACACTCTAATTAAGTTCAAATCATTTTTCAATTTCTAACAAGTTCCAATACAAGTAGTATTGCTTAATAAATTAAATAAAATACTTTAGTCATTCATTTGAATCATAGTAAATGTATTTAGATTAACATCATTGCAATGCAATCTTCTACACTTAACCTCTAAACCAAGGCAATGATGGACATTCATTTGAAGATTTTGAGTAGAAAGTTTTTTTTTTAAAGGTCAATCATTCACAATTGCATCAAAGATATTCAAATGGAATAACAACACTACAATGTTGTAACAATACTAACTTAGTCAACTCTTCTAAGTATAAAGGCCCCTTCCTCAAAAGTGAATACCTTTCTTTTGTTGAATAATTGTCATGAAAGATTTTCTTAGGTCTTCTTGCTTGTTTTTTTGGTTTCAGTCATTAGAAGATCCTCTATGTCAATAGGAGCTACATCTATAGTAATTGTGAGGCTCACTATGCTTATAGTCAATAACAATAAACTCACTATACTTATCGCTATACACAATTGGTATCAAGGACATTTGGTGTTAGGTGAATATGGACATTAATTAGTTCTAAACTTCAAATAGCTTAGGTCTATCCAAACTAAGAAAAGATTTAGTTGTCTTTATATCCAACAAAATGTTGACTCTATATAATAAGTCCTCAATAATTATAATTACTATAAAGTATACCAATAGTCCCATTTTCTTTAAAAAAAAATTCATGGTGATAAAAACACTTCTATATCAATACCATTAAAAAAAAACCATTCCATCATTATTAGTATATACATTGTAAGTGAGACTTCACTACTTACTAAACCTTTATTTTTTAACACAAATTAGACTAAATCTTATTTCACAAGTACAAATGCTCATGTGTCATGCAAGAAAAACTTCTTATCTTCTTTCATGCAACTATGAAAAGATGTGATGCAAGGTGAAGTGAACATATTTCCTACTCCCTCCATCCTAAAATAAATAAGTGCCTACATTGGAAGCTCATATTTTTTTCACTAGTTTTCAGTAGGTTGTAAGGAGGCTTTCTTGGGCCTGATTTTTATTTAGGTTGCAATGAACACATACAATGTTCTTCATTGCTTGTGGTAATACAAAGTGTGGACACTTCTAAGTTCATGCATTTTACAATATGATCAATGAATTCAGTATAAAAATAATTGAGGTTCCAATGTGGACACTTATTTTGGGACTGTTGTATGCAAAAATCCTTATAATTTTTGCACGTTCTATTCATTCTTCCTTTACCTGCAATGAGAAAAAGAATAAGCTACGTGCAACTGATTTTCAAATTTAACAATAAAAACCGTCAAGTGACAGCTCAGAGCCATATTCTTTGAAACCAGCAGTAGGGATGCCAATCGAAATTGGTAAGAAACACTCACAAAATTGCACAGCATCTTGCAAATAAGGAGTCAGCTTCACCTGCAAGCAGGCCTGAAACAAAATGAGTAGAATGAAATGCAAGATCTAAGATTTGAATATGAAAAGAAAAGCATATATATAAGGTGGATACTCCCAAAACTGCCACTTTTTGCCACTGAGCCTATTTTCTATTCTTAAACTGGTTAGATTTTCATATGTTCTTGTTGGCAAGTGAAAGGAGGTTCAAACACACCAGAGAACATGACATTTGGATACTGTATGCAATAGTTATTAAGGAACAAAATTTGGTTCTAAAAGCGTTTCTTTCACATAGGTACAGAACTGACTTTGGAGATGTACACACAAAATAGATGGCGGTTTATGATCAGTGGCACATTTGGGAGTACCCACTTTATGCCACAGTTCAAGGATGCTTTAGATTATTATCCACATTATCATCCAATCCAATGCTTGAATTAGCATTTGTCACAGAAAGAATTATAATTAGCAAAAGAAGATGTCTCTCGAATGTTTGATCTTGAGCTCGCCACATCAAATGTTTGGGTCCGAAGTCTACAGTTCTAATGGTAGCAACCGTTGCGTTCTAATGAGCACCACTGCCTTTCCTTCACTGAAACTACCAGTAGACCAGAAGGCTGAGAACCCCACATGGGAAACGAAGAAAAGAGACCGTATAAGATTGAGCCGGGCAGGCATCCTCTGCTGATTTGACCTATTTGGGCATTGCAAGAAGACGTGAACGAGGATGCAGAAGCTTAGGTCCAACAGCAATTACAATTCCGGAGCCAGCTCAGGGTCAGCAGCCGATTCTAAAAAGCTCCCGAAATGAAAACGCACAGAACGGAAACTGAAGTTGCACAATATCACAACTAACTTGTGTTACACCGTCCAATCTCCTATCAAATCCATCTCACGCATTCCTTCTAAGGGATGAAACACCCAAGAAATCTATCGTAGTCAGCAAATTTCAAAATCCATGAAAACAACACACGTGTAGAGAAAACACTTCTTAAAGCTCAATGCAACTCTTTTTTTTGCGAATGTTCTATCTCTATTCCACATACTTGCCAAAAAGTGCAGAGAACAAGCGAAAAGAACGTACCAGCAAGTCTTTGAGCAAGTACTGATGCTTCATCGAGTAGTCCGTGGCAAGCTTCACGCGCTGATTGCGGTAACTTAGTCGACCTCTTCCTGCGGTTCAAAGCAAGTTCAAAGCCTCCTTGATGTCTAAATCATACAGGCCGTCATACAAGTCAATCGTTCCGCAAACCTGGAACCCCGAAAAACTGAAAAAACCCTCTCAAATTAAGACCAAGAAAGAGTCATGGGAATTATCAAAAAGAATTAGGGTGTAGGAGGGGGAAAGACACTCTGACCATATTTCTTGAGCTCATCGGCTATGGCAGCCTGGTAACGAAGAGAGGCTCAATTCCTCGTGGGCTTCTGTAAGGTGTGCTTGGCAGCTATGGCGGTTTTTACGAAAATCTACAACATTCGTAGTGTTGAAATGCTATGTCCATATGAGAGTGACATCTTGATTCTTTTCACCTACTTGGTGCAGATTTCGTCTGTGTAACCAAAAGAATCTTATGTTTTGACAAATAAAGGCCTAGTCACACCTGCTGTTTCATTGCCTATTTCCTAACACTGGTCAAAAATTTAAGGCTAAAATTGTGGAAATGCTCTACGTAATCTCATTCTGCGTGAACCTGGAACAACCACCATGGTGTTGACCACACCTGGGAAAATTTAGTGAACAAACACTAAAGTAACTACACCCTTTTCCTTGTATATTTGCACTTGTTAACTTACCTTAAGAGGACATCAGGACAATTTTTGAAGTATATCTTGAATTTGAGAATGTACAAAACAATTACACTGAGTTCGTGTCTGTTTTAGGTCATGTACCAAAAAAATCGAATCCTTATAATTTTTGCATTCAACATTAAAATAAGGAATGTTTAGTTGCATCAAAATCTCCTTCTAATTCTTGACATTGGTTGTTTAAAACTTGACTAGTGTAATAACAGGAACAATACTCAATTCTTTATTACGAGTAAGTGATGCAAAGTCACATCTCTTTCTTTCAAGTGCCATACTTGGATTTCATCGATCAGCAGGCTCATACTTGTTTTCCGTCAAGCTCTCACACAACTCGAAAGCGACAAGCATTCAACGAGCCAGCCTTGCAATTATCGTTCCATTTGCAACTCAATACAATCGATCTACTCGATACAGAGCATGTATTTCTCAAACTTGTTTTTGCCACAATTGCACTCAGAGAGCAACAAAATGAGCAACAAGACTTTATTTTCGATGATGAATTTCTATTGCTGAAACCTTTACACAAGACATAATTTCAATTAGCATAGTACGTACAAAGATTGGGTCTTGAAAGTATCAAAAGAACATTTGAAGATGGTTTTCTTGTTTAAATACTTTGATTTTTCGTTCGACCTTGCTGGCTGGTAAAAAGGATTCCAATACATCTTAGCATGCATTTTGGGGCCTTTTGAATAACTAAACAACTACTAAACCGCGAGAGATTCCCATTACCGGCATGTCAAGAATCTTGAATAGTAATAGCAACTAAGCTATAGCTGATTTTGTCAACTAATGCTTCTCTACTTTCTTTATCAATGTCTTTCTGCTTCTTTTGCACACGAAGGGATCGAGTCCTTTGGGAGAGGCTAGAAAACAGTGCACCAGAAATCTTCAGCACGAGAAGATTGCCTGTTATTATTCACAAACACAAGGCCAGAATATTGCGGTGTATTGAGATGATTGCAGAGTTACTGCCACGTTCCAAACCTGCAAACCTGCCACCTAACGGCACAATAAGACTTTATATGTAACTCGTCATCAAACTTTTAGAAATAGTTTGCAGCTTTTTTCTATTTCTTTTCTTGACACACATGGACAATTTCCATTGATCGAGATGCAGTACATCGAACCAGACGGAGGAACCAGTCCTCGGCGAAATTTTTTTTTATTGCATTTTCAAAACAAAGGACCACGACAGGTAAAACTGCAAGGATCCCAAGAGACCAAACAGGGCCAACAGCTAAGAGGGGAGAGCAGGCGCCAATCAAGCCAAAGCTCCCATCTCGGGGTGAGCCAGTTTCCAGCTCATCTTGAGATGGGATCCCCACCCCCACCCCCACCCCCACCCCCACCCCCACCTTAAAAAATCAGATTGTAAGCTTACAACTTCAGATTGTCAAACCGCTTCAGTAAGATGACAGCTTTGTCAGGATAGAGGTCGCAGAGCTTCGTGGACTTGAGCCAGGCGACCTGCATGCGCATGATCATTGAAGGGCTCCCAAAGCACTTGATCGAGTTTTTGAGTAACCTTAGTTAAGTTAGAGGGAGCTGTTGAAGCAAATGGCGTTGCGGTGTAACCATGAGACCCAAACAACAGAGCCTCGGAAGAAGAACCGCATAGATCGAGGTACCTTTCTTCTGGCGTCGCAGCAAGTTGGATGCAAGCTAGCATTATTGCCATGTAAGAGCTAGCTATTGATCATCAACAACTGATCTCCAAGGCAATATAACTTACATGACATACGGAGCAAAACTTCAAGCTTGCTTCGTTTTCACACAGTGGTGGAAGCGGTGCAGAATGGTCTCGTCAAGTGCAACTTGACAACTGGTGCAGATCGAGAGTAGGGATGTTTAGGACCGTGAGTTGGTGCCAGTAGTGGATTGCAATTGCATAGTGGTAAACAGACCCAAACAAAACCTACTTTTTTTTTATGGGGAACTTGTTTAACATCTCACATGATCTTGATGTTACGTTTCATGTCATTGTTCATATAAAAACAATTAAATTATTAACAATGGACGTCACCTAAAATGCATTGAAAAAAAACATTTTTTTTTACAGGGAGTGAAAGCCAATTGAGCTGAGTTGATGACATCTACCAATGGTAGGTGCAATCAACATTGTAGCACCTTAGCCATGATTTTATATGCCACATTAAAAAGACTAATTGGTCACCAATTGCAAAGATCATCACGTGTAATTCCTTTGTGTAGAAGAACAATTGTACCTCTATTCATTCTTTTGGGGAGGGAGCCTTGGGGAATCGATTGGTGTATCATTGAGGTGAAATCTAATCCAATCAATAGCCAATATTTCTTGTAGAACTTGACAATGAAATCATTAAGCTTTGGGCATTTGTTGGTGGCCATTGCCTTTGAAGCTTGTTGCTATTCCACCTCACTAATGGGATTAGAGAGGGGCTCTTTTGATTATAGAGGAAGGTTATCTAGTAGCAATCAAAGGAATTCTTCCATGGCTATTGATTGATCATTAGAGGATTTTCTGAAGTCGGGAAGGCCATTTCAAGCTGATCCTCTCCGAAGTTCCCCCGCAATGAAGAAAAAGTCACGCTCTCAAAAAAAAATTGAAAAAAAAAAATTAAATTAAATTAAATTTCTTAAAATGAAAAACAAAGTTGAAATATTTTTTTTGGTAAATGATGTGGCAATCGCTTCACCATGTTAGGTAGCAAGTTTCGGCAAGTTTACAAGGTCAAAGAACATCTGGGAACTCGCAACCCTCTTGGACCCCAGAAAATCCTCTAAGCAAGGGTTTTAGGCTTTGAAGTATACAAGAAACTATAAAAAGCTAAGAAAATCTGATTCAACCTAGCATGGTCTTCAAAAGACCACCTTGGGCACCAAAAAGACCTGTAATAGTGGAGGATCAAGGATTTTTTAAATAGCTTTGAAGTAATCTAATGTAACTATATTACTACAAAATTTTCAAGAGATGCACACTTAGATGTACTGAGCATTGACTTTACAAGTTTGAACCTCCTACAACCAAAGTTTGATAACACCATAGCAATATTTGATTTCAAGGTTGTTTGAGGCAACATGAAAAGGTTGTTGTGGCTATAGAATGTTGAACTCCGACATCGACTTCTTCGATTCATGGAAATAAACTTTTGTGACTTATGATGATAGAAAGCCCAATGCACTTTTGAAAATTGCCTTTAACTTGACTAAAAAGAGGCACATCAAAAAGAATTATACCATGCATATAAATTCAATCACTATTCTAGTTGTGTCAAGCTAGCAACTAATTGCATGCTCATCTTCCATATGTTGCAAGGAAGTGGAGGTAGTATTGAATTCCACCATGACTATGATCAAAGAATGACCTAACCAATTATTATCTTTGCAAATTGTGTAGTTGAGCAACTTCTATTGTGATTGTTTTGCTTTGTTTTTTTATTAAGTATATCCAATCAAAGTAGGCCAAGATTGAGGGATTGTTGTTGCAAAAGTTGTCCTAAGAGTACTATACAATAGACTACCAATTGATTATAAATTATCTTCTACATAGATGTGACATTTGAGGTTTGGGAAAACGACTTGTTCTAACACTCAAATTATATAGTCACAAGGATTAGTTTTGTCTCTGTAGAATCAAGGAAGTTGAAGTCACTTGCCAAAATTCATTCGCATGTGATAGGAAACTTATGAATCATGGTACCCCATAGATGGCATTGGAATGCAAATCATTTGGAGCTTAAACATTAATGATGCCAATGTTGCCACTTGGGATGCCTTCTAAGATATCCATTGGGCACAATTCTCCATGATGGTTTTGGGATGAGTGAATATATTGATTAACTTGAAAGCCACCATTGTGATGATGCCTTGTGCTTTGGCCCATGCCTAATCCAAGAGGGTTATTGTTATATTCAATGTTGTTGCTATTGATCCTAAAGCCACTTGACTCCATAAAAGTTTGCCTAGACTAAAAATTGAAGATAATTCGAAGTTATGGAAATAGAGGTTTTATCACCAACTAAAGTCAGTAAGCCCTTGAACATTGAAGGATAGAAGTTATAACATCATTGACAAGGATTGGGATGATAAGGTCTTAGAGCAATAACCTCAACATTGTTATGAGATGGAGTGAATCTATAACCCCAACTATCAATGACAAACAATTTTGGAGAAGACAATGGAGGGTAAATTTGTGATTGAGATAGTGTCAATCAACTATAAGGATTTGAAGTGATTGATATATGCACGCTTTGTCCTTGTCTTTGACTCAATTCATTGGTTGGGAATTGAAGCAAGCAATTAGTCTATGGTGCAACTTGGAATTGTATGAGACTACTCTATGCAAGCAATTTGAAGGTGATGGCGGAAGGCATTAGAAGAGTTTGCAAAATCATCTTAGAACTCCACATCTCCAAGTGGATTGGGAAGAATTACATGCGTTCTATCTCTTCAAATGTTTCTACCTCATATATAAATGGTCTCTCCTCTACACCATGTAAGAAATATTTACCAAAACAAAGGTGAAGACAATTCAATTGCTATTTGTACCCTTGATACCTAATAATTTTAAAGTAATGTTAGCCGATTCCATAGGAATCAAGCTTGGAAGTTGAAGTAGTAGTTGCAAGGCTAAACTAATAGTATCATGTGGAAGTCATGAATCTTAGATTGTTCTCTCATCAAGGTGTGCATTTGGAGGGGACTAAAGTAGCTTGGTAATGGGTAATGGAAGAGATGGGTGAATGCAAGAAAGACCAATCTTTTGATTAGCATTTTTCACAGTACTCATGATTTTTTTGAGAGTTTTTATAATTAGAAAAAGAAAATTTATGTGAAAAAAAGTTTTAATGTATACACCTTAAGAAAAAGTTATCCTAGGAAGGAAAAATATAGAAAAAAAATTTAAGTAGGAGAACTAGAAAAGTGCAAAATCTCATGAAATTAGGTACTTTGACATTTTAATTTGTAAAAAATGGGGAATTTTTTTTTCAAAGAACTAAAATTGGTCATTTAGAAAGACTTCATAGTGAAGAGATTTTATTGAAAGAATCATCTTGAAACCATTTTCAATGTTCAAAATTGCACAAGCAAGGGAGCCCTATTTGCATGAATATAGGAGACATAAAATAATGTTTCTTAAACTCTTTTTGGTGGAAACATGCCTCTATAGTATAAGAATAGCTCACACAAATTTTAGCTTAAGATCATTAATTTTGGATAGTCCCCAATATTAAAAAACCCAAACCGCAAAGTATAACAAATTAGCTAAATTGAAATTGAAATGTAAAATGATTTTTGAAAAATAAGTGCTCTAATAACTTTCTAGTTACTAATCTTCAAAAAAATAATGCAACATTAGATGATTTTCAACTTTTGTAGAAGGTTGTGAATTCCCCCATGTTTCCAAACTATAGGAACTTAGCCTAGAAATTATTGAAATTGAAATGTAAAATGAATTTTTTAATATTATCTAACCACTGCCATGTTAGATAATATTAAAAAATTCATTTTAAATTTTTTAAATTTTTTCATTTGAAAAAATTAATTGATTTTTTATTATTAAAAAATTTGACAATTTACAACAAAGGAAACAGGCTTGAAATGGCCCTCTTTTTGCTGAAATTCCTTTTGACGTACATTGGCTTCAATCTACAAAAGTTATGGTTGATGACAACTCAAAAACTTCAAGTGTGACATAAAATAGTACCGGTCTATCTTGCATTCACCCAGATGAGGTGTTCACATCTGCACCTACAAGGGTTGATTGGTTGGATTCCTATCTTTCAATGAAGTACATCATATATTATTTTTTCTTTGCTTCTAATTTCATATCAAGGTATCTTTATCTAGATGAGGGTTATCTTTGATGTTTGAGATGTAGATGGAATTTTTTGAAAAGGACAAAGAAGGAACCATAGGAAAGATTAAGGATCTAATAGGAATTTGTGAAAGAATAGATGAGGGAGTAGAAAGGAAGGGTCAATACTTAGGAGAGATGTTGTAGAAAACTAGAAGAAAACATAGAGAGGTGGATGTCAACTAAAGAATTTGAAAGGCCCCAAAGAATATAGTCTAGAAGAGTCTAAGGTCTTGGCTACTTGGTTGGATGGTGTAGGATGATACTTCTTTGGACAAGACTTGTATGTGAGGCATTCCACCAACATAAACATGTTATTGTTTGGGAAGGAAAGGTATGGTAATGGAGACAAAAACTTGCCTACATGATTGTAACATTGAAACTACCACAAATTCTAGAGTTGTTATGGTTTGGATTTCCATTTGCATGGAGTCCTAACTACTCTCTGATAAGCAAAGGTAGGTAGTGGGCCTAAATTTTTATAACCATGGTAGTCTGTTTTATGGTGGGAAGACCTCGAACAATAGCAATTGTTGGCATCATTGACTTTTTACTCTACTATAATGTCTAATAAATCATTGGTCATTGAAAGTTTCAAAATGTCTCTACTATATGGATCAATTGCAATACAACTTTGTGGGTTTCTATAACCTAAACACTACAATTTTTCTCCAATACATTGCCCACTACTCTAGCCATGTTTCAACCTCATGTTGGTAGAATTCTAGTGGAAATTTTTTTGTATTAATCCAACAAAGAATAGTTGAGCCAATGATGTGGCTCAAGTTAAAAGTTAGAACCCAATGCTAAAGAAAAATTGTACCAACCTTGAGTTGGCAAGGTGTAAAGACAAGACTTGGCGGACATATAAACTTAACTATGTCTAGTTTAATAATTTCCACCATGTGCATCTTTGTGAAGCACGGCTCTTATACTAAGGGCCACTTTACATCTGGAGGTCGGGCCAATTTATTGTACCAAAGGCCAAGAATCCTCACTTGTAATTGGACAAAACACTTAAATTGGTCCCAACCCCTTTACACTTAGAGGTTGGGCCAATTTGGTGCAATAAATTTTTTATTCGGAAAGGACATGATCTAACACGGCTTGAAGTTGCTGAATTGTGTGCACCAAAAATGGGAGGCAAATTCTTGGCCAAGGGACCAATGTTAGATTTCAATTAAAAAAACTATTTTTTTAAATATTATTTTTTTCAAATAAATCAGATCTGTTGGATTTTGGGCAATCGTCCTCTAGATATAAAGTGGCCTTGAAAATTTCAGCCCTCTTTTCTCTTCCTTCTAGTTTTTTTTAAATTGGCTCAACTTCTTAGCTTCAAGGCCTTTACACTTGGGAGAATCTGACTTCATCATAATCTTATTATAGTGAGTAGTTGAAGCTAGCCTCTAGCCCAAAAGGCATTGAAATTTGGTGCAATTGGCCTCAAGGAAAATTGCCCCGGCCTCTAGGTGTGAAGCGGCCCTAATTATGTTCTCAAGTTCTTGAATCTAAAGTTCATGACTCACCGTGGAGGTGAGTTCAACAACAAATCTAGCAATGACCACATGTTGCTTGAGGTGAGTTGCCTCTCTTCAAAGAGTCACCATGTTAAGCTCTTTAATAGGTCTTGTAGTAGGTACAACTGCACACTTATAGACAAAGAACCTATGGAGGTTTTAAAAAGTGCCAATGAGAAGAATGGCATCATAGCCTCCTTACAATGCCCCAAGGATTCTACCATTGTTGAATATGTGAGGTCTGCTACTACAACACAATATCAATTCTTTGAGGATCTCGACGGCAATACGGTAGGCAATGATCTAAGATTATGAGATTCATAATAGAGGATGGTGACATAGTTCTCAATCAACATTACTAGTTAATTAGATTCAATTAATAGCCGAATTTATAAAACTAAATTTAAATAAGTAAGAACTTAAGTTTTTGACCATCAATTACACGTTGGAAGTACAAACACAAACGTCAGACAATTCAAGTGAATAATTGGTTAAATGATGGCATATCCATGTGAGAATTCAGCACTATTTTTGTCATAGTGGCACTTTGTTGCTCTTGCTTTCACCATCCCAATTGGCATCTTGTTTTGTCCAATTGTTTGAAACTTTTGTTTTAAAGTCATTATTTAGTTACTTATCTAAATTTTACTTTATATGTAATTCATCATCAAACTTTTAGAAATTCAATTGCACTTGTAAGTTTTTAGAATACAGTCTAAATTGTGTTGTACATGTTTATATTTCAAGTTTAAATTCCAATTTTTTATGAGAAATTGTACCATATGATTTCTCATTGTGATTTTCTCCTCCTCTAAATTTATATGAGAGATTTTTGGTAGTGTATATGATTTTGTAAAGGTTTTCAACTATACAAAATATACTGATTTCATTTTTTTCCAAAAAAATGTGTAAGTTTTAGAATATATATTTTCATCAATAAAAAAGATATTTGAATAAATTGTCATGCTCAAATTATTAGAAGTAGGCTTGTTATACAAATTACAATTAAATCATTTTCACATGTATAAGAAGCAGAATAAAAAACATAATTGAAATTAATACACATGTTGATTGAAATTCTTTATATTTTATACTTCTAAAATTATTTTTAAATAAGGTTCAGAATCCGTAGGGTATTGCATGCAAAAAAATGACAACTTCAAACAAAGATTAAGAATCAAAGTCTATTGGAATACTAGTTAGATCCTTGAATCTTAACATTTGGAGGGGTGTATACAAATTCATTTATGAAGCTAAATTTGATTCCTAAATTACAATTATGAACTAAAATCCAACAATATATACATCATTAGGTTTATAATTCAATAATTAGCATCCTTCATTTAAATGTTATTTAAAAATCAAAACCTTGTCACGCTCACAAATGACACCATATTTTGTCTAATAGAATACACAACCCTTTTGTAACTTTTGAGATATGTAGGACGTATAGTAGTGATTGGAATTTGGAGTGCCATGTATCGTTGGATTCAATTTGACAAGAGTGAAGACAAATTGTCAACACTACACACTTTAATTCATGTATCTTTTTTATGAAATGCACAAAAAAAATGTTGCAACCACAATTGGGGTTCCCATTTTTTCAAGGATCAACCTTTTAGGTTCTAAACTAACTTTTTGACTTTATATATATAGGATTCAATAGTAAATTGTGAAAATATAAAGACTCCACCTAAAATTATATGATATGTATGGGTAGAAAACTTAAGAAGATAGATTTTTAACCCCTAAATGTTTTGGACTAAGTTTTCACCAAAAACGCTCCTAAAATGCCATTTCTAATACAAGTACCAAATTTTTGAAGAAAATACTTTTTTAGACACATACAACTATAGGATCTTGTAGTAATCTATTTCTAAAAGATATGGAAATTTTTTTAGAAATTTTCACCTTATAGATTGCAAGATAATAGGGTTTGAAGTGACAAAAATCCTTTTTTGGCCTCGGAAAAAATCAGGTAGCTGCACTTTACAAGGTCACATTTGCATGAAAAAATGTCCAAAATGTTGATACTTCTTTGGATTCATTCTTTAAAGTAAGTTGGCTTTATGATTAAAAAAAATTTAGATTGTTTGGAATTGTACAACATATAGGAAAAAAATAGTAAGTAGAAAGAAGTAGAAAATGATTCAAAATACTAAATTGTTAAGAATTTATTTATGGAATTGAAAAATGTCAATCCCAACAATTGTTATATGGTGATAAACAATCTACATTATATTTTTTTTTTTACTCAAAAAATGTTTAAAATCGAGTTAATTAAAGGGCTCCAAAGTTTATTTTAGAGGAGGGAATCCATAACTGCTTGCAAAATAGAACACCTCATAATTTTCATCTCATAAATCAAAATGGAATGATTCAAAACTTTTTACGTGTATATAAATCTAGAAAAAAAAAATTGGATTTTTTTTTAATTTTTTAAAAGTGACTTTTAAAGAAATTTTGGGTTGTTTGACAACCATTGAAAATTACATATCATGCAATAACTTTTGAACTGTGAAGTCAAAAGTTATGAAAATTGTTGGGCCTTAAAGATACCCGTAGATACATGTTGTGTGAAAATTTCAAAGGAAAAAAAAAAAAAAAAAATTCCATTTATAGTGAGATGTATAAATTGCTATGTTATAAAAAAAAACAATCCAGATGTATATTTGGTCCTCTAGGGGTTAAAATGTATATCCCAACAAAGCTTTACAATGGGTTAAGATATATTGAGTACAATTTTATTGCAAACTTGTAACATACATTCTTTTTTTAAGTGGCTACTTGTAACAAAATAAATAAACATACTTTAAGAATAAGCCTTGAAACCCTCAAAGATGAAAGTTTAACAATTTTTATTTGGATTTCATACATAATGTGGTCATAAGCATCCAATAAATTTTAATTTTTTTGAATAATCAACAAATTTTAACTAAAAAGACCTTTATATATGAAGATGAAAGTCTCAAATATTTTGAATAGCTATACAATATGATCACCTTATCTACATAGATAATTTTTAATTTTTGATTAATTGAATTATTTTTGATGTATTTCTACATTTTATATTACATATATGGTCTATACATAATTATAGAAAAACTTTATGCAGTCAAACTACATAAATGAATAGCCAAGTATACACAAAAATAAAATATTACATATTTTGTTCCATAGAACCTATTGGGTTAAAAAATCTATGGACTTGTATTGTTTTGTATTGCATGTAATTTGAAATGTTGACTTGCACATTGTTTTTCGATGCATTTCATTATAGAAATTTCATTACTCAAATGTTTCAATGTAAAAGAAGATAAATATAAATTGACATCACCAATCAATTTATTTGATCCTTAAAGTTTCTTAACTATGTTTTTACCAAAAACGCTTGAAAACTAGTACAAGTAAAAAAATTTAGAAGAAAAAAATGTAGCTACTCTTCACAAGGTCACATTTATATGGAAAATGTCCAAAATGGTAGAGCATCTTTGGATTCATTTTTCAAAGCAAGTTAGCTACATATTTGAAAATTTTCAAATCATTTACAATTGTACAATATATAAGAAAAAAATAATAAGTTGAAAAAAGTTGAGAATGATTCAAAATATTATATTTTTTAGAATTTATTTATGGAATTGAAAAATGTCAATCTCAATGGTTGTAATGTTGCAATAAACAATCTTCATCTAATGTTTTTATTTTTTTTCTAAAATATTGAAAATTGAGTTAAATAAAGGTCTTCAAAGTTTATTTTAGAACAGAAAATCCATAATTGCCCACAAACTAAAATTCCTCAAAACTTTCATCTCATTAGTCAAAATTGAATGATTTAAAGCTTTCCATGTATATATAAATCTTAGAAAACCAATTTCAAATTCTTGTTTCTAAAAAAATGAATTTTTCTTATCTACCCAAATTGCCTAACTAATTGAGAAAAAAAACTATATATCATACAATAACTTTTTAATTAAATAGTCAAAAGTCATGGAAATTGTTGAACCTTAAAGAAAAACCTTGTGCACATGTTGTGTGAAAATTTAAAAGAAAAAGAAGAAAAACTTTGTTTGGAATGAGCTGCCCAAAATTGCTATGTGGCCAAAAAAACCCATAGCTTGGTCCTTTAAGAGTTAACAAGTAAAAACAAAATTGCACAAATATTGCATTTGTAAAATAATGTTGAAGTATACATGCAAATAGATGTTATGAGAAATTAGAATATTATGCAATTATAGAAAATGATCCAGTAGATATTGAAAAATAATTTGTCATGTGTTGTAACAAATGATTTAAATTCATAGATTGTCTTAAATTTAGACTATTTCAATATTATAATGTACATAAATTAATTTTTGCTAATGCTGAGTAGGACCATACTTTAAAAAAAAATTCAAATAAAAAAAAGTTGAATTATATATTCAATAACAATAATCAATAAAATAACAATGGTCTTTTTGTATTCCATTATGACAACACAGAGCCAATCATCATTGGTGTGCATTCTTAACTTAAATGAGTTAGCTAAGTATTTGATTTGTTCATTAATATTCATTTATTCTCCTTTGATATATTTTAATTTTGAAACTTGAAGAGATGAAATTTCTGTAAAAGTTCTACTCGACAAGCCAAAAAAATGATTGGTAGTCCAAAAATAAATAAATACACTATACATTGTATTAATAACATATTGACACTTTAATATGAATAAAATTCCAAATTTTTTTAGTATAATATATAAATGTCAATAAATCAAACTATTGATATGTTAGTTAGTTGAATTTGTAAATTAAACCAAAAATATACAAAATTATTGAAAACAATATCATTATCTCCCTTATTTCTATAAATTTCAACTAAGCATCAAGTGTTTTGATATTCTAGTTCAAGAGATCAATTGGCCTTTGTATGTAGAAGGATCAATGGACTCTTTGGTCTTGCTTATAAAAACCTACTCCTACTCATAAGCCATATCAACCAATTCAACTTTTTAACCAAGTTGTTGCTGAAGTGCCAAACTTTTCATCCAAGTCTTGATCTTTATAAATCTTAACTTGTTTCCAAAGGGGCTTAGAAACTTATTTGAATGCAAGTAGAGGGGGGGCATTTCTGACAACTAAATCTTTAAAAAATTTAAATAGAAATAGGATTTGTAAGAATAATTATAATAATATTTTTCAAACATCCATAATCTATTCTACAATATATGTATTTTGGACATAATATTTACATCCCTTAAAAATTGCTCGTTGAATGCATATTATGGTTACCTAAAAGAATACAAATAATATCCTCCTAAGTACATGCCTTCTCCAAATAACAATCTTTTATCTAGGTCAAAAATGTTATATAAAAGTCTTCATTGATCCAACCTCCTAAACCTTCGTCTAAATTTGAAGACATCAATCTTTTAGATCCTGGACAATTTTATTGGAAAAAAAGAATTTAGTACCTACATATAAAACATTGATCTTTTCCAAAACATAAGTGTATACATAGAATGAAACCATAAAGGACGGAAATGCATTTAGTGGTTTTATGATATGTCAAAATTTAAGTGCGCATCCATTGGTGCATTTTGCAATAAATTACATGTATTTAGAAGATGTATAATCAGACAATTTGTGCAGTACTCACTGATCTCATCACATTCATAGTCATATAGTGAATACAAAAAAAATTTAGTAAAGCATACTTGGACATGAAATCTTACCTTTCCAATGACACATGACAAACTCATACACAAATTTATCTTAAATTTATATTGAAATGAATTAAAATTAAAAATCGCAATCCATATTCGAATTAGATTGTAGGCTTATATATGTTATAGTACAAACTTATGTATTTAAAAGATCAAAATGTCAATTCTAAAAGCTAAACACCAACTTTATAATCTACAAAAGACAACTTATGCAAATTGCATTGCATACATTATTAATACATAAGATATAATAACATATTATTAGCATATCATTAGTTGATATATTGGGGTATTTGAAGATCTTGTATCATTTGATGCACTTTAAGATTTTTAATATTCTTCTAATGTGTACAAAGTTTTGGATTTTGACATTATTCAAATTGCATACTTTGTGTGATTACTTTTAGCTCTTCTAAGATCTAAAGAACTAAGAAGTGGGGGGTATAATACTCATGATATGGATATATGACTTAGAATTTGAAATGGACTTCTTATTTACTTTCCTATATATAACCAATGATAGGACACGAAGTTGCATGTGGAATTTTGTATTGCCTTTTTAATTTTGGAAAAACTTGATTTTTAAGTTTTTTCATTGCATATATTTTGTAAGGTATATTTGAAAATTGAATTCAAATTCAAAGCATATGACTATAAATTAGCTTTAGAGGTCCTATCTTAACTAGTAGGGCCTACATTTTCATCTCTAGTGGTTAGGATCCACAACATTCCCTAATGAATAATCACTTAAAGTTGGCAAATGCAATTCAGCAATGTCTAAAGATAAAATGATTGATTTAAAAAAATAAAATTCTAAAAACTATTATTTTTAGAATTCATTTTTGTCAATTGTAATAAATAGAGATAGTACTAAAAAATAGGAGGCTAATTTCGAGACAATGCCTATGTATTGTTCAATACTTAATTTCTAGCATATTTTTTAGTTTACAAAACACTACGATTATTTTCTTCTATTGTTAAATTGAATTAGTATTTTTGTACTACAATTGTTTTTTTCTATAATGGTAAAAAAAAATACATGATATCTACTAAGATTAGAGTAAGGATTTACTTAAATTATGTTGTACTTTATTTTGTTGAATCTAACCATAGAACAAAATGTAATGGTGATTTGAATGGTAATCTATAGGTTTTAAACTAAAAAATGATCATAGGAAGGCTCATTTCTTTATTCAAAAATGAAGATTTTTAAATTAGATGAATTGGAAAGAATCTTTGATTTTGAGATTTAAATTGAGATGCTCCTCCAATCAAATTTTTATGCCCACCTTGAATAGGCGGAAAAAAATGCTATTGGAAATTAGAAGAATGTCTTTAGCTTTGGCCATGTATTATTTTAAGTAGACTTTTCATCTACAGAAAAAGTGGCCTTGGCCTTTAAGGTACCTCACATCATCGCCAAAGATTGAGGGATTGTCAATTTCAACTAATCAAATTGTAAGAAGCCAATGGACTTGCAACTAATTGGTGGAAATCCATGACTTTTTTTGTCACAGTAAGAATTGCCCTAAGTAAAACTGCAACTTGAAGTCCAATTAGTGTTTTATTTTTGAAAAGACATTATAAACTTATTGAGATTAGCTAATATCCAACTAAGACTTCAACAATCTATATTGTTTTATTTCTCTCCTTAATCCCTAAAAGACTTGATTCATTGTGAAATGGTCAAATTTTATGTTTAAGCTAAATTAAACCTTTTAAATTGTATTCAAACAACAATCTTGTATTTCTATTACTTGAAACTCTAAATTTCTATATCGCTTTGAGAAATTTCAATTTGTTTTATGAAAAACTATAATTGTTATCATTTTTGTTACAAAAATTGAACATAAATGAGTAAAAATAGCAAAAACAATCTAAATTGTCTAAATTTTTTCCAGAAGTATAAGTAGCTATGGAAATTAATACAAAAAAATTTCAATTGGTTATTTTTTTTTTATATCCAAAACAACCACAACAAAGACCTTAAAGTGAAATTTGACTTTCAAAACAAATCTATCCTTTTTAATATTGATGTGTATAATTTTTATATTTTTTGCTAGTATAAGATTGCATTTATTTATTCATTTATTATTTTTCAAAAAAATTGATGGAAAATCAAATTATTGTAATTTTTAAAAGCTAAAGGTGGAAATAAAATTATGTCAATTATAATACATATTAAAATAATCTTTAATTTTTACCAAAGGGAAAGGAAAGAATGAGAAATATAATTTTGTAATTTAAATTTAAAATCCTTTAAAAAAAATATATGAATGATAAACACACTATATTGTGTTATTTGGATTTTAACACATGGAGCTTTCAATTGCAATAACTCTTTCAATTTTTGAAATTCTAAAAGAAACAAAACTTGTCAAGCTTCATTTTCTTAGTTGAAATTAAATTACAAAAGTATTTATTTAAAAAGTTGCATTTGAAGTTGACCAAGAGGCATCCACTTTTGGGATGCCTAAACCTTAGGGATTAAAGGATATCGATTTCAACTAATGAGATTGTAAGAAGCCAATGGACTTTTTTTAAGGTTCTTTGGGTTCCCATAAAGGCATTAAACTATAGTTAAAGAATCAAGACTTCAAGTGGACTCTTGATCTAAGTTAGTAGTATGGTCTTGGTGTAATTGACTACCTTTAACCTCAAAGATAGTTTTCCATAGAAACTAAGATATAGATTTAGAGGATATTTGGCAGAATAATCTATGTGTTGAAGAAAAATTGCACATGTTATCTTTATTTTTGCAAGATTTTTTTTTTCCCTATTTCTATATAAACTATTTCAAAATCTTGCACAAAAATCATGAAGAATCTATGACCAAACTAGTGAAATCGTTGACAAATAAACAAAATTTAGTTTTCCAACATACTTGAATATACTTCACATATTTCACAACGCCTAGAAATATTAACTTCTTAAAAACATTCATAATCTACAAATCAAGATTTTTTGTTTTGTTTCTTTATACCAAATTGCACTAGAAAAAAATAATTTGGCAACAAAATGTAAAGCTTTTCACTATAAATTTTTGAATCAAATAAAAATCTTGAATTAAATCACTAGATTGTGGATGAAAATAGAATCATGGACATGTAATAAGTGCTAAATAATGTGATATTTTCTACGCAGAATGTGAATGAATGTTGAAATTTGGAACACCACTATAACATTTTATATTGTCACTTTGGCACCTAATGAAAAATGAAAAAAACACCTGCTACAAATAGTTGATGCCAACTCAAATGGCCAGGTTAAGTTTAAAACATATTATTGTAATTAGTGTAGTTAGGTCTACTCTGGCACTCATGTACCAATACTGAATTTCCACATCAAATTCTTCAGGTTACATCACCTCACACCATTCACACAATGACATGTGGCACTTTTAAAATAAATAAAAATGCAAAAATGATATAATTTATGCAGTAGGGTGTTCAACTTTGAGACGCTTTGTGTGAGGCACAAAGCCCAACGGAAGTCATGAAAATCAGTCGGTTGGCGGTACTGCGAGACCCACCCATTCATTGCCAAGTGTCAGGAAAGTTTCTTTTCTAGACTGTATCAGTTACTAATTAATGCCATCAGGAAGCTTACAAGCGCCCTAAATAATGTGCATCAACTTAGGACCAACTAACTAACCAATAATCACACCTTGCTTATAACTGTCATCATCATTCTGTGTACATCTCCAAAATCAATATATACGTATTTTGCAAAAAATGATTTTAAAACATCTACCAAATTTTTTTGACCTTTCATAACTTTAATTTGCATGTGGTATTCAAATGTCATGTTCTTTGATGTGTTGAACCTCCTTTCACTTGCCAATAAAAAATTATGAAAAATTTGACCTATGTAATAATAGTAACTAGGCTCAATTATAGCAAAAAGTGGTAGTTTTGGAGGGACCTATTTTAAGATGATTCTATCCATACTTTAACCTCTAAATACCCAAGGCCTTTTTTGAGATTTTAGGAATTTGTTCTAAGTTGTACAAAAAGCCAGCATTTTAATAATTTGTATCAATTTTTGGAGAATTTAACCGTACAAATTCAAACTATATATTAGAGATTACATAGGAAAAGAAAACACGACTATATCACTTATGGATTGAAAGATTGTAATGTTTGATCATGAAGTTGATAAAACTATAAAAGTGATTAGAAGTCTTTTAATCTTTTTTTCACATGTCAAATATAAAAAGTTGGTCACTAGAAAAAACAAGGTTAAAGTAATAACATACATAACTCCAATCAATTTAAGGTTTCTCAAAATCTACTCTACAATTTTTTTAAAGGAATTTCTCATGTGGAGTTTTCTCTTAGATCTAGTATATTTGAGGCTTATTTTCAAGAGTTCTCAACACTACTAAAAGTCAAGATTGCAATGAACATTCTTGCACAAAATCTTAAATAGAAAAATTATGATCAATCATTTTCAAAATCGGATTTTTGTTTCTAAAATTAGATTTCAAGAAGAATTAAAAAAAATACACACTACTAAAAAAAGCAACTTGGTTAGGTTTTATTTAACTTCAAAGTATTTTTGACACCATAATTTGGTGCCTTGGGCATTTAGGGGGTAAGTTAGGCTATTTGTTTGTTGTATTTTATTTGTCACAATGAGATCTCTTGAACCATATGTATAGGGAATTTCATTAAATTGGTAGTATTCCAAATGCCATTTTCACATCTTGACATCTAGAACAAGTATACATTGCTAACATCTAGGTCAGTTTTAGATTTTAGAAATCTATGACAAACATAGATATTAGACCAAGCAGTCTAAATTTTTTAGGATTGGTATAGATTTCAAAAATCTAGAACTAGTATAGATTCTAGTACCAAAGAACACACCGGGCTACTTGATTTGAACTGCTAAAACCACCAAATTAATGAAATACTGCCATTTTAATGAAATTTGCCATATGTCCCTTGTTGCATTCTTGGTATTGTTGGGAAGTGCTTTACAAGGAGGGGTGCACAAATTTTGTTTCATGGTGTTTGGACCTATAGTGTGAAAGTTATAGATTTTTGAATTGTTTTTTTATTTTTAAAATTAGAAAATTACTTTTACTTTTATTTTGATTGTGTCAACAGTAAAATGCATGCTACTTCAACAACTAATAAACCATGTATCACCTATTACACCTGCAAGTCCCAAACCTCTTTAATGGCACCTTTTCTAATGTCACACTATTTGTTATTTCTAAATCTTAATGTTAATGAATAAAAACAAAATAACCTGCTTTATTCAAAACTCACTCTTTTCTAATACCAACAATTTCTATTTTGACACAAAAAGTTGCACATACGTGATATAATTAAGAAAATTAACAAGTATGCATAGAGTTGTAGATGAGCTTGTCTGTCAATGCACATTAGTGTAATCCTAAAAAGATGAAACCTATCATTGGGGTAGGCATTCCAAAATGGTCCAATTATTGATTGAAAAAGGTGCATCCTTTGTTTCTATAAAAATAATGAAAGTCATTCATCAAACATTTATTGTCCTTTGTAGCATTGCAATGTTAACAAACATTCTTAATCAAGCAAAAAGTCTTCCATCTAACCTTGAGAAATCCAAGTGTAGGAAAAAAATTCAAACATTAGGGAAATTGTTCCTTCAAAAAGATGAGATGGTAGTTCTTTGACTCACAATAAGGGTGATTATTTCTTTGAGTCCATGTTCTTGAGAGCTTCAAAAGTACCTCACTAGCTTAAAATATAATGAAATTAAATGGTTTTAAATATTTCTAAGTCAAAAGCCACTATTTGTACCACTACCTAACTCCCAACCTAACTCTTCAATGCAAACATCTTTTGCATCGTGTTTGAATTAGGAATGAACCTCTTAAAGTTGGAATTGCCTTTGCAAAGTTAATGATGCTTTCATTTCTATATGAATAAAGAGAAACTACATCTTAGGAGTAAATTTGCCTCAATGTCAAACTAAGTGTTCAAATTCCATATTAGAAATAGTTTTTTCAAAGTCAAGAAATTCCTTTCTCTACTTTTCTTGAGACTCCCTCCAAATTTTGGCTAAAAAATAATTCCAATTCTCCTCTAGAAGCTACAATATGCTTCTATATATGTAGAACTCTAATTTTTTGCCTATCTTTTATACTAGATTTGTCTAGTTCTAGGCATATGGAAGTATGTCCTATGTACCAATAGAATACATTTTGAAAGTTTGAAATGTTCACTAGTAATACATTATGACATAAATAGGGTGGCTTCTAAATTGTGGCACAAATAGAGTTTCCTACTTTACCATCATAAAATTTTTCCCCTCTAGTCATGTTGCTCATGTGGCGATAGTTGGCAAGATAAAGATTCTAGTTTATATTGTTTCAAATTATATTTTCTATTTGTCTTTTTTATTTTACCTAATAAGAGCATTACCACTAGGCTTGAAAACTAAGCCTAAAAACTAGATTGAAAATGATGGATGCATCCACTTTTCAAGCTATAGAAAAGTGGACAACCCCAATCAATGGCCTCCCCAATGGCCTTTTAAGAGTTTGAATAGAATTAGACCTACTGGATTTGCAGGAATTGAAGAGCCATTGCGGTGCTTCTTTGATGGTTGAAATTGTGGTTTGATGTCAAATATACTTGTTTGTGAGTGCAAATTAGATGTTCTGGGCAAGGTAATCCAACAATTAGAATTGGAATTATTCTTGTTGTATTAAATTTGCATAATGGCTTGAAAAAACTCTTAGAGTTCAAGCTAGCTCATGTTCGTGGAATGGCTTAGTAGACAATTCCATTTTGTAGGTTGAAAGGGGCTATTTTTTGAGATTGGAATGTTCAAGTCATCTGTTTTGTCAATATAGGTGGACATGCTTTAAGAAATATTTGGCGAATTCCCAACCCTCCACAATTCCGCAAATTTTTGAGATGGATTTGGCGAATTGTAGGGGACACACAAAAAAAACACCCAAAACAAAAAAGAAACAAAACAAAGCAATACCCTATACTCTTGAGCAAAGGCCTGGATGGATCGCCCCCGAAAATATTCTATACCTTACCTCAAATTGCTACAATCCTCCAGAATTCCATATTATTTGGGGCGCATAGTCTGTGACATAAAAGAGGTCCGGCTTATTACCGAGCCCCCTCCCTTTCCAATTAAGCGAAAGCCCCAGCGAAACTCGGCAATCAGCACACCCAAACTGGCCATCAATGCGCAGAATCCGCATTCCTGGCATGAATCAAAGCGCACGGAGCTCCACGTAAAACAAGCGTTTGTCGTTTGACTCGCAAAGCGGGCGATGGCGCCGCGACCTCGACGTCAACAAATCTCTCATCCATCGGGAAGTTAGATCTGTGGACCCATCGGTGGGCCGTCGGCTGCGGGACAAATCGGCGCTCTCTGTGAAACCTGCCCGTGAATTGCGACGGCCATGTCGCGCCAATCCCACTCGACCGCTTGCAAGAACTTGCCCACCTCGAACTCACAAGTCGCTGTGACTCGCCGTCACATGTAACTTAGTTGTTGGAAACTTCCCTCGAGAGGTTCCCATGGTGGCTGCAAGTTTAGCAGGGCCGCCATTGCAACTGTGTGGCGATTGTAGATCTGCACTCTGGTTGTAAGTGTTTCTGAAATTAGTCGCGTGCCATCTCGGGCCGATGAAGTTGTTATCCAGGATTTGAGTCTCGTTTAGACGGAGCTCGTGGGTTGCATGTGCAGCGTCTGGGAGCTTGAAGGAAGTGGCAGAAGCTTGGATCTGAGTGGACATGAGGAGGGGACGCCATGGAAGAACTGATTTTCAGTTTAGTGGGAAGCGTTTCGGGGACTTGTGCGTGCATTGCAATGTGTAGCAACAGGGGATTTCACAGACAAGGTTAGATATTTGGCAGGAAGTTTCTGAGCGTCGGTCGATCATTTGGAAGGGAAACTGTTGCAGCTGCGGTACGGAGCAGGGGACGCGATGGATCGCGTTTGGGCGTTCTTCCTTGTTGCAGTTCTTGTTTGTGGTTTGCAAACTTGGTTTGCAGCTGCTCAAGGTACGGTCTTGTTTTCTCGTTGGTATTGAGACCGTATCAACTGCAATGTGGGGTTAGTTTGCTCATGCGGGCGGGTGATCATCAGGTTCAGTTTTTTAGGGTGGGGCAATTGGTTCCTTGTTGCTGCAATGTTGAAAAAAGGGAATGTTGTAGATGTTGCCTGTTTTTTGTTACGTCAGCACGCTGAAATGTACGCCTCTGGTACAGTGTATCCACAGACTAGGTATTCTCTGAGCAGCACTCTGCCCAATGTCGTTCTTCTGAAACCTCAGGTTTTAGTGTTAGTGACCTGAATTAGTAATTGTCGAGGATTCTCTGACGGCGGTGTTCGTGTGATCTCAGCTCCTTTTACGGTGAGAATTGCTTGTGGGTCGAGTACGGATTCATACGCTCCAGACACGGGGGTTCTATGGTCCCGAGATATGAATTACACGGGTGGCAGCTCTGGCAACTTGACTACGGTCAGTCGGATTGCTCCGCAGCTCAACACCATCCGTTACTTTGAACTTTCAGATGGACCTGAAAATTGCTACAATGTTTCAGTTCCTAATGGCCAATACTTGATAAGGTAAAGACTCTCATGGCCTTTGTTTCTTTCGCCATCTGCAAACGTAGAACATGTTGGTCAGGCCACAACCCTCTCATGATCGCTAGTCTAAACATTTTCTCGTTCTTAACTCGATCTTGAAGTGATAATTTGTTGTTAGAGTTGGTGAAACCTTTGACTTAGTTTTTCTTAGCAGCCCCCAACTGCCCAAGCTCAAAACTGAAAATCCTCTTTGGAAGTCAGTAGCTGATTACAGTAATTCCAGCACACATTTCGATTGATAAAAAATGGAGGTTATGATTATCTCTTTCGACTGCCTTGTTTTCTCACCGGAATTCCTGCAAATTTCCTAGTTCCTTTTCATCTCCTATACATAGAAGTGGTCACTTTAGGATTGAATTCGTGTGATCGAATCCTTCACAGGCATGGCTCACATAAAATATTTTCGAAATTGCCCTTGATTGTAGAAGAATCTATGCCAATGGATTAGAGTGTTTTTTTTTAGACAAGGTTTTCTAAGGGGTAGAATAAATGTACCCCTGCATTTCCACAACATTAACTCTTTATGTTCAATTGGCTTTCACCAGGATGTATTTCAGCTTCGGCGTCACGGACAACTCCGGCCGAGAGCCCGAATTCGAAGTATCTCTAGAGGGAACACTCGTCTATTCCCTCGCGCGCAGTTGGAGCACCGTCGTGGACGACGAGTACTCTGATTCTCTTGTCCACATAGTGGACGGCGCAGCCACAGTCTGTTTCCACAGCTCGGGTCATGGCAATCCAGTGATAACCTCAATTGAAATTCTGCAGATCCACGATCAGGCCTACAAAACAAACATCACTGCATCATCTCCAGGGGGTGTGATCATGAAAACAGTGAAGCGAGTGTCAGCTGGAGCCGAGAGCTCCGGATACGGCTCCAGTTTGCAGGCTGATCCCTGGGGTGGTGACCGCTACTGGGCAACAGATCAAACGCTTTTCACTCCCGGATCTGCTGTGAGTGTGCAACGGACCACGACCAACATTTCTAAGTATGGAGACGCTCCCAATGTGTACCCTCAGGCGATTTACCAATCTGCCACCACGACTGGACCTACGAACAAGCTTTCGTATAGCATTCCTGTGCAGCCGAACCAAAACTACTCCGTGTGGTTGCACTTTGCAGAGATTGAGCCTGATATTACTGGTCCTAATATGCGAGTGTTTAATGTGTTTGCGAATGGGGCGCCTCTGTTCCCTGTTGTGGACATTGTGAAACTGGCTGGGGGTCAGTTCACGGCGCTGGTTTTGAACAAGACCGTGTTGGTGGAAGGGCGGACTTTGACGCTCTCGTTTGAGCCCTTGGCGGGTCAAATTGCCGTGAATGCTTTCGAGGTTTACCAGTTAATCTCCCAAGAGGTTCCTACTGCTGCTGAAAACGGTATGGTTGTGATCTCCTTAATGATGACTCTATGATTTCATTTGTTTTTCCTCAAAAGTTGAAGGAGTCTGTACGAGGGTTTTGACTGGTTTGGTTTGGATTTGTTGCGGTTGTTGCAGTTTGGGCACTTCAGAGGATGAAGCAGAACTTGCAGCTTCCTGCTCGGTTGGGATGGAATGGAGATCCTTGCATTCCGCAGGTTCATGCTTGGTATGGCGTGAACTGTGAATTTGAAGCGACAGCTGGTGCCTGGTTTATCAATGGCCTGTAAGAGCTCATTGACTCTTTCATCCTTTCAATCTTGTTGCGGGGAACCTAATCGGCTCAAAGGATCCCAGTTAGTGGGGATGTTTAGTGGTTTTAACTCGAAATTGTAGCAGTATACTAAATTCCTCAATACGGAGTGGAAAACGTCTGTTTTCCCATTCTGAATGGAGGTTGGAAAATGATCAAAGTATGATTTTTGTGAGCAAGGTTAGGTAGTACACTGTCCTCTAAAACTTGGAAACCAACACTTGTCCTTGAGAAATCCACAGCGTGACAGAATCTTTTACTTGAATAAATCTGCAATAGGCAGTAACCAATTTCTTTCTACGTATTCTCCAAAACTGAATGAATAGAGATTATAGCTTGTTCATGGTGACATACTTGTGGACTGGTTCACTTCGAGCATTTCCTTAAATTTCCTTGAAATGTCTCAGGGGCCTCGATTATCAAGGTATACGTGGTGAATTGGGTGACAGTGTAGCAGCACTGCAGCATCTTCAATCACTGTAAGTAGCTATTTTGTCGATCCAATTCAGTTTTTATGTTCGTAGTAGTGTTTGGAGTAAATCCCAGTAAGAAGCTGATGATTTGATTTGAAGACCACGGCATTTACAGCATATTAGTGCATCAATCTGCTTGACAAATCAATACCTCAATGTCTCTGGCTGGAATTGTCAAGAGGAATTTCGTCTTTGAAATAATCTGTCTGGATGTACGAACAACTGAATTTTGCGTGTTTATAATAATGCTGCTGCTGCTGTTGTTTGAGCAGGAATATGAGCAACAATTTGCTGAGTGGAGTTATACCGAACTCCATTGGCAACATTTCTTCTCTTACAACACTGTAAGTTCGCCAGTGAACAACTTTTATCAATTCAGAGCAAATTCACTTGGATATGTTTGCAGGATTATTGGAAAACACCTGCTCTCGATATTTTTATTATTCCTTCATAATTATTCATCATATTTTTTGCTCATATTTCTTATTGCAGGGATCTTTCGCACAACCGACTGAACGGATCCATTCCTGCAAGTCTTGGTCAACTTTCCAATCTTCAAGAATTGTAAGTGTTCTCTACAAGACTGCCGAAGATAACTGTAGCTTTATTATGAAGTTCAGAGACGACATTCTTCCTTTTCTATGTTTTCTTACTCGTTTCTCTTGAATATGCCAGGTTGCTTAATGACAATCAGTTGACTGGAGAGGTGCCGTCATCCTTGGGAGCTTTTCCAATCCGTGGTGGTGTGCTGAAGTAAGTTACGCTCAACAGATTCATCTCTCAAGTTGTTCAGAATACTGGATAACTGCCACAAGAGGCTAATTGTGCCCGCTTCCATATATTTTACAGTTAAACATTAACCACGTAGAAGCCTCAAGATGCATCACTACTTGAAGAAATCATTCCTTACTCTTTTGAACAGTAGAACTGCGTTTCAAAAGTGACTATACTTGTCATATAGCTTCCAAAGTGTGACTTTCTATTTCCAGTTTGGGCATCTAGGGGTTAACTTTACTTCAGAAATCCAGGTTGTGCATCCAAGATTCTTACTTCCAAAGCATTCAGATGTTAAAGTCACCGAGCATCTTATGCTTGAGTTTGTATTGACAACCCAAACTTCTGATCGTTGCAGCCTTGCAAATAATGGTGGACTCTGCGGACTGGGGCTTCGATCCTGTAATCAAATGTCACACGGTTTGAGGACGGCCATCATAATGGCGGTCATTGGATGCTTTATCCTCCTCCTTCTAGGCGGCTACCTGTGCTGGAAAAGACGGATGAATATTCGCGGAGCCCAACGTCTACGTAAGTGTAGTCCACTTTGATTGTATTCTTTCTTATTTCAGTTTGAGTTTTTTTTTTTAAATAAAATTAAACGTATAATTACCAATGCAACACACTTTTACCCAAACTGCATGCCAGACTTAGCATTAGCTCCAGTCGATTAGTAACCTTGCACACAAAGACACACCGAAAAGACTAAATGAGAAGACCTGAAGGCAAACTCCTAATGCAATAATGAACCACCGTCCCTGTATTGGAAGCAAGCCCGGGACTAAAATTTTTGTGTTACGTTTCTGAGAACAATAAGGTGGGTTGTTCTTAAGCTGCCCTTGCTCTAAGAGCGCCCTCTAATACTGGGCAACATTTTCGAGTTTCCAATCTTCTCATAGTGAACATTTCAGGGTGGGGACGATTTTCCCATTTCCAACTTTAAAAATTAATAACCAATTTAGTAAGTCCGAAAAACAGGAATGATATTGAGTTAAATGCCACTTCTTCCCGACTTTCAAGAGAAATGAACTGAGAAATGTTTTGAGGTGTGCAACCCCTCTGAAAATCAGTGCTCAGAGGTTCAATTCATGAACACGCCACCTTACTTTTTTACCTTTCCTTCTGTATGCAGCTCGAGACGCACCATATGCGAAGGCACGGACGACGTTTGTACGGGACGTGCAAATGGCAAGAAACGTGTTAGCCAACCACTTCAGCAGGCCTGCTCCTGCTTACTCAGAGACAACTCCGTTGAACCCCCATTAACGAAGTAGGCTCTAGTTTTTTACAGCATCGAATGTGTTTCAATAACGCATCCGATGCGCAAGCTCAGCTCCTCCTTGGTTTTCCATTCAGTAGATTATTTAGCTGTTTGTATCTGGACAGGATTTGCAGCTAGGATTTGCAACTAGCGTTTTGATGATGCGAACCGCTCAAAGAGTGGCCAAGTCAGAAAGGGCAACCATTGGGAAGCGAGCTTGTTTAGAATGCTCGACAGGTAGTCGTGGGTAGACCTCCATTGCAGCACGGTGCACCCGGCTTTGGAATTTGGGTTGGAGGGTGACTGGGTCGTAGTTGGCATACCGCGTGGTTTGATTTACATGGTTGGATAGATACCCCAAATCCGTCATTACAACACTGAGTTTCATTGGAAGTCTGTCTTCCTCCTCCGATTTCGAATTTTTCGTTTCTATGTCATGTCTAAATTTCACAGCAAACTGTTCAACGTCGTCACTGTGTATTTTGGCTGGGTGGACGTTGACAACAAGCTTTCGTAATCACAGGAACAGGAGACTTCTAGAGAACCGTCTTCGGAGTCATGGGTCTAGAAAGCACCATACAAGAGATCGATTAGTGAATGTGAATCAAGCTGATCGATCACTTTATTTTTATTTTATTTATTGCGATTTGGGATTTCTGGATGGTGTAGAGGAGATTATCTGAAGCCCAGCTCTTGCGTCCCGGATGGTGTTCAACACAAACTGTAATCGCCACAACCACAAACTTGATTTGTAACCTGTCTTAGGTGGTTGCCACCATTCTTACGTAACGTCGAGCGAAAGTCCCTCAAATCTTCATTTTATCAAGATTTACAGCTACATGTAGTCAACCAGTTCTTTTATAATGCTTTCCAGAGAATCGATTGTCACGGACGAAGACAACGTTCTCTTCCCCCACACATTTGCAACCACCTGGGCTCGGTGGATACCAAAGAACTCCGGTATCAAGATTTACAGCTACATGTAGTCAACCAGTTCTTTTATAATGCTTTCCAGAGAATTGATTGTCACGGACGAAGACAACGTTCTCTTCCCCCACACATTTGCAACCACCTGGGCTCGGTGGATACCAAAGAACTCCGGTATGAACAACCTGTAAACAAAAGCATGCTTTCATGCCACTAACAAACTCACCTAAAGAGCAAGTGGAAATAGAGGCCCTTACAGGTGCCTTCATAGATGTTTTATATATCTTGTGACCTATCATTGAGGTACTTTGCAAAAAATGATTTGATTTTTGGACTAATAGATGTATTCCTTATTTCTATAGTAATCTTGAAAGTCATCCATTTGTTGCTTGTTGGTTGGTATGTTCTTCTGGGGTTAAAGAAATGTGTAGTCTCTTTAGAAATTTAGATCAACTATAGGTAGAATGGTCATTGTGGACATCCCCACTATAGTATTTTTTGAACAACTAACTATTTTGATTAGAAAAGTACTAGTTCATTTGTATTTCAAATTTAACCCGTAAATGCCCAAGCTAAGAGCATCCCCACCAATGGCTTCCCTATCTCTATATAGATGAAGAAAGACCAAGTATAGGGATAGGAAATGCTCTTCCCCATTAGTATTGCTCTACCCTAAACATATAGGGAAGTTGACTTTGAGTTTCCTAAATCTCCTCTCATATAGAGAATTGGGCATTGAGTTCCCTAAATATTTAGGGATAGAAAACCTTGGTAGGGAGTTTTCTTCCTTATCCGGATGAAATTCATTAGAATAGGATAGGGAATGCCCTTGGTAGAGATGTTCTAAATACCATATTTTGGTGCTAACTAAACTGTAAAATTTAATACAATTTTACCAAAGTAACATTATAAAATTATTTAAAATTAAATACCCTTTAAAGTTTGTTTTAAATATGGAAAACCTAATTTTGAAAAAAATTGTTTATGATTTTTTTGTTGTAGATTTTGTATAAGTGTGTCCATTGCAAATCTTGATAGTCTTGATTTTTTAGTCCTATAAGCTCTCGGAAATGAGCATCAAATACATTGGATCTTGAAAGAATAATCCCATTTGAAATTCATTTAAAGAAATTGCAGAGTAGATTTTGAAAAGCCATAAATCAATTATATTGCATACATTATGTTATATTATGTTATGCCCTTAAACCTCTAATTTTTTTCATGACTACAAATCTAGATTTCATATTTTAAAGAAGAATGAAAGATTTCAAATCATTTTCAAAGATTTAACACCCTCTTGATCAAATATTATAATCTTTCAATTTATAGGTAATATTGTTATGTTTTCTTTTCCCATGTGATCCATAAAAAGTCTAGTTTAAACTCATATAGTTGTAGCTTAAAAAATTTGATAAAAATGATCAAAATTTGGACTTTTTGTTTAGTTTTGAGTAAATTCCAAAAATCTCAAAAAAGGCCTTGGGCATTTGGGGTTTAAGAAGTGCAATCCTACATTCTTTAGTAGTGATTTTTCTAGGCTTACATGTTTCACAGGTTAGGTGGCTTCAAAATTATTTGTTGTACCAATAATTTTGTGATATTTTAAGTTTGGAAGAAAAATTCATTTTGAGATGATGTTGAATTGAGAGGCATATATTTGACTTCAAAGGCTATTCTAAGCATTACAATAGACAAAATTAGGCGACGATTTTTTTTTTAACAATGAATTAGTGATCTATAACCTTAATCCTAGAACAAAAGAATTTGGGAACTCCAATTTTGGATCATTGAAAGTTTTAAATGGCTATTAGATATGCAATTATATATGGATGGCACAATACTATTTTCAAGTTCAACAACCAAGAGTAATCTCAATTTTGGGATCGTTCAAATGGCTATTGGATGCATACATTGCTGAATTCAATAGTGCTCAATAAATTCAATAAGTTCAACAAGATCAATAGGACTCAACAAATTCTCAATAGCTTCATTAAATAATTGATTCTCAATAGTGCTTTTAAGTTGAAACTCTCAAATTTAGAATTTAGTAATGCTCAACAATCAACAAATTCAACAAGTTGAATAAAACTCTCGCATTCTCAAATCTCAAATCATCTTCATGCTTTATACAACATTGTCCAATTTAGCAATCAGTCTACTAACAATCTCTAATCTCTACCAATTCGCTAATTGCTATGGACTTACTCTCTAACCCTCAAAATAAATTGGTAGAGTTTAAAATTTACATTCTAGATTTAGAAATTATAGTTTTGGATAAATTTTAGAGTTTAAATGCTTCCAAATTTATTTGAAAAGATATACAATATAAGAAAGATTTCAAGTCTAAATATATAAAAAATTTCTAACAATTATGTACAACGTCTTTTCATTTATTGCTAACTTCAAAATAGTTGGAGAAGTCATATATTAATGTTATGGATCCGCGCCTTACACCATAATGGAAGAATTCTTAAAATTTGGATGGATATAGATGGTAGTTTCCATTCATGTCTACAAATCCAGAGATGTCTTACTTAGATCCCCAAATCACCTCTAAACTATTGTTTCTTCAAATCAACAAAAAAATGTTTTTCAAAATTATATTAAAGATTTGACTATAAAATCTTGTTCATACTATCAAATTAGTGAACATTCTTAACCCCTAAAGTTCCATGACTATGTTTTCACTAAAAATGCTGGAAAACTGCCATTTTTAATACAAGTACCAAATTTTTGAAAAAAACACTTTTTTTGACACATGTAGGTGTAGGCTTTGATTTGTAGTATGCTGACTAGAAAATATGTGGTAAGAAGTTCACTTTTCTATGAAAAAATGACCAAAATGGTGGTGCTTCTTAGAATAATTTTTCCTAGACAAGTTGGCCACATGCTTGAAATTTTTTAGATCATTTGGAATTGTACAATATATAGAAAAAAAATAGTAAGTAAAAAGGAGAGAATTTATGTTTAAAAATATTAAATTATTAAGAATTTAATTACAAAATTGAAAAGTGCCAATCCCAATGGTTGAAATGCTGTAATAAACAATCTACATCCTATGTTTTTATTTTTTTTCAAAAATATTGAAAATTGGGTAAGATAGGGGATTTCAAAATTACTTTATTTTAGAGTAGGAAATCCATAATTACCCGCAAACAAAAAATCCTCATAACTTTTGACTCATTGATCAAAATGAAATGATTCAAATCTTTCCACATATATATAAGTTTTTGTTTTAAGAAAAGTGATTTTTTTTATTTGTCCAAACTACCTAATTAAAAAAAAGTAAAATATTAGGGTATAAATTTTCATTCATATTTCCAAATGTCATGAAATTTAGTGCGAATGAAAGATATTCCTTGCCCCTACCTTTTGTTAAAATTTGAGCCAAAAATATGAAACTCTCTGATCACAAATTTTCTATGTAGTCAAAAAATGTAGCTTGGTCCTTTAGAGGTTAAATAAGTTTTTTTCACCATGTGGATTTTGAGATACTTGCAATTGAAGTTTATTTTTTGGGGTGGAATGACCTTAAGAGGGCTATCTCAAAATCCTACAAATAGTGTGACTTTGAAAATAAGAGAAACCAAAGAACCTTTTTAAAGTCTCTTTAGTTGATATCTTATTAACTTGAATCTATCTATTAGAGAAGTGAGTATTGAATGTTGTTGCTTGTTCCCAAAGCTTAGTTCATAGCCTTTCTTGTCAATATTATGTTTTGATTAATTACTCTATGTCATCTACAATCTTTGCCTATACCATATCATATCAACACGGCCTCCTTCCAAGCTTAACTTAGGGTCGGTCACGGTGTGAACACCTTCCAGATCAGGAGAAAGCAATGCTGGAATTCGTCTAAGGTACCGGAATACAGTAAAGGCGAGAACCAGTAAGCTTACATGTTGACACCTGGTGCCACCAATCCAACCCGAGTGTCAAGCAAAGCCAGACCCAGCAAGCCCTCGAATCCTGCAACCAGACTGATTCCTCTCAGGTCGGAAACAAATCGCGTAATCTACAGCTTCAAGCGGTTCATCGAATCCTGTGCAGCTTTTTAAATACATGTCATGTGCATGAAATTCACTCTTTCATGTGCGTCAAACAGTAAACTAAAATAAACAAGTGAACTATAATAAGATTTGTCATGAGCCAATTGCCAAGTGGGGATTCACCGACTGCTGCCATGTGCCTCCAAAAGATCTCTCTTCCTCCTGTAGATCATAATCAATAAACCCAACTCGAACCCTCTCTCGAACCCCAACTCCTTCAATTCAATGCATTCCTCTCGCACTTTGGGTACGATTGCCGTTAGAATTTGAAGCTTTCCTGCAGGCATTGAGCGACACGATGAACTGGTTGCACAGAAACAACCCCTTCGATGATGTCCGAGACAGATACAGCTATCCGTCGCCGGCTTATGATCAAGGTGACGTGAATTATGGCTATGGCTATGGCTATGATTCATATGCGAACCGCTCCACGTCCATGGCGCCCCCAAAATCCATGGATTACGATTACAGATATGAAGAAGCTCCAGCAAGTGGCGGATTCGGGAGGTCGGTGGGAGATTCATCGCATGATCGGTACGAGTACAGAAGCTACGACGAGCAGCCCTCTTACTCTCGACACAGAGTTTACGACGAAACTGCTGTTTATAGCGATGGGTACAACGATTACGGGGAGCAGTACCACCATTACAGTGATGGCTACAACAATTTTGGGGCGGAGCCTGAGGTTGATTTGTTCCGAAACGCCTACGATTTCCGACGCGCGGAGACGACGACAGGCGTAACGAAGTCCGCATTTGCAGAGGAAGTGACCGGCGTGGCGGAGGCGTCGGAGGATGTTTTGGTGAAGATTCGCGGCGCCATGGTGCATTTGGTTGATGATGAGGAGAGTCCTCTGCTAGCGGAGGGGACGTTTTCAGTCGTTCGGATTGCGCAAGCAGGCACGGGGATCGTCGCCATTGTGAGAGTGGGCGACAGTTTGCAGTGGCCGTTGACGAAAGATGAACCCGCCGTGAAGCTGGATTCCAGTCACTACTTCTTCACGATTCGCGTGCCGCGTCGCGTGGACGACATGGACAGGGAGACGGCTGGTGGTAGCCACGAGTCGTTGAGCTATGGCGTCACGTTCACCGTCGAGGGTCAAGAGCGCGAGTTTCATGAGCTCGATGGAATTTTGAGTCAGTATTGTGGATTCTCCACTCCTCAGCTTGCCCATGGTGAGAGTTCAGAGAAAGATGAATTTGATGGCGCTTTTGGGTATGGCCACGGCAACGCAGTGCCCAGTGCCAGGATTGTTCCTCAAAACGTCGTCTCCAGCCACGGAAAGCGAGTAATTCTCTCTCTCCACTACCTCTCTAAATCAAAACAGCATGGAAAAAAATCTAGTGAATTTCACAGGCAATCGATGACCTTTCAAACACTCAAAAGTTTCAGTGGAGTTTTGAGCGTTTGAAGCTCAGAGATACCGCATGAAATCTCTTTCTTAAAGGGAACGATCAAATCTTCTCGTCCATTCTCTAACAACTCAAACCCTAATCGCAGGTGACGGAGAGCAGCGAAGCCGAGTTCTGGCGCACAATGGCGCCTAACGTGGATGACTACAACAGCGAAATCGCGAAGACCATGGCCAAGGGCACGGGGAGTCTCATCAAGGGCATCTTCTGGTTGCGCGATTCGACGCTGGCGCAACTGGATAGCGGCAGCTCGTTTGTGCGGGGAAGAGTGAAACCGAATTCCACGCCGAGCACCATCACTCCACGAACCCTGCGCAACATGAAGAGGTAAGGAGCAAAAGTAATGGGTGAGGTCGCAATTTCTGCTTGAATTGGTTCTTGTTTTGTTGGCTAGATGGTGTTTCTGATGAACAGCGATCGTTGTTTTAGGGTGAGGAACATGACTGTAGCGACGGAGCATGTGGCGACGAGTATGTTGGACGGGGTGGTGAAGGCGGTGGGCTTGTTCTCTGGGGCTCTCTTCAAGTCGCAAGCTGGGAAGAAGTTCTTCCAGTTGTTGCCTGGCGAGGTGGCTTTGGTGTCCATGGATGCTTTCGGTACGACACTCACTATTTCTTTTAATTTTTGTACACAAATGAAAGAAATTTCATTGCCAAACTGTGGTAAATCGATCCTTTTTCCTTACGTAGATGTAGAAGTTTTGCTTTTGTTTCTTGGGGCGATACAGCTGATCGGAAAACCACGATGCAGCACTCCTCAAATACTAAGGAATATGAGTGGTTCCCCTGTGGGCTGTATTGCCTCCAAAAGAAACCGATAAGTTACAATAAAACATTTTGTATTAGATAATCTTTGGAAGCTTCGAGGCTTGATAATGTTCATGTCCGACTATTAGGTTACACGTTACAAAAAGCGCGAAAAGATGTTTGTCACTTGGTAATGTGTCACAAAGTCTGAGTAGCATTCTAAATCTAACCTTGCAGCAGGAGAATATCAAGCCGTCCTTATAAATGTAGAATATTGATTTCTAGTTTTTCTATTTTTGAGTAGAAAGGTTATTGTTTATAATCTTCTATTGACTGCCCAATGAAATTGTGACAATTGTTTCAAAACTTAGACTGGACGTCATGAATATATAGCAATTCTGTTGAAGCTGTCAATACGGCTTGTATTTTGTTAAAGCTACAGCTAATGTTGCTAATGTTGCTAATACCATAATGATTTTCTACGAATTCGAAAGCAAATTGAACTGGTGACATTCAAACTTCGAAAATATGTCTCACTAAGCTTTAGATGTCATGGAATATCTGTTTTTTCCAAATAGTTGCTTAGGATTGATTGATGAGTCACTCAGTACAACCCACAGGAAGGCCTCAAGGAATGATGTACAATACATTTTGAAGTTCAACTGTCTAATCTTGAAAAGAGTCAATACATAAATTTTACTTGTATCCGGTGGGCACGGGATAGAGGCTTTGAAAGAACACTCTCGATCCGAATATGTTTTTTTTGGAATTTTACCTTTTTATAGTAATTATGCGGAGTTTGATTCTTATTAGAATAAAGCAACCTAAGATATCTGTCCTGTTGTCTTACAAATGCCATGGTCTGGATGAACGTAGGTTGGGAATTTAGAAGGAACAAACTCTTCATTAGCACGAGTTCAGTTATGAATGAGATGATTGATCAATTCTAATACAGTACCGGTATTCTGAAGCAGTGAAATTGAAATTGATGTTGAAATTTTTCCTGGCTGTTGCAGCGAAAGTATTTGATGCAGTGGAGAAGGCGGGTTCTGATGTAATGCATTCGTCAGCCCGAGCCACGCAGGACGTTGTTGCCCACAGGTGTGTGCTTTGTCATGATTTGAACTTTTAATCGAACGAAACAAACACGACCCGTAAGAGAATCTGGCTGGAGGGCGAATGTAAATGAGGAGCTTTTGAGGCAAAATGACATGTGGCTGTGGCTTGAGAAGAACATCTTCATTTACAAGTGTTCCTTTTCTTTCCATCCCTACATTAATTTATTCACAGCCTTGCGCTAAAATGATGAAGCTCCTATCAGTACGCGAGCTAGTCACATTGCTAAAGAAGAGAGAAAAATTGTCATTCTAGCATAATTGGAAAGCATTTCATCATTTCGTAGAGCTCCTGCAGTAAGCTCTTGAACAAGCTCATCACCCACCCACTGGATGTAAATTCTCGTAGGGGATAATAACAACAGTTTCCAAGTTCCTCATCTCTCATAAATTGTGGCAATTGTTTGTGTTTTTGTGCTTGGATTCTATTAATTGCTTGGCTGCGTGGGGACGTGGTTCAGGTACGGTGAAGATGCAGGGCAAGTGACAGGGAGCACCTTGTCCACAGCTGGACATGCGTTTGCAACAGCGTGGACAGTGTCGAAGATGCGCAGCGCTCTCAATCCAGCCAAATTCAGGCCTTCCAAGACGGGAATGCTCAAAGCAGCAGCAAAAGCTGTTGCTTCCGGAGCTCGCTCGAAGTAAATTAATGGGATAAAAGCAAAGTTCGTGGTATGGAACTTAGATCCAAGTGTTACTGGTAATTACTTTTAATGCTGAAATGGATAGGTGTAAATATGAACAGAATGCTGTGGAGGCAATCGCACACTTAGTGATCTGTTGAGATGGAAGCAGAATCTTGTTTCCTCAATTGACCTAAATTATGAAAAGAGGGACTTACAGTGATTTATCCGATTAGTGATTGATTGGAAGACTTATTCACAAAAGACACATTATTTATAATATATGGGTCCAAGCTGGTATATATTATTGTATTGCAGTAATTTGTGCCCTCATTATAGGATAAATCATTGCATATAGACCACTTGGTCTTCTCAAGTTTATCAAAATATGAAGAACATGTATTGAAAATAATGTAAATTACTAGGCTAATACACACTCATAGATGCAAACACATCTTGTAATGCAGATGAAGAAGATAGTACATACTTCAACATGTTTACTACATCTTATTGAAAAACACAATACAAGTATGATTCAAAGAGCATTTAGTGATGAGTTGGAAGGACAAGTACTATCAACATTGTCTACCATCAATAAGGTATGTTTGCACTTGGTATAAGGGTGATGTTTGCAATGTGAATCCAATATAGAAGTAGATCTAAATTTGCTCCGAAGATCTTTAGTAACAACACTCTTTACTATTAAGTTAATGAATCTAAGCACATCATTTGAATAACTAGTAGAGTAGTGTGGAAGGTTAACTACAAAATTCAAATTTAAAAATCGTTCAATATGATGATTGCTAATGTTACAATATGTAATTTTTATATTCATAATACAACAACATTTTTAAATCTATTTTAGGTGAATGACTTCATTTCAATCATTTATGCAATTATTTAAATCATTTTTTATCTTTCTACTGAAAATGACTTGACAATAATCTCTACATTATGCTCCTAGATTTCACAGAAGGTAAAGTGGCCACTTTAGTATATGATCTACACTAAAGGGGAACTTTTGTATATAGAAAATAGTCAAACTTTGCAAAAAAGTCAAAGATTTTTAAGAATTGTACATGGAAGTGGGCAATGTTTGCAAGAAGAGAATGAAAAAATGTTGATCTAAAAATTTATAGAGAAAGGTCTATGAAAAGTAGAATAAGCTAGTTTTTGACTTTTGGAAGACTAATTTTATCATTGAATGTGAAGTAGTTTTGGTTGTGTTTAGTTTGCCAACAAGAGAAAAGCTACTCTTAAAATGTACACATCATTGAAGTAGGTGAAACAATTCTAATTCTAGCCAAAACTTGAAATTAGTTTTCATATTTTAATTTTATATGGAAGTCTATCCTAAGTATACTAAATAAACCAAAGATCATACTTCCTATTAGCATTCTTTGTAGTTAGTACCAAAATGGTTGTGTAAGATAATTTACTATGTGTAGAACAAAATTATAAATCAATGACATTATAGTCATGGAAGAAAAAATGAAAAAGAAGTAATTTCTAATTGCATATGTTTTTTAAGAAAATGCCTTTTATTGTGTACATTTTGGAATTTTAGGGAATTAGTGAAAAATATTCAAAGGTGAAGGTTGTAAGAAGTTGTCTATTTAACTTAGATGAATTCAAAATTCTTTTAATGCATATTTGGAAAAGAAAGGAATAATAATAACAATTCTTCAAATATGACATTAATTTGAAAGAAGTTTATCAAAAGAATGTTCCCTTAAAAAGTTTCTACTTCTACAATATTAAAATTGGTCTATTGATACCTAAAATGGTGTAGGATCTAGGTTTGGTTTTAGATATGATATGCCTATTTTCAACACTTTTGAAAATTAATAGTTTATTCATTGGTGTTCCAAAAATTCATTCCAAAATCCTCTTTGACTACCAACAAGATCCAATAAATTCCATCCTTGGGACCATCCTCATTCAATTAGTGGGACAATATTAGGTGTATTTGAGGTAGAAGATGCTATAAGTGCACTTATTTGAAAAGCTCTTTCTAATACATAGGTACATATTGGAGTTTTGAATAAACCAATAGTAAACATAAAGCTTTAAATTTAGATCCCCATGCCAATATAGCTTGAACAATCTATAACTAATCTTAGACTAAAAGGGCAAAAAATTTGAAACAATTTAATTTAGATGCCACTTCTATTTGTCTTTCATGGAGAATTTATAAAAAAAAATTGAAGCACTTTAATTTCCTCCAAAATGTGATAAGTGGTTAAATGGTCTTTTTATGGACCCGTACATTACCTTTGAGCTTCTCCAATGCAAATTGGAATGAGGTCCTCCAATTGAATTTCTAACTTTTGACTAGTTTACAATTAGAACTTGAATTTTTTTCATTGGAAATGCACTAAGAGGGTTGCTATTATGTAAGTCTAGAATCATGATCACATGAGTCTAGAAGACTACACACCCATGTTATAAGTGTCTATATTATAAAAACCCTCCATGATTATAGGGTATCAATGTTATAGGTGTTTATGTTATAAGCACTTTCAATTGTTGTAGGATATCCACTTATACATATATTCAAGGTTCATATGTTCACATGCTAGCATTGTTGGTGCATTCAAAAGTACTTTGTATAGGTATAGAAAACTCAAATTTAGACATTGGACAATGAAAATAAACCACGTCAAAGTTAGCTAAAAGAAATAAATTATAGAGAAGTTGGCAAATCATGGTTACTAATGCACATTTTACTCCAAATTGCATCAATTTGGAGTGCAAAGTGCATTGATAAATGTAGTTTGCCAAAAATACTATAGTTTTTTTCTTTTGTCTAGCTTATGAAATGGTTTATTTTCTTTGTCTAATGTCTAATGTGCTTCTAGTGATAGAAGTTTCAACTTCTAATTCTAAAACAATGAAAAATTAGATTTGCATTTAGTAAGCCAAATTGTGTTGGACATTTGTGATGCCCTTATGGCATTGTCACTATCCTCGAAATTGATGTTGATTTCTCAAAAAATCACAAGCCTTTGATCTTGTGAGATTTAATCTGAGCTGTCCAATTATGAAATATGAAATGAATACCGGGTATATACACAATATCGGATATGGATATGGGATGAATACTGAATTCAAATATTGGATAGAAATACAATACTAGATATGGATATCAAATACAAATACAATACCGGATACAAATATGGGAGGAATTGTCCCATATTGATTGTTACTATGTTGGTTTTTGAAAATTACAAGAGGGGGAGGGGGAAGGGGGGTTGCAAATGAAAATCTTTAAATCTTTAAAACCAAAATATGCAAGTCACTTTTAGGTGGATAGTGAGCATTGATGCATTGTGAGTCACTATCCACCTAAAAGATGGCACTTACTACGGGGTGGTGAAATCTCCACGGGTAACCTCTCATAGCGAGTTCCAATCTAGGTGGTATGCCTGGCAACTTAGAGCATCACCACTTGACTTGCAAAATGCGGTGGATTTTTGGCTAGCAAAATCCAATTCTATCTACTTTGCAAGTCAGGTGTTGAGATGCACCCCAACTGTGACTTCTTAACAAGCCACTGTAGATAAGTACGTGGAGATCCCACCACTGAACCGATCTAGAATTGTAGTTCCAAGTTCGAATCACATGCAGGCACGTCGAGGAAGTGTTGGAACAAGTGGTGCAACGTCGTGTCTCGAGTGCTACAACATTTTGTCTTGTTTGTGAAAGTACGTACAAGTTCCACATAATTTTGTCTGACTTTGTTTTACAGCCTATTAGCAAGCTAGCTTTGAATTGGCAAATGAAAACCTTTTTTGCAAGCCGTGGACAACTTTGCCAGTTGGCTTGTTACCAAGTCATTTGTTTTGCAGGACGGGTGGGGCGGTTTGATAAACCTTCATTAGAAAGTCATCCACTTTGCGGGATGCGTGGAGATACTCTTAGGACACCACACCTTGAGTTAGCAAAATCAACTCCCATGACCATGCCCAAATCTTAGTGTACTATTGTTGAAATTATTATTGTTAATGTTATTCCATTTTTTCAATTATTATTTTTTGAATAACAATGACCAGGGTTGTTATTGGTTATTGCTCACCAAAATTGAATGTAAAGTGCTCAGACATCAATCAATATTGGTCTCTTTTAAATATTCTCCATCTACACTTTGTTGCAATCCTTCTTTGAAGATTGGCCGCACCTTGTGGCAAAAATCTACCCTAACATCACGATAGTGAGTGTTTTGGAGGTTGAACTATCTCTTTGCCATCTTGGCCCTATGTAAGAGTTGGTTTCTATTAGCTATTTGGAGCTCCAACCAGTAGAGGAAGTCCAACCAGCTAATTGGAGCTAAAGGTAGAATAGGAGATTTCCATTATGGCTAGATGTCCAGAATTTGTTGTTGGTAATCCTATAGCCATATCCTATAGCTTATTGCTAGTGGTGGTAGTTTTTTGTATGAAAATGAAGGTGTGTGTGGAATGTGCAACTCATGAAAGTGTCTTGATCTTATAAATCCCGGAGTTTTTTTACTTGCTTGAAATAGCCCCTTTAAGTGGAGCTTCTCCAACCTCTCCAACTCTATGTTTCTACTTAATACAAATTGGAGCTTGGAAGGCCAATGAGACAAACAAGTGCTAAAGATTTTCTAAGAATGGAGAGCACTAGGACCTCTAGGTTCATGGAGGTTTAGGAGCCCAATGGAAATCAATCCTAAGGGGTAGGGGTAGTGATGCTTTTAATCCCTAAATGTCAAAGGCACAAAATTCTAGTGTTTACAATACTTTGAAGTTACATAAAACCTAACCAAGTTGCTATTTTTAATAATTTATTTAGGAAAAACTCTTTTTGAAGTCTAATTTTAGCATCAAAAATTCAATTTTGAAAATGATTGATTATGATTTTTCTATTCAGGCTTTTGTACATGAGTGTCTATTGCAATCTTGACTTTTTATATTGTTGAGAATTTTTGGAAATGAACCTCAAATATACTAGATCTTAGACAAAAACTCACATTAAAAATTTATTTAAAAAAATTGTAGAAGAGATTTTGAGAAGCCATAAATTGATTGGGGTTAAGAATATTATATCCTAAAACCGCATATTTTTTTGGTGACCAATATTTTAGATTTGACATGTGAAAAGAGGATTGAAAGATTTCAAGTCACTTTCATAGTTTTAACACCTTCACAATCACACAATATAATCTTTCAATTTGTAAGTGATATTTGTTCTTTTTCTATGTGATCTCTAACATATCTAGTTTGAATTTGTATGGTTACAATTTAAAAAAATTGATACAACTTATCAAAATGTTGGCTTTTTGTTCAATTTAGAGCAAATTCCTAGAATCTTGGAAAGGCCTTGGATATTTAAGGGTTAGGTAGGAGTGGCTAAGTCCACCCATGCTCCAAAAACTTCATATAGAAGTTTACCATTAATTGTCATTGTAAGGATGAAAAATGGGGCATTGACAAAGTGGTGTCAATTTGGAATTCCCAATGCACAATTTTAGGAATGGTTGGAATTAAGTTTGATTTGGAAGTAGACAAAAATTCAATACATGTACATGATGTGGAATTATGAGTGGTGGGAAACTTTATATCATCCTAAACAATTACATTTACCATGA
Organism: Pseudoscleropodium purum; assembly: GCA_963969395.1. Classification (NCBI taxonomy): domain Eukaryota; kingdom Viridiplantae; phylum Streptophyta; class Bryopsida; order Hypnales; family Brachytheciaceae; genus Pseudoscleropodium; species Pseudoscleropodium purum. Next base: position 22,569,556 of record OZ017797.1, read on the forward strand.
TGCTACAATTTAAAGTTAGCACACCTTCATTTTTGGACTCCATTTGCACCATTAAAGGACAAGTGTTTGACATTTCATGGTTGTACATATGAACTCAAATAGCACCCTACTATTGTGATCTTTAGAAAATCATATTTAATTTAGTTGAACTCTAATAATTACAAATCAAATTGTGATGGATGTGTCTTTCTCTCTTCTCTCTTAAAATTTGTTAGAAAATGATTTGATCGACATAGTGCATATCCTAAGCCAAAATGCTCTTAAATGGGCAGTTTCTGCACCTGTTTACTCACTATTTGCACTCTCGTTCTTGCCAGTTTCTGTGTGCACATCCATCGGAGCGAATGCAAAGCCATGCCAACAATAAATCCAACAATGCACTTTTCCCATGAAAAATCTTTCCACCGCCCAAATATCTGCCACTTTTCTCATTTTCCCATCTGACCAACTCCGTGAAATGACGACACGCGTCCTCAGCAACGCCAAAATCTCGCCAGATCACACGGGGCCTTTTTACGTTCTTTTGAGTTCCCAACAGTTCCCCTCACCAAAAGTTCCCCAATGGCGTTCCCAACACTCTTCGGAGACAGTTGCCCCGAAGCTCTTCACTGGCAAGTCCAGTACTCATTCTGCAACTCACGAATTTGCCTTCCTCGATTGCAACACTGCCATCTCTGGCTCAAGAGATCGCTCCTCCGTGTTGGGTAGCTCCTGGAATTGCGAATCATGTGGAGTCCGCGGTGATCGGCGGGGGTTATTAATGTCCCCGGTGCTTTTTCGATCTCGGCTTCCGATTTCGTTGCTTACAGTCTCTGTTATTGTGGGCTGAATGCCTGACTTGAAAGTCTGGTTTGATTGTGCATTGGCTTGCGCTATTCTATAGATTTAGGTCTTGTATGGATCGATTTTAGTCTGGATTGTGTTTCTTATGCCGTGTCCAAGCTTTGTGAGCTCCTTTTTTCGTACGAGATGCTGTGATTATTGGAAGCTTTACTTGATCGCGCATTGATGAGTAGTACCGTATCGGGAGGTTTGAATCCTATTTGAATCTTTTATCGTATCAATTGGGATTTTTTGTGCCATGTCCAAGAGTTTTCGGCTTTTGGGGTTACGGGGATGCTGGTTTGAGGATGATTTAAAGCTTGAATCCTCTATACGGATTGAATCAGGCTTTGTTACCCATGATTGGCTTGTCTTGAATTTGAGATTTTTGGATTTCTCTCGTCGCTTGATGGTTTCGATCGCACTTTTTGGGTGCGTGGAGTTTTCGGAATTTGATCCTGATGCTGTGGACTCGCTCGGAGAATTTGTGCTTCGATCGATTGGGTGCGTAGGACGCTTAATGTCGTGGATGGTGTGTGCCTAGCAACTGTGGGAGAGATTTTGAAGTGGTGTTACAGAGTTCACTTTGGTATTCGAGCATACTGTGGGTACCAGACTTGGAGATTGCACCTCGGTCGCTATGGAGGGAGCTCGCTGGTGGATGGGCTGTCAACCACATATCCGTCTTCTCCGAGGAGTCGTGCGCTCTAGAATCGAAATTGGAGCTATTGAGGCGCCGTTGCATAAATGTGTGGCTTTGTATATGGCTGACATTCAAGAACATTCTGCTCTTGAGGATGAGAAGGTGCTTCTTACTATCGCAGGTAATGCATGTCCCTCTTCATCAAACTCTGCAATTCAAACCCATTACCGGTTCTTCAAGTTCGCGATTTAGGATGCGTGATTCTGTTGATTGGTTGGTGCTTTATTGTGAAAAATAGCAATTGCTAGGTTGCACAGGAAGATTCCATATTTGAGTTATTTAGCACAATCTCATAATTTTAATCAGATGCTACGGCTTTGCGTGATCCAGTTATAAAAAACTTAAATCTTAGGAATTGAGTCTCACAATAGAAAGAGGGGAGTGGCTATGTCTTACAATGTAGTCTTCTTCTTGAATAGTAGCCCCCTATAGATCTGTAGATTTGAAGTCTTCATTGAAAGCTCGCTGAGATAGAGTGAATACTAACTGAGAGGATCTAGGAGTTTAGTTCGGGGTTAAAAGCCTTCAGTTGTTCTACGATGGACTGATGTATTTAATTTTTAGCCCTGATTTGCTCAAAACTCATCCCTGGCTGTGTCGAAATTCTCCAAACGTGATGCACTGATACAGTTTTGAAGTACGACGTTCTTTTGATTGCAGGTGGGGAAGTCACAGCAATAGAGGCGTCGTTCATGTGGTTGGGTGGATGGAGGCCATCATGTGCATTGTTATTGGTGTATTCTCTTATGCGTGTGCAACTTCAGGACGGGATTCGCAGTTTTGGACTTGGCATCGAGAAATTGGTTCGTTCAGAGGCAGTCTTATCCGGCAAGCAACTCGTCAACCTATGCAATATTCAGAAACGTGTACGTTATGAAGAGAACAAACTATCCAAGAAGTTAGCTACAATTCAGGTAACCTTGTTTGGACCTATTTCTAGGTCACAGATGTGATCGTCGTATTTGTTTAAATGGCGAAACTTCATGAAATTGGCATATTTCCAGATCTGCAACACTCGACAGACTCGATCTCGGATCTAAACCAGTCCCAGTTTTCAGAGGTCTGTGCATTGGAATGTCACACTTTTGGTGCATTGAAACATGCCATTTTAACGAGTATGACCATTGTGATTTGTGTCAAGAAATGTTTAGACTTGAGAAGAAGCTAGTGTTCTAAAGAGACGTGCTGAATATCTTGCAGATGCTTGTAAGCGACCAAGATGTGATTGCAGCCGTTCTGATAGGCGCCGGTACTAAACCAGCTAGGTCCAACAAGAGTGACTTAAAGAGTGTCCTCAGGCCTCGAATGTCCCGGCTGAAGAAACTTCTGATGCAGGCAGATCAGCTTCGTTTGCAGACGCTGCATCAGCTGTTTTTGGTACTGACCCCTGTTCAAGTAGCCCATTGCGCCATAGCCGCATTTGAGTTGGTCTTCAGTGTGCACGCACTGGGTGTCTCAGATCAGAGTAGAGTACAAGCAGGCTCTCGCCCAATCTCATTTGTGAAGCCTTTGCCTCCTCGATTACCATTTAGTTTTGAGTCCTTTGGTTCACCACCGGTTTGTGTTCGTTATAGAGCACGAGGTGAAGAGTCCGTGCAGAAGGCGTCGCTTAATATGTGGTGTCACCGAAGTACTTGTCAAACCTAATGATAAATTTTGGTTATTGTGGTTTCTGTGGGTGAGAAGAGCCGTGCTTTCGGAATCCAACATGTCAGCGAAGTTGTGACTGGAATAGCAGATTCTGGGAGTAGGTAGTTCTTGGACAGGATCGATGGAGGTTGCAATGTTGAGCAGGCCCTGCTTTGGGTGCTTGTGTCGAGTATCCGGCGTCGCAAGATTGTAATACGTTGCTTAGAATAATATAATATATTGGAGCTATGACCAAGCCTATGTTTTGAGCTGGAAACACCAACAGTAGGTGCGCACCCAAAATCTCCACTTTTGTAATGATATGACACTCAGTCTTCTATGAATTTTCAATTGTGAAAGCATAGGGTAATTACTCATGTCTCTACATTATTACCCTTAAAAAATAAAATTCCTCAATTCCCATTGGATGCTCTTGAAGCATTTTAGTGGATTTGGAACATGGTTGAAACACTAGCTTCCTCCAAATGAATCTACATTCCACAAAAAAATGGTGCTTTTTGTATGGGAATTATCTTACTTCAAATTTCCCATTACTCTCCACTCAATCTTTCTAAATTTTCTATTGCATCCCCCAGGTCCTATTCCATTCTATACTCCTAATGACAATTGATTTGGAAGTTTTGGGGTTGAGGTCTGGAGACTTTGGCAATGGAAATTTAACATTTACAAAGATATTAAAGCCCGAAAAGAATGATCATTGAGAGTGTTTTTGGAAAATGGCATAAACCTCCTATTGCTACTGCATTTTTGTACATACACCATCATTGAGATGAGAAAAAACATCTCCTTGGCATTTGCTATTGTACAAATTGAAGATCCCATGTATAGATTTGTCTAGTTGTTGCTTGACATAGCGTGTTGTTGCCATAGACTATTGTGGCTATACAGGAGATCTTTCAATTGGATCTTGACATCTATAGGCAACCACCTTGTATACATTATCTAGAAGTTGTTGATGGTACATGGTTTACAATTGTTAATAAAGTTGATGTGAACAAGGATCCAATAGGTGTCGATGCATCGTGGTCGTTGATGAACTACAGATATGGTCTTAGGAACGCAAGACACATAGCCAAATCCTATCAAATATCTTGCTCCACTAGAAGAAAAATATGTTTGACACAACCAACTACTACACAACTAGTGTCCTATACAACTATCATACAACTAGTTTCCTCTCTATTTGCACCAAATCTAATGTAATTGTTTGATGTTGTTATTTTACAACATTCATACATTGTTTTAGTTGCAAAGTAGTCATTCTAGAGTTGCAAAAAACGTCTAGGAAACAACTAGTGTCCTATGCAACTATCATGCAATTAGAAAATGACCAATGTTGTTTCCTAGTTGCTTTCTAGTTGCACACTAATTGGTTTTTAGCTGCACATTAGTTGTTTTATAGTTGCTTTCAAAGTTCATTCGTATTTGTCTTATATTAATTGTCCTATATCATTTGTAAAAAATACCATTGGATTGAACATTTTAGACTTGTAAATTGTTGTAGTCTTATACAAAGAATTTTTTGGATAAAATACTAGGATTTTTACAATTTGTAGATTTCTATAATCTATAAAAATAAAAAATAATTAAAATTCAAGGAATTTTTAAATCTGTAAAATTGAATTTTTAAAATCTAGGAAGAAGGTACATTTGAATTTTGAAATCTAAAAAAGGTAGATAAAAAATTTTAAAATCTAAAGAAAGGTAGATTTGAAATTCAAAATCTAGATTAGAGGTAGTTCAAAAATTCTAAAATCTAGATAGAGGTAGATATGAAATTTTGAAATTTACAAATCATTGAGATGAATGTTTTTAAATCTATAAATCTATAAGTTGCAAACAAGTTGCACACAAAGATGAAGTTCTTTGCATATTGTCCAATGACAAAAAAAACCACAACTAGATTGCAACTAATGCAACTTGTTCATTGCAAGTACGGCTTTAGATTGTCACCTAGTTGCAAACATCCTATGCAACTACAAAATGAGTTGCACATTGAAGTTGCAAAAACCCTCATTTTCTTCTAATGCTCCTTGTAGTTTTGCCTTTACAATCTAGTGTTGTATAACATATTGGCTACAATGTCTAAGTGTTGGAAAGCAAGCCTCCACCTTCTCTCAATTGTCTTTTCTAGAGAGTAGTAGGTCTTTTCACCACTATTGCTTTCCACCTCCACACAAAAGAGCAACAACATGAACAAGGGGCATCAGTCAATCAACTTCTTTACTTGACATATGGTAAAATCTGGTAGATTGTGAGAAATGGTACTTAGTCATTGCAAGAAACACTTGTATTATTTTTTGCGTTCTTTATTTTTGAAAATTGGTACAATTTTTACTATAATTGTGCTTGAATATTATTTTTTGGTTGAGTTGGAAAATCTAGACCACCTCTTTCCTCTTTGATTATCTTTAGTTTAGGCACGTGGCTTCTTCATTTGCCATTTTATCCATGCAAACAAATAAAATTCAATGGGAGTTACCAAGGATCTAAGACACTTGTGATGCTAGCTATTTTTTGAAACCATTTTAGCAAAAAGGGTGAAGGGATCAATTGTGTCAATGAAACCTTTGAGAGTATTATTTTGTAGTCATTCTATCTGTAAGAAATACCAAAAAAGATATAGTAAAACTATATTTTCTTTGTGCAACTTTGGTAAAAATTTCATTGCAATCCAACTAGAAATTCAAAAATTATGTACCTAAACCTAATTGGTCAACAAGTCGGCAGTGATTCACACAAAATAGTATAAATGTTTCTTGCAATAGCCCTACTACAATTGTGTTTTTTGTCTAACCTTTGACAAGATGCATTCCTTACTAAAATTGTGCAGTCTAATTTCTTTTATGTTAAGTTATGCATTGTTTTTGTCCTCAATGAGTTTGGTGCTTTGTTTGTATGAGCAAAGGGAAAAATAGATTATCAAAAAATTTGAGTTCTTTTGCAATGAAGTTGGATTGCTGTGATTATTGCTAGCATTTGAGAACACAAGCTTTTAAAGGATTTGTATTTTGTAGAAATTTTGCTTCAAGAGGGTTACTGCAAGAAGCACTTGTCCTTTCTTTTGTCCCCTTAACCTTAGAAATGTGTTTTTTGCTCATAATTTTTGTGCCATATGCTTTTTTTTTACTAAATTTGAAATAAAGGTACATGTAGTAGTTTTAGACATTGAGTAATTTTTTCCAATTTTTTCCAAGTAGTTTACTATTTTTAAATTGCCCCCAAGTGGATGTCTACTTTGGCCAGTTTGGAAGGTTTTAGTATTGTTTTCAACCCAAAAATGCAAATTTGAAGGTCAAAATTAGAATACAAAGATTGATACTAAAGTTACACAAGTCTAAAAAAAGATTTTTCAAAAAATAGCAAAGTGTCCACCTTCCACATATACTCAAAGTGCACTACTTTTGCACACATGGGGAGAACACCATTTTTTTCCCAAAGATGAAAATGGTTGAGAAGAAGCATCTTCATATTAGGAAAAATGTCTTTCTTTTTTTTGAGTTTTTTGAGTTTTTTTACTATTTTCTAAAATTTCAATTCCAAAGTATCTATTTTTTTGCATTTCCATCACCTTTTTGTTGTGCATAATTTTTAGAGACAATATTTTTAGGCCTAAGTTTTTACACATACAATTTTGAATGCTTTAGAAATTATCCACATTTTATTTCATTTAAAAAGAATTAATTCCAAAAGCCACAATGCTCTAGTATTAAGGCCATTTTGAGCCAAAAACAATAAATGATTCTTGCAACTATCCAAAAGTAAACTATCTCTAATGACACACTTATAATAGTGATATGCTTTCTATAGATTCATTGAATATGTTAAGAATCTATCAATTTGTAAACACACTTTATCGGAAAATTTTCACATAATCATTACAAAAGTTTTGAGGCCTCCAAAAGGTTGCCAGTTTGGCAATGCTGCAGTGCAATTACAAAAAAATAGAATAATAAAAAATTATTCTTTATATTTGAAAATTTGAAATATGATGTGGCACAAGTAATGCCACGTCATCACCATGCCAGATTGATCATTTAAAAAAATATTAAATTATTATTTTTTAAATTCAAAATTTTTTTATTTTTATTTTTCTTGTAATTGCACCGCAGGGGTGCTGAAAATCAAAAGTTAGTAGCCCTTTGGAGGCCTCAAAAATTTTGTAATGAGAGTTGGAATTTATAATTGAGTTGTTGAGCTTTTTGTTGCATTTGAAGTAAAGTAGTATTCTAAATTCCTTTCTTATACAAATTTGGACACCTTATGAATAAACTACATGAATTTTCAAAGTGCTGATGCCAACATGTTGATATGTTGTGGTCAAATAATGTGTTGATATTTATGTATTGATGTTGAAAAAGTTGTATTCATATGCAACCTATGCTCTCATAATTAGATTTTTTTAAATATTACTAGTTTATTATTGTTGGAAATCAAATACAAAATAAATTTGCACTTGAAGTGAAATTTTAACTCTCAAAGGTCCAATTTATTATTAATAAAATGATGCAATTGTGGGTGAAAGGATTTTCAAATTATCACCATCACTTTACTTGTATGGTTTTATTGTTAGTATCTATTTACATCCAATGCCCCCAATATTTGTCAATATTAAGATACATATCATTCAAATATAATTGAATGGAATTATAATTCATTTATTAGTATTCTTGCTAGCTTAATTTAGTAAACATCTTACATCATCTACCAATTGAATCATTACCCTTTAATTTATAGTTTGGGCAAACAATACCTACATAATGTATATTTAAGTGTGATGAATTTCTTTTTTTTGTTGGAAATTATGAATCTATAGAAATTTAATCAATAGAATATTAGAATAGTAATATCTCTTCTTAGTATTGGTACTTCAATCCAAAGACCTCACTAAAAAAAAACATGTTCAGTACAACCGACTACTATGTAACTAGTGTCCTAAACAACTATCATGTGACTATAATCCTTTCTATTAGCACCAAATCTAATGTAATTGTTTTATGTTGTTGTTTTACAACATTGATACATTATCTTAGTTGCAAAGCAATCATTCTATAGTTGCAAAAAACAACTAAGAAAAGATTGCAACTCAAAAATGACCATAGTTGTTTCCTAGTTGCTTTCAAAGTTCATTCCCATTTATCTTATATCAATTGTCCCATATCAATTGTAAAGAGTACCATTAGATTGAACATATAAAAGACTTGTAAGATTGTTGTAGTCTTTCATAATGAATTTTGTTGACACAATTAGTCTTTGAGGTTTAGGATTTTTTAGTACAAGGTGGCCACCCAAAATTAATGATCTAGAGTTCAAATTTTTGTGATCTAGGTAGGCATGTTTCTACAACTTTGGGGCATCCAAAAAATATTATTTTATTTCTTCCACATTTGTACAAAGAGGGCTCCCTTGCAAAAGTTTTGAATATTGAAGTTGGTTTCAAGATCATTCTTTGGGTGGAATCTCATTCCCATCAAGTCCTCACAAATGACCATTTTTTATATTTTTTTTCATGATTTTTTATTTTTTTATTAACTTAAACCTTGTTGTATCTATTTTTAATAAAAAAAAATATCTTTTTTTATACATAATATTGTTTTAATACTCATAAGTAGTCTATAATACTTGCAACAATATTTTTAGCTTATGATTTTTCAATCAATAGCTATGATTATTCCACTACAAAGTACTCATAGTACTTAATGCAAAAACTCCAGATTTTGGTGAAATGCTACAAAAGCAACCACCAATTCTTGCAATGACCATTAAGCATTTACTGATCTTCTAATGACAACTATGCAAGTGTGACTAAGTCAATGAAGGAAAAAATGAGAAACTTTAGTGACATGATTTTAGATAAGAGTAAAATATTCAAGGATTTTTTACTGACTACAAACTTTGTAGCCAATTTTGCCAACTTTGGTAATTGACTTTGATTTACAATAGAAACTCACCATTATTTTGCTATTTAATCCAAAAGTTCTAAAATTGTAGTTGAGCTCCAAATTGGGCTCATAATATATCATTGGAAAGGTATTGCCAATCACATTTTTATGGTATATTGTGTGTCTAATTTGGATTGAAAATTGGATTGTTGGACTTTACCAATGTATCAACATCACATTACAAAAAAATTATACACCTAAGAATACTTTAACAACTAGGGTGAATGCAAGAAAGACCGACCATTTGCTTAGCATTTTCCGTAATACTCATGATTTTTTGGGAGTACTTTATAATTAAAAAAAAAAATTCTAAAAAAATTCTAAAAAATTAAATATATACACCTTTAATAAGAAGATGGTACCCTAAGAAGGAAAAGTATAGAAAAATTCTCTAAGTAGGAGAACTAAAAAAGTGCAAAATCTCATGAAAATAGGTACTTTGACATTTTAATTTGTAAAAAATAGGAATTTTTTTTTGAAAGAAAATAAAAATTTTCCATTTGTGAAGACTTTTATGGTGAAGAGATTTCACCAAAAGAATCATCTTGAAGCCATTTTCAATGTTCAAAATTGCATGCTTAAGGGAGCTCTATTTGCAATTTTGCATGAATGTAGAGGAGATAAAATAACATTTAAATTATATTTTTTTGGTGGGCATTTGATTCTCTAGTGTGGGAATAGACCACACTAATTTTAGCTCTAAATCATTAATTTGGATAGTCCCCAATACTAAAATCCTCAAAACAATAAAATGTGACAAATTAGCTAAATTGAAATTGAAATATAAATAATTTTTTAATTAAAAAAGAATTGATCTAATCATTGTCTAGTTATTGATCTTCCAAAAAAATTTCAAGTACATCAGCTTCAATTTGCAGAAGTTATAGCCAATGACAATTCAACAACTTCAAGTGTGATACAAAATAGCATTGATCTTTCTTGCATACACTCATTAGCCCATACTATTTGCATAGAAGTGAACAACAATTGTTTTGATTGCCATTGTTAACAAAAGGTATTGATGGATGTGGTAATTAATTGTGTTGGTCTTTAATTTGTTGACTTTGTTACGACATAGAAGCCTATGTAAAGTCCTTATTCTAATTTTAAAAGATAATGCTCCATCTTTTCAAGAATAATATTGCATCTTGTCATGAATAGTGTTCTATAATTTTAAAGCTAGTCATATTTGTCTCTCTTTAATCTAACACTTTTTGTAGCACATTAGAAGTCAACACTAAATATGGAGTCAGGGACTTGCAATTATTATATGCATTTTTGCTACAATAGTGAAAACATTGCTAACAATACTTCATTTGAAATCATTTGAAAGTTCCACCCAAACATCGTTGTTAAAACATTGCTCAAAATGAGTTGTGTTTTAGAACATGCTTATGCATTACTTGTTTGCTCCTTTGAGAATGTTTTTGAAAGAGTAGATATTTAATATTTTACTAATTTAGTCCAATGAAATATCAAAATAGATGTATGGTATTATTATGGTGATACAATATATCAACATACTAACAAAACTAAAATTTATATATATATAATGTATTCAATACAATATCATATTTAGCCTAATATGTATAATGCAATATACCCTTTTTGTAAAATGTACAGAGGAAGTATGTGTTCAAGATTTTAGTAAGAGAGCTTTGTCTATTGTACTTCAAAGCATCTATCCTTTTACATGCTAGAGCTAGTTGTAGTGTCGCATTGACTTTTGGGCTTTGGCACATCTAGGTTGTGAATGTCCCCCTACCCTTAATTACATGCTAAAGATAAAAATTTGAGCATTCCCTTCACTAATTGAGATGGGCATATATGGAATCTTGCCATGTTGATCATAATTCTCATCATGCCCCCCAATTCTGAATTCATTGTTAAGATCTCACCATTCCAATAGTTAATTCATTGGACAAGGAATAATAGTGGCATGAATAATAGTCATGGATTGCAAGAGAAGGAGTTTACATATTTTTGAGTGTGTAGGATATTTCACATAACTATGGGGATTTGGCAAGCTCACTGTTTCTTCAAACGGTCCTCATTGGAGAAAACTTTCCTTGAGAACGTTGCATAGACTGAGGCTCGTATATACAAGTAGCAGTGTTGTCCAGATTGAGAAACATAAAACGGATGCAATTGTGCAAGACAGCTAGGGTGCGAAGTTTGCCTGGAGGTAAAGCGAACGCCGATTTCACGAAGGATATCTAAAACTTGGCTTCCTGCACCACTCTCCATGACCAGAAATGCGACCTCCGCGCGCTACTTCTGTCAATCTTCACTGGCCATCTTCAATTCCGATGTCTCAAACAACAGGATGACAGCAACGCCACGTTCATGAAATTTTGAACAAATGAATCTCCAAGGTTCACTCTTTCCCACTTCTCAGTTAATTCGAGACCGCTACATTGATCCTCGTGCATACTTCAACTAGACGAACTGAAAGGTATTCCAGTAAGCTTATGAGAATCAAGTGCAACTTACTTGCTGAGTAGACAGAACTGACACTCCCGATACCGAGGGACGAAATTTGTACTTGCTGGGGGCCTTGTATTCCCCGATTAGCATGGAAGACTTTCGGCGATCGAGCTCATTTAGTAATTTAAATGGTGGCTACCACGTACCGGAATTGAAGGAGAGGGAAAGAAGAAGCAAAGGGAGGAATACATTTCCGCAAGAGAAAAGTCATTTATAAAATCTTCAAGCCGGTACGTACGGTATGGCATCAAGGGAAAGCAATCGAAGCTAGTTCACTCAAGCCAGCAGGATTCGAGGCCCACTGATGTGAAGAATACCCTATTTTATTAGTGGTTCGTGAAGCGTTGTCATTGATTCTCATGCAGCTGGATCGGGAACTGTAGACTGAATCTAACATAGATGTGATGGCCACAATTGATCCATTCTACCTCGGGCATAATAATCAAACGATAACAGACTATTGATATTGCATCGAATGCATGTGTGGTGTAGATTACTGCATTTTTTCATGTGGAGCCAATCTACACTGTCTAGCGTGCAAAAAGTTGAGAAAGTCACCGCGTTTACACCTTCTACCTCCGACCCATACCACTTTCAGAACAGGGGTAATTAAGTGGTATTGCATGTAAGAGATTTTCTCTACTTTATCTTGAGCACCCAGCTTCAGATGAATTGGGTGCACATTGTTTATTACAGCATTACAACCATTGAGATTGACAATTTTCAGATTCAATGATTAAATTTGTAATAATTTAGTGTTTTGAGCCATTCTCTATTTTTTTTCTACTTACTATTTTTTTCCTATATGTTGTACAATTCCCAATGATTTGAAAATTTTCAAGCATGTAGCTAACGTGCCTTAAAGAATGAATTCAAAGATTAACCACCATTTTTGACGTTTTTTCATACAAATATGACCTAATGAATGGCAGCTACCCAATTTTTGCAAGGCTGGAAAAATTAATTTTGTCCATTCAAAAGCTAAATATCTTGCCATCTACACGGTGTAAAATAATGAATTTTTTTTCCACATCTTCTCTAACCATCGTACTGAAAGATCCTACAATTATATGTGTCCAATTTTTTTTAACATTTAGTACTTGTAATAGAAATGGTAGTTTTGGAGTATATTTGGTGAAACACTACTAGAAAATTCAATTTTTGTTGTTGTTTTGGTCATGTTGATCCGGGTCAAATTTTTGTTGATTTCAACAGATTTTTGTCAAAATAAACAAAAAATTGATTTAGATCAACGTGACCAAAACAACCAAAAAATTAAATTTTCTAATAGTCAAAACATAGTCAAAACCTTTAGGGATTAAACCATTGTTGACCTCAGGCTCGAGTAAATCAAATTTATGAACTATGAATTTATAATTTGACAGTATTGGATTTAGACCAAAAAGTGAAGGTTTTGTAGTGATAGCAATATGAGTATGACTACTAAGCAATAGGAGCCTACGAGGAAGACAATTATACAATAACAATATGAATAGGATCTTCTTTAAAAAGTCCTTGTATTGTAGTCAAGTGCAAATTATACTTAGTGTTTGGGCCTAAAATATTGTCAACATGGTAAGTTTGGTTAAAAGGGTTGTACTCTATTTATTTCCTTCTTAAGTTTTGAAATTTAAGACTGGTAACTATAGATTTCAAAACACATAGTTGAAATAGAAAAGTGCCAAGTATGAGGAATACCACTATTTTAATGAAATTTTGGTTTAATAGTTAAAAAAATTTGGACACACAAATTGCACAATTGATATCTATACCCACTTGAATGTTTTCTTTGGCACAACAAAAATTGTAAAGGTATTTTCAAAAGCATTCCAATGGTATAATGTATGTTTATGTCCAATTTGGATTGAAACTCCCTTGCAAGACTCTCTTGAAGAAGCATATTGCAAAAGTTAACACACTTGCTAGATTACTTTGGTTGTAAGCCAATCCTAGCTATATAGACAATTGTTTTGATTGTCAATATTGGCAAAGGTATTAACAATTCTAGTAATTGTCTCTAGGCTTAACCCCTAAAGTTCTATGACTCTGTTTTTCCTAAAACCGCTCAAAAATTGCCATTTTCAATACAAGGAAAAAAGCTTTTTTTGACTCATATAACCATAGGATTTTGTAGAACATTGATTTGAAAAGATGTAGAAAAAATTTCAAACCTTTTCACCTTGTGGATTGCAAGATTTTAGACTTTGAATTGACAAAAATCCTTTTTCTAACCCTACAAAAAAATACTTTACAAGCTCATTTTTCTATAAAAAAATGTTCAAAATGGTAGTGCTTCTTTGAATTTGTTTTTCTAAACAAGTTGTTTACATGCTTGAAAATTTTCAAGTCATTTGGAATTGTACAACATATAGGAAAAAAATAGTAAAGAAAAAGAGATAGAGAATGATTCAATATACTAAATTGTTAAGAATTTAATTATGGAATTGAAAAATATCAATTCCAATGGTTGCAATGTTCTTATAAACAATGTCCATCCTATGATTTTGTTTTTTTCAAAAAATATTGAAAATTAAATGAAATAAACAACTTCAAAGTTTATTTTAGAGTACAAAATCCATAACTACCCACAAACTAAAATTCCTCATAATTTGGGACTCATTGATTGAAATGGAATGATTCAAAGCTTTCCACACATATATAAATATATAAAATTAATTTTATATTTTTATTTTTGAAAAAAATAAAAATTTCAGATGTGCCCGGACTACCTGCATTAGAAGAGTTTTGGGGGTCCAGAAGCCTGTTTGGGGTCTATTCCCTTGCAGCTGTTCCCCACAGCAAGGCGAACGGCCCACTGCCAGAATTTTCTTTTTCATAAAAAAAAAAAAAAATTGGTCTCCAAATGCAAAAAAAAAAAAAAAAATCCTTTTTTGGTCAATGATGTGGCAGGGGCTCGGCCACGTCAGACCGCTGCGTTGAACCTGTTTCTTACGTTTGTAGGTTGTGATAACTCACAGGCATCCAGAGGCCCTAAAAATCTTCTAATGAGTTGAGAAACAAACAACATATTGGGCCATAACTTTTGACTCCTATTTCCAAATGTCATGAAATTTGTTGCATATGAAAGATATTCCTTGTGTACACCTTCGATTAAAATTTCAGCCTAAAATATGGAAATTTCTGGTCACAATGACTCGCTAAAAAATTCTATACAGCCAAAAAATGCAATCTGGTCCTAGAGGGGTTAAATTGTCAACTTTGTCAAGACCTATAAATCAACCCTAAACACCATTGATGGCTTGTACATAGGAAGGAGAAAATGCTATTCCCACATCCTAGACAACTCAAGACATGGTTCCCCCACCCTACCATTGGTGAAACAAACTTCCATTGTCTAATAATGATTTAAGGTTCAAGGTACTCAACTCCTGTTGTAGCTCAAGCTAAGGTGATCTGACTGATTTCATAAGAAAAAACATTAATTTGGTAACCATTGACAACTAAAAACTCTTTCACAATCTAATTAATGGAGCATCAACAAATTTTGAACAAAACAATCACTTTCATAGCTAAAATTTGGATTAAGGAAAAAGAACTAGAATTCATCAAAATGCTTGATTACTAGCCCTTTAAATTTGTGACATTTGTGACATAAGCATCTTATTCTTTTAGAAGAAAGTTGAACTAGTATTACTTAAATAATAGAATTTGCAACTCCCAACCTGTTGCTTTCCATATTCAAGCAACTCTCAAAACAAATTTGCATAAAAAATTGCAGGTGAGTCCTTTATCCCATTTTATGCATTGAAAATCATTCAAAGGTCACTTGTTGAGTCCGTAGATGTTTCAGGGTCACCCTTCTAAGGAAGAGACCCGTGACCCTTGTGACCAATCTCCAGAATCCTTCACTATGTACATGCCACTAATCCACTATGTACAAACAATTTGTAAGAAAAAAATTGCAAAGATCTCTGAGTGCGTTTTGCACAACATTATTTCAGGGACACAGACCCGTGCGTCCCTGCTATACAGTACACTACATACCAAGGTCTCGGCATCGCTTGCATGACAAACTGGTTTCGGCCAGAAAGTTGCAAGAGTCTGAAGAAAAAAGAGAAATCTGTGAGAGACGAAGTTATGAAGGAGAATCTGAGCTAATTTCCACGTGAACAAACTCACTCTAAGCTGCTTGGTCATTCTCCACAAGCTCCAGAAACGCAGCCGAGTCCTCCGGTCGAGCAACGCCGTGTCGTGCTCCATATCCACGGCGTGGCCACCGATGCAGATGCAGCACAGAGAGCCACAGCCCTCGGTAATTTCGTCGCTGCTTGAAGAGGTTATTGTTCACCCTTCTCAGCAGCCATGGAAATGCACGAACTATAACTTTCGAAGCATACAAGCCACTCCACGGACAGGCCGTACTCACAACGATTCCAAACACTGCCCCAACGGTCGGGTCATCTTCACGGCTACATTACGTCAAGAAACCCCAAAGACAAAACAGAATCCCTACTTGTGCGCCAATGGGTTGCCATTTCCAATCGTCATTCAGGCCCAGTGTCACTTCCAATGCCGATATCACAGATGGACGGCGAGGTATACTTCGTGGTGGTAACGTTGCACGAGGGACTGTACTTGGTTCTGCAGTGGCTTCATTTTTTCCGCCTGCTTCTTGCGCTGCTGCCTCATAATATATTTCAATCTCAGCTATGGCGTAAGCCACCTGTTGCAGAACCGAGGAATACCATACCAGAATCGATAGCACTAGATAGAGCTGGGCATAATTGTAAAACGATTTGGATTGTGAACTATAAGCACCTTGACGTCCCACCGCCTCGATGAGACCATTGCCTATTACTGACAGAAGGCACAAATGTGTCCAGTCTTTGAGGAGTGTCTTGCGAATGTATCGAAACCAAGCTCCACTAGCGTCTTTCATAATAGACCTTGATCCATTAACAGGTCGTCGCCATATGCACTAGTAGAACGAGACGGAGAAGATAACAAGAATCTCCAAGGACACGATGAGAGGGATCGCAGATTCAAGCAGACCATGTTTAAGCACAGTGCGAACCACGAACCTCCGTTTGTACAGATTCCGTAGGTCCGTTATTTCACAATTATCCTTATATAGGTTGGATTGAAAGTAGGTTTGAAAGAGGTGATTGCACTTCCAGTACGGCAAGCACTGGTCGATCAGACCAAGGTCATAATACCACGCTAGAACCAAGTTTGGCCCGTAATTGCCATACGTATATTGTTGAAATCCAGGGCGCAACAGTAGTCGAAGTGAGCGTTCGGGTCGTCTTCAGGTCAATAGTAAATATATGTTGATCTATTCTCTCAATGGAAATCCAAACACCGGCCTTGTACTTTTAAGCGAGTCTTGTCCCATGGACTGGCAGGAGAAAAAACAGTGATGGTCTTGTCACGCTTCGAGGTAGCCCACTGAACGTGGGTCGTGATTATGACGAACATGAGAGCACGCTGGAAAATCGATCAACGCAAACAAAGTCGATCAAAATTGTGTAGACCACGTGAATGATTTTTTTCCTTCAAGATGTTTTTAAGGAATTCAATGTCCATCTGAAAACATACTGCACAGGAAACTCATATCGCGTTCCCGGTGTTGATTCCCGGTGAGTCTCACTTTTCCCACTGAACTTTAAAATTTGACACCTGTAAAAACTTACTAATTACAGTAATTTTGGACACATGTCGCAACTGCACATACACAGGGAAATATGAGACTCACCGGGAATCAACATCGGAAACGCGATATGAGTTTCCTGTGCTAGTAGAATTATCCATGTCATATGAGTGTATTAGTAATTACTATGTTGAAAGGAGGTAGAAGAAAACTAATTCTGACTTGGGCCACCTTGAAAATTGAGTGTCTTGAGGTAGTTCTACCAAGAACATCAATTTCTTTATACTTGTGCGATTTAGAGCTAAAAAACATGGCCATATACAGATTCAAATTTTTAAAAAAGTGGCTAAGCTGCTAATGTTTTCAATTTTTCCACCAGTACAGCAAAGTGGACGCTTAAGACTCTGACGTGGAAATAATCGATCGAACAAGATATACGGCGAGTGCAATTCAATGACAAGGAAGTTTGGTAACAGAATTTTAGTTTCACCGCAACAACTTCGGTTCTCAATTGGACCAATAATTATGGTCGATCCTCCAAGTGACAAACAATTGGCAGTATGTATTCCCCAAGAAACATCCATATGCCGTCACATCTAGAAGTCTGCTCTCTTTAATCTGACACTTTCAGCGACACATTAGAATAAAGTAGACACGACTTGGATTGAAAATCAGAAACCGGAGGAAATTGTGCAAGACAGCTAGAGTGCGAAGTTTGCCTGGAGATAAAGCGAACGCCGATTCCAGGAAGGATATCTTAAACCACGAGAATGGCCGTCGCCTTGGCTTCCTGGACCACTCTCCATGACCAGAAATGCGACCTCCGCTACTTCTGTCAATCTTCACTGGCCAACTTCAATTCCGATGTCTCAAACAACAGGATGACAGCAACGCCACGTTGATGAAATTTTGAACAGTGAACCTCCAAGGTTTACTCTTTCCCACTTCTCAGTTTGAGACCGCTAAATTGATCCTCGTACATACTTCAACTAGACGAACTGAATGGTATTCCAGTATGAGAATCAAATACAACTCACTTGCTAGACAGTGCTGACACTCCCGATGCATTGCAGTGAACCCAGAAATCGATGCCGAGGGACTCAAAGCAGGGGAAACAATCTGTACTTGCTGGAGGCCTGGCGTATCCCCCAATTAATTTGCATGGACGACTTCTGGCGATCGAGATCATTCGGTAATATATTAAATGGTGGCCACCTGTTTCATTTGTGTCAAAAAATAAAGAAAGAAATGGTGGCTACCTTATACCAGAATTGAAAGGGAAGGGGAAGAAGATGGACAGGAAGGGATATTTTCCCCAAGGGAAAGTAATTTATAAAATCTTCGGGCGAGTACGGTATCGCATCAAGTGATCGAATGGAATCGAAACTAGCTGATTCAGATTCGATCGAAGCCCGGTGTTGTGAAGAATACTCTGTTTTATTAGTGGTTCGTGAAACCTTGTCATTGATTCTCATGCAACTGGTTCGGGAACTGTAGACCGATTCTGCCGTCTGATGGCCGTAAATGATACATTCTCTCAGGGGCACAATAGTTAGTTTCGGACTATCGATATCGCATTGAGTATATGAATGTGTGGTATAGATTTCTGTACTGCTTTTTTTTCATGTGAAGTCACTCTACATTGTGTAGCGAAAAGTGGAGAAAGCCATCGCCTTCCTACACCTTCAGCTTTCGGCCTCACGGTCTATACCACTTCACCTGAACCGACCGGGGTGGCAACTCCTGTATAATGCGTAGGGGATAGCGATTTAAGGAGAGGAAATTAAGCTACTACCATGCTTATGATAACGTTATGATACATCTTTTATGAGAGGAGATAGGGCTGAGTTTCTAAATTGTAATACCTTGTCTAATGAAGACCAATTCTAATAGTATATGTTCCACTTCATGTTACGTAAAGAATTTTAATATCTTCAAAGAGAGACCTTTTCTATTAAAATCTAATTCTATCAATTGTTTTGCATGAGTGAGTTCTTGCAATTTTGATGCACAGTGAGTTTTACAAGAATGACAATGTGATCAAGGTTTGCCCATGATGCTATTATTGTCCAATTTCAGCTTTTTAAGGGCAATCAATGAATTTAATTCTCGCAACATGTAAGCAACTTGGATGTCAATTGATTGAATGCTACATTAAAGTAGTTGGATGGCAAATAATTGTGAATACTAATACACAAATCTCAAGGTACAAATAGTTGAATGGGGTGAATGCAATAATAAAATTATTATTAGAAGGATGTTTTTAGAAGATAACTAAGAAATATGAAAATCTAATAATTAAAAAATATTAGGGATCTAATTGCTCTCCCCTCATTGAAAATATTCTCTTACTATAAGTTCTTCAAAATGACTTTTGAATGTCCAAAATTCTTATAATGGATATTAAATATATACCATTTGGTCTCAATATCTTCTGTCCTATATATGATCTTACAACCTACATAATAACAAGTAGATTATCTTTTTATTGTTTAGAACAATTAAGAGAGCACCTATCTAGGTATTGTGAATTGTCACCTAAGTTGAACCAAGGTATTTTAATGTGGTAATGTATATAAGAGATTTTTCTAAGTTATCTTTAGCAACCGACTTTAGATAAATTTTGCATAAATAATAATTGATCATAGGCCCACTAATGAAATTCATGAGCTATGTCTTATTACAATAGAAATGTAGAGAAAGTCCATGATATATAGTTATGTACTTACCAATTGCCAACTCATAAGATATGATTTGATAGTATTGGCTTTGAACTAAAGAGGAGAAGGTTTTGCACTAGTACAAAAGCAAAAGCAATATAAATTGGCCTTACCCAAAAAACATTGTATTGTAGTCAAAAGCAAATTCTACATAAAGCCTAGAATCTTGGGTTCAAACTTAAAGCATCACCAATAGTTTAATCACTTTAATGTTTTTACAATGCAAAGTACTCAACTAATGCCTAAACCCGCGAAATGGTTCTCTTTGGCACAACAAAAATTGAAAAAGCATTGTTGAGATTGAACTTATTCCAACAAAATATTGTATCTCCATGATTGTCCAATTTTGATTGAAACTCTACTTGTAAGATTGAGAGTCCTTCAAAAAATCACATTGTAAAAATTAACACACCTGAGGTTGCTTTGACAACAAATCAATTCTAATTACGGGCAGGGTTGACAAGACGGTCGGACGTCTAAGACGTCTGGACGCAGACGCTGTGTCCGCAGCGTCCGTTGACATTTGCAGACGCCGTCCGCCCTGTCCGCCTGTCCCCCCGTCCGCCCCGATACCCGTCTGCCCGGTTACGGCCGTCCGATCGACACGTGGACTGATCTGGTCCGCATGATCTGGGCGTCCGCCTCGGGCCGTCCGTCCCGCCCCGCCCGTTCGCCTTCCGACGGCGGGAAGGACGATGCGTCCGTTGGCGTCCGTGAGGACGGACGTCCGGGTTACGGACGCCTTTTTCGGGCGGACGTAGAGATTCATCAACCCTAATTACAGGTGATTGCAAGAAACACTTGTCCTATTTTTTGTCCCCTTGCCCTCAGATAGATGGTTTTTTGCTCATAACTTTTGCATTGTTTGTTCATTTGGTACAAAATTTGAAATGAAGGTACATGTAGTAGTTTCAGACATTGAGTTTTTTTTTTCAATTTACAAAAAAATTAGTTTGCTATTTTTAACTGGTTCCCAATTGGGTGTCTACTTTGGCCATTTTGGGGGGCGAGGTTAGTCCTATTTTTGACCCAAAAATGTGAATTCAAAGCCACAAATTGAACATGTTAGAGGTATACTAATATTACAAGGACTAACAACAAGTTTTTATGAAAATAGCATCATGGCACTAGTGCACATGGGGTCAATGTGACCTTCTAGCTTTGCATGAAGGCTACAAAGAGGGAAAAAAAATTCTACAAGAATTCTTGGGTGCAATGTAAGCGCAATCTTGTCTAGTAAAATATTCTTTTTTATAAAAAAATTCAAATTTTTTTTTTAATTCTCCAAAATGGAGATGTCCACAATTCCTTTTTTGTTATTTTTTTCTCCCATTAGAAGATTTTCTAGGGTCTGGGAGGACTGCGAGTTCTCGGATGTCCTTTAATTGTGCAAACTCGCCAAAACTTGCTGCTTGACGTGGCAAAGTGACTGTTGCTTTGTTTTAAAAAAAATTCAACTTTGTTTTTCATTTTAAGAAATTTAAATTTATTTATTTTTTCCAAATTTTTTTTGACAGCATGGCATTCTCTTCACTACAGGGGGAACAACGGGGATCACTTGCTTGAAACAACCCTCTTCAACCCCAAAAAATCCTCAAATGCATTGGCTTCTATAGTACCTTATAGTAGTCTACAATATTGCATAGTGTTGTATAGTACTAAATTGACAATGTAGATCTACTAGTACTCTAAATCAACAATTTAGATTTGTTGGTGCACTATTGACAGATAATAAAGGTGGTCGTACATAGTACTACCAATCTTAATATGACCAAAAACTATGAAGTGTTTCTTGCAACTACCCTTACATAGAAGTAGACAACAATTATTGTGATTGCCACTGTCAACAAAGGCATTACTATTAGAGAAAATTCCAAGCCTATGGAAAGCCATTGGATTGCACACAAATGTGCAAATAAAGAAGAATTTTGAAAATGGTTTAATTTGACTTCTTTTGTTTAATTGAAAAATTAAACAAATTATGTCAAAATAAGCCACATAAAGTAGCTTTCAAAGCTAATTATCTAAAACATCTAGCTTCAAAAATCTCTTATTTGACTTGTTGTTTTTGAAGATGAGAAATAAAGTACTTTAAATGAATGGGGTTGTAGGAAACAATCCATGTGGGATATGTAAATTAAACAATAAAAACTCAACCACTCATAGTTAAGTCAAATGCAAGAATTAGATTCAAAATCAAATTTTGACCTCATTTAGACATAGTAGAATAACTATTTTGGAAAAACTTCAAACTTAATTAATATAGGCAATCAAGATAAATTTCATCTTCAAAAATTTGTTTGAGGTTTTGAAACTCTAGCTAAGTTATAGACAAATTTCAAAGAGAGGTTGGAAGGGGCAATTTTTTTTACGTTTTCCAACTTTTTATTGGTGTCTTAAAACCTCAAACAAATTTTTGAAGATAAAACTTAGCCTTATTATCCAAATTTTTTAGTTTGAAGTTTTTTGAAAAAAATTATTCTACTATGCCTAAATGAGGTCTAAAATTTAACTTGAATCCAATTTCTATATTTTGACAATGAGTGGCCAAGCTTTCAACTTCAAATTATCTTCTACTCTTTGAAGATTCATAATGGACAATTGATTTCATTATAAAATGACCTTGTCATTCTTCATTTCCACCATAGTGCCATCAAAACATTTATTTCATGATAGGTGATCATTGAATAATTTTGGACATTTGCTTTATTTTCCACAATTTGATTAGAATTTAATTAGCATCCAAATTAAAGGTGTTTAGTAATTATATTAAAATATATTAGAATACTTTAACTTTCATTATTGAACACTTTAACTTGGATTCAGAGCCATTAGTAGCCAGACAAAAGCTTGGAGAGAATAGGAAAAAAAAAAATATAGAAAAAAAAAATAGGTGAACTTTGGGGTTCTTTAAGGACTATAGAGCGGCCTTCTAGAGACCCGATTATTTTTCTAATATTGCCTCAATTGCATGCCTAGATTTTGACACTTCAAATTTTTTTCACTTTAAATTTTTGTTCTATTCATGTTGCATCTTAAGAAAATTATGTTGAAAAATTGAATTGAAAGTTTAGGAATTTAAAAAAAAAAAACACACACTTGTATTAAATGTTTTTTAGCTTGTATGGAGGGTTGTGATCTCCTCAAGGTTTCCAAATTATGGGAATTTGGTCTAGCAACTATTTAACATGGTATAACAACTACCACAACAAATAATAATAAAAGAAATATATTTTATTAAAAAATTATACATTTTATAATTTTGAATTAATTTTAAATTATTAAGAAAATCTCACAATTCAAAGCAAGGGGAACAAGCCTAAAACAACCCTCTCCTAGCTAAAATTCTTTTGAATGACTTTTATTCTTTAAATAGAAATAGATTCGAGACTTGAACAAAAAACTGAATTGTTAATAGTGAAAAGGTGGAATTGAAATATAATAATTTTTATGGTGAGATTGCTCTAGCAAGCAAACTTGACTCTATCAAACAATTATTTTTTGAAAAATTGTGAAAACTGCATTAAAAAATGAATTTGTCCAATAAGTTAGTTAGTTTTAAAGAAGATGCATAATTTGCCCCCCAAACAAGATTGTCCATAACTTTCTCATTACCAATCCAAATAGAATGAATCAAATCTTCCCATGTAAAGAAAATTACTAAAATACTTCCTATAGAAAAAAAAGTTTGAAAATTTTATTTTGATTATCTGTGATTTTTGTGATGCCTTTCAAATATTGTTTTAGCCTTTAGAGCATAGGGTGGCATAACGTTTGTTTGGGGGGCACTAATTGAAATAAAAATTATGCTCCTAGAAAGTTGATGTGTTTTCCTATGTTCCAAGAAAGTTTTGAAAAAATCACAATGAAAGCTGAGACTATAGATCGAAACCTACCTAAAATCCATTTTGTTTCCAAAGGGGACAATGAGACTTTAAGATATCAATGAAGAGAATAAACAAATTCTGAACAAAAGTGATCATTTTCATGGCTAAATTTCAGATCAAGAGAACAAAGTTAGAATTGGTCAGTATGCATTACAAGCCATGACAGAAGCATCTTCAGTTGTTCTTTTCGTAGAAAATTAAACTAGTGTTACTTCAACGACGGACTTTCCAACTCCACCTGCTGCCTTACGCATTCAAGCCACTCTCAAAACAAACTTGCATCAAAAATTGCAATCCTTATCCAATTTTGTGCACTTAAAATCATTGAAAGGTCACTAGCTTGTTGACTCTGCAGATGTTTCAGGGTTACCCTTTTAAGGATGAGGCCTGTGACCAAACCTCAAAATCCTTTCACTGTGTACATGCTCCTTTGGCCACTAGATGAACAAATAATCTTTATGTAAAGAATTGCAAACATTTCTGAGTGCGATTCACACAACAGTATTCATGGGTCACACACCAATACGCCCTTTATTTCACATGAGGTCAAGCTCCGCCAGTCTTCGCTGTGTACATGCTCATTTAGCCACTATCTTATATGTACTTATAATATGTAAGAAAAAAATCGCAAAGATTTCTGAGTGCGCTTAGCACCAGTGTTCCAGGGCAACAGACCAAGGTCTCAACATCGCTCGCATGACAAACTGGTTTCTGCCAAAAACTTGCAGTCAGAGTCTGAAGAAGAAAGAGAAATCTGGGCGAGGTAAAGCTATGAAGACGAATCTGAGATATTTTCCACAAGAACAAGCTCGCTCTAAGTCTAAACTGCTTGGTCATTCTCAGCAAGCTCCAGAAACGCGGCCGAGTCCTCCGGTCGAGCAACACCGTGTCGTGCTCCGCGACCACGGCCTGGCCACTGTTGCAGATGCAGCACGGAGCGCCAGAGCCCTCGGTAATTTCGTCGCCGACGGAAGGGGTTTTGGTATACCCTCATTAACAGCCAGAGAAGTGTCTGGACGATGACTTTCGAAGCGTACAAGCCACTCCATGGACAGGCCGCAGCCACGACGATTCCAAACACTGCTGCCGCTGGGCTATCACCAGGGTAAACCAGAAAACTGCCGAGACTAAATAAAATGGCAAGTTGGGCAGCAATGGGTTGCCATTTCCAGTCATCGCTCAGACCAATTTTTTCCTCCAATTCCGCTGGCTTAGATGCATGGTGAGATGAAATTGAATTAGCAGATGTGATGGCTGCATCCATCTCCGCTATCCAGGAAGTTATCTGATGCAGCACAGAAGAACATGCTACCAGAATCGTTAGAACAAAATAGAGTATGCCATAATTGTAAAACGACTTGGCTTGTGGCAAGTAAGGAATTTGGCGTCCCACAGCGTCGATGAGACCATTCCCGATTATTGCCAAAAGACACAAGTGTGTCCAGTCCACCAGGACTGTCTTGCGCATATTTCGAAGCCAAGATTTGGTAGCTTCTATCCTAATACCCCTTGATTCATTGACAAGCGGACGTCGTCGGCGTATGAACCTGTAGAGGGCGATGGTTAATATGACAAGAATCTCTGAGATCAAGATCAACGGGAGCGCCGATTGCAGAAGGCCACGTTTACAGAAAGTGTCAACGAAGAACCTACGTTCGTAGAGTTTTCTTAAGTCAGTGACCTCGCATTCAACGGTATAGAGACCAGTTTCATACAGTCGGTCAAACAAGTGCCAACACCTCCAGTATGGCAAACACTCGTCGATCAGGCCAAGGTCGTGATATGTTGCGTGCATTAACTGTGGTCCGTACTTGACTTGCGTGAAGCTCGTGAAGACGGTGAAGTTGTCTACCTGATTCTGTTCACTACAGCAATGGTCGAAGCCAGGATCGTCTTCGGGCCAGTAATAGAAGTAGGATGGCGTAGCACCACTACGAAATTGCAAACACCGACCTTCTGTTTTGTAACGAGTCTTGTTCCATGCACCTAAGGCAGTCTCATAAATCAGAGTTTCATTACGTTCTGAGGAACCCCATTGACATTGGAAAGTGAACATGATGAACATGAGCGCACCCTGAAAATGGACATGGAAGTTCATTAGAATTCCAGACATGTTTCTCTTTGTAGAACCATTTACCTGCTAGTCACACATAGCTAGTAATTATCTTACCCCCTTCCGATACGAGCTAGCTAGTACAAGTCAGCAATGAGTAATCTAACGACATCTAGCTTGTCAACAAGTGGACAGTGGTCACCTTGAAATCGATCCGAGCTAGAAGCCGAAGTGATTTGCACGAGAGACTGGATTAGTTTACCTGCAGATAGTTTGTGTGTCTTCTCCACGATGGGTATAGCAAGCCAGTACTATGCGAGTGACCACACCTTCGGCCTCCTGGACCACTCTCCATAGTGAAACTGTGTGCAACGTCGGCGAGTGCTTTCATCAAGCTTAACCGCAGCACGTCTGAGAGATGAATAGACAGACGAATTGGCAAAGCAAAGCCAATGAAGTTGAAAAATTTCTGATCTGCAAGGGCTACTCTGTCAACTCGGTCTTTCGCAGTACGTTTCAGATGATGGACTGCATGTATGAGCGCTTGATCAAATTTCGTCCCGCACGTACCGAAGACTTGGGAAAAGCCTCAAAACATTCCGAGGATTTTCAGTAGCTAGCTAGTCCTGAATTGAATGTTCCTCCGCGATGAACACAAGCTGTTGTAGAGGATGGGCCAGTGTCTGTACTCACCCGGCCAGTGCAGTACCGGCAGCTAAGATACAGACACTTCTTCCGGAACCTTCCATGAACCAGTTTCGTAATGAACTTCACGAGACTGCGCAGTAATTAATTCTCACAAAAATTGCACGTGACTCACGCAGCGGTGAGGCGGTGACGTGATGCTGATATTGCCAAGTGGAAAAGGTTAT
Source organism: Pseudoscleropodium purum (assembly GCA_963969395.1). Lineage (NCBI taxonomy): Eukaryota > Viridiplantae > Streptophyta > Bryopsida > Hypnales > Brachytheciaceae > Pseudoscleropodium > Pseudoscleropodium purum. The sequence goes on from OZ017797.1 coordinate 22,596,303, forward strand.
ATTACATCAAACCCTAAAAGATCAAGGAGCCTCCTTTGGACTTTTTGAGAACTTGGGCAAGCTTTGTTGACATCATATCATGAAATTTTTTTGCATGAATTGTTTACATGCAATGGACGTTAATCATTCTGATATGTGCTTGAAGCTTTGTTTCACATCATTCTGATAAATGATGCAATAGTTAGAAATAATTTTTCAATTTCAATGTCAAATTGGGCAACAAAAAATTTTATTCTAAAAAATGAACAATCTCTTTTTGATTGTATAGATTGATATCTAATACTCACAAACATTTGAATTATTCAATTCCAAATAATAAAGTAAAAGTTATGAAGAGTTTTGTTTTGGGGGCAATGAAGGTCAAATTGTAGAAAATACAAATAAAGTCATCTTTTCCACACAATTTCAAAAATATTCAAAGAAAACAAAAATAAAGGATACCAATTGTTTACTAGAATGTTCTAATAAAAAAAATGTTCTATTAAACCACTATAATTAGCAATTTTTAATTTCTTATAAAAGCTATAACTAGTTTTGTTTCTTCTTTAATTTAATACTACCTTCTGGTTTATAATCTATTTAACGATGAATGTGAAAGGTTTTTTGGTTTATGTTTTTTTTATATATTCTTAGTACACTTTCTAATTATATAGGACATATGTGTTTGTGTTTTTAAATATTGAAAGACAAAACTTCACCTTTTGGAGGGGCAAAAAAAACTTAGATTTTGAAGTTTAGGCTCATTAAATTTACAATGGTTCAAGACATTTACTTAAAAAAAATTGGATGATACACTTGAATAAAATTAATTAATCAAAGGATTTTACACTTGGATTTATTAGAAAATAAATATCAATGAAGATTTTGGCTTTGATCTATATAGTGGATATAAGTATTTTGAAGCAATTTTGGGCCTCTAAACATGAAAAACTTAGAGGATAATCCCAATGTCCTTATGATAATTCAATAATTAAGTGAGAAAAGTCACATTCATAGGAATGCATGTTGGCAAAGGTAGTGTGTGTCTTGTTTTAGCACTCTTATCTTAGATTCAAATGCTAGATGCATGCATTCCAACTTGTTTAAGTACAACTCCATTGTGCTTGTACACTATGATGTTTAAATTTCAAGGCAAATTGCAAGAGATAAAATTCAAATTGTAGTCAACTTTCATTTCAGAGAATTGTTTTCAAGGAAGAGTTATGATGATTTAAGATTATCTTGTTGTTAATTTTTATAGTCACAATGAAGTAGGGATCTCTCATGATAGAAGGAAAGACTCACATTGTTGGTATACAAAAAGTTGGACTTTTTGGTATCAGTCAAATTGAAAGTGAATTAGATATAGTATGCCAAATTGTTTTTGATCTTATGAAGTGATATCAATTTTGAAGAATTTGTCCCTTAGATTGTCATCTCTCCAAAGCTTTTGGATAGAAGATATAAACTTAACTTTTGTGCCACTAGTAGACTAGTTGGCATGACTTGTAGTTGTTGATCAATGCACACCACTTGCTATAATGTAGGCCCAAATGATGACAGAAGTTTGCATGCACTCGTAAAGAAAATAAATTTAGGCATTTTGTTTCAATGATTGTGTTGCAATCAAAAACACTTTTTTCAAGGATGCACATTAGGAATACAGATTCAAATTCAAGTGCAATGAAGTGTGGCCACAATTGGAAGAATGTTAAATAGAAAGACAAGTCATCCCTTGAAGTTGGCAAGCATTTGCAAGGAATACGAGTTTGGCATTGAGTTTACAAAAGGTACTCATTACAAGATTGTTTATGTCCTACCTTTAAGTTTGGTTCATGTTTTTGACATGATATTGGGTGCATTTAGTGGCTATGATAAGTCTCCCATAGTCATCATGCGACTAGGTAGTAGATTTGTTGTTGATTTTGTCAACATTGTATACATTCAAGGGACCATTATTTGACTTTCATCTTCTCCATGATTATCCAAATGACATGATTATCATGGACGATGGTGCTTCAATGCATTGCATTTGTCTACCTACTAGGTGGAGAGAAGCTCATGGCATAACAAAGTTAAATTGTCTGCCTACCTCCCCATGTTTAGACCCTATAGAGAATCTATATTAGGAAGTTGTGAACCACCAATGCATGTTCAAAACGTGTATTGGTCTTGAAACATGGGGCAAATTGCTATTGCAATTCACTGTGCATGGGGAGGAGTCTCCAAGGATGTGTTTGATGTTCTCATTATTTTCCACAATGCTGCATAGAATGAAGGTTGTTATTGATGCTCAAGGTGGTCGACATCATGCAAAAATAATCCAAATTCATGTACATTGTCTACTTTTCTATGAGGAGATAGTAATCAACATGAAATGGTCTCTCTTAGCTTTGATTCCATTCTATTGCACTCTACAGTTCTCCATTTCATGAAATTCTGAACATTTGACAGCAAATGAATTCGAATTTCACAGTCTGTGAAAGAGTGGAGGTTGAAGCTCAAAGATTGTGTATCTGTGTCTGTGAAATAGCTGCTGAGTGTTAAGTTATACTGTACAGTCGGGTACAATATCTTTACGAATTTTTGCATTCACAGGGAAAAAAAGTTCACTGCTGCCCACTTTGACACCCTCCTGGGGGCTGAAAAATTGTTTTTTTATCATGAATTTTTTGGCACTACATCATATCTAAGTTAATAATATGTGTGTCAAATTTCAAGGCGAAAAGACTCAAAAAAAAAAGTTATTCGAAATCTATCAACATGTGTAGCTGTGAGAAAATTTTTACTGATGCCAACTTTGACACCCTCCCAAGGATTGAAAATTTTTTTTTTCCATGAAATTTTTGTCATGAGATCATCTCTATGTTGATAAAATTCATTCCAAGTTTAAAGTTGAAAAAATTTACCCACAAAAAGATATTCGAAATCTACCAACATGTGTATTTGTGAAATTGTTTTCTACAATTACATATGTTGGTAGATTTCGAATATCTTTTTGTGGGTGAATCTTTTCAACTTTAAACTTGTCAAACATGTTATCAACATAGAAATGATCTCATGAAAAAAATTTCATAGTAAATAAACAATTTTTCAGTCCTTGGGAGGGTGTCAAAGTTGGCAATTGTGAAATTGTTTCTCACAACTACACATGTTGGTAGATTTCGAATATTTATTTTTTTGTAGGTGAATCTTTTCAACTTGAAATTTTACATACATGTTATCAACATAGAGATGATCTCATGACAAAAATTTCATGGAAAAAAAAAAAAAAATTCAATCCTTGGGAGGGTGTCAAAGTTGGCATCAGTGAAAATTTTCTCACAGCTACACATGTTGGTAGATTTCGAATAACTTTTTTTTTGTGAGTCTTTTGGCCTTGAAATTTGTCACAAATATTATTAACTTAGATATGATGTAGTGCCAAAAAATTGATGGTTAAAAAACAATTTTTCAGCCCTGGGGAGGGTGTCAAAGTGGGCAGCAGTGAACTTTTTTTCCCTGTGAATGCAAAAATTTGTAAAAATATTGTACCCGACTGTACATCGAAGGGGGCGGGTTCCCTGCGGCTGCTGCGACTGCGTTGAAGAGTCCACAAAGTGTGCTCAAAGAGTCCACGGAGCTCGACACTTCGGATGTTGAGTTCGAGGAGACCTCGAATTCTAAGTACAGGTTCACTTCGTTTGCCCTCCCCCCACCCTGGACAGAAGTCAAACACGAGGTGCTCATTCTTTTGTAGCTTAGTTCTTATTTCTGTCCATTTGTTTGTTTGTACCCAGGCCGCCTGCGGCTGGGCTTCTTGTATTTTATCTCTTGCAGTAAAGGTACTCCTTTATTTGTGTAAAAAAACCCAAAAAAACACGAGGTGCTCATCGAAGCATATAAATATAAATTGTCATGATTCGGTGCCTCAAGTAATGAAGGAGCCAGCCAGCGGCAGTCAGGACTCGATCAGGAGGCTCAGGAGTCAGGACAGAGAGTGGGGAAGATATTTCAGCCCCACCCAGCTAAGAAAGTCTGTAACGCAACTCAATTTCATAGCCTGATGCTAGCTCAGAAAGTGTGCAGTACCACTCGAGACCCAAACACTTGGAGAGCTTGTAACTCTCTCTTTTCACATGCAAGAGGTCCAGCAATGGTGTACTGTACAACTACAGTACACCCAATACCAAAGGAATCATGAATGTGTACCCCAACTTCAAAAAGGGAAAATAAACAAGGAGGGGATACTTGGCAAAATTAATGATAGAGCAGTAGGAGGACAAGTGTAAAGTTTAAAGTGGAGTTGGGTGCCATTTGGGTAATGAATGTGACTTTATTATTTTATAGGACTATAGCAACCCTTTTTTTTTTAAGGATTTTGGGAAAATGCTAGATTGATGACATTTGCTTTCTTTCATGTGCCTACATGGCGAGTGAATATGTCTTGTTACTAATGGTTTTTACTGGCAATTGCTTTTCTTCCAAAAAATCCATCTGGCATAAGTGGCTTGCAATATGTCTTGCATCTGGCATAAGTTGTGGAAATTTGTATCACTTCAAGGACATCTTTTGAAGCAAAAAAGGCAAAATTCTTTAAAAGTGGTCATATACTTTGGCTCCTTTGACCTTTTCATTGTGGAAATATGGCAAATTATTTTATTCTTTTGTAGAGGTTTAGGCACCATCTCAAAGATTATGAAATGCACATTGGCACTTTACATCTACAATATGCACATAACTTAAGGAAATAAAAATTCATTTGTGGATATCTTGGTGGATACACAAGGCCAAGCAAGGGCCCATCCACTCAAGAGCAAACCCTAGACCACAACTAGATTTAGGATTTCACCAACACCACCTAAGCACTTACCTTATAGTCCATATTGGCAATCTATTGCAATTGTCCATTTGTTATGGGTGTCATTATAAACAAAGCTCTCCAAACTAGAGATTTTCTAAGAGTACATGCCTACCACACCATTCCAAGTGGGTATCTAAGGAATTTGTCAACTTGTTCTTTAGAAATGCAAGTGAGTTGAAACACCTCTCATCTTCCACAGACCCTAAAACTTTGACTATGGCAATTTCAGCCAGCCTATAGTAATCAAGAAATGCTTTCACTCTTAAAACAGTGCATGAGTCATAAAAATGTCAAAGACAAGTTAGGGGATTTAGATCAAAAAGAGGCTCCATGGACCATTTGGCATTATTGACCATGGACAATTTGAACAAGCCCTGCTAGGTTTCCAAACTATGGCAGTCTAAAATAGGTAGGATCAAGTGTTTTACCTTATCCACCTCAACTAACTTAGGCTCACAATAAGGTAAACCTGCCTATGACAGGCAGAATGGCTGATCTGTCCTATTGCCATTGACAAAAAAAATCTGATTTTTTTTTGTACAAAGACAAATGTGAGAAATGAAGGAAGCAACTAGAATTTTATTTTTTCGACAAAATATGAATTTTTTGTGAATTTTCGAAGTTTGCTGTCCAGTTTGCCCAAAAAAGTCTGTAGACTACCCCAAATCAGCAGAAAAGTGTTTCCATGATGGTCATCTTACCACCCAAAGCAGTCATAACATTCTTTAACAGGGTTACAAGATTTCCTAACATGGATATGACATAAAGAAATTAAAAAATAACTTTTTACTAACAGTTTACACTAGAAAGGTGTCAATGTTCTATCACAGTTATTAATAACTCCATAACCATATTCCAAGGCTTTGATGACAACTACAAATCAACCTAATGTAGTCTTAATTCCATTTTTAAGAAAAAGTTTCTCATAGGTTGATGGAAGACTGTAATGGGGGGGGTCCCTAGGTGCCTGTCATGGGTGATTTGCCTGTCATAGGCAAGTTTACCTTAGTACTCCATGAGAATTGCAAAGTACTTTGGAAAAATCTCTTTAGCTTCCGTTTGCAATCAATACTACGGGTACATTACCACTAATGCATCCATAACATTATTGGAGGAGAATCGTCCTTCCAACTCCTTTAGCAACTGACGGGCTGTCCCTGCAAACAAGAAATACACCATGTTCAACAAGCAATAACCAGAATGGAAATTGTCAAGTATCTGAATTGGTCGGCTACTGGTTGAATAGTGATTCTGAGGGTTCCTAAACCCAACATAGTTAAGCAACAGAACGGATTGCTAATTCAATTTGAGTCTCATAAAGAAATTGTGGATTGAAGGAGGGCCTGCAATGTTACAAATTGAGGACTGTCATTTATCCTGTGCGTTCATACTCTTCAGTACATAAATTGAATGTCCAAAGCAAAGATCCCTGAACTGGTTAAAATTAGCTAAGTTTCTCGATCCACAGGCCTGCTGCACTACTGAAAATGGCCAACAGGCTCAGATGTTGACACTTGAGAATACACAAAATTGGTTCCGTTACTATACTTGGTTCCATAAGTGAAATTGTAGAGTAAAAAAATATATTTCTCAATATATATTCGCTGCAAGAACACAGATCTGCCTACTTTATAATAATTGCGCTACTATTACATTGTACTCATACTCGTACACAGAACAGCTAAACTACGTATACAAGTAGTGTGAAAGCCTAACCACCCCCAACCAGTTGTCCCAACAGAAGCACAAAGTAACTAAACACTAAGTAATTGAAGTAATTGAACACAGTGCACTATAGTCAAAACAAAAAAACTAAGTAACTAAGTAACTGAACACAGTACACTGCAAACAAAACAAAATCAAAACTGACCAAACCAAATCAACATGTCACAAAAAAAACTGAGACTGACACATCTGGAGAGTTGTCTGATCCGAAAACAAAGGTCCTAGTCCAGTTATACCCTAGAAAGAAGGGAAGCCCTTGAAAGAGGAAAAGTTGGACCTGAGCACTCTCTCTTTACAGTTGCAGTGAGGGCCGCAAAGACATCTCGATCCACATGGGTTGCCTCATGTATAGCCCACATTTTCTCCCCGTTAGCAACTGTTAAGATATGTAGTGTGAACGCTCACCATAATGGTGAGTGACACGTGGCTTAGGGAATCATTCTTGTCCAATGGGAGAAGGGAACTATTCATTGTCTCTCTCCCTTCTCCCCTTGTATATACCACCAACTTATTATGAAGACACTTAGTTCTTTGAGTATACTTTGGTGTTGTTTATTGCTTTGTGATTTTGTTTCGTTTATTATACTCAACACGTTATCAGCACGCTCTTAGACGTTCGTCTTAAATTTCCTACTTCTGATTTGTTTTTGTTTTTGTTTCTGGATTGTTTTTGTTTTGTTTTGTTACCCTCCACCCCGCACTCTCCTCACCTTTTGCCTGCCACCATCTCCAGCTCACCTAGCCAAGCTCCCCCCCCCTCCCCCTCCCGGCCTGGCCCTGCCTCTTCCAGCCAGCACCCCTCTCTAGTTCACCCCGGCTCCCTTTCTGCTCCCTGCCGGTCATTCCGCAACCCCTGCTCTCTCCCTGACTTCCCTGTGCTTCTGCACAGCTGCTCCCCGAGCTCCTACCAGCTCCCTCCCGCCAGGCAGTTCCTTTCCCTTCAAGCTCCATCTTCGTTGCCCTTTTGTTTTTTCAATTTTTTTCTCCTTCCCTTCTTGTTTGTTCACTCTTTCTTCATTTTGTACGCATCCTTTGGCCTTCTTTCTTCACTTCTAGTTTTTCTCTTCACACCTTGAGTTTTCGAAGTTTTCTCTTCAAACCCTTGCTTCCAACTATTTTAATTTTAATTTTAATTTTCTCTTTATTTTAATTGACTTTTCATTTCTAATTTTATATTTTCATAAAATATATTTTATTTTTATTTTTATTTTTATCTTTATCTTTATCTTATATCTTTATCTTTTACTTTTACTTTTATCTTACTTTTTACTTTACCTTTACTTTTACCTTTTACTTTATCTTTATTTCATCCTTTTATTTATTTTATTTTATTTTTCTTTATCTTCAACTTCATCTTTTTCTTTATCTTTTATTTCATTTCAAACCCTAATTTTCTATTCAAACCTATTTTTTTTTAAACCCTAATTTCTTCCCGAAGCTATATTTTTCTTCCTTCTTCTACATCATGACTACTTCGACTTCCTCAGTTGCTACTTCTACCACTATTCCGGTATCCGCTACTGTTATTGAGGCACCGCGACTTCAGCCGCTTTTATTTCCACAGTTGGCAGCGGATGGAAGCAACTATTTATTATGGGCGAAAACTGCGAAAGCGTATGTATTTGCAGAGAATTTATCGGACTCTATTTCATTTGATACAGATACTACTGTAAGTGCTTCCGTTTCTCCCGCTACTTCCTGGAAGACTTTATTGTTGCTTCGTCGTCACATTGTCCCCTCGTTGCAGCATCAATATTTAGAAATAGATAAACCTGATGAGCTTTGGAAAAAGCTGAAAGCTCGTTTTGATCACCAAAAGACCATCTTCTTACCTAGAGCTTTACATGATTGGACACATTTACGAGTGTTGGATTTTCCAACATTTGTTGCTTTCAATAATGAGTTGTACCGCATAGTGTCACAACTACGGTTGTGTGGTCAGACCATCACCGAGGCAGAAATGATTGAGAAAACTCTTTCAACATTTCCACCCGTTTCTGCTGAACTTGCTCAGCAGTACAGAAACATAAAATTTGATAATCACTCAGATCTCATGTCTCTATTACTTCTTGCTGAAAAGCAAAATGAGATCCTCTTGCGCAATGCAGAGGCCCGTCCTACTGGAACTACGGTTCCAAAGTCCCATGCTGTCAAGGTTTTCAATGTAAAACCTAAGGGACAAAAATATCGTCCTAAACCTCGTCCTAAATAGTCCGGTAGCTATAGTCGTGACAACCGTAATACCCAGAAGAAGAATACCACTTCTTCTACAACAAACCATGGTAAGCGTCCATCAGAGACGCGTTCTTGCCACAAATGTGGTCGAGTTGGCCATCTAGCCAACGTTTGCCGGACGGCGGACTATTTTGTTAAGCTGTTCCAGGAGAACAAGAAGCTTAGAACTGAAACTCGAGAATCTCACACCATGGATGCGTCTATGGATCCCTTTGGGACTAAAGATCCAAAAGCATTTGTCACTGAAGACACCTCCACTGGTGAGTCTTCTGATGCACTTCTGGACTCTGCAACTACACACAGTATCTTGCGAGATAAGAATTTTTTTGATGAAAATAATCTTTCAACTTGGCAAACCAGACATTTAATGACTATGGCTGGATCAAATGTGTTTCGTTTCCAGGAGGGATCTGCAAAGGTGGTATTGCCTGAGGGCACCACCATTACATGCATGCGTGCTATGTATTCTCCCTCTGCGCCTCGGAGCCTGATCAGCTATCGAGATGTGCGCACCAACGGTCTACACCTCTCGACTAGAACTATAGATAGGCGTGAGGCTCTGGTTTTTGTACAAAATAATAAAATCGTGGAAACAGCCTTTGCTGCGGCAAGTGGCTTGTATCGGATTCCAATCCGACCACGTACTGTATCTAGCTTTGCTTTATCTTCTAAAGATAATAAAACTTCTCTTTGGCATGGAAGATTGGGCCATCCAGGATCAACCTTATTTCGTAAAATTATTCCATGTATAGCTGGCCATAACTTACAGCCAACAGATGTCAATTCTATGACAATATGTCATGCGTGTGTACAAGGAAAATTTATTACCAGACCATTTTCATGGAAGCTTCCCCATGAATTGCCACCAATGTTATCTAGACTACAAGGCGATATTTGTGGACCAATATCACCTATGTTTGGCCCATTTCGATACTTTTTGGTTCTAGCTGATGCATCAGGCAGGCAATCACATGTTTCTTTACTATCAACAAGAAACTTGGCCTTTGCCAATTTACTTTCTATGCTCATCCGCTTCAAGGCTCATTTTCCTGATTATCCAATCAAAACATTACGAATGGATAATGCCCAAGAGTTCCGTTCAAAATCTTTTGAAGATTACTGCACTGCCACAAGAATTGAGTTAACCTATTCTGTTCCATATGAACATGCTTAAAATGGATTAGCTGAATCTTTTATCAAACGGATCCAGCTCATCACGAGACCACTACTTCTTCATGCGAGTTTGCCTCCATTTATGTGGGAACATGCAGTTCTCCATGCTGCAACATTGATTAGACTTCGTCCTTCATCTGTGGATATTGCGTCTTCACAAGAACTATTGTCGGGCCGCGTTCCTAACGTATCTCATCTACGAGTATTTGGTTGTCGGGTATGGGTTCCGGTCCCGGAACCTCAACGCCATACTATTGGTGCTCATCGACAAGAAGGTATTTATGTTGGATTCGACTCTCCCAGTATTATTCGATATATTACTCCATCAACTGGTACGCTCCTCCGTGCTCGTTTTGCTAATTGTCGGTTTGAAGAAGACGTTTTTCCATCTTTGAAAGGAGGAGCATCTACTCCAAAGACTTCTGTTGGTCTTACATTTCAAGCTTCTCAAACATTTACATCAAATCCTGACCCAAGAACGTCTTTGGCTAAAACTGAAGTTTCAAAAATTTTGCATTTACAAAAGATTGCCGATTAAACACCTGATGGTTTCACTAATGCACCACGGATTACTAAAAATCCTTTGAATGAAGCTCGTAATCTACCTGTTCGAGTTTCTCTTCCAGATCCTATCACTTCAACTCCCCAATCATTGGGCAAACGAACTCAAGGACCGGACAAGCAGCCACGCAAACGTAAAGCTTTTACAGATGATATTCATCCTTCTATGCCTACAACAACCACAACTAATTTTACGGGTTCACTTACAAATGACCGCCCATCTACTTCTCAAGGCAATGTTCTTGCTCATAAGCAAGAAAAGTCCAAGTTGAACACAGAATTATCTGTGATTTATTGCACTACAGGAGATGTATGGGATAGAACAAAAACTGATATCGATGACTTATTTATTTGCATGATTGCAGAAAATCTTTCTTGCGAGAAAGATGATCCTGAACCACGTACTATTGAAGAGGCGATGCGTCGATCTGATTGGCCAAAGTGGAAAGCTGCTATTGAGGAGGAGTATGCTTCTTTGAAGAAAAGACAGGTCTTTGGACCTATTGAGGAGAACCTGACTTCTCGACCTCTTGGGTACAAACTGGTATTTGTACGCAAACGTAATGACAAAGGTCATATTATTCGTTATAAAGTTCGTTTGGTTGCTCAAGGTTTTACACAGAAATTTGGCGTCGACTATGATATCACATATTCGCCTGTTATGGATTCCATTACTTTTAGATATCTTCTTGGAATGACTGTTCATGTCCTTCTTGAGATGCAACTTATGGATGTCGTAACAGCTTATTTATATGGTTCTTTAAATGCCAATATTTATATGAAAGTGCCGCTTGGTCTTGAAACTACAAATTCAACTCCACTTGCTCCAGGCAAACATCGTGGCATTAAATTACAACGCGCATTATATGGCCTAAAACAATCTGGCCGTATGTGGTATCAACGACTACAACAATTTCTTATCGAGCATCACTTTATAAATGATGCATTACTTCCATGTCTCTTTATTAAAAGAGATAAATCTGGATTTGTGATTATTGCTGTCTACGTTGACGACTTGAATCTTGTGGGCACCAACTCTGCCTGTATTGCGGCTACTTAACTTCTTGTTCGTGAATTTGAGATGAAGTTACTTGGCAAAACCACATTTTGCATTGGTTTACAAGTTCTTCACTTAAAAGATGGCAGTATTTTTCTTTCACAAACAACTTATATCAATCAGATCCTAAAAAGATTCAACATGATCGATGCCCATCCATTATCTACACCCATGGTTGGTCGCAGTGTTAAAGATGATGACCCTTATCGTCCTTGCGAGGAGGAGGAGGAGACATTGAGTGAACAATATCCATACCTCGCAGCGGTCGGAGCACTTTTATATTTGGCTACATCTACAAGACCTGATATTTCATTTGCAGTTAGTGTCCTTGCAAGACATAGCTCTCGGCCCACACTACGACATTGGAATGGCATCAAACATCTTTTCCGCTATTTGAAAGGAACTGAAGATTTGGGACTACATTATAGCCGATCAGTGGATCCAAAATTAGTTGGTTATGCTGATGCTGGATATAGATCTGATCCTGCAACATCCAAATCCCAAACGGGTTATGTATTCTTACGACATGGAGCTGCAATATCTTGGAAATCGGTAAAGTAGACAATTACTGCAACATCATCCAATCATGCAGAGATTGTTGCTTTGCACGAAGCATCTCGAGAATGCATTTGGCTAAGATCAATTGACAGATTTATTCAAACAAATTGTGGATTACCACATGATGATTCTCCAACTATCTTATATGAAGACAATAGCGCTTGTGTTGCACAAATGCAAGTGGGTTTTGTTAAGGGTGACCGAACAAAACATATTGACCCAAAGTATTTCAGTTTTACTCATGACTTGATTACAAATAAAGCACTTGAAATCAAGAAAGTTACATCAGCAGATAACCTTGCTGATCTCTTCACCAAAGCTCTTCCATTATGTGTTCATTGCCGACTTATTCACGGCATTGGCATGCGGCGACTTAATGTTTTAGAACAAGAAATCCAATAGATTTCTATTATGAAATTTATTGATCCTTTTTATATCCTTCCATGGATTTTTCCCACTGGGTTTTACTATGAGAATGGATTGATAAAGGAGTTGTACTCTTTTTCCTTCATTTGTGGTTTTATCCTTGAATATAACCAAGGTTTTCCCAGATAAGGTTTTAATGAGGCAACAACCGTAAAATCTTACGGGAATTTTCGAATAAGAAAAAGGTGGGGTCGTGGTGAGAACCACGGTTTGGGGTTGAATGCTGGAGCTTGTTAACCATCTTGGGGTGTACAGCATCTTGTCACATTACAGCTCAGGGGTGGGATAGCGGGTCGACTGTTATTCCTGCTTCACTAGCATGCCAAGCCGTGAGTCTCTCGAACCAGTCAACGCAGCCGACGAGGATCGAACCGCGGACCAGTCGGTTGACCACCGACGTATGAAACCAGCCGACCAAATCCACGACTTGGTGACAGGGATTGGTTTTTATTTGATTTTATAGCCTTCATTGATTAGTACTTATTAAAATTTTATTTTACCATTATTATGTTGAGCGAGGAGGAGTGTTAAGATATATAGTGTGAACGCTCACCATAATGGTGAGTGACACGTGGCTTAGGGAATCATTCTTGTCCAATGGGAGAAGGGAACTATTCATTGTCTCTCTCCCTTCTCCCCTTGTATATACCACCAACTTATTATGAAGACACTTAGTTCTTTGAGTATACTTTGGTGTTGTTTATTGCTTTGTGATTTTGTTTCGTTTATTATACTCAACAGCAACAAACACCAATTGGGCTGAGTCATGGTTAGGGTCTGAAATCTAGTTCAAGTGGATTTGGCTATGGGAGTGGTTAATGATATTCTTGAATGCCGAGAACTTGTTAGTAGCATATGAGGTTGCCTTATCAACATAGAAGGTATACAAGTGCTTTTCTGCAATCTTCAAGGCGGCTAAAAAATCGCAAACATAAACATCACACTTTTGAGCAAATGTTACCAACAAATCAATGGTCTCCCAGAGTGGCATGATTGCTATCATTCCCGGAAGAGTGTAAGGATCTAGCATGAGCCCTAAGCACTTCTACACACTCCCAACAAAATTCTAAGTTAGAGACGACTTGTTTATTTCATGTTATCAACTTGAACCAAATCAAACCAATACCGTAATCACCCTAAACAAAAAATGAGCCACCGTAATGCAAGAATCCAAACTCAGCTCCATGAAAAAACAATAAGGCCATATTCGTTATATTGAGACTTTTTGTAGATTTTGAGATAGAATGCTAGTTATTGTAAATTCATTTAAAAAAATAGTAATTGAAACCAAAAATAAATAATTCTCTAATAGCTATTCTAAAATGAAATTCTATAAGTTGGTATTGTTACCTATTTTTTTTTAAATACTAATAAAGAGATAAAGTGGTTTATATTCGAGTCGAAGATAAATTGAGATTGCAAAAAGTCTCAATATAATGATTATGGCCTTCAATATCAAAACCTAAACTAACAATGAATTGACATTGTAATATGTGAATGCAAACTCATCTCCTTTGAAGCCAACATCGTCATCTAGCCAACCAAAACTACAATGTGATAATACAAGAATTCAAACTCACCTCCTTCCATTTAAGTACTAATACCTAAACTACCAATGAACCGACAATTCGACCCTAATTACAAGTGAATCCGAACTCAACAAATTTGAAACACACCTCGGCATCTAGACAACCAAAACTGAGCCACTATAATCTCAAAACTGAAACTTAGCTCTACTCAAACCAATCTCGAAGCCCAGACTATGCGTTGATTCCAATCGTAATCTGTGAATCCGAACTCAATTCCTTTCATGTAAGTACTGGAACCCTACTGAACCAACTAATCACAATGTCATGTTAATCAATGGCGGGTGGTTGGTAGGCTCTATAGAGCATGTCATAGGCTTAGTATTGTCCAAATGGCCATGTATTGGTCACTGGGGGCCTATACTAGAGTTTTGAGACTGAAGGAGGTGTGAACGGAGCTATTTGGGGGCTCCTTTGTGGTGGTTGTAATCCTAGGCCGCCCCTTTGCTCCTTCATTTTCTTCAAGTCTTGCATATATGTGTAGTTTATGAGTTGATAGGAATTGGAGCATGGATGTAATGATGATTGGTTGTTATATCAATCTTTACTAGTGTTATTCCTTGATTCATCTCGTTTTGCAAGACTAATCCAATTGAGACAAAGTAGAAGCTATCTTGGAGTGTTAGGGAAGCTTATTACTTGAAGAGAGTGAAGGAGGTGCTGATGTGAGAGCACTAGAGTTGTTAGAGAGGTTTGAATTGCTGTATTAGGGTTGCTGGCACTGGTGGTAACGTGCGGAAGCACTGGCAAAATCAAATCTTGGAGCTTTGGTGTTGGAGGTGCTAATGTTGAGGCGGAGGGTGTTGGAGAGCTTCCAAGGGTGACAAGAAGATTTAAGAAGAAGCTCTTTGATGTAAGAATTCCATAGAAACAAGTTTCAAGCAATTCCGACACTTTTTGCAAAAGTTGTGTGAGTTTGAGTAGAGTGGTGAAAATCCTCATGTGTGCTGGACCAAACATGCAAAAGTGCTGATTTGGGGTTTGAGGGCCATTAGGGTGACTTTTTAGTGTTATAAACACTAGAAGTTGTTGTAGTATTCCAAAAACTGTAAAATTGTTGAAAACCGTCAATTTTTGAAGAAGTTATGGCAGTTTGAAGTTTTGGAATTGAAGCCTTGTTTTGAGAGGTGTTTTGTGAGGTTTGTTGACGTTGTTTAAGCTTTGATAGCTTCGAAGAATGAGAGAGACGAAGACCGGTTGACTTTTGATAGTTACCGGACCACTTACTAAAGTAATTTTGAATATTACTGGATCAATTATCGGGGTAACTTTTGGAAGTTATTAGGGTAGTTATTGGGGTAATTTTGAAAGTTACCAAGGTAATTTCTTGGATAACTTTTGAATAGTTTTTGAAAATTACCACAAATTATTTTTAAAAAATTAAAAAATTAAAAAAAAAAAAAAAAAATTGTAGTAATTCCCTATTATACTAGGGGCTGATTTTAGTTTGGAGGTGTAGAAGGAGGCCATTTAGAGGGGTTTGGAGGGCTATTAGTGGGTTACAAATTTATTGTTTGTAATTGTGATGCCCTAGCCTATTTTGGAGGCTTTCTTTTATGCTTTGTGCATCATTGTTGTTGCGGGCAGTGTGGGTTACACCATTGCTTAGCTCCATTTCTTGTTGTGGTGACAAAGTGGGAGTTGTGACCCACATGGTCGAGACTTGCTTGTTCTCATAGTAAGGTTGGAGTTATGACCAGCAAACCGTGATTTTGAAGTTTAGGATCCATTTTCACCGACGGTATCTCGTGGAATGCCGTCGGTTCCACCCGTCACATATCCCGTGGTTTTCTTATCCCTACCTGGATACTTGAACCAATCTAGAGCCTCAACAGGATAGGCCAACGGGGAGCAGTTTGACGGTGGTATAGAAGATTCAACATTCGAAGGTCGTTTATGGTTCAAACACGGACGCGTGACTACGTTGCAGAGGAAGACCAAGAAGTCGCAGTTCACGTTGAGAAGGATAGAGAGGAGCCAACTCTACCCTCTGTGAGAGTTGATCCTCTTAAGAGTTGGAGAATTAGCGTTTTTGACGACATGGAAGACCATAATGGTGGATCCATGGTTCGTGACCGCTACTTCGGAAGAGCTGAGGGCGTAGCCTTCAATGATTGGAGGACCAGGTTTCGATCCTGGCAACGCACACAAAGACAACTCAATGCTCTTTTCAATGATTGGTGGGCTTTTGAATAGCTACCCACCCATCTTGAGTTTGAGGCGTTGCAAGCCTATGATTCTTGGTTTGAGGATCATAGGGTTGAGCTTGAGGAGGTGGAAGACTATTGGGCTCGAAGGGTAGAGTTAGTTACGGTGTTGAAAGAGGGAGCTGCATTCCCAGCAACTCAAGCTTCAAAGACTAGTGATGGAGATGAAGAGAAGGGCGAGGAAGCTACCTCGGGCCCTGATGCAGCACGAGCTGCGCGGTTGCTTTCTAAAGCTGCTACGAGTGGCGCTAGTGGGACTGCAACTACATTCATCTCTCGGTTGGCTCGAGCTTCAAATGAGGCAATAGCTACGATGGGCCCTCCTCCTCAGTTTGATCCACTCTGATTGTTTTTTGAGCATTTGGAGATAGAGTTTGGAGGCATTCGCCACGATCGCATGCGCCACATCCAGGATTTCAAGAAAGAGACTGGAGACACTCCCCGCATTATGTAAGCAAGACTCTCCAAGTTTGCTCGTGAAAGCGGAGATGCATTCACGGAACGCCAGTTGGTGGAGCTTTATATGGGGAAGCAAGACAAGAAGATTCGTGATATGGCACACCCTCACATGTTGTTGGTATATGGAGGTCGAACTACTTTAGCTGAAGTTTTTGCTATTGTGGAGCAATTGGATCGAGGGCTATGTGTAGAGGAGGCTGGAAGATTGTCATCCATTATGACTTCAACACCCAGCCAGACCAAGATTGTTGTTGGTAGTTCTAGCAAGAGCCAAGGGAACCTCAAGGCCTCCAAGCAAATTGCTATGGCAGCTGAAGTGGAAGTGACAACCAATTCTCATATGCGGGGTGGGAATTGTGGATTGCTAGGCCACGGAAAGAGAGATTATCCTACAGATACATCATCTGAAGGTAAGAATGGTGGGCAATCAGTTACCAACAAGGGCAATGCAACCACAACAAATAGAGGCCCACAAAAGAAAGTACAAGGTGGAGGAACACCTCCAAAGTGCACTTATGCACCTTGTAGTCGGGTTGGTCATATGGAGGACAAATGTTGGGTGAAGAACCCGCAGTTGAGGCCTCAATCTTTCACCCCACAAGGTGCTCAAGGGGGTGGATCAAATTCTGGGGGCAACAATCTTGAGGCACGCATGGGAGAGTTGCAAAATACCCTAGCATTGCTCGTTGCAGCGACAGCAAAGATCACACCAATTCCTTCTAATTCAAAGCCTGGACTAGATAGGTTTGAATATGGAGCACTTGGTGAGGTGGTTGTAGCAGTGGCTACGAGATCACAAGCCAATTCTTTGCCAGTTGCACCCATGGTGGAAGGAAACTCAACTACTCCAGGTGGGCCTCATGTGCGTCACCAAGGGCCTCTTGATAGTATTGGGCAATCAAGATTGCCAATGACATTTGGCGTGGCAGATGTGGTGACTAGTCCATCACTTGGAGCTAGCCCTGATGGAAGAAATTTCCCTGTAGAAAAAGACATGATGGTAAAGAGTTTGGCTGTTAAACTCTTGGAAGTTCCATTGTTTTCAAGGGTTCAGTTGCAGAGCGACAACTTTGATGCAGCTGCCGTATATCATATGGCAGGGAAAATAATACAAGGAACGGTCCAGATGCCTGCCAATGTGGCCATGAGGAAGATGGAAGAGTCTTCTTTGGCTGAGGGTGATGTGTGCACAAAGAAGGATGCTGCTAAGGAAGCAGCGAATACCTTGCGATGTTGGAAGGGGTGGCTAAAAGAACCTCCTTCGCAAGTAGAGTTTGATAGCCACTTGAATTCAAGTGGAGAAGTTGTTGAAGTTGCCACAAGCTATTTGGCAACGGTACCAGCTCGTGCAACTCGCGAACGCTTGCAAGTCAAGCCTGAAGTGGTGCGTTTGGCCAATTTTAGCCATGTCTTTTCTATGGCTCGAGGTGAAGCACCTCAAGTGTTTCCACAAAAAGTATTGCTTGATATGGGAGCCCAACCAGTCATGCTAGGCAAGTTGCTAGCTCAGAGATTGGGGCTTCTTGCTAGTGACTTGGAGCCATGTTCTTTCACCATAGCAACATCGCTAGGGGGCACAGAGCAGCCTACAGGGATGACAAAAGAGCCCCTACGACTTCGGTTCAAGGTGGGCACTGATGTGTACATTCACATCTCTGTGAGGTGTGTTGTAACAAGTGCTACGAGCTATGACATTCTTTTGGGGCAGCAAGTTTTGTACCCCATTGGTTTTGGTCATGATTCTTGGACTGAGGAGGCATGGTTTCGACCAGGGTGGTCACAAGGAGATGGACGGAAGGAGGTGATTCTCGTCATCTTTGGAGCTTTTGCTGGCGTGGTTGAGGGATTGGTGGCAGTGTACGGGTGTGTTGTAGAGTGGTTGGCAACCGGAGATTTTCTACTGGAGGGCAACATGTCTGCTATAGACTCGCCTTTAGAGTTAGATACGCCAACACAAGGCAAAATCAACTCATTTGTAAGACATCCCAAGGATCCCATACCACCATGGATTTCACCAAAAGCTTTGGCTGAGAAATGCCATGAATTAGTGGAGAAAGTAAACCAGCAGCTATGGCAATCACAACACACACTACCACCTCTACAACAACTGGTAGATCTTTCTAATGATCCTAAGGGCATAGTTCTTGTGGAATTATTTGCTGGACTTGGTACTGGTTTGGCTACAGTTTTGGAGGCAAGATTGTCTATACAAAGTTATACTTATGTGGACAACAACATAGTGATGAGCAGAGCTGCAAAACATCATTTGGACCAGTTAAGAATGAAATATCCAAAGCAACTACCTGCAAGCGCTATTCAAGGTTGTATGTCTCGAGTTCCTTCAGACATTGCTTTGATTGGAGAAGAAGATCTTTTGAGGTTGGGCCAAGTGAACCTTGTGATGGCTAAATGGCCTTGCCAAGGGCATTCCCAGGCTAGTTCTCGCCAAGGACTCCAAGACCCACGATCAAGTTTATTTTGAGGGCTCTTACGGTTATTGCATTGGTGGCAATGTAGACAAGCTACAAGTGTGGCTTATGTTCTTGAGAATGTGCCTCTATTGGGAGATGTTGGAGCTCAAGTTCATGAGGATGCACGATTGGTATGTTAGCACCTTGGTCAGCTAGTGGCAGTGGATGCTGCAGCCCTTGGTTCTTACGCCCATCGTTTACGATAGAAGTGGACCAATTTGGCTCATATGCGAGGGATTTCTGCGGCAGTACATCGCATTAGTCGTCCCGAGGGCAGACATCTTGATGACATCTTGGAGGAGGGGCAATCGGCCCAAACAGTGGTGCAAGAAGATCAACCACCGTTAGCTATAATCAACCGTGTAGGAATGCCTCGATTGGCATTTCCTACTTTGATGAGTTATCCTCGGTCTTTTGCTTTTCGCAATGGCGGACCGGGCTTGGTATTTGACAACACTTCTATGAGATTGGAGGAGCTGAGTGCTACTGAACGGGAACGTGCTATGGGTTTCCATACCAGCACCACTTCTAGGCTTGGATTGACAGAGTCTCAGCGGCATCATTGTCTTGGACAAGCCATGGACTTGACATCCATGGTTTGGTTTCTTGGGATATGCCTAACAGCTCAACGGCACAAGAAACTTGGCCTTGAAAGCCATCTGGGGGCAGATGTTTTAGGCTAGGGGGCAAAGGGTGTTGTGCCTCTAGGAGTGGAGAAGATGGCTACTCTAAATGCCAAGGCATGGCATAATAGTGAGCAGGCTTGTAGTCAAATACTTGAAAAGAAGAGAGACCAAGACGTTGTGGAGTGGCTTGTAGAAGATGAATTGCGAGGATAATGTGTATTGGCAGCATTGGCTTAAGATTTGGGAATGGAAGATGCCAAAGAGAAGTTCAAGAGGGTTTTTCTTTCAAAAGAAAATCCATTTCTTGTCACATCACCTCACTTTGTAGTTGGTGCTAATGTGGGCATTAATGGAGGTGATTCGGTTGGAATGATTGAGAGTGATGATGCATCTATTGTCCTGCAAAAGGGCAATGGTGTAAGCTCTTCCAACTAGCAACCAAAGGTGGTGTCAGCACCATTAAAGGGGTCCCTGAAGGAGGAAGTAATCTTGCCAATTTACAAAGATTGGGAGATGGACATAGGCATGGGACTCACTAGTGCAGAGGCACGGAAGGTGCGAGCATTCATACGCTCGTACAAGGCTTGCTTTGCTTTTAAACTCACTGATTTGGAGGGTTATAAAGGCAAGCCTGTGAGAATTCAACTGGAAGATGATCATCCAGTGTTTAAACGCCCGTATAGGCTTAGCCTTTCAGAAAGAGACGGGGTGAAATTGAGGTGCAAAGAACTTTTGGACGCCGGATTGATAGAACTTTCAGATGGAGAGTATGCATGTGCTACAGTGATGCCAGTAAAAAAAGATGTTCTTGGAAATTGGACGGAGAAGAGGATGTGTGGAGATTACCGTCCTGTTAACAAGAAAACAAAATCCGATCGCTATCCCATGCCAACACCTGAGGAGTTATTTGATGCAGTTGGAAGGGCAAAAGTCTTTAGCACTTTGGATTTGAGGTCTGGATACCATCAATTGCCATTGAGACTTGAAGATAGGGTGAAGACGGCATTTTGGGGAGTAGATGAGGATGGAAGAGATATGCTTTTCCATTGGAAGTTCTTACCTTTTGGCTTGAAGAATGCCCCAGTAGAGTTCCAACGTGTTATGGATCAAGTCTTGAAGGGGTTGCCATTTGCTCGGTGTTACATAGATGATGTGATTATCTTTAGTGATACACCGGAGGAGCATGTACAACACTTGCAGCAAGTTTTTGAGAGGCTGCAAGCTTGGGGTCTTCGCTTACATCATGGGAAGTGTAAATTCTTCCATGATCAGTTGCCTTACTTGGGACATATGATTACACCAGGAGGCTTGGGAGTACAAGAGGCGAAGGTGGAAGCCTTGAAGAGGATCCCAATTCCTAGAGATGTATCAAGGTTAAGAGCCTTTATGGGACTAGCAAACTATTATCGACGATTTGTTCGTGGGTTCAGTCTCTTGGCAAAACCTTTGACTCGATTGACTCGGGTTGATCAAGAGTGGATGTGGGGACCTGATCAAGAGAAGGCATTTGAGGCTTTGAAAGGAGAACTTGGTTCAGCACCAGTGTTGAGGCAGCCTAATGCTCGGCGACCTTTTCAACTCCACACAAATTGGAGTATGTTGGGGATTGGAGCTGTATTGACGCAGAAGGATGATGATGGCAAAGAATATGTTATTGCGTATGCTTCACGAAGTAACAATGATGCGGAGGCCAAATATTCATCTTATGAGGGGGAGTGCCTAGCTGTGATGTGGGCAGTTGCACATTTCCGTCCATACCTCTATGGCCAAAGCTTTACACTTGTGACTAATCATCAACCTCTAAAATGGTTGATGGAGTCTGATAAACTCACAAGGAAGCTTTCTAGGTGGGCCTTATTGTTGCAAGAGTATGATTTTGAAGTAGTCCACAAGGCGGGGTTGCAAAACTTGGATGCTGATGGCTTGAGCCGCAATCCAAGTCCCTTGGAGGAAGATTTGACTAGTGCTCGGTGGCATGGCTCATGTGATCAAGAGGCAGTGCCAGGGTAGCATGCTTCATCTTATTTGGCTTGGATGGAGGGAAGATTGAGCCAAGATTTAGGAAAGACTCGATTGAATGTTGTCGATGAGGACTTGGATGAAAGAGGACCTCAAGTTACCACTGATGTGTGGAAAGACCAAGGGGTTCTACATCATCTTCAACATGAGGAGTTTTTGCCTAATACTATATCTCAAAAAAGGGACCGGATAGTCCATCGTTTGGCTAGGTTTCATTGGGAGGGTGGCCTTATATTTCGTCGATGGCCGGATGGAACAAGGAGGGTTGTTCCTAGGCCTAACCAACGTCTTCAATTGATACGTCAGGTTCATGAAGAGTTGGGTCATTTTGGAGTGCTTCGTACATATTCCATGTTACGTGGTTGGTATTGGTGGATGAGCATGCGACAAGAGGTAGCAACCTATGTAGGGAGGTGTGAAGTTTGCGATCGAGTTAGATCAAGCTTCAACACTCTAACTCTCCAATTACAGCCTTTGCCAATCATGGGTTTGGGCTATAGGTGGAGTCTTGATTTTGCCGGGCCATTGATGACTACATCACGAGGTGCTAAGTATGTACTTGTGATGGTAGAGCATTTCAGCAAGTGGATTGAGTTGGTGGCACTACCACAAAATTCCGCGGAGTTAGCAGCAGCGGCCTTCCTTGACCGTGTGTTGGCTAGATTTGGAGCTCTAGCTGAGGTGTTAACTGACCAAGGAAGAGAGTTTCTTGGGGCATTTGAAGAGCTTTGCACTAAAGCTCTAATTGATCACCGTACAACATCAAGAAACCACCCAGAGGCTGATGGATTAGCAGAGAGGGTGGTTCAGACGGTGAAGCGCGATTTGCGCAAGTACGGGTTGTTGGCAGGCAATCACCGAGATTGGGATTTGAAGTTGCCATGGATAGCAATGGGTTATCGTTTCAGTCGACAGGCATCTCTTGCATCTTATAGCCCTTATCAGCTATTGTATGGCAGAGAGCCAATGTTACCGTCGGCTTTGAGGGAGAAATTAGATCCAGTTGTAGACTTGGATGACCCAAGAATTTGGGCACAAGTACTACATGATCGAGCTGAGTATTTTCAAAGGGCCATGCCAATGGCTATGGAAAATTTGGCAATAGCGCAACACAGAGATACTCTCAGATATGCGCGCATTAGAAGTGGGACTTATAGGCCTCAACTTCGACGGTTCAAGGTTGGAGATTACGTGTATTTACAACGTGAGGCACCAACAACCTTAGATGTACGGGTCGGACGGACCATTTTGAGGTTCAAGGCAATTTTGCCTAGTGGAGTTCTTCTTTTGGAGGGGAAGGATGGACAAGAGTATAGAGACAACACAAAAAACTGTGCTCCTTGTTATTTGCCAATTGAAGGGACTGTGGATCCAGAGTTGGCAGTGGTTCCATTTGGATTTAAATGTTTTGTATGTGGTGAGAGCAAGGGTGCTGCAACCATGTTATTGTGTGATTCATGTCAACGAGGTTGGCACATGGCATGTCTTCGATCGCCATTGATTGCTCTTCCTGTTCAACGTTGGACTTGTCCTCGTTGTAGAAAGTGATTAGCTAGTACTACTTTTTCAAGTGGTTGCTGATTACTTTTCTCACTGACGGAAGATGTACTCATTTTGTAACATCTAATGTTGGAGTATGAGCGGTGGTTCTTGATATTGAAACTTGGATGGAGATTTCGTGGAGTCCAACTACAATATTGGAAGCGATTGAGGATGGGGCTCAATTGTACCCAGCTTACCCCTTCACTTATGATTGATTCAAGCTCAGCAATGGATGGGGGCCTTTCGTCTATCTTCTTCAACATATTGATTACATAGTGAGTGTAGGGAAGTTTATTTCATTGGACCTTTGTTGCTAGCTGAGTTGCGAGGGCGCTTTACTCAGCTAGGGGGGCAATTGAATGGTTGTTCATTCATGCCTTGTTGTAGTGTGGATTTGCATGTGGGCATGTGTGTATGTAGTAGTACATGTAGTTTACAACACTTACTGTTAGCGATACGGAGTGATACGACAACAAATTCAATCCATGAGATTCATCACGTCCCTGTTCCAAAAAATACAGAACTTTATAATATGAAATTGAAAACTTTAGCTGGTTCTATAGCAAGACAAATTCAAATGGCACTATGGCTAGTTCCATAGCCAGAAAAATTCAATTGGCACTATAGGCACTATAGTTGGTTCCACAGCTAGAAAAATTCAACCGGCACTATGGCTAGTTCCATAGCCAGAAAAATTCAATTGGCACTATAGGCACTATAGTTGGTTCCACAGCTAGAAAAATTCAACCGGCACTATGGCTAGTTCCATAGCCAGAAAAATTCAATTGGCACTATAGGCACTATAGTTGGTTCCACAGCCAGAAAAATTCAACCGGCACTATAGGCACTATAGTTGGTTCCACAGCCAGAAAAATTCAACCGGCACTATAGGCACTATAGCTAGTTCCACAGCCAGAAAAAATCAAACAAAAGACTAACTTTGATAGCCTTGGTAACGGAAGACTAACTTCAATTCTCTTTAGTACTGGAATCCAAACCTGAATTCAGATGTGAAATGACAAGGGACTGCCTTCTAAATTCACGAGTTCGTAAATTAAAACTCAAAAATCCATTGCCACAGCGTGGAGTCCGAGACAATGTGGGGTAACTTCAAAGGTCCCAATGCCCAAGTACACACTAGGAAGGAATGCAAAGAAATGAAAGAGGAAAGTGAAATACCTCTGATGCATCATTTTGTCTTTGTTGATATTCAAGCATTGGATGTCCAACTAATAGGATTTGAAATATTGTACACAAGTGTACAATCTTTTTTGCAAGAATCTGTGAAGTTGTATTGTTTATTTGCTGAAGTACCAATGCATGTTGTCTAGCTGCAAACAAACTCAAATTGACTTGATGCCTACTTGTTTTGGAAACATACCAATCACCTTTTTTGACATTGTACTTCTTTATATCAAACGCAACCTTCTTCCTTCCTTCATGCTTAATAAGCATATCCTACTTGGGGCCCAAAATCTAGGGAGTTTTGTCAAAAGTTGAGCAAACAATGTACTTTATCAAATGAACGTGACCATTAGTCCCACAAATTGGCTCCATCCAAACCAACTTTGCAGCTCACTCACTTTGGAATTTTCTTGTAGCATCATAGTTCAATTTGGGCTTCTTTGGGGGTGGGATTTCTTGCAGCTCATCATTAGAATCCAAGTCCTCTTCTCCGTTTGAAATTTGCACCATATCTTGCCTCAACTGACATCGAATGTCGTGACTTGCATCTATTTCTTGTAGTGACTGTAAAGGGCCACAACTATTGTCTTTCTCCAAGCTAACTAGAGGTTCAAAGATGAGGTTTGTGTCTAAAAACACAATATTTAGGGACTTCACTATGGAAGTAAAATTGGAACTGCCAATTTTTAAGGTCTTCCCACTACAAGAAAAACCTGTTCGGCACAACCGACTAAAGTATGACTAGATGTCCTAAATGACTACACTATGACTAGAGCTCTGTTATTTCACATTTTACACGACGTTTTTGTAAGGTAGTCATTTTATAGTCATTTTGCAGACGTAGGGATGAAGACTGTTGGAACTGTGACTAAGCAGTGCGTTCATCCGCTGGTTTTCTGTGAGCGCATTGTTCAATGGCATGACCTGGGCGGATGACGACTTTCGGTTGACATACTTAGTTGTATGGTAGTCCGTTAATGACTGTGTTTTGCTTGCATGAATGACTTCTTCCTACTAAGGAATGACTGATCTGTACTAGGAGATGACTGTGACGTCCATAGTCAACATACTCAAACTTGAAATTATATTCTTTCCCATGAGATTAGTGGAAATCAAGGCATCCTACGATCTTGAAAATGAATTTCAAAAAAACTCACATGCACTGAAACAAAATTATAGTCATCCACATGTGGAAGACCTCTTTCATTTTGCTGTGTAAGGCAAATGGAAGGGTGTGAGCATAATTCCTAGAGAAAAAGAATGCTCATCAACCTAGTATATTGCATGTGCTAACAAATTGTCCTCAGGTGACAAATCAATGGCTCCAATTAGAGACGGTACTTGTGAAGGTGTTGACACCACTTCTGGAGCTGTAAGACTAGGAGTTTCTACAGTGGTACTTATGAATACATTAGGACTATCCAACACCTCCCTTTTAGCTCGTGCTTCTTTTTGCAAAACTATTTTCCATCCTGGTTTCTGTGGCACATCAGAGAAGAAGACTTGTGTTGCTTGGTTGGAAAAAATAAAGGGCTCCGACATGTGTGGTAGTTTGTGCTTGAAGTTGACCATCAAAAAGCCAGCATCATCGCAGACATACATTGCATTGCCTCTATTATCTGTAGTCTTCATCCATTGGCATCGGAAAAGAATGAATGGTGTATGCAATGGCCCATAGTCAAGCTTCAATAGGTCCTTTAGAACTCCGATGTAGTTCACGGACACATCCGTTGCATCTGCAGTCGGTACTTCAAAAACCGAAGCTACTCCGGAATTATATGTTTGGAAACGATGTGTATCTCCATCATCTACTCTGAAATGGCTACCAAATGATTTCATCTTCGTATATCTTGCTACCTTCTGTGATGGTTTTCTGATGAGCATCAATCGATCCTTGTCGTCAGGGTTTGTCACATCGAATGCCGAGTTCTATACTACATTCGGGAGCCAATCCTCAAATGCTGGAATAGTCGCATCTTGCTGAACTTCGGCCTTCCAATTCCTATAGTTGAAGGTAGAAATGTGAACCTCCAATACATAGAACTCAAAATAGAGACCACTTCCTACAAGATTTCAACTATAGCAAAAGGAGTTCACGGTTTAGGTGATCAGTGGTTTCTTCTGATCAATGACTCGGTTACAACTACACTTAGTCATTTTATAGTAAGAGCCGTCATCCAATGACTAGCTGTGACTCATAGTTGACTACACAACAACTCGCACTTGACTTTGTCATTGCTACTAACATAGAGTATTTCAGCATTGTTCATCTTGGTATTGCACATTCTTTTCCATTGGAAGACATAGAAAATAAAATAAAAAAACTAGTACATTTGTGCCTAACATACATATGCATAGAAAACAAATAAGGTATACGGTCTACTTACAAATAATATTGCTGCAAACAAGACACATTGGCCAAAACGTATTGATGTGCCACATCCCGGAGTGCAGGAGTCATCATGTACAGTCTTCCTCCGCCCTGTAGCACTTCCTCTACATCGCCATACTCTTCGTTAGCATCCCAGACACACCTCTCTGTGAACTGAAAGCTCTGTAGGTACTCCGTTACAAATCCAATGCATTCATCTTTGAGGTATCCCTCAGCCATACATGCTTCAGGGCGAGCCAAATTCCTCACATGATTTTTCAGTGTTTTCATGTACCGTTCTATTGGGTACATCCACCTTGCGCTGACTGGACCACATAAGTCCAGCTCTTGAACCAAATGATATGGGTGGTGTGTCATTATGTCAAAGAATGACAGTGGGAATTTCATCTCCAACAAAGCCATGGTCTCCGCCACATCGGCTTCCAAGGAAGAGAATTCAGCGGGATTGTATGCTTTAGTACAAATTCTTCTGAAAACCTTACTCATCCTCATGATAGCCATCCTGGGACCTGGTTCCATCAAACCTCTCAAAGCCAATGGTAATATTTGTTGCATTAAGACATGATAATCATGAGACTTCAGTCCACCAAAGTTTTTCTTACGTAAGTGCTTGCCCAAGTCGGAGGAATAGCCTGTTGGTGTCTTCAAAGACTCAATGCACGTTAAGAATACTTCAAGCTCTGCATCTCTCAATACATATGGTGCTGCAGGTTTCACCATCTTCATTGGATTCCTCGGGTGCGCAGTTAGCCACAAATGCGGTCATATATTCCGCCTTTGTAAGTCCCGCCTTACTTTCACAGTGTCTTTCTTCCCAGTGATGGTTTTCAAAAAGTTCTTTGCCAAGTTCATTTCGCAATGCATGACATCCAAAGAGTAGCGAATAAGCAATTTCTGCATGCACTCAGGAGACGGTATAAGAATTCAATCGTGAATTGTTGTCTGCGCTGGAGCAATGAATAACTATAATTTCACTGCATGACTATGGCACGTCTGAGAAATGACTAATTAGTAGGACATACACAGTTGAAAGAGAGTCACTGCTAAGTCACTACTGTCCACCTCACAACTAAGTAACACCTATCCTATAATTGTCTCATTATTGTACTTG
Source organism: Pseudoscleropodium purum (assembly GCA_963969395.1). Classification (NCBI taxonomy): domain Eukaryota; kingdom Viridiplantae; phylum Streptophyta; class Bryopsida; order Hypnales; family Brachytheciaceae; genus Pseudoscleropodium; species Pseudoscleropodium purum. The sequence continues at coordinate 22,624,458 of OZ017797.1, forward strand.
TAGTCTACGACCACCACACTGGAACATCGGCACCTCAATTAACAAGTTCTTTATATGCATAGTTTGTAGGCCAATACCATAGACAGACAATCTAAAGTGGTTTGACAATAGGCCACTAGATCAGTAAACTGCATTAACTTGTTCGTGGAAATCAGAATTGAACTCTAGAAAGTCTTCAATACTTAATTTGACACATATTACCAGCGTCTGAAGACAACATTACCTTCCAGTAAGGCAACCTGTACAAAATGCTCAATCGTTTGACACCATGCACTTTAGATGGGTCCCTTGATCCTGCTTCTCGATTTGGCGTTGCTTTCCATGCTTCATAGTCGGATGCATGCTGTAGCTGTTCCTCAACCGTCACTCGTGGAGGCTTCAGTTGATTCTCCATACAACCATCAAATAAGTCTTTCATGTGAGCTGACTTGTAATTGTATCTTTCTGGCAACCAACGCCTAGTCCCACCATATGTCTGCTTCCCCAGCTCCATAGAGTGCTGTGCATCCAAGTTTGAACCGCACCAAGGACAAGCAGCAAATCCTTGATGGGAAAATCCGCCAACCACCCCATAGCCGGGAAAATCATGAATCGTCCATAGGAGCATGGCCCGCAATATGAATGCTCTTGCTGAGACTTCTTTTGCTATGTCATAAGCTGGAACACCTTCCCACAATTGCAATAACTCTTCTACTAGTGGCTCTAAGTACACATCAAAATTTTCACAGGTGACAGACTGCCTCCCCGGGATCAATAAAGACAACATGATGAAGAACTTCTTCATGCTCAACCAAGGTGGCAAATTATAATTCAGTAGAAGCACCGGCCAAGTAGACCAGTTGGACCGATTCTGCTTATACGGATTCACCCCATCTGCGGCTAGAGCAAAATGGATATTTCTAGGGTCGTTGCTAAAAGCGGGGTCAACATTTTCGTGAAAATGCCGCCATGCCTTTGAGTCACAGGGATGCCGGACCAAACCATCCCCGCCTTCCCGATCGCTCCTATTCTCGGAATGCCAGAGCATTAGTTTTGAAATGCTGGGGCTCCTGAACATTCTTTGTAGTCTTGGTATGATGGGGAAGTGCCTCAGAACCTTCACAGGTAACATCTTCCTTTCCTCATCTCTATACCTAGGCCCATCACATTGAGGGCACCGCATTGCATCTGCGTATAAGCCTCTGAAAAGGATGCAACCTGTTTGACAAGCATGTATGCTTGTGTAGGCAAGTCCCAATGTCTGTGTCAAAGAACGTGCTGCGTGGTAGTTCTTCGGCAAACAATTCCTGTCAGGCAATATGTGACCATGCAAGATATTGAACAACTCGTCTGCAAAGGTATTATTGACTCCATGCACTGTACACAAGTTCATAAGCAAAATTGTGGCTGCTAGCTTTGTGCACTTGGCGCCATTAAAAAGATCTTGAATTGCCTCTTGTAAGTGGCGAGGATCAAACTGTCGGTCCTCCCAAGCGGCTCCTCCAATTTCACCGGCAGGCACCCCATCAGCAAGACCTTCGTCATTCTCTGGTGGGCCTTGCATTGACCCAATGCTGCACTCATCGTGCAGTGAATCGGCGGTCATGAAGGCTTGTGCCACTTCTTCAAGAACTCTGTCTTCAATATCATTTGTCCCATCATCATGAGTGAATGCATTCTCAAGGATCCCTCGCGTATCCACTTGGGCATCCACACCCACGCTACAGTTGTCATGGGAGCCCCGGAATTCGTCCTTCCATTCATTGTCGGACAAGTCTCGAGTGCCAGGCCCTCTCCACACCCTGAACCGTGGATGCCGTCCATTTCGCATGAGGTGTTCCCGCACATTTTTTATGAGCAGCTTGCGTTGACCTTGGCAATCCATGCACAGGCAATAGATTCTAGAAGCATTGAGTTGACGAGCTCGCTAAAACTCGTGAATCCATAATCTCTCATCGCGGAGACGTTGCTTTTGTGGATTTGAAAGGGACAAGCGCGCTGGTAGCATTTTGATCGTACACTTCTGAACTTCAACAACTACACGAGGATGTCATTTTCAAATGTGAGTTCCAAAATTTTTATGAGTACTAACCTTGACAACAGAATTATGGAATGCCAGAAAATTTCCAAGCAGACCACACTTAAATTTCTTCACATGCAATGAAAACAGACTACGATATGACTGTTGTGAACTCATAGCCAACTTCATGAAAGTACAAAATGACTGAAGAGCCCGAAGGTCAACTGAGTGACAACTACATACAACTACAGAATGACTTCAACGAGTTAATACCTAGTCATTTACCAACGTCTCTCATTCTCAAACAAAGTAATGACTTCGCAGGGTTCACGTTGAGTCCTTACCTTGTCTACTTCATTGCACAATGACGTAGTCCATATAATTTCAAGGGGAAGTCCACACTTGAATACAATTTTCCTGACATGTACATAACATCCCCTTCATTTCACATGGCTTCTCAACACAACATGAAACTGAAGGAGAATGTATATGGGCAACGTAGCATATGTACAAGGAACCACAGCATGGCATGTAAGGGAAAATAGAAGAACTTTTGAAAGCACAGTAATTCAAATTAAGACTGTCGGATCATCTTGCAGAGCATCGTGAAGTACAACATTTAGTGCTTGAGGTAAGTTCGGCATAATTTTGAAGACGTATGAGCAGTTTAGGGTTGAAAGCACTTAAGAAATTCAGGGTTCATTGAAAGGCAATTTCTACAATAAAAAGCTAACACTCCGTGCCCTCAAAGGCAATCCCACAAAATTATCATCGACGCAGAGCACGGACATTGCTCTCATGATTGACATCCACAAGAAAAGGACCAAATTCAGTGGACATTTATTACCGTATCAAGAGGTGATTCTCTACCGTCGTTCTATAGCGACACAGAGTACTGGCTACTATAGGCTTCTTCGTTATTCACTTTAGCGGAATTTCTTCAACGACGCTAGGAAGGCAGCAAAATCAAGATTCACGACAAAGCCAGCTCTTTTGCATTCTGCTATTTGATCGCAGCTGCGGCACGCGGTCATCACTTCTCTTCCTATGACAGACGTCCGATCACTTAGGCGCTTGCAAGATAGTGATGAAGCAGGAAAAAGGTGTATATACCCTTGTTTCTTGGTAACGCGCTACTTGTAAACGTCAATCCCTACAGTACTATTGTTGGGCACTACGGGCATTTCACTAACCTAATTCAGAAGCAAATGGAAGAAGAGAAGACGACAACAGGAGACGAGGGAAAGTCTGCCTACGAATTAAAACGAGACAAGCATGTGCAGCTCTTACGGCAAAAACTGAAGCCTATGGAAGTGGCCATCCAAAGAATGTAAGTCCTCAGCCTTCTATTCTTCATGCACTGGAGTTCTTGTGCAATTTCTATCCGCTTTTCTTATTTCTTGCTCAACTGCTACATTAATTGGTCTCGGAAGCCGAGTCCAGTCATTGTATAGTAGACTTCCAGTTGCAGCATACTACTCATGTATGACTGCGTTTGTTATTCTAGTAGTGCTCGAGTCATTGTAGAGTCATACATTAGTTTAGTGGGTATAAACTAGTTGAATAAGTTGAGGAGTACTAGAAAACCGCCACGTTGCACACGTTTGGCGGCTGTATGGCGGCATACGGAGGCTGCAAATGCTAGCGAAACCCTAAACTCGTTCTGAGGCATGGACTTTGGAGTAGAGAGTTTGTCGACATTCACGGTAGCATGCGCTCTTGTATTTTGTTTGACCTACCTCGTAGCGACGTATTGGACTGTAGTAAGCTGTGAATTCATGTGTGTAGGACAAAGGATTTGAATCCCCAGAAAGAAGTATTGCTTGAGGCAGCCGATGCGGGAAGGGGTCACATTGCAAGAGAGAACTTTGGAATTTGGATTGCCCAGACGAAGTCATCCGACATTGCCAGTGAGGGGAAACGCACGACATAGGAGCAAGCGCGTGCAGAGGAGGGGCAAAATGAGTGTAGATGCGGCTTCCTCTTCCGATGAAACTAAAACAGACGACGAAGGTATTGCCGCAAGTATGATGAATCTAGCAATTGTGTGTGCACATGTTCAGAGCAAGGCGACCTCGGAGGTCCCGCCTACAGGTAATTTGCCCTTCTCGCGGTGTGGGCCTCCTCGTACGCTGAGTAGGGTTTGTAAACGTCATCGTAGTGGAGAATGGTACGTATAGAAGTTGCATTCTGTGACGGCTATAGTGTGATTTGTTTTGTTAGAAAAGATGACAGTTTTTACTTTACTGTATACACGCTGTAGTTCAAGTAAAACTCTTGGATAGAGAAGCAAATTTGACTCACAATTGTACTTCTTCTTTACTTGCAAGATGGAAGAGCAATGCCACATAGGGAAGGACTTGAGCGGTTTAGGGTTGCTAATGAAAATATTATTGGACGTGGATGCAGGTAAAGCTAGTACGATGCAAGTGTTTGATTCAGAGGACGATGACTTGGACGCTGAGGAGAACCTCATCGACAAAAGGCAGAAGCGCAAGAGAGTCGACGTGCAAATGCAGTCCCCTATACAAATTCACCGACCGCGGTTTCCAATTGCACAACACGCCTCAGAAGTACCATCGCAAGCAGGGCTTCCATATGCTGGGAATTGGCAATGGGTGCCTAACGGCCAATGGATGCAGCCACCGCAGTGGGGTGCTGGGCCACAACCTTCCTCAGCTCCCTATCCGGACAGGTGGGTGGGAAATTCTCTAGGACAAGACTTTAGCAATGCAGGCGAAATGTTTGCAGATAGCGTGGGGAGGGCATCGCGACGTCTGAAACGCAGCATCTATGACGAGGGAAGGAGGGAGCGGAGCAGGGTTGGCAAAAAACCCCACAACATCACAGTCACTGATGACGGAGAAATTGATGCTGGTTGTGTGGGGAAAAATGCTTGGGACAGCTCAGTGAGGACATATGTGCCACGTATTCTTGACATGAGTATCATAGATTGGGAAAAACAAAAGCATGAGAGCGTGCAAAAGTTGAGGAATACCCTGGACAATGACTTTGAGTACTTAGGCAACAAGTTGAGCATGCTAGGCTTCAGGAATGCCATCAAGAGGTACTTGAAGACAGAGCGCTCTAGGTTGAAGGCTCATTTCCTAAGCAGCGCAGAAGATGAATGCCCATCTCACGTGAATCTAGATCAGTGGAGTAGGCTGCAGGATTATTGGAGTATAGAGACGCAACAGAAGAAAGCGGCGACAATGGCCCATGCAAGGAGGCAAGTGAAGAATTTCTCCACTGTGGGCCGAAAAGGGAAAGCCGGAAACGAGGCAGAGTTGATGAGATTAGGGTTCTCCATTTTCCACGTTCGGAAGATAGTATTACCTTTGTTCTTGCTTGTTCTGTGCTTTCACTTGTAAAGAATATGTGCAAATGAATATGCCGCGTTTGAATGCTATTACCATGTTGGATGCAGAAGGAGAGAAGGCCTACCAGCTCAAGACTAATGGACATTGCAGATGGAATGCAGTTATTTGCAGGCCATGTTGGACGCGGATCGGTGAGGCCCTTTGAACTTCTCTCACATTTTATGTTTTCATATTGCTAAACTATGAGTGGCGTCATCTCTACAGTGGTTGTAGCACAGTCATGACCCAGTCGCATTTTCTGTTGTACATAGGTGGACAAGTCAAAACGTAGTCATTCAGCAGTAGGCAAGTCATTGATCAATGACCCCATTGGTAGAAACTTGATAATTGACTAACTCTGGAGTTTCCCTTGTTTGAATGGTGGTTGAGAATTTTAGGGTCTCACTGCAGGAGATTCAGTAAGAATATGTGCTATAGAGAAGTCTCAGACAGACTTGAAGGGCGAGTTCTCGAAAGTTCTTGTGAGTACAGCAGCTACGAACAGCGCAGTAGAAGAGCTGAAGTCAATGTTCAGCACTTTCATGGGAAAAATGAAGGACACTTCCCATGGAAGCCCCTCAGCATTTAAGTCTCCTGTGGAGATTCAGACGTCCATTTTTCTTCAAGAGGGAGACAGAGCCGACTTAATGACCGATCCTTGTCGAAAAAAAGTGCCTAGATCTGAGTCACTTCCTCCTCCCGCCCCATCGCAGACGACTAGTGCGGCTGAAGAACCGCTGCACTTGGAAGTGCAGTCACCCTCTGGAGAAGAAGGCAAGAAACAAGCACCCTGCGCCGGAGAGAAAGAGAAATCATCCCCGACCCCAATATGTCAAACTATGAGTCCAAAGCCGAAAACAACATTGAATCCGCGTATGAAGACTAGCATTCCGATGTGCAATGTGGACGAGACTATTTCGAAATGCACACAGGGAATTCCGAAGGTTGTACAAGGCAATGATTTCTTGGCTGACGAGAGCGACATCCCTGTGGACGGAATTGGCCAATGTCCTCCATCGGAAGTGCAAGATCGGGAGTTTGTGAATGTGGACACCAGCAAAGTGGACTCCGACACGCATATTACTGGCGGTGATGCAAGTAATATCGTGGATCTTGAAGAGGATGGAGAGAACAAAGTGGAGGACCCTAGAGAACTTGTGGAACTAATTGCTGCTCCAACCAAGTCTTCCCCTCCTAAGCAGAAGAAGGCAACAAAAGCAGTGGATGTGGTCCAAGCTGCAAAAAACATGGTGGACAACTCAGAGAAGGCAGTGGAAGCAAGTGGTGCTCCAACGAAATCTTCTCCAAAGAAGCAGAAGAAGCTAACGAAAGCATCCACTAAGGTAAATGCAGAGGCAGCACTCCTTGATTCTAGGTCAGATCAGGTGAGAGCTGCTTCGAATTTACGCATTGTACCCATCGAAAATGCAAAAGCTAAATTGCTAATTTTCAACATTCATGGGACCTTGCTGGATTGTAGTCTGGCTAAGGAGAAGAATCCAAACTCTAGAATTAGGCCCACGTTGAGAACGAAGAGCAGGAGGGTATTTTTAAGACCATGGTTGCAACCCTTTTTGGCACAGTGCTTCTTTAATTTCACAGTGGGATTTTGGGGCAGTAAGAGTCAGTCTTACATGGAAGACATTGTGCCCACAATGACAGAAAGGCAAGGACATTGTGACTTCAGTCCTCTCTTTGTGTGGGGTGGGAAGAAATGTGAGGCTGTACAGTTTGAGGGCGGCAAACCAATAGCTTGGGGGAAGCCTTTGTCAAAAGTTTATAGTGAATGGCCTCAATTTAGCCCCTCAAACACTGTGGTCGTTGACAACAATGCATCAAGAGTGTCATGCAATCCGCAAGCCAATGTCGTCATCACCAGTGCGTTCTATGTTGCTGATTTGGCAAAACTAGCTGATGACAACAATTACTTGAAGTCCACATTGTGGCCACTTTTGAAAGCTCTGTATGTCGCTACAGATGTGAAGGAGTTCCATGCACAGAATGCTTCACATGTGCAGAACAATGCAGTTCAAGGGCATGATTTGACACAGAATTCAGATCTCAGTGACAATGCGCTTACAGAGGAAGGTGAGGGGACTTGTGGACCACAAGGTTCAAGTTCATTCGTGTCCCTTCACCTTCTAATTGTTTTCAATTCTAACAAAAAATTTGTGTGTGTTTGTTGAAGGCACGGAAAAGAGAGACAAGGGCAAAGACGACAGCGGCAGAGGACAAGAACCGTGACTCTTCCAAAAAAAAGGTGAGATGTTGAAGCCTGAATGTGTTGGAGTACACAAATTTCATTCGGGGAATTAGAAGGCTAAGGTCAATGTTGTTTCAATTGTATGACTCAGGAATGACTGCCTAGTCATTTGGTAGTTGCATTATCCTCATCCAGTCCTCATATGTGACTCAATTGGGGAAGTTGTTAGTCAATTTTCAGTTATTTATTGTATGAGTGACTACATTGGCAATGAGAAGTATGTTTTGAAGGTCCCACGGGCAGGAGTACTTCCTGTATCTAACAAAACAAATCTATCTTTCAGCTCAGCTTGTATGACAATGTGTACCTCATCAATCCACGATGCACTCGGCAGAAGGTGGCTTTGGAAAGAATCAGCGGTATAGGAGGGATAGATAAGTTCCATGGCATGCTCATTCCGGATGGTTGGTTTAGAGTGGACGTGCGGGAGGTTTCGCAACCGAAGGTGTCGTTGATGTTTCCCAAGCCGGAGGCTGACCAAGAAGTAATGCACGACGTTCAAGGTGGAAACGTCATTTGGGATTCCAAGTACATAAAGTTGAACCCATGAGATTACTTCGCTGCTGGTGTAAGTGTAGTGTAACATTTGCATGCAAGACTGATAGCCCTCTATAGTACAGAATTGTCATACTTCTAAAGGAAGAGGGCACATATTTTGATTTTAGAGTGGTAAATGCCTTGAATTCTCACAAAACCTTGTGTGTAATAATTCAGAGAAATGCAATCATGGATGTAGACATTGACAAAATGCTTTAGTTGTCTTCCATTTTGTAATGGTATGTGCATCCATTGCTTGTACAACTATTTTTCTTCTCAATAGTCAGGGTTGACAGGACGTCCGGACGCGGACGCTGTGTCCGCAACGTCCGCTGACATTCGCGTCCCGGCGGTTTCAGCGTCCGTCCAATCGACGCGCGGACTGATCTGGTCCGCACGATCTAGGCGTCCGCCTCGGGCGGTCGGTCGGTCCGCCCCGCCCCGCCCGTTCGCTTTCCGACGGCGGTCGGGACGCTGCGTCCGCTAGTGTCCGTGCATCCGGACGTCCAGAAAACGGACGCTATTTTGGGACGGACGTTGAAATTCGTCAACCTTGTCAATAGTTCTCATGTTGGTTGGCTTACTTGGCTATCAATTTGCTATCATTTTCATGAAAGCAAATGCTGAGCTATACAACCACATCGTACTAAAACAGCTTCTAAGCTTCATTACGTTGTCAACCCTAGTATTGAAATATAACTGAGATGCAACTCAGGTGCAACTGCAGTAGTACTTAAGCATAGGAGACTGACTACTGTTTAACTACCACTTCACTAAGCTGCAGTTGCAATTGCAACAATACACAATGACATGACTATAGTTCAACTGAATCCCTACTAGGGAATAACTACACCAGAACTTGTTGTCCATCTGAACGTCTGAACATTGGATTGAACCGCCTACCAACAATTGCCATGTGGACTAAGTGGGGCCCACCATCAGAACTCGACTACAGTGGGACTAAAAAATGACTACACTATGACTAACAAATCCAAGTGCCACGTCATGCAGACATGAACACGTGAGAGGCCACGTAGGAATAATTCATCCAAAACTTTCCTTATACGATGACGGATGGTGATATTAAGAATGCAGTCATGTCCTAAAGGACTCGTCCACAATGACTATGGAGCCCCATTTTCACAGGCAGTCATATATGTCCGAAATGACTGAAAACGTAGTCATTTACGTAGTCATAGAATGCCTATATTCTTGTAGTGATTATACCTACTAAAAAAAGCAATGGAATTGAAACATCAAGTACTATGAGATATCAAAGAACTTATATTTGAAGTATCATCATGGTATGATTTACTTTAAAAATGCTTCACCATTTTCATCTTTGTCGAAAGAGAAGTTGGAAACAAGTAGTCTATGTAGCTTTGAACCTCCTCTAATCAAGAACTCTATAATACAGATCTAAGAAAAACACTTCTAAAAACCTACTGGATGCACAACCATGTTGCAAAGATGGGAGAGTAATATTTGTTCTTGTTCAAAAGTAATGCAATCTACTTTGTGGTTCTCTTTTGTGGCTCTAGCATCTTTACTACGTTTTATAGCATCTACTACCACTTTAGTTGCACCTATAAACCAACGATGTTTTTTAATATGAAATTGGGGTTCACTAACCCGAGTCAAAATTATACGTTCATTTTGTGTATGACAGATGATTCTATTGAAAGCTTGTAAGAAATTCATAATGCTTCCATTAGGATATAAGTCTCCATTTTGCTTGCACAACATGCTAAAAAATTTGGTAAGCAAAGTCCCAAACTCCTGCAAAGGTAGTTTCTCTATTGAATCACATGTTTTCAATCCATAAGCTATTCTCCACTAATCAAAATAATTTCTTGCCCATGTGTCTAATTTGATACTTGAATTTTCACTACTACTCAAAACTCTTTGCACTCTTGCTGGGTCATATTTCAAAAAACCACCTACTAGTTTCTCACTAGTTGCTAGTGATAAATTACATCCTAATGGAGGTGAAGGGTTTCCACTTGAACAACTTGTAGCAGACAAGCGGTTATTCACATTGGTTGGGAAAGAAGAAACTAAATCAATGAAAGTTTCATCTCTAGTAAGGAAAATTGGACTGTAAGATTCAAGACTAATTTCACTCTTTGGAATTGCAGTGATGCAATCATCCAAGTTATTAGTTGAACCAAAGTTTGATAATATCAAATCAAAGTAATGTTGTTCCAATGGATCAACTCTATAGAGACTTGGGGTAGAAAAATAAAATCTATTCCTATATTGAACAGATCAATTTGCAGATTTTCACTAGGAGCATTATGCACTTGCATAGGAAGAGAGCATAGAATAACGACCTTGAAGTTGATAGAAGGAAAAACTACTGAAATGTAAGGATTTAAAGACCGTCCTTCTACAACTTTTTGAGCTATTGCCTCTTCTCTGGCAACATTACTATTCCTACCACGCCCACGTCCTCTTGACAAATGTTGAGAGGCACACACAACTCTAGTCCTTTCATAGAAGGAACTCTCATCCTCTTGACTCTTTCCATGATGAATTTTGGCTCTCACAATTCAAGCTCTTACAATCACTCAAGATTTGTAAACTAGTGCCAAATACAATGTCCATTGCAAACTAGGATTGTAATATCAAATATTCTGCATTTAATAACTTCATCTAAAAGTTGGGTAGGTACAACAACTAAGTGCATTGATGAGAAAAATCTTGTTGTTAGTTTGACAATCTTGAGCAATTAAAAAAGTCAAACGGTTCAACTCTCTTGCATTAAGATTATGTCCAATAATTGCAAAGCAGGCCAAGTCACCAAAAACAATCGCAAGTCAATACCAACCTCGCCGCCCATGGCTAAGTAGGTCTTAACCTGCGATTATTTTTGATAACTCAGCCTACTTTGCAATTACCTGGTCTATTTTTTGAAGCAATTGATTCCCACAATATTAGAGAATGATGATTTCTTCGGAGACCAGCCCATCCTTACAAGGTTAAACAATATCAGACTATCGATAATGCATTGAATGCATGTGTGGTGTAGATTACTGCATTTTTTTCATGTAGAGCCAATCTACATTGTCTAGCACACGGAAAGTTGAGAAAGTTGAGAAAGCCATTGCATTTACACCTTTAGCCTCCGAGCTATACTACTTTCTGAACAATGGTAATTAAGTGGTATTGCATGCAAGAGATTTTTCTCTACGTAATCTTAAGCACCTAGCTTCAGATGAATTTTGCTTAACTCCAAAAGCCTTGAACATGTGTTTTTGAGAACCTAGCATTTTTTGGTAATTCACTACAAACAAAATTCTTACTTTTTTTCTTTGAAAATTTCACATAAAATGTGTCCGAGGAGTAGTTTTAAGGTATAACAATTTTTATAACTTTTGACTACATGGTTCAAGAATTATTGAACAATATGTCATTTTCATCAAAGTGTGGACAATTCAAAAAAATTGTTTAAAATCAATTTTTTAAGAAATAAAAATTTGAAATTGCGAATAAAAATTTGTATCTTTACAAGAAGATTTGAATTATTCCATTTTGATTAATGAGATGGATGTTACGAGGAGTTTTAGTTTGTGGGTAGTTATAGAATCTTTATTCAAAAATAAACTTTGAAATCCTTTATTTAACTCAATTTTAAATATTTTTGAAAAATAATAAAAACATTAGATTTACATTGTTTATGAAAACATTACAACCATTGAAATTGATATTTTTCAAATTTCATAATTAAATTTGTATCAATTTAGTGTTTTGATTCATTTTCTATTTCTTTTTACTTACTATTTTTTTCCTATATGTTGTACAATTCCAAATGATTTGAAAATTTTGAAGCATGTATCTAACTTGCCTTGAATAATGAATCCAAATATTAACTACCATTTTGGACATTTTTTAATACAAATATGACCTTATGAAGGGTAGCTGCCTGCTTTTTTGCAAGGCCAAAAAATGAATTTTGTTCATTCAAACGCTAATATTTTGCCATCTATATAGTGTAAAATTTTGATTTTTTCTCCACATCTTTTCAAACTAGCGTACTACAAGATCCTACAGTTATATATGTCCAAAAATGTGTTTTTTTCTGAAATTTAGTACTTGTACTAGAACTGGTAGTTTTGAAGCATTTTTGGTGAAAACATAGTGAAAAACTTTTGAGGTTTTACCACTATTGACCTCAAGCTTGAGCTAATGAAATCCATGAACTGTGAATTTATGATTTGACAATATTGGCTTTGGATTGAAGAAGTGAAGGTTTTGCAATGATACCAATATAAGTAGGACTGTTATGCAATAGGAGCCTATGAAGAGGACAATTATGCAATAACAATATGAATAGGATCTTCTTTGAAAAGTCTTTGTATTGTAGATGAGTGTAAATTATACTTAGTGTCTAGGCCTAAAGCATTGCCAACATGAGAAGTTTGGTTAAAATGGTTGTATTCTATTCATTTCTTTCTTAAGCTCTGAAACCTAAGATTGGTATAGATTTCATAACACATGGTTTAAATGAAAAAGTGTCAAGTTTGAAGAATACCACTATTTTAATGAACTTTTGGTTCAATAGTTAAAAAAAATTTGGATACACAAAGTGCACAATTCTCAGTCACAACTAATACCTATACCCATTAGAATGTTTTCTTTAACATAACAAAAATTGGAAAGGCATTGTCAAAAGCATTCCAAGGATATAATGTATGTCCATGTCCAATTTGGATTGAAACTCCCTCATAAAACTCTCTTGAAGAATGACATTGTGAAAGTTAAGACACTTGCCAAATTACTTTGGTAGTAAGCTAATCCTACATTAGAAGAGTTTCGGGGGGTCCAGAAGCCTGTTTTAGGCTTGTTCCCCTGTAGCTGTTCCTTGTAGCGAGGGGAACGGCCCGCTGTCAGAATTCTTTTTTCATAAAAAAAGAAAAGAAATATTTAGTCTTCAAATGCAAAAAAAAATGTTAAAATTTTTTAAAAAAAAAATTGGTCAATGATGTGGCAGGGTCTCGGCCACATCAAACCACTGCACCGAACCTATTTCCTACGTTCGCAGGCTTTGATAACTCGCAGGCATCCAGAGGCCCCAAAAATCGTCTAATGGTTATATAAACAAGGGTTTTGATTGTTAATATTAGCAAAGGTAATAACAACTCTAGTAATTGTCATTAGGCTTAGACTGTCAACTTTGTCAAGACCTACAAATCAACCCTAAACACCAATGATGGCTTGTACATAGGAGGTAAAAACTACTACTCCCACATTCTAGACAATTCAAGACATGATCCCACCACCCCACCATTGGTGAAACAAACTTCCATTGTTCAATATTGATTTAAGATTGAAGGTACTCAACTCGTGTTGTAGCCCAAGCTAAAGTGATTTTATAAGAAAGAACATTAATTTGGTAATCATTGACAACTAAAAACTCTTTCACAATCTAATTATTGAAGCATCAACAAATTTTGAATAAAACAATCACTTTCATAACTAAAATTGGAATCAAGGAAAAAGAGGTAGAATTTGTCAAAAATACCTAATTACTAGCCCTTTAAATTTGTGACATTTGTGATACAAGCATCTTATTCTTTTAGAAGAAAGTTAAACTAGTATTATTTCATTGATGGAATTTCCAACTCCCAACTTGCTAGTTTACATATTCAAGCAACTCTTAAAACAAATTTGTATAAAAAATTGCAGGTGAGTCCTTTATTCCATTTTATGATTTGAAAATCATTCAAAGGTCACTTGTTGAGTCCGTAGATGTTTCAGGGTCACCCTTCTAAGGAAGAGGCCCGTGACCATGTGACCAATCTCTAGAATCCTTCACTATGTACATGCTCCTTTTGTCACTAATCTACTATGTACAAACAATTTGTAAGAAAAAAATTGCAAAGATCTCTGTGTGTGTTTTGTGATAGAGTGGAACAAGCAAGCATGCACAAATATATATGTGTACAATGGTTTTATTAAATAATAAAAAGGTTTGTGATAGCCTTCTTATAGAAAGAGAGAACACTGCTACTGTAACATAACAGTGTCTATAACAGGCGTGACTGTTGAGTCTCAATTACAATCTAAATGCACTAACAAGCCCCCTTCAGCTACATAGTTGAATTGATTTAAAGTTATCAGAGTTTGTCAAACTGAAGAGAAGCATCTTAGTAACTAGATCCCCCCTTGCTTCGAGTCAGAGGAAGTTGGGTGATTGAGTCTTTGAATATAGGCTTGATGTTTAACGTTGGGTAGCGATTTTGTCAAAATATCGGCCCACATGGTGGCTGTAGGAGTAAATAATAAGTTGAGAAGCTTTGATTGAACTTTTTCACATAGAAAGTGATACCGCAAATCAATATGCTTTGAGCGCTCGTGATGCTTGGGATTTTCACTAAGTAATATACATGATTGGTTGTCGCAGTAGATAACACTGGGAAAAGAAAGCTGATAACCAAGTTCTATAATAATAGGTTGAAGCCAAAGTAGTTTTTTGGTTGTTGTAGTTGTGGCGATACACTCAGCCTTTGTTGACGAGAGAGCAATGATAGATTGTCTGTGACTCTGCCATGAGAGTAGACAAGCGGAATCAAGTTGGAATATATAGCTTGAAGTTGATCGTCGAGTATCTAGATCGCCGGCCTAGTTCGCATCAGTCCAACCACAAAGTTGATGAAGAGAAGTAGACGGAAGAGGAGAACCTGTATATTAGAGACCTTGCTTGGAAGATCCTCGGAGATAACAAAAAACACGTTTAACTCCCAGCCAATGAGCAGGAGCAGGCCGTTGCATGAACTACGCCAAGTGATTGACAACAAAAGCCAAGTCCCAACGAGTACAAGTGACAAGATACTATAAACTTCCAATGGCTTGTTTATAGGGAGTGTGATCCATGAGATGTTGGTCAGCAATAAATAGAATATCAGCTTGGTCCTTGGAATATCGCATGCCAACTTCAAGTGGCATGGTAACGGCATGAGAATTTTCCATTTTAAATTTAAGTAAGAGATCTGTAATGTATTTTTCTTGACTTAACTTTAAAATCTTATGACAACGATCTCTTTGAATTTGAATACCTAGTATATAACTAATTTTTTGGTTATCCATCATTGAAAAACGCTGAGAGAAAAGAGCCTTCATGGCTGATAGAAATTTGAAGTTATCAGATATAAGAATGAGGTCATCAATATGTAAGCCCAAGATTAATACTAAAGAGTTTAAGCATTTAAGGTAAACTTTAGGATCAGAGATACATTTTATAAAATCGTGGCTGAGAAGAAAAGTATCAAAAGTTTCATACCAGACCCGAGAGGCCTACTTTAGACCATATAAGGATTTTAAGAGTTTACAAACGAGATGTTCATAACCAGGCTAAATGTATCCTTCAGGTTGCGGTATATATATTTCTTCACGTAATATACCGTGCAAAAAAGCAGTAATCACATCCATCTAGTGGATGTGATAATCAAATAGGATAGCCAAAATAATGCGTAATGATGTCATATGAATTACTGGAGAAAAGGTGTCAGAATAATCGATGCCTTCTTGTTGAGTAAAACCACGAGCAACCAGTCTCGCTTTGAATCGCATAAGAGTATCGTCAGGGTGAAATTTTCTACGAAATAACCACTTGGTACTGATGATAGAGCGATGAGGTGGAAGATCAACAAGATCCCACATATGATTATGCATCAAGGATTGATACTCACTATCCATGGCTTGTCTCCATTCACGAGAGTACTCGCCGGAGAGAGCTTCAGTAACTGTAAGTGGATCAACAAGCTGGGCTAATAGGCCAAAAGTATATAAATTAGTGTTATAAAAATGTGGATTCTTTCTTTAGCCTTTATTTGGACGTTGGGATCGCCAAAACTGAGGAAAATGATCAGATTGAGAAGCTTGTTTCTCGTGAGAGCGTTAATGAGTTGACAGGTCAAGTGGAGAGTCAAGTGGGGAATCTGGAGGATTTGGAGGAGGTTGGGTCGCTGGTGGGTCTAGTTGTAAGTTGGTTGATTGTAAAGGAACCAGCGGTGGCTCTAGAGAGTGTTCAGCAACAGAATAGAAATCGACAAATTTAGTGGATCTAGTTGGTAAACTATGATCGGTAAGAACAGATGGCTCATGATCAGGTAACAAAGAATCTTCTGAAAAGAGAACATCACGACTGGTAATAATCTTGTTTGTGTCACAATTATAAAGTCGATATCTTTTGATGCCAATAGGAATACTGTAGCCTATAAAAATACATTTCTATGTTTTTTAATCTAATTTCTTCCGCTGATCATCTAGTATATGAACATATGCGGAGCATCCAAAGATGTGAAGATGGCTAAGGTCAAGCTTGAGGCCGGTCCAAAGTTCATAGAGTGTAATACTAGTTAAGATTGAGGTAAAAGAACAATTTTGTAAGTGACAGGCTGTAGAAATAGCTTCCACCCAAAAGGAAAGACGAAGTTGAGCAATTTTAAGCCTACTACGCGCAGATTCCACCAAAGTGCGATTTTTACACTCAGAAATCCCATTTTGAGCTGGGCTATATGGAGTAGTGAATTGGCATTGAATATCGTGATCTTTACAAAAACAATTAAAGACGTGTGATGTAAATTCGCCCCCATTATCAAAACATAAGATGAGAATCTTGTGATTGTGAAAATGGTTTTCAACTAGTGTTTTATAAATTTGAAATTGTGATAAAACGACGGATTTCTTAGACAAGAAGTATACATAAGTGAATCTGGAAAAATCGTCAATAAATAATAGGAAGTAGAGAGCACCACCAAGGGAAGGTGTATTCATAGGACCGCACAGGTCTGTGGGAATCAAGGCCAAGGGTACTATAGCTCGTGTAGCAAAATTTTGGGATAAGAATTGCGAGCTTGTTTACCAAAAACGCAACCTTCACACAGAGGTAAATAAGTTTTGAGTGAAGGAAGTCCTATGACGAGATTGTGAGTCTTCATATAGGTCAAGGAACGAATATTTAAATGTCCCAAACGATAATGCCATTTAAGTGTCTCATAATTTGATTTGGTAAATGTGGTAGCCACAGAATTTGATTCGATTGGGAGAAGACCAGTGCCGAGGAAAAATAAACTGCCTTTTTTGGGAATACCAAATTGCATTTGCTAATTCAAAGTCAACGATTTTGTTTTTATGATACATTCAGCTTGAGCAAATGTTATAACAGTATTTCCTGAAGTGGTGAGTTGACTTATTGAGATTAGATTCTTAGCAAGCCCGGGTACATCTAGTATGAGTAAATGGGTCCCATTTGGTACTTGTAAGAGTATGGAACTAGATCCAAGAGCATTGTGTGAACTATTGTCACCTAAAAGAATAATTCTTGGAGTATTAAGATTTTGATAATCTTGAAATAGGTCCTTTTCGAGAGATATATGCTAACTTGCACTCAAGTCAAGGTACTAGGAAGTAGAAATGATGGGGATATTATCAAGTGTGGCAAAAAAAAGGTCGATTGGGGAATCAACAAAGAAAGCGCTATTTGATTGATGGCCCTTCTGTTCTTGGTCACGCTTTTTCTTGCAACAGTCAAGTAATTTATGACTTGGAATCCTGCAGTAGTGACAAATAATATTTGCTCAGGTTGAGGAGTTGGAATTTGAAGGAATAAATCGTTGTCTATGCCAACTTTTCGCAGGTTGGGAGCAGAAATATGGTTTATTGTTCCTCAAAAATGAACCAGTTGTAAATTTATTGGTGGAAGGCTTCATAAACTTGCCCTTCACATAAAATGCACTTGTCTTTGAATGCAAAACCTTGGATGAGTTAATCACATATTGTTGAAGAATATTAGAAAGCAGGTTTGGAAATGAGAGATCTGTAAGACCACCTTGAGTGGTAATGAAAGCACTCCATGAATCGGGAAGTGCCCCGAGCAGAAGATTAACTTGCTGTGTATTTGTGAAGGTATAGCCAGATATAGCAGCTTCCTGTAATAAGGATTGCCATGTTTCTAAAAACTCAACAACATTGTCGGATTTCGACATTTGCAGATGACATAACTACTTGTGAAGGTGAACTTGGCTGGCCTTATTAGATCTTTCATATAATTGCTTTATACGATCCCAAACTGCTTTAGAAGTGTTTAAAGCACTTAGAGACATAAGTTGTTTTTCACCACAATGTAGTAAAATATCAAATTTGGCTTTAGAGTCTTTTAATTTCCAAGCTGAGAGACCGTTAGCATTAGATGTAGGAGGTGCTACCTCACTACCATCTACAATAGTCCATAATTCGGACCGGATGAGTAGCATTTTGAGCTTAATGCTCCATATAGCATAATTACTAGCAGTTAACTGCTGAATGTAATAGGCTCTTGAAGCCGAGCTAGATCCAACATTAGCCATTTCAAGATTCAACAAAAGTAATTTGTCCTAAGAATAAGACTGAAAAGTGTATTAAGACTTAAAGTTCTTGATATAGAAAAGAAGGGATGGTATTGTATGAATCATTTGCAAAGTACTGAGGCCAAATGTCATCATATTGTCCAGGTTCATCATAAACAATGGGTCTTGAATTCAAAAAGGATTGAGGTGCATTGGAAATTCCATATGGGATGATGTCAAAGACAGCAAGCTATTCCTACAATGTTGCATCCATAGGTTCGATGGGTACTTGGTAATATGCATTTAAAATAGATGAGATTATTCTATCGTCAAGAGGATCTACATCTCCTTCAATTGAAAGTGCAAGAAAATTGAATTCAATTGCTTGATTAAGGCACAGCTGTGCTTCGACTTTTTCTCGGAGCTCGTCAAGAATGATCAAGTCGTCGACATCAGCTATCGGTGCCTTAACGTAGCACATGATGCTCTGATACCATGTGATAGAGTAGAACAAGCAAGCATGCACAGATATATATGTGTACAATGGTTTTATTAATTAATAAAAAGGTTTGTGACAGCCTTATTATAGAAGGAGAGAACACTGCTACTGTAACGTAACGGTGTCTGTAACAGGCGTGACTGTTGGGTCTCAGTTACAGTCTAAATGCACTAACACGTTTAGCATAACAGTATTTCAGGGACACATACCCTTGCGTACGTCCCTGCTATATAGTACTGTACAGTTCATAGCAGGGTCTCGGCATCGCTTGCATGACAAAATGGTTTCGGCCAGAAAGTTGCAGGCAGAGTCTGAAGAAGAAAGAGAAATCTGTGAGGGACGAAGTTATGAAGGAGAATCGAGCTAATCTGAGCTAATTTCCACGTGAATAAACTCACTGTAAGCTGCTTGTTCATTCTCCACAAGCTCCAGAAATGCGGCCGAGTCCTCCGGTCGAGCAACGCCGTGTCGTGCTCCATAGCCACGGCGTGGCCACCGATGCAGATGCAGCACAGAGCGCCACAGCCCTCGGTAATTTCGTCGCCGCTTGAAGAGGTTTTCGTTCACCCTTCTCAGCAGCCATGGAAATGCACGAACTATGACTTTCGAAGCATACAAGCCACTCCACGGCAGGCCGTATCACAACGATTCCGAACACTGCCCCAACGGTCGGGTCATCTTTACGGCTACTATACTTAAGGAAACCCCAAAGACAAAACAGAATCCCTACTTGTGCGCCAATGGGTTGCCATTTCCAGTCGTCATTCAGGCCCAGTGTCACTTCCAATGCAGATATCACAGATGGACGGCGAGGCATACTTCGTGGTGGTAACGTTGCACGAGGGACTGTATTTGGTTCTGCAGTGGCTTCATTTTCTCCGCCTGCTTCCTGCGCTGCTGCCTCATAATACATTTCAATCTCAGCTATGGCATAAGCCACCTGTTGCAGAACTGAGGAATACCATACCAGAATCGATAGCACTAGATAGAGCTGGGCATAATTGTAAAACGATTAGGATTGTGAACTGTAAGCACCTTGACGACCCACCGCCTCGACGAGACCATTGCTTGTTATTGACAAAAGGCACAAATGTGTTCAGTCTTTAAGGAGTGTCTTGCGAATGTGTCGAAACCAAGCTCCACTAGCGTCTTCCACAATAGACCTTGATCCATTAACAGGTCGTCGCCATATGCACCAGTAGAGCGAGACGGAGAAGATAACAAGAATCTCCAAGAACACGATGAAAGGGATCGCAGATTCAAGCAGACCATGTTTAAGCACAGTGCGAACCACGAACCTCCGTTTGTACAGATTCCGTAGGTCCGTTATTTCACAATTATCCTTATATAGGTTGGATTGAAAGTAGGTTTGAAAGAGGTGATTGCACTTCCAGTACGGCAAGCACTGGTCGATCAGACCAAGGTCATAATACCACGCTAGAACCAAGTTTGGTCCGTGAATGTCATATCTGTAATGTTCAAGTGTGTTAAGATCAGTCGCGCAACAGTGTTGAAAGTGAGCGTCCGGGTCGTCTTCAGGCCAATAGTAAAAAGATATTGATTGATTCTCCAAATGGAAATCCAAACACAGGCCTTGTATTTTTTTGACAGCCTTGTCCCATGTACCAAGAGAATCAACTGTGATGTCTTTGTTACGCTTCGAGGCAACCGACTGAAATTGGGTCGTGATGATGATGAACAGGAGAGCATGCTGTAAAATGGATGAACGCAAACGAAGTTGATCAAAATTGTGTAGACCGGTATAAATGATTGTTTGTCTTGAAGATATTGTTAAGGAATTTAATGTCCATATATCTGACAACATACTAGTAGAATTATCCATGTCATATGAGTGTATCATTATTTCTTAAGCTGAAAGGAGCGAGGAAGAAGAAAACTAATTCTGACTAAGGCCAACTTGAAAAGTGAGTCTGTTGGGGTCGTTCTACCAAGAACGTGAATTTTTACATAATTGAGCGATGTAAAGCGCTAAAACAAGGACAGGCATAGATTCAAATTTCAGACGTCCATTTAGAAAAGTGGCAAGTTGCCAATGTTGTGAATTTTTCCACCACTACAGAAAAGTTGATGTTTGATAGACTCTGACATGGAACAAGACATAGGGTGAGTGCAATTCAATGAAAAGGAAGTTTTGTAGCAATTTTTTGGTTTCGCCGCAACAATTTCGGCTCTTAATTGGACTAATAGTTATGGTCGATCCTCCCAGTTACACACATTCAATTAACAGTATGTATTCTTCAAGAAACATCTATGTGTCGTCACATCCAGAAGCTAGTCTGCTCTTTTTAAGGGAACACTTTCAGCGACACATTAGAATAAAGAAGTAGACAGGGAACTGGAAGAAATTGTGCAAAGACAGCTAGAGTGCGAAGTTTGCCTGGAGATAAAGCCAACGCCGATTCCAGGAAGGATATCTTAAACCACGCGAATGGCCATCGCCTTGGCTTCCTGCACCACTCTCCATGACCAGAAATGCGACCTCCGCGCGCTACTTCTGTCAATCTTCACTGGCCAACTTCAATTCCGATGTCTCTAACAACAGGATGACAGCAACGCCACGCGCGTCGATGAAATTTTGAACAATGAACCTTGAAGGTTCACTCTTTCCCACTTCTCAGTTAATTCGAGACCGCTAAATTGCTCCTCGTGCATACTTCAACTAGACGAACTGAAAGGTATTCCAGTATGAGAATCAAGTGCAACTTACTTGCTAGACAGTACTGACACTCCCGATGCATTGCAGTGAACCCAGAAATCGATGCCGAGGGACTCAAAGCAGGGGAAACTATCTGCACTTGCTGTACGCCTGGCGTATTCCCCAATTAATTTGCATGGACGACTTCTGGCGATCGAGTTCATTCGGTAATATAAATGCATGGTGGCCACCCGTTTCATTTGTGTCCAAAAAAATAAATAAATAAGTGGTGACTACCAAATACCAGAATTGAAAGAGAAGACGGACAGGGAGGGATATTTTCCCCAAGAGAAAGTAATTTATAAAATCTTCAGGTCGTACTGTATCGCACCAAGTGATCGAATGAAATCAAAACTAAATGACTCAGATTTGATCAAGGCCCGGTGTTGTGAAGAATACTCTGTTTTATTAGTGGTTCGTGAAGCCTTGTCATTGATTCTCATGCAACTGGACCTGGAACTGTAGACCGATTCTGCAGTCTGATGGCCGTAAATGATACATTCTACCAGGGGCATAATAGTTAGTTTCGGACCATCGATATTGCATTCAATGAATCTGTGGTATAGATTACTGTACTGTACTGCATTTTTTTCATGTGGAGCCAATCTACTATGTGTAGCAAAAAGTGGAGAAAGCCATCGCCTTCATACACCTTCAGCTTTCGACCTCAAGGCCTATACCACTTCACTTCAACGACGCCCGGGGTGGCAACTCCTGTATACTGTAATACGCAGGGGGCAGCGATTAAAGAAGAGGAAATCAAGCTACTAACATGCTTATGATAAGGTACATCTTTTATGAGAGGAGCTACGGCTGAGTTTCTAATAAAGTGCAATACCTTGTCAAATGAAGACCAATTGTAGTAGTATGTGTTCCACTTCATGTTACGCAAGGAATATTAATATCTTGAAAGAGAGATCTTTTCTATTAAATCTAATTCTATTAACTATTTTCCATGATAGAGTTTCACGCAATTTTGATGCATGGTGAGTTTTATAAGAATGACAATGTGATTAAGGTTTGCAATGTCCATGCCCATGATGCTATTATTGTCCAATTTCAGCTTTGTAAGGGCAATTAATGAATTTAATTCTGGCAACACACAAGCAACTTGAATGTCAATTGATTGAATGCTGCATTAAAGTAGTTGGATGGCAAACAATCATGAATACTAATATACAAATCCTAAGACACAAATAGTTGAATGGAGTGAAT
The DNA here is from genome assembly GCA_963969395.1 of Pseudoscleropodium purum. Taxonomy (NCBI): domain Eukaryota; kingdom Viridiplantae; phylum Streptophyta; class Bryopsida; order Hypnales; family Brachytheciaceae; genus Pseudoscleropodium; species Pseudoscleropodium purum. The sequence goes on from OZ017797.1 coordinate 22,647,374, forward strand.
GCAATAATGAAATTACTATTTAGAAGATAATTAAGAAATATAAAAATATAATAATTTAAAAAGAAATGAAGGATCTAATTGCTTTCTCCTAATTGAAAATATTCTCTTTCTATGAGTTCTTAAAATGACTTTTGAATGTCCAAAATTCTTATAATGGATATTAGACATACGGACCATTTGGTCTTAATATCTTTTGTCCTTTACATGATCTTACAACCTACATTATAACAAGTAGATTCTCTTGTTATTGTTTAGAACAATTAAGAGAGCACCTACCTAGGTATTGTTAATTGTCACTGAAGTTGAACCAAGGTATTTTAATGTGGTATTGTATGTGAGAGACTTTCTCTAAGTAATCTTGAGCAATTGGCTTCAGATAAATTTTGCATAAATCTAGATTGATTGTAGATCCACTAATGAAATTCATGAGCTATGTGTTATTACAATAGAAACCTAGGAAAACTCCATGATATATAGTTATGTACCTACCAATTGCCAATTTATAAGATATAATTTGATAGTATTGGCTTTGAACCAAAGAAGAGAAGGTTTTGCACAAATACATAAGCAAAAGTAGTATGAATTGGCCTTACTCGAAAGCATTATATTGTAGTCAATTGCAAATTCTACATAGAGCATCTCAGGCCCAAACCTACAGCATCATCAATAGTTCAATCACTTCAATGTTTTTTGGATGCAAAGTACAAAGTCAACTAATGCCTAAACCCACCAAATGGTTCTCTTTGGCACAACAAAGATTGGAAAAGTCATTGTTGAGATTGAGTTAATTTCAACAAATCATTGTATCTCCATAATTGTCCAATTTTGATTAAAACTCCACTTGTAAGACTTAGAGTTTTTTAAAGAATCACATTGTAAAAATTAACACAATTGAGAATGCTTTGACAACAAATCAATTCTAATTACATGTGATTGCAAGAAACACTTGTCCTATTTCTTATTCCCTTGCCCTTGGATAAGTGGTATTTTGCTCAAAACTTTTGCATTGTTTGTCCGTTTGGCATGAAATTTAGATTGAAGGTACAAATAGTAGTTTTAGACATTAAATACTTTTTTAAATTAAAAAAAATTAGTTTCCTATTTTTAACTTGCCCCCAATTGGATATCAACCTTAGCCATTTGAGGGGGAGGTTTGGTGTTTAGTCTTCTATTCGATCCAAAAATGCGAATTCAAAGCCACAAATTTGACATGTTGAAGGTATACTAACATTGTAAGGACTAACAATGAATTTTTATGAAAATAGCATCATATCAGTAGCGCACTTGGGGTCAAAGTGACCTTCCAACTTTGCATGAACACTACAAAGAGGAAAAAAATTCTACAAGAATTCTTTGGTGCTATGTAAGCGCAATTCTATCTAGCAAAATGGCTTTTTCATGGAATTTTTTTGAATTTTTTGAATTACTAAAAATGTAAATGTCCATAGATTCCTTTTTACCTATTTTTTGCTCCCATTGGCTTCTATAGTACCATGCAGTAGTCTACAATACTACATAGTACAAAATTGATAGTGTAGATCTACAGGCATTCTAAATCAACAATTTGGATTTGTTGGTGTACTACTAACAGATAGTATAGGTGGTACTACTTAATATTGCTAGGCCTATATTGAAAAATTGTGTTTTGGGCCAAAACTTGTGAAAAATTCTTTACAACTACCCTCATGTAGAGGTAGACAACAATTGTTGTGATTGTCACTGTCGCCAAAGGCATTACTATTAGAGAAAATTTTAGGCCTATAGAAAGCCATTTGATTGCACACAAATGTGCAAATAAAGAAGAAACTAGAAAAAGTCTTATAAAAAAAAACTTATTAGTTGGTATTAGTTGGTGTTAGCCCTTTTTTTTTTGGCACCATGGGGCCAAATAGTACCATTTCAAAATAAATTTCTACTTTTTGCTAGATAAAAATAACCTTTTTTCTCTAGGAATTTTCTATTTCTACTAAAAATGTGGATGAAATTGCCAAATTTGGATGTAAAAGTGTTTGAATATGATTGAAAAGTGTTTTTTGTTTCAAAAGATGGCTGAATGTAGAATTCCAATGCTTCACCAAATTTTAATTGGTCGCCATTCTAGCACTTTCTCAAAAAATAAAAAAGAAGGGTTGGTTGGTGTGCCACATCAAATTTATGATTATAAAAAAAATTCAAATTATTATTATTATTAAATATATTACTTATTTATTTTTCCTACATTTTTATCATGGCCAAAAGTCAAACAACCCTACATGGGGCCTAGATTCTTTCTAATGCGGCTTTAATAATGTCTTGAGTCTTACACTGCCAATTTCATCAAGACATAAAAATCAACCCTAATTTCCAACAAGGGCATGTAAAGAGTAGGGGAAAATGCCACTCCCAAATTTTGAACAATTCAAGATTTGGTCCCACGACTCTACTATTGGTATTCTACTATTCAATATTGATTTAAGATTTGAAGTGTTCAATTCTTGTTGTGGCTCAAGCTAAATTGCTAATGTGATTTTAAGAAAATATGAATTCATTAACAATTACAAACTCTTTCACAATTTAATTAACATCCAAAATTTAAAGGTCTTTTTTCACCAAATTCCATTCAAAATTGCCATTCCTATCGCAAGTTATTAAAAATTTAGAAATTCTTTTGATTATCTAAGCATAGGATTTTGCACTAGACTAGTATAAAAATAAGTGGAAGAAATTTTAAAAACTTTGACTTCTTAGATTGCAAATTGTGTTTGAAGTGAAGAAAATCATTATTTTTGTACCCATTATAGAAATAATAGGGTCACTAGAGCCCATAGTGACATTGTTAAGGTTTTCTACATCACTACCGCCCCTACAAATGCATACAAATACAAAAGTTACATACTCTAAACTTCATGAGATGTCAAAAATTCATAATATATTAATCAAGGTACGTCAAGGAAAGGGAGTACAAAGTAACAAAATACAATCATTCAAGGTGTTGAATTTGCCAATTAAACAAATTAAATGGTTTCATTTGACTTCTTTTGTTTAATTGACAAATTAAACAAATGATGTCAAAATAAGCCACATGAAGTGGCTTTTGAAGCTAGTTATCCAAAACATCTAGTTTCAAAAATCTTACTTAACTTGTTGTATTTGAAGATGAGAAGAAAAGCACTTTAAACAAGTGGGGTTCTAGTAAAGGAAACAATCCATGTGGGATATGTAGATTAGAAACAATAGGAGCTTAACCGCTTATAGTTAAGTCAAATGCAAGAATTAAATTCAAAGTCAAATTTTGACTTCATTTAATCATAGTAGAATAACTATTTTGAAAATTTTCAAACTAAATAAATGTGGGAAATCAAGATAAATTTCATCTTCAAAAATCGGTTAGACATTTTGAGACTTCAACTAAAAGTTATGGACAAATTTTAGAGAGAAGTTGGAAGGGACAAATTTTTTTACATTTTCTAACACCAACTTCTTTGCATTTTATCCATAACTTTTTATTGGAGTCTCAAAACCTCAAACGGATTTTTGGAGATAAAACTTAGCTTAATTATCCAAAGTTTTCATTTTGAAGTTTTTTTGAAAATTTTTTATTCTACTATGCCTAAATGAGGTCTAAAATTTAACTTTGAATCCAATTTCTACGTTTTGACAATGAGCGGCCAAGCTCTCAACTTCAAATTATCCTATACTCTTTGAAGATTTATGATGGACAATTGATTTCATTGTAAAAATGACCTTATCATTTTTCATTCCCAGCAAATTTTCAACGAGGTATGTCTTCTATAGTGCCATTAAAAAATTTAATTCATAGTAGGTGATCATTGAATAATTTTAGACATTTGCTTTATTTTTCCACAACTTGGTTAGAATTCAATTAGCATTCAAATTAAAGGTGTTCAATAATTATATTAAGATGCATTAGAGTATTTTAACTTTTGTTATTGAACACTTTAACTTCGATTTGGAGCCATTGATAGCCTGACGGAAGCTTGATGAGAATAAGGAAAAAAGAAATACAAAAGACAAAAACAAGTCAACTTTGGGGTCTTCTAAGGGTTGTAGAGAGGCCCTCTAGAGACTTGATTATTTTTCTACTGTTGCCTCAATTTCTTACCTACATTTTGAGGCTTTAAATCTCTTCAATTTAAAATTTGTGTATGGTTCATGCTAGATTTTAAAGAAAAAAGTTATGTTGAAAGAATTATATTGAAATTCTGTTGAAGAATTGAGTTGAAAGTTTAGAAATTTTTTTGTAAAATGTATACACTTGCATTAGATGTTTTTCAGCTTGTGTAGAAGATTCTGAGTTCCTAGATGTTCCCAAATTGTAGAAACTTGGTCTAGGAGCTACTTGACATGACACAACAATTGCCACATCCAACAATAATAAAAAAATTAATCTTAAAATTAATTTTATAATTTTTTTAAATATATTAAATATATTTTATTATATATTTTGTATATTTTATTATATATTTCATATTTTTTATATATTTTATATTATTATACATACTTTAAATAATAAATTTATTCTGAATTATTAAAAAATTTGACAATTGCAAAGGACTTACTACAACCTTCTCCTGGTTGAAATTCCTTCGAATGATTTTTATTCTATAAATAGATATAAGTCCAAGATTTGAACAAAAAACTAAATTGTTCATAGCACTAAAATGGAATTGAAATACAATAATCTTTATGGTGAGATTGCTTTAGCAAGCAAACTTGACTCTATCAAACAATTTTTTTTTTTAAATTGTGAAAAATACATCACAAAATGAATCTTTCTAATAAGTTAGTTGTAAAGAAGATGCATAATTTGCCCCCCAAACAAGATTGTCTATAACTTTCTCATCACTAGTCCAAATAGAATGAATCAAATCTTTCTATGTAGAGAAAAATCACAATGGAAGCTGAGATTGTAAGAGCCTACCTAAAATCCATTTTGTTCCCAAAGGGGACATTGAGACTTTAAGAAATCAATGAAGAGAATCAACAAATTTTGAACAAAAGTGATCATTTTCATGGCTAAATTTCAGATCAAGAGAACAAAGTTAGAATTGGTCATTATGTATTACAAGCCCTTTTAATTCATGACAGAAGCATCTTCAGTTGTTCTTTTCGTAGAAAATTAAACTAGTGTTACTTCAACGACAGACTTTCCAACTCCAGCTGCTGCCTTACACATTCAAGTCACTCTCAAAACAAACTTGCATCAAAAATTGCAGTACTTGATCCATTTTGTGCATTAAGAATCATTGAAAGGTCACTTGTTGACTCTGCAGATGTTTCAGGGTTACCCTTCTAAGGATGAGGCCTGTGACCAAACCTCAAAATCCTTTCATTGTGTACATGCTCCTTTGGCCACTAGATGAACAAATAATCTTTATGTAAAGAATTGCAAACATTTCTGAGTGCGATTCACACAACAGTATTCATGGGTCACACACCAGGACGCCCTTTATTTCACATGAGGTCAAGCTCCGCCAGTCTTCGCTGTGTACATGCTCATTTAGCCACTATCTTATATGTACTTATAACATGTAAGAAAAAAATTGCAAAGATTTCTGAGTGCGCTTAGCACCAGTGTTCCAGGGCAACAGACCAAGGTCTCAACATCGCTCGCATGACAAACTGGTTTCTGCCAAAAACTTGCAGTCAGAGTCTGAAGAAGAAAGAGAAATCTGGGCGAGGTAAAGCTATGAAGACGAATCTGAGATATTTTCCACAAGAACAAGCTCGCTCTAAGTCTAAACTGCTTGGTCATTCTCAGCAAGCTCCAGAAACGCGGCCGAGTCCTCCGGTCGAGCAACACCGTGTCGTGCTCCGCCTGGCCACTGTTGTAGATGCAGCACGGAGCGCCAGAGCCCTCGCTAATTTCGTCCCCGACCGAAGGGGTTTTGGTATACCCTCATTAGCAGCCAGAGAAGTGTCTGGACGATGACTTTCGAAGCGTACAAGCCACTCCATGGACAGGCCGCAGCCACGACGATTCCAAACACTGCTTCCGATGGGTTTGGACCAGGGTAACACAGAAAACTGCCGAGACTAAATAAAATGGCAAGTTGGGCACCAATGGGTTGCCATTTCCAGTCATCGCTCAGACCAATTTTTTCCTCCAATTCCGCTGGCTTAGATGCACGGTGAGATGAAATTGAATTAGCAGATATGACGGCTTCATCCATCTCCGCTATCCAGGAAGTCGTCTGATGCAGCACAGAAGAACACGCTACCAGAATCGTTAGAAATACATAGAGTATGCCATAATTGTAAAACGCCTTGGATTGCGGGAAGTGAGGAGTTTGGCGTCCCACAGCGTCGATGAGACCATTCCCGATTATTGCCAAAAGGCACAAGTGTGTCCAGTCCAGTAGGACTGTCTTGCGCATATTTCGAAGCCAAGATTTGGAAGCTTCTATCCTAATACCCCTTGATTCATTGACACGCGGACGTCGTCGCCGTATGAACCTGTAGAGGCCGATGGATAATATGACAAGAGTCTCCGAGATCAAGATCAACGGGAGCGCCGATTGCAGAAGGCCACGTTTACAGAAAGTGTCGATGAAGAACCTACGTTCGTAGAGTTTTCTTAAGTCAGTGACCTCGCATTGAATGCTATATAGAGCAGTTTTATACATTCGGTCAAACAAGTGCCAACACCTCCAGTATGGCAAACACTCGTCGATCAGGCCAAGGTCGAAATATCATTCTGACATTAACTGTGGTCCGTAATTGCCATGCGTGAACTGGTCTAACCGATTCCTTTCATCACAGCAATGGTCGAAGCTAGGATCGTCTTCGGGCCAGTAATAGAAGTAGGACTGCTTATCATTATTATGAAAAAACAAACACCGACCTTCTGTTTTGTAACGAGTCTTGTTCCATGCACCACAGGCAGTCTCAACAACCAGAGTTTCATTACGTTCTGAGAAACCCCATTGAAATTGGACAGTGAACATGATGAACATGAGCGCACCCTGAAAATGGACATGGAAGTTCATCAGAATTCCAGACATGTTTCTTTTTGTAGAACCATTTACCTGCTAGTCACACATAGCTAGTAATTATCTCACACCGTTCCGACACGAGCTAGCTAGTACAAGTCAGCAATTAATGAGTAATCTAACGACATCTAGCTTGTCAACAAGTGGACAGTGGTCGCCTTGAAATCGATCCGAGCTAGAAGCCGAAGCGATTTGCACGAGAGACTGGATTAGTTTACCTGCAGATAGTTCGTGCGTCTTCTCCACGATGGGTATAGCAAGTCAGTACTCTGCGAGTGACGACACCTTCGGCCTCCTGGACCACTGTCCATGGTGAAACTGTGTGCAACGTCGGCGAGTGCTTTCATCAAGCTTAACCGCAGCACGTCTGAGAGATGAATAGACAGACGAATTGGCAAAGCAACGCCAATGAAGTCCAAAGATTTGTGATCTGCAAGGGGCTACTCTGTCAATGCGGGCTTTCGCAGATTCTGATGATGGACTGCATGTATGAGCGCTTGATCAAATTTCGTCCCGCACGTACCGAAGACTTGGGCAAAGACTCAAAACAGTCCGAGGATTTTCAGTAGCTAGCTAGTCCTGAACATAGTTCCTCCGTGATAAACATAGTCAAGCTGTTGTAGAGGATGGGACACTATTGTACTCACCAGGCCATTGCAGTACCGGCAGCTAAGGGACAGACAGTTCTTCCAGAATCTTCCAAAGGACAGTATTTAACCTTCCAAAGGACAGTATTTGTACTCAGCCGGTCAGTGCAGTACCGGCAGCTAAGATACAGACACATCTTCCGGAACCAGTTTTGTAATGAACTCCACGTGAGTACGCAATAATCAATTCTCACAAAAATTGCACGTGACTCACGCAGCGGTGAGTCAGTGACATGTTGCTGATATTGCCAAGTGGAAAAGGTTATATTACATTATCCCCTAAAAGATCAAGGAGCCTATTTTGGACTTTTTGAGAACTTGGGCAAGCTTTGTTGACTTCTTATTGCAAAATTTTTGCATGAATTTTTCACATGCAATGGATGATTGGATGTTGATCATCCTAGTATGTGCTTGAAGTTTTGTTTCATATCATTCTGATAAATGTTGCAATAGTTAGAACTAGTTTTTCAGTTTCAATGTCAAACTAGGTAACAAAAAATGTATTCTTAAAAAAGAATAATTTTCTTTTTGATTGTATAGATTGATATCTAATATCCACAAACATTTGAATCATTCAATTCCAAATAATGAGGTAAAAGTTGTGAGGAGTTTTATTTGGGGACAATGAAGGTAGAATTGTAAAAAATACAAATAAATTCATTTTTTTCACACAATTTCAAAATATTCAAATAAAATAAAAATAAAGGATACCAATTATTTTTGAGAACATTCTCACCACTATAATTAGCAATTTTTAATTTCTTATAAAAGTTATAACTAGTTTAGATTCTTCTTTTATTTAATACCACCTTCTAGTTTATAATCTATTTAAAGATGAATATGAAAAGTTTTTTGGTTTTAAGTTTTTTTTACATATATTCTTAGTACATTTTCTAATTATATAGGACATATGTGTTTGCTTTTTTAAATATTGAAAGACAAAACTTCACTTTTTGAGGGGCGAAAAAAACTTACATTTTGAAGTTTAAGCTCATTGAACTTACAATGGATCAAGACATTTACTTAAAAAAATTTGGATGATATACTTGAACAAAATCATTTTACACATGGATTTGTTAAAAAATAAATATAGATGAAGATTATGGCTTTGATCTAAATAGTGGATATAAGTATTTTGAAGCAATTTTGGGCCTTTAAACATGAAAAACTTAGAGGATAATCCCAATGTCGTTAGGATAATTCAACAATTAAGTGAGAGAAGTCACATTCATAGGAATGCATGTTGGCAAAGGTAGTGTGTATGTGTGTGTTTTTAGCACTCTTATCTTAGATATACAGATGCTATATGTATGCATTCCAACTTGTATAAGTACAAATCCATTCATGGTTGTCACATGACTCACATTGGACAGATTACTATTCATTTCACATCCTACAGGACAAGTTACTATTCATCAGATGTACATAAGACGTACATCTGATGAATAGTAACTTGTCATGTAGGACGTGAAATGAATAGTAATTTGTCCAATGTGACAGCCATGAATCCATTGTGCTTGTATACTATGATGTTTAAATTTCAAGGCAAATTGCAAGAGAAAAAAATTCAAATTGTGGTTGGCTTTCATTTCAAAGAATTGTTTTCAAGGAAGAGTCATGACAATTAAAGATTATCTTGTAGTTAATTTTTATATTCACAATGAAGTAGTGATCTCTCATGATAGAAGAGAAGACTCACATTGTTGGTATTCAAAATGTTGGACTCTTTGGTATCAGTCCAATTGAAATTGAATTAGACATAGCATGCCAAATTGTATTTAATCTTATGAAATGATATCAATTTTGAAGGATTTGTCCCTCACATTATCATCTCCCTAAAGCCTTTGGATAGAAGATGTAAACTCAACTTTTGTGACAACACTAGACTAGTTGGCATGAGATCCCAAAATAGTCTTTTTGGTTGTTCCAGAAAATACATCTCTCGACATTTTAATTTGTAGAAAATAGGAAAAACAATTTTGAACAAAACTAAAAATTTGGTCATTTTGGAGGACTTCTTGGTGATGGGATTTGACCAAAAAAATGAAGTCAAAACTATCTTTAATGTTTAGAAATGTGCATGCAAGGGAGGCCTATTTGCACAAACGTGGAGGCTATAAAATAATGTATTTTTAGATGATCTTTAGTAGGAACATGTCTATCAATTAGGAAAATATACCATAGAAATTTCAACTAAAAATCATTAATTTAAACTGCTCAATAGTACTAAAAACCCCTAAACATCAAAGTGTGACAAATTAATAGAATTGAATTTTAAATATAAAATGATTTTTTTTTTTTTTTTTGAAAAATAAGGGATACAATTACAATCAAGACATCTAGGAAGCGTTTTTTGGTTTTGGCATTGAACCTAGAAATTAAAAGTTACAACAAAAATTATAGTGGTCCCAAAAAAAAACACAACCCAGTAGTACAAGTGTTTCTTGCAATCACCCAGCTCGACAGAAAGTTCGAATGTTAAGTTTGAGGAGACCTCAAATTCTAAATATAGGTTCACTTCCTCCGCCCTCCCCCACCTTGAATGGTAGTCAAACATGAGGTGCTCAGCTCATCAAAGTATATAAAAAAATTGTCATGATTCGGTGCCTCAAGTAATGAAGGAGTCAGCCAGCGGCAGTCATGAATCGATTAGGAGGCTTAGGAGCAAGAACCAACAGTTAGTTCATTGTTAGCCGGTGCCTTTGGAAAAATGGAGGATGGAAAACCAAACAAAACATTGGTAGGACTAGCAACCTACCAGTGTGCAAAAATAAATGGGGGCTATTTAGCCGCCACTTCCATGAAATCATTGGATCTTAGTCACTTGCAATTTAGAATTCAAGGCTAATACTCGAGTTACTAGAGGTGGGTATCTTCTTGAACAAGGTGGACACTACTTCTTCTTAAACTGACTTTCAAGATGTATACAAAGCTTGAGGCTTTGTCTAGTATTTGAATCTTTCTTATTGTAGAAGTGGCTTGGTGGTAGAGCAAGAGTATTATATAGTTTTTGGAGTAATCATGAAGAAATTGTTAAGTTTTTTTGTAAGAGCTAAATTTCTTGAAATTGAAGATTTTCATTGATTCTTTGTAGTATTACAAATTGATATTTATTTGTGCCTATCACTTAGAATTGCCCTAGTTATCTAGTTGTATTTAGGGTTGTTTGGCACCATTACTAGTTGCTTGCTTATCACACTACAATTAGTGATGATGTTTGAGGGTTGATATCAAAGTTAGATTTTGGCACTGTGACAAATAACATCAATGATATGCAAGTTTTGCAAGTAATACGTGCAAAACTTGCATATAAATATTCAAGCTATGTTGAATCAAGTTATTGCATCAACCAAGAAATCTTGCTCATTGACATCAAGTTGCAAATACTTTGATCAATGAAGAGTTGATAAATTTGAGACATGTGAGAATAATACATACTTAAATGACAATGGCAATAGTTTTTAACCTAATTGCCATGAAAAATAGATTATTTCCAACTTATATGTAGGATGTATTGCAACCTTTATAAATTTGAAGTTGAAGAAAATTGGCTGGTGAGAATTTGATACTAGAGGAAATAAACCGGAAGATTTTGATAAGGAGAGGATGCAACTGATGCCTCTACGAAAATAACCGGTCCCTTTATAAAGAGGAGGAAAATTACCGGGCAACTCAAAAAACTTCCTGAACACTGCTCAAGAGTCAGGACAGAGAGTGGGGAAGATATTTCAGCCCCACCTAAGCAAGTCTGTAACGCAACTCAATTTCATAGCCTGATGCTAGCTCAGAAAATGTGCAGTACCACTCGAGACCCAAACACTTGGAGAGCTTGTAACTCTCTCTTTTCACATGCAAGAGGTCCAGCAATGGCGTACAACTACAGTACACCCAATTCCAAAGGAATCATGAATCCATACCCCGATTTCGAAAGGGAAAATAAACAAGGAGGGGATACTCCGCAAAATTAATGATAGAGCAGTAGGAGGACAAGTGTAAAGTGCAGTTGGAGGCCATTTGGGGTAAAGAATGTGGTCGTATTTATTATTTTATGGTATGGCAGTGTGAAGGTGGTCACAGCATGAGGGGACGGACTTTGGTACATTTTCATTGGTTTGGAACAACTTTAACCCCTCAATGCCTGAGGGGCTCAAAAGTAGCCTCACATAGTTTGAGTTCAATTCAAAGTAATGTAACTTTTGCATCTAACGTCCAAATCCAATAAAACTTGTTGGAGAAGTTGAAAATATTTTTCTAGTTTATGTGGTAGAATTTTCAGATCAATCCAAGATGAAATAGTTTCTTGAAATCCAATCGAAGTTCACAAGTATAATTTGGGTTCACAAAACTGCACTTCATGGCTGCAACTTTGGGGGCTTGTATCTCCTTCATACAAAGGTTTTTTTAAATAAAATTTGTTGGACTATATTCCCCTTGAAGTCTAGTTCTTGTGGTAAAATTTTCATATCAATCTAGGTTGTTTTGAATGTTTGGGAGCAATTTGAAGTTCAAAACCCTAATAGTTTTTCATTATAGTGAACTTTGGCATCTTATTTCTTCTTCATGCAATGCCCATTTTCAATAATTCTTTCTAGAAAAGTTGCACATACTAGTCTAGTTTGTGTCAATAAAATTTCTTATCAATCCAAGAAATAATGAGTGACTCATGCAGGCATTTTAGTAGAAGGAGGTTAAACCTTGGATGTAATTCTTGGCAACTTTTCTTAACAACTTTTCTTGACATTTCAAAGCCATTTTGTAGACACAATGAGTTAATCAAATGATATTTTTTTTTACCAATGTATTTGTATGCTCATTTTCAAGCACTTTGTAGTTTAAAGTTTTTTTCATTTGAGAAGGTTCAGAATTCAAATTTCACCTCCAAATGTGTTTTTAGGGAAATTTCAGCATTCTTTTTCAACACTAAAACATTGTAATCTTTCAATCTACACATTCAAATGACTTCAAATTTGATCCATGCCATCTACAACATGTGTACTATATGATTGTATGGTTATGTATAACTTAGTCACTTTTACATTTATAGCACTTCAAAAGCTACCATGTTTTTAATCCAAAAAGGCCTAGGGCCTTGAAGGATTAACCCTTAAAGGATGGATTGGTCACTTTAGAATCAACCTTTTCTGGTACATTGTACATCATTTGTTTCAAAAAAAGCAAGAGCACTCATTGAAGGTCAAACTAGTATGCAAAACCTCTCCTTTTTATACAACATATGGCAAATTTTGTTAAAATGGTAGTATTTCGATAATTTGGCGTTTAGTAATTCAAACCGTGCAATCTAAAGTGGTTTTTTTGTAATAGAATCTATACTAGTTCTAGATTTTTGAAATCTACAAATCTCCTAGGTATCAAAAATCTATACCAATCCTAGATTTTTCAGACTGCTTGGTCTAATATCTATGTTTGTCCTAGATTTTTGAAATCTAAAAATGACCTAGATGTTAGCAATGTATACTTGTCCTAGATGTCAAGATGTGAAAATGGCATTTGGAATACCGCCAATTTAACGAAATTCCCTATAAATTACAAAAATGAACATTGGCATTTCTCTTGTATAGTTGGGTACAATAATCTTACAAATTTTTCCCACAAAGACATTTGAGCAAATAGTAGGTGAAGTTTAGGAAGATGTAGCATGCTCAAAAATTGTCTAATTTGGAAACCACAAATTGTGTTGAAATTAAATGAAAGAGTATATTATGGTCATGGAAAATTTACAGATCAAAATTCTGAAAATATGAAAGCATATATCAAATTTTTAGAGAATGTCTACCATCTAGTACTTCCACCCCTTGCATAAATGACAGCTTTCATTTGACTTGACATGTTTGAAATTAGGCATTGTAATTGTTGTAGTATCACTTCATCCCATACGGATTGAATGGTATGAATAATTTCTTTGTTGTTATTTGGCCTAGAATGTTGACATAACAAATCTTTGAGTATCTTCCATAAGTTTTCTATTGGATTCAAATTAGGTGAGTCTTCTAGCCAAGCAAGTTTTTTCATACCATGAGCTGTCCTCCACAGTTCTAGAGCTTTGCTATAATGCACTGGAGCCCCATCCTCCATGAGAATAAGTTGTTGAGGTTCATCATGCATGAAGTAGAAGCCTGACAATGTGCCCTCATACAAAATTTGCACAAAATTTTCAGCAGCTGTTCTGCCCGAAGGTTTAAAAACAAGAGGACTTTTTTCAAAGCCCGTAAAGCCCCTCCACCAAACCATGACTAATGACCTTCCTGATTCAAATGTAGGTGCTAAGCAATTTGACTCATATACTTCGTGAACTTTCCACCATACTCTTATTTGCCGAGAGTTTTTTCCCAGCTCAAAAATAGATTCATCTGTCCAAAAGACTTTATTCCAATCTTGAACTATCCAATGTCTGTGTTTTCACTTCTCCAAAATTCAATTTCAGCTCTTAAATGAGTCATTTCCAGGCCTCCTACCTTACAAACCAGTTTTGTGATGAACTTCATGTGAGTGAACAATAATGAATAATCAATTCTCAAAAAAAATTGCACATGGCTCCACGAAGTGGTTACATGTTGTGAGTGCTGTCAAGTGGCATAGATTACATTATATGTAACCTCTAAAGGAGCAAAGAGCCTTCTTTGGGCTATTTGAGAACTCAAGCATGCTTTGTTGACTTCATAAATATGAAGTTTTTGCATGAAAATTTTAGGATGGATGCTAATCAAGTAATCATCCTAATCTACATATGAAGCTTTGTTTCATATCATTTTGATAAATGTTGCAAAAGTTATAAGGAGGATTTTTTGAATTTCAATGTCAAACCAAGTAGCAAAATATATGTCTTAAGAAAGATTAATTGTTTTTATTGGATTATTTAGATTGATACCTATACAAAAATATTTGAACCATTCAATTCCAAATAATGAAGTGAAAGTTTGAAGAGTTTTATTTTGTGGGCAATGAAGGAAAAAAAATATAGAAATTCATTTTTTGCACTCAAATTTAAAAAAATTCAAATTAAAAAAAAGATACCAATAATTGTTTATTGGAATATTTTTCTTCATTAGGATTAGAAATTTTCATTCAATTTCTTGTAATAGTCATTAGAAGTTTCTTTTCTCCTTTCATTTAGTACTACCTTTCAATTTATAATTTTTTTACATTTGTGATTCTCAATTCATTTTCCAACATATTGACTAAAATGCACAAGTTATAGAACGTACTTTTTATTTTCAAAAAATGTTGAAAGACAAAACTTCACCTTTTGGAAAGGCTAGAAAAGCCTACATTTTGAAATTTAAGCACATTGAACTTTCAATTGGAGGGGAACATTCACTCTAAAATTTAGGGATGATGTACTTGAATAAGTTAACCCAAAACTCATGCACTTGGATTTGTTAAAAAATAAATATTGATGAAGATTTTGGCTTGGATTTGGATACAAGTATTTTGAAGCAATTTTGGGTCTCTATAGGATAACAACACATTTCCAGCCTTGTAAAGAATTCAGTATAGTTGTTAAATGGATGTCTTTAGAATTTTTTTTTTTCATGTAGGAAAATTGATTTGAGAAAGATTCAAAGAAAATAATTTACATTTTTTTTGGTCAAAATTGAAATTAATCTAAATTTTTTTCTTGAAAATTTTGAACAACCTATTTTTGTTACACATGTTGTTGACTTGTTGTAATTCTAACCATGGGTTGATTACAAAATTGATGTAAGTGATAATTATGGATTTTAATGAACATACCATGATCATTCTATGCTTTCAGAGTGCACTTCTTGGACATTTTTGCAGCTCCTTCAGGTCCTCTTATACATAAGCTCTAATGCAAACCACAATTGATTGGAAATAGAGCAGCCTATACTATGGAAATGGACCAATGGGGGGGGGGGGGGGGGGCTCGAAAATGGGTTGTTTGCTCTAATTTGAAAGAACTTGAAGGATTAATCTCAATGTCTTTGTGACAAATCAACAATCAGGTGAAGAAAATCACATTAAGTTGGTAAAGGCAGTGCATTTGTTGTTTTGGTAACCTCATCTCAAATACAAAAGTTGGTGCAAATGCATACATTTTAACTTGTGTACACTCAATAAAGTTGTGCTTATGCACTACGATATTTCTCCAAGGCAAATTGTAGGAGAGAAGAGTTTCAATTAGAAGATCGGCTTGCATTTTAGAGGATCATATTCAAGGAAGAGTTGTAATAGTTCAAGATTATCTTATAGCCAAGTCTTGTGTTTGCAATGAAGTTGTGATCTCTCACAACAAAAAAGAAGGTTTCCATTGTTGGTATGTAGGGAGTTGGACTTTCTAGTTTTCAAATTGGAAGTGAATTAGACATAGTGTGCCAAATTATTTTTGTACTTATAAAACGGTATCAATTAGTTTTGAGGGACTTCATCTCCCTAAAGCCTTTGGATAGATGTAAGCTCAAATTTTATGATAAATGAAAATTATTACAACTTGTAGTTCTTGATTGGCATGTACTTCTTGTTGCAATTTTATCAAGTCCAATGAAAGCAAAATTTTGCATGCACACATTGAGAAAATATATTCAAACTCTTGGCTTCAACAATTGTGAACACTACAATCATGAAAACTTTTCTCAAGGATGTGCACAATGTACCAAGGCCTACATTTGTTTAAGTTCATGTATATTGGAGTTAAGACAATTGGAACTTTGGAAGAATGTTATATAGATTGACAAATCATCCTTTGAAGTTGGTAAGCATTTGCAGTTAGTACAAGTTGGGCATCAAGTTTACAAAAAGTACTCATGGGATTGCTTATGTCCTACATTTTAAATTTGGTTTGTGTTTCTGTAATAATATGGGCCATGGGACCTTTTTAGTGGGTTTGGTAATCTCCTAGCATAGTCATCATACTTGCAAATAGGAAAATTGTTGCTGATTTGTTGACATTGTATATAAGGGAGCAATATCTAATTTTTATTTTCTCCATGATTATCCAAATGACATGAGTATCATGGGAATGGTGCTCCAATGCATCACAATTGTCTACCTAATAGGTGGACAAAAAATCATGTCATGACAAAACTAAATTTTTTGCCTAACTTCCTAGATTTTTATCCCATAGAAAATCTTTGGAAAACTGTAAAAGACCATGTTCAAAACAAGTCTTAGCCACAAAATATAGAGTAGGTGGCTATTGAAATTCAATGCACTTTGGAAGGAGCCCCCAAAGATGTTCTTGAGTTCTCATTCTATCAATACCTCATAGAATGAAGATTATTATTGATGCTCAAGGTAGTAGACATCATTCCAAAATAATCCAAATTGATTTATATTGTATACTATTCTATCTAAAACATAACTTGAAAATAGTCTCTCTAATATTTCTATTGCACTTTATGGTTATCATTATAGTAGAATTTTGAATATTACATAGCAATTTGAATTTCATAGTCTTTACAAGGTTAGAGCTCAAATATTGTTTGTTGGTATCTTAAATGCTAAGCACTATACAACAAAGTGGTGGGTGTCCTACCATAGTGGCTGCCTTAAAGAGTTCCAAAAATGTGTTGAAAGAGTCTAAAGAGCTAGTGTTAAGAAAAATAGTGGCTACTAGTTTAAAATTGGCCAATGGAATTGGAAAAAAATTGGTTATAATTGAAAACATTAGCAAAAACTATTGAAAAAAACTATAAAATTTCCATGAACTTAGAGCACAAAATAGAGAAAATTTTTGGACTCTATGACTAAAAAAACAATTCACTATGGGATTCAAAGAAAAAGATTTGGTCAAATACTAGAAAGTATCCCAAACACTATCTAGAGGGTATGCTCAAACTCCTCAAAGAGTCTATAGAGCTCCAAACTTCAAAAGTTAAAGTAGACCTCAAATTCTTCTTCTTTTTTGAACCAAATGAAATAGGATTTCATTGCAAATAGAAGAAAACAAGTACACTAGTCACAAGTGGCTTGGTGGGGAATAAAAAGAATCCCATAGACAAACATCAAGGACAAACTTGATAGAGGGCAAGAGGAAGCTAGCAATCCTACTCGTAGTTGAAGGAGAGAGTGTGAATCCACTTATGGCTAGTTGAGAGAGAAAGCAACACTTCATTGCCAAGCTAGAGAGGGAGACCTTGAATTCTAATAATTTTATTGACCCTCCCATCTAAGAGTCAAACCACTAGATGCTCGCCTCTCACCTAGAAATAAGGGATCTCCTAATAGCACATCCCACACAAAATTTGATGGAATTAGTAGCATGTGGACTTTGCTTTGAACAATGATTCTTTGGACTCTATGGATTAAGCAAACTAATGCAACATTCAGAGATAATTTGTAGCATCCAATAAAGCAATTTCAATGCATTTGGTTGGAACTTGTCAATTATAGACGAGTTGAATGGGTTTGTGTCTACACAACGCTATACTAAAAAAGTCCAACCATGCAAGAGTCATTAGAGATCATTTTGAAAAAAATTGGTGTGAAAATAGCTTTCTTAGATAGTTGATTGACAGAAAGACCCTTTGAACGCTCTTGAGCCCTTAGTTCGGTTTTATTTTTCAACCTCCTCAGGTCTTTAGTGCAATTGAAGTGTAGCTAACATTGCACTTCATTGACACTTTTCATTTGAACCTGAGTTCGTCTGCTAATGCTAATTTTTAGACTTGCCCTATGCTGCTTGCAATTGGGCATGTATGCTTTTTCTTGCAATAAAGGTTACTGTTTCTTTGTATAAAAAAACAAAATCAAGAATGTCGGTTGCTCATTTAAATATATAAATTGCACGGTCCAGGAGATTTCAATGTAACAAACAAAATAAATTAACAACCTTATTTAATGTATGAATCCGCTAGCTAATAGAAAGTCTATAGTAGATTTGATGCATATCCCAACATTTAAAGATTGTTTGTTCTTTCTTTCCAAAGTCACGTAGATTCAAGAATGGGACGCAAGGTAATGTAACCAATTCCAAATACTCATGATGCCTATCTTTACTTTTGAAGGAAAAGTGAGTAAAGAAGTCGGATATACAAAATGCATGGTGAGTAATAGAAAGGCAAGTATAAAGTGGAATTAGAGCTATTTCAGGTAATGAATGACTCTATTATAATGTTGTAAAGGAATTGGCCTTATAAAGACACAATCTTTGATACATTTTCTTTTGTTTCAACTTTTAATCCCTCAAAGACTTAGAAGACACAAGTAACCTCTTCAAATTTTCAATGGTAGCAAATTCTTGATAGGATGAAACAAATTCTCAATAATTTGTAAAGTAGGGTCTTGTAGAGTAACAAAGTGGACATACTTGTTGCATTTTCCAATTTTCAAAATTTCAATGTGAGAAGTGTCCTGGGTTCTTCACTCTACCTTATATTTCCCATATACCTACATCAAATTTTTTTTATTGGGAGGGTTATTTAGCTATTATTTCACAAAATACATGTCCCTATTTTTTTCAACTTCTACTTGTTGCCCATTTTCGGATTTTCCTATATCCTATGGTAGTTAAAACTAAAATTTGAGGCATTCAAATATGTCTCTATTGTAATTCAAAATATTATATATGATTTTGGATTGATTAATATAATATGTACTCTCTAACTACTACTAGACACAACCTACATAAATAGTATATATACAAACATCATGTATCAAAGAATGAATTCATACAAATGAATCATATATGCACAGTTAATAGATAGAGAAAAAAACACAAAAAATAAAATTCCCACAAGTAGTATTATATTGGCTAAACTTGACTTATAAAACATGTCCTTAAAAATTGCCTATTACAAATCTGAATTGAAATGAAAGAAAACCATTTGCTTATTGGAAGATGGAAAATGGAAATCTACTATTTGCAGGTTTTTCCCTACTCTTTTAGACTATCCCTTGTGTAGATTTATAAATCATATACTATCAATCATTATTATGTATTATATAGTAGTTTTTTTTGTATAATATAGTATGCTTCAAACAAATGATACTATAGTAACTGGAATATTTTTAAATTATTAGCTCCAAAATTTAAAATGTACTCTATACTAGATCTCATGTTGTTTCCAAAGTAATCACTTGTGAAATAACCAAAAGAAGTATTTTTAAAATATATTTAGAAAATTTAGTCTTGTAGAAAAAGGGAAAAAATGTAATGAAGGAATAGTAGGGATGGAAAAAAACATTTTCTTAAACATTTGTAGTCTTTGGTTTGCACAAACAAACTAGATTTGGAGGAAATACTTTCAAAATTGTATTTTTAGCAATTTTATAAAATTAAAATGTTCAATTTGATGTAATCCAGAATACAAAATAAATAGAATGATTTCAAATTTTTTAAAGATGTTCCAAACAATATGCTAATAATATCAATCATTAAATTATAATAATTAACACATATATAGAATTTTGGAATTTTATAGCATCCAATTTGGCTAATTTTGGCTTTCTACTCTTTCTATTTGAAAATGTGTACAAATTTGAGAGAGGTTTTTATTTCTCATTTATTAAAATTAAAAAAAATACTAAATATGCTTTAGATTTCAATATAATTTTTTGTGAGGATAACAAATTATTATTCATCTTATTATAAATCTTCTTCTTCAAAAGTTGCATTTTTTTCCTATAAAATTCTCATCCAAAATTGTTGTAATTTAAAAATCTAACATTCAATCATTTCTACAATTAATTCCAAAGTAGTCTTTACTTTTGTATGGTTAAAATTAAAACTTTCAAGCACATTCATGTGCAAGAAAATATCAAAGTGAGACTATTCATTGAAAACCTCCATTGTCAAGAAGTTGTTAGGCCTTGAAGGGTTAACCTGTAAAAGAGGGATTGGCCATTGTAGAAATCAACCTTTCAAATATCATGTGAATTATGTGCAAGAAACCAAGAGCACTCATTAGAGGTCACACTATTGTATTGCAAGACCTCCCTTTTTCATATAAAATTCCAAGGATGAACATTGGCACTTCCATTATTCATAGAAGGATTCCCTTCCACCCATGGGACAATAAACATTAGTGGTATTGTTCAAGGAACAAAGGCTTAGTGGGGCCCATATAAATGGTCATATATTTTACTCTGAGAATATAAAGTATGTACTAATATAAAGCAAAATGTACACTATTAGATTGAAAATTCAACTATTAACCTCCAAAGGACCAAGTGTTCATTCAATAAATACTAGAAAACTCAAGGACGATCAACTTTGGTCAAATACCCATTCATATTATTTTGACACAAGGTGGTGTGAACATGTATCCACTATTTACTTAGTGGAAATTAAATTTTCCCAATCATGTGTCCAAATAAAAAGTTATATATGTTGTCCAAAAAAATTGGGCAATTTAGGCACCTTTGGGGCATTTTTTTGCTAAAACCCTCATCAACTTTTGAAATTTGGCATGTATGTAAGTAATAAAATATGGCATCAAATTTTTCAATAAATAAATAAATTTTTGTTTTCAAAACACTTTCTAAGAGGAGTCAAATTTTGTTAGCTATATCACAATGTTTTGAAGAAAAAACATTTTCATTTACCTTCAAGCCTAATTATCTTGCAATTTGTAAAGCCAAAGTCCTCAAAACTTTTTCCAAATGTTCTAAATTTTTGTCCCTCACCTTTCACCATTTGGATTTCAAATGAAAAAAATTCTCATTGCACAAGGAATCATCAAAGAACAACTAATGTATTGATAGCTCACTTAACCTCTTTTCATTGCAAGGTGATTTAGAGTAAGCTAAATTCTATACTTGCTTTTGAAATTTTGTATGAGTTTATCTAATAAGATTTAGAATTCAATGGTCAAGAAACTCAAATTCATCAAGAGTAAAATTTTACTCCAAGAAGGCTCAAAGTTTGCTAACCATGTTTTGCAAGGGTGAAAAATAGTTCTTTCATTGTCAATTTTACTAAATTAGCATCATTCATGTTCCCAAAATCACAAATATAATTCTACACAAAGCTCTTAAAACTACGATGGGCAAAGATTAATGTTTCATGACACTTGTTCTAGAGGGTGCCAAGGAAGTAGAAATCACCAATTTAACAAAATTGAATTTTTTTCTCACTTCAAACATTATAATCTTTTAATACACATGGTCAAATGGGTTTGAATTTTGAATTTTGAATTTTTTTCAACACATTATTATGGTAGTCTACTATATTTTTTACAATTGAAGTTGACTATTCCTCTTGAAAAACACTCTTGGGCTTTTAGTATCTAGAGCTAAGGTTAGACCTTATCATGTTCAATTATGGTACCATACATGTCAAATATGTGACCATTTAGCAACTTTTCATATATGGAAGAGGCGTAGTAATGATCTAATTACATTGGATGCAAATTTGCATGAATATAAGCTTTTGTAACTATTGTATATGTCAATTTATACACATTGCATATCAAATATACTAAAACACCATGTTCAAAAAACCATTAAAAGAGTTTTGAGGGCAAGGGAGGGCCATTTTAGGCATGTTTCCCATAATTGTTTTCCTTGCAGTAAACAAATGGCTCATGGTCAAAAATTTTATTAAAAAAAAAAAAAATTGTTTAAAGTTGAAAAAAAAAATTCATTTCATTTATAAATATATATTATTATATAACATGGCAGAGTCTTAGCTATGTCAAATTGTTGCAGTATTGTTGTAGTGGCATAGTTTCCTTATTCCTTGCAACTTGAGAACTTATAGGCTTCTACACCCCAAAAATCTCATCTAATGAATTTTACTTGTAGATGATTGCAAGAAACACTTGTCCTTTTTGTCCCTTTGACTTGGGACAAGTGTTTTTTTGCTCAATTTTTGCATGATAAATTAATTTTGTATTAAATTTGAAGAAAAAGTATGGTAATTATAGAAACCTCAAAATTTTCAAATTTTTTCAAATGATTTTACTATTTTTAAATAGCCTCCAATTGAATGTCTACCTTTATCATTTAAAAAGAATTTGTACTATTTTTGACCCAAAAATAAAAATTTGAAGGTCAAAATTGAGAAATAAAGACTTCTATTGAAGTTATCTATGAATACAAAGAGATTTTCTTAAAATAATAAAATGTCTACCTTCCATATGTGTTCAAAGTGCTCTATTTTTGTATAAGTGCAAAGAATACAATTTTTTCTCAAAGGTGCAAATGGTTGAGGAAGAACATTTTTAAATTAGGAAAAATAGATATTTTGAATTTCTTTTTGAATTTTTTTACTATTTTCTAAAAACTAAACATCAAAGTATCTATTTTGGGGGGCATTTTCAATAACTTTATTTTGTACATAACTTTCATAGATAATTTTTTTGGACCAATCTTTTGAAACACATATTATTTTGAGTGCTTTATAAATTATCCATATTATATTTTATTTTTAAAAATTATCCCCAAAGTCAAGGTGCTCACTTAAATAGGCTGATTTGAGACAAAAACAAGTATTTTTTCCATTGACCCTTATAACCTCCTATCCCTTTGAAAATTTGTAACTAATTTTCAGGAATTCTAAAATTTATGCAACTACTTCTATTACAATTCAATTGAAAGTATCTACCTACAAAAATGGATTGTCAATCATTCTTGTTGATACATTTAGATGGGGTTATCTTAATGGTTTGAAAATCTAAATGTTATATTATGAAGCAACATGAAATTGAGATGTGTGTTCAAACAATAGGAAAATGTTGGGGCCAAGGTTGGGATCATCATTCCATAGAATGTTTTTTCTTGTCTAGTAGAATCTAAATTATGTAGTTTTAAGAAGTCAACATGAAAGTCAAAAAATTATTATTAATCAAGTATAAAAAGCATGTGTTACAACCAACAATTGTAAAATCAATTTTGTTAAATTGGTGATATTTCTATACTATAGTGTAGTTCAAGACAATGAAGACACATGGGCTAAACACTGAAACCTCAAATCTATTACATGTCCTAGTTTGTGACCTAAAATTAGACTTTTGTAAAGATACATGTCACAATTTTGGCACATGTATAGAATATTGCTAATCATTGACCAAAATTAAATTTTTCAAGATTGTTTGAGCCTATCATTCTTAACCCCTAAGAGTTGAAGACTACGTTTTCACCAAAAATGTTCCAAAATTGCCTTTTCTAATCCAAACACCAACTTTTAGATGAAAAACATTTTTGGACATATATAACTACAGGATATTGTAGTAACTAGTAAACTAGTTTGAAAAAATGTGGAAGAAATTTCAGAATTTTCCACTATGTAAATTGCAAGATATTAACATTTGAAGTGACAAAAATCATTTTTTGGACCCTAAGAAAATACATGCAAGTGCACTTCACAAGGTCACATTTGTGTGAAAAAATGTCTAAAATGGTGGTGCTTCTTTGGATTCATTCTTCAAGGTAAGTTGTCTACATGCTTGGAAAATTTTAGATCATTTGGAATTGCACAACATATAGGAAAAAAATAGTAAGTAGAAAGAAGTACAAAGTGATTCAAAACACTAAATTGTTAAGAATTTAATTATAAAATTGAAAAATTCCAGTTCCAAAGGTGGTAATGTAGTAATAAAAAATCTACACATTAGAAGATTTTGGGGGCCTCCGGATGCCTGCGAGTTATCATAGCCTATGAACGCAGGGAACAGGTTCAGCGCAACGGTCTGACGTGGCCGAGACCCTGCCACGTCATTGATCAAAAAGAAAATTTAATTTTTTTTTGCATTTGGAGACTAATTTTTTATATTTTTATATTTTTATTTTTTATTTTTTATGAAAAAAAAATTCTGACAGCGGGGATTAGCTGCAGGGGAACAGGCCTAAAACAAGCTTCTGGACCCCCCAAAACTCTTCTAATGCATATGTTTTTATTTTTCCAAGAAATATTAAAAATTAAATTAAATAAAGAGACTCCAAAGTTTATTTTTGAGTAGGGAATCCATAACTACCCACAAATTAGAACACCTCATAACTTTCATCTTGTAAATCAAAATGGAATGATTCAAAGCTTTCCATGTATATATAAATCTAGAAAAACAATTTCCAATTTTTTTTTTAAAAGCAACTTTTAAAGAAATTTTTGGGTTGTCTACGGAGCATTGAAAATTACATATCATGCAATAACTTTTGAACTGCATAGTAAAAAATTATGAAAATTGTTAGGCCTTCAAGCTACTCCTTGGGCACATGTGTGAAAATTTTAGCAAAATAGAATAAAAACTCCATTCATAGTGAGCTACCCAAAATCGCTCTATTGCCAAAAAAATGCAGCTTTGACCTTTAGGGGTTAAAAATTAACTTTCAATGTTTTGTAGAATTATGTGGCGTAGAAATTGTCATAGGATAAGGAAACTATACCTATTTGAGACTCCTTTCAAAAACCAATTCTACCAATTCTTGTGGAAAATTTACTTCAATTATTCACAAAAGTCTAATGTCAATTTTAGAAACATCTATTTTCAACACTTAGGAGATTTATAATTTATTCATTTAGTGCTCAATAGATGCATAAAGAGAGAATCTAAAATATTCTTTGACTTCTAATGAGATCCAAATAAATATTAATTATCCAATTTAACCCCTAAATTTCTATGACCATGTTTTCACCAAAAATGCTCAAAAATTACCATTTTTAATACAAGTACCAAAAATTTGGAAAAAAACCTTTTTTGATACATGTTACAATAGGATCTTGTAGTATGTTGACTTGAAAACATGTGGTAAAAATTTCAGAAATTTCCACCACGTGGATTGCAAGATATAAGTGTTCAAGTTCACTCAAATCATTTTTTGGAACCTTCGAAAAATAGGACAGTTGCCCTTTATAAACTCACTTTTCTATTTAAAAATTGCCAAAATGATGGTGCTTCTTTAGATTCTTTTTCCTAGACAATTTGGCCACATGCTTGAATATTTTCAAATCATTTGGAATTTTTACAACATATAGGAAAAAAATGATAAGTACAAAGTAGAAAATGATTCAAAGTACTAAATAGTTAAGAAATTAATTATGGAATTGAGAAATGCCAATCCCAATAGTTGCAATTTTGTAAACAATCTACACTATGATTTTATTTTATTTAAAAAAATATTGAAAATTGAGGAAGATAAAACTTCAAAGTTTATTTTAGAACAGAAAATCCATGATTGCTTGCAAACAAAAAATCCTTATAACTTTTGACTCATTGATCAAAATGAATGATTCAAAGCTTTCCATGTCTATCTCTCTCTCTCTCTCTCTCTCTCTCTCTCTCTCTATATATATATATATATATATATATATATATATATATATATATATATATCTATATATCTATCTATATCTATATATCTATATATATCTATATATCTATATCTCTATATATCTCTATATATCTATCTATATATCTATATATCTATCTATATATCTCTATATATCTATCTATATATCTATATATCTCTATATATCTATCTATATATCTCTATATATCTATCTATATATCTCTATATATCTATCTATATATCTATATATCTCTATATATCTATCTATATCTCTATATATCTCTATATATCTATCTATATATCTATATATCTATCTATATATCTCTATATATCTATCTATATATCTATATATCTCTATATATCTATCTATATATCTTTATATATCTATCTATATATCTATATATCTCTATATATCTATCTATATCTATCTATATATCTATCTATATATCTATATATCTCTATATATATATCTATATATCTCTATATATATATCTATATATCTCTATATATCTATATATCTATCTATATATCTCTATATCTCTATATATCTATCTATATATCTCTATATATATATCTATATATCTCTATATCTCTATATATCTATCTATATATCTATATATCTATATATATCTATCTATATATCTATATATCTCTATATATCTATCTATATATCTATATATCTATATATCTATATATCTATATATCTATATATAACTTTAAAAAAATAATTAAAAAATTTTATTTATGAAAAAAGTGATCTTTTGTAACCTACCCAGATTGCCTATTTACAAAAGAAAGTGACATATTAGGCCATACCTTTTGACTTATATTTCCAAATGTTACAAAATTTAGTGCATATGAAAGATATTCCTTGTCCCTACCTTCTATTAAAATTTGGGCCAAAAATATGGAAATCTCTAGTCACATGTACCTACCGAAAATTTCTATGTAGCTAAAAAATGCATGTTGGTCCTCTAGCTAGGGGGTAATAACAAGAATACTGCTAAGTTGATTATTCCCATGTACTTAATTGTATTTACTTTGTTAGCTAACATTTTAAGTTTTCAAAAAGATTAGTTTATAAAGATTAATTAGAAGATTTTCCTAACTATCATATACAAAGAGTCATTCAATCTATACTAAGAACTATTAATATTTGTAGTTGGAAAAGGTTGGAGGTTCTAAAACAAACAAAGTTCTAAAAGCTTTTTCTAATGCAAAGGTACGTTTTACTTTTGTCAATGTATTAATCAATGGTCAACAAGTAGTGTACATTTCAAGAGGTGGACACTTTAATTGACATTTTTGTTAACTAATTGAAGATTCAAAAAATATGAAACAACTTGGATTAAATTCAAATTCAATTCTTTTTTATAAAAAATTATTGAAAAATATTTCAAGCAATTTTTCTTCTCCAAAATGCAATCAATTTTTAGCCTAGATTGGTCATTGTAGAAATCATCTTTTTGGTTACTACATGAAACATTTGCTTCATTTTATATTTTGTAAACTCCCACATCCAAATTTTGGAACTAAGCTAATTCAGTAATTCCAAAAATGATTTCAAATTTTCCAAATTTTATTACTTGTGATAAATAATCTATACCTTAAGTTAGGTTGTTTGCTTGTTATAGTGAGATCTTTTGGACTGTACGTCCACCTGGTCACATTTTTCACAATGTCAGAAAGCCTTGGCAAGGAGGGATGCACGGGCTTGGTTTCATGGCATTTTGATGTATGGTGTGAAAGTTATGGATTTTAGAGTTGTTTTTGTTTTTAAAAAATTATTTTTATTTTTACTTAGACTATGACAATTGCATAAGGCTAGCACAGTAGTTAGGGCTTCCTATCATGTGAGCTAGGCTGACAAGTTCTATGCTAATTCAAGCAACAAGACAAAATAAGCTTCACCAATTGTCTTGTCAAGGTAGGCAAAGAGGAAAGGAGTTGAAGTTTCACTGATATCAATGGACATTCCCATTGGTGGAAACTATTCATCTTTGAAAAAATCTAATACATGCAAATTTCTGATTGTATCTTTTCCTACCCCCTACCGGATTCACATGAAAGTACAATAACTATTTTCAATTGTAGCACCCTAGTGAAGTTTCCCCAATGACGAATACATGGTACAAGATCCTTAACCTTGTAAGACTACAACAGACACTAAGTGTCCGATGGATGACATAGAATTCTCTTGTATAGGATAGAAATGCAAATATTCATCCTTGGAGTTTTGTTGTAAAAATGGAACATC
Organism: Pseudoscleropodium purum; assembly: GCA_963969395.1. Lineage (NCBI taxonomy): Eukaryota > Viridiplantae > Streptophyta > Bryopsida > Hypnales > Brachytheciaceae > Pseudoscleropodium > Pseudoscleropodium purum. The sequence goes on from OZ017797.1 coordinate 22,675,477, forward strand.
TTCTACAAAAGTTTGACTTCCATTAAATACTTTTCCATTTTTTTAAGCAGTTGATTCCCACGGAATCAGAAAATAATGATTTCTACGGAGATTAGCCCGTCTTTACAAGGTTGAGTTCCTAAGTTTTCCCCTCCCCTATAAAGAAGACCCTAACATTTTAACCCTGAAAACAACTGGAAAGAATGGATTGGCGAGTTGAAGATGCTCATCACACAACCTGAGTTACGGCCAAATTAACCCCTAAATGCCCGAGGCACTCCAAAGTGGTGTCGACTGTATTTTGAAGTTAAATAAAATCCAAATAGATTTTTATTTTTAGTAGTTTATATTTTTGGAAAACTCTTTGTGAAGTTTAGTTTTAGCATCAAAAACCCGATTGATAAAATGAATGACTATGATTCTTTTATTTAAGATTTTGTACAAAAGTACCTAGTGCAATCTTGACTGCCCATAGTGTTGTGGGCTCTTGAAAATGAGCCTCAAATACACTAGGTCTTGGAAAAAAAATCACACTAGAAATTTATTCAAAAATTTTTTAGAAAAGATTTTGGAAAATTATAAATTGATTGGGGTTATCCATACTAGGCCCTATAACTTCAAATTTTTTGGTGACCAACTTCAAAGAGTTGACTTGCAAAAAGAAGATCGAAAGATTTTCATAGTTTTAACACCCTCATGTTCAAACATTATAATCTTTCAATTTATAGGCGATATTCTTGTGTTATCTTTTCCTATGTGATCTCTAACATGTCTAGTTTGAATTTGTATGGTTACAATTTTTTTTAAATTGGTACAAATGATCAATATATTGACTTTTGGTTCAATTTTGAACAAATTCTGAGAGGCTGAAAACAGCCCTTGGGCATTTAGGGGTTAACTTAACTTCAGTTACAAGAGAATCGCATCAGCCTTGTCGGGCTTCTGACCCTGCGCCGACCCTGCCTTGACATGAAAGTCCGAGGGCTTGCTTTCTCAGTGCTTGGGATTATCAAACTTCCTTCAATTTAAGGAACAAAACATGCGGTATATTATAACGTAAAGGTAGTGTGCTCAGAAAGCGTCCCTGGAAGGGCTGGTTGGCCTTTCTGATGGGTTTCAGATGCGTAAAAGTATTTTCCCTTAAAGATTTTCACTTGAAGAGAAAATGATGCGAAATTTAACATAAGTGGTTTCATATTTTTCAGAACATTTATGAATTACTTATGAATTTCCAAAGAATTCTGCCAAAGGCGCCTATTTCTAATCATTGGCCTTGCAAAATCCACACACATGCAGTCTAAAAAATGATATGGATTGACCAGAAACAAGCATAGCAGCATGTAAAAAGTAATACACAAGGTTTCAAAATGCAATCTTCAAATAACTTAAACAAATCTTAGATTCTTTAACATTTGTAAGAAGGCAATTGGGCAATCATTTTTTATTTAGAAAAATTAAGTGGACACATCTTGATCTCTTATTCCATCCATTGGTGAAGTATGAACCAATATCTAACAAATCTTATTACACTCTCATATTATCAACATTTCATTTCAAAAACACTCATTGTCCATTTCAAAGTTCCTGGTAGGGACTATTTAAAGAGAAGGGTCCCAATAAGAGCCCTCTATGGCTCTACTATATTGTATACTTGCATGAAAATTCAATGGACCACAAAGGCTTCACCAATCATTAACTTAATATAACAAGTTGCTCGTAGCAAGTACTTGTAAAAGGTACGAGGTTCATAGAGTGTTCATTTAATTATGTAAGGGCATGTTAGCTTGAAAGTGTTTAATCCCATAGATGACAAAGAATCCTTCTATGGGAGCCAACCCATTTCCAACGAGTTAAGCAATTACGGACATAAAGAGTGCAAATTTCATGAGTGAAGAAATTTTCCCTTATATAGAAATAGAGTTTGGAAGGATTACATAATTTTCCAAAACATTTTCACTCAAAATATAATTATTATGAATCTTTTAGCCAAATTGTACTATACAACCTATACTAGTCATATAGACTTTCCTATTTTCAACAATAGATTGGTTGCAAATCAACCAAGGGTTGATTGCAATATTGAGAGCCTCACAAGCAACTATCTTGTGCTACAACTACTTTGGGAACCACACTACAACTTCACAGAAATAGAACACCCTATAGGTTGGAAATGGGAGGTGATCAAAAATGGATAGTCTCCTATATGTAAGAAAAAAATGGAGATGTTCATCTTTGGAATTTTTTTCAAAAAGAGGAGGTCTTGCATGATAGTTTGACCTCTAATAAATGCTCTTGGTTGTTTTAACTATAAAAGTCCAAAGATCATGGTTTCATGTCATTTTCAGCTCTACTTTTGGGTAGGCCCTTTAAGGTGCAATATTTGTTGAATTTTTGTGAATTTTTTTTTATCAAAGGTGTGTTTCACTACTAGCTTGATGCCTAAAAAATTTCAAACCAATTCAAGTTGTGGCTTATGCCTTGAAAAGACTTGTTTTATTTTAGTTACAAGTAATTTTTAGCAACCATGATAGATAGTTCAAATGGGGTTGAAATTTTTTATATGTACTCTCAACATGTTCATTAATGTAATTCCATTAGTTGAAAGGCAAAAGAAAACATGATTTTGACTTGCAAGCTTTTGAAATTAGGCTTTGTAAATTTTGAACTTTGCCTAAGGAAAGCCCAATTTCAAAGGCTTGCAAGTCAAAATCATGTGCTTGAATACCTTTCAAGTAATGGAATTACATTATCAAACAAGTTGAGAGTATGCATAAAAGATTTCAATTCAATTGCAACTATTTATCATGATTGTCTGAAATTGCTTGTAACTAAAAAAATGTCTTTTTGAGGCATAACTTCTTAACCACATATAGGATTGGTCTAAAATTTTCTAGGCATGAGGTTTATAGTGAAATAAACCTCTAATAAAAACTTCACAAGAATTCAACAAATATTGCACTAGATAAGGCTTGTGCAAAAGTAGAAAATGGCTTGAAATCATGCCTTAGGGCTTTAATTAAGGATTAAAACCATGGTTGACTTTAGGCCCACTATTAATGAAATTTATGAGATGTGAGTTATTACAATGGAAGCCTAGAAAAACTCCATGACAATGTATACCTACTAGATGCCAATTGGCAAGATACAATATAATAGTATTGAAATTAGGGGCCTTGGGAGGGCTACTTTAAAGTGACAGTCCAGTCTATTAAAATAAAAGTAGATCTCCTATGAAATTTGTCCAATGTATAGAGTTATATGTTCTGAATTTTGCAAAACTCATCAATAAAAGCAAGAGTGTTGTGAAAATCATTAGCCTTGTCTGACTTACATGGTATAAAAGGTCAATACTATTAATACAAAGGATGTTTTTTAATTGAAAATTAAAAAACAAAATTGTAGTCAAGTCTAATTAAACCAATTTAAGTGGTTTTTGAATCTAGTTGCTTTGGAAGGCAACTAGCTTCAATAGCCATTTACTTTAATTTTTGAGTTTGAAGATAAAAGAAAAACTTCTTTATACAAGTGCCATGGTAGTAGTAGGTTGTAAAATGTAAAATAATCCATGTGGGATATGTAAAGTACATTTAGATTACTAGGAGCTCAACTTTTCATAGTTCATTTAAATGTACCAACTGTGTTCAAATTCAAATTTTAGACCTCATTTAGGCATAGTAGAATAATTCTTTTAAAAAAAAATTGAATTAAATTAATCTAGGGAATAAAATTCAGTTTCATCTTTAAGAATTCATTTGAAATTTCAAGTGTCCAACTAAAAAATTATGGCTAAATTTCATAAAGGGGTTGGAAGGGACATTTTTGGGGACATTTTCAAACACCCTCTTTAAATTTTGTCCATAACTTTTGGTTGAAGTCTTAAAATTTCTAATGGATTCTTGGAGATGAAAATTAACTTGATTCCACAAATTAATTTTATTTAAATTAAATTTTTTTTTTATTCTACTATGCTTAAATGAGGTTTAAAATTTGACTTTGAACACAATTTTTACATTTAATAATAAATGATCTATTTTAGTTAATTTATCCCATAGCCTTTGAGTTGGGATTCATGATGGATTCTTGATTTTAATATAAAAATAACTTTTGCACCCTTCATTCTTACCAAATGTTCACAAAATCAATCTTTCACATTATCAGAATTTTTTTTAATAATAAGCTATTCAACTAATTTAAGGCATTTGCATTTTTTCTACAATTTTGAATTGGGTTGAAGATACATTTGAATAGAAAATTTTTAATAACTAAGATTCAGGTGCATTAAAGAATATTAATCCTGATTATTAAACACTATCTATTGGATTTAGAGCCACTTATGAATATATGACATTGTAATTTATAATGACCAGGAATAGGGGAAGTATTATTTATTTAGCAAAAAAAATGTACTATGTAAGGTCTTCAAAGGGTAGTAGAGGGCCAAAGAGGCCTTCCTAAGGCCTTTCATTTTCTCAAATATTTTTGTGGCTTCAAAAAGATTGCAACTTTCTATACTATAGGAATATGGAAACATTGTCACATTAGCAATTTGACGTGGTCAAGAGACTACCATGTTAGACAATATAATATAATAAATTAATATTTTAAATATTTAATATTAAAATATCATCACTATTTAAAATTAAAAATTAAAAAAATTAAAAAATTATATTATTATTTTATATTTTGGCCAATAGTGCAATGATTAATAGCTTCAAGAACAACCCTATATGATCTTCTAGAGGCTTGAAAAAACATCTAATGATTCTCTTATGGCATCCAATTGAAAAAATTAGAAAGGCATTGTTGAGAGCATTCCAACAATATATTACAGTATGTCTGTATGTCCATGTCCAATTTAGATTGAAACTTTGGTTGAGCGACCTTCTTAAAGAATTACATTGTGAAAACTAAAACACTTGAGACTACTTTGCCTATAAGCCAATTGCCCAATTCTAGTTGCATAGAGGTATCAAATGACAATTGTTTTGATTGTTGATGTTTGCAAAGGCATTAGCAATTCTAATAATTGTCTTGAGCCTTAAATTGCTAACTTTGTCAAGACATGGAAATCAATCCTAATTCCCAACAAGGACTTGTACAAAATAGGAAAAAAATAGCACTCCTAAATTTTACACAACTCAAGGCTTGATCCCACCACCCTACCGTTGATGCACCAAAGCTTCCACTATTAATATTGATCTATGATCTTTCGAGGTGCTCAAACCTTGTTGTGGCTTAAGCTAAGGATATTTCAGAAGGAAGAACATTAATTGTGTAATCATCAACTACAAACTCTTTCACAATGTAATTGAGAGCATTGGCAAATTTTGAATGTCAGCGATTATTTTCATGGCCGGAATTCAAATCAAGAAAAAAGAATTAGAATTTGTCAAAATGTGTTACAAGCCCTCTTAATTAGTGACATTCGTGACAGAAGCATCTTGTTTTTTGTGTAGAAAATTAAACTAGTATTACTTCAACGATGGAATTTCCAACTCCACCTGCTGCTTTACACTTTCAAGCAACTGTAAGAAAAGATTTGCATCAAAATTTGCAGTGAGTCCTTCATCCAGTTTTGTGCATTTAAAATCAGTCATTCAAAGGTCACTTGTTGGCTGCGTAGATGCTTCAGAGTGACCCTTCTAAGGATGTGACCTATGACCTTGTGACCAAAACTCAAAATCCTTTCACTGTGGATTCGTGCTTGTGATTATGGTGTGTAGTGCTATTGGAGTTGTTGATGTAGTGTTTTTTGCTCGCATATGTGTCAAGTTCAATGTTGATGAGTTTGCCCTGTTGCTGCGTGTGTATGTGCCAAATTGGAATTATTGTGCTCGTTGGAATTGTTGAGTCCATGTGATTTCAGTTGTTTGAAGTCGGTGTAGTCTTGATTTTGCACCTAAGTTGGGAACTATTGTATATTGAGGAATGGAGAATGCTGTCGAGGCTGTTGTTCCAGCTGGAGACTGTGATTTTCTAGATGTGTTGCGTTTCTGTATCCTAGTTGGTATGTCAAAGCATTTAGGGATGTGTTAGTGTGTTACTGGTCATGAATGTTGTCGGTGCAGTTGAACTGACGACCTGGACTTTGATGTGGCTCTCGCTCTGTCAGTTTCAACTTCGCAGCAGGGCCCTGTTTCTCATATTGTTCACCAGGCCTGTGGAACCGAGTGCTTACTTTAGCTACTCGACATTTTGTCCTGTTTGCAAACATGATGTTGTATTGCCATATTGAGGAAATGTAACGTCGTCTATGGCAGCTCATTCTTTGGTATTACCGGCATTCTTTGGTGTAACCGTTGTTGAACGCTTGAACACTTCAATTGACTGACAATTACAATTACATTTCCATTTCCAACAGCTGCTCAACAGATTTCATCGATGTATATTGAAACATCCTTACTGTGATCAAGACTGAATTGCTAGAAAAATGGGTTAGTGGTACATGGTCCTAGGTCAACTGGCCTCATATTTCTGAGGATGTAATACTAACCAAGTCAAGACCTCATGCATCTATTTCAGTATGTTTTAAAGTATACTGTTTTGCAAACCTCACGCATCTATTGCAGTATGTACGAAGTACGGTATATTGCGGCTCAACTATCTAAATTATGTTTTTTCAAATACTTGCCGATGAACATGAAAAAGGCGTGTGTCCAATCTCAGCCCAGCGCAACACTTCTCCAAACTAATGCTTGCTGAGATTTCCAACTGGAAGGGTGAAGTATGAGTTCTCGGGTGTCAGGATTCCAGCAAAGGCAGTGTACCACGCAACAAGAGCGGTGACTATGCCGAAGTAGCCACCAGCCTGAAATCAATCACCCAAACTGTAAATGAACAGCGTAGTACATCACGTGGTGCACACAAAGATGATGTCGAAGCTTGAAGCTTTGCAGCGCAAACAAAATATTAATTGAGAGCTGGAAAACGTACCCGTTTGAATCCAAGTGAGCGTTTGAATTCGGCGATTGTGAGCAGTGCGAAGGAGAGAGCCAAAAGCAAGAACATGGAACTGATCGCGATGTTGGCTTTGAGAGTGCCCAGCCACATGAGGAAGGTGAAGATGGTCCATCCAAGTAGGAAGATGGCGATGGCATCAATAAACTCCTGCTCGTATCCGCCGTCATAAGCTTCCTTTATCCCGAACCCGGGTATAAGGAGCGCTGCATATGCGAGCCAGAAAGCGGCGTAAGAAGTGAATGCCGTAGCACCGTACGTGTTCCCTGTTCTGAATTCCCACATCCCAGCCAGCAGTTGTGCAATGCCACTGTAAAACAGCGCAAGCCCGGTGATAACGTTAGGCGGCGTGGTCAAGGAAACCCCGAAGATGCCTGCGTTGTAGCACGATAGCACGAACATCGTGAGAGCAAACCCGCATAGCCCCAACGGAGCAGGGTTTGCAATGCGAACTTCCTGCGTCATGATGTCTCTTTACCAATCCGGTTATAAACCTCCTCCTTCGGCAACCAGGTGATGATTCTCAAAGACGAGCTGATTAATCTGAAGAACTGGACTAATTCTGTTCTGTATTGTAAACTCTTCAACAATCGCAGTAATCACTAGAAACACGAAATCTGAAGGTGCTGAACTGTCCCAACTAAACAGCCGGATTGTGTTTAAGATATGTCATCAATGTCTAACTCTCAAAGAACTCTGTATGGTTCCTCGCACCAATGCAATCTGCAAACGAAGACAAGAGCTTAAGGAATAGTTGACTAGCCTGGAAGATTTATACATGCCCATTTGTCTCAGAGAAAGACTTTCTGAGACCCAATTCTTCATCTCGTCACCATTCACAAGCATGAGATACATGCATAGATCTTGCTGGAGTGCCTTCCATGAGTGAGTCATGATATCGTGATAAGAATTTTTACCCTTCCGCACGCTGCAGAGGATTTTTCTCCAAAATCAGATCCTGGCGATCGACGATGCGGTCGGCGCGGAGTGCAATGTGCCTTTGGAAACCAGAATCACGAGGCCGCAAGGCCGATCATACTTGTGAGCTAAGTAAGCCCCAAACCAGTAATTCACCTAATCCCATAATTATAATGTTCCAAATGTTGCCATACATTAGATCAGATCTTTAATATATGAGAGTGGAATATTTGAGTTGGTTGTAGGGTTGATGGTGATTTTGGGTATGCCCACCTCAATGGAAGACGTTTGAAGACCAGTTATGGGCATCTGAAATCATGGATCAGTCTAGATTTCGGACACCATGTGCTGTTCCTGGCCCATCCTCTGCCCTCTTCGATCTTTGGCCTTTTCCAACCAACTCCAAGCGGATTGGTAAAGTGAAATTGTAGAACAAACCTAGGTTTCCAGCTAAATGCAAATAAATTCACTATTTTCCTTAAATTAAACAAAGCTGAGAAAGAATAAATTAAAAAAGCTGGTGTGAAAGAATCACCGTTTCTGCAACGTACTCAGTTGGTTCTAACTCAATCTGGACGGTTATTTTGGATGAAGGCGGCTTCAACTGCAATCCATGTAACTTGAATATATGTGTTGTTTCCACAAGATTCATGAGAGTTGCGTCAGAGTCAAGTATACGTATACGTCATGTGTGCCGGGCTCTCATCTAGCTAGCTTACGTTATCTCACCCTGTCAAGAAAATTAGGAAATAATGGGCCGGGATCGATCAGATGCCCAGATTCAGAAGAGCGAGATTTCATCTCCTCGGCTTGTGCAAGGCATGATGACGGCGTTCATGGGTCACACTCCCATTGAGGGCGAGGTCACTTTTCTATAGGTCTGCAGTATTTCTGTGATCAGTTGATGGGAGTCCAGCAGGGATGACTCGTGAGGATCTCTACATTAGGGGAAATCACCGTGGGTTCCGAGTCACTGTTCATCTGCTGTGTAGACTACTTTATTTGTACCTGTCCTCAAGGAAGCGGGAGTCACGGTTGCAATGCTCAACAGCGGGTATGCTGGGAATCAGACTCTACAGTGTTTGAATATCGTTGGCCAATCAGGAAGTGTAAACTCTTAGTCCCAAGAGTAACCCTCAGTGTCCAGCACTCTGTTTGCTGCCATTTTGCAACTAAATATGAATGAAAAAAACTTATATTTTTTTCAGTGAGAGATGAAGTCATATGTCTACTACAAGTCATAAAAAAATTTTGATTTTGAGGGGAGAATTTGGAATTACTGTGAATTTTTGAAGAAGGAAATGAAAAAAAAATTCATATTGATTATTGAACACTAAATATACTTGAAAAATCTGAAATTTTGCATCATAGATGTATATCATAGTGTGTAACATCATGTGATCATGGTATAAACTAAAGTTATTGTATCACTTGAAAATTAAAAAATCAACAAACCATGGTTATATGCCAAAAGTTCATATTGTTGGAAAATGTTGAAATTTTCAAATTATTTGAAATTTCTAATTGGAGTAGAAAACATACTTGATAATCTTCATTTCATTAGTTGGACTCAAATTCAAAAAATATCATTTTTATTGATAAAATTCACATAAAAAATAAATAGCAAGAAATGGCCTAAATACACTCAATAAAAGGGTGATTCATGGATTAAATGTCTTCTTCTTTTAAAAAAGTCAATAATACCATAATGGGGGAGTTTATAATACTATCACTGAAAATGTACTCAAGGCCTCAAGCAACTTTAAAAAAAAACTTGAAGTCATCACTTAGTCATCCAAATACACACATAGTGTCTACAACAATATTACAAGGTTAAAGGACATTTGAGATCCTAGGAGGGTTGCCCAATTTGCATTTCAGAATCTTTCTTAATTTTCAAATGGGCATAATGGGCAATTTATTCAAATGACCAATCAACAAAGAGTTTAGACTATCATAGGAGTCAAACTTTTGAGAAAAGTTTGTTATGTAGAGACAAAGAGAAAGAAGTGGTTGGATTTGAGTATCTATAGAAGGATTTATATTGTTTCTATTTTAGTACTTGAGTACTCTATGTGCAACTATTGACTAGCAATCTACTACTACCAATTAGAATGTTTCAAATGTTTGAAACTCTAAAATTTTGAAATCTATAATTTATTAGCTTGTAGATTTTAAAATCATAAGATTTTAGTTTTAACTTCTACATTTGAAATTTGTTAATTTCTAATGTGTGATATATAAAAATATATAATATCTCTTTGTTTTCAAAGTAAAAAACTAATAAAATAACATACATTGAGGTTGGTTTTGATATAAATTAATCTCTAAAGTCCCAAGGCATTTTTTCCTTCAAAACTTATTTAAAATTGCCATTTTTTTGTGTTGACTTAGAAAACTTACAAAATATATTTTTTGAGAATCAAGGTATAGAGTCTTGAACTACACTTAGGTAAAATAATGTGATAAATAAATGTGAAATTTAACCATATAGATTGAAAGACAATTGCATTCAAGTGAAGTTTTACTTTTTTGAACCTTACTTAAGAATTTCAAATGATTTTAGTACACAATGGAATTTTTCATACTTTTGACTTTGAATTTAAAATTATAATATATATAAAATCATGATAGGCATATCTTAATTTTTAGAAACTTGGAAGGATATGACCAAGAAGGATCTGACCAACAAACCAAAGTAGTCACCAAAATTCTTTGATTTTTGAACCAATAGGTGCATTCTTTATTTCTATAGTTAACAATGAAGTCATCCATTGAACCTTTTAGGTTTATAGTGTCCTCATAGGATTTACCAACTTTCAATGCAATTTAGGATATTGAATACATCCAACAAAATCCTACAATGTAACAATGCTCCAAGAATATACAATACATTTAACTTATTTTGAATCATGTTTTTCACAACTTACTTTTAAAATCCACTAATTCCAACGGTGGATTGAAAGATGTAGTGATGCTTGACAAGCAAATGAATTTGCAAAAATGCAAAATCTTTGTATTAAATAATGAAATTAGGTTGCCCCACACTAATTTTTTCAATATTTAATATTATGTAAACATTTCTTGTTATTGTACAAGAGTGCACTACTTTTGAATAAGATATTGTTGTAATTGTGACTCTATGTGTACAAATGGAAATATTAATAAAAATTTTTAATGACTTTAACCCCTTGGTGCTCCAACATCCAATTTTTGAATAACAAACACATTGAAATTCATGTTTCTTTCTCAATACTACTTGGATGAAAGTCATCCTAATTTATGAAGATATTTTATCAAGTTGTCCTATTTAATGGCTAGATTTGGATTTACTAGAGTAAATTTTACTCCCTCCGTTCCAACATTAGAAGAAATTTGAGGGCATTGGAAGCCTGTTTCGAGCTTGTTCCCCCGCAGTTGTTCCCCACAATGAGGGGAATGGCTCGTTGTTAGAATTTTTTTTTTTTTTTTAAATTGGGGGGGACAATGACGTGGCAGGGTCTCAACCACATTAGCAATCCAGTTCCGACGCTACACCAGTCCTGTTCCCAACTTGATAACTCACAGGCTTCCGAAGCCTTCAAACATCTTCTAATGAATGATCTTCTTTTTGACTTTGATTTTTTTGTCTCCAAATGATCTTCTTCTTGCACTTTGTACATTGCAAATTAGTCAAACTTGACTTTTGATTGCTATTCAGGACCAATAAAAACAACTTTGAGTTATAGTTTCTTTTCTGTTTGTGCAATCATCAATCAAAAGATAAAATAAATGATTGAAGGGCATAATCAACATTGTTTGTTCTTATTTTTGCATCTTTTTGAGTATTGCCTAATTGAACTATTGAAGGAGATGAAGCTTTAGAAGATAGAAAAGAGGTTCACACATAGTCGTAGGCTTATATTAAGTGTCCACAAAATGTTGACTACATATTCAACAATTAAGTGCCTACTAGTGCTATTTGAAAATGCCCAAAAAATTCCACTTTTCAATACTCTAAAACTACATTTTGGAAAGGGCTCCAAAACTCAAAGTTTGTAGGACAGTAAGAGTGCATCAAATTCTTTTTAGAGTGTAAAATGGGTCTTTGAAATGTTATTTTAAGCCTTAATTGGAACATTATGTTCAACATGAAGATCATTTTGGAACATCTATAGTATTTATTTTTCTAAATTATAAATGTAGAAGCATGTCGAGTAGTTGACCAAGCCAAATTATATTGATTCTAGTTCAAATTTAGATTTGCAAAAGTGAGGTCACAGATTTAAAGAACACAAAAATTTCAAAAAATCACCACATCAAGATAACTTCATTTCAGATCCATTCCAACAAATTTTACTGAAAAATGATAGTATTTTGTTTGTGACTAAATTCAGAAGAAGTTTTGAAAATTTCTTTTCAAAATATTGGTTATATCATTGGTGAATCTAATTGTATGGAAGGAATTTAAAACTCAAAATCTACAAATTTAATTTGTATGTCAATTTTAAAATATTCTTCCAAATAGTACTTTATGATTTTTCTCAAATTGTCAATTCTAAAGAACATTCTACACATTTAGGGGTTAATGGCTTGTAATGTAACTTTCTTAGGGAAAGACAACTTAATTATTTAGACAACCTAATTTGATTTTCCATAACTTTTATATGTAGTATTTAAATGTCACATTCTTTGATGCATTAGAACTCTAGACAAGTATCCCAAAGTCCAAATAATTTTTTTTTATTTGGCGATTGAAATTTTTTAATTTTAAAATTGAAATTTGACAAAATCTAAGGTGCCATGACTAATTTCAATTTTCAATTTTTTTGAATATTTAAAAAATATATATTTTAATTTGGATTGTTGATCCGACTTACGCAATCTTAATAGAGGCCCTATTTTTTTAATGCCCCTCCAAAGTCCAACAAAACCTCTTTGCCTAAGCTACCTCCAAACTACTTTCTACAAAAAACATTGTAACTTCAATCTACATGAGGTGTCCAATTTCTACAAATATGAGCTATACCTGTGAAGCTTATGGAAAATTACATCTAAACAATTTTTTTTAAATCTTGTCAAAAATTGAGATCACACAAGCCCACCTAATATTCCAAGTGTCCCTAGGGAACTTTGGAACTTTGAGACTTTAGGGGTTAATAAAAAATGAGAGTGTTGAATATCTTAAGAATTTACAGATTGCAGTTGTTTGAAAGTACAAAAGTTATTGACTTTATCATAACAAATTGGGAAGGATGAAAATTATTTAAATATATGGAATTTATTTATTTTGAATGAAACATTTGAAATCCCCAAATAATTTAAAATAATTTATTTTGTCAAATATTTGTTGAAATCAACTACAAATAGGGTAGTCTTTATTATTTGATTCATTATATTTTATGGATATGTATATTAATTTCTTACCTCCATAAGTATTGTAAAATTGGTATATATTTTCTCTAAAATATTGAAATGAACTCAATTTCACAAATTAAAAAAAATAATGTTCTTTCATAATCATAAATCACAAGATGTAAAATAGAACATCAAACTTGAAGTTCTATCAAAATGACACCATTTTAAATTTTATGCCTTATTTTGTTGAATCTTCATTCTTTCATTTCTAAGACTATGAATTAGTAAAAACTTCAATATTTTAAAGAAGGTTTTGAAATTGATTATAAATATTAACTTGTAAGGCTTCAGCTAATCTGAATGTTTGATGGGGTATAATTCACTTCGCTTGTCATCCAACTTCAAAATTAGATGAACTAGTTATGAATTTTAAATCTCCACATTTCTTGTTGTATACCTCCAATATTTAAAAATTGTCTTATATTTTTGGGATTTTACAAGTGTAATTAGTTTCAAATGGTACGATTTCCTACATTAATTATTGAATAGACTTATGTCTAAGAGGTCTAGAAGTAAAATACAGTATAAAAACAAGAATTTGAAGTAAAGAAAATCTCTAGTAAAATTGTGAGATTTTTCAAAATTTCAATTTTTAACCTCTAAAAGACTAAGTGAGTGTTCAGTGTACGCAAGAAATATCAGGTCGTTATGTACAAAGTTAATTTTGGTAAGATGTTTATGAAATTTTGACTCAAGGTGCAAACACATATGTTCTTGGTGAAAATATAATTTTTTTCTGATTAGGTGCCTACATCAAAAGTTATATTGTTTTAAGCTTTAGGGGCATTTTGGGTAGTATGTGCAAAATTTGGCTTCTAATTCTAAAATTTGTTAGGTATGTAAATTACATGATACAAGATGCAAATGTAAAAAACAACCATATGTAGTATATTCAAAATCTCATCCTAGGAGGAATTAAGAGCTATTAGCCATGTTGGGTAAAATAAAAAAAAATTCTTCTAAGTTCAAATGTTATAATCTTTCGATCCCTATAGTCAACATTTTTTGAAAAAAATTCCATTGAAATTCCTACAATAGTCTAGTATAGAATTGTGCAATTGAATTATGAAAAAAAATTCCATATTTTTCTCACTACTCTAAAAAGTATCAATTTTTCATCCAAAATATGCCTTGGGCCTTTTGGGGTTCAAAAGCTCTTTAGGTAAGAGTAAATTCACACTACGGGCACCAATATTACATTCACAATGTTAAAATTTCAAACTTAACTAAACTATTTGCATTGTACAAAGTTTAGTTCATTTTTGTGTGTACATGTACATCTTTTGAGGACTAATATCTTCCTTAATGGATCTATGTGCACATTTTCAAACTTCAAAATCCTCATTTTGTATGCTTCCATCATTTACTTATATGAGATTTAATTTTTTACATTTATTTTTTACAAATGTAAGTATATGTCTTCTATAAGTCATGAAGAATTCCAAGTATTGTAAAATTTTCAATAAAAAGTAAAAAAAATTCATATCAAATACATTTATGCTTCAAAAACATTAAAAAAAACATGTTTGGCACAACCAACTACTATATAGCTAGTGTCCTATACAACTATCATATAATTAGTTTCTTCTCTATTAGCACCAAATCTAATGTAGTTGTTTTATGTCTTTGTTTTACAACATTCATACATTGTTTTAGTTGCAAAGCAGTCATTCATTCTAAAGTTGCAAGAAACAACTAGGAAACAACTAGTGTTCTACACAACTATTATGCAACTATAAAATGACCATAGTTGTTTCTTAGTTGCTTACTAATTACATACTAGTTGTTTCCTCAAAATTCATTTCCATTTGTCTTATATTAATTGTCCCATATCAATTGTAAAGAGTACCATTAGATTGGACATATAAGACTCATAAGTTGTTGTAGTCTTACATTATGAGTTTATATGATCAAATTCTAAGATTTCTACAATTAATAGAAATAAATAAATAAAATTCAAGAAATTTTAAAATCTATGAATTTGAATTTTTCAAATCTAAGGAGAAGGTAAATTTGAAATTTTGAAATCTAGGAAAAGGTAGATCTGAAATTCAAAAATCTAGAAAAAGGTAATTTTAAAATTTTAATATCTAGAAAGAAGATAGATATGAAATTTTGAAATCTACAAATCATTGAGATTAATATTTAAAATCTACAAATCTAAAAGTTGCAAACGTCAATGAAGTTCTTTGCATGCTACCAAATGAAAAAAACCTTTGCAACTAGATTGCAACTAAGGCAACTTGTCCATGGCAACTATGGGCTTTAAATTGTCACCTTGTTGTAAATGTCCTACGCAATTACAAAATGAGTTGCACACTGTAGTTGTAAAATCCATCATTTTTTTTTAATAAAAAATGAATTTTTTTTAATAGGGATATATTATACTTTATAATATCATGGTGTGAATCAATTTACTATGTATATCATTTAAAAATTTAAAAATGAGAAATTTAGAACTACATGGTTATAGGTCCAAAGTTCAAATTGTAGAAAAACATTAAATTTAAGAAATTTTCACTTTTTCAAAGTAGAGATGAAACTAGACTTGATAACATCCATTTTATTAGATGAATTTAAATTCAAAATAGATCATTTTTATAGCTAAAATTTAGATAAAGAGTAAGGACCAACAATTGCCAAAAAATACTATATAGTGATCCATGGATTTGCCATTTTCTAATATAGAAAACTCAAAATGTATCACAAGGAGGGAATTTTGAACACCTTTAATTGAAATTGGATTCAAACAACTTGTTTCAAAAAAATTGGATGAAAAAAAGTTGTTTTTTTCATTTGTAAGGCCTCTCTTATATCATTGGACAAAGGATATAAAATTTCCTCTCATACATTTCAAGGTTCAATTTTGTGTGCTTAAAGTTTTTCCTTTAAATGCTCCAAACACCATATTTGGGTATTGACTAAATCTTGAGGTTGAATAAAATCTTACCAAACTGCTATTTTTGCTATTTTCTTTTTTAGTTGCATTCCCTATAAAGTCTTTTTTAAGCATTAAAATTGAATTTTAATAAAAAATCTTTCTTATTCTCCCATTGCAAATCTTTAATTTTTAGTGTGGATGGATCATGGAGATGACTCTTAAATACATTGGAACTTGGGGGGGCAATCACATTGAAATTTCATTTAAAATAATTATAGAAAAGGTTTTGAAAAGTTGTTGTAGAGTAACTTAGCCAATTCAATTAGGAAAACTAAGCTTTAGTAGTAAATTCGTTCTAGGGAGGCAATTCAATAGGGATGCTTTTCTAAACATCCTACTAGTTGATTATTGCAACCAAAAATTAATAGAAAATATTCCTTCACTTGAATAATGTGTTTTCCTCACCTATAATTCTCATTTCAAAAAATTTCACTCCTCTCTTAAAGGCTACAAGGGTTTTGTATTCTTCCAATTTCTTCTTTATTTTTTATGTTTATATTTATTTTTTTGTCTTTTATCCTTTCTTAAATCGAAACATTGCAATGAACCAACTCGACAGCTACACTTTGCTTTCAATTGAGTCTTCGCCACTTTACAATTTGGTCTCGTCTCCTCCCCAAGGAATCATTGAATCCTTACTCACCAATTGGACTTTCTTATCATTCACTACACAACTTGTGGTAGCTTGGCTTCATATAGCTTAAACAATTGCAAAATTTTACATCCTTTTCTAACCAACTTGGAATTACTCTTCTTAACCTCAACACTTTCCATTATTAAACATCACACTTCTGAACACAAAACTCCACTGCGATCTCACATATACTTAAAATTCTTTTTCAAACATAGATGTCATACTCTTTCCACCAATACTGATTTGGAATCCATTAACCCCTAAATGCCTGAGGCACCAAATTTTGGAGTCAATGATACTTCATAGTTGAATAAAACCTAACCAATTTGCTATTTTTAGTAGTTTATATTTTTGAATTTTTTTTTGAAATCTAATTTTAGCATCAAAAATTAAATTCTTGAAATGATTGATTATAATTTTCCTATTCAAGATTTTGTTCAAAAATACAATTTTTGAAAATGATTGATTATGATTTTTCTATTCAAGATTTTGTGCAAGGGTGTCCATTGCAATCTTGACCTTATGTAGTGTTGAGAATTCTTAGAAATGAGCCTCAAGTCATGGTTGTCTTAGTGGACGGACGTCTGGTTCGTCCGTCCGTTAGAGGTCTCATCCGTTAGAGGTCCCGCCCGTCCGATACAATCAACATATAGTTGACTTTCTGATAACGGAAAAATAGGCCACGTGGATGCCATGTGGATTAAGGAATGGACAAATGGACGGACGAGATCATCCGCGCCCTGGATTTCGCATTTCGAGGTGACGTGTCATTCCGCAAAATTGCACAAGTTACAAAATTAAAGCCGTCTGGACCGTCCATCTGTCCGATCCGATGACCCTAACTCGCCTGTTATGACAACCATGCCTCAAGTGCACTAAATCTTGGAGAAAAATTCATATTAAAAATTCATTTAAAAGAAATTGTAGAAGAGATTTTGAGAAGTTGTAAATTGACATGGGTTATGCATGTTATGTCCTTTAACTTCATGTTTTTTGGTGACCAATTTTTTTCAATTTGACATGTGAAAAGAGGATTGAAAAACTTCCAATGACTTTCACACTTAGTTTTAACACCTTCATGATCAAATATTATAATCTTTCAATCTATAAATGCTATTGTTGTGTCTTCTTTTCCTATGTGATCTCTAGCATATCTAGTTTGAATTTGTACAATTACAATTCAAAAAAATTAATACAACTTATCAAAATGTTGACTTTTTGTTCAATTTAGAGTAAATTCCTATAAGCTCAAAAAAGTTCTTGGGCATTTAGGGGTTCAAAGATAACATTCAGTGTTTACTTATTCCAAATTGGCTTAACTCACACATACTGCATTATACATAATCACAAACTAACACACCATTTGCTCATCTCATACAACATTAAATAACCCATGAAGACTTCCCAATTGATTACGACACCTTGTCACACAAAACCATACAACCCGAATCCTCACACATCATACATTGAATTGTACTCCCAGACTTAACAAACCCATTTAATAAATATTTCTCTTAACACACAGCTCACATAGTTAGCCTTTACTTGAGGCCTAACTCAATGAACTTCTTTCTTCTAAAACACACACATTCCAGAGAACTTTCAATTATACACAATACTCAATTTGACATTCACACAACTCTCAATCCTTCCAAGCTCAGACTTCACTCAAGATATACATTCTCATTTAGACAAAGACCTGCAAATTGGATTGCACGCACACATTGGACACAGATAACTCATTAACCCCCAATTGGGACATTCGCTACATACACCATACACATAATGACTTTCAATTTGGCTCACAGGCCACACTCCTGCACTTTTCAAGTTAAAATCAACCGCATACACACCCACATCAGCACCAGTTTAAGCTTGAAAGTATATCAATTCATCAAATCCGATATGGTGAACAAAACACCATTGCAGTTTGGACATTCATTTCCACAGTTTGTTCTTCCTCATAACATCTCACCAATTTGACACTTGAAATCTGCAGACACCGCAATCTTCTGCCATCTTCCCAACAAACACTCCAATTGTCTCAACCAACTTGTAACTCCGAATCACACTCGAATCTAAAAACGCCTGATCTCACTTCTCATCACACACCAAATAGAGATGAAAACGATGTGCACTAGACACAATGGATCCCTTCCACTTCGAAAATCAGAACCTAATAGAGACCCGACGGCGGTTACACAACCTCCACCTAACTGGCTCAGCTGTGAGATTTACTTCCCGCATTGGAACAGCCACACAACCTAACAGGCTTCCAACTAGCTCGGACTCTCACTAAACCAAATCGACATTGTCATCTGTCACGCCAGCTAACGCAACAAAACTAGTTTTTAAATCACTGCTCACACTAGCTAACTAACCCTTAAGCAAATCAATTTGAGGAACTAAGAATCAATTTACAAATAGACATCAAAAACTGAAACAAAATTGTCAAAAATTCATCCAACTAGGCTCTTCACAGTTGTAAATTGATTATGATTACATGTTGTATTGTTTAACCTCAGATTTTTTTCTCACAATCTCAATTTCATAGTTGACAAATAAAAAGAGGAATGACATACTACAAATCACTTTCACAAATCTAACATTCTTGAGATTAAACATTACAATCTTTCAATCTGTATGTGATATTGTTGAATTTTCTTTTCCTAAATGCTTTAACCCCTCAACGCCCAAGGGGCTCAAAAGCAGCCTCACATAGTTTGAGTCCAATTCAAAGTAATGTAACTTTTGCATCTAATGTCCAAATCCAATAAAACTTGTTGGAGAAATTGAAAGTAATTTTCTAGATTGTGTGCTAAAATTTTCAGATCAATTCAAGATGAGTTAGTTTCTTGAAATCCAATGGAAGTTCACAAGTATAATTGGAGTTCACAAAACTGCACTTGATGATTGCAACTTTGGGGGCTTGTATCTCCTTCATACAAAGGTTTTTCTAAATAAAATTTGTTGAATTATATTCCCCTTGAAGTCTAGTTCTTGTGGTAAATTTTTCATATCAATCTACGTTGTTTTGAATGTTTGGGAGCAATTCAGAGTTCAAAACCCTAATAGTTTTTCATTATAGTGAACTTTGACGTCCTATTTCTTCTTCATACAATGCTCGTTTTCAATAATTCTTTTTGGGAAAGTTGTACATACTAGTCTAGTTTGTGTCAATAAAATTTCATATCAATTCAAGAAATAATGAGTGACTTAGAGGCATTTTAGTAGAAGGAGGTTCAGTTTTGGATGTAATTGTTGGCAACTTTTCTTGACATTTCAAAGCCATTTTGTAGACACAATGAGTCAATCAAATGATATTTTTTTCACCAATGTATTTGTATGCTGATTTTCAAGCACTTTGTAGATTAAAGTTTTTTCATTTGAGAAGGTTCAAAATTCAAATTTCACCTCCAAATGTGTTTTTAGGGAAATTTCAGCATTCTTTTTCAACACTAAAACATTAAAATCTTTCAATCTACATGGTCAAATGACTTCAAATTTGATCCATACCATCTACAACATGTGTAGTACATGATTGTAAGGTTAAGATCTGTATAACTTAGTCACATTTACATTTATAGCACTTCAAAAGCTACCATTTTTTTTTATCCAAAAAAGCCTGGGGCCTTGAGGATTTAAAGTTAAAGTGTTAAACAGACTATACCATACCTAGTGGTTACAAATTTTGAAAACTGAAGTGAAAAAATTTATCAAACCTCTCGGCTTTCTGAAGGAAAAGAAAGGTTTTGAGCATTTACAACAGTTAATTATGTCATTTATGTGTACTGCACCATTATATGCCAATGGACAACTTTCGATTAGTGTAATATTTAATATTACCAGTTTGAAATCTATATTTTCGTAATCTTCAATTTCAGCATTTCCAGGAATATTTTTCTAATTGTCCAGATTGTCAAAATGCTCAGGATGAATACAGGATTGGTACATAATTATAGCATACCAACAGTTCACTTCAAATATTTCAAACATACCAAACAGAACTGGAATTTGTACACTGAGAGTTGGTCGAAAAATGACGAATTCATTTCACCTAAGAAAATGAATACAAAAATTATGACAAGTTGCAAAATCGACCAATGTACACTAATGAACAGAACACGCAACTGAAACTAGCAACGTGATAATCTACCTCTCACAACCAGTAATTTTGTTTAGCGAATCACTAAAACTAATTTAATAACGTACAATAATGAAACGAACTAATTTACTCCATGTTACACAAAACGGAATTTCACAAATTCCATACTCAGCAAGTCACTAATCCTGCCAATAAAATCGACTGCTCGATCAGCAACTTCAGTTAGTGGTGGATGATCCTTCCCAAAAGCCCCGGCCTCTTCTGCCTTGGCGTCGTTGGGTTCGAGGTAGACGTCGGCCCTGCAAGACCTGTACCGGTACTCCCAGTTCCATCTACGGAGTCACGGTGTTGGTGGCCAGGAAGACCCGTACCGGCAACGCCAGTCGTACCGGGAACGCCAGTTGTACCGGTTGATGTGTCCAGGGGAGTATTGTGGTGATGATGACCGTGAGTGCCAGTGGTGTGAAAAGCGCCGTGCTCAGCATCAGACGATGAAGAAGAGGAAGAACTCGTCGTCCTGTTCAGAATACCTCCAGTTTTGTGACCGTGCTTGTGCCCCAGTAAGTTGAAGTGAGTTGGGTTGACAAACTCGCCTGCAGGTGCCTCGCAGTAGCTGCACACGTACGTCCCGACAAAGTTTATACATTAGCATTCACGTTCACAGTAAAGTTCTGATGTACTTATTGAACGACCAAGAAGAGTAGCTGTTCATAACATGGAAATATTCAAAAGAAATCTCGCTGATTTCCCATTCCATCCTATTTCGACTAAATAGTGGTCATGACTCATAAGTGGAAGAACAAAATGAAAGCAAATTAAAGTATGAAACTTACTTTCCGGTAGGCACCTCAACCTTGCGAGTGACTGGAACCTCCCTCACAACAGGCACTCTTACTCTTTCTTCAATATCCTCAACGATGACTCGGGGCACCCTCTCCATTCGAGGAGTGTCGACATACTCGATGACCGGTACCATATCGGTGACCTCACGCTCCTCCGGCACAACTCTGCAAGCATTTATTCTCAAATGTTAGATTTCAAGTCATTCTTTTAAATATCTTCAGCAATAAAGAGCAGGATTTTGAGCGCTTTGCAACGACTTTTAGACCCTGATTATAGAGCCCTTAACTCAATTAACGTGTAGAACAGGTAGTTAAGATAAGAACACTGATGTGCTCTTAATTAGCTAGGCGGCAATAAGAAAAGTTCTGGTAAAAAGTATTTCCTAGACTTTCAAAGATTCATTTCAAATGGAGTTTTTCGTTACACCTCATTGAAGAGCCGGCCTGTTTGTGCCGGATCCCTTGGAAACACTCAATTTCAGATCCTTTCAATCGAGCATTGAGATACATGCTATACATTTCGATTCACCAAGTTTTTGTCTACTTCTACAGTTACCCAGCGATTGAAACGGAACCCGAAAATTCAAGAACGTATTTCATTGCACTGTCTTGCTAGTAAATAGTGAGTAAGAAGGACGATGTGGATTACCTGTGCACAATCTCAATCCTGGTCTTGGGAACCTCCCTGATGATAGGAACACGGTCTACATGCTGCACTTCATCCAGAACAACTCTCGTCTTCGGCACAATGATAGTCCGCTCTTCATTCACAATTTCCTTTACATAATCAGTTTTCTCAACTGTTCGCATCTCCGGGTAGCGCTGGATGACCTGCACTCTGGTCTCATACTCCTTCGGCTGCAATGCAAACGGTCACACATTCAGCACACACCAAAATATACCTCAAAAACAATCAATACCAAAAACCATCTTGAAAATCAAAACTGTCGCCGCCCAATGTAAACCCTGAAACACACTTCAAACTCCCGATGTGTTCAAAAGTCCCAGGATAGAATCCATCGCACTCATGAATTCTATCCCAGAACATTGAACCCAACTAAACTTTCAAACCTGTCCCCAATCATTTGTCCCTTGCGCTGGGGTCTGCTTAACCCTGTGCTGGCACATGCAAGCATAACTGAACTTCGTGTCACAGTGGGAACATCAAAGGGATTACTATAGGTTCAAAAGACACGCTTGAAAGTCCTTATGTAGTGCGACTAGTTCTCAAAGCTTTCCATGCTTACGATAGAATCTATCGCAGTGGGGACATGCTCAAGAGTTAAGCTCTGGAGTGTACATCGAGCACCAGTGAACTAAACTTCGAAGCATGTCCCAGTCACTGAAACGGTCGCATGTCAGAGTTCAAAATGTATGGCATTGTGCCAGGCAAGGAAATCCCCAAGTTGCAGAGTTGAACGTTCAGTCAGGAGTGCATACCAGGTTCCGCGTGTTGGGATTGGGGCAGTAAGCCTCGCTCTCATTGCTCACAACAGTTCGCACGCCCTCGGCGCCATGGTGATTAAAACGGCGTCCCCGACGGTGGTGATGACGACGGATCCCTTCGTCGTCGGAGCTGCTGTACGAACTGTACGAACTACTGCGACTCCGGCTCCGACTATGGCCCGGCAACCGCGTGCGTCGACGCCCCGTGCGGCCCCGTGCGGCCATCTCCGCACCCTCCACGCCTTGCCCTACCACGCCTTTGCCCTCCATGCGCGCTTCTTCCACGCCCATTGCAGCCCGCTCTCCCGCAGTGGCCATCTCGATCTCTTGCTAGCTCGTAGAGATTAAAAAGCACAACCTGAGATGCCAATTCAAAACTATCGATAAGTAGCGATAACTGCATGCAAGCGCTCATCGATCGATCACTAGAACATGGTAGCGCTTGCATCCATACCAGCCACCCAAACTGAAAACGAGGTCGTCTCAGCTAAGTAAGAGTTCTGATTCCAAATTCACATGACGCTTTTGAGAAACTGTTGCTGGTACAGGCTAGTGCCAGCTCATTGCAACAAACAGAACTCTAGATCGCATTTCACCAAGAAGAACTCTGGAGCCTACCGCAACAAGTAGAACTCGAGAATTCATTGAAGCAACAAGTAGAACTCTGGAGCCAATAGATTGCAGCAGCTAAAACTCGAGAGCTCATTGCAGCAGAGCTAGAACTTACACTGGGTCCAGCAGTGAGTCCTTACCTGGGAACTGAAGAGATCGACGAAAGAGGGTCTGGACAGTTCGAATCCTAGTTTGAATCGGCAGTCGGAAGAGGAAGAAAGAGGAAGTGGACGAGGGATAACTTTACTTCGCTGTGTCACAACCAAATTCAGGAAATAAAAATGAATTGTGAGATGTTCGAGTAATGGTTCCCGGGAGTATTTCTAGGCCGGAGTGCTCCGACGTCCCCATGTGCATTGGCTTGCTGTGTTACAACAAGGATCCAGCACGTGTTGGGAAGGCCGAAGGGAGGGGTTGAGTCATGTATTTCCTTTGACGTTTCTCTGGTTTCACAGATTTCAAGTGAAGTCTAGGAGAGGTGTACATAGTAGGGTGTGTGGTGGAGGTCCCGTTTCGGTTGCCGGGGGTCGCGTCGGCTTATTACTCATGAGTCTCCCAGTCGATTCCGGGAGGTATTAGATTTCATACGGAGTTTTGAACTTGCCAAGGTTGTGCGACTTGGGAGTGATGACTATGTACTTTCAGTCAAACTAGTGAGCCCCATGCCGTTGCCACGGTCAAAATTAAAGTAAGAGTAATTTTTTAATTTTTTAATTGATGAAAACTTCAAAATTCAATAATTTTCACAACCTAGGTCCAAATGCCATGAAACAAAGCATGTGCACCCTTTTTTGTTGAGAGCTTTCCAATGGTATTAAAAACATAACTGTGGGATGCATAGTCCAAGAGATCTCAACAAAACAAATAAATAAACAAACAACCTGTCTTAAGGTATGGATTCTAAAATTTTTTTATTTATCTTGCATTCTTGCCACAATCATAGTAAGGGGATTGGAGTCTATTCAAAGATGCCTCCCTTAGAAAGCTTCTCTAAGTATTTTAAATTAAAATTTCAAAAAAACAATATCATCTAATGAAATGTTGTAGAACTTTGCAACCATATATTGTGATGGATAATTATTTTTGTTGTTATGAACTTAGAATGACCTCAAATTTATTAAAATGGAAGATTTTAATCAAATTAGTGTCAGTAGTTTCAATCATTCATCCATGAAGATAGGTGGTTTGTTTTGTTTGTTTGTTATGTTGAAATCTCTTGAACTACACATCCCTTAATCATATTTATGGTACCTTCAAAAAGCTCTCAGGGAGGAGGGGTGCACCAACTTTGTTTTATGGTATTTGAACCTATGGCATGAAAATTATTGTTTTTCAAAAATTTTATCAATTAAAAAATTACTTTTACTTTTGTTTTGACCATGACAATGGCATGGGGCACACTAGTCTCATTGACGTGTCAATCTAGTTTCTTGAAAGTCTATCCGCAATCGACTGAGTTACAATTTTCTTCCTTTGATACACAAGATTTTTACAAATACAATCATATATACACCCACATATCTAGTGTCACTAGATTTTTTTGATTTTTTTAAATGCCACTACAGATTTTCATTTCTGTTCACGACAATTACCTACACTAATTTCACTAAATTACAATTTGGGTGACTTAGGTTTAAACACTCGCTAATGAGGACAAATCCGTGAAAACAAGGTGAATGAAGTATGCGCACACTACAGTACTGTAGTGCTGACAGTTTGTGTTAAATTTTTAAAAATGAAATATTCAGTATCCCCCACCGGCAAGTTATCTATCAAATCTTGCTCGTGTTTCACAATCTTTTGTTGCTTTTTACTTATGTGGCACAATGTGAACCTTTTGGTGCCCAAATCTGCTGGAAAAAGTGAACGCTCCAGGGACTCACTCATGGTAAGCTCAAGTTCGGTTACCAAACCAGGTGCAAGTTGCCCTGAGAAATGACTGAGCCCGGCGAAAACGCTAGAAGGAAGATATTCGAATGCTGACACTTGGCCGCAAGGGATCTGCGCCTGTTGCAGGGACCGAGTCTCGCCGTGGCCACCTCGATAAAAGTTCTCCTGGAATTAAGCCCTCTTTGGCACTCCTGCAACGAGTGCAAGCTGGAGAGGACCCCAATCTTTCCTGATTTAGCGACTCCAACGCCCAATTGCTGGATTCGGCGACAGTTGGGACTTGTTGCACTGCAGGATGGCCCTTGGCTCGGGGGCACTTGCCAGGTCGCGCATTCCAACTTTTGGAGAAAAGGCGGTCATCTGCGTTTGCAACATGTGTCCCGGAGTGATCGGTGGACTTTCATTCCTGTGCTGGAAAATGGAATGCAATTGGAAAAAAAAAAAAAATCGAAGTTGGGTGCTGGATACGGTCCACACTGACTGGCAGTACTGTAGAGGACACTGGAAAGTGCAAACAGTGAAAGGTTCGATATGGAGGTATGTTGCAGTGTTGTACGGGTATGTCCAGGGTCTCACCACCAACATCTGCCAAATCTGACCAACAACTGCCAAATTGGAGAGACACTCCAACTTCAAGGTCAGGTAAGGGTCTGTAAATGCGACCCGTTTGTTGGAAGCGTCCCTACAATTAGCTTCAAAATGGACTGTCTGTGGTTGATGAATGGATAGAGCATGGACATTAAATTGATGATGCACACAGTGAGAGCGGTTTAAGGGTACATAGTGATTACTTATTACTTTAGTAATGGGTAGAATTAGAAGAAAATTATGTTGATTTCAAAGTTAGTAAAATTTCTTTTTAAAGCAAATAATAATAAATTGTCATTTCTAAATCCATACAAAATCTTTCAACAATCAATCAGTGCATAATGAGACAGAGGTAAGTGCATTCAAGTACACTTTAAGGAGCATGCGCCAACCATTTTCAAAAGAGCATATCATTGCTTTTGGAGACTTAAAGGGCCCGCTTCATATTGAAGGAATCATTTATTAGGGAAGAAGTAGCTTTTGCACCTTCATGATGTACAATTTCAAATGTATACTCAAGCAATTAAGAGCTCAAAGTCCTTATCATTTTCACTCTTGCAAACTTGCAAATTAGACTTTGAATTAATTGAGTGGAGAAGCTAAAGCAATTGTCACATTTTTGAATTTCACTCTCTTTGAGCTCGTTTTCTCTTACAATTCACGAACTTTGTTCTATCCCGGTTGAATTACCTAACGTATTAGTAAGTTAACAACTCATTACTTTTCCCAAATGTAATCTGATGTACAATGTAGTTGTCTATATATACATTGTTTAACATTTTCATTGATGCAAATTTGTGCAAGGGTGCATGAGAGGCAGGTGCAAGGCAGCTCTATAAACTATTCTAGCAAAGATGAAGACTTTTCAAACGATTTTGAAGATAGCAAAAGTGGTGGTAGCTAATACAAGCCACCTCGGAGTTGGGGATCTAGTGCAGGTAACTACGAGACTAACTACAACATTAAAGAAGAAGTGGACAATGAAGACATTCCTGAATCCTTTGATTGGGCTGTAGAAAGAGTTTATGAAAATGGAGAGGCAATAGTGCATAATGTGGAGTTTCCAAATCAAGGTGCACATGAAGAAGAAGATTTTGGCAATTCTAGTTCTTACTTGGTTAAACGCCACCTTCGAGTTCTTAGTCGGTCCAATGCAGATGCAAGACAACAAACGATTGTAAAACCTAGAATTCTAAGAACTTCTATACAAAGAGATTGGATTGATGGCCATACTTACCTTGGGCAATGCAACCATGTTGCAGTAGTCTCTAGGGACGACCCCGACTCAACAAAAGAGAGGATCCGAAGTCGAAGAGGAGGACGTGACGCCCAAAACAAGGACGCGACGTTGATTCAGAGTGCTAATGACTTCAACATCGCTACTACTGACTCAAGGCCCATGTCGCTAAGGAATAGGACATGAATCTTTGGAGGTGTTGTCGGAGTTGAGGCCCCCAACCGAGACTTTGATGGACTTGCCAACAACTTCAGTGGAGCTAACAACGATTTCAACAAAGCAAGGCCAACCTTCAACAACACTACGCCGACCTTCAATGGGGCTACGTTGACTTTCAAGGGGGTTGCTGCTAACTTCGACGAGGCTACTACTGACTTTGACGACACTGTGCCGAACTTCGTTGAGATAGGCGGAAATTTCGAGGAAATAGGTCAGCTTTTCAATAGAGTAGAGAGGGACTTTGTTCATGATGTTGTAGACTCCTAGAGAATTGACTAGATGGATGCTTCCCCAAGCCGACAGAGCTTTTGGAGGGGAATTAATAGTGATGGAGAATAGAGTCCAAGGCTAGATGCCAATTTCCAACCCAATTCAACGCCACATCCACAATCAAGGCACAAGTCTCCTACAACAGTACAAGTAAATCATAGACTTCACCCTATACCTGCCAAGAGAGTCAAGTGAAAAGCCAAAAAAATGGGAATTGGACACAAGCCCAACTCAATGAGGCTTTAAAAGATCTAGATGATAGAATGACCCTAAAAGTAGCCGCTCGAACTCATAGAATTCCTATAACAACATTCAAAGGTCATGCTTATGGGAAAACATTATCAAGGAGGAGGAGATAGAAAACTATTTTAATTGATGATGAAGAAAGGCAAGATGTTTCATATTTGCTTGAAATGCAAAACCGTAGTTTCCTTCTACACATGGAACAATTGAGGGCCAAAGTGAAGGAGCTCATCCAAACTCATGTGACACTATTCAAAGATGGAAATCCAAGTCGGGCATGGGTTCGATGTTTCATGAATAGGCATCTAGAGCTTATCCTAAGAAAGGCTTAGGCCTTGGAACAAAATCGTACTAGAGCCCTTTGTCTTGGAAAATGTTAAAATTTTCTATGAAAACTTGTCCAAATTATATGAAAAACATATTACCTCCCACATCAAGTGTAGAATTGTAACGAAACAGGTGCACAAGCTGGAAGAAATGGTGGTGGATTTGTTATAGCCAAAAGAGGGAGTAGAAATGTACATGTAGTTGTTCCAAACAACAAGGAATGGCTATCCATTTTAGCATGTGTCAATGGTGTAGGGAAGAAACTTCCAAATTTTTTCATTCTTAGAGGGAAAAAAGGAAGTTCAATTACCTTTACAAAAGTACAAAACAGGTGAGAAAGAGGCCACAATGTCTATGCAACCAAAGGCATGGATGACACATCTTTTGTTCAAGGACTAGATTAAGCATTTTATTAAAAATATTCAGGAGATGTATGGCATCTCATCTACAAATAGGCATCTCCTTATCATGGATGGTCATACTTCTCATGTTACATTGGAAGTGGTAAAAATTGTCATGGCTAGTGGAATTGTCACGGGAGGTGGCGTCAGGGGCCTCTCCACATCGTAGTGTTTTAGCATAGGTTAGTTGTTGCTAATCTACGTGTGTGTAGGACGTGCAGCTGACACACCTCATTCACCCTACGGATGAGTTTAATCCGTTAGGGTTTTGTGTGTGTGTGTGTATAGTGGCGCACACGTGCTTGGCTTGACGTCTTTGTCAAGTCAAGCTTTGTGAGTGAGTTAGAGAGTGTTAGTGATTGCCGTTGCTTATAAGTGATTGTTTGTCATTAATAAAGGCTCCGCATTCTCTCATACTTCTTACACTCGTTGATTCTTCC
The DNA here is from genome assembly GCA_963969395.1 of Pseudoscleropodium purum. Lineage (NCBI taxonomy): Eukaryota > Viridiplantae > Streptophyta > Bryopsida > Hypnales > Brachytheciaceae > Pseudoscleropodium > Pseudoscleropodium purum. Next base: position 22,704,923 of record OZ017797.1, read on the forward strand.
TTTGTGGAGTGCGTGCCGCTTGACTACTCTTGTGATTTGCAACATACTCACTTGATAAAGACCCTCCCATGTTTCTTGCAATAGTTCTCAAATTTGATATTGAGTGATTCAAAAAAAAATTGTGGGTAGTTTAGATTTTGTTATAGAGCGCGCGAAGACGGAGCCAACGCCACCGACGGCGCTCAAATCGGACGATTTTTGGAGAAGTTGTGAAGATTCGAAGTTGTGGAGCAAGAAGTTCTGGAGTTGCTGGAGTTGCTGGAGTTCCCGCAGTCTCATCCGCGGCGATTTTTCATCCATTTTCGATTTTTCATCCATCCGATAGCGCGTTCACACTGTGCAGGTTGCCCGTCCGTACCCTTACCTTTTAGATAGTACCCGTAGATAGTTTCCTTGGTGGTTGTTGTTTATGGTGAGTACCAGGAGTCGGTATTACCGCTTCCCCTCACCAGACTACCCGGAAAGTGTTTCCACCACAGACTTTGGGCCAGGGTCGAATACCGACGAGGCTTTTGAGCCTATTTCGGCGTTGAATACCGATTGTAGGCTTCGAGTTTGGAGTGTAGGCACGTTTGGCGGCATGGAGGATGATTTTCGTCATGTTGTGCGAGACAGGTTCTCAGGACGAGCTGGGGGTATCTCCTTGCCCGATTGGCAACTCCGATTCCAGACATGGATGAAGGAGAAGCGCCAGCTGACACCATCGTTCAATGACTGGTACGCGTTTGAGTTGTTGCCACAACATTTGGAGCTGGAGGCGCTTCAGATATACGAGAGGTGGATTGCATTGCATGCAGAGGAATTGCGCCCAGTTGAGGACTATTGGCGTGATCGTGTGGAATTGGTGACTGCACTCAAGGAGGCTACGGTTGCCCGAGCTCCTTCTTTTGGCGATCCGCCTAAGGATGAGGAGGGTTTCGGCTTGGGGGCCATGTCACGTTTGGCTCAAGCCACACGGGCGGCATTGGAGGCAATCGGTCCTCCGCCTCACTTCAATCCTCTGGCGCAATTTATGGCGCATTTGGAGATGGAGTATGGGGGTTTTCGGCGTGATCAGATGCATCGCATCCAGGATTTCCGCCGTGAGAAGGAAGATACCCCACGCACTATGTATACTCAATTGTCACGGTTGGCAACGGAGGTTGGTGATGTGTTCACGGAACGCCAGCTTGTGAAGATTTTTATCTCCAAGCTAGACAAGCGAATGGTTGAGTTGATCAGCCCGCACCTCCTCTTCCAATACAGCGGCAACGCAACCTTGTCTCAAGCGTTCGCCGAGGTAGAAGCGCTTGACCGGGCATTAGGCGTGAGCGAGGCCACAGACTTGGTCACATCGCTTTTAGAGGCTCTCAAGCCCAATAAGCTTGCTACAGCTACAGGTAGTTTGGCGAAGGCACAACTTGAAAAGGTTGTGTATTGCTGGGCTTGTGGAGAGGCCGGTTACATCAAAGGGGACCCCAATTGCCCTAAAAAGAAGGGGGCAGGGGAGGGGAAGACCAAGCCCAAAACCGAGGCGGCCAAACCGGCGGAGAAGACTGGGGGCAAGGGGAAGAAGCTTGTGACATGCTCTCATTGTGGCAAGCTCGGCCACAATGATGAGAATTGCTTCATTCTTCATCTTGAGAAGCGCCCGACGTCTTCAGGTGGCGGATTAGAGGCTGTGAAATCACTTCAAGCCGAATTGGTGGAGCTGAAGAAGTAGATGAGTACGATGGCTTCTTTGGGGCAAGTGGCAGACACACGGCCTGCGGTGAGGGGTCAGGGCTCATCTTTAGCCCTAGATCGCTACTTGTATGGTGCTTCAAGGGAGGTGGTGGCAGCGGTTGCTACTCGTGCTCAGACCATTGCACAAGCGGGGGCACCCTCTTCCATTGTGCTGGGTAGTAGTAATCGTTCACGCCATGTGGGTTTGCCGGACCCATTGGTCAGTCCCGGCTACCTCTTTCGTTTAGCATCGCGGATGCGGCTTCTTCTACTGCCGCTCCCACATCGAATATTGTCCCACCAGTTTCTTCTAGTCGTGGAGATGCTGCACACACCTTGGCGTATAAGGTGTTGCAGTTACCGGTGTTTGCTGGCGTGGACTTTCTCACACCGGATTTTCAACCATCCGGTGTATTCCACTTGGCGGGTAGTATGTTGGAAGGCAAGGTGCCCATTCCGTCGTTGGAGGTGTCACAGGCAATGACGGCTCCATCCACTGAGGAGGATTTGGTGGCAATGCGGGCCAAGTTGGCGGCGGAGGCTATTTCTGCATTTGAGGCCAATGCCACTTCCATACCTATGGAGCAGTCATCCAAGGATCAGTTCTTGGTCTCTGGAGTGGCTTATTTGTCTGATGTTGCAGCCCGGTCGGCACGGGAGCGACGTAGTGTGCATCCAGGGGTGATATGTTTGGTGAATGACGACGGAGTCATGGTGGTTGGCCGTACGGATAGCAACCCCACTCGAGCTACTCCCCTACGTGTTATGTTGGATTCCGGGACTCAGCCAGTGATGATTGGCAAACAGCTAGCCCAAAATTTGGGTCTAGGTGCTTTAGACCTCGAGCCTTGCCCATTCACAATTGTCACATCGGTTGGGAGAACGGAGAAGGCCACGGGGTACACCCGACATCCATTATAGTTGATGTTTAGTGTGGGATCTGGTCCATTGTTTTCACATGTCTCTCTTCAGTGCGTTGTGACTGGTGCCACCAACTACGACATTTTGGTGGGTCAGCAGGCACTTTATCCACTCGGCTTTGGGGTGGATAACTGGACAGAGGAGGCTTGGATTAGGCCTGGGTGGTCTGCCAGTGATGGCAGCAAGGAGCTCATCCCCGTTGTCTTCGCATCTAGCACAGTAACTCCTACGGCAAATGCTATGTTTGGATGCAGTACTTTGGCATCCGATTTTCCATGTGGTTCTACGCTTCTAGAGGAGACATATGCTTTTATGTCAGGGGTAGCCGAATCACGAGAGCACGTACCACCACAGATCCCTCCACGTCATTGCAAGGATCCAGTTCCACCTTGGGGGACTCAATTGGAGCTGACTCGTCGTAGTCGGGAGATTGTGGATGCTTCGCATTACTCAGAGTATTCTTCTATCCTGTTGTTGGCTCGCACTATTCAGTGGCGTCCACCAAATGAGGGTATTACCCTTGTGGAGCTCTTTGCCGGCATTGGTACAGGGCTAGCGGCGGTGTTAGAAGCCGGGCTCAAAGTACGACGGTACATTCATGTGGATAGTGGCTTTGCGGCCAACCGTGCCACTCACCATCACATCCAACGTCTTTTGGCGTTGTATCCAGAGCAGTTACCACCTTCTGCGATTCGAGGGTGTTTTGGTAAATTGCCACGTGATGTGACCTTGATTAGTGAAGATGATCTTCGCCGATTGGATCACGTGGACTTGGTGATTGCCGAATGGCCTTGCCAAGGCCATTCACGGGCGGGCAGTGGACGTGGCTTGGATGATCCATAGTCGGGGCTCTTTGCGGATATGCTTAGGCTCGTCCAATGGTGGATTACCCACCAATCGATGCCACCAGGGTACATTTTTGAGAATGTCCCTCCATTGGGGGATACACGGACGAAGGTGCATGCGGATGGGGCATACATCCATCACCTTCTTGGTCCCCCCACATATGTTGATGCCGCGGCGTTGGGCTCTTACGCCCATCGGCTACGTTGGATTTGGACCAACTTGGCATCATCGGCAACGCTCACCTCTGCACTTGCACAAGTGCAACGACTCGTACGGCGTGAGGTGGATGACATCTTGGACGACCATCGTGTTTCCATAGAGGTTACCAAGGATGATGAGCCACCTTTGGCTGTGGTGAACCGCGTTGGTTTCAAACGGGGGGCATTTCCCACATTGATGTGCTACCCTGGGTCTTTTGCCTTTAGGACACGCGGTCCGGGTATGGTTTGGGACTCTACTTCCCAAACTTACGAGGAGCTTTCTGCCAATGAGAGGGAGCGGGCCATGGGCTTTTTGACAGGCACCACTACGGCACCGGATCTCTTTGAGGGCCAACGTCGTTATTTGTTGGGTCAAGCTATTGACCTTAACACTCTTATTTGGGTTTGTGGCCTCTGTTTCGCCTTTCAGCACCGTTCACGTGACCAGCCACACGTGCTGGGGGCAGACTCTGATGGTCAGGGGGCAGTGGTGCCACATCTCACAGAGAGCAAGGATTCAAGGAAGCGGAGTTGCTTTTTCGTTTGGAGAGGCACGTAGATGAGGAGCTTTGTGCTCAGCGTGTCTTTGTAGCCTTAGCCGAGGACTTTGGTAGAGAGGATGCTGGGGATATCTTTTCCCGGTTTTATCATTACAATATGGGATTTTATGTGGATCCCGTGAGTGAGAAGGTTGGAGGCATGAATGCCCTCTCTGCTACTAAGTAGCAATCATCAGTCATGCCAGTACGCAGTGAGTCTTCTATGGTGGAGAAGGAGACCACGGAGTTTGATGATTGGCCTTTGGAGTTAGGGCCACATCTTACCAGTGCCGAGGCACGAAGGGTGCGAGCATTCATACGTTCGTATCGCAGCTGTTTTGCCTTTAGTCTCCATGATTTGGAGGGCTATAAAGGCAAACCCATTCACATTGAGTTGGAGGACGACCACCCGATCTTCCGACGCCCGTACAAGCTCAGTCTTTCAGAGAAAGTTGGCATGCAGACTCGTTGTCAGGAGTTGTTGGCCGCTAGCTTAATTGAGCTCTCTAACGGTGAATATGCTTGTGCCACAGTTATGCCATCGAAGAAGGATATCTTTGGCAATTGGACGGAGAAACGGATGTGTGGAGATTATAGACCGGTCAACCACAAGACCAAGTCAGATCGATATCCCATGCCCACGCCAGAGGAGTTATTTGATGCGGTGGGCCACGCTAGAGTATTTAGTACTCTAGATTTGCAGTCTGGTTATCATCAGTTACCATTGATGGTGGATGACCGAGTGAAGACTGCATTCTGGGGAGTTGATCTGGATGGGAGAGATCAACTCTACCATTGGAAGTTTCTCCCATTTGGCCTCAAAAACGCACCCGCTGAGTTTCAGAGGATGATGGACCAAGTGTTGACCGGTTTACTTTTTGCTCGATGCTACATCGATGATGTTATCATTTTTAGTAGTAGCCCACAAGAGCATGTGAAGCATCTTTAGGAGGTATTTGAGAGATTACGGCAGTGGGGATTGTGTTTGCATCATGGCAAGTGCAAATTCTTCCATGACCGGTTGCCATATTTGGGACACATGATTGTTCCAGAGGGTCTTGGCGTACAGCAGGCCAAGGTGGATGCATTGCAGAAGATTCCTGCCCCAACCGACGTGTCACGGCTTCGAGCTTTTCTTGGCTTGGCGAATTACTATCACCGATTTGTCAAGAACTTTAGCTTGATTGCTAAACCGTTGACTATTCTCACAGGAAAGGATCAACCATGGACTTGGGGACGCAAGTAGGAGCATGCATTTGCTACCTTGAAGCTGAAGCTCGGTTCAGCTCCTGTATTGCGGCGTCCAGATGCAACACGGCCCTTTCAATTGCACACAGACTGGAGTGCGGTGGGATTGGGTGCAGTATTGACTCAGAAGGATGAGGAAGGACGGGAGTATGTTGTTGCTTTTGCTTCTAGGAGCAACAACAATGCGGAGTCCAACTATTCATCCTATGAGGGGGAGGCTTTGGCAGCGGTTTGGGCCATAGCTCATTTCAGGCCTTATTTGTATGGGCAACGTTTTATGTTGGTGACCGACCACCAACCTTTGAAGTGGCTCATGGAGTCTGACAAGCTCACTGGCAAGCTTGCCAGGTGGGCTTTGTTGCTTCAAGAGTATGATTTTGAGGTTGTACATCGGGCCGGCATCACCAACTTGGATGCAGATGGTCTTTCTCGCAATCCAAGTCCTTCGGAAGAGGATGTGACTGGTGCTAGGTGGCATGGGGATTGTGATAGGGAGTCGGTTCCGGGGTGGCATGCAGCGGCTTATCTCACCTTGATGTCTGGCTCCGCATCGACGTTGGTTGATTTGACAACGGATGAGGAACCAAACAAGGCCAAGTTGTTAGCGATGTGTGGGAAGACATTCCAGTCTTGCACAAGCTACAACATGGGATGCTTCCACCCGCACTTTCGGCTATGGAGCGCAATCGAGTTGGACACTGGATAATAAGGTTTCGTTGGGAGAACGGCCTTCTATTTCGGGTGTGGCCGGATGGGACTAGGCGCATAGTTCCCAGGCCAGATCAGAGGGCTTCGTTGGTACGGCAAGTACACGAAGACCTTGGTCATTTTGGTGTGCGACGGACTCATTCGATGTTGTGCAGCCAATATTGGTGGACCAGCATGTATCAGCAAGTCGTCACTTATGTTTCACGGTGTGAGGTGTGTGATCGGGTACGATCCAGCTTCAACACTTTATCACCGCAGTTGCAACCTTTGCCCATTATGGGATTGGGCTATCGTTGGTCCTTGGACTTTGCTGGTCCACTTGTCATGACTCCACGTGGAGCCAAGTATGTCTTGGTGATGGTGGAGCATTTCAGCAAGTGGATTGAGCTTGTGGCTCTTCCATAGAACTCTTCAGAGTTGGCGGCCATGGCATTCCTCGATCGAGTGTTGGCTCGTTTTGGAGCCCCAGCTGAGGTTTTGACTGATCAGGGGCGAGAGTTCCTTGGGGCTTTTGAAACTTTGTGTACCAAGGCTTTGATTGACCATCATACCACTTCTCGGGATCATCCGGAAGCAGACGGTTTGGCGGAGCGTGTGGTTTAGACCATGAAACGAGGCCTGCGGAAGTATGGATTACTCCAAGGTGGCCACCGTGATTGGGATCTGATGATACTATGGATCGCCATGGGGTATCGGTTTAGTCGACAGGCTTCACTAGCTGCTTTCAGTCCGTATCAGTTGTTATACGGACGGGAGCCCATTCTACCCTGTTCTGCACGGGAGAAGTTGGCTCCTGTTGTGGATTTGGATGATCCAGAGGTGTGGATCCAGTGTTTGCGTGACCGAGCGGAGTTCTTCAAGCGGGCCATGCCGATGGCCATGGAGAATTTATCCATTGCTCAGCATCGCGACAAGCTACGGTACGCTCGCATTCGTAGCGGCGCCTACCGACCTCAGTTGCGACGTTTTTCCACAAGGGATTACGTTTATTTGCAACGTGAGGCACCCACGACGTTGGACGTCAAGGTTGGACGGACCATTCTTCGCATGAAGAATGTGTTGACCAGTGGTATTTTATTGTTGGAAGGCATGGATGGCCGGGAGTGTCGGGAGCACTCTAAAAATTGTGCTCCTTGCCATTTACCCATTGATGGCTCCGTTCATCCTGAGTTGGCCGTTGTGCCAGAGGGCCTTCCATGTTTTGTATGTGGTGAGAAGAAGGGCGCTGCTACCATGTTATTGTGCGATCATTGCCAGCGTGGATGGCATATGGCTTGCTTAACGCCACCTCTTTCTACTCTATCGTTCGGGGATTGGACTTGCCCTCGTTGTAGGGGGTCTTCTAACCATGTTTCACGTAGTGAACTGGCTTGACTTTCTCGTGCACTTTCACTAGTGTGGTGCGTTGCCATCTAGTTAGAGTTCTTGGTTTTGTTTCAGACATAGGCAATGTGAAGATTGACCAAGGGATTGGCAACAAAGTTGCCTAAGGCGATTAAAGATGGGGCTCACATTGCACCCGGCCTACCCTCTCTTTGTTACTTCTCCATGCGCTTATTGATTCGGCGATGGATTACCTTTGACTGGATGCGTATAGTTGTTGCAGCGACATCACCGTGGCGATAGTCTATGTTGTGTTGTTTGGTCCTAACGAATTAGAGGGGCTCTTTATCCGCTAGGGGGGGCACTCAAGGGTATACTTAGCATAGTTGTGTTTGACTATGTTTTTCGTTTGTTTGATGTTGGTTGAGACTCTCGATCTGTTGTGGTTATCAATCTTTCTTTACACGACAGAATAGATCTTTTCACCTTTCCTAGCCACACAGCTTATGCCCTACAACCATTAGACATTACATGTTTCAAGCCCTTCAAAGTAGCCTTTAGAGCATATCGTGACAGCTGGATAGGAAACCATATGGGGAAAAGCCCTAGCAAACAAGATTTGGCAATTTAGGTTACATTTTCTCTAAAGAAGGCTATAAGTGAAGACAATATCAAGAAGGGTTTTCAAACAACCGGTATCTATCCATTAAACAATAGAGCTGTGGATAGAAAACTAGAACCAAGCTTAACCTTTGAGGAGAAAGGGCAAAAGCTTTATGTCAGCAGTCAACATGCAAGCGATGCAAAAGAATCCTTGAATCTTGAAGAAGATCTGTAGCATTGTTAAGTAGAGGATGTCATTGAAGATAAATTCTTGAATATTCAAGAATGCACTCAATACTATGTTAATGTAGCTAATGATGCAAAAACCTACAATGACTCTAGTGGATTAGGAAGTGAGGATAGTGGATACGAAAATAGGATAGAAAAAAATTTCTTTTAATTGCCAAAGAGCATTCTACCTAGAGTAAAAAAAACACCAAAAAATAGAGAGCCTTACATAGATTATTTGAAATCCATATAGATGATATAAGATAAATATTTCAAATTGTTGGAGCAGATTGCAGAGTACAAAGAAGCAATTGCAAAGGAAAAGGAACAGAAGAGGTTAGAAGCTAAATCAAATAAAGTAAAAAAAGTGACTAAAAAAAGACAAAGGGAAATTGAACAATTAGAAAAGCAAACAAAGAAGAAATTAAGGAAGCAGCATAGGGAAGCATGGTCTGCAAAAAGCGTGGCTACTTATGGTGAAAACTTATATGCTTTAATTAGAGCTAACACTAGTGTTTTTTCATGGAAGGCACCTTACTGCAGGTTTCCACCACCCATATGCAAGGAATATCAATGATAGGCAATAGCGAGGAGGAGAGCTAAGAAACAAGGGCAAAGCACATGTGACATACCTGAAGTTTTAGAGGTTCCCAAGCCCTGGCTACATTTTGCAACATCATTGTACTTCCAACCACCATGGCAGCAACCGAGCATATTTTATCCTTCATCCTTTGAAGGAACTAGCAACTTTTCAACATATTTTAGCCTACAACGACTGCAACAACAATAAGAAATAAGTTCAACAGCATATCTAGAGAGCCAACAATAACTTGAAGTGATAGAAAAGGAGAATAATACCTGATCAGAAGATGAAGAGATGAGGTACTAAAGCAACGCTCTTGATGGAGAAGCATCGATGCAATAGTGTTCAAAGAGTAGCGTCGACAAAGTAGTATCGACGGACTAGTATTGATGCAACAATGTCAATGGAGCAGTATACAAGGAGTAGTGTCAATGTAGCAACATCGATGGAGAAGTCCCAATGTAGTAGTCTTGTTGCAATAGTTTGCAAGTGCTAACCAATCTTTTTGGTAGGGCCACAAAAATTCCAGTATCGAATACAAGAGAAAGAATAAGCAGCTTTGATTTGGTACTAAGTCAAAGTAGCAGTTGAAAATCACCGGGTCCATTTGATTTTTGCAAAATTTATACAACTATGTGAACTGTAGAACAACGATGCAAAAAGTAGGCAACCTTTTTACAAAGCCTAAAGTACTCTCATGCTAGAAGCAGGTACGTCATTTGGATCATTCAATCTATTTGCAGAAAGGTAGATGGGCAGCTAGTACTGTAGTAAGAAAACAACAGTTCAAGAGACTACAACAAAGACAAAGGAAATAGTACACATATCTCAATGACATCGCCTTTAAGGTCAACCTTCATTAATAGCCCTTTCCGAAAGTTCTCTACCTTCCACAATCCAAGGTAGCTGCTAGTGACTTCATCGAGGGCTTCCTTCAGTTTACAGCAACAATGCCTTGCAATAGCAATGGAGTGCTTCATCAGTAATACATCATCAACATTGGAGCATCTACAATCAAGTAAAAAGATCCTACATAAGGTCCTTCCAAAGCTAGCGATGGAGATCAACAACAGTATGTAGTCAATGGTAAATAGCAGCAGAGTAGTAACAATCGAGCAACCATGTCTTGCAGCAGCTAGCGATGGAGAGCTTCACCAACTATAAGTCGTCATCGACGACAACTTCCACCAAGATCAGCTACAACCACAAATGTCATACACCAACGATGGAGAGCTTCACCAATAGTGATCAACAAGAGAATAGCAACAGTGGAGCAATAAAGGTCTCATCGGTGTAGCAAGTGAAGATGGAGGTTGGCGGGGCAAAATTCTGTATTTGAATTGCAAATTCAGAAACATTTGACAATGAATGGAGGGAGTTGCATCTATGTTCATTTATATTTTGAATTTGAACTCCCACTTATTAGATTAGCGCGCCTTCATTCAAGGTCACTTTTAGAATCTCCAGCATTCTATTTTTTGCTACACAATTGTCTCCTTTGCCAAAATTTAAGGCCGCATTGATGAATGCAGATTGGTCTTGTAATGTCTCTAATGCTGTTCCTTTCTTTCCCTGTGTTAGATCAACTTTAGCTACGTCAGGGTTTCATTTTTGGATAAGCATATCTTTTTTTTTACATATTGGTCGTTCGATTTTTGGAATAAATCTGTCCTTATTAGATTGTTGTTGTACAACTTCTGTGAATTCTACAATCCAGAATAGGGTCCCTATGACAATTTTTTTCAAATTTTTGCAATTGTTTTAAGAAATATGAAAATTTTTGCATTGTTTCACAACTGAGTTTTTCTATTCTTGAAAAATAAGAGAAAATTATTTCCAACGGCAACTGCACTTGAAAATGCCCTCACAGCCCTTCAAGGGTCACTTTTACATACACTTACCTTAAACTGTGGGATGACAACCCATTTTCGACCACTTAAGGAATTCATTATAACTACACTCATGGTGTATTCAGGAAAATATTTTTCCCATGTCAACAAATTGATTTAAAGAGGATTAAAAAAAAACTATATTTTTTAGGTCAAAATTGAAATTATTGTGAATTTTTTTCCCTCAAATTCTGTAAAACCTATTCTTGTAATGTAGGTTGCTGTAATTCTGACCATAAGTTGGTTACAAAATTGATGTAAGTGATAATTATGACTTTTAATGTACATGCCGTGATCATTCTATGCTTCAATGTACACTACTTGGACATTTTTGCAGCTCTTGAAGGTCGTGTAGTAGGTGAGCTATAATATAAACACATGTGAGTGTAATATGAACATAGCTATGATTGGAAATTGAACAGCCTATCCTATGTAAATGGGAGGGAGTTGGAAATGGGTCGCCTACTTTAAGGTAGAAGTACCTATTTCAATTAACTTTAGCATTTCAACCTTTATGATGTAGGAAAGTTGTGGAGAAATTGAGTTCAATGTGTACAAAATTAACCTCTAAAGTCCCAAGGCCATTTTCTGTCAAAAAACACTCAAAACTACCATTTTGGTTGTGTTCATCTAAGAAAACAAAAAAAAGCATTTAAAAAAAATCTAATTGTAGGATCTTATACTTCACTTGTCTTAGCTTATGTGGTAAAACTTTCGTAAAGTTTGACCATATAGATTGGAAGATAATAGCATTTGAAATTGAAAAAGAAAGTTTTTTTGAACACTGGCTTGCAATTTCAAATGACTTTGACCGCAAATTGTGAAATTTATTTGCACTAAAAACTTTGAATTAAAAAAAATTTATGTTGAAGAATTGAGTTGAAAGTCTAGGAAATTTTTTTTTTTAAAACATTTGATTTTCATTCTCTAAAAAAATGCTAAGTAGAAGTAGGTCCAAGATTGGAAAAAAAACTAAATCGTTAATAACTCGAAGATGGGATTGAAAGACAATAATCCCAATGGTGAGATTGTTTTAGCAAGCAAACACAACATTCTCCAAAAAAATTGTGGAAAATTGTGAAAATTGCATTCAAAAATGAATCCTAAAAGTTATTTTTCCAAGAAGATGTTGAAATTGCTCCCAAAACAAGATTGTCTTTAACTTTCTCATTATTAGTCCAAATAGAATGAATCAAAGCTTCACATGTAGACAAAAATGAAACATTTCAAAGGAAAAAAAAATTAAAATTTATTTAGATTTCTTGCAATTTTTTTTGTGCTATCCGCCAAGTTCAATTTCAAGCTTTTTGTAGTATAACTTTTGCTCCCGAGCACCAATTGAAATAAAAATTATATTCCCACGTAGATAATCAGTTTTTCTATCTTACAAGGAAGTTTCAAAACAATTCACCAAAAATTGAATTCACAGAAACCTACCCGAAATTTGATTTGTCCCTCGAGGGGACAATGGGAATTTAGGGGTTAAGGATGAAGAAGAATGGAAAAAAAAAATCTCCAAAATTGAATATTTCATTGTATTTAATTGTGGATTTTTCACCTAGACTCCTTTTGGTCTCATAGACTCAATTACTTTGGTTAGATTTGACATTTTTCCCTAAATTAAAAGGGAAGAGAGATGAATGGACAAGAAGGTACAAATAAAAAACCTTTTTCAATAAATAGTGCATCTAATTGTTGTCCATAGTAGGTCAATCTATGCAACCATCATGGGGGGGCATGTCCAAAATAGGTTCTTCTACCATAACCCATTCAAAATCAAATGGAAGCAAGTCCATTGTGGGCTAAATTTTGTTAGTGGTGTACATTTTAGAACTTGAATGTTTGCCATTAACCTAATTTAACCCACAATGAACTTGCTCCCATAGGTCTAGGATGTTTGGGGTGAATTGATCCCTCACTCATCCTCCCAAAGTCATTCTAGGGGTGCATGTATAATAAAAGACCCCCTATTTTTTGCCTAATTATTTTATCTTCTACACTTTATTTCTTTAATATGGGGTCAGTTCAACCTAGCTGTCTAGGATGGGATAGTTTACTATATTAAGAGGAGTCACTAGGTGTTTTTTCAACTCTTGAATGGACTATAAGTTATAAAACTTTGTGTAGGGGAAGTCACTACATATACTAATTTAATATGCTGAGGTATAAATAATTAGCAAAATCATTATTTTTTCCTTATTCTATAATGATTTTTGGTTTCCATCACTCAAACATGTGATACATGTATTCTCCTCTCATTGTAAATCAAATGGTAATGGCCAAGGTGTTGCATCCATATTTCTAGTAAATTTAAGGATTCAAAATCATGCCATTTTCATACACCAAAATTAAGTCAATGAGCCTCCATTATTTCATCTTTTCAGCAAATTTTTACGAAATAAAAAACATAGGAACCATAGTGGGTGTGAAGCCTCAAACGAGTTTGGGGAGAGATTTACTCATCTTGAGAGCTGAGTACAAAGTCTATTTAAGCAAGTTCATTCAACATTATGACATAGAGGCACATTGTTCTTTCTAGTCAATTTGGAAAGAATGAATGTAAGCTCTTTCTAAATTGTGACTCCTTCTAAAAACAAGTGGTTGGTACTCTTGAAATATCCTACCTCCTAAGTATTCAAGGTAAAGATATTTAAGCTAAAGATAGTCAGATTAATTTTAAAATTTACTAATAAATAATTGAAATTTCTACAACATATCGTTAGAAGATTTTCGGTTGCATTGAAGGGTTGCAAGTTCCCTGAGGTTTTTAGACCATGGGAACTCGTTGCACCTACTGCCTGACATGGTACAATGAGGCAACAATTGCCACATCATTAAAAAAATTCAAAAGAAATTAAATTTTTTTTTCAACTTTTTTTTTTATTTTAAATTTTTTCAAAAAAAAATTTGACAATGGTAGTTCCTTGACTGCTTGGAGAACAACAATGACCTCGAAATAGCCCTCACGGCCCCCAAAAAATTCTCTAATGTATTATCATTAATTCATAAATAGTATTCTTGCTTCATTTTCTTGATCAATAAGATTTTTTTATTATCAAAATTTATTATTAAATATTAACCCCTTAACCCCTCATTGCTAAAGGGGACCAAAAGTGTCTTCAGATAGTTTTAAGTTGAGTTGAAAGTACTATAAATTTTGCATCTAATGTCCAAATTCAATCAAACTTACTGGGAAGTTTGTACTCTTTCTTCTAGTTTGTGGTAAAATTTTGAGATTAATACAAGATGAATCAATTTTCTCAAAGCCAATCAAAGTCTCGGATTAAAGTTTATAGGTTCAATTTGAGTTTACCAAACTATATTTGATGGTTGCAACTTCAGAGGCTTGTATCTACTTTGTCATATATTTGTTTTCAATAAATTTTGTTGGATTATGTTTCCCTTGAAGTCTAGTTATTGTGGTAAAATTTTCATGTCAATCCAAGTTTCTTTGAATGTTTAGAAGCAATTCAAAGTTCAAAATCCCGACATTTTTGGATTAAAGTGAACTTTGGCAGCTTATTTCTTCTCCATATAGTATATGTTTCCACTAATTTCTTTTAGAAAAGTTGTGCTTACTAGTCTAGTTTGTATGGCTAAAATTTCATATCAATCCAAGAAATTATGAGTGATTGGGAAGCATTTTAGTAGGAGATTCAACCTCATGTTTTTTTTGCAACTTTTTTTGCTATTTTTTGACATTTCAAAGCCATGTTGCAAACACATTGAGTCAATTGAATGATACTTTTTTTCAGCAATGTATTTGTATGTTGGTTTTGAATCACTTTATAGCTTCAAGTTTTTTCATTTGAGTAGTTTTAGAAATTGAATTTCACCTCCAAACATGTTACTAGGAAAATTTCATCTTTTTTCAACACTAAAACATTATAATTAATCTTGCAATCTATACAATCAAATGACTCCAAATTTCATTCACATTGTCTACAACATGTTCACTATAAGATTGTATAGTTGAGATTTTTATACCTTAGTGACATTTAGATCTATAACACTTTAAAAGCAATGATGTTTTTGAACTCAAAAAACCTTAGGCAATGAAGGATCAACAACTAGACATCTAATTTCAAACAATCATGGATGAAAGCAAAATTTTCCAAGTACACATAATATGTTTTATAAATCCATCTAAATGTTTGCAAATTCTTGCAAATACTATGTAATTAAAAAAAAATGTTTTTATGCTTGACTTCAAAAAATGTCTTGAAGAAATATCTAAAATAAAAATCTTGAAAAATCACTATAATAGAAACTAAACAACTTGAACCAAAAAAAAAATTTGACAAATATTCCATATATAATAAATTTAAGAAGGATTTTTTCATTTTTGGTTTCAAATTTTAATTAAAATAATATTGTTTAATAAAATATATGATCTAATCATATCAATATAATCTGTAGATCATATTTTACAACTTTCATTAAAAGTCATCATCAAATTTTTCTTAAGGATTATAATTTGCTAAAACTCACTTTTTACGACATCCATTGTCCATCCAATAAAGGATTGAATACTTAGGAGTCAAATGAACTATAATTTTTTTGGTACAAAAACATTTTATATTAATATAACACTTGTATAATACATTTGTTGTTACAATACTAGAATGTAGTCAGCAAAATGAATCTAGTTCAAGCTAGATAGTACATTAGCCCCTAAATTCTTAGTTGTTTCAAGCCAAAAACTATGTGAAGATATTTTTTCCTAAAGTGTTAAATTCTTTGTCTTTATTTTTTTTAGTAGATTTATATATTAATATATAAGATCTTTTCATTGACTTGTTGAATTATATTCTTCCAAAAACTTTAATTTATAGAAGTTTTCTATTGCAAGGTCATAATGGTTGAACTTTAAAAAAATTCAAACCATCAAAAAGTTAAAGTTTAATCTGTCAATTTATAAATAAATTTTATATAAAATAAACACATATGTCCAACCACTTGAAGGAAAAAAATTCATGTTGGAAAAATAAGTTGATTATAAATACAAAAAATATAAGCAAAAAATGCTTTGTATTCATTTTTGATTATTTTGAAAAGAATCTTATATTGAAAAAACAAGTTGAGAAGACACAAAAGTTATAAATTATAAATGTTACATATTCATTTGTAGGTTGTTTTTTAAGTGGAACGCTATTTTTGATTGACAACAAATTCTAAGTTCCTAACGACCTCAAAAGAAAAATTTTAAAAAGTCAATTCCAATGGTAAAAGTGTTGTCACAGGAAATTTACATGCTATGCTTTTATTTTGTTTTCTAAAACTATGAAAAAATGAGCTTAGAATTGAACGTCAAATATTACTTTTGTGAAGATATGCCACAAGCCTACAATGACAATGAGCCCAAAACAAGCATCCCATGCCTATGCAAGCCCGCCCCTCTTCCTACTACCAAATAACCTAAGATGTTGGATCTTTTTCAAGAAAATAAAAAACTATGACTAGTGATGTGACTATAAAAATATGGTGAATGGCAAGCAATTGGGGCCATAGATCATAGTTGGAAAATATGATAGACTTCTCATAGTTGTTGATGTAGGAAAAAAAACAAGAATCGATGATCTAACAATAGGGTAGTGTGAGTCTATCCCTACATTAAGGTTGCTGGAGTTGCAATAGGATTGCAAGATTTGCATTTGTCCCTATATGAGTTTGTTTCTACTTGTCTTAGAGATTTGTTGGGAATTTAGGATTTTGCATTTGCTAAATTTCTTGATTTAGAGTGTATTGCTGATCATTCTTACTAATCTTGTTTGAATTTCTTGATTAGAAATGTATTGTTGATCATTCTTGTTGATCTTATCTGTACTTCTTAAATTTGAAGTGTATTGTATTTTTTGATTTGGAAACATGTTAGAATAAGACATAGATATTTGGAGTGATCTTGACGTTTGTTTGTTTCTCAAGACATTACTTTGCCCAAGTTGTCTCCTACCCATCCTAGCCTAGCTTTGAACTTCTCCATTTGATTCTGAACTATTGAGACCAAGGTATGAGTGTAGATTGGCAACCCCTATAAGCTTTAGGTTCTTAAAACTTTGAATTGTGGTTTCTTATGAGATTCAATTGTCTTTAGTAGCATAGAAGTGTGGACACACTACATTGGAGGCCTCGTCACAAAAGTCTTGGTATGTGTAGAAGTCTCACGTGAAAGTGTTGCTACAATGGACAAGGGAATAGATTTGCAAGTTTGTCCCACATACACAAGGCCTTCCTCTTTTCTCATTTAAGTTTCCTTGTTAGCTTGTTGTCATGGTAGATGGTTCATTGACAAATGTCTTTTGTTGATAGTTTTCATGTTGTTTGAATTTATATGTATAATGGCACCATCCATGTCTCAGATAATCAAAGGAGTAGTTCACAAAGGAAAACTGAGTAGAGAATCTAAGTTCACAAACATTGCAACAAACAAAAGTGATAGTGCTAAAATGAAGCACATACAAAAGAATCAAAAAGCAATGAAAAAACTACGTAGAACAAAATTCCTTTCAAAAAAACTCCCAATTACAAAAACAAGCTCTCCTATAGCCCTCCAAAAGAGATGTCAATTGTTACTATTTTCCATAGGAAGTACTGACATCTTTGTTGAGCTTTTGGAAAAGGTTGAAGAATTTTTTGAGAAGTAGTGCATCTCTAGGCTTTGTTCCATCAAAAGAAGTGGTCCTATACAAACTATACTTTCAAATGGTGTGGTGTGTTGGATTTTAGCTTCTTCAACAGCTATGGTTAACAAGCATTTTAAGATTTATCTTGGATGGGAGGATGTTCAAAAAATTCCACCAGGGCACTACATTCTTAGTTTCTTACCAGAGCACTTTGTAACATCAAGCTCCATGCTTTCATTGGAAGGTTAGGATATTGTATCAAAGACACAAGTGAGGAACATTTTCAGTGTGTGCATATGAATGTGATTCTTGAACAAATCAAAGAAAGAGTTGAGGAGGACATCAAGTATAGTGCTAGTTTGTTTGTGAAGAATAGAATCATTTTGATTTACACTAACCTCATCGAGAAAGCTATGACATATTGTAGGTATAAGTTGAAAAAATAGTTGGGAAATACTCTTCCAGACATTTTTTTGCCAATATTGTGTTCTGGATAGTATGTTCCATCAGCTTCTTGTATTCTCCTTCTCTGTCAAAACATGATGGAATACAATAGAGCCAATGCGCTCTAGAAGTGTATGATGAATTCAAATGCCGTTGATATAAAATTATAGATGATGTAACTGAAATTTTTTGAGTATACAAATTTGAATTCTCAACTTGTTGATTTGGGTTAGCAATGGCTTGTAGCTCATTTTGATGAGGCACGAGAAAGTGCTAAGTATGATTATAAGGCTCTAGATAATGCTCTCATACAACTATGAATTTTCTGTAACAATTGTATTATATTTTGTTTCTATATATTTTGAAGTTTGTATTTTGTTTTTGTAAAAAATTTGAAGTTTTTTCCCTTGAAGATGATATTGTATCCCTTTGTAAATGCATTTTGTAATCAAACAAAAAAATTATTGAGATTACAAAGTTATGTTATGAGAGAAAGGCTTTACTTAGATGGTAGAACGATACGAAGCCACATGAGTGGGCTCAACTTAAGCTAGAAGCCTTTCCTAGTTATCCACAAACCATGTGGGATAACTAACTACATTGGGTTGCCTTTGACTACGAGCAATATCCATGGACTCTAACACTAACTAAGTGTCTAAAGCTACTCCTAAGGCTAACTGTACATGGTCTACGCTAGTATGTACAGAATCTCTAACAAAAATTACATAGGTATTTGTTTTTATCAATATGATTCATGTGATTATGTTATAGCAAATTTTATTCCAAAACAATCATAGTGTGACCAGAATGACATCATTGTCATTGATGGCATCCAAGATGCATCTCCTTTATACTTTATGGTGGTTTGGAGGGACCATGACTTAAATAATAGTTTTATATGATAGTTTTCAACATTTTACTAAGGTTATATACAATTTTACAATTGTACTAAGGTTACATACAATTGTTTCCTGCATTGGTTTTTTGGAATGCAAAATTTTGAACTTTTTTCCCTTAACAAACAATTTCATATATATTCCTTTGGAAATTTTGCATTCTAAAAGTTTTACATTTAATACATAAATGTCTTGGGAACCCCTTTTGAAAAGATTAACAGCCATTGGGATAATGCCATGTGGACCTCTTTAAGAATTTTTTTTTTTTCTTCTGGAATTGATAATCTCTCTTACACAATGAATGTGATCAAAAAATGCAATTATTGCATTACTACCATAATTGCCCATAAAATGAAACTAGTCATAACTTCCATTTTATCAATCAAAATATGATGATTCCAAAGCTTTCCAAGTACATATACATCTATAAGATCAAATGCAACTTCATATTAATAAATTTTCAAATTTTCTTTGGTAGACAAATTGCCTTAGTTTGCTCTTCAAACACATAAAACTTATCACTTTTGCAATAGTTATAGGAATTGTACGAAACAATGGTTGACATGGTGGTTAGGAGCTAGATTAAGAACATAAAAAACAAATCAAAATCCAAAGTCACTTGAACTTGCCCCCAAATACAAAATTCCATGTTTTCCATGAAAATTATAATTTTATAAGTTTAAATGTATTTTTATCTGGTTACATTTAAAAGACTAGACTATTAAAATTTCATTCAATGTATGAACGCAAATATGTCCCAATCACATAGAAAATTGCTTTTTCTGTCACTTAAATGTTTGAAATTTTTCTTTTTTAATTCTTTGACTTACATTTTTATGATACATAATATTTTTTTAACTTCTTTTTACAAATATTCTATAGTTTAAGAAAGGGTTGGTATGTTTGATTTTTTAAGTTTAAAATATAGCCCTTCAAAAATGACCTAAAGAAATAAAGAAATCAAAATTTCAAAACATCACTATAATTAGCAATTAATAATTTGAACTTAAAGGGAAAAAAAATCATGTAGAAATTAATGATATTGAATTTGTGGTCAAATTTAGAAAGGATTTTCAATTTTACGAAAAAATATTAGTTACTGCACTAGATTATCCAACTATATAGATATAATCTATTAATTATATTTTACATCTTATGTTTATCAATCATTATTAAATTTTTCTTCTAGATTTCAATTTATAATATAATAGACCTTCACACAATTATGCAAACTTGGATTATATTTTTAAATTTTTCAAAAAAAATCCTCAAAAATATCTAATTAAGAAAAAGACAAGTCTGTAAACCTTAAGTTTAGACAAAAGTTTTTGTAGTCTTTAATTTTTAGAATTTTGTATAATAACTTTGAAGTCACACTATAAAAGCATAATAATTATAAAGACACATGAATTAGGTGGCACCACTATTTTGTATTATTTGAAAACTGTCAATACATGTTTGACATGCCCATTTATTTTACATTTTTTTCCCAACAAGTTAGGTATCTACAAGTGACTTGATAAATTTAGATATAAACAAATAGTTAATTACAAGTATACCACAAGTATATCCAGCACTATTAAGATGCTACTATTTCTATACTATACATGAGGGTATGATTCAACAAAGGTGTGTAGAAATTGAATTTCTAAGTCAACTTTTTAGAGGTTCATGTTACCATACATCAATGACAAGATGATATAAGGAACTTCTTTTCTAAAACGACTTAATTTATGCCAAATTTGACCTTTGTCCAGGGTATTGATTTCATACAATTGTACATTAGAATTTTATTAGAAATAAAAAATTGATTTTAAACACTAAAGTTGCACTGTCCCCACAAGAAACAAAATGGATTTTGGATAGGCTCCTCTAGTCTCAATTTTCAATGTGATTTTTGAAGTAAAAAGTGAAGACAAAAAAACAAATTAACTTTCTATAAATAATATAATTTTTATTTCAATCACTACTCGGGAGCAAAAATTATGCCCCCCTATGTCCAAAATGAAACTCATTAGGCATCACAAAAAAATGATAAAAAGTTAAAATAATTTTTTTAAAATTTTGTTTGCCAAAGAAAATATTTTAGTTTGCATAGAAAAATGTTTGATTCATTCTATTTGGAGTTTTGGACTAATTTGTTCTATATGATGAAAAATTTGTGGAATCCAAAATGTATTGTTTTTTAAGAAATCAAAGCCATTTCCTCAAAAAAAAAAAATATCTCATAGGATTCATTTTTGCACTCAATTTTCACAAATTTTTTGAAAACAAATGTCATAGGGTTTAGTTTTCTTTCTTGAGCTTCATTTTTTTTTAACCTTTTCCTAATCACATAAGGTCCACAACTTCTTATTTTTTTTCACTTCAAACACAAATAATATGCAAATTAGGTAATCATAATTTCTAAAAATAATTCACAAAATAATTCTTATACTATTCTAATGCAAGATCCTATAGTTGAATATGTGAAAAATATTTTTTTTTTGAAGTTTTGTCTTTTTGCAATTGAAATGGAAAATTTGAGGGAATTTGTTGAAAATATGCCTTGTGACTTTTGAAGATTAAAGAATGATAAGCTAAATAAAAAACTATTGATTTTAAGATTTGCTTCTTTGCATTTGGCCTTGCATTTTTTCCATTTGAATTACTAATATCTACTAGATTAAAATTCTACCAGATAGAAGAGGTAATTTTTTAAAAATCATGGGCCCCATCTTGATAGTATTGCTTAATATATATGTCTCATTTTTATTCTATTTTATAATTTTCAAACTATACAATTATGGAGAACTATCTCATAAACTTTTAATTCTTAAAAATTCTTTGCAATTTTAGCCTTCTAAATGCAAAATAGTCACGCTCAAATCAAGATTTTTGGATGGTTTGGATGAAAAATGAAAGCTATAATCATAGGGTCTTAATTTCAACTTCATATAGAACTTGTGCAAAAAGTTTCAATTTCAAATTTGTTAGATCTATTGTGAGATCTATTTGAATGTCTATTCAAAGTAAAAAAAAAAAAATTCTATTACGTGCTTGTAGGTGTATCTCAATTTCAAAATTCAAGAAAATTAGGGCATGTAGAATTTATTTAGAAAGTTCTAGTATAATGTAGATGCTTGGTTTGAAAATTACTACACGAGAATCACAACTTCAATCCACTTTGAACAAGACTTATATAGCTTGCAATACCATGATTTCTTTGTAAAGAGCAAAACATCAAGAAACATTTATAAATTCACCAAAAATTCAAAAAATACATACTCAAGAATTCAAATAAAGGATTTTTATATTAAAATAATATAAAATAGGAAAGAAAATTCAGTTGTGAATAAATTTTAAAATATGATTTTTATAGCCTGAAAGTTGAATATTATTTTCATTGGCTTCAAAGAAAACTTGAAGTGCCATAGCCTCAAGCACCTCTCAAAAATGTTGAATAGCAATTCTTATTTAGCTATAAAGAATGACAAAAATACTCAAAAAATTCATAGAAAAGGCATATAAACTTGCATATGTAAGCATATTATATTTCCAAATTGGCAACAAAAATTTACATCTAGAAATTGAATTCGTACAAGCAAAACAGTCAAAAGTCAATGCCTAAATTGATCAAAATAAAAAATAATATAGTTTGGTTTTAAGGATTTTTAGGGGTTAAATATGAGGCTTTCAAACTTGACGTACAAAATGAATGCACATATTTTGACCACACATTATCTTGTTTCATTTCACTTAAAAATGCTTTTAGATTTTTGTCTTTGTTCTTTGACATTTACGTAATATTGATTTCTTTTCAAATATTCTAAGGTCTAAGAGATACAAGTATGTTTCATTTCAAAAAAAAAGACTTCCAACTCAAAAATGGCTTGTCAAATTTTACTCAAATAAATAAAATAAGAATCTCAATATAGTATTCAAAATGCAAATTTATCACTTTGACTTCAAAAATAAAAGCATTGTTAAATATCATTAACATTCTATCTACAATCAATTTAGAAGTTCCCTACAATTTTTAGTTTTAAACTTTAACAATAAACAATTATTTAGTGTAGTAGTAATTTTTCAACTATATGAATTATATATAAAATATTGCCTATAGATCCATATAGTTGGACCTATTTCTAAGCTAATCAATGAATATCTATCAATAATTTTTTCAACAAAAGTTTGAAAAGTTCTTCTATAATCAATTGTAGATTGCATATTTATTATTTTTACAAGAATCAATCCTTATGAGTTCAAACTCTTAAGTCTAATTATAAAATTTTTAATATTTTTTATTTACTAATTTATTCATCTTGTTTTTAACAACATTTAGGAAGATTAGAAGAATTAGTTTTTGTAGTGAAGTATGTTTGTAATTTCTATGTACAAATTTACAGAATTTATGAAGATTTTTTTTTGAGATGTTAAATAATTTAAAAAGTAAAAAATAAATAATGAAAATCAATATACAAAATATTTAATTTTCTATATTTAATTTCAAATTTTTTTTATTGGATTTTTGTTGGAGCTTAAGATAGAAATGTTAATTTACATATACAAGTGTAAAAGACCAAATCTTCAAGATATAAAATATAATTATATACAAAATATAAGTTTCCAAAAAAATGAATAAATAGTTTAGTAGCGCACAGGTTTTCATATTTTTAAATTTTTAAAATTTAAAATTTCAGTAAATGTTAGATATACTTATTGTATTTTTTGTTCATAACAACCTGCCTCTAAGCCTTAAGTCTAAATGCAAGGCCAAATGCAAAGAAAGCAAACTTAAATTAAACTTGAAGTGTAGTTTTCATGACTTTAACTTGTGCATTATACTTCTAAAAAACTTGAGATTTCAAATTCAAGAATAAAAAAATTTATGTATTTTATTTCAAAATTAGTTGAATATTTTTAAATAGTGCCTAATTGAATGAATCCCTAGCCATTTTAAGGGTTTTATGTAATGTTTTTAGCTTTGGAAACAAATTTTGAATTGAAAATTTAGAAATTAAAACTCTACACATATAAAGAAGTTTTAAGAAAATAAAGAAATATTTGTCTTAGAACCATATTTAAAATGACCTTTGATATCACCTTAGCTATTTAATTTGAGATTATAAGATTTTTTTTCTTTCTATACAATTGATTGAATGGAAGACTTGGCCAATAAAATTCATTCAAAAAAATTCATTTATTTTCTTAAATAACTATTTGTACTATTTTTTAAAGCTACAAAAATTAAATGATTTATTTTTATAAATCTATTGACCAATTTCAATGCACATCTTTTGAAGAAAAAAAATTAGGCTTGAATTTTTGAATTTTTATGTACATGTATGATTATCTTTCTAAGGGCTCCCAATATTCCAAAAAGGATTCTATTTGGTACAAAGTTGGCTCTATTGGGCTCAAAATCAACAAATATTTCTTGCAACAATCTATATATGAATAAGTGTTAGAATTCTTTCAATTAAAATTAAAATTAAATTATTAATCTCATGCCATGACACAATTCTTTTAATCATCATTGCTACTTATAATACTTATTAGAGTCATTCCCTTCAAAACACCATGTTACTTATTAAAAGTTGCTTTATAAAAAAAATTGTACAATTTTATAGCAAAAGCAATTAGCATCACATTCAAATAGCATATTAATTCATCTTCAATAAAATTTCATATATGTATAATTTTTACATTTTGGTTTCAAAATTATGCTTCTATTTAAGAGTACTTGGAAAAAATATCTATTTTATTGAAGTTGTATGCAGCAAAAGCTTGAGCCTGTGGAAATAATTTTTAAAGTGGAAGTAAATTTGAAAATTTAATAAAATTTCTACAAATAATATATTTACAAAATTTATAATAATTTATAAAAAAAATTATGCACAACAATAGGTCAATGGATAATTATACAAAATCAATACTTTGATGTTTATATATTTTTTTTAATTTTAAAGAATCAAGAATAAATTGAACCAAGATTCCATAACACCTAATCACATGTGAGGAAAAAATCTTTTAATGTTCACTATATTGATACAATGAAAGAGAACTTTGAACACTTTGAACACTCTCGGCTATCATATTCATGCCATGGGTATTTTAATGGCTTTGGAACTACAAGTCTATGATGACATCTTTAGTGCACATAGTGAAATTGATCATTCTCAAACAAGTTTTGTAATGAGTTACTATAAAACTAGAAACATGTAAATTGACTTTTGGAAACTTATATATATATAAGCTATTTCTTTTCTTTGAAATTTGAAAAAGTTGCATTGCAAATTTAAAATTTTGAAAACTCTCTTATAAAACTATTTCAAAATAGGCTTTGGCTAAAAGTTGAATGTAAATTAAATTACAAATAAATAAGAAAAACACGTGTAAGTTTGTAAGTTGAATTTTATTACATTTGAATGGACCTTTCCTAATTATATAACTTTTGAAAATTCAGTTGTTTAAAATATCTAAATATAGACTCAAGTCAATAACTTTGTTTTAAATTTTTTATTTAAATTTTTTTAAAATTTTTTTAAATAGGATTCAAATTTTGATTTGTAAGGAAGTTAGAATTCTTTTCTTTTAATAGAAGAGAAGTGTTTTTTTAGGAGTGCTATGTTATAAATATATATGATTCTTTTTGGTACATATAGAATTTAATATAGACAAATAGACCATAAGAGAATTTTATTTGGGAGATTGTTTTAGGGCACAAATAGAAAACAACGTTTGAATATAGAATAAAAAAGAATTAAACATTTCACATAATCCATAATTCACAATGACAATGAAGTGTCAAAGTTTCAAAATTGTAAAGTAGTCAAATTTGTGATTGTATTTTAGGATACTTATATCTTAAAAACACCTTTTGAGAACATTTTATGTTTAATTTTGGTCAAACTTCATTAGATTTCTACAGAAAAATATACAATTCAAAATTTTGATATTTTTTACATGTAGTAATGTATGTCTAAAATTTAATCTCATTTTTTGTAATATGAAATATGAGATTAAATTTTATATGATTTTTAAAGAAATTTCTTTGATAAAATCATAGAATTTACAAAAATGCTTACAATAGTATAAATTTTGTAAAAAAAAATGGAAATAATAGTAAAAATCATCCTATTGTAATTCATATACTTCTAGAACTCACACCAAGAGAAATTTGATAGATAAAATTCAAAAGTGGTGGATTTTGAGCTTTCAAGGTGATATCTTCAAAGTGTCTCAAAAATAATAATCTTAACAATTTTTAACAATTTTAATTGGAATAAAAAGTAGATTTTTGGAGCTACATTTTCTTAGTTTAGCTTAAAAACATTTGAAATAAAGAACTATGTGAAATTTCAAGATTTGACTTTTAAATTGTCTAGCTGGCATGCAATGTCCTTTAACCCTGAAAGTTCCATGACTATGTTTTCACCAAAAATGCTCAAAAACTGCCATTTTAGGTACAAGTACCCAATTTTTGAAAAAAATATTTTTTTGATAATTATAACTATAGGCTCTTGTATTATGCTAACTTGAGAATATTTGGTAAAAATTTCACAAATTTTGATTGCGTGGATTGCAAGATATAAGCATTCAAATTTACTAAAATCATTTTTTTGCGTTGCAAAAAATAGAGCAGCTACACTTTACAAGCTTACTTTTCTATGAAAAAATGTCCAAAATGGTGGTGCTTCTTTGAATTCTTTTTTCTAGACAAGCTGGCCACATGCTTGAAGAATTTCAGATCATTTAGAATTGTACAACATATAGGAAAAAAATAGTGAGTAGACAATGGTAGAGAATGATTCAAAATACTAAATTGTTAAGAATTTAATTATGGTATTGAAAAATGTCAATTTAAATGGTTGCAATGTTATTATAAACATTCTACATCCTATGATTTTATTTTTTTCCCAAAATATTGAAAATTGAGTAAAATAAAAGACTTTAGAGTTTATTTTATAGTAGAGAATCCATAACTACCTGCAAAAAAATCCTTTATAATTTTTGACCCATTGATCAAAATGGAATGATTCAAAGCTATCGACATGTATATAACCCTAAAACACCAATTTCAAATTTTTGTTCATGAAAAAAGTGATATTTTTATCTTCATGGACATCCCATTTACAAAAAAAGCAAAATATTAGGTCATAACTTTTGACTCATATTTTCAAATGTCATGAAATTTAGCATATATGGAAGATATTCCTTGTCCCCACTTTCAATTCAAATTTGGACAAAAATTTGTAAATCTCTAGTCACACACACTTGCCCAAAATTTTTATATAGGCAAAAATGCATGCTGGTCTTTTAGGAGTTAATAATTAAATATATAAGATCTAAACTTTTAAATTTTAACAATAATTGAATGCAAACACATTTCAAGTAGGTAGAACCTTTGTAATTTCATCCAATGCAACAAATTGTTCTTAAATTTTTATATTTATAAGGTAGAGATTTCCAAACTTTTTTTTGTAAGTACTCCATGACTAAAAAGTTACAAATATATTTTACTCCAAAAAATAACTTTTGTATTTAAAATCATGACCCAATTCTCCATTGTTGTGATTCAATTATGGAAAAAATAATATTTTTTTATTTTATAAAATTGGAAATCTGATGTGGCACTATTGATGACACGTCACCACTATATCAAAAGGACTATTTTTTAATATGTTTTTCCAATAAAATTTTTTTAAATTTTTTTTGTAATTGCATTGTACGGGTGCTGAAAATCTAAAACTTGCAGCCTTCTATAGGCTTCAAAATTTTTCTAATGAGGCCAAACCTATCAGTACCCTTGAATTATAGAATTCTTGAAAAACAAAGTCTTCAAAATCTATACCATATGAATGTTAAGGAACTAATACCTTGATCTCCCTAGAAATTGATGGGTGAAAAAACACATTTTGGTGTACTTGACTGTGTTTGTGTTCATTTGTTGTTCAAACTTTGAATGTCTAGTCCTTCAAAGGTTAAAGGGATTAGAAACATACTATAGAAAAAGTTAGAGGGGGATACTATTTGCAATCTTATAGAATTTATTAAGATTTTCTATTCTTTATGCTACTAGTAACAATTTATTGAAAATTTTGAAATGTTAAAATCTTATATTCTTGAAAGCTATGAACATATTAATTGAATATTTTGAAACATGTAATTTGTTTATTCTACTGACAACTAGTTGGTTTGTACATTGATGTACATATAATAAAATTTATTTAATTTTTATATGAGGCTAAGTTGTACAACTAAAAAAATGACATTTTGAAGGCACACAAATAAATTTGCAGCCATGATTAAATTTGAAGCCTTTATTGTTTTGACACAATTTTGTGATATATTTTGATTCATTATGAGTTTGCCATTTTATCAGGGTTGACAAATTAGTACGTCCGCCCCAAAATAGCGTCCGTAACCCGGACGTCCATCCTCATGGACGGTAGCGGACACTACATCCTTCCCGCTGTCGGAAGGCGAACGGGCGGGGCGGACGGGGCGGACAGGTGGGGCGGACGGGGCGGTCCCAGCGGACGCTGTGTCCGCCGGGACCGCGAATGTCAGCGGACGCTACGGACACAGCGTCCGCGTCTGGACATCCCGGACATCCAACCATCCTGTCAACCCTGCATTTTATTGCCACTACTTTGGGGAGTGTTGCTATAATATAGCATATACCATAGTTTTTGCATTGTATGCTTTGATCCTGTGTTTCAAAACCACTAACCATTTTTGTAAGTCATTGGAATATACATTTTTTTGTTGAATAATATACCATGAAATTTTAAATATTGAAAATAAGTATTTTTTAATGATGGAAATTCTTCCTCCAACAAAATCTCTTATTCAAAAGAAAGAAATTCTTTTGACATGCCTTAAGAGGCTCTTGTTCATTTGATGAGCAATGCAACTATCAATACATTTGCTATCACTTTCAATTATACATTAGAATTGTTCAAAGTTTGCCATCACCTTTAGTTCTAAAGTGTAGTCATTTCAAACCTAATACTTTAGATTTTGTCTTTAGCCAATTTATACTTACATAAACTCAAAATAACAACCTTTACATTGAAGTTGGTTTACACATTTGATATATAACAAATTCATTTAGAAAGTTGATGCCACATGTCTAAATTAGAATTCACAATTATTTGGCATTAATTTCCGTGCCCTTTTTTTTATATATATATTTATACTTACATCTATGATACGTTTGGGCTCAATTTCTTTTAAGTCCATTACCCATTATTTTGTGTGTCTTCATTTGCAATACATTAGACATGTAATACTTTGAATTTTTTCTCTTCATCTAAGATTTGAAGTCTCCATTTGGCTAGATCTTCTTTTTTGCAATATTATGAGTTTATAAAATCAAATTTTATTCATCTAAAATTTAAATAAATAAATTATTAATAATACATAAAATGAAATAAGTTAAATAAATTTATTTCTATAAATTTATAAATTTACAAACTAGATGTTTGTTGCTCATAGTTCTATTAGTTGGACTATAATTAGTGACATCCCATTAAAGATTTTAGAATTTTGAAATGTTTAGAATATAAAATTATAAATTATTAAAAGATATAGAAATGTAAATTTATAAATTTATAAGTTTGTAATTATTCCCTTCAAATTTTGTATTTGTATTATATCAAATTTATGAATTTTCTATAAAAAAATAATAAGCTATCAACATTTCAAAAGAAAAAGACCTATCATAATGGAATGAACTTCAAAATTTTAATACCTTGAGCATCCTAAATGAAACAATAAAATTCAAAGGGCTAGAAATCTCAAGCATTGGGATCAATGGGATGAAAATCATAAAAAAAATACAACAAATTTGAAATGGCTATCACCTTGATGGATATTACATGATAATCTAGGACAAAAAAACAACCATATGCATGGTGGAGACCAAAAAGCATCTCTTGTACATAGATGTCAAACAAGGCCTCAAAAAAATCGTTTTGTAAATGAAAGGGAGGACAAAATTAATACCTTCAAAATTACATTTTTTAGTTGCACATCTCAAATGGACTTTATAATCATTCTAAATTTCAAAGGCAAGTATCCTTTAAATGTCAATGCTCCAATCTAAAGGTTGCCATTGCAAATATGTAGTTGAATTATTGATAATTTTATTATTGATAGCTCATAAGAGTTTAAGAATTTGAAATTTCAACAAATCAAAATTCTAAAATATTTAATTTTTTATTAGTAGTAGTATGGAGAGAATAAAAGCCCTAGTTTATAGTTTGTGAATTTGTGGAATGTACATTTAAAAAATTTGAAAACCAAACTTCTAGTGTTCTAAGGTCTTAAATTCATCAAAATCCAATTGAAATTGCCATTTTTTATTGCTAAGATCCTTAAATTCATCTATAGAATCTTGCACTAGATTAGCATAAAAATATATGGAAGAAATTTCAAAATATTTTATTGAATAGATTGCAAGATATTTATATTTTAAGTAAAGAAAACATTTTTTGCACCTTGTGTAGTTAGATTATAAGACTTTGAATCTTTTTAGCTTAAAATATCTATTCTACAAATTTTGAAATAAATTTTTTTATGTTTGAATAATTGAGTTGAAAGTCTAGGAAAAAAATTCAAAAAAATGTACCTTGATTTTAATTATTTAACAAATTGTTAAATAAAAGCAAGTACAAGATTGAAAGAAAAATCAAAATGTTAATAACTCTAAAATGGAATTGCAACATACTAATCCCATTCACGAGATTGTTCTAAAAAAGCGTTAAACCTTGTGGAACTTTTTTGTCTTAATATTAAAAAAATTTGAGTTAAAAAAAAATCCAATACGTTATTTTTACAATAAGATATTGTGACTATGATTATCGACAAAACAAGCACTCCACAACTTTTACATACAAATTTAAATGGAATGAATCAAATCTTTCCATGTAGAATAAAAATATAATCTATGAGATTCAAGTTTTAAAATTCTTTATTTAAAATTTTGTAGATTTTTTTTATTGCTCAATGAGTTGATATTTGCACTTAAGATGGCATAACTTGTATTTCCAAGTGTTGATTGAAATAAATATTATATTACTAAATAAATAATGTATTTTCCATTTCATCAAAAAAATTCAAAAAATTGTGCCACAAATTGAGATCATAGAAACTTGCTTAAACTTTTATTTGTCTTTAAAGAGACAATGGGACTTTAGAGATTACAATTTTTTTTTTATAAAATTATAGAATTGTAAGTTTATAAATTCTTATTATTTATTGTTTAGTTCTTAAATCAAATTTTAAATTTGTAGATTTATAAGAATTGGATTTGTACATGCTCAATATTGTCAATTAGTAGAATTTAGCCGAGCAAAGGGATAAACTTCAAACAATTATGACTTTATGCATCCTAGATGAAGAAACACAGCTTAAAGGGCAAAAGACCTAATGCATTGTGGATGAATGGACATATAAATGAGTAGATTGGGCATTTACTTAATGTAGTTGAATTTTGAAATGGCTATCATGCCAATTAGCCCTTTTCTTTCTTGGCAATATGGTGCCAGAAAGCACCAATTGAAGAAAGTTGGCAAAAAAGCCTTTAGAAAATTTTCAAAAAAAAACTTAAGATGGCCGCTAGCGTTTATACAATGTGGCCATAATGCCCCAACTAGCCCTACCATGATCACCCCCAAACTTATTAGGCCATGTCCAATTTTGAAATTGGGATGCCTGATTGCCGCACCTTTGTCGTTGTTAGTGCATGAGGCGCCTCGGATCCCTCTGCCGTGTTGCCATTTCAGTTTCCCCCAGTCTCACGTCCATTGCCAACTTTGTTCATTGATTTGCAAAACATCCTCGCCAAATCTTCTCCCCCAACTTCGAATTCATCATTGGCTCATCTTCTACTCATCCATTGTGTCATTTGTTTGTAAAGCGAGAATCACAAACAATTTGAATTGGGATTCATTGCAAGAGGATTCAGGCGGCGCTACCATAGTGTGGAGGCACCATTCACATTGGGGAATTCAAACTTGCGATGGAGTTTACCCAATTTAGGATGTATCTTGGTTTTATTGCAATTGTTTGCTTGTTATTATGGGGTTTGGTATAGGAGGCATCAAGCATTTTGAGCCTATATTATTGTACGCTTGAATTGTTCTTTTCTTGGCCATTGCCTTCTCTGTTTTATAGTTGCAATGAATTCTAGATTGAAATATGCATGCATTGCATTGTATTTGCTATGTCAACTTTGTTTTTGATTGTACATCCTCTTGACAACACCATCGTTTAACAGATTGTCACCAAAGGTGGTTATCAATGTTGTAGTCTTCATACTTTAAGTCCCATGGTTTCATAGGCTTAATAGCGGTAGTTTTTAGTGACCTTAGAATTTTGTGTAAAGGTTTTTGCAAAGTTAAACTTCTACATGTTGGGCTGCAATGGGTGAAAATGTGAGGGTCCAGAGTTTCAAGACCTCCAATTGGAGAAAGATAGTAATGTAAGGAAAGACTGTAGACATACAAGCATTCAAGAAGAACCTGAACCGGATCAAAAGGAGATGAACTCAATTTTGGTAGCTTGTGCATTTGTTGCAGCTCATGCATCTGCTATAGTTTGTCCAGGCAATGTAATTTGTGTAGCCAATGTAGCTTGTGTAGTTGCACGCAAGCCAACCAAAGAGGCTATTCTTCACTGACGTGACTTGAAAGGCAAATTGGTTTGCAAAAAAGATAGCATAGCTCATCGTAGTGCTTGAGAAAAAAAATCTATTGTGAAGTTTTTCCAAAGGTTTATGAAACTTTAGCCATCCACAATTCCCATATCTTGGAGTAGAGTCTGCATCATTATATCCTAATAACACTAGCTGTGCAGGTGCTTCACAAAGCATTTCATTGAACTTAGTGTCTGTAGACACTTAGCTATTAAGCAATCCTCTCATCCAATTACAGATGGGGAACACCGTAAAGTTTTATTTGATTTAGCAGTAGCACATGAAGTTCATTGTGAATTGAGAGACAATTTGGTACACATTTCTAATGGAGGAGAAGAGTTAGAATCCAACGAGGACTTCCAAGAGATCTCCCCTTCAGAGAAGAAGGTGAAGGTTGACTGTGACCAAATACGATGATTCCAAAATAAATAGGTTGCTAAATTAGTTTGGGCTAAGCCAATCTAAGGGATTGACTCATTGACAGCTCTATTCACCTTGTAAAATGCAAAGTATATTCTATGTTTGATAAAAATCCAAAGATTTTGGGCCCAAAGTGGGATACTCTATAAAATTATGAGGGGAGGAGAAAAGTTACCTTTGATATGCCTAAGTACAAGGTCAAAAAGAGAGAATGGTATATTTCAAAAACAAGTCGGCATCAAATCAACTTAAGGCATTTTGTTGCTAGGCAACCAACCTTTGTGCTACAACAAGTTAACAACACTATGTCAATGGCAAGCTCTTAAAAAATTATGCAATTTTGCACAATCTTCCAAATTCTAGTAAGTGACCACTCTATGTTGGAGTATAAAGAAAGGCAAGCATTATATGCTTTCCTTAATATCCCTAACCTACCATAAATGCATTGGAGTGATACTTCTAAATGGCAGATGCTCATTGTTTATACTATGAAGTCAAAGAAGCTATCAAGAAAAAATTATTTGCTCCCCACTTTGTGACTATCACTTGTGATGAGGTAATAACTGTGGATAATGGGAGCTCGTTGTGCATCCATGCATACGTGGTGGAGAATTATGTTAGAATTCTACTTTTGATCTCCTTGTAGCACTTAATGGAAAGAGCTAAAGCAAATAAGCTCACCTTAGTCATCATGAAGGCCTTATAGTGTAGTGGTGTGGGCGCTTTATTCCCACCCTTAAATACAGCATATACAACTAGGTTCTAATTGTTTTTGTTATAGTAAAATTTTAGTGGGTGTTTAACAACATGTAATCTAGTTACGCCTTCCAAGCAATGGATCTTTTGTTGTTATTCTACCTACACTTTCCTTAAGTGATTGCTAACCAAATTCAAAGAGTTAATGAACAAGGGCCAATCTTGGCTACAACAACCAAAATTGGAAGCCAATGAGGGTTAGTCAAGTAGAAAGTTTGAGTAGCCTAAGTCATAGGATTGAATTTGACCTTTCCAAAATGATAAAGAATTTTGATTTTAATTCAAGTCTCTAGTTGGTAATGGTAGATGAAGTTTGGTCCTAAATTTAACGTCTAAAACTTCATCCGTCAATTGCTAAGATTCTAGCTATTGAAATTGAATGCGAATTTTGAGTTGTTTTATATTCTAAAATCTCTACCTAAGTTATGAATTTGACTTAATTTGGTCAACTTTGGTTGACTTTCATCCAAATCCCACTTACTTTTGTCTAAAACTTCATTCTACTCTAATTCATTTGATATTCATTCAATTCTCCTTGTTAAATTGGTTTTGGAATCCTAAAAATATTTTCTTTAAGATTCTATCCTTAATGTACCCCTTAGTTGTCTTTTAACCTTACTTGGTGATTCTTTTAAGGATTCTTACTGCTTAGGATAAGTTTGGGTTTTACTTTTATTTTTATGGTCAATTATCATTGCCTTTCTAAGTTCTACTTTAACTTTTTTCAAAAGGTAAAAACTTCTTACTTTTGACTTCTTGAATAAATGTTATTTACGAGAGAATTTTGACCGTTGTCTAGTTCACTAAAATTCTTTTGTAATTCTTTTCCCCCTTGGAATTTCAAAATTACTCTAACTTTCACCTTTTTACTTCTACTTTGACTCTAGATGCTAAATTTTTTTAATATTTTTTAAAAGATTCTTTTAGATGATTTTTTAATTTTTCATCCAATTCTATGTTTTTTCATCCAAAGATGAATTTTGGTAAACTTCTTTTACTATTGTGATAAAAATCTTTCAAAAATACTATGGTAAATTTTCAACTACTTTTAAAACCTATTAGTTAATTTTTCCAATTACTATGGACTTACTCTAATTTCAACTTGAAACTTTAAGAGCCAAATTCTATTTTAATGGTTTTTAGTAAAAATGGAAGAAATGGGATAAAATGTTTTAGTTACTAACCTCTTCGTTAATTCCTTCTTTGTTAAATGTTGCCGCTATGTTGTCAATTGCCTGTTCCAACTCCATCCTCAATGTTCTTGGTTTTTGTTGATTTTGTAAACTTCTTTTAGACTTAGGGATGTCCTAAGCTTTGTCCTTTGGCCAATTCTCTTTTCTTTTTCTTCCCCCTTCTTTTAAATGTTCTCTTTTCTTTTGTAGATATTTTCTAAAAGAATCAAATCCTATCAAATCTAATGCTAATTTTTGGCTAATTGGCTTGGAATCAAACAATACATTAAGACAACACTTGCTTGACTTCTTCTAATAACTAATCCTAGAATCTTTCCAAAGGTCAATTATTCTTCTTTTTTGTTTTTTCTACTTGTCTTGTGAGAAAAATTCAAATTTTCTATTATTCCTTAATGGATGGTGACTATGAAATTTGGAACTCCTTCTTCTCTCCAAATACTAATGACAATTTTTACATTAGTGTGTTTGTGTCACAACTCCAAGTTGTATATGTTTTTGAGAACTTGAGTTCGTATTTGTGAGGTTTGGAATTGTTGTAGACAATTTGGATGAGGATCCCAAACCTTGCAAGTTGCCTACAATGTAGAGGAATTGGGTGGACCTGGTTGCTAGCCCCCTAGAGTGCAAACTCTACATGAGTTGGCTTGGATGAGCTAATAGCTTATCAAATTGTATTTTGAATATTGGTATGTTAACCACTAAATGCCTAAGACACCAAAATATGGTGTTTGCAAAACTTTGAAGTTAAATAAAACCTAAACAAATTTCTATTTTTAAAAGTTTCTATTTTTGAAAGATTCTTCTTGAAGTCTAGTTTTAGCATTAAAAATCCAATCTTGAAAAAAAATGAGTATGATTTTTCTATTCAAGATTTTGTGTAAGGATACCCACTGCAATCTAGACTTTCCGTAGTATTGAAGGCTCTTGGAAATGAGCCTCAAACACACTAGGACTTAGACGAAAAATCACATTAGAAACTCATTTAAAAAAATTGTGGAGTAGATTTTGAGAAGCTATAATTTAATTGAGGTTATGCATGTTAGGCCCTTTAGCCTTATATTTTTTTTGGTGACCAACTTTTTAGAATTGATATGCAAAAAATGAATTGAAAAATTTTCATAGATTTAACACCCTCATGGTCAAACGTTATAATTTTCCAACTCATAAGTGATATTGTTGTATTTTCTTTTCCTATGTGATCTCTAACATCTCTAGTTTGAATTTTTATGGTTACAATTAAAAAAAATTGATACAACTTATCAAAATGTTGGCTGACATACATACATAAATTTTCAATATGTATGTATGTCAACCAAAATGGTTAATGTGCTAGCCTTTATTGGATTCATTTAGCCTCATTGGATTGTACTGCGCTTATTAGGTTGAGTGCTAGATCGGTTGCCCTTGCGGGTATTAACTACCTTATTAGGTGAGTGCTAGGTTGTGTTGTCTTTGAGGGGTTGTTTGTGCCCGGGTATCAGTTGCCTTATTGGGTTGAGTATTGGGGTTGGTTGCCCTTGTTGGGTTCATTCAACCTCCGGGTATTGGCTACCCTTGGAGAATATTGGTTGTCCTTATTGGATTGATTCTGCCCACTAGGTTGTGTTAGCCCTTACGAGGTTGATTATTGCCCTTGTTGGATTCGTTTGGCCTCTGGGTATCGACTATCCTTATTGGTTGAGTGTTGGATCATGTTACCTTTACTAGGTTTGTTCAACCTACTAAGTTGTGCTGGCCCTTATTGGGTTGAGTGTTGCCTTTGTTGGGTTTATTCAACCATTGGGCCAGAGGTGGTGGCTGACTTAGGGTACTAGTAACTTCAATTCTTTGGGTTTAAACTCAAAGAGTTGATAAATTAATGGTTGTTGCTTGCCAATACTAGGGTCTCCTTAGGAGACCCTTTAACTCTAAACACAACTTGGAAAAATCTATCAAAAGCAAAGCTTTGTAGTCCGGGTTAGGCCCGAATTTATAAAGTTTTGAAAAGAGACTAGGAGAACTAAAGGGAATTGGAAATTTTGGCGATAGTTTTGCTATATGGGGATTTGGGATATTAGAACTATAGCAACAAAATACTAATCAACAATGTAGAGATTGTTCTAAGGTGATAGCTTCGTCGTATAGTAGTATATCACCACTTTCTCACACCAAACACAAGAAAGTTAGTTGGAAATTTATAGTTTTTGGTTGGGACAAAATAAAAAACACTTTAAAACCACAATTTGTGGGACTTTGGAGGATTGCAACAAATATCACCTCCCAAATGACTCAATGACTCACAAAAACCACAAATTGTGGGAGAATTCTACTAGAAGAATTCAAGGGGAGATTTGCAACAACAAAGTTGTGAAATCCTTCTCCAAAGAAACCTTAAGTAGAATTGGTTGGTACTTGACGCAATAATTGATAATTCGTTGGACTAAACTACTCAAAAGCGTGAACAAAGATTAGCAATACTCAAAGGGACCCCAATGTCCTTTAAATTAAGTGGAAAACATACATGAAGTTGTAGAATCCATGGGCAAATGCTCCAAATGCATGAAAAAACAAGAGTTTTTTGGCCAATGCCAAAAATTCCAACAACGTGGTCGCGTGTAGCCAAACAAAAAATAAAAAGGGGTGCAAAGAGAGAGGATATGAGGGCCTTTTATAATTTTTTGAGGCCTCCAACCCCTCTCCAATTACCTACATCTACTCCCATGTAAGTCCAAATTAATCTTCAATCAAAATTCTACACTACTGTTGTGGTTGTTCTAACTTTTGGAGAAATGCTCCAATTGTCAAACCAATTGTACCATTGTCTTCAAAAGGCCCAAATTAGTATGAGGGTTTGTTGAACTCCTACTTTCCAAACTATTTTACAAGCAAAATCCAACAAATTGCTAGCTAGTGAAAAGGTAGAAAATCCAAATATTGGAGTTTGCCTTTTCTCAAGGTTTTGACTAGCCTAGGTTGTCTGGAAGGCTTAAGATAGTAAAACAAAGAGTTTGACTTTACTCCTTTTGGACATCATATACGCTTGGTAAGCCAGTCAACTCATCAAATGTTATTGAAAATTGTTAAAATCTAGTATTGCCACCAATTCTTGCACTTGTTGGTGTCGGAATGTCTTGAAATTTGGTCGGGCACTTATTTAAGCTAAAACACACTACTTTAATTTTTAATGAGATTTTACTACTATTTGGATAATTTCTATGAATTTTCAATCACCGGTAAATGAAGTTGACTTCTCATGGAGTCATCTTCTGTAATCTAGAAAATTATGAAATTTTTTGGACAACCTCTAAGAAGTCCCCAAATGCCAATTTCAAGTTTAAATGTTTATTTGCATTAAATATGGAGAGGTCCAAATTCTTTACTTCTTGATTTAATTCCTCCGGGGAGGAATCATTTTCGTACGAGGGAATCTTCACGAGCCAACTTGTTGTTGAGCTCCTAGCATGCCTTTACGCTAAGAACATCTTTCTCCAGCCTTTAGTGCGCGTCCTCGTAAATTGATGGATTTGAATAAATCCAATAATAATCTAAAATAAGGGTCTTCTTGAACTTTGTCTACTAGGGTTCAAATCTATCTCAAACTCTTAATCAACATACTAGACACCTATTTAGATACTAGAAATGGTAAATGGAAGTGCTTAGAGCACTTCCGGACTTTCGGAAAATAATACACCGCAATTGTAGGGACTTCTATCAATACAACATTAATACACTTTTTAGATCTTTTGGATCGCAAAAGGCTATAAGGAATGAGCTAAAGCAAAAAAAAAAAAAAAAATTCCAAGGCCTAGGTGACAACTACTAGGCTCACAAGTGGTGATTTCACTTTTGAAGAAATATCAAGAAAATTGGTTTGTTTTGGTGTTGATAGTGTGAACACCTTCCAAGGCATTTGGAATGGAGTGATAGGACAAATCAAAACAAAAAATTTTCCTTTTTGCACCAGGGCCTAGTGCATGGCCCATAGATGCAATTTGGCAACTAAATCACTATCAACCTTACCTATATTTGTAGTTGTTGAAGAAGTTATTCAGAAAACTCATTCATGTTTCAATAAAAGTCCACAACAGTTGTTTGAGTACCAGAAACTAGTTGAAGTTATGGAAACCAAAGGATTAAAGCCTCTTCTGCAAGTGTCAATTCGTTGGGTGTTGTTGCTAGAGCCATTAAGGAAGCTGCTAGTGGAATATCGAACCTTGCTGGCGAAGATGAAGGTTGACATTGGGAAGAATAACATTGCCAAGGTAAGACTATGTTCATCATGTTTGTTTGGTCGTCTGTTGAGGTGAGGACATATTTGTCATGTTCGTCTGGTCATGTGTGGTCAAACCATATTTCCTTGAAGTGTCCGATTAGAAAGTAGACTTGAAATTTTACTATTTCAACATCTATATTGTCACTAGATCATTTGTATTGGATTCAAATTAAGCGTTGGATTTTAAAATGGATTCATTTCAGCATCTATATTGTCACTCAACATTTGTATTTGCAGTGGTACCCCAAATTTAATGGATTTTGTCATTGGATCCATTTAATAGAAGTTTAATGGATTATGTTGATTAATTGATATTTCAATGTAGTGGTACCCCAAGTTTTTTGGTACCTTGACGATAGTCTGAATTGCTTAATTTTAAAATCTCAAATGTCTAAACCGCCA
Organism: Pseudoscleropodium purum; assembly: GCA_963969395.1. Lineage (NCBI taxonomy): Eukaryota > Viridiplantae > Streptophyta > Bryopsida > Hypnales > Brachytheciaceae > Pseudoscleropodium > Pseudoscleropodium purum. The sequence continues at coordinate 22,744,388 of OZ017797.1, forward strand.
TATTGCAAGTTCAGGTTTGTGGTTGAAATTCAAACCATGCTTTAGAATTCAAATCTTCTAGATCTTTATGTTGGTGCATACTAGTTCACCAATTACAAATGCACAACTTCTGAGTCATTAGTTTACAAAATACAAATCAATAACTTACTAGTGTAGAATTTGTATACAAACTTGAAGAACTTCTACACTAATACAAGTTTTCCAATTTTGTAGTAAAATGCCTCAAAATGGCACATGGAGTGAAGAGTATAGCTTTGGCATAAGGACTAAAATGATGCAGACCTACAAACCAAGGACAATACTTGCAGTATTGGTTCACCAATTACCAATGCAAAACTTCTAAGTCACTAGTTCAATGTGACCTCAATTGTAAATTCAATCATGAGGGTGCTCAGCACGGACTTGGAGGCAACAAGTGGTGGTGGATGTCAAATCACTTGTCGATCACTACATTGTTGATGAGTGCTTTGTTGGACGTTTTTTTCTTTTTGCTAGTTATTCATGCTAGTTATTTATCTTGCTATTTGTTTTGCTAATCAAGTAGTTATCTTGCTAGACATTTTGCTTTCGAGCCTTAGTGGGACATTTTGATTTCCAGCTAGTTATTCATGCTTGACGCTTTTGTACAAGGGCGGGATGTTCAACTGTAATTACGTAGCAAGCTACTTTATATATTCATTTGATCTCATTGATGAATTTTGGAAATTTAATGTTCTATTATGCAAACACCTAATCTAAAATTTGTCTTGCCTTTTGCAGAAATGTCTAAGCTTGTTGTTAGATCCATACGCCCTCTTGAGCATGATGGCATTCATGCCGCTTTTATAAACAATTGACTTAATTGTAACCTTCACTCAGAAACGCAATGTATACATTTGTGATTTTGTTGCTATGTTGAAAATTGCAAAAGGCCACACTACAACAAAACCTGCATTTTATAACTACAAAAATATGACTAGGGTGACTAGCGACTAGTTGCAATCATATTCTTGGAGGCCAACATCTTGGAAAAAAATATGACTACAAATATGATTGTTAGTCATATTTTGGCCTTGTACTTCATAGGTGTATAATATATGCCCATTAGAAATAGCTAAATACTTCATGGGAAATAGTAGGGAACATATTTGGAGAACATCTAGTCATATTTGTAGTCATATTTTTGCATTAGTCATATTTTGTAGTCATATCTTTTTGGTAGTGACATTTTTTTTGTTTTAAAGTAGCCCAAGGAAAATTTGGGTGGTATACCTATTTGAAGAGCACCTATTCATATTTTTGCTTGAGTCATATTTTATAGTCACATTTTTTTCATAGTCATTTTTTTTTCATTTTTGGATAGCTTAAAGAAAATTTGGGTGAAGAACATGTTTGAAGAGCATCTAGTTATATTTTTGCTTGAGTCATATTTTGTAGTCATATTTTCTCCTTTGGGGGTAGCCTATGGAAAATTTGGATAAGAAACATGTTTAGAAAGAACTTAGTCATATTTTTGCTTTAGTCATATTTTGAGGGGGAGTCATATTTGTAGTTACATTTTTTCAAAGTTATTTTTTTACTTTTTAGACAATCCAAGGGAAAGGGGGACATTCTAAGATGGTCCTCTAGTATTTTGGCTATAAATCTCATTTCTTAGGGTGTAGGCGTAACTTTATTTCATAACTACTAAAAAGTTGTTGTTGTATATTGTGCCTATTATAGAAGTTGTGTTTAAAAATTTGGGGTGGCATCTATTTAACTTTTAATTAAAATTTTTTAATTTCTCATAAAGTTTACAAAGGAAGTAAAGAAAAGTGAAACAATGAACAATATGAGACAATAGATAGATTCATTCCGGGCCTATCTTGTTGAAAAGGACTGAAAAAGGGTCTCAAAATGCTTATTAAATGTGTTTTGATGCTTTATAGCAAGGTTTTTTGAATTGTAATATATATTTGGTAAAAAAGAGAATCCTAAAAAGTATTGGTTCAAATATAGAGATTGTTGATTTTTTAATCAACAAGAACTTAAGGAATATTGTTTAACAAATACATTAGGTCATGAAGACATAATCACACGTCTAATTTGTACACTAATAGATTAGTTGCACTGTAGATTGACTAATTATGTTGGTTAATTGTCATGGACAAGTTAAGAGCTAATTAGATTGGTTGATACAAAGTGAAATCTAATGCATTTAAACTAGCAAAGTAGACCAAAGATTGTATGGTTTAGAAAAAACACTTGAAGCCTGGAAAAAATCTAATTTAAAGAGAGAAAAAAGAGTGAAAAAAATCCATACTTGAGTACCTATAGAGCAAGAGCAAGTGAAGAATGCCATCTATATTCAAAGTCTAAGTGTTTGAATTAGAAGTATAGGTTCCCAGTTGCTACTTAAAGCTTCAAGTATAATTAGGAAACTAAATTGACCCTCTTGTAGAATTTTGACTTTGTATTAAACAATGATTGTTGATTATAATATACATAATTGACCAAATTAAATTTTAAGGTCTTTAATATATACTTATTTAGTACTTATGTAGATTATGTCATTACAATTGTTTGATTTCTAGAATTACTAAAAATCAATCAGTAGTAATAGAAATCAAAAATTGCAATTCTAAAATAATTCAAGAAAAGAAAAGAAATGAAAAAATATAGAAAAAAATTTGGAAAAATTCAGGAGAAAGAAGTAGAAAGAAATAGGTTGAAAGAATTTATTTTTATCACAAATAGAATTTATATATCCCATTGTAGAAATTGTTATTTAAATTGTATACAAAGAAATAAAAAAATACAACAAAAATGAATTAAGGCAGGCCTCATGATACAATTATAATATGCATGTTAGAAAATGAAGATGAGGTGGAAATGGATTCCAAGGCATATTCTTGAATTTGGCAATTTGTTATTTTATTTTGTAGAAATCATTAGAAATTACATTAGAAATTAGAAGTTTAACTCAAATGTAAGAATTTATTAAAAACTAATTTTGAATTCAAAATCATTTAGATAATCTTGAAAGGTTTTCAAGAACATATTACACTTTTAAAAATGGAAAAATATTAAGGAAAATAGATTATAATGAAATCAAATAATTAAGAGCGTTAATTTTAGATAAAAAATATTGAAATTCATCTAATTCAAGTTAGAAAGGAACCTTAAATTTTGATGACATTTATAGTTCAATTTTGAAAGTAAAAGTTAATTTAGACTTATAGGCTAGAAGAAAATATATTTGATAAAATATTGAAAAATGAATAAGAGATAGAACTTCATCTAATTATCCATCCATAATTTTTGCTAAAAATATGCCATTATAAAGATTTTATTATTTTTGAATAGGCATGTATCACTCTCCAACTTAAGCTATGAAAAAAAATTTCAACTTGAATTTGGACGTCTAGAGCTTTGGCTTAGATTGGCCAGTACCATCTAAACCACCTCAAACTTCTAATTTTTATATTTTTTGCCAATTTTAATTAAAAAGTGAACCACTTATAGTTTATCATTAGAAAAAATTTGTTCATTGTTAAAAATGCCAATTGAATAATATTTAAATACCAAACTTAGAACTTAAAGCTCAACATTAAAGAACATGGTTGTGCATATTTCATCTCAAGAATATAGTTAAAACACTTACATGTTATATACTAAAGTTTGTTTATTTTTTAGAAAGGTTTTCAGTAATGTTATACAAGCCACCTTTTAGGGGGTCTTTGTAGGCCCTATAAAAGTCACAAAATTATTCATATGAAGATTGAGGGCTTTGAGGTTCATTGTAGGCATGCGTATACTTGTATTGTGATTAACCTCTAAAAGCCCAAGACTATATTTTCACCAAAAATGCTCTAAAACTATCATTTCTATTGCAAGTACCAAATTTTATAGAAAAACAACATTTTTGAACACATGTAACCATAGGATCTTGTAGTAAACTAGTCTGAAAAGATGTACAAAAAATCTCAGAAAATTTCACCATGTAGATTGCAAGATATTAGCATTTAAAGTGACAAAAATCTTATTTTGGCCTTGTGAAAATATAAGCAGCTACACTTCACAAGGTCACATTTGTGTGAAAAAATATCCAAAATGGTTGCACCTCTTCAAATTCATTCTTCAAGGCAAGTTGCCTACATGCTTGAAAAACTTCAAATCATTTAGAATTGTACAACATATAGAAAAAGTATAATAAGTAGAAAGAAATAGAGAATGAATCAAAATACTAAATTGTTAAGAATTTTATTATGGAATTGAAAAATGTCAATTCCAACGGCTATAATTTTATAATAAACAATCTTCATCCTATGATTTTTTTTTTAAATATTGAAAATTGAGTTAAATAAAGGACTTCAAAGTTTATTTTAGAGTAGAGAATAAATAATTGTCTGCAAATTAAAACTCTTCATAACTTTCATTTCATTAATCTAAATAAAATGATTCAAAGCTTTCGATATATATATATATATAGAGAGAGATATACATATATAAATATATATATATATAGAGAGAGAGAGAGAGAAAAAAAAAATCAATTTCAAATTTTATTTCTTAAAAAAGTGATTTTTAAGAATTTTTTTGAACTACCCCGCGTGGCATCAAAATTACATATTATGCAAAAACTTTTTAACTATGAAATCAAAAGTTATGAAAATTGTTGGACCTAAAAGCTACTCCTTGAACACATGTTTTGTAAAAATTTCAAAGAAAGAAAAATTCCATTCACAGTGAACTGCTAAAAATATCTATAATGCTAAAAAAATGGTGCTTGGATCTTTAGGGTTAAGAGATGGTTGTCTTATATTCTTACAAGGATATACTTAGACTATAAAAACATAATTTCTTGTTTTGCTTCAAAGATGCTTTTAAATAGAACCTCTGTTAAATATTTTCACTGCCACATATTTTTGCACATTTTTTGTAATAATTGTAGGTGCTTAAAGCCTTGCAACTTCCTTTCAAGCATTTTGTGGAGTTGTAGTGCAATATGTATTCACTTTGGATTAAATTTGATTATTAAAATAGCTTAGTTGCTTAATATAGTCATATTTATTCAATTGCATGATTATGTCAAGTCACATATCTAGGACAAGTCATGTACATGATTAAGGCAAGTTACATTATTAGGGTTTTCAAACCCTAGCCACCACTGATTTAGGGTTTTGAACCCCTAGCCGTAATTTTTTATATCTCTTCTTCAAAGTGCAACATTTAGCTATTTTGTTTCTTTTTCTTTGCTTCTTGTTGTCTCTTAGGTTGTATTGCCTCCTAGATCTTATTTCTTGCTAATTATTAACTCTTTCTTGTTGCTTTTTGTTGTATCTTAGGTTGTGTTGCCTCTTAGTTCTTGTTTCTTGTTACCTATTAGCTATTTTTTCTTATTGTTTCTTAGTTCATGCTTCTTATTGCCTCTTAGTTCATGCTTCTTATTGCCTCTTAGTTCATGCTTCTTGTTCCCTCTTAGTTCATGTTTCTTCTTGCTTCTTAGTTCATACTCATTATTTTCTCTTGTTATTTTTTGCTTCTCGTTGAATCTTATTTCTTGCTTTTTATTTCTTTTTGTTACATTTTAATTTTTGCTTCTTTTTGCATGTTACCTTTTAGCACTTCCTACCTTTTGTTTCTTGTTCCTTCTATCATTATTATTATTCTTTTTTCTTGTTTATTTGTAATTTCTAAAGATGTAGTAGTTATAGTGTTATTTTTTCCTCTTATTTATTTCAAATTTCTAAAGATATAGTGGTTATGACTTTTTTATATTCTTAAATTTATATTACATATTTTGTATTGCCTTCATTAAATCTTTGAAGGTTGATCTAAATTGTTCATTTATTGAAAATTAACCTCTTTGATTGTATATGTAGGCATTGGAAGCTAGAATGAAGTTATTGAAGGTTACTTGCAATACTAAAGAAGCAACATCTTCACATCTTTGTAAGAAATATAGGTCCTATAAGTGTGCGGAAATATACATTTATAGAATGTCATTGTGATATATTTTGTATTAGTGATTAATAAATGTCATTGAAAAGAATCACAATCTTTTTTGCATTTTCTTTCTTCAATGTGATTGTCTTTTGTGCATTTCAAAAATCAATCACATGTACTTGTTTTGAATTTGATGAACTCTTTTATTTAATTGCTAAACCATGTTGGTACATGACTGCAATACATCATGTCTATTTTGACTGTGTGGAAAATGTGATAGTAGTTCATAACATAAGCTATTATAAATCTTAGTCACTCTAATTACAAACCACACATAAATCTTTAAAATGATGTTCTTACTAATCTAAAATATCATTTGCTTAAGTCATATTTCATAATATATCTTGGTTAAAGTATAATTGACTATAGTCACAAAATGCTCATTCATACTAAAAATGTGACTTTATATTTTAAAAATATGACTACACTCGATCATTAAATTACTAGTAGCACTCCGTAGAAATTGTCACATTAGCCAAAAATATGACTTATAATGGTCATATTTTACATCAACAAAAAATATGACTCACTAGAATCATTTATCACATCAATAAAAAATATAACTCACAATAGTCATGTTCCACATCAATTAAAAAATATGACTATTCAAAGTCGTATGCCATGTTGTTCAAAATATGACTACATAGAATCATATGCCATGTCAACTGAAATATGACTCACTATAGTCATATTCCATGTCAATGCAAAATATGACTACATAGAGTCATATGTCATGCAAGATTTTTTTTCTTTACTCAGGTAGCTGAAGAAAAAGTCGAACCTCCAAGGATAGTCAATATATACGCCACATTGGCAAAATATGGCATATTATACCCTCAATCTAGATGACTACAAATATGACTCATTAAAAATATGACTAGTGGGTAATGACTAGACCTAGTCATTTTGCGTGTCATCTATAGTGATTTTTGCAAGAGTCATATTTTGAAATATTATGACTCATTGTAGTCATATTTTGCAGTCATTGAACATCCATTTTGTTATAGTGCCAAATGTACACTTTATTTGTTGATAAAATCACAACATATGGTGGGAATGAGTTTTGGGCATTCAAGAATATTTTTGAGTACTCTCAGTCAAATCTACATGAAGTGGGTGTTGGATTTGAACAATGACTCAGCCCAATTGGTTTTTGTTGCAAATGGAGAGAAAGTATGGGCAATGCATCAAGAATCAACTCTATACATAGAAGTTTTTGCCACATTGGTGACTATTGTAAAGATAGAATATACAAGTATTGAACTTTTATCTTATTCATGTTCTTTGGCTTAGCACTTGTTAGGATGCTCTCATTAGTTTTAGAAGGTATAATGTTAATGTGAAGGCTGATTTGGAAGTTTTGAGGTTAAGGTCTTTCTTATAATTTCAATGTGGCCAATTGTGAAGTGACTCTATTTATCATTAATCTATTTGTCTTCATATATTGGTAATCACATTGTCCTTGGTCTCTACACGGGTAGCCCATCAATTGTTGAGGGAGTTAGAATCACAATTTCTTTCTCATTCAGTCATAGATGCTCTGGGTGTTGTTTATCCTCAATATTGGCTTCAAAATGAAGTAGAAGAATGTTTCCCCAAACATCTATTAATTCTCATGTCCTATTATTGTGAGCCAAAATTAATTGAAGTGGAGAAGGTAAAGAAGCTCATCCCACCTATACTTGACCGTTATAGATTAGAAACTCCAAAGGGTTTATTTAAATTAGCCATGGTGACCAATTCCAAAAAACACACGGAACTTCCTTTTGACCTAAATCCTCTTACCCATTTGTAGCATTACTTAGATTCGTGCATTGTTCTCAGAGTCAAGGTATTTGTAGAATATTACAAATTGGTTGAAATAACAATTGTCTAAGTCCTAGGGTCTATTGAAAATGAAAGGTGTTTCAACTCTTTGGCATTTTTGAAGAACAAGCTATGAAATGCCCCAAATATCCATTTGAAATGTGTTGTTGGCATGTACTCACAACTTGACTCACAAAGGATTTTCACATTGGAGACATTCCCATATGCTAATGCCTACAACCAATGGCTTGAAGCAATGGACCATCGATATGGACTTTGAGTTCAATTTTGAAGACAATAGAACATGGAAAATTGTGGAGTGAAAGAGCCATGCTTGATCTACCACTTCCTCTTCAATAGATGGGTCCTAGCTTGACCATTTGTGTCCATAAAGAATACCTATAAATGAAGTGGTTTGTTTTTTTCATTCTGAGCTACCATTCATACATATTGGATGTAAATTAGTGTATTTTCATAATGTCAGATGGTGCCTAATTGCATTGGGAGTAGAGACCAATTTGCCTTTTTTCCATTTTTTCTTAATTTTAAATTGAATCTAGGAAGTACCATATGACATCAACACTTCCAAAAATATTCGCCTTTTTGTCTTGAAAAAGTATAACTTAAGTGCCAAAATTTGTCTCCACCTTCAAAAAGTTGGTGCTACAAAAATCATCAACAAGTCAGACCATCGCCAATATGATTTAGTGACAAAATTTTAACCCTTGCTATATGGGCCTTAGGGCCGCTTCACACATGGGCCAAAGGTCGAGAGTCCGTCAGCCTCCACCAATCAAATTTAAAAAAACCTAGACTTTGGCCTCTCGACCCTTCATACAAGGTGGCACAATCCAAAGTCCGTTGCCCTCCCAACTACCTACATGGCAACCCAAGCTCCTTCGTGGTGATAGCCTTGTGACGGACTCTTGACCAAAGTTTGGGTCGCTACTTTGTAGCGACCCAAACTCTAGTCGAGAGTCCGTCAAATTTTACCATTTATTACCATTTATTGCTCATTTCTTGGACTCTCACCCAAATTTTGGCCACGAACTCCCACGACCTCTCGACTTGGTCGGCCCATGTATAAAGCGCTCTTTAGAAAGGTAGTCCAATAGAGCCAATTTGGCTTTTCCAAAACACAAAAAGGGTTGATGCGAGTGCAATAAAGTCAATGAATGACAAAAAAAAGTGTACCAAATGCATCATGGCTATATGCATTATTTGGTTTGGGGGCTTCAAAATTGAAAGGCTTCATATTGTGTACCTTAACCTCAAATGGCCCCTATGGTTGTTCAAAAAATGACAATTTATTGTATGTCAATGCAAAAATAATGACCAATCTAAACTTCATCCTTTCAATATTGCCAATAGAGTTCATAGAGGATATCTTGATTCTTTTCAAATATACCTTCAATGTATCAAGTTTATATATAATATCTTTAAAATATATAGAGTTATATATATTTGATTTCTTGAGATCATCAATAATTCTTTCTATATAGTTATTCTTTTATAGCTTAAAAAGAACTTCTACTTATAAATTTCAATACCATACAATTACACTTCAATTGTCTTGCTTCAAAAAATATCATAGGCATTAATGACAAAAAGAGACCATGGAAACTCAAGAGTTGACAAAAGGATTCTAAATTAAATAAAGGTAATTTAATTTGGAAAATTTGCCACACTTCATTTTTTATTCCTAAAATGTAGTTTTCAAATGATTAACTATATGAGGTTTTACATTTTTAGTAGAGAATGACATAATTACAATAGATGATTAAATCATCATTACTTTCTTCACATGATATAATTTTAAAACTAGCTTCATATTCCATACTTTGTGTCAATTTGCTCATTTAAAAATTGACTGTTGTGATTGTAATCCCTAGGTGCTTGAGTTAGAGATAGTAAAATCACTTATTCATTTAGATCATTGATATATTGATTGATTTTTTTTCAAGCTTGTTGTATGTAACTAATTAGGATTTTTTTTTGCTATTATTGGTAGAAATTTTGCATGTTTTACCTCATTTTGGTAGTTTATTCTTAATTTGAGTGTCCAATTGGGTCATTTTGTTAAGCTGTTGAGTCCAATTTGGAGTCTTTTTAATGATGCAGTGGATGAATGTCTAATAGGGTGTTGGGATGGTTTTGCCAAGTCATTGGTTTTGTGTCACCTAATCAAAATGTGAGAAGTGTGCTATCCAATTTGGTATAGAATTGTCAATTAGTAGTCAATTGAAATTTGAGTTCCAAGCTGGTAGTTGATGGTAGTTAAATTATCTTCTTCCCTTTTGGTAACCGCCAAATGATTCCTACTAGCTCCGTGTTTGTAATTAGTTTTGAATCCACTTAGAGAGAGAGAGAGAGAGAGCTCGGTGCATGTCCTAGCCCAATTGGTTGTGTATTTTTATTTTTTTGCATGTTTGTAAGTGAGAATGTGGTGATGGAGTGTCAAAGTGAATTTGTGATGATCTGTGAACTAGAAGTGCTAGTTGAATGATGTGATTGGAAGACCCTAGTTGGAATATTGTGGTGTAGTGAAGAACAAGGTTTTTGCCAAATTGTTAGATATTTCACTTGTTAGCTTCATCCTTCCAAAAACTAGCCTTTGGAGTGAGGGTAGTAGGGGGCATTGGTCCAAAAAAAAGCCTCGGTGAGAAAAATCTAGTTGGATGTGTTAGGGACAATGAACAATTTGTAACCATGGTTTGAATCACGAATTCAAAAATAAATATAAAAGTATTCTTAGCTAAATTGGTGCACTACAATGGATGTGTGAGTGCATATGTATTTGATATGGTGTGAAATTGAGAAATGATGTAATGTGAATTATAATTGTATAGAGAGATAGAATCAATTTGTTCATGTAGAAGTGAACTGTGAATCCTAATTGGAAGTTTGAGTGTTGTTGTAGTAATGTTTTTGGCTATAGAAACCCAAGTTGGATTATTGAATTAAGTTGAGATATTTTTATTTTAGATGTAGAACCTATTAGCACAGATTTCCTATTCAATCATCTCCCTTAGAATGAACTTATTATATTAATAGAATTATTTTTGAATAGGTCATTATTCTCCTTCAATGCTTGCTCAATGAATATTAATTGGATGACAAACTAACACTTTATTCAACATTCATCATCCACCTAATAGATGGTTGAGCATTTAGGAATCAATTTCAAACATAAAATTACAATTTTTTTAAAATAATTATGAAAAAATGATAAAAATGGATTTTTTTTACCTTGTCCAAAAATGTTATCCAAAGTTTAATTGAGACTATATAGCTATATAGTGATCTCTATGTCTTTTAGGAATAAGTAGAATACTTAAGAAGAGTTGTGCTTACAAAATTCATGTCCTTTTACAAGGTTTTATAAAATATGATTAATCCCCCAATTAAAGATCTTTACTTTTTTCAAGCATTTTTTGATGTTTTTATATCATTCTAATATTTTGTAGCTAATGTCTCTTTCTTTAATTAATTTTTTATGACAAGCTTTCTTTTCTATCAATCTAGTGACATTTCAAAACTTCAACTTGTTGATCATTCATTTGAATAAAAACATTTAGTTGGAAAACCATTGCTAAACAATTTCCAATACATTTTCAAGTCACTCTATCGTACAATCATCGCACTCTATAGGTTGCCTTTCATAACCATGAGTTCCTCAAGATCATTTCTTCAAATCATGTAGCATTCATCCAATTTTCTAGCAAAAGTTTATGAAGAAAAATGCCACTCCTCATTGCACATTTGTGAAGATAATAAGCTAGGCTTTCTATTCTTCACCTAGCCCCTAAAATATAGGGATGGCCACTTTGGGGGGAAACATCTACGCACTAATTTTTTTGGCATGTCACATGAAACTTCCACAATGCGCATTTTGTATAAAATCACCTTTACAAAGCCAGCCATAGTGAATTGACCCCTTCATTGCCCTACAATTTATCTTCATAAAAAACATTGAAATTTTTTATTTTCAACGCATGATAAAATTTGAAAATTTTGAATTCATATTTGCAATAAGAGGCTCCAAGCTAAGTGGGGGAAGTAAAGACTCAATCCAAATTAACCTTGAAGTGCTCTAATGTCCAATTTATAAACAACGAATAGATTAAAAATTATTATTTTTCCATTATAGTTTGGATGAGAGTCATTCTAATTTGTGGAGATACTTTATTAAGTTGTTGTCCTATCTAATGGTTGAATTTTGTGTTATTGGAGTGCATATTTTTCTAAAATTACAAATGTGGAAGTGCGTCAAGAGTTTGACCTAGACAAAATTGCATAGACTTTAGTTCAAAATTGGATTTAGAGAAACGGAGGTCTTAGATTTAATAAACGCAAAAATTTCAAAAAATCACAATATGAAGAAAAACTCATTTCTAATTGATTCTAACAAACTTTACTCAACAAATGACAAGATTTTTCTTGTTATTGAATTTTGAAGGAATTTTCAAATTTCTTTTTTAAAATTTATAGAAAAATATTGTTGGACCAATGGGTGGATTTGGTATTAATGGAGTGTATACATACATTAGTGAATTTAACCATACGAATGGAATCTAAAACTCAAAGTCTACAACTTTCATTTATATATCAATTTCACAATATTCTTTCAAATATAGCTTTTTAATGTTTTTTCTCAAATCGTCAATTCTATGGACGTTCAGGGGTTAAATAAGGGGTATTTTTTTAGAATTACCCTTTTTGCTGGGGCTATGAGGGGCCAATCCTCCGTGCCTTCTGCATAGGAAACCACTTGTCAATCCATTATTTTTCATCTCCAAGCCTACCAAGCCCACCCGAACCTAATCCCGAACTTCAGAAGAAGCCGCGCAATTACTTTCACTCGCTACGAAGACTCTCCGCAAGGTATCTCGGAACCAAGCCTAAGACACCCTTCATACCCACAAGCCACCCATAGCCCCGACCCACTCCGAACTACTCCCGAACCTCATGATGAATCTATTTCCACGGGGCTCCCATAGCCGCACGATGTATCAGCGTCCATCGACGGCGTTCGAGCGCTGAGTGACACCGGACCATATTCATTCCCGACCCTGACGGACAAGGGTTTGTTGTGGAGGAGGTCGCCCTGCTCCGCACCGTCTTCGCTATAGCCACGGGATCACCGTCATCATCGATCGGGAGCTCGGAACGGCCGGAGTCAGGAGCCCCAATTTCGTTGCCTGTGAGTCGCCACCTTCACTTGGAGCTTCTCGCCGCTTCTTATGGTTGGGTATCGGGGTTTTAATGGTTCTAGATTGCGCAATAGGTTTAATTCCACTTTTGGGAGTTTTTGGAGGCTTGGAGATGGTAGATTCTGCCATTCGTGGGCACTATTTCACACCGATTCGTTGGATATTAGGATTCTAGGGCCGCGGTGTTCTGGTTTAGATTTTTGACAGGGTTTTGGGGAACTATATGCGGAGTTTTGAGGTCGATTTTCGGTCTGCCGATCGTTGGATTTGTGTGTTTGTTTGTTTGTTTGTTTGTGTTTCTGCCCTATATCCACGGGTCCACCTTTGTTGTTGTTGTTGTTGTTGTTGTTGTATAGTTGTGTCACGCGGATTCTGAGGTATGATTCTGGTTTGCACTAATTGTGTTCTGTGTGTGGTTTTTTACATTTTTGGGCGGTTTGATCGTCGAATTTTGAATTTTTTTAGTGTAGTATGTTGAGAGCAGGTTCTAAGATGTGAATTTCAGGGCTTTGAGAATGGTGCAATTTTTTTGTCATCGGATCTGGTGTGTGCCCATGTTGCAGTGCAGCAGTTTGAAAATTTTAGGTTCTTAGTCGTTAGGATTTAGGGAATGAATAATCGATATTTTTTTTTTCTATTTCAGGTTTCTTCACGGTTTTCATCAGTTGAAATTGCAGACACCTTCTCGTGCTAACTTATCTCTTTGTTGCTATTTGAAAATGAAATTTCGATTTGAGAATGGCGTGTTCAGACCCTAATTTATAAATTATCGGGTCTCGATGTACGCGTCTCCATTGTTGCGATTGGATATCAGGGTTCGAGGAGGTCTATTATATAGTCCTCGTTTATGCAGGACTGGTGGATTGGTTGCGGGTTTCTGCAGTCGAATTTCATCGTAGTGTATTCAGAATATTCGTCTAGGAAAGGATCCTTTTAAAGGAGCTTTTATGTTGTTTGTACGATTTTTTTTTTGAGCTTGATCGGATTGAATGAAAGACTCGTGTATGCAGCGTATTCGTTTTCTCTGGAAGCATGATTGATTGTTCTTCGTCACGTTTCTGTAATCTCAGTTTCGTGTCTTTTCTCCTTGATGTGTGGAAACAGGGGAGGTGACCCGATGGTTGGATCAATTTGATCTGGAGATAAAAAGCTCAAGTAAATATCCAGGAACAGCTCCTGTGAGTACCCGGCAGCAGATGTGAACGTGGGCTTCACTGTACAGGAACTTGTTGTGCTGATGGATGACTAGGTTCTTAGGATAGGGAATGCGAAGGTACCACATTACGAATTTTGATTTTCGGGATGTGTATATGGGTTACTTTTGAATTGTTTTCTGTCGCTTGGTATATGCCGTTGTACGCTTTTTATCTTATACATGGTTTCGGTGAACCGCAGTTTCAGAAAACGGCGCTTGTGAAGGGGTGGAGTAAATTCCGTGACATCTTTGTTGAGTAAATCGTCTGTTTTGGCTCTGAATCGAGGATCAGTCATGGATGGCAATAAGGATGAAGGTTTGCGGTGCATGAGAATCGCAAAAAACGCGTTGGAGTCGGGTGACAAAGCCCGTGCCTTGAAGTTCCTGAAGATGGCCAAGCGCATATATCCAAATCCTCAAGTGGACGCTTTTCTGCGGGAGCTAGCAGAAGGAGATGAGCCGACTGCGGCGAAAAAATCTGACAGTGAAGCGGACTTTAAGCACCAGGCAGGTTCACAAGATAGTGAGGGGCGGGCTAATGGCATGCCTCGAAGCAGATCAAGCAACTATGCGGCTGAGGCGAATGGAAATGAGGAAAAGAGTAGGAATGGAATTCCTCGGAGTAGGTCTACTGCTTCAGTCTCTGACGCAACACCAGAACAAGTTGAGACTGTTCGTAGGATTCGAAAGACAAAAGATTATTACGAGATATTAGGCTTGTCAAAAACTTGCTCCGAAGGTGAAGTACGTAAGGCTTACCGCAAGCTCTCTTTGAAGGTTCATCCTGACAAGAACAATGCGTCAGGGGCTGAGGAGGCATTTAAAGCTGTCTCGAAGGCTTTCCAGGTTGCTCTACAACTTTGGTCTTCTGCCATGCCACGTGTGTCTTCATTTTGGATGGGGTGCTGGACTTGATTGTTTCGGTGACCATTCCAATAGAGTTTTGAGTTTATTGTGAGCTAGCTGCGCTGTGGATACCAAAAAGTTCTTGTTTTGAGGGTGTTGTCAGAGCTTTTTCACTTAGGTCTTGGTCCTCAAACTCTTTCCATTTGTTTTGCTTTGTTTTTTGAAACAGGTTCTTAGTGATGCGGAGCTTCGAGACAAGTATGACAGAGATGGGCCTGAGGAAGATATTCAGCAGGTTAGGCACAGACACACTGCCAGGCAGTACGGAGGTTCTAATGTTTACTATGAAGATGTGTTCGACGCAAATGACATATTCAACTCATTCTTCTTTGGCATGCAACAACCAAACGGTAACTTCCGCAGAGCTCATTTCGTAAGGACTCAAACCCCTCAGTACACACAGCGTGGAGAGGCGCACTCCATTAACCTCCTTAGCCTGCTACAGCTGCTACCAATTCTCATTCTGTTGATCGTTTCCTTGTTTCCATTCTCTCAGCCAGTCTTCAACTTGATGTCAGTAGCTCCCTATCAAATTCAAAGGAAGACTGCTGACCATGAGGTGCATTATTATGTCAAATCCCATAACTTTGACAAAGAGTACCCCCCAGGAAGTCCTGCCCGACGCAAAGTTGAAGGGCAGGTGGAGAGTGAGTATAGAGACATACTTGTACAGAATTGTCGAATGGAGCTTGGTATGAGAAGATGGGGTCAATCGTCGGAGACTCCTAATTGTGATAGGCTCGAGAAGTTTCAGAGGTCTTGATATGTACATGTATGCCCCGTCTTCCCCAGCTAAAGAAACATCAGTTATGTTTGAGATTATTCTATATGACGCACCACAAAGTAAAGAGTACTTCGTGGAATAAAGTCAGTCTCGTGGATCCACTTTTTTCCATGTACTCATCTTAGCTGTTTTAGTACCTGACACTCATATGTCCAGGTTCCAAGAATCGTGCTTTTAACGTTTTAGAGGAGTGGATATTGTCACGGCCTATAGTCAGACCAAGAGAGGCTCTGGTTAAACTACATCAGTTGGGAAGGCCTTGGCTTACACTTAACCTTGACCTGGAGAAAACATCATGTACACAGCTTATTGGAAATTGAGGTGTTCTTGAGCAGTGCTCACAGTTCATGAGTAGGAAATTTATTTTTTTAATTATCTGGCTTATTTGATGGCTCAGCCTTTTTCAGTCTTTAGTTACTCCGTTTTATTTTTAGGCTTCAAGCGTCTTTCCAGTAGTTCTGACTGTTTGGATTCGAGCTTCTATTCTGGATATCTGTCTGCTGCGATTGACATATAAGCAAAGGTCAGTTTGGACGATCATTCGTGTAATTGATATTCTTTTGTTTCGGCTATCATTGGTAAGCCAGTGCTTAAGATTCTTAACTTTGCTGCGTTTCAGTCTTGTAGTGAGTTGCTGAGGAGCAAGGTGCTTGTAGAAATCTACTAGTATTTTGGTTCAGAACGGTCTTCTGAATTTCTACTAGAATTTTCTAATTCTTTTTTGCCAAGATGTCTCATTCCTTTTGATTGTGTTTATGTGGGTTTTGGTGCATGTATGTGGGCACAAGTGAGTTGGGGTTTCTACTTGCTGCTGTTGAGTTTGGAATAGGATAATACAACGATGTATCTCATTCTCAAGTCAGCATGATTCTGCTTCATGGTCTAATTCACTTTAAGGTAGGATAACTCAATTTTCTAGTGTGTTGTAATAAATGTAGAGAAAGGATAGATCTTTGTTGTTTGATGTTCAAAGAGATGAAATTGAAATTAGGATAGGGTTTTAGGAAATCTTTCTATTCTACTTTGACCTTGGAAGATTTTTTGTGTACAATTTTCAAGTTTTTTGTGGACTTCAACCAAATTGAGTAATAGTTTATCTATTAGTGACAAAAATCAAACCAATTTGACCAAAAGCTATTGATGTCAAATAATTTCATATTTTGGTTTTGGGTTATCTTATCTAAAGTAGAGGGACCTATTCCTAATAAAGGCCAATAATCATCCTATAGGTTGACTTATTTCCAACTATAGTTAGAATTTGTTCTTTTCTCCTTTTTAAAATTGGAACTAATAGATTTATGATACATCTTTTAAAGTAGTGAGTAAAAAAGTAGAAAGCATTGAGTAAGACAATAGTTTTTGAATGATCAGAATTGGAAAAGTTTAGAGATTGGCAATGGGTTTGACATTCTTTTTGCCTTTCAAAATTCATAATAATTACAATTCAAGTGATAAAATTACCAAAACTTTTGCAATCCCTATCATTTCTATTTTTGACCTCTAAAAATATTTGTTTCATTCTACACAAGTCCATATTATACCTAGAATTGCTTATTTGATTAATTATAGGTGGCTTGACCTTAATGTAGTCTTAAAAGTGTCATTCAAATTGAAAATGTAGAAAGATCTCTAATTATTGTATAGAACCTATATAATTGAAACTCAAATCAATTGAATTAGGTTATTGTTGGATTTGGTTTCAACTCCATTTGCCTAAATAGAGCTTGAATTGGAATCTAAATAAATGAGTGGGCCCAAGTAGATTGATTATTAAGTTCAACTAATTGTTTAGAGTGGGTGATTTCTTCTAATTGACTTCTATGTCCATTTTGATGAATGGAAGTAGATTACCAATCATAGGTCAACAACTATTTCCATGCTATTGTTTCATATTTATATTCTATTAAATAATTACAAGGAGTTAGTAAAATAAACACCAATATTCAAAGAGTTTTGAAATGTTGAATAGAATTTTTCTTCTTTTAAAAAAAATTCTCTTTCTTTAGAGCCTCAAAATGATAGTATTTTTCCTTTCAAATTGAATATCTTCTAGCAAAAAAGATATTGAATTAAAATTAAAATTTGAAAATTAAAGTTATTTTATTATATTGTAGCAATGACATAAGGTTCATTGGTCTAGTATTGAAATATGTAAGACTAAAGATTTATATAGGGAATTTCGTTAAAATGGTAGTATTCTGCTAATCTGGCATCTTTAGTAATTTAGACTGCATGGTTTAAACCATTTTTTTTGTACTAGAATCTACACTAGTACTAGATTTTCAAAAGCTACATGCCTCCTAGATAACTAAAATCTATATATATCTTAGATTTTTCAAATTGTTTGGTCTAATATCTATATGAATCATAGATTTATGAAATCTGCAAGTGACCTAGATTTTAGCAATGTACACTTGTTCAAGATGTCAAGGTGTGAAAATGGCATATGGAATACTGCCATTTTAATAAAATTTTCTATTTGTTCTTTAGCCTTGTACTACTTGAAGGTTTTTTATTAACTCCAACTCATTCAAAATTGAATTGAATTTGATTTTGAATGTTTGCTATAATCAAATAATTAAAGATAAGTTAAACCCAAGAAAACATGGCCTCCATGACTAGGGTAGTCATCAAAATATTTAAACCCTTGAATGACATAGTAGATATCTATGATAATTTATTTTGATATTGTATGTATTTTTGGATTTAAAAAAAATAATAAAGCACTCACTAGAAGTCAAGCTATTGTAGAAGACCTTCTCTTTTCCTACAAAATTTAATGGAAGACGAATAGTTGCATTTCTGTCCTATACAACAAGATTTTCTACCATTCATTGACTTGAAAATGGCCATGACATCATTTATGGGCTAATCAATAGACTAATAGCTAGGTGCATTCCTTGTTTTTACAATTAGCAATGAAGTAATCTCACATACTTTTTAGATACATGATGTCCTTACAAAATTAAGTGGTTCAAAATCACCACTTCACAATTACCTCAATTAATTTTGAAATGTTGAGCAAGTCACTATGGAAATCATCCTTTTTAGTATTGTGTGAATCATTTGTTTAAAAAAAAGTAAGAGCAATCATTGGAGGTTGAACTATTGTATGCCACATTTAACTACTTTTGGACTATTTAATGAATTATGAACTGTACGTCAACAAATCTCCTAAAAAAAACATCAAGAGATCTCCCAATGTTTTGGATGATCTCTTGATGACCATTTTTTTCCCTCTTGGTGAACATTATTAATTCTTGACTTTCAAAAGTCCAAAAGTAGTTAAATGTGGCATTTGTGCAAGACCTCCGATTTTCATACAAAATTTCAAAGATGAACATGTGCACCTCTATCATCCACCGGACACTTAGTGCCCATAGCAACTTTACAAGATTAACCATAAAAGGATGCAACCTCCTATGAGCAAGGTAGTCATAGATGCTCCAACTATTGAACCAATAGCGAGGTGCATTCTTCATTTCTACAGGTAACAATGAAGTCATCCAGCGGACCTAAAAGGTCAGCAGTGTCCTTACAAGGTTACTGACTTCTCTGTTGCCCTGAAAGAAACCTCTCAAGACTTGTAAATAAATACCTAAACTATTTCTGGGGGAATAAGCATGATACAATAATTATTCAACCTGCACAAATTGGGGGGAAATTTTGTGCCCCTGGTGAACTAGTGTCACAAGCAGTACAAGGGATAATCGATGAAGTTCTAATTCTGAACTGTACTGGCCCTCAAATGTGATACGTACTGTTTGCAAAACGCTCCTGACACTCAATTAGACACTGAAATGCCAATTTTGAGTGTCACCTACTCGAGACCATCAAAGTCCTGCACAAACACAACAGCGACAAAAACAAGCAGCTATGCTATGGGAAGCTCTACCCACGTCTATTTCATAAAAAAATCTGAACTTCATAGCAAGGGGACCTTCGATTCCCATGAATTGAGATTCCTCCGCAGTAGAAACTCTCGAATTCAAGCTTCCCCATGAATCATTTGTCACTACACATGAAGTTATTCCAAGTACCGTGATACTACCGCCATAGACGAACCTCCCACCCTCCCTACTCAAGAACGGTATGATAACGACGCAGAAGCTACAAAGCTGCTCAAGCTATGAAACATATTTTATAGTGTAGTTGCACTGTAGATGTGACTTAGGGACTGGGTTCAAAAACAGGATACAAAAGAACGTACAAGTCAAAACCTTCTCATTTCACTAAAGACGAAACCTATGCTAATGCAATGCCTTCTCCCCTTCATTAGCCAGCATTACCAACTCCGCAAACCACTCTAAAAAATCACTGATGCAGCAAATGACAAGTGGCCTCCGAATCTACTTAGAGTACGTTACACTCAAAAGAAAATTGGAATGTCGTAAAAACTACGGAGTTATGACATTTGCAAAGTTGTGAAAATCATGGTCGTCGATGTAAGCACTGCTCCGTTTTGTGGAAATGGCCACACCTGAAAACGGGAAGAGATCGAAATGATCATTCAAGCCCCGAGCTCACGACAGGTGCAACGCCCATGCCACCACCCCCAGCACGGCCCCACCCACCATAACCACAGGCTCCAACCACTGCAGCTGATCCACACTCGTAAAAGCCAGAATCCCAATACAAATCGACGTCTTCGGGAACGGACTCTGCTTGTACGCCCCCACCGTGAGGGCGAACACGGACGTGACGATGAGCCCGATCCCCGCGGCGTTCAAGCCCGGCAGAGCGCGGTCGTAGATGCTCCAGTTCCGGAACTTGGTCCAGAAGGGCAAAGCACCGAAGATGAGCATAATTCCGGGCAGGAACAGGCCCAGCCAGGCGATGACCGCGCCCACGGAGAAGAAGTAGCCGTGGTTGATGGCAAGGATGGTGCCTAAGTAGGCGGAGAAGTTGAACAAAGGGCCGGGGAGGGCTTGTTGCAAGCCCAAGCCCGCGTAGAATTGGGTGCTGGTCACCCAGGAATCGGCTGCATCGCGACACATGCCGTCGCCGGTACAGTCTTGCTTCACGAGGTCGGTGTAGAGCATGGGGAGGACCACTTGGCCGCCGCCGTAGATGATGGAGCCCGTGCGGTAGAAGACCACCCACTGCCAGCCACGGAGTGCAATCAAAACAGTAAACACATAAAATCTCGGAATGATCTCGTGTTGCAACTTTCATTCAGGGTTGGCAGACCTCCCACAAAGGAGTTTTAAGAGTTTACAGAATCTTCAATGCTTTGCTACTTGCGTGTACAACGCATCATGTGCTGTTCTCCACAACGAAGAGAATCTGGATTTGAGTTAACTGGTTCAAAATTCGAACACTGCTTAATTTGGTTCCAGAAGCAGGAGATAATCCTAACATTGTTGAAACAGAGAAGTGGGTTTGTTGAAAAAGTTAGTAGACTATCTGGGTGGAGTTGGCTTGGAATCCCCTTCCTAGTTGAACGGAGAAGCGGGTAGATCAGAAACTAGTTTTTCATGATGCTTCTGTAAAAGCCATTCAAAGTGGTTCGAATTTCATCCTACATTCCTGTGCAGCAGAGGGTTACCATGTGATTCATGTACCTGAAGTAAGAGAGAAGGATGCTTCGATGCGCGTCTCGTGACAAGCGTCACGACCAAGACTGTGATCCATGCGGTGATTAGCACGGCCCCGCCGAACATTCCGAATCCGTGCTTCCCAGCTGAGGTATCGACCTCCTGCAACAAACAGTACCGACAGTAGATGGGAGATAGATTAGGCTTACATCCCATGGTTGCTAAAATAACGGATTCTCACAAAATTGGCAGGTTTAGTAAAACCTGTCCTTCGAGGAACCGGAGCATTGTGTTTAAAAGGCTGGTTTTCAGAACCGGACCAAAGTCATCAGTCACAACCGTTCTACTCAATCGGAGCCCTTTGAACTATCAAAAAATGCAGATTCAGATGCTTGAGATTCTAAGAAACAACTTGATATTACGCTTGAAGGTTATCTTTATGACCCTTGCTTCAGCATGATTGGACATGATTCAATCATATTGAGGTTATACCCAGTAAAGTGAAAAGACAGCCTCAATATGGAAACTTCGTCCCTCGCCACAACCGTGGCTCAACATGTTATTTCTCATAACAAGCTCTCGACCT
The DNA here is from genome assembly GCA_963969395.1 of Pseudoscleropodium purum. Taxonomy (NCBI): domain Eukaryota; kingdom Viridiplantae; phylum Streptophyta; class Bryopsida; order Hypnales; family Brachytheciaceae; genus Pseudoscleropodium; species Pseudoscleropodium purum. The sequence goes on from OZ017797.1 coordinate 22,766,382, forward strand.
TGTCCGAAGTTCATTATCATACTTGAAAGTCCTAAGTAGTTTTCAAAGCGCCGCGACACTAGAAATCAAAGTTTTCAACACTCGAATGTCGAAGTATTTTTTAGCGCTCTGAAATTCGCCATTTCAATAAATACAATCATTCAAGAATGTACGTAGAAAGAAGCAATTAGAACGATGCGATGTAGGTAAGCAGGGAGTTAGAAAGTTTATGACTGACGGACGGGATGCATGGAGCACTTACAGCTTTCTTCTTCGGCGTTTGTTTCGTCCAATAAGACCAAGCCATGGTGAGCAAACCGCTCCCGACGATGACGGCGGGGAATGTGTACGGTTTAGGCCAGTAGAATGCGATCGCGGCCGTCACGGTGCAGATGGTGGCCAGCAAAGGGGGGACACACATTGTGTAAGAGTTCCACTCATGATTGTAGGGTTCAAGGACGTTCTTGCTAAGTTCAAAATGTCAATTGCTCGAATTTGAGTTTTTCTCCAAGAGGTTTGAGCTTACAAAGACAGGGTGTTGAAACGAAATGGAGGAAAATGCACAACTAGTTAGCAAAATTGAAGCCCAAATGACTCGAATCTGGAGTATTTGACCGTTCCCTGCAACAATGCTAGAAAACAGTACTTTGAAATGATTAAATGTATTTTGAGATGCCCATTTGAAACGTTGAGCTATGAAATCTAGGACGAGTATAAACAAGAGACTTCGCTGGGATCTAGTTATAAAGTTGGAGATTCAGAACTACTCTGTTTAAACAAAATTCAGCCTTCACCATGCCTGCCAACTTTATGAATATGGGCTACCTTCGAACCGGACCGTAGGATTGCTATAGCCAGGATTTCGAATCTTTCTTCTGTTACAAACCTGCAGCAATACCCTCCAGCCAACCTTGCGGGTTCTCGAGTTTCTTTGCAGCAAAAGCACCGATCCCTGTCATGAGGATTGCACCAGGGTACTGGAACAACACTCCGGACATAAGGCCACCTGCGATTTAGCCCCAACCCAACCCGTCAATCATTCAATAGGACACTCAGCAATCCCAATCGGTTTCACAGTCATACCCAGAGTACTGCATGTACCCCTTTGGCGGTGCAGCTGCTTTCAAGTAATTGGTGGCATGCTTGAAATGATCTACGTAAACCCTAATATCAGGAGTGGCACCCTTCCACTAGAGCCTGGGTTTAGAGGTTAGAGTTATAAAGGGCAAGAAATGTGACATTTAAGCACTCTAAACTTCGAAAACTAGTACGTTCAAGTGCTCAAATGGAATTTGAGGTGGCCAACTGAAACCTTGAGCTCTGTAAGGTTTAGTAAATAAGTTTAAATAGGGCAAAAGTAGATGTGAGAATGTAGTTGGGCTCCAATTTTCAGTGGCAAGACTCAAAAATACTCCGGTTCGTCAAAACTCAGACTTTAGTTTGCCCTAATTTCGTGAAACGCTGCCAATTTTGGGTTTCTACTGACGCAATTCCATAGCTGCAGCTCAGAAATTAAAGAAAAGGTGGACTTCGGAGCTTATGAAAAGCTAGATTAGGTACCCACCGAGCAATCCCTTCTTCAGCACACCCAATGCAAATGACACCTGCGTCGAAGCAGGTCCCGGCAAGCACTGGCAGAGCGCGAAGATCTCCAAGTACATGGGCAAGGGCATCCACCGAAGCCTCTCCACAAGACGCTGCAAAATTGGAGGTCACGCAAGGAGAAGAGTCCATTAACTTATGCGAAAAACACGCTCTTAGAACCAATGCCACTTCACACAGGAATGCTCTACCTATTCAAGATGAATCAAAAGGAGGTTATTTTAAAATCTTCATGGGCGACTAGGAGAACTGATGCACATCCAAGGACTCAAAATACCCGTCATAGTGTGTCTCGGTGATCCATGTGTGTTCTCGTAGTTAAAACTTGATAAAACCTCCTATGCTCTCATCGTCAGTTTTGTTAAATTGGCGTGATTCTGGGTGCCAGACATTGTGTTATTCATCGACTCAACTCTCCCAAAACAAAGACTGCTATAGACTTATATTTCAGACTGCAGTCAAGAATCAGGACAGCACAACAACGTAGGAGCTAGAGGACAATCTAAGTGTCAAATGAATTGAAGATTTATTTGTAAACCTACTTATGTATATGAAACGTATATAAAAAGCACCTACCTCCTATTGTGAGTTGCCACCCAAAGTGATAAAGGAGGTGAAGATTATTTGGGTTTTGACAGTATTATAAATTAGGCTGTGAGCTTCAGTTGTTGGGCTTTTCTACTGTCCGTGGAATATACAAGTTCTTGCTTTGACCTATGTTATTTGGCATTGTGACATGGTCAATACTAACTGCTAATATTGAATAGTAATAGTATCATGGACACAGGCATAGACATTGCAAACCTTGATCACATTGTGATTCTTACAAAACTTGTTATGCATCAAAATTTCCTAAATCTATGCTATCATGAAAACAATTATTAGAATTAGAAGTGGAAAACATATTACTAGAATTGGACTTTTTAGACAAGATATCGGAATTTATCATGGTTGTCATAGTGGACGGACGTCCGGTTCGCTCGTCCGTCCGATTTGTCCGTCCGTTAGAGGTCCCGCTCATCCAATATAGTCAACACATAGTTGACTTTTTGATAACGGAAAAATAGGCCACGTGGATGCCATGTGGATTAAGGAACATGCTGGGCACGGACGAGATCGTCAAGGCGCAGACGAGATTGTCAGGGTGCGGACGAGATAGTTAGGGCACGGTGAAGTCCGCGCTCGACCTGCACAAGTCTGCGCCCTAATATTGACAATTGACAGTGAAGTCCGCGTCCTAGATTTCGCATTCCAAGGTGACGTGTCATTCCACAAAATTGCACAAGTTACAAAATTAAAGCCGTCCGGACTGTCCGTCCATCCCATCCGATGACCCTAACTCGCCCGTTATAACAACCATGGAATTTATTAAAAGTCTCAATCATGACTCCTCTCATAAAAGCTATATTACAACAATACTATCAATTATCAAATTTGAAGTAGGTAGCTTATTTTGCTCTTCTTAAATCATTGCCCCTTGTATATTATACATTTATACACAAGAGTTGCCACTCTGGGTCCTGTCTCCACTTACGAATGTTATGGATAAGAATATTCTCCACAACTCTTTATAAATGCTATGCCTATGAGTAGAAGAGGGAGATTTTAATGTTAAACAAACAAAGGGAAGCAAGTCAATAATCAGTTATCCGATCGACACCGCACTTACGGAGTCGAGACATCACTGCTCCACATTTCCAAGACCAATTGTTTGGCGTATATGAGGCACCTTCTGGAAAAGAGCAATGTGCGCAGCAGGGCCTCCGAAGGCCGTCCACCCCAGCAACGAGAACTGCTTGAGAATATCGACGTACCCCGCCGATACCATCCTCGCCGCCTCGTCCTCTTCCTCTTCAATCACGGATTCGCCATCTCCCGTGGTCCGCCTCGAATCCGGCGCTTCCACGTCCATCGAGTGCAAGCCTCCATCCTGACCGCCGCCTGTGGGTCGCCTGTGCAATTGCTCCAAGGTTGCAGTGACCGGCTCTGTCATCGATCCTTGACTGCAAATTAAGTCCGAAGTACCGATGAGGGCGACAAGCAGCTAGCTACGGTAGCCACACGGCCGGGATCCGAATCGACTGAACTCAATTATTTCAAGAAGGGGAATCGATACGTTCAAAGGGAAGGCAGCATGATCGTGCAGGTAAACTGAGATCGAAGTGAGCTCGGATTCTTCACCTCGACTCCAGTAGCACGCACGGGTCAAAGTATACTAGCTAGCTAGAGCTGTAGAACCTGGAACAGGAGAGGCAATTAGCCCGGAGTTGAAGACTGCACCAGGTTCGACCTGTTCGTACTCCCCGTACCATTGCATCTAGACGGGATGGTGTGGGCGAGCCGGGTAGGTACCTGCGTTTCTTTGGGGCAACTGTAGACTGAGCAGCTAGTAGAGCCCTGCGTCATGGTTGTCATAGTGGACGGACGTCCGGTTCGCCCATCTGTTAGAGGTCCCGCCCGTTCGATACAGTCAACACATAGTTGACTTTCTGATAACGAAAAAATAGGCCACGTGGATGCCATGTGGATTAAGGAACAGACGGACGTATGGATGAGATCGTCAGGGGGCAGACGAGATTGTCCGTGCCTTGGATTTCGCATTCCGAGGTGACGTGTCATTCCGCAAAATTGCACAAGTTACAAAATTAAAGCCGTTCGGACCGTCCGTCCGGTCCGGTTTGCCCAACTGTCCATCCCGTCTGATGACCCTAACTCGCCCGTTATGACAACCATGCCCTGCGTGCCTTCCAAGCAAAGGTGAATAAGGTAGAAGCCCCTAAATGCGACACTAATTTTGAATGTGCAGATCTTGAAGTTAGCTACAAAATAAAATGATGTGAGTTTTGTTAGGAAATGGTTTGGAAAACCAACAGAATTAGTTTCGTATTCTTTCGAGCTTATATGAATATAATATAGTTTTTTGAAAACAACTATGTAGATGCACCTATTATGGGCACTAGACCAACACCAAAGTAGACACAAAAACACCCAAAAGTGACACACTCTAAGTTTGGATCAAGCGTAAGTGATTGGTCAATGCAAATGAAAGTGACAACTTCTTGGAATCCCACCTCTTTACCTTAGAATCCCTTGTGTTTACCTTGAATCCGCTTGCATTTGAATTTAGGTCTTTTTTTAATTTAGGTATCAGAGAATGGTTAGTGTTACAATTGGGTGCTTCTACCTTATTCTATTTTAAAGGGTTTAGGTGCATTGGCTGGAATCATCTAATAAGACTTGCAATCAAGTAACAAACAACGACACTAGAAATGAGTATGAGCTTAAATATACAAGCTTAGGAATGATGAACTTAGAGCTTTGAAATCAAAAAAGATGGATTTTTTAAAATTATCCTAAAATTTTTATAGAATAGGAAGAAATTTTTACAAAACATTTCTATTCATAGGAATTTATGTAATAGATCTATTACTATAGATGGTCATAGGTACTCTATAACTATAGATGATCATGTGGTCATACCAATTCTAAAAAACTTCAAAAAACTCTTCAAGTGAATTGTTGAAACCATCCCAAAATTACTTTAATGGATTGTATATCAGCTTATTCCATTTCAAAAAATGTATTTAAGGTGAAGGATGTTGCATTCCATAATAATCATAATAATACAAAGTTGTGCCATTTGTGCTTTCCTTCACTATTCCTCAAGAATATAATTTTTACCAAGTTGTTGCAAGAAACACTTGCCATTTTGGGCTCAAAACAATCTTTTTCAGTAAGTATCATGATTTTTGGTGTAATTTTTTCTAAATGAAAAAATATGGATACTTTGTAAAGCATTGAAAATAGCTTGCCTTTCAAAATTCAAACCTAAAAAAATTTATCTTTGAAAGTTATGATAAAAAAAAGGACAATGGAAAATACCAAGAAAATAAACACTTTAATGTTTGAATTTTTTTAAAAGGGTAAAAAAAAGTCAAAAAAATTAGAAATTCTTCCTAACTTTAAGATTCTCCTTCTTAATCATTTTTATCTGAGGAAAAAAAACTGTATTCTTTGCACTTGCACAAAGGTAGTATATTTTGAGCATATGTAGAAGGTGAACAATTTTCTATTCTAGAAAATCTCTTCAATGGGTAGTGTAACCTTAGTATAAGTCCTTGATTTCCAATTTGGAGCTCCAAATTTGCATTTTGAGGCTAAAAATAGCACTAAAATCCTCCAAAATAGCAAAATAATTTAAGAAAAACACAAAAAATAAATAATGTTTAAAACTAGCACATGTACCTTTATTTCAAATTTTATACATAATTGACATATAACACAAAAGTCATGAGTGAAAAACTACCGCTTTGAAGCAAAGGGGACAAAAAAATAGAACAAGTGCTTCTTGCAATCACTCTACTACTAAACTCAAATTCATGTACTTGAGCAAATGTAGATGTAAAATCAATTGCAAGAAAGATCAGAATAGCAACTACAATACTGTAAAGACTTTGCACTTCCTTAATTATCAATTTTCCAACTTTCTTCAAAGTAGTATGGAATAGATATTGTTGCATAAATATTGGGAGGCTCAAGAATGTCATCAGGTAAGGTAGGGTGCTCTAAAAGTACCCCTACTTCAAAAGTAACCTCTAATGCATAGGTACATTTTGATTTTTTCAATGTACTAATAGCATACATTTCAAGGTAGGATTGCTTTTAGTGACTACTACATTTCAACTTCAAAAAATTTAACTAATCCCACAAAGGTTCAAAAAATATGAAACAACTTGGATTAGATGCCAATTTCATTTTTCTTCCTACTAAAATATATTGAAAATTGTCTAAATGAAGGAGTTTTACTATTTTAGCTTACCCATAAATGCAATTGGTTCATAAAAGGTTGCTTTAAGAGCATACTACCCCTCATTATACATTGCTAGTTAGAGGAGGAATTGTAGTTTGTGGCTAGCTATTGGGAGGATTATAAGCTCATGGATCATATTGATGAGCAAATGTTGAGATATTGTAATATGATGATTTGTTCACCAATTTGCTTTATACAATGAATTTTTATGTGCCTAATTGGTTTCATTGTGTGTGTAAGTCATATGATCAGTGCAATTCATTGAAGTGTGGAAATGTAATCAAAGGGCCAAGTTAGAGTTTGGTGTGTGTTCATGTGGCTCAATGGCTTTCCAAGTTGGAATTAAGTTATGGTCTAAGTTAAATTGTATGTGCTAAGGATATGTTCGCACTTCGTGTTAAAGAACGTTGTTACTAAGGGTCTTAGGAACAAACGAAAACCTTATTTTTCACCAGATTCACATTGCAAACATCACCTTTAACACCAAGTGTGAACATACCTTTAGTGTGATGTCAAAGTATAGTTTACATTGTTTAAGTGGAATATTGGGTCTAAAAGATTGTTTCCAAGCCAGAATCCAAATTGAATGTATATGTATTTGGATTATAAGTCTTTTCAATTTGGAATGATTAAATATTCATGTTACATGTGTGAGTGCGGGTATTAATTACTAGCTCAAGGTAGTATTACTCTACGTGAAGGTCAAATTCAAACATAAATTAAGTATTTTTGGGAGTGTTTGAATGTTTGGATTATTACAAATGAAATATTACCAATCAATAATACACTATCACCAATACTTTTAACTATCTAAATCCACTTTGCATGCAAAAAAGAAACTATTTTGGCACTTACCTGCCAAATTAGACCTTCACATATGGTATGTGAAACATTTGCCAAGTTGGTAATTTAAAATGACGCATTTGTAGATGTTTGGTGTGTGTATTGAAACCAAGAGGGGTATGAATGGTGTTTTTTTATTTATAACAATTCAAGTTGAAGGACATATAAAGCCTGAATGTTGTCTATCAACCAAGTTCCAATTGTTTCTAAATTAGCTAAAGGAGTGTTGTACAAATCAATTAGTTGTGTGGTTTTAAGTGAGTGTATAAAGTTACGATCCAATTGGAATTGGAAAAATTGAGATGTTTGAGCAATGAGTTATTTCAAAACAAATGGAAAAGATTGGTTCCAAGTTGGTGCCTAAAAATTGCAAATCATGTTGTTGTTGAAATTATCACTATGAGAGAAAGGAGTGTTTTATGTACAGTCCTAGTAGTATGGTCTTTTAAGTAATGACCTTTAAGGCATCTTTTTAGTAAATTTTTTTAGAAAATACATATTTCTTCAATAAAATTTTACTAAAAAGACGCGTTAAAGGTCATTACTTAAAAGACTATACTACTAGGACTATACTTAAAACACCCCTTTTGCTTGTAGTGTATGCAAGGTTAAGTTGTGATGTTGAGAAGGTTAAAACCAATGGGGTTGATCAAGCTTTAAGTGCCCCTATGGAAGAAGCCAAGTCGGGCCATGAAAAAAACAAAGCTAAATTGGAAGTTGAAGTGCAATAGCTAAGCTGATTGAGTTTTAAAATTCTAAATTGAGGAAATAAGTAAAGGAACAAATAATTAAAAGTAAATATAAAATGGGAGAAACTAAATCCTTGTGGCCTTTAAGAGGGAGTGAAAAATTTAATAATTAGCACAAATTATGAGGAATTTGTATATTCTTAGTTGGAGGAATGCTCTCAATTGTGATTTCATGATCTAGTTGGCTATTTCATTGCCTATTCTTAGAAGCAAACTTATAAATCCTTTAAGTTTCATGACTATGTTTTCACCAAAAACGCTCAAAAACTACCATTTTTAATACAAGTGCCAAATTTTTGAAAAAGAATTTTTTTTGACACATGAAACAATAGGATCTTGTAGTATGCTAACTTAAAAACATGTGGAAAGAATTTCAGAAATTTCCACCATGTAGATTGCAAAATATTAGTGTTTGAATTGACAAAAATCTTTTTTTTGGCCCAATAAAAACATAGGCAGTTGTACCTCACAAACTCACATTTGTATAAAAATATGTTTAAATGGAAGTTATTCTTTGGATTCTTTTTTCCTTGACAAGTTGGCTACATGCTTCAAAAATTACAGATCATTTGGAATTGTACAATATATAGGAAAAAATAGTAAGTAGACAATGGTAGAGAATGATTCAAAATACTAAATTGTTAAGAATTTAATTATGGAATTGAAAAATGTCAATTCCAATGGGGGAAATGTTGTAATAAACAATCAACATCCCATAATTTTATTTTTTTCCAAAAATATTGAAAAGTAAGTAAGATAAAGGACTTCAAAGTTTGTTTTAGAGTAGAGAATTTGTAATTGACCGCAAACAAAAAATCCTCATAACTTTTGATTCATAAATCAAAATGAAATGATTCAAACCTTTCTACATATATATAGCTCAAGAAAACCAATTTCAGAATTTTATTTCTAAAAGAAGTGATTTTTTTAATCTATCCAGACTGTCCGTTTACAAAAAAACAAACCATATTAGGCCATAACTTTTGACTCATATTTCCAAATATTTGGAAATTTAGTGCGTTTGAAAGAAACTCCTTGTCTCCACCTTCTATTAGAATTTAGTGGGCCAAAAATATAAAAATCTCTAGTCACATGTGCTTGCCTAAAATTGTTATATAGCCAAAAAGCATATGTTGGTCTTTTAGGGGTTAATATTGCTTCCTTGAACAAACTTTACACTAGTCTTAGTTTTCCTAACAAGATTATTTAAATTAATCTATATTACATGGTTAAAAAGTTATTGTATGGTATGTAGTTTCTCTTGCTCAACACACAACTTGGATAGCTAAAAAAATGATCACTTTTTTAAGAAATAAAAATTTGAATTTGGTTTTATAGATTTGTCTGATTATATATATACAAAAAGTTTTGAATCATTCCATTTTGATTAACAAGATGAAAATTCTGAGAAGTTTTTGTTTGTGGATAGTTACGGAATCACTACTTTAAAATAAAATTTTCCATTTTGATTAACAAGATGAAAGTTATGAGGAGTCTTAGTTTGTTTTTAGTTAAAGAATCTTTGTTCTAAAAGAAATTTTGAAGTACTTTTTTAACTCAATTTTCAACATTTTTGAAAAAAAATAAAAACATTGGATATACATTGTTTATTAAAATATATCATCTAATAGAATTGGAATTTTTTAACTCTATAACTAAATTCTTAATAATTTATTATGGAGTTTTTAAAATCATACTCTATTTTTTTCTACTTACTATTTTATTTTAAGCATGAATATGAAATATCTTTTGTTGAAATTTTTATATGTATTTCTAACTTATTTCTTTAATATATTAGTAGAAAGTGCAAGTTGTAGGATCTACACATTTTTATATAAATTTTTTCAAAGATGAAACCTAACCATTTGGGAAGAGTTGACAATACATCTTTTTTGAAATCCAAGCATCATGATCTTGCAATTGGTAAGGTTTCTTATTTTGAAATTTTAGGAGGGTGTATTCTCACAAGTTAACAAAAGGTTTCTATGGTTGGATTGGTAATGATTAAATATAGATAAAATTTTAGCCTTGCTTTGAATTTGAGTACTTTGAAGCAATTTTAATAGGCCTAAAAACATTGAATTGCTTTAAGGATTCATATCTACAATAAATCCAATCAATTACCACCCTTATTTCAAAAAAATATCCACTCTAATAATTGTAAACATTAACATTTTGTTAAGAACAATTTGTTATGTATTCCTACATAAATTAAATCTTAAGTTTGGATCTCAAGTGAAGATTTAAGGTAGGAAGTCCACAAATTGATTAGATCCTTCAACTTTCTTCTAAAAATAGTTTTGAAATAGTCCCTTAGTGCTCCTACATCCCAATTCTAGATGATAAATAAAGAGGTTTTTAAGGCTTATTTTAACCTTAGAACTTCTCATTCATCCAAACTAATGCTTAATTAATTTTAAACTGCAATTTTTATATGATGAATTTGATTAAATTATTATAAATAATTTAATATTTATAAAGATGTAAATAAAAATTGTGAAAAATTAAAGGAGTAAATGATCCATTCAATAAGCAAAGGCATAATGGATTTCCTACATGGGTGGTTTTAGATGAGCAAATGGTGGATATTGCTTAATAAACAAACTCCCACTTCTAATTATGTCCTTGGCACATATGGGATAGATATTTTGGTTATCCAATCAAAATTTACAACTTGATTTGAGCATACTTGAGAAAAGACTTGAAGATATGAATGCATTATGAAACTATATGTATTTATATTTAGATGTTTTAATATTATTTTTGAGTCTTTCAAAGGTTCTTGATCCTTTAAGGATGCGGTGCCCCATGACCAAAGTAATCACCAAAATGCTCCTATTATTGAATCAATAGATGCATTCTCTATTTCTTTAACGAACAATGAAATCATCCATCAAATACTTTGGTCCTAGACGATCCTTCAAAGATTAAAGAACAAATGGTAGTAATTTGGGGTCTATTGTTACAAACTTTGAAAAATTATAACACTTTCTTCAATGGATTAAAAATTACTTGGATCACAAGCTACATTCGTTTATCTTTTGAGAAAATCTTACTAAAAATGCCCCTTGAAGATGCATCAACTTGTACAACTCTTACTTTTTGATGGAGGATTATTCTTCTATAGTAGCTAAAAGACATTTATGCTTCAAAAGGATGTCAATCCTCATAGCAATAGCAATCAAAACTAACTTTGAAGTAGTGATACACCAACTCCTCTCAAATGCATTTTTGCTTGATCATGGACCACCCAATTTTATTTGCTAGGAAGTTGCTGTGATTTTATATAAGTAAAACCAACTCAAACAAGTTCAAAATTGTTTAAATGAGGCTAAAGAGTCATTGCAAACCAAAATGGATTTGATGGTAGAGCACATACATTACAGAAAATACCAAGCCTCTTGAGGGTTGCTCCATGGTGACATCGTGAAGAATTTCTTTGTGACTATTGGTCCTATAAATTTTTGGTATCACAAAGTTCACCTCATCTAATTTTTCCAAAAAATGTTAGGACACATAAATTATAGCAAGAGATTACATAGGATTAGATTTATATTCTACCATAAGAAGTCTTAGACAAGCAATACTACAAATAATGATCTAAAAAAATACTTAATTTCTTTAATTTGGCTAATAAATTAAACAAATTAAGTAGTTCTTGAAATTAGTTGCCTTTGGCAACTAACTTTAGAAGGCACTTACAATGACAAATTAGTTGCAACTTAATCATCGACCTCAAGTAGTAGTAAATATTACGTAAGCAAAGACGTTATAAAGCTATCATGTCATAAAACTCATCGATGAAGTACCAAATAAGTTGCCAAATGAAAAAAATCCCATTTTGCTTTGCAATTATGATATGCCTACAAAACTTGTCTACTTCCCTTGCCTCCAACTTTGCTAGTCATGTCCAACCCCATAGTTAGAAGCTCTTCCATCCTTCACAATCTTGTTGCCTTGCTTATTGTGTTTTAATAGACTCTTCTTCTTTGAAGGTAGTACCTCAATAGTCATTTAAACACTTATGTAGCAATTGTAAGGCAAGTTGCAAGGTTTGGCAAAAAAATTGAATACAAACAAATGGATAAAGTACAAACAAATTTTTATATGAACAATTGAAAAATGCACAAACTAAAATTGAATAATTTAATGAGAGAAGCACGTCTAATGCACACAAAAAAACAACCTCATATACAATAAAAAAAAATCTAGTATTTGATCTACTTTCTAATTTTCAAAAATTTATACACAACTTTCAATTTAGAGACAAAGCACTGTAATTTCAAAATTTAGCACAAAGAAATTTGCTTATAGTTCTTGAGAAGCTTGCCAAACCTCTACATTCATTCACTAAGTTAATTCATTTTTGGTATAACACCTAAACTAAAAAGCGACAAATCTATACACTTTTTAAGATCCCTCAATTGCCAAAATTTAACATTTAGACAAGCAATAGAGCTCAACATCCCTAATAAAGAGGATGTCAACCATTAGAAACAATTTGGAGTCATAGGAGGGCCCTTTGAATTTCCAATAGTTTGGACACAAGGACGTTGCCATGTTGAAAATTTTGATACAACCTTGAGTCTGGCACTTATGATGATGTTGTAGACAACAAGTTGTGAAGTTGGTGTGTGTGGCCAATAATATATGTTCTTTGCGTACAATTTGTACTTGTAGTCAAATAAAGAAAAATTTGAGACCAAAAAGTGGTGAAATTTTTCAATAGTTTCTTGGTTGTCTTGGCTGTACAAGAGAGGTACTTTGTATGTGATCAATCAAAGTAGTCATATTTTAATCTACCCTTAAGAATAAAAAAACAAAAAAATACCACCATGGTGTACTTCCTCTTTGCAATATCATTTTGCATACAAGCCTTTTGGAAACATCTAGCACGGCCAATAGACACATTGGAAGCACTCAACACCGTCTAAAGACATGTCGGAAGCAAGTGTACTCTCAAGCTTTACTAATCACGACTAATTCAATTACTACCCATAATATTAAGCCCTGCTAGCTCAAGGCTTTGCTACTACCCATGGAGGGCTTATAGGGCCTTTTTGAGACTCCAAATTGGTTTTAATGAATGGAGCTTCCGCTTCAACAAAACTTTGAATAAGACTTATTCTAGAAGCATCACAATCACTTGTCTCTTATTGGCTTCAAGCAACGATGATAATGCTTGGAAGATTGTTTGGCAAGCTCCAAAACCTTTCCAAATAATTCCACAAGAAAAATATTTATAATCATGTCAACAAAATACTAAATTCTAGTGAGAAATAATGAAGGTTGGTCTGTTTAGTCAATGGATAAGCGAGAAGAAAAATGGCCAACATGAATCGTAAGATGTCTCAACTAATGTTGACAGACATTCCAATAGGAAATGCCAATGTCACATTGGATTTGAAAACTCTAGGGCAAAATGCACGTATTGGTCACTTAAGCAAAGGAAAGTCATAGAGGGCTAATGCACTATTGAGACATGATGAATGCAATAGGTGATGCATCCACTAGACCACAAGCAAAAATTGTTGTGAAGGAAGAATGATTGTTGTGGCAACATAGAGCTCTAATTTCTTGTAATGACTTGAATTTATGTCTATCTAGCATACAACAAACAAAGTGAGATTCTTGAGTTGTCTTGTTGTTGCACCATTAGACTAGATTTTGTTACCCCTAGCACTAATTGTGGGCATTTGACACAATGTAAATATTTTATTTATTATTACTATACGAGAATGAACTACCTTTAAATCAAATATTGTTGTACATAGGACTTATGAACCCTCATGTGTAAAAATAGACATATGCGTTGATTCTAACCCATAAAGGACCATTGTCCTTTTAGGGGACAAAATGGATTCCAAGAAGGTTCGTATGACCTCAATTTTTCATAAATTTTCTTGAAACTTTTTTATAAGATGAAAAAACTTTTTGGCTTAGTGGAAATATAATTTTTATTTCAATCAATGACTGGGAACAAAAGTTATGCTATCCTAAATATAATTTTCATATCGCTAGGCAAAAAAAAGATATCTATAAAAAATGAAATGAAATGAATTTTTTTTCTAATAGATCAAATTTTTGTCTACATTTGAAGGTTTGATTCATTCTACTTGGAATTAGTAATGTAAAAGTTATGAACAATCTTGTTTTTCAAGCAATCTAAATATTTAAAAAATAATAATAAATAAGATTCATTGTTTAATGCAATTTTCATAATTTAAAAAAAATGGAAAAGTTAATTTTGCTTGCTAGAACAATTTCACCTTTGGGATTATTGTGTTTCAATCCCATCTTAGAGTTCTTAACAATTTAGTTTTTCTTTCAATCTTGAACTTTTTTCTACTTAACAATTTCTTAAAGAATGAAAATGAAGTGGATTTTTTTGGAATTGTTTTTTCTAAACTTTCAATTCAATTTTTCAATACAAATTTTTTTTATTTCAAAGTCCATCGTGCAAAAGAAATTCCACAAATGGTAGTGAAAGTTATTTGAAATTACAAGAAAATGTTAAAAAGAAAATTCCAACTTTGAATGCTAATATCTTTCAATTTGTACAATCACATTTCATGAAAATTTTACGACATGATCTCAAACAAATAAAGTATAGAATCCATGGTTAGTCTTTTAAAAAAGTATTTTTTATTTTCTTGAATGAATGCAATAAAAATGCCAATTTTGAGCAGGGTTGACACTACGTCCGGACGCATCCGCTGTGTCCGCTGTGTCCGCAACGTCTGCTGCCATTCGCGGTTCCGGTGGATGCAGCGTCCGCCGGGACCGCCCCGTCCGCCCCGTTTGTCCGCCCTGCCCGTCTGCCCCATCTACCCAGACGGCCCTATTTCCCCCGACCGCCCTACCCAAACTGCCCCGCGGTCACTCCCTTAATCTTTAAACAATTAAATGTTAAATGAAGTGCAATGGTTCGCGATTTGTTATTAAAACAATGTCTCTTATAAGTTGAAAGATTATAAAGTTTGACTACGAGTCCATGATAGTCTTGAAAGTATGAAAAAATTCCAATTCATTTTCAAAAGGCAAACTAAAAAAATTTGTGACTTCAAATATATATATATACTATTTAAAAAATCAAGATCAACACAAATACAAACATAATCAATATGGGCAAAATGTATTCAATTTAATGTAGAATACCATACATTGTGCACATTTGGCTAATTGCACATATAATTTTTTTCATTCCAACTCTATATTTCTAAACTAATTTTTAATGCCTATATAACCTATTCAAGTATTCAACTACTACTTCTGCACTACCAATCTAATATAAATGGCGGAAATGTTCATTTGGCATCGGCCAACGATATGTATTAGAAAATCGCGTAATCACATGGGCCAAACTAGTATTTTCATCGTCATTCTTCGAAGAAATGCGCTTCAAATAAGCATAAAACACTTTTGTAAAGTTATGAAAGGCAAATTGTGTCGCACTAGGTGTTTTTCGTAGCACGTTGAAATACGCCTCTGACATGTTGTTTCCATTCATCCGCCAAGCAATTTTTCGAATGGCATACTCTTCCGACTTACGTGAATACATCGGAATGACTTCCACATCTGCACCTGCTTTATGCAAATATGCAATACGTGGATCCACCCACCATCTCCTCTGCAAAGTTTGTTTCATCTCATTTGCTGATGTGAATGTGTACAAAGACTTCATTGGCTGAGAAGCTAAGATGGTCATGCCCAAATCGCAAACTCCAATGACAATATACACACGTGACTCATCCTCTGGAAAATGCAACAAGATGTTGTCCGGAGAAAGATCATTGTGCAAATGTCCAGCAAGATGCACTGTATACATTATATGCATAAACGCCCATGTCAACTTCGTGCGCTTCTTCCGATATCGCCCTAAACGGTGAGCTTTTACAACCTTCTTTTTGGTTGGATTTGTATACATCAAACGGATTTGAATGTTGTCTGGATAGTCCTTATCCATATTCAACATTTGTCGAAGAGTTCCACCATTCCACCATTCCACCAATACGCATAACCTTCACACGTTGTTCCATGCACTGCAGCAAATCGTATCACATCCGCGTGTGGAATTCCAACAGCCATTGATTTGTTTTGATGTTCTAACTTTGTAAGATCGGGTCGAGTTTGGTGGTGAATGGATTTCTTTGCCGCAAACTCCCAATAAGGAAGTATTCCTGGACATCCTTCAATACGAACCTTTCGAATCGTTGCATATCCACCTCTCATCGTTCTATCATCAACATCAATCACGCGTGCTGTATCTGGAAGTGCTATGAGGTGCTGTTTGGTCCTTTCCGCTTCAGCAACTCCATCATTGCTTTTCCACCAACCAATTGAACCAACTCGATTGTGCTTTTTGGCGAATGGAGCACATCGCCCCCTAAACAAGTCCGCTTTCAGAATCACTTCTTCAAACTGGGCGTCATTGGGTCGATATTCCTTGCCATATTTAACCAAAATGACTTTGGAATTCCACAAAGCGTCATGAACCTTGTTCTCCAAACATTTGGTGAAGTACGTTTTATGCATTTCGTCATGCGACTTCGCCACATTCAATGCATCCAATAACATCTGTGTCATGTCTACCTTGAATTTAGACACGCACTCCTCTTGATATCTGATGTACTTATTGTCTAAAGACAATGTTGTTTCCGATTCATAAAATTGAACGATGCGCTCAATCATGAATTTCTTGCATTCTTTCGAAGAACTTTGGCGAGCCACTTCCAAGTTCGATGGTCCCTCTCCATGTTTAAGCTTCGCAACCTTCTTCTTCCCCTTCGGCATCGTAACAAATGAAATTGATATAGATCAAATTTTTTAATTTGAAATTGAATTCACACGCAAGTGTCCAAAAAATTGGCAACAAGGGGGCCCAATAAACCACTCTTGCCTTACCTTGGAAAGGAGCCAATGGAGGATGAATCACCAAGCTCTCCACTCCACCTTGCATTCACAAAGAGCAAAGCAAAAGTGATAATGCGGACGGCCCCAAACCGTCCGCCCGATCGGACGGGCCAGGGGTGGCGGACGCATCGGCCGTCCGTCTCCCCGAAACCCTACAGCCCCGTCCGCCCGATCCGACGGGCAGCGGCGGACGGCCCCAAACCGTCCGCTTGATCGGACGGGCCGCGGCTGGCGGACACATCAGCCGTTCGCCTCCCCGAAACCCTCGAGCCCCATCCGCCCGATCGGACGGCCACGGACGGACAAATCTGGCGTTCGCCCGATCCGTCGGGTCGCGGCGGACGGCCCCAAACCGTCCGCCCGATCGGACGGGCACGGGCGGACAAATCAAGCGTCCGCCCGATCCGATTTATTTTTCATATTTGAAAATAGAATCTAAAGAAGAACCACTAATTGTCTAATTTGGGCATTTCTTCATACGAATAAGAAATCATTTTAGTTTTTAGCAATCGTTGAATGAAAAATTTCAAAATTTCAAATATTCAAATAATTCAATCTTTCATAAATTAATTAGAAATACATTTATATCATTTACGAGTTTCTAAATGTAATAAACACACAACAATAATTTCAAAATACACACCATGCTAGTACATATTTAACCTCGAATGCTAAATTCAAAAATAGACATAATATGGCTCTTACAAAATTACATTTCTTCTTCATATTTTTATTATTTATCAAAGTCGCTTATAGCCGTATACATCAACGCTATTATAAAATAATACAATGATGTCTTCAACAATATGCTTGCCTACATACATACTTGGTGTACACTATTAGACAACACTTTTTGAAAAAGTGAACAAAATTGTTGTTCAAAATTGTTCTATTCATTTAAAATTTTGTACTACTTCTACCAATCTAGTGTTCTATACTTGTCGTGAGAGTAAAAATGAGAAAATCGAGCAAACACATGCTCACTATATACTTGCATGTTTTTTTATTCGGAATCTGAATCGGACTCAAATTGTTGACCGCTGCCTCTTCTTTGTACTCCAATGAACGGACCACCTCCGTAGTTTCCGTGATATCCACTCGGTGCACCTCCTTGTCCATAATTTGAACCTCCAAAAGTGGGAGGAGGAACCGGAGTAGTAGGTTCTGATCCTCTTTCATTTGAAGCCCCGTAATAAGAGGCCCCATGATGCCCGTATGAATCACTTCTAGTTGATCCCGGATAGTATTGGGCGCTTCCGTGAAGAGAGCAACTATACTGCGGGGTTACATGGCTTCCTCCACTACCTTCGAAGCCCACTTGAGTGGGCGTCGTATAATATGAACCAGACTCAGTAGACCTACCATAGTGCGTGTTGCCATAGCTACATGTCCCACCTAGAGAGCCAATTTCAGAGGGAGTGTCATAACGAGAACCAACTGCACTTGAACCACCATAATGCGTAGATCCATAGCTCCCTCTTCCACCTTCATATCTATTTTGAGGATCGTAACTAGAGTATGAACCACCTCTTCCATGTTCAGATTCTCGCGTTCCATATTCATGTCCGTAGGACCCACCATGCCTATCTTGCCGTCCACGATCTTGAAGGCTTCTGCGTGTTGCCTCTTGCATTTGTTGCTCGAATTTAATTCGTTCTCGTTCTTCTACCCGCTCGTGTCTAACTCCAAATGTGACAGGCGCTTGCATATCATCGTCATCATCGTCATCTGTCCACGCATCTTCAGCATCTCGTAGAACAACTGAAGGTTGTTGTAGATAACCTCGATTAGACCACTCTGGCATGCAATCGCTTGCGCCCCTCCACTGTGTATCTATAACGGCATCCGTGCGCGTATAGTTCTCTACATTGCGACCTGTAGCGGTACGCCAGTCCACGTTCTTGTGGAGTACAATCTCTGCTCAAACCATTGCTATAACATTATAATTCATTATATTTGGTTTGGCGCTTTTAATGCCAAGAACTCGATGCACTTGTGTGTATCATTGTTTGAAGTGCTCACTTTGGCACGTAGACATTTGTCCTTTCCAACGTGGCGCTTGGTGCTCTACACGTTCACGTGGCCAAAGTTTTTGAATGTGAGTCATTTTTACATACTTCTTGCACATTGAGCTATCCCACACTCTTGTTGGTTCTTCTTCCCATCCCAGCTCACCCACGCACAATGGATCGGCCCAAGCATCCCAATCAAACAATTGGGGTCTTCCCTTTCGACTATTTTTTTTGGGTGTTTTATCTTTCGGCATGATGAAGCTGAAGCAAAGAGAATGAAACAATTAGAAAGCTTAAGAACCAAAATTTTGATTTAATTAATTAATTAAAATTTTACAAGCGTGAACTTTGTGAAAATTTGTAACAATGCCACAACAATCATTCATTCAAAGCGGAAGGGGCGCGCAAAGCTTCCAATGCACTGGTCCGCCCACTCCAAAAGAGAACGATTGTTCGGAATGAGCCGTCCGCCTCCCCATATATATATGCGGACGCCCCGAGGCGGACGTCCAGATCATGTGGACCACATCAGTCCGCGTGTCAATCGGACGGCTGTACCGAGGGGGGCGGGTATTGGGGCGGACGGGGCGGTCGGGGCGGACAGGGCGGACTCCGGATCGGGCGAACAGGGCGGACGGATATCGCGGCGGACGGGGTGGACAGGGCGGACGGGTATCGGGGCGGACGGGGCGGAGAAGCCCGACGCCGGATCGGGCGGACAGGGCAGACGGCTCATCTTAAACCCTAAACCTAATGAAGGAAATTGTTCTTTTTTCAAAATCTCACGGTAAAGATGTTTAACCCGTAAAGTTCTTTTCACTAAAAACACTTCAGAACTGCCAATAGTAGTGCAAATATCAAGTCTTAGAAGAAAAATACTTTGGGGCATATGTAATCGTAGAATCTTGTAGTAAATTAGTTGGAAAAAATGTGGAAAAAGTTTTAGACAAATCCACCATTTGGATTGTAAGATATTAGATATTGAATGTTTCATTGAAGGGGCTACTCAATTATGTCTATTAATGAACAATTGGTAGGCTAACAAACCTAACTTAGCATGTATTTTAATATTTGTTGCAATTGTTTTAGGAATATTATAACATAACACTATTATAATATTCTTATAAATGATATAATACTAAATCATTTAAAATCAACAACATTCGAACACAATCTATCAATCTTGTCTTTCATACTCCTTTAATGATATATATATATATATATATATATATATATATATATACATAAAATATAGTAGATAAATCAACATGAACAAATCAATGATTATATATTTCATAGATCTATTCTTCATCAATCAAGTAAGAATGCATGTGCAAATATAGACAAAAATGGTTTCTCCATTTGTTCCCAAAAAATAAATAAACAAATAGAAAAAGATATGAAGTGAATGTTATTTGGAGAATTGAAAAGAAAGAAATTGAAGTACTCAATTGCATTTTATTAAATTGGAAAATTGCATGTGAATGACATGAATTAATCTTCATAGATGCTAAACTTATACGAGTTGCATTTCAACATTTATGATTTATGCAATTGATTGAATTGAAAGCTCTTGTAATTACATTTTCAAATTTTCGATTCAATCATTCAAATTTGCAAGAGTGATTTATGATAGATTTATAACTTTAAATGTGAAAGCATTCAATGCCTTTATGCGTTTGTTCATCAATATATTAATTTTAGATAAATAATATATATTTTTTATAACATATGCATAAACCATTACATTAAAAAAACAAAAAAACTAAGAGCCAAGCCAAATAGGCTGGTCAAATGAAGAGAACAAAATAATAAGAGCCCTACAAGACAAAAAACAAAGGAAAATCAAGAAAATATCAAAAGGATTCAAAGGAAGAAACAAGATGCATTCTTGCAAGACCGTAGAATACATAATGATTTCAAAATCCAAACACAAATATATTTTCTATTTCAATGAGAGCCAAAAATGAACTACCCTGCTCTCAAAGATTGTATAATGTACACGTTATACAAAATGAACATATAACAGAAAGAATAGAAGACATCGTTTATCATGATTGAAAACTGAAATGATTTTTTTTTTCTATGTAGAAAATTTTATGAAATGTAACAATGTATTTAATTATCATAGTAATTGGTAGAAATCTTTGTGCAATACATAGAAACATTTCATTCATGTGGAATTTTTTCATTTATTTAGGATTAAAATGGAAGTATTATACTCTACAAAGTACAAACCAAAAACAATACCATATACCTAAATTCAAAAGTTTGCAATTGTTTCGTGAATTCATTTTGAAAACTCAAACAAAGAAATATTTTATAATCAATATCTTGTTCATTTGAATCATTTCAAAAATCGAATTCCGAATTCAATTCCTATTTATAATAGAAATTTTATTTTGTCAATTTTTTAGATCTTTAAACAATGAACCCTCTTTTTTAAAATTAATATTTAAAAACATCTGAAATAAGAATATTGGAATTACCCTTCAAAATAAATATAGCAGATGTATAATGTATTCTATTCCACCAACTCAAGTAACGAATTTTTCTATGTTTTTAAGGAAAAATATAGCCATACATGATTTGAAAGTTAAAACATTGATTATTTTTCTTTGTTTTCAAATCTAATCAAAATTTCGTTAAAAAATATGAAAGACTCGATGTTCATTTGAAGATCGTGATGCACTTTTAATGAGAAATCACAACCTTTCATTAAATATCATGAGGTTGAAATCCATTTAACTATTATTCTAATTATGTATTGGGGCCTTTTTTTTAAATTTCATTTGTTTACAATGAAAATGGAATTGATTATTTTTGCAAAACATTTGATTTCCTAATGAACTTTAAAAAAATCCCCACCATCTTCAGATCTTCTCAAAACCTATTTAGAGATATAATATCAGTAAATAATTCAAACATATTCAACTTAACCACATCCCCCTCATTCGTAAAACAATTTAGGGGAGAAAAGAAAAGGTTTAGGATAATTAGGGTATAAGGTTTAGGGTTTACATTTAAAAAAAAAAAAAAATGACAAACCAATGACATTGATCCTCATTTAGTAGTGATTATTAGACTGTTTTATTTTTGAAATGTTACCGCTCTTTTTGAATAATAATGGCCTCATAGGATGCAGCAATGGACAGCTGGGCGGACGCTGTCGGCGGTCAGTGTTTAAGTGGGGCGGTTGGCGTGTCCAAAGCGCGGACGGCGTCGAAAGGCGGACAGTACGGACGCACCGGTCGGACGGGGCGGTTGGAAGGGGTGACGGGCGGACGGCGCGTCCGCTGCCGAAGCGGACATCGTCGATTCGCGCGGCGGACGCGAGGTTCGGGGCCACTTCGCATGGTCTGAGGCAGGTCCGACGGCGGATGGCTATAAGGGTGGAGTGACTTTCATTTCTTATCACTTCAATTCTCCTTCGGTGCCAAGTTAGATGTGCTACTATTGTTTTATGCGCTAATTGCTCCTACGGGGTGGAGAGTTGGGGTCCTCTATCTTATGTTACTGTGTTGCGGTTGATGCCATCACTTTTGACTATCACGTGAGATTTTTTTATTCACTTCAATTGGTTATTGAATCAATTAACAATCATGAACGGCGAAGGTGATCGAAATATGAATGGGGTGACTCCGGGAAGCGAAGCCAAGAAAAAGAGCAAAGTGAAGGGGGCTATGCATGATCTTCAGCTTGACATTTTAAATGACCCTACAATTAAAGCAGAGAGCGGTTGGGAAGATGAAGATGCGGAGTATTTGACATCAAAAATGTGAAGGACCTATGTTAAAATGTACCACATTGACAAGTTGTGGCCTCAGGAGTCGCACAGGAATCATACACGGGATTTTTGTTGTAAACCATGGACTTGCAACAACAAACATTTTGTCCATCGATCTGAGGAGGTGTGGCGTGTTTTATTCGGAAACAAGCGCAGAAATAAAGGCTATATTAATTATAGCGTGGCGTGTATGGTTTATGCGGAACTTATATTAGAGCGCAAGATCAATTGGAGCACGTTTCCGACGACAACAGCTTGCCCACTTCTACTTGAAGCCAATCAGAAGGACATTCCCGACTTGTACAATTCAGAGGGAGAAACAGAAAAAGTATTAAAAAATACTATTGAAGTGAAAACGGATGGTGTGGAGAAAGCCTCAAATGTTGAAGAATTACGGTCTGTACAATCTCCAACAAAAGCAATCAATGAAAGTTCTTCGAAAAATGTGGGGAAAGATGTGGAGAAAGATGTAAAGGCACAGGAGGGTGAAGTCTTTTCCACAGCTCCAACGCGTTTGACCTTTACACCAAATGTTGCGGCACAAACGCAAACGGAATTTGTAAACAAAGGCAAGGTTTGCACGGAATGCGAGGAAACTTCAAAAAGTAAAGTAGACGAAGTCTTGGCGGAGAAAGTGGCAAAGGCTAATGCTACAATTGATAGTCTGATAGCCAACAATTGTTTTGATAGTTTGGTCTACAAATCTCCGCCTGTGCATCAAGGCATTGAATCTAGTCTAGCGTTAAGTTTAGAAGACAAAATACATACGCCTCGTGGACAAGGCGTGACAATTGATAATATATCCTCATTATGGAGTTCCGAGCGTAAAAGGCGGGCGGAGGAGTTTCCGTTTACAGCATCATTGCCAAGTCCTCTACATCGAACCTTGCAAGACATGTCCAATCCAAAACAATTGGAAAATCTTTTGAAGCTCTCGGTTCAGTTTGCTAACCTTCATGAAGAAATAGGCGTATCGTCGAACCCCGATGATGGTGTTACTACTATTCCAATGAGTCCACTTGCAGATCCAAAGAATGTTGGACATATATTTGATACAACTTTCAAGATGACGATGTCAGCTGAATTTTTAGCGCAAGTTGCTCCGACTTTTATGAATTTGGCCAAGGAGTTTTCTTTAATAGCACCAGAGATGTTGAAAGGTGCTATAGCATTTCAGAATCTCACGAAGACTTTCGGACCACTTTTCGAAGAAAGAGATGTTCACATACTACAATTGGTGGAATATGAGAAGAAAATTGCTGACCTTGAAGGAGTGGAAGCAAGGTGCAAAGTGTTGGAGTTGAAATTAAAGACTTCAGAGAGTGAGGTTGAACATTTAAATCAACAATCATCGAGGCAAATAGAGGAGTTGATGAAGATGCATAAACGAATTGCAGAATTGCAAGGGACCTCCAAAAATCCAAGTGAGATTGCAATCTCACCAGTGATTGTACTCGGAGATAGTCAAGAGACTTAAGAGAGTAAAGATAAGCTCTCTCTTCCTTTTGATAAGGCCGAAGCAAGCGACAACCCTGCCATTGTGAATGTACAAGAAAGTCACGATATAAGTATGTTAAAAGCGACACAACAACCATCAATGGAAAAGCTTTCATCCGTTTACGTGAATGCGGAGACGCAAACGGAGAGTTGTGACTTTGAAGAGTTGAAGCATAAATGGGAGGAGGCAATTGAAGCAAAAAGAATCGTTGAATCCAAGTTGAATCGATTGCAATTGTCCTTGGATTTGAAGAAGTTTATGCCATCTAGCGGCTTGGAGTCTCGATGGTTAGCATGGGTACAAAGACTCCAAGACAGACCCTCTGTAGTATCTCGAGCAATGACAGGTCTTCAAACATTGGCAATGGAGTCGAATGAAAATTGCGATGCCATTCAAACCTCTTTGAGTTGGTTCAAGACTATGTTTGACCAACATCTTTCAAAGGGATATACGGAGATCACATGTTGGGGAGACATGGATGCCATGTTTGAGCGGTTAAACCACACAAAGAAGGACCAAACTCCACCCATCAATTGGGCCTTGGAAGTAGAGGAAGGATGGGTCCCTTACAACACACTTTCAGCACACATCAATGTAAAAGACAAGCGAGTGGTGCATGCTTGTGATCTAGCCTCTCCAATCTTGGATGGTTGTTGTAGCCTTTGCCAAGGCCTCTTCGGACCGGAAGGTGCGGTAACCATGGGCCAATGTCGCCACACTTTCCATGTCACTTGCATTGTAAAAGCATCACTCATTCATTCGGTGTGTGCTGAGTGTCGTAGTCCATTGAGTGCTAGGTTCTACGAAATGTTTGGTATCTTGGAAGCTATGCCTCCAGGTCACGAGTACAATCGTTGGAATCTTCCTCTTGATCAAGCGCCGTACAAATTTCAAAATTATCAACATTGGGGGAAGCCAATCCGGTGGAATGCAAATGAACAGAGGCATGATTTGTACGAGGAATCTCAGCAACCATTGGATTTGAATGTGTGGATGACTCACAATAGAGAGGTGGAATTGCGGGCTCGAGGAATCGTAGATGACGCGGCCCGCGAAATGTTTTGTCGCAACATGGGGGGACATTGGAGCTTGCAACACGAAAAGTTCTTTCGTTTTCCAGATAAAAAAGTGGAGAGAGGACCAGAAGACAGATGGGTGGAGGTGAACCATGGAAAAGAATTCGATGAGCAGTATAAGGTATATGACCACACCCTCGTAGGTAGGGCCCTTCTATTGTCGAAGTTGGAAGAGGCTGCAAAAGTTCGTGCTGTCTACGATACAAATGGACTAACAAGAACAGGACATTCATCTGTAGATGTGGCAGCAGCATTTGATAGGCGCATTGGCGATATTATAGGGCATTGGAAGGCTTTCCTATTGGATGGAGACTGCCTCACAGTATGGCAAGGGAAAGGAGATGATGAAGTTGTTCAAGCTATGGTAGATCGTATGGAGAGCAACTTGAGAACCTTGAAGGCAGACGAAGTCAATTTATCACCGAAAAGAAAACAAAAAAGGAAGCGTGAAGAGGACGATGACTTCTCTCCGGAAACCAAGAAACAATTTCATAAGGTGGACATCGAAGTTCAATCTGGAGGGCGAATAGTCCGTCCAAGTCAACAACGGTCAACTCGTCAATCATCTACTAAACTCCTCGGTATAGCAGATTTTCCTTTTGTTTTGGGAGAAGGTAGTGGTCCATCCGGTGGAAAGTAGGATTTGAGGAGAATTTTTTTTTAAAAACAATGGTCCTTTCATTGTTTAAAAACAAAAAAGAATGTGAAAGATTTAGATCTTAAAAAGATCGTATAGGATTCAATAGTGATATTGGAACTATGTTTTCATGTATTTTGTTTATACATATATATTTATATATAAAGATGCTATATTTTCATTTGCGTATAAAAATATTTTTATATGTACATCTTATTTTACGTGGATGCATTCATTTTTGATTGTGTAACATTCAAATTACATAACAATATAAAATTTTCTAATGACTAATGGCAATGCGAAGTCCGCCCCGTCCGCCTTGTCCGTCCGCCCCGTCTGCTCTGTACGCCCGACCACCCCGGCCATCCGCCCCGCGCGTTTGCCTTCCGACGACGGGAGGGACGCTGCGTCCGCTAGCGTCCGTGTGTCCAGACGTCTGGAAAACGAACGCTATTTTGGGGCGAACGTTGAGATTCGTCAACCCTGATTTTGAGTGGTTTTTGACAAAAAAAAATGACGTTAATCTTTTAGGGTTTAATTGATTGTGAAGTATCCTTTGTCCCTCCAAAAAATATCAAATCAAATTTTGTACCTAAAGAAAATTATATTTTCCAATTGTATTCATTCACTCCTTGCAATTAATCCCTAAGCTTCCAAGTGATTATTGTATGGTCACTACCCATTCTTTTGTAGGTTATACAAATAAAAAAGAGATTTAAAATACTAGTTTAAATATACTTTTCAACCCAATTTGAATTATGTCAATCTATAAATAAAAAAAGGTTGTTTTGTTTGTTTTACAGTTTGAATCTCTAGCTATATCTCTCAAATTGAGTGTCTATCAAAGGCATTTTTGGTACTGTTGAAAAGTATTAAATAAAGAAAGGTGTTCAAATAAACTTTGTTTTGTTGCATTTGGACCTACATTGCAAAAGTTATAAAATTTCAAAATAATCGCAATTACAAATAATTAGGAAAAATAGAAAAATAAAAAGTAAAGGAGACTTAAATGCAATCACTATAAGAAAAAAAAAATTGTGATGTGAGAAAAAATTGTTGTAGTATTACTGATGATACAAAAGTTATTACTATAGACATCACCTAAAATCCATTGTAATTGAATAATTGACATGCAAAAAACATGCTAAAATTTGACAGGACATGGCAAAAATGAACTTGTTTTTTTTCTTATATCACATAGAACACGGTCTATAGAATTGCCCAAAATGCAGCACGTAGAGGACAAGCCATCTCTACATCATTGCTACATAGTTGGGCAGTGCCACATAGGAAATTTTTTCATTCATGTTGTTGCTAATGTAGCACTAGACATGGCAGCAAGAAAAGTAATGTTGTAACCATCAATGATGAATTGATGACATGGCACGCCTAGTCAATACACTTTCGTATTGTTTAAAAATTTTAATTTTGCTTTTAAAACATCAACCTAGATGTTTAGACTTTTTTGAGACATCAATCGATGCATACTATACATGTAGGGTAAGGTCAATAAAAAATAATTAGTTAAAAGAAAAAAAATTGTTGAATTCAATAAGATTTAAAGAAAACTTACCATCTACCATTGAGAATTTTTGACGGCCAAATAAAGGAAATACTTCATTAAAAGTTAGTAAAAATGAAAGGTGGAGGAGATGTATTTATATTGAAATCTATTGTTTGTTTATAGTAAGACAAAAGATATGGGATAATTTGAACGTGGGAGCTTGACCATTAGACATGTAGATGTTGTTTTAGACAAATAGACATTTCAAACATTTGGACTTTGTTTTAGACATTTTACATTGAGCATAATTTTTGCTTTACATATTGCATATAGATTGTCAATCTCTCTGCCATTCCAATTGTTTAAAGAGCTTCATTTTTCATCCATGATGCACATTCATATTAGAAGTGGTTTGGGGTCTCCAAAAGGCCCTCTAAGGCTTGTGCGGGCAACTTCTACCATTTGACTTTAAGGTTTGAGCATCCTCCCAAGAGTACCACTATGAGTGTGGGTAGCTGACACATGTACCATTGTGAGTGTGGGGTTGAAAATAGTGAAGACTCATGAGTATGCCGCACAATTTGTCCTTGATGAGCATTCATTTTTTAATGCAAATGTAATGAACTCTTACATTTTTTATTCATTGGTCTCTATCTTTGCTAATGTGAGCGTCCCTTCTAGTATTAAAATATTAGAGTTTAGTATTAAAATATCAAAGTCTAGTATTAAAATATTAGAATAGTAAATTAAAATATATATTTCACAAAAGTGCAATTATCCTTCAGCATCCTAGCTTTGGATTATTTTATTCTACTGACCCGTCTGGCAGCATAGACAATTGGTCCACAATGGTCTATAGGGCAAAGTGGAAGTTCATTTGCATTGGCCACAACCTCAATATTTCATGCTTAGTTGAAGTGTTGGTAGCTAGGGTAATGACAAGGTTCATTGGCCCGTGATGTCCTTCTCCATTGACTACAATTGCCCTCCTAAGGCCTTCTAGAGACCCCAAAGTCTTCGAATGTCCATTTTCCTTCTTTTGCAAAGTATGCCATATGGCTACCTTTTCTTTTAAATTTTTACATTTTGTCAACATTTTACTATAGGTCGTAGTAATTTTCACTAATTTATCTATAGTCAAAATGGCTTAACTTGCTAAAGTAAGAGTCTATGTTTTTTCAAACAATACAAAAACACAAATATGTCTTTAATGATGCCAAATAAAATATTAATGATTAATGATAACACCATCTTATTTTTATAATAACTTGTCATTAGTCTCCGCAACGTCTACAAAAATCTACCTTTTTGAACCATTTGCCCTTTGACATCTTCATATTTTGTTGGACATGGCACATTAGTGGTAAAACATATCCAAAAACACAATTTTCTTATATTAAATTGCTACTACTACCACTTCTATTGGACTATTAGTAATGCTACCACACTATTCACTAATACAATCCTATGTACAGTGACATACGGGACCAATGGCACAAGCTATACTAGTTTATCTTCAACTCCATTAGAGAAAGTTTATCAAAGTGAATCACTTCAACATCCGTTGTACGGTATAATAATGTGGAGTTGACAAATGGATGTTCTACTTCAATTGTTCATTTTGCAAATAACAACCTAATTCAATTGTCATCAACAATCCACTTCCAATATTCTAAACTTTTAGATTCTAATAATTGTAATTGTTTGTAATGTCAAACTAGGACAATTGGGCAAGAGTGAATTTTCAATATGAATTGCATCTAAAATTATAGTGATATAGCAATCCATTATCCATTATATAGGTTAAATTGGCCATTTGAAGGTGATTGAAATGGGCTAGAGCAAAGATATTTCAATTCCCACTAACCTCTATTGAAAGAAATAGACAAAACTTTCTTTTTGTTTAAGTAATTTTTATTAATCAATTGCAGTTCATAAACCCAAAGATATAAAGGATTGAGAAATTTGGTTCAATTGTTGTTAGATTTTTGGTTGCAAGAAAGAGTATGTACATTTTGAGCAAGCAAATTGTTTCATAGTAGATAAGCAACTTTCAAAAGGATGATCAAATTAGAAGTTGATGCTTAATGAATGTTTTTGTATAATTGAATCAACATGCTCATGCTTTAAAAATGAGTTTGTTAACCAAATGGCTTCCAAAAAGTGAATGTGGATTTGGAAGGCCTTAAAAATGCATTCAAAACATCTACCCAATTCAAAGTAACAATGTTCTGTATAAAAAATTTCATTTTCCAATTTTTGACATTTGCAATGATAGTAATTTTTAAACCAAAGATATGATTAGACCTTTAACCATATCAAGTGATGATACAAATGGTTTATTTAGGAACAAACAAAATTCATAGTCTTTTCATATTACCCATTTGCAAATTGCACAAAATGCTAACTTACAAATGTGAAATTCAAATCAACATATTGTTACAAGCATGGCACAATCTCACTACAATGTCTCTAGTTTTTACACATCAAACACAACCACAAGTCTTTGTTGAATTAAATAATCTACTAAAATAAATTTTCCTTGAATTTTATATACATAAACTTGTGGAACTAATTAATTTTGTACATCAATAATGGTATAAAGAGACCACATAAATCCACAAACTAATCAAATATAAATATTTACAAATCAATATAAACATTCATAAACTACACCTTCACCCATTTTAAATGTGTATAATTCCACCTACTTTCTTCTAACTTGATTTCTTCTAACCTACTTGACATTTCTAGAATCCAAGGATGCTTCAAAACTTCTAATGCACTTAAACGCTCATTGACATTATATGTCAACATTTTTTGAATGAGGTCTTTTGCACCCTTCGAGATGTGTGGCCATGGATCCTTAGCAAACAAGTCACTGCGCTTTATGATTTCTTTATATACATCTGCAAGTGTATGGCCTTCGAAAGGAGCAAACCCCGCTAAGAGAGCATATAGTACCACCCCAAGGCTCCAAATATCTACTTTGGGTCCATGGGAATGTTCTATGACTTCAGGGGCTATATATGCAGGAGTTCCAATGCAATCGGTCATTACCTTACCACACTCAAAGAATTGGGCAAATCCAAAATCAATCAATTTGAGTGCCGAACCTTCATCTTCGGTTTGGAACATCAAGTTTTCAAGCTTCAAATCTCTATGAACAATGCCAAAGCTATGGCAAGCCGCAATAGCACTACCAATTTCTTTGATAATTTGAGCAGCTCTTGGCTCATTGAAAGTACCATTTTGAACTACACAATTAAAGATTGTCCCTCCTTCACATAGCTCCATCACTATGTATACATGTTCATCATCTTCCAAAACATCTTTGAGTGCCACTATATTTGGGTGATCTTTAAGATTGATCAAGGTTAGAATGTCAATTTCACATTCTATCATTTTATGATCTTTTTGTGAGACAAGGTTGCATTTTGGTATGCATTTGCATGCATAACATTTACCAGTTGTAATTTGGGTGCACAAATATGTGATGCCATAACTACCTGCCCCTAATTGCTTGCCTATAGTATACAAGTCCCTAATTTTAATTGTGTTCATTTCAAAAAGTAACAATTGATAAGGTCATAAAAGCAAAGAGATAGAATAATCATTGCAAAGCCTTGTTCTTTATAGAGCTACCAATCTTTTACTTGGATTTAGTTTTAATTTAGCTTTTATTTTATTCTAATTTTTATCATAATTTTACTTTGTTTTCATTTAGTTTTTATTTTGATCTAGTATTTACTCCTATTTTAAATTGTCTCCTGTATGTAGATTTTACTTTTATCTAACTTTCATCTAGATTTTAAACTTCATTGACTTTGTTTTAGTTTTTTCCATTGTCTTCGCTTTGGTCAACTTTCGAGTTTGTTTTGATTGGATTGATATTATAAGTAGCTTATAGTTTGGACTATTTTTCATAATGCTTTTATTTTGAACTAGTAATTTTTTAAATTTTTTTCTTATAATTCAATGGTTTACTTCTTTTTGATGTAGCTTATAAGTTATAATCTAGGTATTGTGGAGCATTTGATCTATTTTTATGCCAATTCTTTTATTTTTGTCTAGAAATTTTTCAACATCTATTAATGAATTGATGATTGAATATATTCTAACAAACTTTTTGGTGTCGTTTTAGTTCATATTCATTGATAATATAGTTTTCATAGATTTTAAGACTTTAGTTTTGTCAAAGGTGTACTTTGAGAGGATTTAACATGAAAGGATAAACACAAAGAATCATAGACATTATGCCATAGTCTACAACAATAATTTTTGGAGTAAAATCAAGGCTAATTGAAAGTGAAGCAATTCAAGGTGGTTTGAAATACCATTATAGGCTTCACAGACGATATCATCATGTTTAAGTAAGAATAACTCATAAATTCTATGTCACTACTTTATTGAAACCTCAATCTATGTTCAAAGATAGTGTGTTTGTAATAAATACCTTAAATCCTAAAAGACCATTGTTCCTTTGAAGGACAAAATGGATTTTGGACAAGTATCTACAATCTCAATTTTTGTCATGATTTTTTAAAACTAGTTTGTAAATAGAAAGATTCATTAGCTTTGTAGAAATATTATTATTTTTTCAATTGAAGCCTAAGACTAAAAATTATGCCCAAATAAGCTCAAAATCACGGAGACCAAGTAGCAAAGAAGAATCCAAAAATTTTAATTGAATTTTCTTTTTATAGATTATATTTTTTTCTACATAGAAATCTTTTATTCATTCCATTTGGATAAGTGATGTTTGGACAATTAGAGCATCTTCTTGAAAAATAACTTGTAGGATTTCTTTTTTTATGCAATTTTTACAATTTAAAAAAAAATTCCACACAAATTATTTTTCTTGCCAGAACAATCTCACCATTGGTATTAGTGTGGTTTAATTCCATATAAGGGATATGAATAATTTAGATTTTCCTTCTATCTTATACCTATTTCTACTTTATAATTTTTTAATGAATGAAAATTAAGTTAAAATTTTTTTCCCTCTAAATTCTCAACTCAATTATGCACCATAAATATTTCAGTTTCAAAATTCTATAATGCAAAAGTTTTAAGTTAAGAAGGTTCAAAGTTAAATAATCTAGTCCTCCAATGTACAAATAAATTGTTTTCTTCATTTTAAACATAGATCTCTTTTAATCTATGTGGTTAAAATTTTTGAAAGTTATTCCGCACATTTTTATACTAGTCAAGTGTAAGATTTTATAGTTGGATATGCAAAAAAAACAATCTTTAGATTCTTTTATTCTTTGCAATAAAAATGGTAGTTTTGAATGTCTTTTGGCAAAAAAAGGCCTCAGGCCTTTCGAGGTTATCATCAATGAATCCGATCCAAGAAACTCATTAGGATTTGGCATTTGAAATGTTTAAGTTTACCATATTCTGTTTAGAACAATATGTTTTTTTTTCAAATGCATTTATTAGTACCATGTTCAATCATGTGTTGTTTTGGTCTTCTAGGATTCTTCCATTTGGTTGCATTACAAATATGTATTGTGGGTAGTCTTGTTTGTATTATTTTTTTAATGATATTGCCTTTTTTGCTCAATGTTTCATATTGTTATTCCCACCATGTATGATCTTGTAGGTGGTTTCTTCTATGTTTGGATCAAGTATGAGTGACTCTTTCATTTTGCTTAAAATTTCACTACAATTTGCATTTACCTTCATTTGCATCTATCAAAAGAAATTCTTGTGTAGTTAATGCCTTGATTAAGAAGTTTTGAATGATGTGTATGCTCTTTCCCATGTCAAAAAGAACATGCAAACTAAGGTTGTATTGCATACATTATAAATCCCCAATAAGATATTTGCTAGAATGTGGTTTATTAGCATATTAATTATATTCTATTTGATGCAATTCAAGATCTTGAAACTTGTATCCAAGATGCATTAAAAGATTTATAAATCTTAGACAATGTTCTAAATTTATCATTTTATAAATTCAATTTATTGATTCATCTAGAAATATCAACAATAATGACCTTATGATATGTAGAGATGGAATGCTTATTTAAGGCATCATTATATGGCTATAATTTTCATTATAAATTAACAAAAATGGAAATTGACATGTATACCACTTCACTATTTTAAGAGAAAAAATTTGTTTCAAGTATTTGCAAATCAAAGAAAAATCATAGATCATAGATTTAAGTTTCCTTTATTAAGAGTGAGAAGTTAACTTTCATCTTCTAAGGCCTTGTATTATCCAAGTTTGAGACATACAAAATATCTTTTTTTAATATCTTCTACATTGATCTAACATTCATTGATTGTAATAGTTATATCATTTTTTCTATATAAAAATTTAATCAATCATTGGAAGAGTTTAATTGGCTCCATTGAGATTCAATATCTCAATTTGAAAGCAAAATTGTCAACAAGGTGTAAAGCCCTTTTTTTCTACTAATTTTTTAATGGCATGAAAATTTGATTCACATTATAATTAACTAGGCAATACATATATGTTAAAATTTTTTAAACTTTAAAATTTCAAATAATTTTTCTTCACTTTCCCTTTGATAAATTCATGATAATTTCTTATTGTAATAAGAAATTTGAAAATTTGATGACTTATAGAAGGCATGTGATTTCATATTCAAAAAACAAATAAAATAACTTTGACTCATACTTATTGGCAAAATAGAACAAACAAAAGGGGAGATTTGGAAAATAATTATACAATTAAAGGGTCTTATCCTATTTCTTCCAAAAATTATATTAAATTCAAATCATTACCAAGAAATTTGAAAACTTTATGACTTTCAAAAGATATGTGATTTAATTTCTAAAAAATAATACTTATAGTGTAAAAGATTTTGAGGTTTAATTGTATGGTCATAGGTTTTGTCCTTAAATAGATTTATAAAGGACCCTATAAAGGATTTTGGAAGATAACTCAACATTTTTTAAAATTTTAAAATTTACTATCCCATATATGATATATCTCAATTTTTAAGAGAAACTCCAATTGCTATAGAATAGAATTGATTCCTTGCTCAGAAAATAAACAAAATTGAAATGGATTCTAAATTTTGATAAAGTAAATAAAATTTTATTTGAAGGTGCAAATTTTAACCTATTGACTAAAAGAAATTTATTTTTGTTAATTTCACATAAGAAGCATTTTAGGGCATTTAGTCAAATTGCTATTAAATTTGTAACAAATTAATCCAAGGGTCAAAGATTATATTTTCACCAAAAAAGTTCAAAAATTGTCATTTCTAATATAAGCACCAAATTTTAGATGGAAGACATTTTTGGACATATGTAACTAAAGGATCTTATAATTAACTAGTTTGAAAAGATGTGGAAATTTTTTTTTAAATTTTCACAATATAGATTGGAAGATATTAACATTTGAAGTGACAAAAATCATTTTTTGAGCCTTGTGAAAATACTAGTAGTTGCACTTTACAAGGTCACATTTGTATGAAAAAATGTCCAAAACAGTAACTACTCTTTAGATTCATTCTTCAAGGAAAGTTAATTACATGCTTGAAAATTTTTAGATCATTTGGAATGCACAATATGTAGGAAAAAAATAATAAGTAGAAAGAAGTACAAAGTGATTCAAAACACTAAATTGTTAAGAATTTAATTATAAAATTGAATAATTCCAATCCCAACAATGATAATGTAATAATAAACAATTTACAATTTATTTATTTTACTTTTTTCAAAAAATATTAAAATTGAATTAAATAAAGGACTTCAAAGTTTATTTTCAAGCAGGGAATCTATGACTATCCACAAACTAGAGCAACTCATAATTTTCATTTTGAAAATCAAAATAGGATGATTTAAAGCTTTTCACATATATACATATAAATTTAGAAAATCAATTTCAAATTTCTATTTATGAAAAAAGTGATTCTTTAAGAAATTTTTGGACTACCCATTGAATATTGAAAATTACATATCATGCAATAACTTTTGAACCATGTAACCAAAAGTTATGAAAATTGTTGTGCCTTAAAGCTACTCCTTGAACACATATTGTATGAAGATTTTAGGAAATAAATAAATAAAAGCTCTATTTGTAGCAAGTTGCCCAAAATTGCTATGTTACCAAAAATGCAGTTTTGACCTTTAGAGGTTAAAAGCAATGGCCAAATAAACTCCATTTGTAGTGAGTTGCCCATCTATGTTGTCAACCATGGAAATGTTCAAGGTATCTGGAGTATACTATTTGGGATAGTTGAACAAACATTTAATTGTTCTGGATCCCAGGATGCGTAATCTAAGTTACCCGGATGTGCAGCTTCAATGTATCAGATTCTCCACGTTTTGGTACGTCGTCAGCAATTACAACAATCAAAGATTAGAGCTACGATCATAGTCAAGTTCAGCAGAAGCATTGGTACACAGTAGAGTTATTTAATAGACCTCTTCTTTTTATTTCTTTAAAATTATGTGACGCAAGATAGAAAGTACTTCACCTTTCCGCTAACAACATTGCTTCCAATTTATGGAAAGTATTTCACCTTAATCCTTACAATTAACCTCGAATTCTATTCTGAGAACTCCTAAATCCTAAACGGAAGAAGAATTGTACGTTGCTGACATATCCAACACCACCTCAAGAGACTACATACCTTCAAATTTGAGCTCATTCAATTGATCGAGTCTCTTCAATATTCTCAATTTACAGTCTACAAGAAACAGTGGAGGCTGCAAACGGGAAAGGCAACATACATCTCCAGTTTACATTTAACCTAAATTAGCAATTTCAGGTACATTTTGGACACCTGGCTCTAAACTTGGGAGTAATATCTTTCTATGTATACGTACACAACACAATATTCATAACAGCGAACGTACTTCCTCTGCATTAACTCAGCGTAGATCACAGTTTAGCTTCAGCAGTGGATTTCACTAGGGTTTCATGTCCTTAATCAAATCCAATCACTAATCAAAACTCACCCCTGTTGTGATAAGTATGAACAAGATGCTGAAAGCACTGAATTCCTCACTGGCGGACCATTCTGTCAGAAAATGAAGATCCACGTTAAAACCCTAAACCACGCAGAACAAATGGATTCCCGATGACTGTACTTTCCTAGACGTCAATTGCTGCAAAACAGTGCTTGCTAAGCCCTGGGCATGTCCAAATCGCAGAAGAGATTTCGTACCCATTCTGCAGAAAAAGAAGGTTCAAACTTTCAACTCTGGAGTCCAAGAGCCCTGAATGCTAGGGTTAAACGTCACATGTCGCGTTCTGAGCTTCACCACTTTCCTGCCTGTGGAGTTCCGTAATCTCATAACTTGAGTCATAATATCTTCAGCATTCTGGTTCTTCACATCCACCACCCTCTCATTTTTATTCACTGGCATTCATCCACCACAGAATCACCCTTAGGTGATAGCCTTCGGGCTGTGATCCAATAGACCTACAAACAACCTGAGCAAGAAAATAAAGGCTGGCCCTGAAATTGAAATGAAAAGAGGACATAAATGGGAGAGGAGAAGGAAGGAAGGCGTACAGTAGAGGCCGCGCAGATGGGGATGGTGACCGCGAACCAGGTGAGTCGAGACCTCGAATTGAGGGTTCTGCTTCTGGAAGGAGGGGAAGAGGCGAGCAACAAAGTCGCGAGCGCCAGCACTGCTGCCGGAGTGGTCACAGAAGCAGACGATGAGCTTCTGCAACTGCCAAACGCCACGAACCGCCATGGTCAAGAACAAGGGAAACACGCAATGGCAGAGCGACTCTGGCGAAGAAATACCGTAGAAGAAGATTAAACCCTAAATCCTAATTCAGTCCCTCTGAGCCAGTTGATACCTAGGTGAAATATCTGTCTCGGGTATCAACTTATTCTGTGCTGATTACCTCTATTCTATCGTAGTCTCCCAATGTGATATTATGAAGCCACGAATTACTGCAGCAGATCATATTTTGCAGGCAACTATGAGGATGATCACCCAGTTCTGATCACTTAAGCAGTTTAGCTTATTTGCGGCATGGGGGAGGTTGAGAGGAGAAAAAAAATGCGAGATGAGACACACGACCCTTTAAAGGCCGTCGTGTGTCTCATCTTGCATTTTGTTAATATTATGAACCTCTGCTGATCCTTGTTTCGTTGGCTCACGTTACAATTCTTGGATAAACTATTGGTGTTTAAGCCATTTGCTTAACTAATTGGTAACGTTCGATGTGAGGAAGGGGAGCCATGGGAGCAATGCAGGAAACTGGAGCGTCGACAGGAGAATTGCCACAAGTTCTGACATAATGCGAGATCTGGAATGTCCACGCTCTCAGATCCATGGTCGGACGTCGTGATGCCCCAGGCTTGGGGGATGTCAAAGTTCGGTTAACATGAATAATGTTGAGACAGTTGAGTGGGGCCCTCGGGAAAATTGTGGAGCGCAGCGAAGGCGCGGGGATCGTTGAGGCGCGGGGTCGTGCTGACGGCATCGAAGGGCCTGCTGACGGCATTGGCGCGCGGACTGCTGGCGGAGGCGAGTGGAGGGGCGCGGGCGATGGGATCGGAGGTCTGGCTGACAGCATCGGCGCGCGAACTGCTGGCGGAGGCGAGTGGAGGGGGGTGGGCGATGGGACCGGAGGTCTGGCTGACAACCGACAAATGATCGCAGGAAGCCAGGCTGAGATTGGCCGATAAGGCTCAAAGATTTTTTCGAGTCCTGCACAGGCTGCAGTCGACAGAGGACAGCCTAACGGCGGCATGGAGCCGGAAAGATCGGTGGAGGATGCTGGATCCGCGGCGCAGGAGGGAGCAAGTTCGGAGGTCGCTGCCTTCATTCAGCAACAAGTTCAAGCCGTATTTCAAGCCGCGCTTCCGCACCTTATCCGTCAGATCTCCGAGAAGGTGACGATACCTTCCTCATTTGGGTCGCCCTCTACAGCTGCAGGAGCTTCAGATCAAGTTCATGAGCAGAGTAAGGAATACGATTGCAAGGTGGCAGCACCCAAGAAATTTGATGGAAAGAAAGGGGGAGAAATCTACAAGTGGCTAGCTCAACTTCAATTAGTATTTCGAGGCAAGCCTCGAACTTATCGAACGGATCTGGATAAAATTATATATGCACTCTCATATTTAACAGGTGCGGCTCAAAACTGGGCAATGCCAATATTACAAGCTTTAGATGAGGGGCGCCCTCACGAATTATTGACAAATTACGATTTGTTTCGAGATGCAATGATTGCCGTGTATGGTGATATCGACCGCCGAAGCAATGCCGAGGACAAATTAGGGAAGCTTCAACAAATAGGATCAATGGCGGCTTATATTTCTACCTTTAATGAACATGCAACACAGGTAGATTGGAATGAAGCAAGCTTGATTGCACGATTCCGGAGTGGCCTCAAAGACGAGGTCCTCGATTCAATTGCAACCGCGGAAACACAACCACAAAGGCTTCAGGAGTGGATGGCGATGTCTTCTCGAATTGATGAACGCTTGTGGGCACGACGCCAAAATCGACGAGTGGCCACTTACAGTTCTATCTCCAAAGAACATGTGAGTCGATTCCCAATCAATTCAGCAAGCTCCAGCCCAACTCCAATGGAATTGGATTCAATTAGCGTAACAACTGCGTTGGCAAAGACAGCTGCTGAGCGGTTGGAATTTCAAAAGCAAGGAAAATGCTGGGGTTGTGGGCAATTAGGCCATATCCGTGCACGGTGCCCAGTAAATCCTTCCAAACCCCTATCTTTGGCAGCTTCAGGGGGGCGTGATGAAAGATTTGAGGAATCGGGAAAAGGACATGCCCGGGACTAAGGTCACCACCTTGGTACCCGGGCACTCTACAGAGTGCGGTGACCGATGGTTTACAAATTAAGGTTGAATCACCACATTCTCCAGCTCCATTGTATTTACGTGCAATTATGGACCCAGGAGTGCATCTCACATTAAATGCCACCATTAATTCATTGCCGGCTAACACTTTAGTGGATTCTGGGGCAACGGGAATATTTATGCATCCTTCATTTGCTCGTGAGTGCCATGCAACAATTAAACCTAAAGTGGTTCCACGGGAAGTTTGGGTTATTGATGGTAGGATTATCAACTCGGGATTAATCACCCATGAGGCTATGGTTGAATTACAGGTGGGAAACCACCGAGAAAATTTGACGGCGGACATCACCAACACCGGTCGTTATCCTTGCATCTTGGGGACACCATGGTTGGTGCGTCACGACCCAACAATTTGATGGTCCAAAGGGGAGGTATTATTTGACTCCACCTATTGCTCAAAAAATTGCTCACAATTTTCAAAGCACAACCAACAAAACACCAGTAAAGACATGGGCCCTGAGCGAAAGCAAAGTCTCACTCCAACACCCACTTGGGCGGAAGGCACAGCATCTCATGGTGGCCAGATCTCCAACACCTCGGTGACCAAAACTAAGGTACAAACACAAGGAAACTTATTAGGTATTAAGGCGCCCAAACATGCATTGGTCTCTGCAGCAGCCTTCAGACTCTCAAGTAAAGGAGCTGCATTGTATACATTAGAAGTGTCTGAACTATTTGGCACCGACGAAAATCACGACATTACCATAGATACAATCCCTATGGAATATCAAGATATGCAAGGAGCTTTTAGTGAGAAAGAGTCTAATGAATTGCCCGAACACGGGATATCTGATATGAAAATTGATTTTAAGGAGGATGAAGAGCCACGAAATACAGGACTGAGACCCATGTCTTCGGTGGAACTAGAGGAACTCCGCCGATATTTGGAGGAGAATCTGGGAAAAGGATGGATTAGGCGATCCAAATCCCTAGTATCCGCCCCTATTGTGTTTGCAAAAAAAAAGGATGGGTCGATTCGGGTGTGCATAGATTACTGAAATCTTAATCGCGTCACAATACGAAATCAATATCCATTACCGTTAATACCCGAGCTCATTGACCGATTATTGGGAGCAAAATTTTTTACAAAATTAGACATTCGACAAGCATACCATCGAGTGAGAATGGCCATTGGTCATGAATATAAAACGACGTTTAAAACACGCTATGGACTTTTTGAGTACTTGGTGATGCCATTTGGCTTAACAAACGCCCCGGCCCAATTCCAAGCATATATGCAATACATTTTCCACGATCTTCTTGATATTTCAGTAGTCATTTACCTTGACGACATACTTATCTTCTCGAAAAATTTGCAGGACCACTAAGGAGTGGTGAAAGAAGTTCTCCGACGGTTACAACACCACGGCCTTTATGCTAAGGCCTCAAAGTGTGAATTTCATTGTACTTCCGTGGAGTTTCTCGGAATGATTGTTTCAGGAAAAGGATTGGAAATGTGTCCCGACAAAGTTCAAGCAATAAAAGAATGGCCCCTTCCCAAAACAATAAAAGATGTGCAAGCATTTTTGGGCTTCGCAAATTTTTATCGACAGTTTATTTGGGATTATTCCAAAATAACGATACCGCTCACCAAATTGACGCGACATGACCAACAATTTGAATGGACCCCTTTGGCTCAAGAAGCATTTGAGGAGCTTCGATCTCGTTTTACTAAGGCTCCATTATTATTACACCCCAATTTTGACAAACCTTTTATTGTCGAAACCGATGCATCCGACACCGCCACGGGGGGCATTCTCTGCCAACATGGGGAGGATGGACACCTTCACCCCTACGCTTACCGTAGCTCTAAGATGACAACAGCCGAACAAAATTACGATATCTACGATAAGGAATTACTTAGCATTGTTTTAGCTTTCAAGGATTGGTGGGTGTACCTCGAGGGATCTCCACACCAAGTTCGAGTAATTTCTGACCATAAAAATCTCGAACAATTTCTTACTACAAAACAACTTAACCGCCGGCAAGCTCGATGGTCAGAATCACTCTCAGCTTTTGATTTTGTGATTCAACATAGACCAGGATCACAAAACGGAAGAGCAGACATGCTTAGTAGACAAACTGATGTTCAAAAAGACTTGGATAATAAACCTTTATTACGACTAGCAATGCTGGAAACATGTGATCCCATTTGGAATGACACACAAATATTTCAATATATAAGGGAAGCAACTTTGGAGGACAAGAATCTTCAACCATTGTTAACATTTTTTAACAAAGGATCCAGCCGACCCCCAATTAATATTCGACGCGGTTTCCAAGACTATAAGTTTAAGGATGGAATGATTTATTATATGAATAAAATTATGGTGCCTGACAATGAAGACCTACAATTCCAAATATTGAGGTCAAGGCATGATGCCCCTTTTGCAGGTCACTTAGGTCGAGCTAAAACTTTGGATTTAGTAACGAGAAATTTTTATTGGCCGACTTTGCGGCGATACGTTCACCGGTATGTAGATGGCTGTGATCTATGCCAGAGATCTAAATCCACACAGTATAGTCGATATGGTCTCCTACAACCGATTCCAGGGGGGGAAGCACCATGGAAACGAGTTACAACAGATTTTATTGTTAAATTACCCAAGAGTGCAGGTTTTGATGCTATTATGGTAGTTGTGGATAAGAACACAAAATTAGCCCATTTTATACCAACAACAAAAGCAATTGACTCCAAGGGTACCACTACCTTATACCTTCGTCATGTGTAGAAACATCACGGTGTTCCAAATGAAATAATTTCAGATCGAGGACCGATATTTGTGTCAAAGTTCATGCGAAGGTTATATGATCTTCTTCGAATTCGCCCTCTTCCTTCCACAGCATTTCATCCCCAGACTGACGGCCAAACGGAGCAGGTCAATCAAACTCTCGAACAAATTCTCAGAATTTTTACCACTCGCAGACAAGATGACTAGTATGGCCTCTTACCTATAGCTGAGTTTGCTTATAACAATTCTCTCCATTCGGCTACAGGATATTCGCCGTTCTATGCCACATATGGGTACAATCCCACACTATCCTTTACACCAACTACTACCTCCATAGTACCAGCAACTGAAAAAAGGATCCGTCTTTTACAAGAAGTTCATGAAGACATAAAAATTGCCATTAAGATTGCAGGAGATCAAGCAAAGAGACATTATGACTGACATGTCCAACAACAACCTCAATTTCATATTGGTGACAAAGTACTCCTCCGACATGACCATATTTCCACAACAGCACCCTCTAAAAAATTAGAGCCAAAGTTTTTGGGACCCTTCCCTATTACAGATAAATTATCAGATCTAGTATATCGGTTGCAACTCCCACAAACACTTCGAATTCACAACGTTTTCCATGTATCACTTTTAGAACCATATCGGCAAGATACCATTTCCGCCCGTAAGCAGCAACCTCCACCGCCAGTGGTGACACCGGCAGGGGATATTGAATGGGAGGTTCGAAGCATATTAGACTCTCTGTTCCGCGCGGCCGAGGACGCAAACTTCAATACTTAGTCTCTTGGCGAGGATACGATCAAGATCAAAATTCTTGGGAACCAGCCCACCATTTACAGAACGCTCCAAACGTTGTCAAGAAATTTCATCAACGACACCCTGATGCACCAGGACCACAACATCGAACCTCAAAGAGGGGGTAATGTTATGACTCCATCATACATCTGGACTGCATGACAACTAAGGCTAGGAGGGGAATTAGAGGAGAACAATTACGCCTCTCATGCGGTTGTGGAAGTTAGGGTTTAGGATAATCCTAATTTCCTTTAAAGGCTAGTGAGAGGGTCGTGTCTCTCATCTTGCATTTTGTTAATATTATGAACCTCTGCTGATCCTTGTTTCGTTGGCTCACGTTACAATTCTTGGATAAACTATTGGTGTTTAAGCCATTTGCTTGACTAATTGGTAACGTTCAATGTGAGGAAGGGGAGCCATGGGAGCAATGCAGGAAACTGGAAGTTGGAAGCTGGAGCATTGACAGGAGAATTGCCACAAGTTCTGACATCTAACAAGCTTAAGCTATGGCATTTTGATTGGTATACTATTTGTAAGTTAATGGAATACGAGAGCTTCCTCAAAACAACAACATATATCCTTGCAACACATATTAATAGTCTTGAAGTACATTTGTCCTCTATTC
Organism: Pseudoscleropodium purum; assembly: GCA_963969395.1. NCBI lineage: Eukaryota > Viridiplantae > Streptophyta > Bryopsida > Hypnales > Brachytheciaceae > Pseudoscleropodium > Pseudoscleropodium purum. The sequence goes on from OZ017797.1 coordinate 22,809,796, forward strand.
TTGGAAATTTTCATGCGATAGCATAGATAACCTAGTAACTTGTTTACGTGTTCTTCATATGTTTGTATAGCTTTTTGATGGTTTATTTGAAGAATAATCTAGGTTGTTTTAGTAAGTTCTTATCTTGAATATCTAAACTTAGCAAAACCGAGCTACCACATCATGATCATTTGAATGAAAATCTTATATGGTTCTTCTTAGTTCTAACTCTCTATTCATTTGAAGTATAGATATTAGTTGCATCAAAGAGAAGATTCAAGATCACTTCTCCTCTAAAAGTGCATGTATGAAGTTGCAATGAAATTGATTTTTATATGAGCTACTAACGAGGCCTCTCATTATCAACTTCTACAATATCTTGGTTTGGTTTGGCTTCCTTTTGTTGCCAGGTTCTAAAAGGACATACCAAGAATGTTTAATTTGCCCTGAATTTTGGCCCTGGATTATATGATATCAAGAGGTAGAGTATTCTATTGGAGTGATTCTTAAGACGACAAGATTTGTGTTGGCTGAACTACTCCTTATGTGATATCAAGAAGTAGAGTATTCTATTGGAGTGATTCTTAAGACGACAAGATTTGTGTTGGCTGAACTACTCCTTATGTGATATCAAGAAGTAGAGTATTCTATTGGTGTGATTCTTAAGATGACAAGATTTTTGCTTCTTTTTCTTGATTTGACTCTTACATATAGTAATTTGGGAATTATGTCAGGTGCACTAATATGCAAGGATATAGTATTTAGTTAAAATCAATATATATTGTAGTCTACTCTATTTTCATTCTATTTCAAATATACACAAATATATGATTGTCATTCAACTTTAATCTAAAATTCATCAATTTTCATGTATTTTCAAAAATTTCCATCTAAGAATCTTCCAAAGATTTATCCTATGTAGACAACATAGTGTAAGATCTTGCATTCTTCAAAGTCTCATAATAACTGAATTAACTCTTGTAGCTATTTTCCTCAATACTCTAACATAATGCCCGTGCTAGTGCTATTGGAATGCTATCAGTGTATTGTAACCAAGTTGAGAACACCTACAATACATATCTTCATTGTGTCATTTGGAATGTTCATGACGAGAATCTTCTCTTGATAGGGTATTCATTCTCAATCTTTGTTATGTTGAATTTATTGCATTTTTCTATAGTTCATGTTTTGAGAGAATTGTTATGGATAGTTATTCTCACTTGTTTAAGATTTTTTTAAGACCAAGTGCTCTTTGATGTCATTGGTGAGTTTTCTAAATGACAAATTAATCAAAAAAATTCTTTGCTGGTGTCTTTATTTTGTGATGAATTAATGTGAATAATGGCAATTGTGTTTGTGGTAAGTGTACCTGAAGAACCTCTTCTTGTTGATTTGGTTGTGTTTCAGGTTGGCAGATAATTCTGTCAGGTTGTTCGATCATCGAGAGATTTCAGGCAGTGGTGAAGCTCTCCCTGTTGGGCATTTTGAAGAGCACTCTGCGGCTGTATTGTGTGTCAAGCTTTTCTTAGTTCTTGTTGGCTGTTTACTACATAGTGGTGTCCTAGCTGGATGCAATGCCTTCTCCCCTTCAGTTCATAGCCAACCAAAACAAATTGCGCAAACCACTCAAAAAAACGCTGATGCAGAAAATGCTAAGTGGCCTTCGAACCTGCTTAGAGTTACACTCGAAAGAACATTGGAATGTTGTAAAAACTATGACATATGCAAAATTGAGAGGATCACGGTCGTCGAAGTAAGCACCTGCCCCTAACGGTAACACATGGAAATGGGAAGAGAACTGATCTTGAAGATCTTGCAGCAAGAACACTTTTTTAAGTATTCACACAAAGTAGTAGAAAGTAGTTACATTAGAGTTGTACGTACTAGTTTCTTGATTCTGGCGTGAATATTTTGAAATCCCAATGCAATTAAACGGATCAGGCTTGCTTGCATTGCAGCGAGATTATGTCCTTCCCTATGATTATTAATTCTTCATAACCTGGCCTGAATTATCTAGTCCAAATCCCGGGTTCAAATTGCACAAACTACTCTTATAAAATCACCGATGCAGCAAATGAGGAGCGGCGTCCGAACAACTTAGAGTTAGAGTGACACTCGAACGACATCAGAATGTCGTAAAAAGTAATGCGTTCCCAAAGCTTTCAAAACTATGACGTTTGCAAAAGTTGCAAAAACTACGACGTCTGCGATTTTGTAAGAATTACGACGTCTTCTAAGTTGACAAAGGCTTTGACGTTTAATTGCAAACATGTGAAAATCACGGACGTCGATGTAAGCACCTGCTCCGCTTCGTGGACATGGACACACCTGAAAACGGGAAGAGATCGAAATGATCATTCAAGCCCCGAGCTCACGACAGGTGCAACGCCCATGCCACCACCCCCAGCACGCTCCCACCCACCACAACCACAGGCTCCGACCACTGCAACTGATCCACGCTCGTAAAAGCCAGAATCCCAATACAAATCGACGTCTTCGGGAACGGACTCTGCTTGTACGCCCCCAACGTGAGCGCGAACACGGACGTGACGATGAGTCCGATCCCCGCGGCGTTCAAGCCCGGCAGAGCGCGGTTGTAGATGCTCCAGTTCCGAAACCTGGTCCAGAAGGGCAAAGCGCCGAAGATGAGCAGAATGCCGGGCAGGAACAGGCCCAGCCAGGCGATGACCGCGCCAATGAGGAAGAAGTAGCCGTGGTTAATGGCGAGGATGGTGCCCAGGTAGGCGGAGAAGTTGAACAAAGGGCCGGGGAGGGCTTGTTGCAAGCCCAAGCCCGCGTAGAATTGGGTGCTGGTCACCCAGGAATCGGCTGCGTCGCGACACAAGCCGTCGCCGGTACAGTCTTGCTTCACGAGGTCGGTGAAGAGCATGGGGAGGACCACTTGGCCGCCGCCGTAGATGATGGAGCCCGTGCGGTAGAAGACCTCCCACCACTGCCAGTCACAAAGTGCAAACAAAACAGTAAACACACCAAATCTCGGAATGATCTCGTGTTGCAACTTTCATTCAGGGTTGGCAGACCTCCCACAAGGGAGTTTTCAGAGTCTGATACCATGGTAATGAAACAGAGTGTACCGTTTAGGTGGTGGAGATGGTTCAATTGAGATGGTGAACTCTGTTTCATTTCCTCTATGGTGAACGTACTCTTAAAACTCCATTGTGAGATCCAGGTTTCAGGTTCAAGTCTGCAGTGATTTGGAGATTTAGTTCTGCAATCGATCTCTATCTGTGGGGGAGAGATTTGGAATGATAGGTTCGACCCATGGTTTCTAGAGAGTTCCATTTGAAAAGAATGCCTGGAATTTTGTCACTTGCTTGAAGTATCAAGAATGCTTTGCTACTTGCATGGTGAATTTCGTTAAAATGGCGATATTCCACACTCCATTTTCAGACCGAGTGAGCTAAACCATCTAGAATGGGCATAGATTTCAGACCGCGCGAACTGTAAAAACGTCAAAGTTGTGGAATGACTGCCATTTTAACGAAATTCGGCATTTCATCATGAACTGTTCTCTACAACGAAGAGACTCTGGATTTGAATTACCAGGATCAAAATTCGAACACTGCCCAAATTGGTTTCAGAAGCAGGAGATAATCTTAGCATTGTTGAAACAGAGAAGCGGGTTTGTTGAAAAAGTTAGTACCCAATCTGGGTGGAGTTGACTTAGAATCCTCTTCCTAGTTGAACGGAGAAGCGGGTAGATCAGAAACTATTTTTTCATGATGCTTCTGTGAAAGCCATTCAATTTGGTTCGAATATCATCCTACATTCCTGTTTAGCACAGGCTTACCAGATGCTGTAACTCATGCGATGTACCTGAAGTAAAAGAGAAGGATGCTTCGATGCGCGTCTCGTGACAAGCGTCACGACCAAGACTGTGATCCATGTGGTGATCAGCACGGCCCCGCCGAACATTCCGAATCCGTGCTTCCCAGCTGAGGTGTCGACCTCCTGCAACAAAGAGTACCGACAGTGCGTGGGAGAAAGATTAGGCTTAGATCCATGGTTGTTAAAATGACGGATTCTCACAAAATTGGAAGGCTTGGTGAAAACTGACCTTTGAGTACGCGGAGCATTTTATTCACAACCGGACTAATGCCATCAATCACAACCCTTTTGCTTAAAGGGAGCCCATTGAACTATCAAAAAATGCAGATTTAGATGCTTGAGATTCTAAGAAACAACTTGACATTATGCTTGAAGGTTATCTGCTCCTTTATGACCCTTGCTTCAGCATGATTGGACATGATTCAATCATTGAGGTTATGCCCAGTAAAGTGAAAAGACAGCCTCAATATGGAGACTTCGTCCCTCGCCACTCCCATGGCTCAGCATGTTATTTCTCATAACAAGCTCTCCTTGTCCGAAGATTATTATCACACTTGAAGTCGTAGTTGTCAAAACGCCGCGACACTAGAATTCAAAGTTTTGAACACTCGAATGTCTATTTTTTAGCGCTCTAAAATTCACCATTTCCATAAATACAATCATTCAAGAATGCATGTAGAAAGAAGCAATTAGAACGATGAGATATAGGTAAGCAGGGAGTTAGAAAATTGATGATTGACGGACGGGATGCATGGAGCACTTACAGCTTTCTTCTTCGGCGTTTGCTTCGTCCAGTAAGACCAAGCCATGGTGAGCAAACCGCTCCCTATGATGACAGCGGGAAATGTGTACGGCTTAGGCCAGTAGAATGCGATCATGGCCGTCACAGTGCAGATGGTGGCCAGCAAGGGCGTGGCGCACAATTTCCTGCACATGGACTTGGATGCAGATGCTACCAGGGCCACTCCCACCGCCGCAACACCTACAAGCACAATCAGGTTGAGCTTAATCAAGTCACAACTTCAGTTTCAGAGTACTTGATCAGTCAGTTCCTACTCCGGATTCAGAGTGCAAAACATCCAAGCTCTCACCAAACATATATACAACATTGTGGAAGAGTGCCAAGCATGATTGTAGGGTTCAAGGACGTTCTTGCTAAGTTCAAAATGTCAATTGTTCGAATTTGAATTTTGCTCCAACGTGTTTTAATCACATCTTAAGAGGTTTGAGCTTAAGAAGACAGGATGTTGAAACGGAATGGAGGAAAATGCACAACTAGTTAGCAAAATTGAAGCCCAAATGACCGAATCTGGAGTATTTGACCGTTCCCTGCAACAATGCTGGAAAACAGTACTTTGAAATGATGAAATGTATTTTGAGATGCCCATTAGAAACGTTGAGCTATGAAATCTAGGACGAGTATAAACAAGAGACTTCGCTGGGATCTAGTTTTAAAGTTGGAGATTCAGAACTACTCTGTTTAAACAAAATTCAGCCTTCACCATGCCTGCCAACTTTATGAATATGGGCTACCCTTTGAACCGGACCGTAGGATTGCTATAGCCAGGATTTCGAATCTTTCTTCTGTTACAAACCTGCAGCAATTCCCTCCAGCCAACCTTGCGGGTTCTCGAGTTTCTTTGCAGCAAAGGCACCGATCCCTGTCATGAGGATTGCACCAGGGTACTGAAACAGCACTCCGGACATAAGGCCACCTGCGATTTAGCCCCAACCCAACCCGTCAATCATTCAATAGGACACTCAGCAATCCCAATCAGTTTCACAGTCATACCCAGAGTACTGCATGTACCCCTTTGGCGGTGCAGCTGCTTTCAAGTAATTGGTGGCATGCTTGAAATGATCTACGTAAACCCTAATATCATGAGTGGCACCCTTCCACTGATGCATTGTGTGTTCTCCAGTGATTTGTTCTTCATGAGTGGCACCCTTCTACTAGAGTCTTGGTTTAGGGGCTAGGGTAATAAAGTGCTAGAAATGTGACATTCAAGCACTCCAAACTTCGAAAACGAGAACGTTCAAGTGCTCAATTGAAAGCTTGAGCTCTAAAATAGATGGCAATTACAGCTCTGAGGTTTCAGCTAATAAGTAAGGAAAATCTAGAGTGAAGTTTTAGTTGGGCTCCAATTTTCAGTGGCAAGACTCAAAAATACTCCGGTTCGTCAAAACTCAGACTTCAGTATGCCCTAATTTCGTGAAACGCTGCCAATTTAGGGTTTCTACTGACGCAATTCCATAGCTGCAGCTCGGAAATTAAAGAAAAGGTGGACTTCGGAGTTGATGAAAAGCTGGATTAGATACCCACCGAGCAATCCCTTCTTCAGCACACCCAATGCAAATGACACCTGCGTCGAAGCAGGTCCCGGCAAGCACTGGCAGAGCGCGAAGATCTCCAAGTACATGGGCAAGGGCATCCACCGAAGCCTCTCCACAAGACGCTGCAAATTTGGAGGTCACGCAAGGAGAAGAGTCCATTAACTTATGCGAAAAACACGCTCTTAGAACCAATGCCATTTCACACAGGAATGCTCTACCTATTCAAGATGAATCAAAAGGAGGTTATTTTAAAATCTTCATGGGAGACTAGGAGAACTGATGCACATCCCAAGGATTCAAAATGCCCGTCATGGAAATCCATAATCTGATCTCGTAGTTATAACCTGGCTATAAAACCTCCTATGATCTCATCGTCAGTTTTGTCAAATCGACGTGATTCTGAGTGCCAGAAATTGTGTTTTTCATCAACAAAAAGCTCCAAAAACTAAGGCTATAGGCTGTTTATATTTCAGACTGCAGTCCAGAATCAGGAACTATACAACAACGTAGGAGTTAGACAACCAATATTTCATTAAAATGGCATTCCACAAACTTAGACTGTGCAGTCTGAAATCAATACTTGTCCTAGAAATGAATGAAAAAATGGCGTAAGGAATGCCACCATTGTAACGAAATTTTCCTTTAGAGAACAATCTTAATGTCTTGGAGAATTAAATTCTAAACCTACTTACATATTCTAAACATATCATTAATAAGCAAGTCAAAAGGATTCCCACCATAAATGGCTAGAGCTAGAATCTTAGTATCAAATGAATTGGAGAATTAAATTCTAAACCTACTTCCGTATTCTAAACATAACATTTATAAGTAAGTCAAAAGGTTTCCCACCATAAATGGTCAGACCTAGAATATTCTGCACCAGTCGAACTCTTAACCTCAAACTAGGGGAGAGAAACGAACACTTGCAGGCTTATATTGACGATGCAGCAACGGAAAACAACACAGGTCAAAGCGGTAACCAGTAACTGCCACAACCCAAATAACACCCGCTGTCTCCACTTACGAATGTTATGAATAGGAATATTCTCCATAACTCTTGAGTAATGCTATGCCTGTGAGTACAAGGAGGAGATTTGAATTTTAACAAACAGGAGACAGCAAGTAATTAACCTCCTAGTCAATAATCAGTATATATATCCGACAACACACTTACGGAATCAATACCACCCGAGACATTACTGCTCCACATTTCCAAGACCGATAGTCTGGCGTACGTGACGCACCTTCTGGAAAAGGGCAATGTGCGCCGCAGGACCTCCGAACGCCACCCACCCCAGCAACGAGAACTGCTTGAGAATGTCGACGTACCCCACCGACGCCACCTTCGCCTCCTCCTCCTCTTCAATCACGGATTCGCCATCTCCCGTGGTCCGGTCCGGATCCTGCGCTTCCACGTCCATCGAGTGCAAGCCTCCATTCGGCCCGTCGCTTCGCTTCGAGGTTGCAGTGGCCGGCTCTGTCATCGATTCTGGACTGCAAATTATGTTCTAAGCAGTACCATCACATCCGTTGCGCTTCGTCATGCGCAAACACATCTTCCGCTAAATCGGAAAGTACTTACACACGACTGAAAATATTTTAATTAGCCATCACATGCAAGAGGACCAAAAGAGTGTATATATGAGGGCGACAAGCTGCGCAAGCAGCTAGCCAGCCACGCGGGATCCGAATCGACTGAACTCGGTTCAATCAAGAAGGGGAATCGACACGAAGGGAAATCAGCATGATTGTGCACGCAATCTGAGAAGCGAGCTCGCATTCTTCACCGCCAGCAGCACTGGCCAAAGTATACTAGAATTCGGAACAGGAGATGGGATTATTATTAGTCCGGAGTTGAAGACTGTACGAGGTACGACCTGTCCGTAATCCCCGTACAAATGCATCTAGACGGGATGTGAGGCGAACGGCGAGCATCCCGGGGAATCGTTCTTTGGGCTCCGCCGTAGTTGAGAGTCGGGGGGGTGGCACACGCCGTTCGCAGCCTTTGCACTTAACTCCTGAGCGCTTCAAAGTCCATATTTTGGATGATGAATAGAGTGCGTGAGCGTAATGTTTTGTAGTCAATCTCATTAAATCAACATAATTTTGGTGTCAATAATTGTGACTTTGGTTTTTTATTGGCTTCATAGTGCTAGATTGAAAATGACTACAAACTTCAACTTAAAGTGGCTAAAAAATGACTACAAACTTCAAATTTTTTTTGAAAATCTTGGATGAAATTTCTAGATTGTGGATGAAAATAGAATTTTGGATATGTGATATATGCTAATGTGATATTTTCTATCCAATATATAGATGAATGTTTGAATTTGAAGCACCACTTTAATATTTCATATCTCTACCTTAGCATTTCATAAAAAATGAAAAAAAAAAATTGTAACATATATATGTGCATAATGGTATGAAATCTAAAACATGTTTCAATTTGTATTGCAAAGTGCATGTTCTAAAAGGTGCCAAAGTATTAGAAGATTTTCAATTTAACTAATTTGACATTCTAAATCATTTCTTATCCATGCAATAATAGGTGAAGTGCTCCAGTACAATAATCATTGTACAACTTACCTAAAGATTAGGTATTGATTGTATAAAGTGTAGAAATTACAAGTTGTATAAATACACTCATCTTTATTTGTCTAAAATTGGCAAATTCAATGACTCTTTAGCTTGTATGTTGGACAAAAACCAATGTAATTAACATATCTATATTTATATCATATACACAACTACAAAAAATTATAGTCATTGAAGGTACAACAAAATATGAACAATAATTTCAAATATTTTCTAAAAATTGCCAAATTAGTGCAATCACTTTGCCCCTACTATATAGTTGTTGCATCAATTAAAAGACTAATATGGTACACAACTTTTTCAATTTTCATTATCCTATTTTCTATAGGTCCATTTTAGAATTAAAGCCAACCATTGAAGATCTAGGTTCCTAATGTGCTCAAATTGACTACTAAAGAATTTGGCAAATGAGCCTATTGAAGTCATAATTTTGAAGTTATTTAGCACCTCTAAGATTCTTTTCCAAATGTAAGCTTCAACGTCAATCTTTTAGGATCTATACATATTTCTCATGCCGTCATCAAGCCCAAAATTATGATGTCATCTATATATTTAATTTTAAACTATTAATAATCATCCATTCAAGTTATAGTTTTAATTTTAATGAAAAACATTTGGTGAATGTTTAGCCAAAGCTTGGAAAAAATTAGGAAAATGCCCTCTCAAATATCCTCAAATTTTTCATGTCCTTATTTTAGATGTCATCTAGATTAGTTTTGGCACAAAATTGCCTAAAAACATAGACTAGTGTAATTGGTCTAACATTTTTGCAAGGACAAGGGTTGTTATATGACAACAACTTTGGATTGTTCTAAGTCCACATTTCTCTAACAATTCTATTGGAATAATGCAAGATTATAATGACAAGTGGCTTATACTCTTCAAACCTTATAGTTGTTGCATTGTTGTTTGTGCCTTCTAAGTTTTAGACTTGTTGAAGCAACATAAGTTTTGGAAATTGGAATTAATCTTCTACATTAGTACACATAAAACATAGATGAAAGATTAAAATGTTGAAAAAATAAATTTCTAGACTTCTTCCTATTGAGGGTGGCCAATGAACAAGAAAAACTTTGAAGTTTACAAAGGCAATCGAAAAAGGTAAGATTTCGAGCATTTTCTTAAGCTTCAACATCTTTTATTTCATAAATCTTTTTCTTCTCTTTCTTTTGCCCTTCATTCTAAGTTCTTGCTATTCAACCAAATTTCTAAATATCAATAACTTAATCATGATTCTTCATATTAAAACAATACTTGTCTAAACCAATATGTGATAAATTAAACAAAATTAAACAAAATTACATTCTTGATACTAATTAGTCTAAGGTAAGATTTGATTATGGTACTTGGAGAAAAAACAAGCAAAAGATCTTGTACTTTATATTTTTAGCCTCACAACTCTCAGTAATTTTTTTAAATTTGACCATAAATGACTTTGATTTCAACTAAACCTATTATCACAATAATAGTCCTTTTGCACAAACTTGAATTGGCATTGCCCAAATTGCCTCCAATTCTTTAGAATTCAAGTCTTGTAATTCTTTAGATTATAGTAGTCAATGCACAAAACACTTGCCAATTTTGTAGCAACTAGAAGGGGTGGTCCTAATAATACAAACTTTTGAAAAAATAATAAATGTAATTAAATTTATAAAAGTTAGAAAATGCTAAAAATAATAGGTTCTTAAAAATATGACTAAAATAGATTTTCTAATAATTATGTATCCAAATAGGTCAAAAAAGATCATATTATTTGATGTTGATTTTTTTGCAAATAGTAAAAAGTAAAAGAAATTTTGTAATCCTATCCAATAAAAGAGGCACTTTGGAAACGAATCGTATCCAAAGAAAATAAATCTAAGCTACTATAAATGAAAAACACTTTAAGCATATGTAGAAGATGGATTTTTTATTTTTTTGGAAAATATTATTTTCAATCTATTTATTTGTAGTAAACAATCTCGATTTCCAATTTGAATTTTTCAATTTGCTTCATTTGAGCTAAAAACAATACAAAAAACATTATGACAATGGCTAGGATTGGCAAAAATTATTTTTATAAATAAATGCCAAAATTTTGGAATATCATTATTTCTAAAAAAATTGTATGAAGAAAAAATATAATTTTCTATTTTAGACTTTTGCCAATTCATATTTATTTAATTTAATGAATTATATGGCAAAAGATGCCAATCCAAATAGTTGTAGATAATCAGGGTTTGTTTCTAAAAACCAATGTATTTTATAATGTATGAAAATTTTATGCAAAGTATACAAAATAGTCATATATACCTTATATACTTTTTGAGTCATAATTTGTTCAATGAAGTTAGGGACTTTGTGATTGGAAAATTGGACAAAAGTCCTTTGAAATCATCCTTCTACTAGTCATTCTTCAATTTGGATATTCTAATCAATGTGCATTTATTTGAGACAATAAATAGACAAATGCACAGTGCAATCATGCAATTTTTGAACAACAATTCTTTTAAGATTGTTGTGCTTTTTGTTTACAATACTATTTTAAAAACATTTTTTTGAATATATAATATTATTATAATGAAAAATGAAATGAACCATATGTCCATATAAATTATATATATTAAAGAATAAAAATTTGATTTTTTTCAAAGATTCAAAATTTCATAATTTATATTTTAATATTATTTTGCTCACTATTTATGCAAAATTTGATTGTGAGTTGTCCACATTTGATTTTAGATATTGAAATTCAATAAAATTCTTACTTTCAAAATGAAATTTTGAAATATATCCAATATTAATATTGACAAAAATGTTTTAAAATGTATTTTTCATCAAGTTAGACCGTTCATTAGAATATTAAAAATTGAAATTTTCTTTTGTTTACATTCTTATTTTATAGACCAAAATTCTATTGAGAACCTTCTTTCTTGCAAATGTGATGTGTTGTGTTTTGTAAGAATCTAATGAATCTCTTAGTATATAATGACAATTTTATGAATTTTTTTGGATGGTAATTATCTTCAAAACATCTAAAAATTTATTTTAAACCAAGATTAATTTTCTATATTTGTCTTTGATCTATGTGAGTTTCTCAAAGTGTCACATCTAGTGCATTGGGATACACAATATATGTCATCCTAGTATGCATTCAACCAAATTGTTTGTCATTTTAGAAATAAAAAATATTTATACTAAACTTTGATAAATAAAAGCTTTCTTATATGTAGTTTGTTGATACAAGCTCCATATATAAGAATTTCTTAGATTTACTTGTAATCTTTTGGATTAGAAACTATATATCTTTTAGGTAATATGTAGTTGTTTTACTTTGTATTTGTAACCTGTTTTCTAATTGAGTTGCAAGCTAAGTAATTCATATTCTTTTGGGTATAAATTTTATGTGATGAATAAATGATTGTCATTAAACTTTTGCTTGATGTGGAATTGTTTTAGAAAATTTTTAATGCAAAATAATGAATTTGGTGTTTTTGTCATCATATATAGAGAGAGCCTTCAGTTGTATCCAATAATCCATAAATGGAGTAGTTTTTCTTAATTTTTGTAATCCATTTTAGAATTATTACTTAATAATAATTGAAATAGTGAATGCATTATATATTTAGTAAAAAATTTATTACTAGTTTATAAAATTAAAATAATAAATAATATCAAATAGTAGCATCAAACTAATATTCCTCTATGACTTTGAATTTTGAAGATCAAACATTACATTACATCTAGGTCTTTTAATGAATTTTAATTTTTTTAAAGGTCTTTCATACTACAATTTCATAGAATAGTTTGCAATTAAATGAAAATGGGATCATGAAATCATCAAGTGCTTATACTTTAATCAATGTCTTGACTATACTTTTTGGTCAAGATCTACAACCAAAATAAATCTAATTGCCATCTTAAGAGCTTTGGCAATTAGGATTGATGGCCTAATTAAAGTAGAATGAGGCCACTTCTATTTGGTCCTTCTTTCATATTCAATTGTAGATTGCATATTTTGCATCATACTAATCTCAAATTAGAAAAAAGACAATTCAATAAGATTAAATTATCATGCAATCTAAAACAAAAAGTGAAAAGAGGACCAAATGGAGGAAGACATTTTGTGACTTTCAGTAGAATACTATTTCATTTTCAAATTTAATGTTTTGTAAGTGAAGGTCCAAACCAAATTGTCTATCACTTTTACCCATGATTTCAAGTTAAGCCCTAAATTTTGAATGAAAGTATATTACATGTTTTTTTTAATCACAAGATAATAATACTTGAATTTTGAAAAGAGGGTTTATTAGTCTGAAACCATTCTAGATGTGAAATTTCACCATTCAAAAACTTTATTAAAATTTTTCATGTCTAATAATTTAAAGAAAAAAATTGTGTTGAAAAATTAAATGGAGAATATATGGACTTTTTTATACCTCTCAAAGTTGCATTAAAAAGAAGCTTGACCTAAAGAAGGTGGTGATTATCAACCTAAATTAAAAATTATGGATCTCCACTTTTGACTTGGAAATTAAACTTTAGAATAGGTCACCTTCCTTTAGAGAACAAGCATTAAGTAGAATAACATAACAAACTCAAATAAAGTGCATGACGTGAGTTGATCACATGTAACAATGGGCAAAACAATTTGATTCATTATAAGTGATTTGAAAAGTGATCATTATTGAAGGTTAAATTTTGCATTTCCAACAAAACTTTGTATCAAGAACAATAGTTTTTTACAATTTTGAAAAAAACATTTAAAAGGTAATTATTGCAAATGTTGGAATTGATTCTTGAATTTTTCATCTCAATATGGACACCTCAATAAGTTTTCTTTAAAAAATTCACTAATTTTTCTAATTTCTTGGATGTAATAGTATTTGTTTACAACCTTTGAATCATTCTATTTTGATTAATTCATTAGAAGAGATTTCAGCCTACGAGAGGGCCGTGCTATAGTAAATTATAGATGTGGTAATGAGATTGCCATGTTTGAAAAAAAAAATTGAAAAAAAATTGAATTTTTTTTTCAACTTCTTTCTTCATTTCAAGAATGAAAAAAAATGATTATATATATGTATATAATTTAATTTTAAAATTTAATTTAATTTTTTTTAAATTGTCAAGAACAACCATTCCCCGGAATTGCAAGGGAAGGAATTGCAGGGCACAACTGCTTGAAATAGCCCTCCCGCCCCCTTAGAAATCATGTAATGCTATGACTCCTAAAGTCCCAAGGAGATACTTAAGAGTCAATTGAAGGTTTGGTTAGGTTTCTATGATTTCAATTTTTGACATGTTTTTTTGAATTTCTTTTAGATAGAAAAATAAACTAGCTCTTTGAAAATATAATTCTCATTTAAATCAATGCATGGATGCAAAAGCTACATTGTATAGAATTTAAAATAGTTGGATTCTAGAAGCAAAAATTATCACAAAAAATTAAAATAATTTGAGCCCACATAGTGAAGCTCTCTTATAAAAAAATTGGATTTGAAATAACTCATCTCTCAAAGTCTAAATTATATTTGAATTATAATTTTATATCTTTATTAAGATATTGCAATTGTAGGTGACATGGGTGAAAAGACATACAAATTACACAGAGCATAGTTGTTGCTATGCACTTGTCTAGCTTCATTTCATAGCTTTAGCTGTATGGCATCATACTCTATGGCTATGTCCTTAGCTTCATTCCATTTTTTTAGTTGTTTGGCCCCATGACTCTATGGCCAAGTCATGTGTAGTGAGTCTTTGTACTTAGAACACTCTATATTTGTCAAAACAAAAATATATATTATTAAATGGCTAAACCAATCATTAAATGCCATGGGGCACTTTTGGACAAAAACTACATAATTTATGTTGAATCTCACCTTCAATTCACATTGGATATTTTGAATTAGAACACATTGAAACATTACTACATTGTAGAAATTTCTACAAAATGGTGACACTAATTTTATAAGTGAGGATAATTTCTCCTTTGAACTATGAATGCTTATAAACTTATAAAGATATCTTCTATTTTTAGCTTCATTGATTAAAGACTATGATACTTAAAGAAATTTGAATAATTTTATATTTATTAAAAATTAGGCACATAATTATGGTCTGCATTGCTAAACAACCCAACCCAAATCCTATGTGTTGAAATTGAAGGAAAAAAAAGTCAATTCAAGAAAATCATTTTAGAAAACAATAATTGTTGATCATTTGGAATTTTTTCTTTAATATATCATATGACCCTCTTTGAAGAATTTTTAATGAATATTAATTGAATGAAGTGTACTTTTCAAAATATTCACCATCTATTGGATAGCTAGTTGCACATTTAAGATACATTTATACCAAAAGAAGATATCTTATTTTTTTAGAAGAGCAAAATAACCCCACTAAAATTAACCTTTGAGATCTTAAGGAGTGTATATGTTCAAATTGGGCAAAAATTGCCAAGTACTTCAACAATTTGTTTGCTACTTCTTAAAATTTAAATTAGTTAACTGCGACCATATGATCATGTAGTTCACATTGATAATAAATGTCTTGAAATAAATTTATAGTCTTTGAGTACATGGTTTAGTCTTGGGCTTGATAGATATTTAACTTTCATGTGTTACTTAGGTTAATGGAAAAATAACAAACCATGCTTTGGAGAAGCATATCTTAGTGAGAATATTTTGAAATGATGTTTTTTTTTGTTCTCATTGAAAAATAAGAGGGTTGAAAATACTTACCAACATTTCACAACATTCCAAGTATTTTTCACTTCATGGTGGAGCTTGCAATGTTTAATAGTCACTAAAATGTGAGTAATTTTGAAGAATCATAAGAATAGGCACACTTATCTTTTCTTTGAATTCCTTGGATTTATCCTAGTATGAAGTGGCAATAATTTCGTTGGTTGGCTAAATTTTTTAGTGCATCCCCAACTTGAACAAGAAACCATGAGCCTTGAATCCACTACACTATTCAACTTCAAAATTTTTTGCATGGTGGAGTTTAATTCAGAATTCAATGAAACTATTGCAACTAGATTTATAGCGTAGTATGTGTTCATAAATGATTTTTATTTTAAAAATAGTTAAAATCTTGTTAACAAGAAACTAAAAAAAACCTTGCACTAACCCAAAATCATTATTTGGGTCATTAGGGGTTAACGGATAAAAATAATTTGATTATGACCTTGTTTAATCTATTGTGGTGGAAGTTTTTATATTCCTTTAATCCTTTAGTGACCGGTTGACCTTTTTTTGGTCAAATTTTGGATTCTTTGTCCTCTACTGCCCACAATACAGGGGATTTGAAAAATCTCGAAGAGTAATGCAAATAGAACTTCAACATGAGTTCCAAACAAATCTAGTTTATGATAATTTTGTGCAAAAACAAGGCAGCTATGTTTGTCCAAAGACAAGAGGGCTAACATGAGTCATACCTTCTAAGTCACATATATACTCAACAACTCATGTGATTCTATTTGAAATCAACGCCTAAAAACGATAGAAATGTTGCTCAACAATCCCATGAATTGTGGAGGCATGTTTCAAAAGTTATAAGCAATAATGTATTATGTTGCTTCGGTTGAAGGCTATTTTGTTGCATTGCACTTTGAAGATCACTCACAACAAATTGCACCATCAGATCATGTTCACTTTTTATATTTTTCACAGATAAAGCCTACAACATCAATTCCTACAATTTGATCTCAGATTACTTCCTTGGAGTAGTGATGAAATTTCTCTTTTCCAAATTTGTATTAAAAAACTTTGCTCACTTCCCAAATCAACCATAGGTGCTAAAGTGTTAAAGATTGAGATATATTCCTTTGGTGTCAATGTACACTTAGAAGACATCTATATAATTGGGAAAAATGAAACAAGGGAGAATAAGATTTCAAACTCAATTGAATTATTTATATTAGGGGAGGCAAACCTTCTAACTAATCCAATGTAGAGCATGTTATAGTGGGTACGTTATATTTTAAAGTCTTGAAGGTTGTGATTTACACCCAAAGGATTATAATCTTTAAATAGGAAGTTGTATATGAAGTTATTTAAATCCTACAAAGAGGGTGTGGTCTTTGTATTCCTTCTTCACTTCTTGTCAACTATATTTCTCCTTTTGTGTGAAGTAATTCACAGTCTTAGGAGGAAAATTAATCCCCTCATGAATTCTTATTTATATCCAACATACAACTTGTTATTGCCCATTGTCGCAGCTTAGAATTTTGATTTTCTTAGTATACACCCAAATAGGAACGGAAACTAGTCATTAGCTAACCGGATCCGATTAGGTGGGGAAGGAAAACTCAGAATTAGCACGGAACGTGAAGTAGTGGGCTTCTTGGATCTCATCCGGTCAGGAGTAACTAACGACGGAAACGGAATGTAACACGGATTAGGTCTAGGAACGGATGATGATGATGAACCGGATTATGATGGTAAACCGGATTCATGATGACAAACCGGAAAGGGTCCAGGGACTATAAAAGGAGGAGCTTTCACTGTTGCACCCCCTTTTAGAAACTCGACCTTGAGCGTGCGCGGTTGAGTTTTTGTCGTTTGTGCGTCTGAGCGTTTGTGTTTTGTCTTGTCTGCTTCCGGTTGAGATCGGAGAGAGGAAGTGAGGAACGGGACGTGCGGCTAGGAGAGAGTGAGGTAGATGTGAGTGGGAATGCCTCAGCTACGTAGGTCGAGGCAAGCGAGTCCCTCTGGAGGCGAGGTGAAGCTCCGGAAAGTCATTCCGGTTATTCCCTCCACAGAGCCGGAAAAGGCTGAACTCATGGATGATCTCAGATCCATGGGTTGCGTAGGGTTTGCCGAGAAACCTTGGGGTTTTAGGGAGGAGAGAATGGTCAAGGAGCTCCTCGGAAAGTTGTCCAACCAGTTTGACAACACCGTGAGGGGAGCTCCCGTCAGCTGGAACGAGGGGATGTGGAGAGCGGTTTACGGTTTCCGGGCAGGAGGTTTGGGAATGGCGAGCCGGAAGGATGAGTTTGTCCGAGGGAAGTTCAAGGGAGCCGTCAACCCGAAGGACGGATACGCGGTCGAGGATTGCTTGGACGACCGACACCGTCGGCTCCTGCAATTCCTGGTTCCGGTTCTTCACCCGGAAAAGCCGACCAGGGTGACGATCACCCTGGGCAATACCATTTTCGGTGCCCTCAGTGGTACCCGGAAAGTGGACTGGGCACGGATCATTTCCGATCTCGTGGCCCAGCTTGTTAGTAGGGTTGGGAAGAAAAGGGCCACTCCAGTGTGCCCTTACCTCTTCCACCTCTATCGGGAGAACCAAGTCCTCACCAACATAGAGGAGAAGGCGTGGAAGACGCAGGAAGTGCTCCTGAAGTATGGGGAGTCGGAGACGGATGACGAAGCGGAATCCGATTCCGAGTCAGACCGGGAGTCCAACGAGGAAGAGGAGGAGCCGATGCCGCCGATCAAGCGACAGAAGCTGACGCCTCCACACAAGCGCGGGACGCCTCCCGGTCAAGACAGACCGGCCCCGGAGGAGAAACCGGAAGCCGAGAAGACCAATTCCGGGGGAGATCCGGATATGCAAGATCCGTTCAACGGTCTGATCAACGTCCTCTGCAACATCAGGGCGGATTGGGAGGTGAAGCACAGGACGCTTGCGGCAATCGGCAAGTTGGTGGGTGCTGCACCGGACAGCAACTTGGCGGAACAAGTGGCGCAATGCATCACGAATCCGGAAGAGACCCGGAAGCAGGAAGCCGAGATCCGCCGGTTGCAGGAGGAGGTAGATAGACTGAAGGCAACACTTTTCGCCTATCAGGAAGACGTGACGGCCGCTCGGGAGATGGCGGAGGAGACTCGGAAGGTGGCCGAGCAGATCAAGACGGTCCTGGGAGAGACCGGAACGGCAGCGGCCAAGGCGAAGCTCTTCGACGAGAAGATCCACGAAGAGAAGAAACTATCCGGTTCCCGGATGGTCCGGATTCTCGCGGACTTCGCCGAGCAGGTGGAGACGGCAATGGTGGAGGGGCGGAAGGCAGCGGACCGGATCGAGGAGAGCAGCCGGAAGCTGACGGGAGCGACGTGCGACAAAGGTATTCACCTTTCGGACATCTCTCTACCGGACCTCTTTCCGGATGCAACTATGGCGAAGGACAGGAAGGATTGGACTCCTGAGTCCAAGAAGTCTGCACGGACTGGGACTCCGAGCACGAGACCGGATATCACCATCGACCTGGAGTCTCCACCCGGACCGAATCCTGCGGAGGGGGAACGGGTCCGGAATTTGAGCGAAGTCTTCGAGGAGCTAGTCCCGGAGGTCGGAAGCCCGACGATAGGATCTAGAGTTGTAGGGTAGATAGGATTTTAATTTCAGTTAGGAGTAGGAGCGGATCCGGATCCGGATCCGGCTCAACAGTATTAGGTTAGACCGGAAGTTAGATTTAGGTGGCGGCGGACCCCCACGGGTTTTCCGCTCCTTTTTGTGCTTTTAGGGTTTTGACCCTTTGTATATAAATCGGTTCCTGCGATGGGAATTGGGAGTTGTTCATTTTGCAAACTTCTTGTACCTTTCCATTCTCTTCGTTGTGTATCTCTCTCCAGCGCGACAGGATTGTATGATGTGGAGTTAGGATAGTACGAGTGAGTTTGTAAGTGATTTCTCCCCTTGGTGTTTATTTTCCGATCCAAGGTGCATGTGAGTAGGTACCGAAGAGTTGGGAGTGAACTTAGTTCCTCAGCACATCTAGAGTTTGAGATTCCGAATGAGAAAGCCGTTGTTAGGCTAGGCGGGTAGGGAGGGATTCCTTAGCTGCGCTAGAACTCCCGGGTGGGAAATCCGGTCGAGTGTCCGATCTCCTGTGAGGTCTCACCACCTGTATGGGTAACGGAAGAACTTTAGTTGATGTTGGAACGGACGGGTGCACTTGTAACCACCTGTCTTCGCACGGATCGGAAGTAGCATCAAGGTCGTTGTAGTACGAGAGGGTCGAGTGTGGGGTCTTTGTGTGACCTACGACCCGGATTGCTATCTGGGTTGTTGTGAAGGACCAAACCGGATCCGGATTAGCTTAGGAGTCTAGAAGGTAGGACAGTGGGTCTTCAGCCACTATAAGTCACGGAAGGAGTGGTGGGCCTACCACTCTCAAAATTAAGCGGCGACCCCTCTGATGGTGAAACAGAGGCAAAACCAAACCGGATAGGATTACGAGTACAGGATGACCATCCCGACCGGATTGGTCAGGACGGATTTCCAGGATCGGAAGTTGTGAGATCCTGGGATTTGGGTGTTTGTACGGACCGGATAGTTAGTAGGACCGGAAGAAGGAGTAATCCGGTCTGTAGTTATCCGGTGTGGTGGTATTTCTGGTTCTAGATCTAGGACCGGAAAGTAAGATTGGCATACTGACTGAGCTTAACTGCTTAATAGAGCTAGATACTTCACAGGATCTCGTGGGTTCGATCTTTAGAGTCACTTAGTTATACTCTAGAGCGATTTTTGTGAGTATAATGGGGAATTGACCTGCCCTGTGCTGCGACACCCATCAAAACTTGATGTGGGGTCCAAGATGAACATTCATAATGTTGAAAGAACAATATGTATACACACTTGATGTATAGACTAGGTAGATTTATCATTGTATCGCCATGATAGTTTGCCATTTTTTCTATTTATATTAGCATTTTGATTAGTTTAATTGTAATACATTCTTAACACTAGTTTGTGTTAGAGATAATTCTTTGTACATCATTTCTTGTGCACTCATGTATTTGGCCTAATATATGATCTCGTATACACAAATATATATACAAGTAGTATCTGGGTGATTACAAAATTGAAGAGTTCTCAGATTCTACACTAAATTCTCGGCACCCTACAAAAAGAATAGGTTGGAGTTATTCCTCTCTCTATGCTCTGCCTCCTCCTCTTCTTCACCCTTGGTGTGAATGTACGGCCTTGTGCAGTTAAAATTGACGGACTACACAAATTGGACCTGTACTTTGAATCCTAAATGTAGAGGCCAGCGATGGCCATGCTCGACGTAATGGAGAATCGAATACGGGTTGCAGTCTCGATGTACGACAGGTGCCGGGTCTTTAGGGTTGCACGCTGCATGTCAAAGGAGTCTGGACTCTGGAGAACTGAAAAGAGGGCGCGGGAGGCTGGAGCTGGCGGGCCCTAGGGGTCGGTAAGTTAGTAAGGAATTACTTTGGTCGTCGTCGTCGTCGTCGTCATCTTCGTCGTTGGCCGAATCTTCTGCTGCAGTAGTTTATTGCGGTGACAGGTTTTGCGGAAATTCCTTTGCTCAAGTGCGTCTGTTGTCGGCCGCGACTCGGAGCTGCCAGAACTCTTCCTTACGGCCTGCACTCGAAGGTCCAAGCTCTTTGCGGCGCGTTCACCAAGCTTACGTCTTATTTCTTAGTCATTATTTGCTTGCTCTCTTTCTAGCTCTGGAGCTCGGTTGCTTGTGCAAAGATCGACTCTAAATGTTGGCAGCTGTACGTGCACTCTGTCGGGAGTGAATCAACAAGGCATTTCCTGACTGTATGCATTGCGTTCTGGCATCTGTTATAACTGCGACATTCTAGGTTGGAGATGCCGGCTATGGCCTTGGAGCCAGGTGCTCTTTGGGAATATAGAGTATTGCAGTTTCGCTTTCTGGTTTCTTATTTTTCACTTTCTGGAAGCCTCTGTTGTTTCTTGCAGTAAGAGCGTGCGGTTCTGGAAATTCTCTTTTCCGAGTTTGTTTTCGGCTGCCGGCCACTCGGAGCTGCAGGACTCTTTCTTATGGCCTGCAGTTGTTCTTTCTAGAGCTCTAAAGACTGGCGTGCACGTTTCTCCCAGCCATTGTGCGCTTGCTCTCTGTCTCTGGAACTGCACAATTTCTCTTGCAAACTGGAGGCTCTAGAGTTTGCAGCTACTTCTTCTGTCCAAATGAATCATCCGCAGGTACATAGTATTGATTCTGAGGCTTCTTTGAGTCACTGCATGTATGCAGTTCAGGTCTCTAGCGGTTAGAGAACGCCGGCTTTGTCAGTGGAGTCAGCTGTTCTTTGGAAGGACGGAGTATTGTGGTTTCACTTTCTTGTTTCATGTTTTTCACTTTCCAGAGGCTATCTGTTTTTTTATTGCAGTGACAGCCTTTTTGGAATTTCCTCGAGTCTGTCGGCGGCTGCGACTCGGAGCTGTAGGAGTGTTCCTTATGGCCTGCAGTCGTTCTTTCTAGAGCTCCAAAGACTATCTTGTGGCGCGGGCATTTGGTGCATTTCCATTGCATGCTTGCTCTCTTTCTCTGGAGCGCTATTGCTGGTTCAAAGTGCGGAGAAGGCTCCAGAGTTTGCAGCCGCACGCCCGGTCGGAATGAATCAGCCGCAGGTACATGGCATGTTTTCGACTTGTTTTCGTTAATGCGTGCATCCAGTTCTGGGCTCTGCACAGCGGCATTCTAAGTTTGAGATGCTGGCCATGGCCTTGTAGCCAGCTGCTCGATCTTTTGAAAATGCAGAGTTTTGTAATTTCATTTGCTATTTCATATTTCTCACTTTCAGAAGCCATCTGTTGCATGTAACCGCGTTGGTCGAAGAAGGATCGACAGAAATGGTGCCAGTCGGACAGATAATCTGAAGTGGACAGCACCCCTGCGAACTCCTTCAAACTTGTTTCAAGGTTTGCACAACTACGATTGAAGTGTATGACGAAGTCATTCCCCTATCTCATCTTGTGAGGTAGTCGGTTGAATGAGTCATGAAAAAAAAAGCCAAGATTGGAGTTTCATGAGTCGTGCAGGATTCGTCTTTGTATGAAATACCATCCTATGCGTAGATCCAGTATGTTATGTACGTCCTGTGGCGTATAGGTCTTTGCAAAGTTGAGTTCGCTGGCGTCTAAAAGGGATGGGTGAGCAGAACGTCCAAGGGTAAGTTAGTGTGTGCAATGGTGCTGTCCTTGTTGTGGAATTAGTATGCTTCGTAGTATACGAGCTCTTAGAATCAGTTATTTTTGTTTGGTCGCCAGTTTCCTTCCAGAGTTTCTCTCGAGTTTGATCTCCAGGATGAGGCAATAGAGTTCATGAACCCCTTAATACAAGCACACGCGTCTGGTAGGTCAGTATGTTGAGATTCAGAAAATTGGCAGGAACGTGTATACTAGAATATTTCATGCCGCCGTCATGGAGTTTGGTTGGATTTCGTTTCATCCCTTGGTCTCGATAATTTTTCTTTCGACTGTGCTGCGCCGGTGGTTACCAAATTGCTTTCAGATTAGATTTCCGTTTTCCCTTGCATAATATGGCCTGGAATCATTGGATTCAAAGTTTTGAATAGACAGCGAGTAAGAATTGAGACCCTAAGTTATTCTCTGCGATTGTAATTGGTATATGCAACTGTTTTTGGTAAGGAACAATTGTAGCCTATTTTTTATCCTCTTTTTTTTTACATTTGTTGGTTGGAACGTTCCTTTGTTTAGAATTAATTTGTGGGTGATTTATTTGGACTGCGCATTTCCTTATGACGTTCATTTGTCTAGTCAGCGTTCTCAAAAGCACATGTGCTATCACTTGGCAGGGGTGATCTTGAAGATGGCAAGACTTATCAACGAAGATGCGGAAGGTATGCAAGTTGAATCCGCCAAAGAAGCAACTAGAAAGCTTCCAATCAGAAATTATGTTATCAAAGAGGATGGTCGTGTGCAAATTATTGCAACGGTACGCTGTACGCTAACTTCTCGAGTGGTGGATTTGCTTCAAATTTTAGGGTTTAAATGTGACTGTTCGATCAGAATGTGTGCGTTTGTTTTGAATGATCGGAAGTACTAATATGAATCGTGTTCGTCTTTTTCGTTGGTCTTCAATGAATTGTTAGGTGATGTTCCCTTAAATGGATGGTCTGCCAGTTGAAAATTATTAACGTTTGAGATGCGTTTGGAGATGTGTTAGTCCTGCGTTATGTATGCCATTTTAAATTGCAGTTGAAATTATTCTGCGTTCTTGTTTCTAGAATATCAGTGGTGCTTTTATCTGCTTTACTTTATTTGATTTTCCTGTTTTTTGAACTTGTATAAATGTCATGAGTATGAGCTTCAAGAATGAACCGCATGATTTCTTTTTGCAGACTTCCTTTTTACAATTGATGAGAAATTTTGTATGACGCAGGATGTTTCCCTCAGTGCGAATGCCATATCTCATAGCCAAGGTCAAGTGAATCGTTCTCATGTTCTAATGGACGCAGTATTGTCACAAGCGCGGCATCGAGAATCGGACATTGAACTAATGCCACGGAAGGCTGGTACCAACTCTTCGAACTTTGAAGATACCAGTTCCAACTTGAATAACACATGCAGGTCAGTGCCGAGATTCTGCCCCATGTGTCGAGTCCCTCACTTCAATATAGTATTCCAGGGCTGTGTCAAGAATCTATGATATTAGTGAATAGTTCTAACTGGGAAGATCATATTCCGCATGTAATGACTCTGGCAGCATTAGAACTTTGTCGATAGCTTATTTATAGTTACTCTTTCATCAACTTTTTGGCACTGATTGCTACAGTCACTTTTTTTCTCAGCAGTGTGCTTTGCTTTATGACCATGTGTTTTACTTCATTCATCAACGCAGTACCAGTATTTGTAGTTTCTGCGCATTGCGGTGTTCCTTGATACTGTAAATGTAGGTGCAATGGGTTTACTCTGTATAAGTGGTCCTGTTCTCAGATGTTAATTAAATCTTTTGGTTTTGTCAAAATCTGTTTTGGGACAGTCGGAATTGGTACCACTTTGAAGCGAAAAAATCTTTTCTTGGTGTGGAAACTACTTCTGACGGGGAGCTGTACACAACGAAGTCTATACGAGGGCCACAGATCTGCGAAAGGGAGAGGGAGGTCCAAAGAGCCACTGTGCAAAGCACCAAGTGCGTTTTCTACTTCTTGCTGTGGCTATGGGCGTCGATGCCATCAGTTCGGGCCATTGCACCAGAGACACAAGCACTTCTTGACTTAAAAAGTGGCTTCACCAAGTCCGACTCGTTGACTAGCACCTGGAAAGTCTCCAACGTGGACTCCTCAGGCTGCCCGCTACAATGGTATGGTGTGCGAACAGACCTAACGAATGGCTGCCATATTCTTGAGCTTCTATTACCCTCGAGTGGTTTAGTGGGCACTATTGCACCATCCATTGGAAGGCTACAGAGTCTGGTGAATCTCTCTCTGGCGCAGAATGATCTCACCGGTGACATCTTCACAATTGTGAAGCTGCCACAACTTGTACGCCTCTTCCTGTCTGGAAATTCTCTCTCAGGTACCGTCCAGTTGGGGATTTACTCAAAGCTGATGGTGATTGACCTTAGTGACAATAAGTTTTCAGGTCCCATCCTACCTCCGTTTCCAGAGAGCCTTTCTCATGTGGATTTTTCTGGAAATGCATTTTCTGGAAACATACCCGAGGAGCTCGGCCAGGCTACAGGCCTTAAGACTCTTGATCTAAGCCGAAATAAGTTGGAAGGACCCATACCTGCTATGCCGCTTGTTGTCTCCCTTTCTATCCTCAGGTTGTCAGACAACATGCTCACTGGCCAGATTCCTTCTGAGCTGTTCAACGAGCAGACGCCACAGCTTCAGGAAGTGGACCTCAGTCGAAATCGTCTCACTGGTAGGATTTCTCCCTCTCGATTATATTCGAACAGTGCTGGTAGCTCATCTCCGATCAGTTTGGCTGCACCCTGCTTGGGCATCTCATTTTGTTTTTTTGTTCGGTAGCCAATTTTTGAAAGGATTTGTAATATGCAATTGCCAATGTGACAATGTAGGGTAATTTCGAGCCTCATCAGCTTTTGTTGATCATTTCATGTGCAGGTAACTTGGGCCCTGTGAGCACAAAAGTCATGAGTGTACTCAGGCTTGCTTCCAATAACCTGACCGGTCCTCTTCCATCGAAACTACAGTCATGTCGTGTTGTTGACTTAAGTAACAACCATTTTACTGGAGGATTA
Organism: Pseudoscleropodium purum; assembly: GCA_963969395.1. Taxonomy (NCBI): domain Eukaryota; kingdom Viridiplantae; phylum Streptophyta; class Bryopsida; order Hypnales; family Brachytheciaceae; genus Pseudoscleropodium; species Pseudoscleropodium purum. The sequence continues at coordinate 22,835,489 of OZ017797.1, forward strand.
CTGCTGAGCAAATGGAGTGCCAACCTTCGGATATTAGACCTCAGTCACAACAATCTGAGTGGTACCATAGACAATGCGTCGCTGATACAACTATTTGTGTTGGCTTCGCTCAATCTTAGCTCCAACCAACTTTCTGGTCCTATCCCTTCTAAGCTGTTCGCCTTTCCCTCAATCACAGATTTGGTGTTGTCGCATAATTTGCTACAGGGGCCTATTCCTGCTGCAGATCCGTCAACAGCAGCAATCTCCCCGCTTCGTGTGTTGGACCTATCTGATAACCACGTAAGCGATCCTATCCCGGGAACATTGGGTTCATTTAGCCAACTTCTTGTTCTCAGCTTGAGCTCAAATCAGTTAGGGGGAACCATACCAGAGCAATTATCGAATTTGTCCAAGCTTCAATCTCTTGACCTTTCCAAGAACTTGCTGAGCGGGCCAATACCAGCGAAGCTTTCTTCACTGCTCAAGCATCTCAATGTATCGATCAACAACTTATCAGGATCAGTACCACCGAACCTGGTCTCTTTTCCAACCTCATCCTTCTATCCAGGGAATCCAAACCTTTCGTTCCCAAGGGCTTCTTCATCTACCGCCTCAGGCCCTGGAGTTGTTACTCAGGTGGAAAGCAATTACAAACGAGTGAAGACGGCGATGAAGATTGGGTTGATTTTAGGTATCACCCTTGGAGCAGCGCTTTTTGCACTGTGTTGTTTAGTTACCTACTATTACAAGACGTTGAAGCCTTCGTTGAAACTTTCTGCGCCAAAATCTTGTCAAGAGGGTACTGAACCAAGGGAAGGATCCAATGTGGTAGTTGAGCAAACTGATGCTTGTCCCCCTGTTGAAATAGTTACTGTGAAAGGTGCTCTTGCACCATCGAAAGCAAGGAATGACATTAAACGGGATGCTCTCGACTTACAGAAGAGCGCAGAATCACCCATGCGATCAGTGTGGAGAACAGCGGGGGCGCCCTCTGACGATGTATCCGTTGCAGATGAGCACCCCATGGTGCTGAAAGTCAAGTCTCCTGATCGTTTGGCCGGTGATTTGTTCTTTCTCGATGCGACCCTTCTCTTTACTGCCGAGGAGTTGTCACGAGCTCCAGCCGAAGTCCTCGGCAGAAGTAACCATGGGACTTCATATAAAGCTACCTTGGACAATGGCCATATTCTTACAGTTAAGTGGTTGCGCGAGGGCCTTGCTAGGAACAGGAAAGAGTTCACTAGGGAAGCTAAACGATTTGGCGGAATCAAGCACCCTAACATTGTATCATTGCGGGGCTATTACTGGGGCCCACGAGAACACGAGAAGCTTCTACTGTCCGATTTCATCAGCTTGGGCAGCTTAGCTCATCATTTGTATGGTGAGTTCATCGAACTTTCCTATTCCTGTAACCTAAGAATTAGAACTTTCATTATTGCAGTTATTGATGTGTGCAATTGTCACACCTGTGAATTAATTCAGTAGGATCAGTTTTAGAATTTTTTTTGTTCTGGAAAAGCTCAAAGGAATATCTGATACTTGTCAACCGAAGATGTCTTGTTCTTTCTATAAGTAAAATGAAGCGTATGTCAACAGACCTTAGACATTGTTGTATTCAATCATAGATGTAATTCTGCTTGCAGAAAGGACAGGGCGGAGCCACCCTCCATTGACGTGGGTTCAGCGGCTGCAAATAGCAGTTGGAGTTGCAAGTGGATTGTCCTACCTACACAACAAACATGCAGTGGCTCATGGTAACCTCAAGGCAAACAACGTTCTTCTCCGGGGTCCACAGTGGGCCCAGTTGTCTGACTACAGCCTCCACCGCCTGATGACAGCTGCTGGAACAACGAATCAAATCCTAAATGCAGGTGCACTTGGCTATCGACCTCCGGAACTGTCTGCTACACGCAAACCCAAACCTACATTGGAAGCTGATGTGTACGCACTGGGAGTAATTTTGTTAGAGTTGATCACTGGCAAAAGTGCAGGAAACATCATGTCCGCCAACTCTGGCGCAGTAGATTTACAGGAATGGGTTAGGTTGGTTGTCAAGGAAAGTCGACCGGTGGATTGTTACGATACTGAGATCGTGGGTTTGCACAGAGAGAATGAACCGCCGGGGAGTATGCATGAGGTGCTAACGATAGCCCTCTCCTGCGTGACCCCTCACGGAATGAGACCTACTGTTAAGTGCATCCACGATCAATTGATAGCACTTGCAGAAGCTTGACAGCTCGCTCTTCAGAATGTACACAATGTATAACAAAATTCTCTACGATACCGCCAGACACTTTAGAGAGGGAGCACAGCATTGCATGGAGGAGGTTAGACTCCATTTTGAGGACGCATGTCGACTTAACTCGGCAGCAACCATTCTTTCGGGTAAATGCGTGGAAAAATATTGATATCGGATGCTCCAAGTAATTGTCTTCATGTAATTAGCTTGTGTTTGCAAATGAATTTCGTAAAATTTTGCATTGGGAAAAAAATTTAGATTTTCTCCCCAAATTGCTTGATTTCCGGCTGTTATCCATTTGTCGCTTAACTTCTGAAGTATACTTTTCATCATAGCGTCTACAGATGTTCATGTATAAATGTCGGGTCCTTAATGACTAAAAATGGTCTGAATCTCTGAACAGTAAAGTCATTTAAAATCCCGTCTGTGCGGTGCTGGTTTCAATGCTTACCGGTATTATAGAAAGCATTTGAATTTTGATCCAATGTGATTTTATAATAAGACATGGTTGCATGTAATCTTGTCACATTGAGTTGTGTAGTTCTTAAATTGAGGTTTAGTTCCCTCATAAAAAGAAGGGAATCAAATGCAAATTTGCACTACTTAAGGTGTTCACTTGTGTTTGATTGTGTTTTTTTGCAAAGGAACCTAAACCTCTTTTTAGTGAGAAGGCAAATTGATGTAATTAGGGTGCATGTGATTATGCTTGGTCATCGGGGAATGTAGTTTCAAATTTGTCCCTATTTTGGAGTTGTGTAGACTTTGGAAATTCCTTGGCCAATTGTAGTCCTTCCATACCTAGGTGTACTTGCATAGTGTGCATTTCATGTAGAAAACAACCTTGTCATTCCAATTGAAGGAAAACCAACTAGATTAAGATATGTTTTGTTGCTTTTCTTCTAATATTGAAATAAGTAAGAATTCAAATGCTTATAGAATAAATATAAGTAATAATAGAGGCACCATATAAGTAGGGGGTATACATGATTGTATAGTTATTTTTCATACTTGAGATCTCTAACAAAGATAAGTTTGCTTTTTTAGACTAGATGCAATTATGAATAGTTGAGAAGATATATGACAATTTCCATGACAATTTTCAAAGCTTTATAATTAGCTGAGTTATATTAAATAAAACAAGATTATTTCCACTTGACCATGTTCATCAACTATTTACTTTGGCCCTTGTCTATTTGCACTACTTATAGAATATTTATTTTTTAAATGGTATCTCATTGCCTAGGTCTTTTTTCTAAAGCAATTTGTATATCGTGCATTCTTTAAAGTTGACTTGAGTTTGAAAAATTACCCAAAGTGTATTATTTGTCCCAATTAAGAGTTTTTCTAGCTATAGAAAGACAACTAAATTAAATATATTTAAAAAATATTTTTCAAAAAATTTATTTACAACTCTATTGAAATTTTAAGGATAAATTGCAATTAATTAGCTAAATTTCAATATAAATTTATTGTAAATGGCAAGGAATTGAACTAAAGCTATTGAATTTTACAAAAATTGTTGTCATTGGAGGATTTCATTGTGGGGGTATAGTACAAAATTTGCCCTTGTATGGAGCCGACTTTTTCTCAATCACCCTTTCATTCTAGTTGTCTAAGGTGGTTTAATTTTATGTTTAGCTAGAGATGAGTAGTGATTAATTATGGCACGATTCTCAATGCAATTGTGACCCATTATTATTGGCTTTGAGACTCTCAATATTGCAACAAGTGTTGGAGGAACATAATCTTTAACTAAAACATTCATAGTAATTATGTTTTGAAATAAAATTTTGAAAAATTACAAAATCCTTCGAAACTCTATTTCTATACATGGGAAATTTCTTCACTTAAAAAATCCATGTTATAGATATGTGTAATTGCTTAAATAGTTGGAAAGAAGTTGGCTCCCTTAGTCTCAATGAAATTTTTAGAGCACCTCCTATGGAGATGAAAACAAAAGAAGAAGAATGGCTACTTATTGAGTACATCAAAAGAAAATTGAAGAATTATTTCATAAGGTTGTTTACATTCACTTGTAAGTAAATGATCAAGGAGGTAAGAATATTGCTAAAAAAGTCGATAATATGAAAAAAATTCTGAGTAGATTTGAAACCTATTAGGAAACCATAGAAATCCTCACAAGTTACAACTAGGCCTAGGGAAGTGACTCCTAAACTTTTCACATAATATTCTTATGAATGTCCTTTTTTCCTACATGTTTCATCTATACATTATACATTTGACTACTTGTGACTACATGCATATATAGTAAGAGGTCTATAAAGTAGCCAAGCTTTAAAAGCGCCTCTCTAATAGAAAGTTACAAATTATTTTTTTGAATATACCAATTGCATTTCTTGATGCACCAATATTGAACATATCAAGGGGTGGATACTCTTTGAAAGCCTTCAATCTACGATTCAAAATCCAAAATTCATAACTAATTATACTAATGTCCAAAAGACATGAAATAACTTGGATTAAATGCCAATTCCATTTATCTTTCAAGGAAAATATAATGAAAAATATTACAAAAAGTCAAAGTCTCTAAATTTGCAAAATTATGAACCAACTCATAAATGGTAATCTTTTGGACTTCTCACTGTAAGTGTTCATCAAAGTCAATTGGCTTTGTTTACTTGGCTTGTGACTTCACTAGCCTTGCAAGTGTCTGGGTATAAAGTAAGTGCACCTAATTGTGACCTCTTTCTAAAACCAAAATTTGCAAAGTCTTGCCTAACTATATTCCCTCAATTCATGAGAGCCTCAAGTCAATTTCAAGTACACTTATTTTCAACACTTTAAAAAATTTATAGTCTTGTTCAATAAATGCATAAGTAGATTGAACATAAATTACTCTTTTTATTTCTGACAAGATTCAACCAAAAGTATGCAGTTTCATAATAGGAACAATATTCAATTGCTTATTCAAATGCAACACATTTAGGTATGTTTCCCTTTAAATGGCCATTGAAGCATTGAGAATTATGGCTTTTTTTTTGGCTTTATAGTGCTAGACTGCACCAGAAGAAAATAATTTTGGCTAAAAAATAGTGACAATTTATGAAGTTTTTTTGCCAAAAAATTTCAAATTAGAAAAAAAAACCTTGAATGAAATCACTAGATTGTAGATGAAAACCAAATTATGGGTATGTGATATATACTAATTTGATATTTTCTATTCAATATGTGGATGAATGTTGAAATTTGAAGCACCACTATAACATTTATTATCGCCACTTTTTGCCACTTCATAAAAAATGAAAAAAAAAAAAAAAGACCTGCTGAGAATATCATCTGGCCCTCCCGAAAGAAAATTGAGCATGATCCTTTTCACCTCTCACCCACCCACCTGGACACCTGGTGTCGCCGGCCCTTTTTTTTCCAAGCTCAAACGTTTTTTCCCTTCCTGTTTTGGAAAAGCAACAGAGGCTGTCAGTGGTCGGAGTAAGCTGTTCCAAGCCATCTTCTTCACAATTCCCAAGGCCTGTATTCCAGCTGATGAGAGGATAATGGGCGGAGATCCTGTGTCGGCCGACCTCAATCCCTCATGAATTCCATTATTACACGAGTTTCGTCTCCTTCTCGCCTCGGCTATGGCGGACGCCGGGGTTCGCAACCCAGTGCAGGAGCTTCACTTGCGCTTGCAAGCTCCTGCGGCCTGGCTGCACAACGTCGTCAAGGTGAGTCCAGTCGCAGTTTCAAGTTGGTCCTGGATTGATAATTGCTGATGTTGTGATTCCTCATTGCATGAATGGAAGTTGAAATTGGGTTGCGGTTGCTTGCATTGATTTGGAGGAAATTGGTGGTTGGGTTTCGCATTGTGAAGCTACTTAACGACGATGTTGTATTTCGAATTTGGCGACAGGGGGCCCAGCAGTCTGTGGGGAAGTTTGGGGTTTGGTTTCCAAAATCAGCAAGCGGCCACTCTGCAACGTTAATTGGGTCTCGTGGTGGAACCAAAGACGCGCATTCTCGGCAACAGGCTGAGCCTGAAGAGCAGTTGCAGAGACAGCTCGCGGCGTGGCGACGTAACAGCTCGTGGGTTGATGAGACTCCGGCTGTGGAGGTAATTTAGGAATGCAACCCTAGCCTCTAACTAGGGACCAAGGATTCATGGTGTTAGAATGATCAATTTGATTGATCTTATTTTGAAAATTCAATCAGTTGAATGGGGACATACTTTACATCACCTGAATCGGTGAGTAACAATGAATGTGTTGATCCAGAAATAAGTGGAATTGAACAAATGAAAGTCCCAAATTTGACCTACTCAACACTGCTTGAAAATATATCAAGACCAGTTTGGAATTAGTTCCGCAACATTGTCACCAAATTCCCGGCACCCGAGAATATAATTCTGCATTGAAAGCTGAAGCCATTAAGAAGCGCTCAGACGGGGTGGGCTAAAAGACTATAAGGTGTAGTGATTGTTATGTGAAAGGCATAAGGAGCTCACCCCAAATTTTTTTTTTCAAATTTTGGAGTATTGAGTTGGTTATGAGATTTTTTAGAGTCGTTCTGGTGCCTATCCCAAAACCAAGCACTTGACTTCTAACTCTTGAAATGTTTTCTTCCTAGATCTTCAAAGCAGAACTTACAATCAAATGAATTTCCACAAATGGAATCTTAGCATGTGCTGGTTTTTATTGTCATAAGATGGTTGATTACAATCATGATTGGGAGAAATTCTAGGCCTTGCGTTAAGGCGCTAGACTGAATTGGTGGAGCTACCTTAGTGCTGATGTCTTAGGGTTAGTTCTTCTGTTGCTCTAGGACCTCGTGACGATTAGAATGTGAAATTTCATGATTGGGAAAATACAGCCAAGAGGTGACGGTAGCATGGAGGCTGCAGGTGACGGTACCCAAAGGAGCTTTGTGCAAATTCGATTCCCGGTTCGAACTTGGAATTCCTCCAGATGCAGTTTACAACATTCTCACCGATCCCAACAATAAGCGCGTCTTCAAAAGCATTCAGGTCAGCCCACAATTTGGACAGCAGTCTGACTTTCTACCGTTAGTGTTTCGGATTCACCCTGCACCATCTCTTTGGTGCGAAAGATAACGACATTCTTTTGTCTTCTTAGTTTGGGAATTTTTTGTTGCTTGTTATGTGATTATGTGAAGGAGGTGAAGTACCGCAAGGTGTTGGAAGATGATGGCGTCCGCCAGTTGGTGGAGTTGGAGCAGCTGGCGAGCTGGAGGTTTTTGTGTCTCTCGGGCACTTTGAGTGCCTGCGTTTTGGTGGATCAGGATCGAAGCACACATATGGTACTCGATCTTTGGCTTATTTAGGTCTCGTTGCTTCTTCTTCTTCTTCTTCGTGTCTTTTGCTTCTCACAAGGGTGTCTGGATGAAAGGTAGAGAACCCCATTCCCATACAATGAATGTTTTTCGCAGGTGAAATACTGGCTTGCCAAAACCGGGTTCATGAAGAGGTTTGAGGGATCGTGGAAAATTGAGCCTCTGTTTATTGACGAGGCCGGTGCCCCGGTGCTCGTCTCCGAAAGTGGAACTGAACGCGTTGCTTCTGTGGTCACCGTACAACAGGTATCACAGCATCTCCATCTTTCAATTTTATTTCTCTCTGCTGCGAAAGAGAGATTGTCTTAACTCCTACTGGACCTCAGGAGTCCTAAGCATTCATAAAATCTTTGTAATTTTCTTTGGTGGCGTTTCACCTTCTGAGAGCAGTGGCATCTATGAGTGACGTTGAGCAAAGTCATGCTGAATTTAGAGAAAAGCAATCGAAATTGAAACTCTGGCATACCCGAAGACTATGGCTCATTGCTCCCCCTTGTTCAAACTGAGTTCAACTCTGTAAAGCAAGGTTTCGAGGATTCCTTGTCATGCCAATTCAATGGGTACTCAAGAAGCGTTCTCTTCAATTCTATGTTCATGCTTCTAACGTGATTATTAGGGTTGATCATATTAGTGAGAAATATGATTGAGAGAGGGCCAAAATATATGTTGTCAGAATCAATGAAGACCACTGTTTGTGTTAATTCCAAATATTGGTGCCCAAAACTGTTAAGAAGACAACAGAGAGTTCAGTTTCAATCTCTCAGAAGTACGTTTACACTTGTTAGGTAGGTGCTAGGGGTAGGTGTCAGTGAAGCAAATCCAATTCAAAGGTGTGCCTAGAATCATTCCTAAGACCCTCGCTAACACCACTCTTAAGACCAAGTAGTGTGAACATACCTTCAGTCCTTTTGGTGTTAATATTGGCTTTTGTTTGTTATGTTATTTGGAGAAAAGATTTGGCAGTCTGTTATTGTGCCGCCTCCGCCCTTCAGTGGCTATGTCCGTGGCATCACGACAAAGACGACTATGGAGATGATGCAGGAGCTACAAAAGGAAGCCAAACGACTTCGGGAAGGAATTGCTTTAGACGATGCCAACAATTTCATTGGCCAGGACCAGAAAACAGGGCCTCTAGTTGATGAATGGAAGCTCTCAAAGAAATCTGCACCCGGACGCCGGAAGTCGAGAAAAAGCCAATGGCGCATCAGAATTGAGAAATGAGTGGTCACTAACTATGTCACTCTTTTGTTGGCTGCTTTGGCGAAGGTTATATTTCATAATGTTAGCTCTTCTATCAACCAAAATTACAAATCTAGGAATTCAAGATTGGATGAACCGACTTGAATTGGCAGTATGTCCAGTAACGTACTCAAACCTTTTCTTATCGATTCCTACTATTGTAATCAGCATCTCTTGTGCCCAGAAATACATTTAGCTGCAAACACTAGAGACTAATGACAGTGAACGTCCAGCGAGTGAGTTTGTGCAGAAATGCTGCTGGCAACTGAATTAAACCGTGTCAATTCCAAAGCCATAACTAAGAAAGAGAAGCACAATCAGTCCATCAGGTGATGAAGTTTGGAAAGCAGTCGCACAATGTCCTGTCCTCTTCGATTTGTTGCCATTGAAACACAAACAATTTTTGCAGCAATTGTTGGCAACATCGGTATCGTACTTAGGTCGATTGGGTAGACATAATCTGGACCGAATCCGACTTGGCCCGGGGTTGGAAGGGCGCTGAGCTAAGAATACCACTAACAGCCAGCTTTCATAAAACGTTAATTTTGAAGCAATTTCTATGCAATTCTTCGGAGTACATGATGCACTATCTTAAGTCGTCCTACTCAATTATGTAGTTTCAAAAACTCTACTAATCGATTCATCTAAGGGCTTCAACAGGATTTTGTTTTATGGTTATATTCCTATTCTCACTAGCCACAGTTGCCTTCGAACACCTGACTTGGGATTGTGTGATGTTATTTCAAACTATTGCAATTCTTGGCTTGTAAATAAAATTGATCATAAAAAAATTAACTTACATAATTGATGAAAGGTGAGAAACCATTCAAAGAGTTTTACAAGTGATTGTAAGAACTCAAATCTATAAAGTTATCTATCAATAGTTGTTTGGAACAAGCCAAGGGCAAGATCAAACTAAGGCTAATTACAATCATTTCTTAGGTGGTTCAAGTCAAGAGCAACTCCAAGACACACAATAAGGTGGATCCCAATAAAATAGAAACAAACAAAAATCATCAATTTTGACACAGTCTTAGCTATGTAATCATTTGACTAACTACGGCAATTGAAGATCAAGTATAGTACAAAGACAACAAAAGTCTTTAATCTACGGCTCAAAAAGAATGGACTAGGAAAAAAGAATTAGAAATGATTTACCTTGTACCATGTTCAACTAGCAAACATCTATTTTGAAACCATCGTAGACAAATACTTTGTAGCAATACCATTAGTTGTTACAAAAGGATTTTAAAACAAATTCTCGCACATAGTATAGAACACTAATAAGCAAGCTTCAATAATAAGATCTAAAATATATTTCAAATTAGTTTTCAAAAGACAAATAGTTCCATGATCTTAAATAAATTTATAGGGATTGAAGCATCCAATTCAAAAAACTTCTACAACAAAATGTTTCAAAAAACGGCACCTTTGTACAAAATGCTTTGGATTGTTTTTATCATAGATAAAATTGATAATGTAGAAATCCTGACAACCTCTTACATACTTCAGAGAAGTTGGGCCTCTCTTGGTGGGTCTTCATTACAACAACTTTTAATAAGACAGTTCATTTCTAATTGTGTTCCAATTGATATTGGTAGCCATATTCCCATTCAGATATTTTCTTGCTTGATAGTCTTCACAAAGTCAAGCTTTGTCTAGTACCACCTGACAAAGAAGGTCAAAACTATAAACATCTACATTCTTTGCATCAACAACATTTGACATAGTCAAAATTTCAAGTATATTGAACAGTGCAACCTCAAGGATGATTGGCAAAGTCAATAAGCTTGACAACAATTCCATTTGTATCCAATGCTAAGACCATTACATTATCAAGCTTGAGGTCTCCATACTTGACACCTTGGTCATGTAAATATTTCATTCCTTCCGTAGTCTCCTTCAATATCGCCATTCTTTTTTTAATACCCAAGCGAGGTTTCCTTCTTCGAAAGCTATGAGAACCCAAGGCGTTGGAAAGATCCATCACCTCCAACTCCATTACAATAGATATTCTAATATCTACAATTACAAAGTACTCCATGAATGTCACAATGTTCTTGTAGAAGAGCTTGGGAATAGTTTGGAAATAGTTTTTTACCATATAAGAATAGTCTAATAGAGAACTATCAATTTCATAAGGCTCATCAAATATTTTTGTACATTACAAGACCCCTTTTCATTCAACATTACATATAGATGCATAAACACCTTGGCCTATCAGCCCAATCACCAAGAGCTCTTCAAAAAAATGAAATAGATAGCATGTTTCTTTGAAAGCCTCATGCTATGCAAAATGCTCTCCAAATGATAATGATCTTGAACCCCCTTTCAACTTAGCTTCTTTTGAATGGTAGCAAGAAGCACTACTTGATAGTGACAACAATCGAGGCATCTTCTCCTGAATTCTTGAAAGGATACAATCCAAGATGCGAGAGATCTTCTCAAAATCTAGCCTCAATTCTAGATTCACATCCAAGCATTCCCAAATTATTTGAACAACATCTTCAGGTAAGTTTCATTGGGAAATTGTTGCTCTGTCAAGTTTCTTGATGGCTTCTTGCACATTAAAAGGGCTTTCATAAGGTTCCTTCCCAATCAAAATCTTGAAGCACAACACCCCAAACCCAAACACATCCACCTTATTGGGAAACAACTTTGATGCAGAGTCAAAATATTGCTTTGGTGCTTTGTATCCAAAAGTGTCAACAATTCAATTGATATCACTGGCAACCATGAGCTTCGAGCTTCCAAAGTTTGCAATCTTCAAATCTATATTGAACCCAGTTACAATCGACTTTCTTAGCAATACATTCCTGGGTTTCAAATCTCGATGAAAAAAACCCTCCTTGTGGATGTGTTTCATTCCCCTTGCAACTTCGGCAGAAATATACGCCACTCGGTCATTCAATAATGGTCCACTTCTAATATAATCCTCTAAGTCACAATCCATAAGCTCCACAATCATGGTGCATTCCAAAACTTGCTGTTTTTGTGTTGTAAGATAGAATCTCAAGAGCTTTAAAACATTTGGTTGCCACAAACTAAGCATACAATTCACTTCTCTTGAAGTCAAAAAAACATTACAGAAAGTATTGTTAGCCACTTAGCTTCACGTACGGTCCAAAAGCCTTCTCCAATCTTTTTTCCTTCCTTGATGTCTCTGGAGTCAACATTGAAAAGTGCCGGCAAAGTGTCTCCATTACCAAAGAAAAACTCCGTTTAAGAAGCAGGATCAATCCCACTTTTCCACACCCTCATTGTATTCATGTTTCTTGGCTCAGAACCTGAACTGAATAAGCTCCTTCCAGGGAACTACCAAGAATTGACTATCAATATTGAAAGCCAAGATCAAAATACAGATCAAGTAAAGTGATGGTACTTGGGAGTTTTAAGATTGAGCTTGAACAAAATGCAAGAATCGCTTCGTGTACTCCTCCCCACACATTGTCAGATCTGATGACCTCAAAGGAATATCAACAAAAAGATATTCTTTTGGCGAAAAAAACTTCAGCATAAAATACGGATTGATGGCACAGCCAGAACCACAATCCCAAATTTAAGGAAAAAACTTAGAGACGAGATTGACAATAGGGTTCTTGCAAAACGGTACTCACACTCTCATCAAACCTTCCTTATCCTGTGTGCAACCCTCAATGCAAAAGCTAACAATTGATGGAGCATCTAGCTAAACAGAAAATGTGTTACCCCTCCTCGCTTTCAAAATTGCAAAAGAATCAATTGAAAGAAAATCTGACACTCATGGACTTCTGGAGTTCCTACAAATCATACACAGCCTTCTCATCACTTGCCCAAAACCCTACAATCTCAAACCAGCAGAAAAGAAGAGAAGATTTACATACCTGGGCTTGGACATGAACAATTCAAGGCCACTGTTACCCCGCAGCGAGAAGTTTCCAGATGTTCGTCAACTACTCCGCAAAGCCCTCGTGCAAGATTAGCACCCGTGAATCGGATCTGTGCCAACACAAAGAAAGCATGAGCTTCCAAATCGACAAACGCATCCCAAGTCGAGAAGACGAGTCTACAAAGAAGCACGGTTTCAAGGTTTCTGAGTATCCGCTACGGAAGCCCCCCAAAACGCAGCAGCACTACCTCAGATTGCAATAAAAGCAACAAAGAAACCCAAATCACAGGCCCGACATCCACTAAGTTAGGCGAGGCTAAAAGAGAGTGAGAATGGACACCGACCAACTCCAGGAAACGCGTGAGCGGTCGAAGGAGGGGCTCCCAAACCTTTGCCATGCGTCTCACTCCACTGCACTGTACATTCTGCGGTCAGGTGAAGATGCCACGCCGAGTCCACTTATTGTTCTGCCGTAGTCTCATGAGCGTTTCGCAGAGACATTTTTTTCTTCCAACAGATGTTTCCTGACTCAAACGAAGGATGTCTGCAACTGTTCAAGGTTTAGGGGTTCTGAAAATCCGACGCTATCAGGGTACTCTGAAAATACTAACCCTTACCTATCAGTGCAAAGCAATGAAACATTTAAATATGAACTGGAAATGCTGTGAATCGAATTCGAGGGTTGCAAGCGGGCCTTAAAATTACCTCCAGAGCCGGAGTGTCATCGACGCGGCGAGCTCTCTCTGCGCGCAATTACTCCTGAAGTCGACTGGACAAACACTAATTAAATTCAAACCATGCATCAACCCATCTAGGAATCACAACCTCGAATGCATGGGAACCTCAGAAACTCCGATTGCGCACGCCAAACGGAGCACTCTCCGAAATTGACAACACCTTGCCATGCAAATATATGTGCAGCTCCCAGAGTGGATATATTACTTGCTTCCTTCCTCTCGCGTCCGCCATAGCTGCTTGCGGACCTGGCATAACGCACAGCGCATCCTTGTGACCACTCAGTCATCATGATGAAATGAAGTTGAGCCTTCGAATTAGTTTATCCTGCGTGCACCTTATTTCTTCGAATTGGAAGAAAGAACACCATCCGATTGAAGGGAAAGAAGATCACACTATTGGAAGGGTGTTTTGTCCTTCACAGGTTAGAGTTCTTGTCACGTTTTTTCCAGTATATGAAAGGATACTCATTTGAATGAAGATATTGATTGCTTCCAAGAGTGTCCGAATGATGTGTCTTGCAATGGCTTTCAATAAGAATCATGAGGGGAAGAATGATCGTCGAGTGTACTTCGGAGGAGGTCGATGAGGTTGCGATCAATCGGCAATTTGGACCATTGAGTAAGCTGAGCATTTGAGACCGTGGCGTTCATGCTTGCATGCTGTTGCAGTGTTGTTAACATAGAAGGATTCAATAATCTTATGAATTTTCTTCCACCTAGAACGGAGCTTCAACACAAGGTTCATGAATTTTTAAGATGCTTGTGCATGCTTGAAAATGCATAAATTTTCAAATCACATTGTGTTGACATTGTAGTAAAGTGTACTTGAATATGATACAACAATTTTTAAAGAAGTGAAAGCAAGCTCATGATATGAAGAAGTAAGTTTGGCTTCTTGATTCACTATAGGGAACCTTTGGAAGATAGTGATTTGCGACACTAGAATAAGTCAAAGAACAAGCAAGAAATGATACAAACAAATTCAAGAGGTATGGAATCAAGTATCTATAAAGCAATTGGAAAGGCTTTGATTTCTAAGATGTCCATTAGAATGTAAGCTGTAATTTCTACAAAGGGTTCAAAGTGGGTGGCAACACTAGATGATAGATAGTATATAGAAAAGATTCAAATTGCTGTGTGATTTTGAATTTTACATGTGTATAATTGTCATAATGCTCAAGTACTCTTAAATAAGATTTCAACACAATTTGCGGTTTGAAAATTTGTCCATTTTTTAGTATACTAAGAACTTCTTGAAGTTCATGAACTTTTCCTTTAATATGCCTAGGAACAAAATTCTTTAGACCATTGTACCCGATTGTATATTGAAAGTCACAAAATTTTATACAAATAAAGCTAAAAGATTATTATAAGGTATCAAGCAATGATGCAACCAAAGACTTTTAAATGTGAAAGTGCTAGCATGTAAGTATAGATACTATAAGCTTAGGAGCCCATCTGGAGTCTATATTATAAACACCTTCTATAGTTATAGGTGTCTATATTATAGGTACCTATGTTATAGACTCTTTCCATGTTATAGTGTATGTATATTATAAGTATATATGTTATAAACACTTTCAAATGATTATAAGTATATACCTACTACTAGGTTCAAGGCTTATAGGGCTTACGTCTCTATGCTCATGTATTAGCATTGTTAATTTGTTTGTTCATTTTTTCTTGAGATCAGATAGAATATAACCATAGAATCTTATAGTTCACGTGGAGAGTGAGCACTTCAAAAAAATTAAGATTCTTTGATTACACAATTTAGTAGATATTTAAGTTTGAAGTTTTATTCGGATCAATGGGAAAAAACAGGGCAAAATACTTTGAAGGAGCACATCTTAGTGAGAATATTTCTAAATGATGACCTTTTGTGTTTCATGAAAGGCAAGAGAGTTGAAAAGCTCTTCCAAAATTTCACAACATTCTAGTCATTTTGCAGTATTGGATGGAGCTTGCAATGTAAAGTGGTCATTGAAATGAGAGTCATGTCTGTAAGAAAAACAATAATAGGTATAGTCATATGCTTGTCTTCTCCTTGAGTTCCTTCGATCTGTCCTTTTTGAGGTGGGCAACAATGACATTGGTTGGATGACTTTTCAATCTATGCCCAAATTAAACCAAAGAAACATGAGCCATGAATTACACTGAACTTTTGAAATTCCACAAAGTGAAGTTTACCCCCCAATATGCACCCCACTAAGGGAATCAAAACATGTCCCCACATAGTTTGGAAGTCCATTTCAAAGTGCTATAACTTTTGCACCCAATGTCTGAATTTAATCAAACTTGTTGAGAAATCTGCACTTTGTGTGGTAAAATTTCCAAATCAAATCCAAGATGTACTGATTTTTTGGAAGCCACTCCACTCCACTCCTCTCCAAGTTCACTGACAGGTTCAATTTGAGTGTTCACCATCACTTTGACGAGATCCATCTGATGAATGCAGTGCGCGGCTAGAGCGTCACCGTGTCCACCTCGAACGGTGCACCGATCCCAAGACTCCAGTGACAGTCGCCAGCCTTTGAGCAGCAACGATTCCAAGGTCACGGACACGACTGACTAGCGGCAGTCGGGGGGATCTGGTCTGGAGTCAGATCTCGAAACTTTCAAGAGTGGTGGGCGACAAGAACGTCGTCACCAACAACAGCCGCCAGTCTGCGTTTCCATTGCTCCCAAGGAACACCGAGAAGAGAGACCCGAAGAGGATTGAAGAGGGGGCTGCATTGAGCTTCCTTCAGTTAGCTTGCCTGAGGAGCTAGGATTTGATTTTGAGCAAGAATAACGACCAGTCAAGAAGGTATCAATCCCGCCCCTGGAAAAAAATTTCCATGACTTTCTAAAATCGATTACTTTAGATTCTTCCTTAAAATGTATACCAACTATTCATGAGAATCTATAGTTGATTTTAAAACAACTATTTTTAGTACTATGAAAATTTATAATTTCCTAAATTTAAACATCACAATTTACAATAAACATATAGATGCTTGTGTATAGAAATAGATGCCAAGGATATATATTTGCAAGTTCAACAAACACATTACTTCTCAAATCATGAATCCTTTTGATTAGGTAATGTATCTTCATTAAAAAATCACCAAAAGTCAAAACCCTACAACAAATCCAATCTATCATAAAGAAAAGACTACTCAAATGTCATCAAAGTTGTTGATGGCTCTACACTCTAAAGAAAGCAATTGTAGAAGTTTGGGATGTTGAACAAGGTAATGTTGACAATTTAGTATACATCTACTTTAAGCTCAAACATCTCAAAAGTGTACATTGTGCTAGTTTTAGGAATCAAAATAATAATTTGTCATAAATATGAAGGCGAATGAGGTTATATGAAGACTTTGAGAAATGCAAGATATTCACTATGAACTTTCCTTACTCACCTATGCCAAGTTACTACTCATAGGCTGTTGGCTCTTGTTTGCAAAAGTAAAAAATTTCCCTACTAATATGCATACAATTGTCCTACATACAATCAAGACATCTTTGTTGCCCACAATTGTTACAAACATCATATAAAAACACAAGATACCTAGAAGTTCTCCAAAACAAGATGAGGTTTTAAATTGCAAGAAAAAGAGTACAAGAATATAGCTAGAGTAAGAAGTGCAAAAGATGTGTTGTTAAGACTAAGGATCACTTTAGTTGTAGTATCTTTATATATTGCTCTCTAGGTTGCCTCTTAAGAGGGTTTTTATATTTAAGAAGTTTTTTAAGAAGCTTCTTATTACAAATAGAAGGTTCTAAAGTGTATGTCCTCAACATTGATTTTCAACTGCCTTTGGTCAATTTTCAATTGCTTGTGGCTGACTTCCAATTGCCCTTGGTCAACTTTCAATCATTTACAATATTCCTTCACAATGTTCAATTCGTTTTCCATCTTTGTGAAATGGGCAAGGAAAAACTCATGACTTAAGGAAGAGCTCATGATTGTTGCCAACATTTGCTCATTTTTTGACCTACTCAAGAGAGAATAAGCAAGGGAGAAAAATTAAGAAAACTAAAGACAATGTAGATAAGCTTCTTTTTCCTCATGAAGGTGCAATCAAGATTCCATGAGGACAATTACACCTTGGGTAACAAAGAAAGAGGAGGGCAAAAAGTGAATGCAAATGAATTATGGTAGAATTACCCCTACTCAACTACTTTAACGATTCCACATATGTTTTGGAATAGTATATCATAATGTAAATTTTTTATCGTGTCGTAAGATAGAAATTATAAGGATTGCAATTTTTCGGGGTAATTTTATATTGTGAATTGAGATTAATATGAAATTTGGAAGTTGGCAATAGATCCAATCCTATACTTGATACTTAAAGTCTTCTAATTTTGATCATTTAAGAACTACTTTCTTGCTCACTACTTTGGGACATGTGTCATGACTTGATTAGTCCCAACTTTGAAAAGAAGAAAAAACATATTTTAAGCTTTGGTTGAAAATTTGTTCAAGCCTTGGTTGGAAAAGAGTTGCACCCTACACGTTGGGTATGGGTCCCTGGTTGGGAATGAGTGGTTCTACCGTAGGAGCGGCAGGGAAAATGATAAACCATAAACCCCTGTACTGTACCGGCCTCGAAGAAAGTGTGAAATTCTGCGTCTACAAGAACAATCTCCGGTTGGGTCCAGACCTTTCCGTACCAAACGACCAAATCAGAATCGAGACTATGTAAGTCCAAAACCCTAGTCCCAACTTAATTTAGCGGAATCTCCGCTATCTCCGCAACGACCCGGCCCCTCTTGCGGTCCTGCCCCTGCCCTCCCAACAACGCGAGCGCCGCGAGTAACGCGTCCCCAGCTGCTAACCTTCTGCGTCTTTCTGACCATGACCAGCTTGCTTGCAGACATCTACAGTGGCCCCACTAACTTACCTGACACCTGCCTCGGATGCTTTGCCATCCCCACCCACCGACTTCGCAAGCGCATCAGTCACGCTGTGTTGGGACTCGGGGAGCATCCGATCACACTCGCCGCGTCTTCGTAGCAATCGCAATCAAGTCCTGCAGTCGTGAAATTTCAGTATTTTTATTGTTGTTGTTGTTGTCGTCGTCCTTCATCTTGTTCCTCTTCTTTCTCTTCGTTGCGGAGAGTGTTCGGGTTGCGTGAGCTGGAAATTCTGTCTAGCTCGTGGGGTGTCTGTTCGGCTTCTGGACGTGGTCGTGGCATTGGGTTTGTAATTTCGTTTGGGAATTGGGAACCTTGACTTGGTGTGGCAGCTGGGTCCAAGGACGGAGCTGCTTCGAAGCGTTGGAGGTCGTGCGAGGACGTACCGCGAGGTAGGTTGATTGTTGTCTTGACACTGCCAATTTCACGTTTCTAGGTTAGGGTGGGTGTGTAGCTTTCAAGTGACGATCGAGTTTGCAGTTCTTGTGATATTGTTCGCGTGTGTAGCGGGTGGGGAGTGCTTTTCGTTCAGTGTTTGTAGAGAGTGCGATTAGACTTGCTTATGAAATTTGGGGTTAGGCGCTTCGTAGCCGTCATGAGTCGCGTTTTCAGAGGATCCAAGTAAGAGCTCGTGAACGTGGTTGCGGTATTGTTTTGCTATGCTTTCATTTGAGGTTACGTTAGGTATCGCTTTTTCAGAGGATCAAAGTAGGAGCTTGTGATACTGGTTGCAATATTGTATTGCCATGTTTTCATTCGAGGATATGCCTTTTCTTTGTGAGAGAATTTTCTATTCCTCTAGATATGGAAGCGTCCACTTCGGGATTAAGCATGATGATAAGAATAGCAATCTCCTCTACACGATTGAACTTGAAAGAGTCGCAACTCGTTGCCAACAGCCAACTTAGAACATTGAGAATCCAACGACTTGTAATGCGCATTGAGCGCTAACCAAGTGTGTGTGGGTGTGTCTTCCGCAGGCACCCTCTTGGCAACCCCGCCATGGATTTCTTCAAAGACGTGCACTCTGTGCGCCTGCTGGGCCACAAGGGCAAGTTTCTTTGGGCGGACGACGACCGCCGCAGCGTGGCCCAGAAGAAGGGTCAAGACTCTTACGGCGTGATCTGGCGCGTGGAGCTCGTGCCCGAGCGGAATGCCATTCGCCTCAAGAGCGTGTACGACCTCTACCTCATCGCCTCTGACTACCCGTTTCTGCTGGGCGCCACGGGCAAGAAGGTGATGCAGAGCTTCGACTCGCGGGCGGAGAATGTGGAGTGGGAGCCGCTCAGTGCGGGAGAATTTGTGAAGCTGCGGACCAAGGGCGACAAGTTCCTGAGGGCGAATGGAGGCATGCCTCCGTATCGGAACTCCGTCACGCATGATGTGCCTGTGTTGGCGAGTAACCAGCATGTGGTTTTGTGGGAGGTGGATGTTGTGAGGAGGAAGGGACCGGCTGCTGGAGGTCCAGTTGCACCACCGCCTCAGAAACAGGTGTGCCTCCCTTAAATTGCTGTGGTTCCTGCAATGACTGTCTCGTCGTGGTGAGGGGTTGGAGAGATTGTTTATGCAAAAGTTTCAGCTCGAATGGTCAGAATTTCGGTCTCGTTTAGGGCTGGGGTTGGAGGATCTTGTTGCAGTGATTGTTTGTGTGGAGTTTTAGCTCAAATAGTTAGAACTTAGATGCCAAATTTTCAGTCTAGGAGCATTTGGTGGCAAATAATCAGTTTGTCAAAAAAAATGTCAAATTTTGCGAATGATGTGCCAAACAGAGTAAGTTTCTACGAGTTTACCGAACATCCTAAAATACTCTGTAAAATTAGCCATCAGATGTTAATTTGATATCAATTATGGTATCAATTCGTTCTAGTTTTCAGAAAACAAGAACGAATATCTCTGCCTGGTAGAGAGAAGGATACACGGAGGATTGCAGCTATGGACTAAGTAACAAAGATTTCTAAAGCTCTTAAAACTTGACAGATTTGCTGCAGGCATAGCTTTGATAGCCATTTTAATAGAATATTCTGGATTCCTCAATATTTTGTTTTAACTTACTATAGTTATACATTATTGGCTCATTTTGACATTTTGTAACAAATTGGCTAATGCTCCTTTCATGAAATTAGTCAAGAATGTTGTGTTGTTTTCTTACTAATTCTTGTTGTTTTGGTGTGTGCACTGAATGTTGTGTTGTTATCTTACCATGCTTGTTGTTTTTGGTGTGTTTGTTCACAGAATGTTGTGTTGTTTTCTTACGATACTTATTGTTTTTGGGGTGTGTTCACAGAAGCCCAAGTCCGTAGTACCACCCAAATCACCGCCACCGCGTATTGCACAAGGACCAGGCAGCTCAGAAAGTCCAGAAGATTCAGTGCAGACACCTCTGTACCTGCCCCGGCCGCGGCCACGCCGCCACTCAGCACCCGAAGATATTGAATTTCCTCTTCCATCAGCCTCCGAGAGCTCTTCTCCTGTTTCGGATAGGTTCTCGCCCATTGCAAGTCCACCACGACGCCAGCGACAGCCTTCGCCACCACCTTCACAACAATCCGTAGACAACTCGCCGCGACGAGGCCGAGCTCCAGTTCTTCCAAATCCTGATCCTGTCCAAGACGAAGACGAAGACGATTCTCCATCGCCAAGCCTACGAGCTCCACCGCGGCAACCCAGACACCGGTCTACAGTCTCGGAGATTCCCACTCATTTCACCACTCGCCATAACGACGACGACGACGGAGATGATCAGGACGAGGTTTTTTCTCCGTCGCCTAGGAAGCCGAAAGTGTCGAATATCAACGTCATTGACATGAGCTCGCCGAGTTACTCCTCAAGAGTGAAATCACCCTCTGATTATAGACGAATCTTTTACACGGTGGCTGAAGACAATGGGGAAGTGTTCGCCCATGACGACGACACGTTTGGGAGCTTTCTGTTCAGGGGACACACTTTGATGGAATTGACGGAGGCTTTGCAGCTGGAGACGGGGATTGATGACGACGTTGTATTATGTATGCGAAATCCGATCACTTCGAAGTTGTACAAGATGCGACTGCAGCTTCCTCCAAACAGAGCGCCCTTGTCTGTTGTGATTGTTCGCCATAACTCGCAATGTAAGTGGATTGATTTCAACTCCTGCTCCCGCTCCTGCTCCTTCCAATTCTATTGCTTAATCAATTTGCTTTCGCAATTGCTGTTTCAGTTTGGTTGAGTTTCTGAATCTTTGTGCGGTGAACTCTTGCAGTTGGAAGAACATTGTCACTTTCAGGAACTCGTCGACTGTAGCTGTTCATTTCATTTTTGGGACCATCAAAGTTCAAGCCTACTACTCTGAATGGAGGTGATTTGGAAGACGCAATTTGAAATCTCTACATGGGACTGTATACTTTGAGATGAGATTTTGGGACTCAGCATCGTTTGGGGCCAGATTGGGAAACTTATGGCTGAAATTGTGAACTCTGGCATGACCCA
The DNA here is from genome assembly GCA_963969395.1 of Pseudoscleropodium purum. Taxonomy (NCBI): domain Eukaryota; kingdom Viridiplantae; phylum Streptophyta; class Bryopsida; order Hypnales; family Brachytheciaceae; genus Pseudoscleropodium; species Pseudoscleropodium purum. The sequence continues at coordinate 22,857,231 of OZ017797.1, forward strand.
AGGTGTGGAATTCCAAGGGAAAACTATTCAATTGAAGCTAGGGTTAGGATATTTGTACACTATAATTTAGTTTCATGGTATCATTTAGCCGAAGGATACAATTCGTTTCTCGACCTTTAAAATTTTCCCAGCGGTTAAAGCAGCTAGCGTTACGTTTGGTAGAGCGTAGGTGTAGATATCATTGACCTGGTTTGTAGAAAGCATCCGATTTTGGTGCGAGTCTTGTAGAGAGTGAAGGAATTAAGCCTTGTAGAGAGTGAGAGGCTTGTTGACTTGGTACGCAGCGGTCAGAGTTTAGAGGACGATGTAAATAAGTGGAGAGGCTAACTACCATGTATTACTTGATTTCCACGCTCTTTAGTTTCTGCTGAGACCTTTCTTTCCTGGAGTTTCAAAGTTGGTCGTTTCGAAGTGGTAATTTAGACAATGGCTCTGTATTTGGACTAAATTTTTCTTTCTTACACTTGATGTCTTATGTCTTTCCAGAACCTTTCATTCCAAATTGGGAGCAGATATTATGCTTTTCCGGAAATATACTTGGGGATTCACTCTTAACCCTTTCTTGCCCCAAGTGACTACTTGGAAATCAAGGTTGCGTAAAAAACAAAAGAATCTGGATTTTAAACTATGACGCACATTGTGCAAAAATTAGAGCATATTTTGGATCTACATAACTCTCAAAACACATGATTTTACAAAGTGCTGGACTAACTTTTAGTACTGCAACTAATTGTGACGTCCAAAGCGCCGAGTGAGAGGTGTGATATTCACATGCTCACATATGTGACCGAGCTTTAGCAAAGCTTCGACCAAATGAATTTTCTAGCTACAAAAAATGCGAATGGCAGTGCTAAATTAGAATTTTCAGCCCATTTAGCAACTTGAAAAGCTTATGAAAATCACATTTGGTGCCGCGCGACAAAATGGCGAAAGAGGCACAGAAAGATCTCATCATAAGAACCAGTTCAGTGGAAAAGTCATAGGATTGCAGTACGGTACAATAGACACAAATGTGGTGATGTGACTGCCACTGAAACTCGAGGACAATCATTCACCGATGAGGATGTTGTTGCACCAAAGCTCCACCATGATTCTTCTGACAACAACAGCGACATCAAGTGCGAAAGCTGCTCGAATTTGGCTGAAGGAGCCGTGCGCTTCGCGAGGGGCCCACTGCCAACACTCGACGTCGTCGTCGTCATCAAATATAGCTTCGTGGAACAGTTCCATTCCTACTGAGTGCAGAAGGAGGCGCATTCGTCGCACATCAGGAGCTGCGGCACGACTTCGGAACAACAGCACAGCGAGTCGCTGCTGCACCATGGAATTATCGGGAAGGAGCTTCGATTTTGCAAAAAAAGGAGGTAATTCGTGTGCAAGTGCGCGACAATTGCAACACCCTACTATTGTTAATCGGAATTTACGAGACGCTTGTAATTTAGGCTTCACTATTCGTCTTTTTCTAATGTGAGATTCTATTCCATCTCATGGCACTTGTTGGCGTGCTTGGTGACACCTCAGAGGTCAGATTTTTGTTTATGAAGACGTAGAATTAGAATTAAGCTCCTCAAGTTTTGGTGTAGATTCAATCCCTCATTATTCTTGCTCCAGATTGACAACACCCCACAATCACCTTCCGAAAATCACAACTGACTCTAAATGTGTCCCGTGAATATTGATTCAAAGTGGCTTTGAATTCGCAACAAACGGAGGCAATTCAAGCTTCTATTATACCACGCCACAATTGGATGTCGAATTTTGCGAGACGCTTGTAATTTAGGGTTCAGAACTCGTCTCCTTCCAGTGTATGATACTAATCCTTCTCATGGCACGTATTGGCGTGGTTGGTGACACCTCGGGAGTCAGATTCTTGTTCATGAAGTGGTAGAGTTCAAATTAAGCTCCTCCACTTCTGGTGTAGATTCAAACCCTCATTATTCTTACTCCAGATTTACGACACACCACTTTCACCTTCCAAAAATCACAACAGACTCTAAATTTGTCCCGAAAAACTAGATTCAAAGTGGCTGCGATTTCGCAAAACAAACGGATGCAATTCAAGCGATGTCGCGCCTCTATTACCCCAATTGGATGTCAAATTTCTCGGCACTGCCACTTTAGGATTTACAGATCGTCGTTTTCTCATGCATGATGCCTTACTTCCATGCGTGCAGGAGCGTTCCAGTCGTGCAAAGTGGCGGTGATTGGCGCAGGCGCCGCAGGTCTAGTGTCTGCCCGGGAGCTTCTTCGCGAGCACCACTCGGTAACCCTATTCGAGCAGACAGAGAGCGTGGGCGGCGTATGGGTTTACGACCCAGAGATCGAGAATGACGACGTGCTAGGTCTTCTCACCCACCGAAAGCGTGTGCATTCCAGCATGTACTTCTCCTTGCGCACCAATCTACCCCGTGAGATCATGGGTTTCACGGACTTTCCTTTCCTTCCGAGAGCAGGGAGAGACTCTCGTCGCTTCCCAGGCCATGCGGAGGTGGCCTCTTACTTACAGGATTTTGCCGAGTTCTATGGGATTCTGAATTTGGTGGAATTTTCCACTGTTGTAGAGTATGTGGGGTTGCATAGGAACGGAAGTGAAAAATCTTGGAAAGTGAGGACGAGACGAAGAGATTGCGTGCGTGAGGACGTTTTTGATGCCGTGGTGGTCTGCAATGGGCACTACTCGGAGCCCAAGCTTGCTGAAGTTCCGGGTATACTTTGCGTACTTCTTTCTTTCGCTGTCAGTTTGTTGAATGTTTGTCTCTTGCATTGTTTGTCCCTTACATGTTGAGCCCCTCTGAATTGGCGTGAAAAGGAATCCCGGACTTCTTACTTTGCAAAGTTCAATTCAATTTGAACAAGTGAGCTTCTCAAGCCTTTGAGCCATTATCTTCGCATTTGAGAATATATCAGAGTTTGGTTTTGCTTAATATACTCCGATTTCACATGAAGTCGCTCTAAATCACTCTTTGTTGGCGCTGCTCTCAATGAGTGTTATTACTTAAGAATTTTGATTCATTTTGATTCGATTCCACGATTTTCAAGTGCAGGGATAAGCAAATGGCCGGGAGTGCAAATGCATAGTCATAACTACAGGGAGCCGAGTTCTTTCACTGACCAGGTAGAGAGAGTGAGAGAGAGCACCTTGACTATTTGTTTTGATGATATTCGGAAGGGAGGGAGTTGATTTAGGTGTGAGTGTGTTTTTAGGGTTTTTATTACAATGCGGTATGTCAGACTGTGGTGGTGATAGGGAATGCGGCCAGTGGGGAGGACATCTCGAGGGACATCGCCCAAGTGGCCAAAGAGGTGCACATAAGCGGACGCACTTGGAACTCTCCGGTAGACTTTGGTGAGCCTGTGGACCAGCACAGTAACATTTATCGCCACTCTACGGTAACCTCCCTTCGTCCCGAAATAAGCGTCCTACTTGGACCTCTTGTTTTTTTAGGTTGTTTTGAGCAGGTCCCATGGAGGCTTTTTTTCTTTCCAATTTTTTCTTAGGTTGCAATGAGCACATGCAATTTTCTCCTTTGATTTTGGTGATACAAAGTTTGGACCCTATGCTTTTCACAATATGCTGAATGAAATTGGTATCAAACATTTTCAACGACACTGTGGACATTCATTTCGGGACAGTGAGTACCACTGAACTCTCAACAATTCTTGGATCACCTTCCTGGCAATGCTGTGCAGTTTGCAGTAGGAAATAGTTGAGTTTTTGATGAGGGTTGTTGTATGCAGATAGAGTGCGCTTGTGAGGACGGAACTGTGAAGTTCACAAGTGGGGGATCTGTGTCTGCGGATATTATTCTGCACTGTACGGGGTGAGCAGATTAATTCTGCTTTTTTAAACATTGTTCTAAGTCAAATTCGCCTACGTCAGGGACTTTTTGATATCATAGAGGTACTCTTTCTCATGATCCATAGGGAGATATTGTTATGGTCATCAATAGTGATCATATGGAGGTGTAGGAGTCCCGTGTATGATCACGGAGGTTATTGGGAGACCTAGAAATCACGAGGAAGTTTATCTTTGTAGTGCTATCTTTAAAACCTTCTAATACTGTTTAATTTGACTGAAAAGCTTTTTTTGAACATTTCCCTGTAGATAGTGCTCCTGGAACTTACTTGTAGTCAAATGTAGACAGATGCTTTGGGGTTTGGGCTTGTTCTTCTGTTTGCTGACACAGTCCTTGTGTTACTAATTGATTGCAGGTATTTTTATTACTATCCATTTCTGGATACACAGGGAGAAGTGGGTGTGGATGACAATTGTGTCGGTCCGTTATATGAGCATGTCTTCCCACCTTCTCTTGCTCCCTCTCTTGCCTTCGTAGGGTTGCCTTGGAAGGTATTGCACGGTTTTGCAAGGGATCCGTCGTATAGGCTGTCATATTTTTAGTTTCTTTTCTCCGACTTTGCAGCATGTTTGTGACGAGCTATTGACTGTTGTTAAAATCGTGCTGCTTCAGGTGGTACCGTTCCAGTTGTGTGAGCTTCAATCTCGGTGGATAGCCATGGCTCTCTCTGGCAAGGCTCCCTTACCTTCCAGGCAGGAGATGATGAACTCAGTTCAGGATTTTTATGCCAAACTCGCTGTTTCTGACAAGACGAAACGCTTTGCACACAATCTGTCTACCAAACAGGTTGTAACATTTGAAATTCATCACAAAAGATTTTAACGCTAAGTTAATTGGTGTGAGATTCATATAATCCTCATGTCAGTTGGGTTAATGTCAAGCTGATGTTTGAGTAACAATTGTGGTGTTAACTTAATGTCACTCCGATGTTAGTGTGATGTTAGGATTCTTGGCATTATCTTAATGTTAAACTAGCAATTACTCTGAGTATTAAGTTTCTTCATGTCAACATTGACTTGACATTGTGCTAGCATTAAGAACTTTGAGAGGCTGAAGTGCTGAGATGGTGCAGACGTTCGTTTGATCAATTCACATTGTGTGAGCTATGGACTATTGATTTCAGTTCAGCTATTGACCCATTTTTCTGTCAATCCTCGTTGCAGTACGATTACGATAACTGGCTTGCGAAACAAACAGGCAGCGCTTGTGTGGAGACTTGGAGGGTGAAAATCTACGAAGCAACCACGAGAAACAAACGACAGAACCCGGAGACGTACCGAGATGTGTGGCTCGATTTGGAGCTTCACCAAGAAGCCTACTCTATTCTGGACAAAATGGACAAACAAAATAGACAAACGACTGGCAGGTGCGTTGCTCGAATCTGGTTCCTCATTTTCTAGACGTGCCTATTAGGTGCATTGATTTTATTTTTCCTCAAATTTGACAGAATTGCTACAGCATTTAGCTTTTGATAGACTTTTTTCCCTCCAATAATAGAATGCTCTAGATTTTTGATAATTTGGTAGGAACTAGCTATGTTTGATACTTTTGGGGTCATTTTGACATTCTTTTGGTGGTATTCTGGCTAATTGCTGCCCAAAACTCCTTAGAATTTAATGAAATTAATCAAGAATTTTCTCTTGTAGCCATTTTATTACAATTCTTGCAAGGCACTTTCACTAATTGAGTGCCCATTCGACGTGAAAAGATGCAATCAATAGGTATTACCTCGAATTGCTCGAACTAAAAATAGAATGTCCACTTTGTCAGCTAATAGTTGATCATAGTAACTTAAAAAGAATGTAGGGTATGATTTCTTTTTTGTATTGGTAAGGTGCTACCTTCCTAGATGATACACAAGCCGCTACTTTGGGCCATTTGGCCACTCGAGAGTCAATCGCCTGCAAATTTCTGGCCTACCTCCAAGTCTTGGTACTGAGGGCTGCTTCTTTGTAAATTGCAGGTCACCATTGAAATCGACCATGTAATGCGATGCGTGATTCAGTTGATGATCATTTTGGATCCCATAACAATGTCCAGTGGGGTGGATTGTTGCCAAATTAACTAGAAAGATTCAGAAAATTATGCCTCTGCCAATGACTAATGAGTCAACATCGCAGAATAGGGAACCTCACTTCGACCAAATCGCGTGAAAATGCTGTATCTATTGTTCTAGCCAAAATCATTCTCCATATATATTCTGCAAAATATATATAATCTTAATGAGATTTCACCGTTTTGTATTTTGGCAGAGAATGCTTCACTGTGCTCCACGTCCCTTTAATTGTGTTATGTGCTCCAATAACTGGGTCTTTAAAGTGCAAGGCATTCCTATTGGGAAAAAACAGGCAAGTTGCATATTATAGGATAGGGCATAGCAAACCTCAATTTAGAGATAAAAAAGTTCAATGCAATAAAAATGCATGCTATCATGCCTTGTGGTCATACCAGGAAAGTAACGAGTTCAATCAAAAATTCAAACACAATCGAGAATAAGAATTGAAAGAGGGGTCAAATGAAAGATGAAATTTCATGACTTGAAGGATAACTCTAAAGATAAACATTCACCTAGTTTAGGTGCTGATGAAATTTCATGACTTGAAGGATAACTCTAAAGATAAACATTCACCTTGTTTAGGTGATGATGAAATTTCATGACTAAGAAAAAATGCCTGGACAACGTAAACAAGGCGTTACTGATTCCGTGGGTAACCTCACACAAGAAACTAAATAACAGTAGCTCTCACTCAATCTCCAAAACCTAAAATCTTCAAAATAAATCAGTCTCATTTACCGAACAATTGAACAACGAACATACACACTGACATTCCAAAATCCTTTTAGAGATTCACGACCATTTACTACCAATCTCCGAATTTCCCAGTTACGTTTTCCCCACTGCCTTCCAAAACTAGAAAACTCCACTAATAATTTGATTGCAAAACCCTAAAATCTTCAGAAAATATGGTACCATTTACTAAAGAAATTTGAACAACTAATATGCACATTTACAATCCGAAATTATCCTCGACAGTCACAACCATTTACTAAAAATTTCCGTTTCCTCAAATTTTCAGTTACGCTTTCCATTGTTCGCTAAAACAAAATTAACCTTGCCACAGAAAGAATGAAAGGGAAGTCGGATAATTGCAAGGACTACGCAGCGAATTCCTAAAGAAAAAGAATCCACTCTAAAGCAAATCCAATGCCGAGGGATAATAAGGCTCTTACTAGTCAATTGAACTCCTGCGTCCATCTCCCATATAATTTCCTACTGATTCCTGAAACCCTAAAACACTAAGCAGCAACAGCGCTCTCCTTGCTCTCACTCTCCAACGGAGGCAACGTGGGCGCGGCGAGCCTCTCTCCGCGCGGCCGCCCAATCTTCCGCTCCACCACGATGAACGTCTTGCTCTTACTCACGGGCTTGCACTTGGCGAGCGTGACAATGTCGCCCACATTGCACTCGTTCTCAGGGTCATGCGCGTGGTACTTCTTCGCGGACTTGATCCGCTTCAAGTACTTCGGGTGAGGGGCAATTCGGAGAACTTCCACAGCGATAGTCTTGTCGCTCGAGGCGCACACCACGCGGCCTTGAATCTTCTTCATGGCCTCAATTCGCAACGGCCCGGCGAAGGGCGCCATCGCTGCTGGGGCGCTCACATGCGTTAGCTTGGTTCCGGCCATGGACGAGACGAGAGAGAGATGCGAGCCCGAGCTCACGGAGAGTGAAACTCCGGCTAGGGACGCCATTGGAATGAATTGATGCGCACCTCGCAAGCGCAGCAGCTGGGAAGGAAATGGAAGCAAACTGATAGAGAAGCTGGCGGGGACGAGGTGGGGAAGCTCGAAAGCAGTTTGGATAAGGAAGACGAGACCCGGGGTTTCGAGGGGTCAATCGGTAATGTGAGACCCGGGCTGGGGCACCCGTTGCGTACCTCATCCACATGGATCCTATCTGAGAGTGTTTCTTCATTTAAGTTAAGTAACTCAACAAATGAGTGAACACCTAATTGCATTTAAATAAGCAATTGAGCATTGCTCTTATTGTAATATTGCACTATAACAAATATATGTTGAAGAAGTCATTGTAGCCCATACATTGGTACTAAATCTATGTTATTTTGAACATAATTGTGTTAGTTTCAACTCAAAATTAACACGAAATTAAGGTCTGTATTGGGTTTTTCAACATGCATATGTACTTGTGTTGCCTAATTTTGTATTGTATCTTATTGAAAGTAGAAATGATATTGTAGATTCTATTCCTATGTGTTTTTTGAATGAATATAAAAATGAATAAACTACACTATGAATTTTCAAAGTGCTAAAGATAGGTGTACTCAAAAGTGCCCTTAGGCTTTAATGTAAGGAGGCAATACATTTAAGGCAAGAATCTCAAAGGGACTACTTTAGAAAAGGATTACAATTAGTTACAATTATCTTATAATCATCTAATTTCAACCTTCTTCCTAGATTTTTATCTACATTGTATACCAACTAGAAATATTTTGAAAATTCTTAATTTATTCATATTATACTAAGAATGTAAAAATACATTCTTAGAAAATTTGAATCTTTTTCCAATTGCCTAGCCAAATCCCAAAGTACTATGATGGTTAACTTTGATAAAAAAAAAAAGAATGATGCTTTCTTAGATGATTTTAGGTGTAGTTGCCTTTGAAGATGATTGGTAAATTCATTCAAGAAGTGTAGTTCTCTTAAAAATTGACACCTACCTTACAGAGTTAAGATCTTTAGAAATTAGGTCAAGGATTCTTGAGTGATACTAAAAACCCTTATAGTAGAACCACCCATCTCCAACTAGGGACCTATACCCAACTTGTAGGGTGCACTATTTCCAATCAAGGCTAAAACAAATCTTGACAATCAAAGCTTTGAATGTGTTTTTTCTCTTTTTCAAAGTTGGGACTAATCAAGTCATGACACATGTCCCAAATTAGTGAGTAGGAAATTAGTTCATAAATGAATGGAATTAATAGACTCTACATATTGGATATGGGTTTTGACTTCCAAAATTTGTAGTATTCTCAATTCAAATCATGAAATTACCAAAAAAATTGCAATCCGTACAATTTCTATCTTGAGACATGGTAGAAAATTTATATTGCCTTATACTACACCTATATATATATATGGAATTGCTAAAGAAAGTCAACTATAGGTGGTTCTACCACAATTCAAATGTCCATGGGCCTAAATATAGTCACTGGAAGTAGCTTGTTTTCACAGAAATTTGATAGCATTTGGACCCTCTCTCTAGCCTTAGCTCGTAGGAATGTGAACCATATCATTTGTACCGAGAGTCCTCCCCCTCTTAGAACCTTCTTGTAGCTCATTTCATGTTTTTCTTGGTTTCTTGTCCTGTGCTCATTTCTCTTCATTATCCAGCCTTTAGCTTCACTGTTTGTGTATGATGATTTTTTTAATGCAATGCTTCTTCCATTTGTTCTAAAAAGAAAAAGTAAAAAAGAAGTAGTTCGTTTTGAATAATAAATGAGTTCATCGATGAAGATTTCCCAAGTTATTTTTGGAACCAACTCACACTTCGACGAGGAGATCTCGAAGCTGTCATTGATGGAGTAGTTTATCTGTGGGAACCAAACGTACTCTGCTAATTCCAGATTCAGCACTGATCGGATCTGTGAGACGTTGCCTATGAAGCCATTTGGGAGAGTAGTTTTGTTTTGAATATCATTCGCACCACTATCTTATAGTATAACCTCGAAAGGGGAGAGTAGTTTTGTTTTGAATATCATTCCCACCACTATCTTATAGTATAACCTTGAAAGGGGAGAGTAGTTTTGTTTTGAAATATCGTTCACACTACTATCTTATAGTATAACCTCGAAAGGGGAGAGTAGTTTTGTTTTGAATATCATTCGCACCACTATCTTATAGTATAACCTCGAAAGGGGAGAGTAGTTTTATATCAATGGCCTCTGATCCAGTGGACATAGGCTCATTGTCATTACGAACAGACACTTTATTCACACCAGCCTTCTAATAGGGGCTGGAGTTCTTTATATATATCTATATATATACACCCTCCGTGAGTGATGCCAGAATATATGATCACAAGTCTCGGGATTGTCAGCAGCTAACTTTTAAATTCTTAGCTGCCATTTAAGAAATGTGACTGAACAATCCGGAGTTTCCTTGCCTATGCGACAAATTCAAGGAGCTCACTCACAGGTCGGGAGTTTTCCATCGACATACTAAAATCGTGCCATCAGTCCACATTTGTACCACGGGGATAGGAATAAGTATGCCTTTGGAATAGGGTCACTACAAACAAAGGCTTCGTTAAAATGTGGAGTGCGGAGTCAGATGTTCATCCTTTTCTGTATCATTTTCGTTTTCATGGAGAAAGAAAATAATTGCTGTACCACTCAAACAATGAATTTGTGTGAAGCTCACAAACTGTACAGGTAAGGTCTAGCTCATTTACGAATCTTTCAGACCAGGCTCACTAGAAATTTCAGCAACTTCAAGAAGCTCTAGCGTACTCAAAAACGAAGCAATTTTGAAAATGCAAATTGCGTTGGAATCACATTGAAGTGCACTTCAACTTAATAACAAGTGGAAAGTGAATAATGTAAAATCATATTACAAGTTGGATTGATTTTACACACTATCTCCCATTTCATAGAAGATAGTGAAAGATTTCTTGCATTAGGGTGAAGAAAAAACGAAAAGTGATACAAAATTTTCAAGTGGTGTGTGATCAAGTGTCTCAAAAGCAATTGTGAAGATTCATTTCTAATATGTACCTTACATTATAAGTTGTAATTTTCACAAATGGTGGTAACACCAAATGGGAGATAGTGTATAAAGAACATCAAACTTCTTTGTATGATTTTCAATTACATATGTGCATTTGTAATGGTGGTAAAGTAGGCTTCGCTGTGATTCCAATGCAATTTGCAATTCCGTTCGTGTTTGAGTGCACATGGGCCTCCCAAAGTTATCCAAATTTTCAGCAGGATTCAGAATTCGTAAATGAGCTAGACCTGACTGTAGAATGCCGGTACTAGGATCATTTTTCACTCTAGTAACCGGAGTGATGCACATAGTCTGTTGCAATGCAAGGTCCTGATTTTGCATTCCAATCGTCATCTCAGCAAGGCGTAGTGCCAATTAACATACTCACAAGTTCTACCAACTGATGAAGGAAACACGGTTGTCGTTTCAAATAGCACGAGATCTACACGCGTCTGACTCCAGTGACTGTCACGACCTCTAACCGTTTTTCCCAGTGATACCAATCTAACTTTGTTATTCTTGAACGGCAGTCAGCTGGCACTGCTAGTGATCCCTCACAACTTCCCTTGACGGAATTAGTGACTTCCTAATCTAAATCTGCCATGTTGTTAACGACATGGTGATACACTCTCACTGGCCTTCCACAGCATGGCCTTAGGCCCATCCTATCGGGGTTAAACAAGAGCATAACATTCAACTAGTTAAACCCCCCTTATAATTTTATCAATTACAAACATTAATAGACTGCTTCATACCTGAGGCCCTTAACCCTGGAAGTACACCCTTCAATCAGAGGCCAAATTGTGGCTGATGAATAACTTTCAAGGTTACGGTAGAAATGAAGAATACACCTATTGGTGCACATTTCAGATCAGTTTTGCCGAAGTCTCTTGGTTAATCCGAAAATAATCCAAAGGAAACAGGTGAATCCAACGGAACGAACAGGAGAAGGAATGACAAAAAATAAAACTGAAAATCAATGGTATAGAAGATTCTGCAAAATTGCTCAATATTGTATTATATTACAACTCTCATCGATTCACATGAGCTACAAAATTGGTACTCACTGGGAGCTGATATACAATGGTACAAAGGTCCTACAGTTGCCAGCACAGCCTAGCGAGGTGCAGGGCTGCCGCTCGAAGCTCTTTGAAGCAGGTCAGTGAAGTTGCTGATAGACCTCAGTGGGGAATCTTTGGCCCTAACGTCAGTACGCCTTCTCCTCTCTCCCGTGAATTTTATCTGCAAGTCATGCGTGAAGACTTAGAAGTCTATTACCATGATCAGGTCCTAGGGAAAACTTTGAGAGCATATAAGATCACAGAAGGAAGATTTGAAGTGGAGTGAAATGAAAAAACCTTATGTTTGGAGTCTGGAAGCTCTAGTTCAGTAGTTCTAAGGCGATTCTCAAGCAGATTAAGGGCGTCCATTGCTCCAGGTACATCCACTGCCTCGGAGACTGACAAGCCAGCGGCCTGTTGAACAGTGAAATGAAGTTAAGAAAACTCCATGAAGTTTTGAGAAAGTAGAACTAGCAACTACTGTACAGATATATAAGAATCTCATCAGAGGCAAAAAGTTCTTAGATAAGCTTAAAACACTGAACATGCTTGAAGTCCCGGAGGTTTACCTGCACAAGCGCGGAGCACAAGCTCGAGAGCTTTTGTGCTGCTTCGGCCCGACTGTTCTCTGCCTCCTGGAACACTCACCCATACCCAATTTAGAATTATCAAAAGATTCTGAGAGCGCATACTCCTTAAGACATTTCCGTAAGATGAGGTTGAAGCCTTCTTTAGCAAATGTCATTTCAGCACGAATCGCCCATGATTTCTGCTCAGATTCCCAGCAAACATCAAGCTGACCTGCTTACAAAACGGTACTAAATCTGGCATTCCTTTTAGCCATGGTGACCAATACATAAACAAATGTCCTTGTTCACAATCTATACCTGGAGCATATGGCGAAGATGCAGTCGCTCCTCATCATAGCTGGAAGATGTACTCTTGGGCTCGACTGACTTGTATCTTACCAATTCATCATGCATCCCCGCATGCAGAAGCTCAGTGCGTCGCAGTTCCTTGCTCAATTCCTCATTGGTCAATTTCAGAGCCTGATTTTCTTCCTGCAGACATGAATTAAAAAAGAATATGAATGCCAACAAATCGACACAGGCTTCAGAACTGCCCAGTTTAAGGAAAGCGAGATCCATGAGCAGATCCCGGTGAAGGGACGAGAATGACAGCAGATGATGGCCGGTCACAGCAATAAATCGCTGACTAGATGGGGCCAAGAATCAGTTACCGTTGATAACACCTCAACCCAGCTGTCTTAATCCCCTATCCAACAATCCAACAACGCTGTGATATTAGCGTACCTTAATTTTAGCATGATGATTGATCTGTTGATAGAAAGACTGTTGACTAGAGGGGAGTCTCCTGATCTCCATTTCAAGCTCACTAATCTTTTCCTGGTGATTAATGTTCTCAATCTGCAAAAGCGACATAACGAGGGTCAGTGAGAGGAAGTTCGAGGGCCCCCGTCAGTACCAAAATAAGCTTCTGGGGTAATAAATATTGACCGGATATAAAACAAGTTATAGACGCTTCCACTGTCTAGACAACTATAAGACATTCCTTAATCAACATCTTGGAAGCTTACCCTGAACTTTTCAATCTCATCCGTCAGCACCTGCTCTTTCTGGCGTAAATTCTCAGCAGCAACACGGGCAGTCGCAATCTCACACTGCCTCAGGTTGATCTCTTCAACCCAGCTGCAAACAAAGAAACAAAAGGTTAGGGTTAGAATCAGCTAAAACCCCCTATTTTCAACGGGTGATCAATTAAATTCACTATCAGGATCATAGATGGAAGATAGATAAGCCACATTTTATACCTCTCTCTTTCCTCAATGTAGGCATTTAATTGTGACCTCAAGCTGGAAATTTCTGTTTCCTGCATGAGAGAAAGATGTGAGGATGAGCGGAAACAACAAACGTTACTAGAACGACGCTTACGGATGGATATGGGTCAAACCACAGACTAGAGAGAAATCTCAAGTTCAGTATATCATTGCATCTTCAGAAGGAGCTGATATTGTGACTCAATTCATCAAAAAAGTGGACATACCATTTCTTCAGCTTCCACATTTTTGCGACAGGCCGTCTCTGCCAGCTGCTTGATCTGTTGGTGATCTAGCATCGACTGCAAAGACACGATTCTAATACTCAGAACCAGAAACACACTATGTAATATACCGCCTAAACAAGGTCGAGAAGTTTCCACATGCAGCACACTACGTACCACAACGTTGGTCATTTCCGATTTAACACCGAGTAAATCTCGGAGGACATCATGTGTCATGCTCTCAGCCTCAGCAAGTCTCGTATGCAGCGTGAATACCTACAAGTGAAGCCGGTCGGGATTAATGTCGTGAGAAGAGCAAACTCTAAACAAGAAAGCAAAACTTCGTTGCGAATTGGCAGTATGATATCATGATCTTGTTAGTACGGTAACAGACGCCGTCAAACAATATATTACTATATTGCGCTTAGCATAGATCTTTCAGGTTAAGCAGCTGTTGGTATTAACTTCCTGCAATCCTAGGGAATCTGACAGTGCTGGCCTGAAAATACCTCTTTCTGGCGAGATGAAGCAAGTTCTTCGAGCTCATTGATACGGCTCTGACATGAGACATGCGTTATGTCTCTTCGGGAAAATGACTCCTGTGCTGGGTTGGCGTCAAAAGATACAATCTCGGTTGCTACTTCGATTGAGTTTGGAATTGTGCATCCAGATAGGGCTTCCCAGTTTACTGTTTTCGATGGCTCCACTTGACTTTCCATCCGCTTCAGCTAATCAAGAGAGACAAAAATTCGAGCTTAAGAAGAATCGAAATTCATTGATCAATCTTTACATATCAATGACATATGTTCATGCCGGTAAAAATCGGACAATGAAATACGAGAATTTACCTTCTGCTGATAATCAGCCTTCTGTACTTCAGCAGCAAGCAAGAGGTCCGATATCTGAGCCATGGCATCATTAATCTGCATTCAATCCACACGTCAAGCAATGATTATTGGTGCTCTCATGGTCTACAAACCATTCTTAAAGTCGGGATGAGCTCTACAATACGGAGGATTGTCGACGAGGGCATTGAGAAACTGAACTTCTTATCATTCACTGAGGTAAAAGAGAAATTTGTCGATTGTAATTTCATGCAGAATTACAATAAACCTGTAAACTCCAGATTCTCGATACAATAGTATGTGTGTGCACCTGAACATCTTTGTCTTTCGACGCAATCTCCAGATTCTCCAGTTTCCTTTGGAAATGAGATATTTCAGCCTCTTTATCATCCACTTTCCTGAAGCAGAAAAAAAAAGTATTCAGTCAACTTAGATCGCATATGAAAGTGCAGGACTCCTGCAGTTCACTCAACTCCTAGAAAAGGCTCAGGAAATTCTGGACACCTTTCAGTTTCCTGTAGAGCAGAAATTGCATGCTTCAACTCCTCAGCATTGCGTGTATTTGATTCTTCAAGAGCAGATTGAGTCACAAAAATGTGATTGTTCAATTTCTGCGACTCCATTTCGATGTCTTCCCTGAGCAGGCGCTGCCGCTCTGCTTCTCTCTTCAGTAAGCCCAACTACAAAAAAAATGAATAGAAATGAACACTCCATACTCACAAAGGTTCCAATGATCCCGCTGCAGCCGTAACATCAATAATAAAAATTTACATTTCTTTCTAAAACTCGAAGAAATTTCCAGATAAATGTGATAAGGTGTTAGACACGCTTCAGTTAGCAGATGAGAACTTTCAAC
Source organism: Pseudoscleropodium purum (assembly GCA_963969395.1). Taxonomy (NCBI): domain Eukaryota; kingdom Viridiplantae; phylum Streptophyta; class Bryopsida; order Hypnales; family Brachytheciaceae; genus Pseudoscleropodium; species Pseudoscleropodium purum. Next base: position 22,872,697 of record OZ017797.1, read on the forward strand.
CCACTTGGTTTTCAAGAGCGTAGACTGTGCTCTCCAACTCATGGACTGATCTTGTAAGGAGTTTGGCTTCGTCCTCTTTCTCCTTTGCATGAGTTCTGCTTAGTTCTCCAGCCTGCACAACATGCAATTGATTATACGACAGGTTTAAGGAGCAGTTCACTCCTGGTATTTCAACAGAGTCCGGTATCGAAGACAAAATCATTTTCTAAATCCGACCACAAAGAAGTGATTTCGTCTTATCTACCTGGTGTAAGTCAGAGACAATCGCATCACGCTCCTCTACCATGGTGTGCGTCATTTCCAGCTGCTCGGTTAATTCAAGGACTTCGATCTGAAGCCGGTCCCGTTCGTTTTCGACCTCCTTTAGGTCGACGGTGATCTCTTCAAGCGTGTTCGCTATGTTCTGCTCTGCCATTCGCAACTCATCTTCCAGGCTCTCAATGGTTTGCCGCTTCTTGTCTAGCTCGGTCTCCAGTTCGCAAGCCTTTGCTTTCCAGGTAGCGGCATTGTTTCTCGTTTGGACGATCTCTTCTGTTACTTGACCAATCTCAATCTCCAATCTTGTCCGCCTTTCCATTTGCATATTCACTTCTTGTTGCAAGACATCTGTAGTAAGGCGCAACGAATCGAGCTCTTGGTTGAGCCGGAGTTCCTGGAAAGCGGACTCCTGTAGTAAATTGAGGTCAGATTCTAGACTTTGTAATAATTCGTCCTTCTGTTTAAGGTCCCTCGCAAGAGCCTCCGTTTCGAGCCTCGTCTCAACCTGCATGTTTTCTGCAACTGTGGCCCGCTGTTGGTTGGCGACGACTTCAGCAGAAAGGTGTTTCACAAAAGATTTCAACTCACTCTTTTCATTCTCGAGGGCTTCCAATGCCTCTTGTTCGATAGAATGTCTACTGAAATGTTCTTCCATTTCACTCTCCCGTATTTGGAGCTTTGCTTGAAGGTCAGCAACTACGGAACAGCCTTCTTCAATTTCATTGATCAAATCTCGTCTTTCAGAATCCATCTCCTCTGTTCTCCGCTGACATTCTCGCAGCGCTTCATAGACCAATTCCAATTGCTGTTTGCATTCCTCCTGAGTTGCAAGTAGCTTACCCCTGAGTACCATTAACTCGGAGACTTTCTCTTCCAGTTGTACCTCGGTGTCTTGACATCGTTGTTCCCAATCCCATAAATCCACTTCCATGGCTGCCTCCTGGGACTTCAGTTTTTCAACCTCATCTGAGAGCGAGCGTACTTCATCGTCCTTCTGTTTTCGCAGCTGACCAAAAGAAGTTCCGAATTCCTCCAAAGATTTCTCGGAAGCTTGTCGTAGTTCCTTTAAATTAGCTAATTCTTCAGATAGGGAATAGACCTCAGCAGTGAGCACCAATTTATTCCTCTCAAGCTCCTTATTCTGCTGGAAGCAAGCGTCAAGCTGCGATTGAAAGAGTGAAAAATGGTTCACAACCTCTTGCGAGGATTGAAGCATCTCTGTATTCTGCAGTTGACTTTGACTAAGAAGGTTCTCTAGATCAGATGCCATGGCATCCTTCTCTCTTGACTCCTGGACTGCACTCTCAAGCATTGTTGTCAGGATTTCAAGCTCCAATTTCAGCTTCAAGGACGCCGTAGAGAACTCTTGCACCTCGGTTTGCAGCCTCAATATTTTTATCTCCAAATCAGCGCAATTCAGTGACTTTGTGTTAACTTCATCCCGGAATACTCTTTTTTCCGTTTCCAGGTTTATTGCAGTTGCAAGGATTTCATCCCTCTCTTGCTCCATCTGAGCTGAAGCAATCATGGAAATCTCCAAAGAATTGAGCAATTTTAGAGTCTCTGCACTACTTTCCTGCAGGTTATCAAGCAGTGACGATGTAATGTGATCCTTCTCTAGCAATTCGTTTGAGGCACTATCTATAATGGTTCTCAAAATTTCAAGTTCTATTAGGTGAGCCGTACAGGCAACATTGGCTTCCTGAGACTGCTTACAAAGATCCAACCTCTGAATCTCCAAACGCTCCACAAGGTCATTCTTATGCTCGTCCAAAGCCAGACAACGCGCACTGCTTTGCTGCAGCTTCTCTCGAAGTGACACTACCATCTCGTGTTTCTCCTGCAATTCGTTTTCCATGATGGTTTTCAAGATTTCTAGTTCTGTCTGATGCGCAGTGGATGCAGCACTGGCTTCCTGGGACTGCTTACGAAGCTCCACGCTCTGAATCTCGAACCTCTCCAGAAGGTCTTTCTGATTCTCGTCCAAAGCCAGACAACGCGCACTGCTTTGATTCAACATCTCTCGAAGTGACACCACGATCTCGTGTTTCTCCTGCAATTCGATAGCCGTCGTGGTTTTCAAGATTTCTAGCTCTGTCTGATGCGCAGTGGATGCAACACTGGCTTCCCGGGACTGCTTACGAAGCTCCAGGCTCTGAATCTCGAACCTCTCCAGAAGGTCTTTCTGGTTCTCGTCCAAAGCCAGACAACGCGCACTGCTTTGATCCAACATCTCTCGAAGTGACACCACCATCTCGTGTTTCTCCTGCAAATCGATAGCCGTGGTGGTTTTCAAGATTTCTAGCTCTGTCTGATGCGCACTAAATGCAGAACTCGCTTCCTCAGACTGCTTACAAAGATCCAGCCTCTGAATCTCCAAACGCTCCACAAGGTCATTCTTAATTTCATCTAAAGCCAGACAGTGCGCAGTGCTTTGCTCTAGCTTCTCTTCAAGAACAAATATCATGTGATCTTTCTCCTGCAATTCCCACGAGGCTCTTTCAATGACGGTTTTCAAGATTTCTAGCTCTGTCTGGTGCGCAGTGGATGCAGCGCTGGCTTCCTGAGACTGCATACACAGCTCTAGCCTCTGGATCTCCAACCTCCCCAGAAGGTCTTTCTGATTCTCGTCCAAAGCCACACAACGGGCACTGCTTTGATCCAACATCTCTCGAAGTGACACCACCATCCCGTGTTTCTCCTGCACTTCGATTGCCGTGGTGGTTTTCAAGATTTCTAGCTCTGTCTGATGTGCAGTAAATGCAGCGCTCGCTTCCTGAGACTGCTTACAGAGATCCAGTCTCTGAATCTCGAACCTCTCCAGAAGGTCTTTCTTAACTTCATCCAAAGCCAGACAGTGCGCACTGCGTTGCTCTAGCTTCTCTTCAAGAACAAATATCATGTGATCCTTCTCCTGCAATTCCCACGAGGCACTTTCCATGATGGTTTTCAAGATTTCTAGCTCTGTCTGATGCGCAGTAGATGCAGCGCTCGCTACCTGAGACTGCTTACGAAACTCCACGCTCTGAATCTCGAACCTCTCCAGAAGGTCTTTCTTATTCTCGTCCAAAGCCAGACAACGCGCACCGCTTTGCTCCAGTTTCTCTTGAAGAGAAAATATCATGTGATCTTTCTCCTGCACTTCCCTTGAGGTACTTTCGATAATGGTTTTCAAGATTTCGAGCTGTAATTCTTGTGCAGAGGATGCAGCACTAGCTTCCAGCGACTGCATAAAAAGTTGCTTACTCTGCAACTCCAACCTTTCCAGGAGATTATTCTTATCCTCTTCCAGAGCGCTTACTCTTACCGAGAGAAACCCTTTCTCTTGTCCCAGCTGAGAAGCAGTAACCTGTAAAGAAGCAAGCAAAGACGAAAATTTGATATTATTCTTCTCTAGATCAGCTTTCAAGGTCTCCGCAACATGCAGTTCCCTGGAAGTGCTTTCTAGCATAGTTGCTAGAATCTCCACAGCTTCATGGAATTCAGCTTCAGATTGCACGGACTTTTCCGAAGTACTTTCCAGCAAGTTTTTCTGTGTTTCTGCCTGTGCCATTAAGAGCACCTCTCTTTCACCTAGTTCGTGTGCAAGCAACCGGAGATCATTAACTTCGGTAACTGCCTCATCCAAACTTCCCTGAATACCCACAACCTCATTGTGGCTGTTCTCTAGATCAGTGACGAGGGCATGTAAAGTAACCTCTGTTTCCAAAAGCTTCGCAGCTGCTGCGTTGACAGCGTTATGTGAAGCAGCGAGTTTGACTTCGAATTTGTGAATCTCATCTTCATAAGAATCCTTTTGCTGCCTGACACTAACAACTTCCATCTCCGCCACCTGCTTCATGCGCATCGCATCTGCTAGTGATATCTCAAGCTGCCTAACCTGATCACGTAAATGATTGTTTCCCATCTGCAGCATTTCAGTTGCCTCAACCATTGTAAGTTTTTCCATCTCCAGCTCTTTTGAATTTGCCACATTAATCCTCAGCTCTTCGCACGTCTCTGTAAGCGACATTTCCAGCTCTTGCTTTCTCGTAGAGAGGTGATCGCACTTAAAAGTTAACTCTGAAATATATGCACTCTTTCCAGCCAAGGAAGCCAGCGCTTCCTGAAGTTCATCTTTAGTAGTTGCATATCCTTTGTGTTGCACCCCCATGCTCTGCATTGCATCCTCCAGAGCTGCTTGAGATCCTACAAGCAAATCTTGAGTTCTGTCGAGAGAAACTTGCAGAGCCTCATTCTCCATGACACTCTGTTGCACTCTCTGCTCCAAGTCAATCACCTTTGCATTCATCTTAGCAAGTTTCATATGTACTCCATCCGTGGCACTTTCGATCTCAGAAATTTGAATCTTCATAAATTCCTTAAATTCATGGTCGAAGCCAGCTGCTCTCTCCGAACAAATGCCCGTAAGCAGCGTTTTCATCCCATGAATGTCCGAACCCAAATCCTGCAACTGTTTCTCCACATGATCGACGGTTATGGACACTTCCTCATCAATCATGCTGAGCACCTCCCTACTCTGGAGAGTTATTTTCTCCCCTCTCGACTTCCATATGAGCAAATCGCGCTTAGCAATTTCATTGGCTCGAACTAATGCATTGACAAGAATTTCTGCCTCCTTCAAAGTGGCCTGCCCGTCCTCAAATTGCTTCCTCAACATTATCGTTTCCGTGCTGTTCTCACTGGCACAAAATTTTGCATCCTCCATCTCTGCCTTCAATTTTTCAATCTGCATACGCCATTCAAGAGATGATTCGTCCATCTTCTCCTCTGTTCTCTTGAGTATGTCCATGACCTTGTGCAACTCACATTCAAAAGTCTTCAATTCCATGTCTCTACATCTCACCTCATCTTGCGCATTCACAAGTGCATTGCTAATGCTGGTGAGTTGCAGCTTAAGGTCACTCCTTTCGTCAACAAGACATGCCAGTTCAATTTCCCCCTCCCTGCTGCTTGCAATAGTAGCACTCAGCTCCAGTTGTACTGACAAGAGAGTGGTATCCTTGTCGAACACCTCTGCTCGTAGTCTTTCACACTCACGTCTTACTTTTTCAACCTCTGTCTTGAGTGCCTCAAAAAAATTATGGGAGGGTCTGACCCCTGAATTCGCAATTGCATTACTATCTTTGAAAGGGCTAGGGACAAAGCAGCTGCTTTTCTGAAGCTCCAGCGAATATTGTTCCCAGCAAGACAGCTCCGACTGAAGGGCTTCTTGCTTCACAAGTAACTGTTTATTGGTGTCTTTCAACTCTGAACTTTTGTCAACAAGCTGTTCAATAGCTGTGTCTGCAGCAGATATTAAGGACCAAGCCTTCGCAAGATCCAAGTACGTCTTCTCTGCGCAGCTTTTCACTTCTATGAAATCCAGGGAAATTTGAGAGAGATGGCTTGACATTTCTCCTTTTGCAATTCTCCATTGAGTTTCAAGCTGGCTAAATGTCACTTCAGACTTCTTTTCGGTTGCTATTATTTCGCCCTCCAACTCCTCCAACGCATTGCAAAAGATTTGTATCATTTCTAGGCTCTCCGAGAGCTCTCGGTTAGCTGTGACAATTCGGTCTTTCATCTGTTCTCTCTCAACATGCCACTGCTTTTCCAAAACTTTGAGACTCTCTTTTAAGTTGCAAAGGGTCATGGAGGATATGCGCTCCTTTTCATGCGACTCCTTCAAGTTCTTCTCAAGGCCTTCAATATGGCGTTGCAAGGATGAAAATTCGATCTCCCGACAAGCCATGCACCTTGTCAGTCTCTTATTCTCCGCTGCAAGAGCTACGGTTTGAAGCTTCAATTGCTCTTCCGAATGAGAAAGCTCTTTCATCAAAACGATCGACGCACGCAGTTTTTCCTGAGTCTTCACAGCCTTGCTTTCCAATTCGGTGCAGTCTCGCTGGAGAACGGTGATATCCTCTTCCATTTTCTTGATTAAGAAATCTTTCTTTCCTAGATCCTCTTCAGCACGATCGTTCTGAGTCCTGAGACTATTCTTAGCAGAAGATTCTGCAGCCACAGTGTCTGAGAACCATTGCAGCATGATTGTGCAAACAGCAAAATTCCTCATGATGCCGTCGGAGTGGTCGTCACCGCCTGTCTGCCCTGTTTTATCAGTGTCCTTTCCTGCGGTAGGAGTTGTTGTCATATCCAATTGCTGCAAATTGACAGACTCCTGCTCTTGCAATCTGCCTTTGTCAAGGGCAGTCGGTTGTGATAAACAATCATCAAGTATTCCTTGCATCTCATGGACTGCATCAGTGAGGGCGTGTTCACCCTCATTAAGATGTTCCAGGAGTTTCGAGGTAGCCGCATTCCTCTCTTCACGTGCCTTCGTTGCAAAGTCATTATCTTTCAATAAAGCCTCATTATGTGCGACCAAGTTCTTCCTCTCTTCCAGGACAGCTTGAACGACCCAAACCAAACCCTGTAGCTCCTTGACGAGCTCAGTTGAACTCCACTTTGTGGCTGCCTCCGTTGGCTGATCTGATGAACTCTGTGGCTTCAATTTCATGATTTCACCCTGCAAACAACGAATAGCTTGCACCAATTCCAGATCTACAGGGTTTATGTTGTTTCCTTTGAGGACATGCAGGACTCGATCTCCCTCAAGATCGGATACTATCGACTCCCCATCCTGAATATTCTTTCGAGTCTCATCCGGCTCTACCTCTAACAGAGATCGACCCTCCACAGTATGACTCTCCTCGAGGGTGAAGTTTAATTTTAAAATACAATCCTTACCCTGTTCTTGATACGATGATTGCTTCCTCTGGGTCGTAGACGTCTCATCAGATAGCTTAGCAATATTCTCTATCTCTTCTTTGGTAGATTCTCTTGACCTGGTATTTAAATGTGTGCATCTGCTTCCAAATGAAAGGTCCAGAGATTTCACGTCTTGCTCAAGCTGACTGATGCCGGCAGTTCTCTTGCTAACTAGAATATCTCGCTCTCGCTCATTCTCTGATGCCACAGAACAACTCGAACACATTGGTTCGTCCTTTGTTGAAGACAACTTTTGTATCAAAAACTGAGCCTCCTTCAGCTCCTCCCGCAATTCAAGTTCCTGCAACCCATATCATATTTCACTGATTTATATCCATTGGATCTCATTATATTCCATTATGGAGGAAAAACATATAAAATGTTCGGGCCCCGCTTATCTTCAGTCTGCATCTTCATGCTGCCAAAGTTCCTAACCAATAGTACCCTATGATAGTACTCCGCATCTATGTGATTTAAGAAACAGAGTCATCGGCGATCATACGTTGATTACCTTCATGCAAGCTGCAACCACCGCATCTTCGGTATGCTTCAAGGACATACGCTGATCTTCTGCAATTTCCTTCATCTCCAATTGTATTTGTCTAACAGCGTTCTGTGCTAATATAGCCACCTCCTGCAGAATAACTCAAAAATTCAAAATTACTGAAATTATAAATCAGTTGTATAAATCAGTTTTACTACTTGGCAGTACGAGCATGCGACCATCTCTTAAAAAACTGAAAATCCTATTGATGAAGCCAATACCTGAGCAGCTGACAGGTCCGATTCCACAGATTGTAAACTACAGACAAGCATCTCAGCTGCATCCAATGCTCCCCTAGTTTCCTGAAGCACAGTAAGATATGCTGTGAGGTAGATGTATGCAATTGTTAGATTTCAAAGAACTGATGCAAATCTGTCTGATAAACAACTTAATGTTACCTAATTTTGACTAATATTTCATCCTCACGATTTCTTTATGTTCTTTAGCAAAACACCAAACAATTATTAACTTTTCTTTAAAAATCATTTTTACGCTGAACATGCTATTCAAGTAAGGTAGTCTTCGTAAAGGCATTGGTAAGTCGAGAAACATGAATTCCATCAACGTAAGAAATAATCTTTTCAAAAACATTACGTACCTGGAGATCTGCAAGCAGATCCGCTGCTTCCCCTAAAGATGCCTTGAGATGCTCATTGAGATCAAAACGCAAGTTCGCTTCAAGATCTGCTCTATCCTCGCTCTGTATACAACGCCCAATGAAAAAATTACAGCCATCCTGATTTAATGCCGTTCAAATTCCTTTACTGATAGCACGAGGTGACCAATTTCTGCAGGGAATATACCTGCTGCAATTTCATCTTGAGATTTGATATGAGCTCCAAATGCTGGGTATGGCCCCATTCAATGGCTTCAGCATCCAGTGCCTGCTCCTGCAAAAAAACGTGACCAAAGATTTTGTTAAGTGAGACGGAATCATGTGATTCACAACTTAACCCAGACGTTTATTTACTATATTCCAGAATAGTGAAGTTACCCGAAGCTTTTGGAGCTCCACCTCATGAACTTCGTTCTTCAATTTGACTTCCCGAAGCTCTGCATTTGATTCGTCGAGTTGCCTGCCAGAAAAGTCTAATAAGATCGCTAGTCCAAAATGTCTAACTGAACCATGTCAAGCCCAACACCAGCGAGTGTCCCTGAGCTATCGATCATAAAGACAAATATTTCTAATCATATAATTACTGTTTATGTCCTGTTCATTCATAGATAATACCGAACAAGCAATCCTACTGAAATAACTGTACACGTCACGTATATGAGAGTGATGCAAAAGACTATCAAAGCATATGAGAAGAAAGACTGTCATACCTGGTTATTCTTGAGTTTGCTTCCAAAATAGAACTAAGATTCTTCCGGCAATCCTCAACCTCCCTTCGATAATTGTCTGTCTGTATTTATGAACCATGCCACAAATTATGCATGAGAAAGTGGTATACGATTCGTTTTGAAAAAGATGGCTTCGTGATGGTGAACTTGAGGCCTTGGCACTTCACACTGAAGAAGATACTAAACATGAAATGTAGACAACCAAGCAATTATATCCAATGAGAAGTTCCAGACTGCAAAGCCTGAGACGTTATATCAAGTAACAAACTATCAACTAGCGATTACTACTATTATAATTTAGAAGGCAACACGCTTTCTAATGAAAATGGACGCATACTTCAATGCGCAGCAGCTCAATTTCGCGCTGGGAAGCAGCAAGTTCCGGTGCCAGCGCTTCTCTCTGTTACAAAATCCAATGAGGACATAAGCATCCTGTCGTGGTCATCTCAGTTACAAGCCAAGCTATTATCTTTTTTAATGTTCTCAAGAGATATCTCGAAAGAAACACTCTTGAGTAATAAATGTGATATTCATTAATAGGATGCGAGTTACCTGAGGTGAAGTGAGAGCTGTTAGCGATAGTTTACTATCTAGAGCTTCCAAAAGCTGCAAAATTCACACGCGCAAGTCAATCAGTTCTATGAGCCTCAGCGCGAAGATATTTGCAGCTGCTCAGATTTCACAATTCCAAAAAATCACGAGAATTCTCTGACGTTTTTAGCTCGAACTGATTTCATTTATTAATAAAAAAAAACTCTCCACCTGATCTCTCAAGCTAGAGATTTCATCAGCCATTGCTTCCCTCTCTCCGCCAGTGTAAAAGTCTTGAAACCTGCATTGGGAGATTCAAGTTGTAAGATTGAAGAACTGAATTTCAGTTCGTGACGTTTTGCCACCAGAGCCTTGCAAAACAAATTTCAAGTTTTATTGAAATTGTAAACCTAGTTAACGAAGGTATGAATGAAAACTAAGACACTCTGTGAAACCAAAATGAAAGCAACCTGCGAAGTTGCTCCAGTAGTCGTATATTCTCCATTGCGAAGCGTGTGAGCTCCGGGTTGCGGTCAGCTTTCTCTTGTATGAGCCGTAACTCGTTCATGAGAAAGTCATTTTCTTGCCTGATGTAAACATCCGCTGACATTGAACCGCCAGACAGAGCTTCTAATCTTCGTATCTTATCCTCTCGAAAACGTAACAGCATCTTGCTACATTGACCGTCATCCTCCCGTTGTTTCACCTATGTAATACAATTCCAACTCAGATACAAAAAACAGGGTCGAATAGGATATCTGTCTGCTTCCCATTGATGATCTCTTCATTTCTAAGCACAAAAGATTATAGGTGACGTCTGCTGAAACTCACAAGGCGAGTGAGATGTTCAATCTCAGTCGATTGTCGCTTTTGAGACAACTCTGCCTCCTGCTCTCTTCTCAGTGCTCCAGCCAGTACTGCCTCCATTGCTTCCAGCTATTCTCCATGAAAGACACCCCGATAAAAATAAAAAGTTTTACACCCCGACTTTAAAGGAGAAAAAATTAGCATTGCATACAGGGGCTGAAGTGATCATATACCTCTGTTTCTGAGACAAACTAACAAGGGACTGAAGAGGTTGCCACGCTAGTAACTGCACAGCACTTTCAGGCCTTCAATTTAACACAAGACACGAGAGTGAGAATTCGGGAAGTCGGCATACCTTTTTATATGAGAATCGTGGTCCAGAAAATGCTTTGCTGAATTCCCATGCATCTAATGAACAACGAGAGTGCTCCCGTTCATCAACAGCAATCACTGCCATTCCCAGATTATTGTCTCCTGTGCGCACGCTATCTTGGGCAACTGATGCTACTGAGTGCATAGATGGCGTCCTCGGCAAGTCTTGCCTCCTTATACGGTCCAACTCTTCCTAGAACCCGAAGTATCATATCAATTTAATTTACTGCACATTAAAAATAAGGCAAAACTGCAAACATACAGAGCAACATACAGAACACTCTCGTAGAGATCTGAGTGTTGCTTTATTGAAAGTAATTCGCATAACAGGGCATCTCCATTAAATGTTGGCATTGCTGCATCTCTTTTCTGCCAACCTTCAGTTCTTGGATTTCTTGGCGGAGTCCATTCATATCTCCTGAGGCATCTTCATTCACGACGGCCTAGAGGAAGACAAATGTGCAAGACTCATAAGCGCCCACGGTCATTGAATTGAAATTCAAATTAGTCGAGTATGAATTTCTGCAACTTGGTTAGAAGAGTCTTACGTTGTTTCGGATAAACTTTGCACGTTGAGCAAACTTCAATGTACTCAGAGTTTCCAAAGCACAGCTGCCAGACACAGAAATTTTTCAGATTTTCAGGCGCATTACATTGGTAATAGCATCTAATATCCGTCAAACTATTAAAACAGCATTATAGCATCCAACAGCATGCTTCAGAAACAACACATTACTAGTGCAGGATCACGAAAGTTAAGAGCCTAATACCAGCTAGAAGGGCTTATATTTGCTATCATGGTGGTCTTCGAATTTCCACCCAAAGAATCCTGCACCCAATGTAGTTGAAATTTGTGATCACACCAAACACTCCTTGATACGATAACATTGACTGGATATATATAAATTGAGTGGCACATCCCGAGCTACATGTATTCCTGAAGAAATGTATTGACTCATCGATAGTCTGAGACTGGATATCTGTCAAACCTGTAGTAAATACGTGAGTTTTGAATCGCGGTAGGGCACGTGCCGTTGCTTTCCGTTTGCAACGTCCACCAGTATCATGATGACGAGTCTAATTGGACAACCCACATCAATCGTAAACCACCATACGGAATCCAAGTAGAGCCAGCTCGAGAAAGCATTTCAAAGCACCGCTAAAAATAACATACCCTAGGGTGGAGAGCGACTTGTTAATATTGGCTGCCTCCTTCAGCCGTTCTCCTTCAGCTCCCGAGGTTTTCTGTCTGCAGATACGTCAATGTTTATCTATCATTATCAAATGAATTCCTTAAATTCCTAAACATGGTTCTAAAGTGAACTCGACAAAATGTCGTTTACCTCTCCGATCCTGCAAGATCCACCAGATTCAATCGCCCAAATCGAATATTCGTAGTCGAGTTGAATTCCCACTGCATAACACAAGACAAACCGATTCTTTGACACCATGAAACATACGTGACAAAAGAAAATTCAAATTCTTAAAGCCAATCCTAACGGAAAAACCACTGTTAAGATATACCTGACTTTCAATGGTACAGGTAAACACACTATGCGAACGACTGCTCTCTCGGTTCATATTCGTAGCAGCCACTTTCCTGTTAGCAGCCCCCTGAAAAATACAATAACCATACAGCACAGTTCCAATCAGCATCATTAGTTCTCTAGAATCCAAGCATGTTAATAATGATGCAGCATGCGTTCGTCCATAGTCTCGTCATTTGCGACCCTTACCAAAAGGAGAAGACGAACCACATCTTGAACGCTTCCAACCGCAACCTCAGATAGATTTTCAACGTATACTCCCTTATTTCCGCCTTCTCGAACCTGCAATCCAAGTGCAATGGCATAAAGACACAAAGAGAAAGTGACAGTGAACTAGGACATTCAGAAAGTCGTATATCAAGTTACCCAAGGTCATTATTCATAGAGAACCTCAAATACCTGCAAATTCGTAGACCTTGGCTCCAGAAGATCAGTGATCTGCTCATTGAATATCTCCAAAAAGGAGCATTTACAGACATATTTCAGGTGCTCATCTGTCCTTGACTCTTCTTCCTACAATTGCAACCACAAAGCATTTAGAAACAGTACAGTTCCTTCTCTGATTAGGAGACCCAGATATAACCTGGAGGGCAGAAACACAAATGGTTATTACAGATTACTCCCCTCACCTTCTGTATCTTGGAAAATAGATACTCAAATACACGTGGTGTTATACCGCGGTCACCGCTGGGTCGCTGTTCAAGATCCACGATATCCCCCAGCATTGTATGGGTTTTACCACTTCCTGTCTGTACACATACTCAAAATTCTTGTCATAAGTGCCACGGATCTGGAACGTCACTAGTAAAATCAAAAGACTTTCACAATAATCAATGTCATCAAGGCATTGTCATCAAGGCATATTGTGGTTAAAAAATGGTGCTGGCAGAAACAAGTCGCTTCAAAAAGGAATAGAAAATAAACCATACCTGGCCATAACAGAACATACAGCTATTGTATCCAGCCATGCAGTTGTCGACCATGGGCACCCCAGCCACTCTGAAAAGGTTCTCCTACAAGCTCGGAAACAACAAATTCTCAGTTGCCTGCTCACGGCTAGGAAGCATTGAAGAAACTTCGTACCACAATCCTCAACAAAATTTCAGCAAATGCATGAATGCAAACCTGTGTGATGTGTTCGCCAGCAACATGATCGAAGGTGAACCTAGTCTCAGGTTGACCTATCCAAGTGATGCTGTGGGAGTTTTCTTGCCGTATACATCTGCTGAAGCCCTTCAAAGCCGATTCAGATGCGTTGATGGGTCGAGTCCGAAGTATCACCTGTGCCATTTCATCATCAGCATAGTCAACGAATCCTGCCCTCGATAACATGAAGCATATCATGTTTTGTATTACGGACTTGCAAGGAAAATAGTCTGGCCGAGCTTGAATTAACTGAAATGACAAGGCATCTACCCTTTGCCTAAAACAGTCACCAGCACAAATGGGAACTATTAGGTCTGCTGATGTATGAGGTTAAATTGAGATTCCAATCGCGCGAGAAAACATTACTCTGCATTGCTAAACCATCGCTAACTTCGCTATGACTAATTTAGGTTATTATGAGGGTATTGTGAATGTCTCTGTATTCACAATCTATCTGACATCCAAAAGATGCAAAATCAAAAAATCCATTACAGGAACGAGAGCATTAAGTCTGGTCTCGGTTAGCCACCTGGACATTGTGATCCTCCCAGAACGTGTTGTCCTCTTCGAAATCAAATTGCTGCGCTGAAATCTGCTGACCAGTGTTAAATTGGAATGATCCTGAGGATTTCACCCCATTCCCAGGCGCCCATGAGCTCCCTACACTGGCTGCGCTACCAGGAGTAGCGCCATACCTAAGGGATCGATTTACGCTGCGGCTAGGAGTGGACTGCAGGAAGGACGAGTTGCTTGAGCCGAAGCAAGTCCTGGAAAGCTCAGAATCGAGTGGCGGCTTCCCTGAAATTTTAAATGTACGGGACGATTGTTCAATTGAGCCTGGCTTGCCAACTCCAGTGCTCGGAATCAAAGGCGTTCGATAACTCGTGGTGGGAGTGCCGCCAACAGAATCACTGTCCCAACTCTTATTTGCAGCGTCTGTCTGCTGCAGACTTTCCTGAAGTGCGCGAGCTAAGGAAGCCGTAACAGGAAGCTTAGACGACCAGGGTGCTGTTGCCTTAGAAACTCTTGTCAGAGTAGTCCGTTTCTCGCGAGGCTTCTCGGGAGTGTTGGAGGCGGAGCCAATGTTGCCATCAATGTTCTCATTCTGCCTGTACACGGCAGCAGCTCGTTTCTTGCCTCTTGGAGTAGGAGGTTTTGAAGGCGAACTAGTTTCTGTGTGCTCCGACGCTGACGAGGATCTTGATGAGGACGCCTCTGGAATAGCACGAAGAGGTTGCCTTCCTTGACGCAATGGGGAATCCATGCCATTCTCTTGTTTCTTAACCGAATTCTGCGATTGGAGGCGTCGCGGGGATGATGCCCTTGACGTCATATCTCCTCAGAATTCCTCTTTCTCTCCCTATTTACAATCAAACTGCCTCCCTGCTTCTACCCCAGCTACATTGGCCCTCTTACGAGAGGTCATGTCGCGGCAATCAAAACCCTGTGTACACTTGGAACGGTAGTGCGACTTCGAATGCAGAATGCAGTGTAAGAAACCGCAAGAGAATTCGTAGCTCAATCCTATCTCTCCTTGGACATATCACCAATTCGCCAGATCGATAATCTTCAGCCTAAGAAAATATTCTTAAGTCTGGTAACAATTGCCTCGTTCGGAGACAATTTTCCCCTGCTTTCTCCTCGCCATGGACCTAATAATTATTACAAAACGTACAAGCATATGTCTCTTCGCACTCCTCCATAGCTTCACTAGCATCTTGAGACACGCACACACTCTCTCACTCTCTCTCTCTTTCCAGGTATAATAAAGAGGAAGATCACTGAAAACCAGACCGTTTCGTAAATCTGTGATTGGCAAAACTACAGCGACGACTGCGGAAACTGAATGCAACGCAAGATTGCGCCAACAGAAAACCTAAATTACCTCACAATGATACTCTCACCGCTGAGCAAAAGAATTCGCTCTCGTACAAGCACGCTCAATACATCACCTCAGCTCGCAAGAAGACGTTCCCACTGCCTTCAAAAGCCCTTACCATATCAGACACACGCACATTCCATCACCATAACACTTACCCAAAACTCTACAACCAAATAGGACCACCTCCCCACCACATTACTCTCAATCAGAGAACCTCAAAAAAGTAACACAACAAACCGTGTCGGAAATCGAATAGAACTACTTTACGCGACCATAAAAATTCCAATTCAAACTACACACACACACACACACATATATATATATGAACAGAGAAAAAATTACAAATCCAGCAATCCAACTCCCCACACCGCAATGCAACATTCGAAATTCTACCCCACTCAATTCTAATGTCCTCAACGTGCAAAGAGCAATCGCCGGTCAGAAAACAAATTCCGACGAGCTCTGCATTCGAATTTCTGTACCGAACTCAAACCATCTCACCGATCTCTCTCACTCTCTCTCTCTCTCTCTCACGAAGCCCACCCTCGACGTCCTCACAAATTCAACAAACGAATTCAAAGACTCATGAACTCGAAATCAGTCATTGAACAGGCAGCGATTACTGCCATTACAACGGTCGGCTACGGAACACAAGAAATTGAAAACAATGCACTGTTGCTTCTTTCTAGGTCTAGTCTTGACGATCGGACAAAACACGTCGCGCGCCTCGATCTCAGCACGAAACAAACCCAAAACACAAGCGTCTCGAGACCAAGGTCAAATTTCAAACGCCGAGGGTGGGAAAGGGAAGCAGGCTACCGAACCGAATGAATGAGCCTACTTTTTAGGATGAAATAAATATAATCCATCCAAAAGGACTTGGCGTTTGGGACCAGAATAGGCAAGGACTTTCGGGAATGGGGGGAAATTCATTAATTCGTGGAGGATGTGGCAAATTTGAACGGGGCCAATCATGGGACAGCGCTCGTTGGGCTTGGTTGCCGTTGGCGTATACATGAGTAGTCTACAATTCTCGAATATACGTTCTGGCGACTTCGATGAAGACAAAAGATTCACATACAAAGAAGCTGAATACGTGTTGCACCTGCACCTTTTGAATGTCACAAGCCCGGGGCCATAAATGCACGTGATAATACGGGGTTTATGAGCTGAGAATGAACCGGGGCTTTTTTTTTTCATTTTTCATGAAGTGCCAAAGTGGCGATATAAAATGTTAAAGTGGTGCTCCAAATTTCGATATCATCCACTTATTGGATAGAAAAGATCACATGTGTACATATCACATGTTCATAATTCTATTTCCATCCACAATTAGGCGAATTCATCCAAGATTTTTTTGTAATTTGAAGTTTTTTGGTGAAAAACTTCAAGATTTGTTGCCATTTTGTAGCCAAATTATTTCTTTTTGGTACAATCTGGCACTAGAAAGCCAAAAAAAAAGCCCTAGAATGAACTACGATTGAAGCATCCGTTATTAACTTTTATGGTTGAAAATAGTTGCAACCACGGCCAGAACAAATTTTTAACCAAAGCTTTGAATGAGTTTTTTCTCCTTTTCGAAGTTGGAACTAATCAAGTCATGAAAATTTACATTGGCTTATGTTGCTCCAGATCATGTGGAATCCCTGAAGTAGTCAACAAATGGGTGGTTTTATCATATACTAATTTGTTCGGAGTCAATTTATATTTATGCTAAATTAAAGGTCAGCACATACTCTTCAACTTTGAATCAATAGGATCGCTCAATTCTTCCAAATCCAATCCTCAAGGGCTTTATACTAAAGTTGGGTCAAAACTACAAATTCATCCTAGGTGGCATCTTAGGTGGCATAGTTTTGGCACTACATCCTCAAGTCCAAAGGATGAAATTGGGACAAAGTTTTGGATGGCATGAAATACCTTTTCGCCATTGTGAGCAACTGTACAGTTTTTAGCAGTGCATTGCTACAAATAATTTCTGTAATAATTATCACTATTTTACTTTACTCGTTCTTGCCTATTGTTCCACATCTCATACTTCTTGGATCTAGGTGTAAGACATTCGATAAATCTAGGGAAGTAATCACCAGCTACAGACCCTCTAGAGCAATCGAAGTACTACTGATCTTTGGAAGCCTCAGAAAATCCTCCTTCGTTACTCTCTTCAGTTTGATCTCGACCTCGTATTCGTAACCATCAGGAGACTTTGTCTCCAGATCCTTCTTGGACTTGATAAACCTTGCCAAAATATCCATAGTGAGTGTTTCTATAGACTGCAATTGAGTATCGTGGTGCATCGCTCTACTACATAATTCACTTATAGCAAGAATTATGTTTTAGGCCAATTGAACTTCTCCATTGGACCATATACATCTCTACCATTGATGAACACAAGTTTATTTTCTTTTTTCTATTTATACCTTCATCTCTCTTATTTACTACTTCTTCTTTGTGTTTGCCACTTTGTTTGTATATATTTGGCAAGTCCTTTTGATTTAGGCGACTTCATCTATGTTGTCTTTCCTTGTAGTAGCATGTTAGGAAAAGATGGAGAATTTGCACAATTTAGATTTGTTTGAAAACCCCAACTTAGGATCTATCAAAAAAAATAGAGTTGATGAAGACTTTAAAATACTTGTCATGGAATTGTCCAAAATTTAAACCCTTCAAGGTTGAAAAAGATGCCAACAAGTGCAATTGGTTGGACAATGAGGTGGAAGTATTGATCACATTGAAGGAAGAAATGCAACCAAAGTTTACAAAGTTATGCAAAAAACAAGGTCTACAAGGAACCACTTTTAGTTTTAGGATTTTCATTTATTGTTTTTTTGACTCCTTTTTAATTTGTTTGATCTATCGCATTGCCCTAGTCAATTTCCCAATGAAGTTAACTATTAAAATTCTTAAATTCTTAATTTCAAAGATTTTGGAATCAAGGTTTGTGTACCTATATCATTTGTGCATAGAATCAAGGTCTATGTATTTAAGTAGAATTATCATTATGAAAAATCTAAACCCCTAGGAGGGTCATTAAGCTTTCATTTTTAGCCCCCCACGGAGCAAGTATGGAAAAAATTTTAAATTTGTTTTTTAAATAATAAAACCTAACGTGGTATCATTAATGCCACATCATATGCTAAATTAATAATTAATAATTAATAATTATATTTTCTCTTTAATTGCACTGGGGGGTTCAAAACTCACATACTTTCTAACAACTAAAATTTTCCTAATGTATGCTTTCTCTGATGGTCATGTTTGATACTCATCACCTTGTCCCTTTGTAAGCTTCTATATGTCTATCTTAGGGCTCAAAATCTAATTAGACTTTTATTAGTTCCCTTCATCTTTCATAAGGTTCATTTTATACTATTGTTAATATCTTCAAGCTTTATTGGCTTAATTTAGTCTATTTTATACTTGAAAGTGTTTTATATTGTATAAGGTTCATTTTAAATTGTAGAGTTTGTAAATACCGAAGTGAAAAGAACATAGTTTTTCCCCAAACACATTGATTGACTAGAAGCAACTACCTCTCCAACTTATTGTTATATATCCTACTACCCTAACCAAAATTGTAGATGAAAAAATAAGCTTACTTGACCACATATTGTCAATGGACAAGCAATGTCTATACCTCAAGCCCAAAATTTGTTCATAGCCTCCATCAAACCTTGCTTTTCAAGTGATTCCTTTTCTCTGGATCAATAATATTGGCCCTTTTTCCCTATCTTCTGCATCAAACTCATTAGTTGAAAGACAACTCTTTTACAACTGGAGACTATAAATGTTTCAAAATTGATAGTCTAGCTCTTTTGCTTTGAATAATTTGTCTCTTTTGTTTTCAAAATATGATGATATTAGGGGAATATGAAGGTATGTAAAGACAATGGTTAAGCCATCATTGAGATACAATTGAAAATTGTAGAATGTAGTCTTCCTTGACCTACTCATATATGATAATATGGTTTATTTTTCTTGCAAATGCTAGGATTTGAGGATTCTTATTTTTTCCACCTTCATAGCTTTATTGATTTGTTTGACTTACGTTCCTCCTTACAATTCTAGATATGTGGCTTAAGCTATAGTCTAAGCTCCTATACTTGCAACCTAACTTTAAAAAAACTCCAAAGGTTTGTAAGAGTAAATTCAGCAAAGTGTACACTACTTATAGGGATGACAAGCAAGAAAATTACAATTTGGGATGATCAAGCCACATCTACAAATTCTACAATTCTATGGATAATTGGTATCACGAAAATGGATCTACATGTTAACACATTTCTACTTCTTCTAGTGACATGGATAGAACAAAAGATAATATAGAAGAAGTGAAGGTAGAGAACTCAGAGCCACTAAAGCAAGGAAAGTTAATTAGGAAAATCAAACACCAAGAACAAGCTTTAAAATTCATTGAATAGTTTGTAGTAAACGACAAGGACATGGCATAAAGTATGAAGGTGGCTAACAGATTCATGTAGGTAGCTTTGACAAACACATAGAAAGGCTTATTGATAAGCTCTAAATTATCTATTATATTATACTCTCTATAGATTTCTTTTTTGATTATTCACACAAGTGGTGCATTGTTTCCACTTTGTGTTTGAATGATTGGATGTTATCAAGTGTTATATAGTCTTACGGAGCTTTAATAGCTCATTATAACTTTTTTTTATAGAAGTAGTGATTGCTTAATGAAATTTCATTGCATTTGTAGAACATAAAGTAGTGATTGCTCATTTTTGCAATCTAATTTGATTTCAAATTTAGTTTTGATTTTGTATTTACATGTATTTGTTGGCAATTCTTGTACACCAAAAAATGCAACATTTGGATATTGTATAAACATGTTAAAAAGGGGCAAAGTTTCTTGTGGCAAATGTTGTAAAATAGTTTTTTCAAGATACACATTTATTGATTTGGGAGATGTACATAGAATGATGATGGCAATTTCTAGGAGGGTGGAATTATAGGTGTATTCACATTATGTTGGTATTTCCTTTGTCTTCTTCTAAAATTATTAGGTTTATGAACATGCAAAAACTCTATGGTTTTCATTTTTTTGCTATATGTTTTTTATTTTTGAAATTGAGCATTAGTAGACCTCCTACAATTTCAAGAAGCCCCCTCATATAAGTCACTAATAAATAATCCAGATGTGTTTGAAGCATTATCATCTAAGTGACTACAAATAGTGACCTATGTGTTGGCATTGAATATCTTGTTTGCAAATTGAACTTTCAAATATCATCAAATAATTAAAAAAAATTGTGGCCATATTATATATTAAATCACTTATGTTCAAAAAAAATTTATTTCATGAAGAAATTTGTATGATTACATTCATATGACAAAACCTTATTTATTGAAGTTTTTCAATTCCCATGAAGAAAAATGAAGATTATACTAGGGGTCACAAAATCCTATGAAGTCTACACATGAAAAGGTTCACAACAAAACTAATGTCTATTTATAAACACTTAGTTCTCTTGAAGTATGTCATCAAAAGTTACGTTGTTTTTTGCGGCCAAATGAAGTTGCCAAAAATTTTAAGCCATGAATTCATGTAGAATAGTAGTTTGTCCTAACATCTTCTAGATACTTTATTCTTTTTCTTTCTTTGACTTAGAAGAGTCTACTTGTATATTTCCTTCTAAAGATTCTTGATCATTTCCATCATATAGTAGTAGTATGAACTCATGAGCTACTTAAAAGGCAATAATATAATTTGCATTTACTTAATTGATTCTTTTATAATGATAGCCTCCTATTTTGCATTTTTGAGGTTCTCTAAGTCTTGATTTGAAGAATCTTTTAGATCTTTATGTGATTTTCATGTCTAATGTATATTGAAACCATTAGCATAAATGATACACAATTTATATAAACAAATACAAGTTGTAACTAGATCTAGTAGTTTTTCTAGTGGCATATCAAGTCATTTTAGTAGAATCCTCCATCTTCTTTTCAAACATCCAAAAACTCTTTCTATAGCCATCATAGTGCTAGATTGTATATAATTCTTATGAACCCTTTCCCTTGATAGTCTGTCTTGTACACCTTTGAATAGACTGAAAAATCAAAGCCTTATTGGATATGTAGCATCTCCTATCAATTTTTAAGGTGAAAATTTACTTTTCATGACGTCTAAGCCTAATTAACTTTTTTTAAATACAAACCAATCATGACAACTCCATGCTCATCCAAAGTTAAAATACCAAAATTTACATTATACATTTGTTACTTATTATAAGGAAACTAAGTAAAATTCTTTATGACAAATTAGTACTCTCAAAAATCCCTATTAGAGACCACTATAGATATATAGGAATTGTCTATAGCTCCTATAATGTAAAGTATACCTTGTAAAGACTCAAACTCAGCAGATCTTGTCTTCATGTTGTTAAGAGTCAATTTCTCTATTACTATAGCTAGGCAACAAATAATCTTTAATGACTTTACAACCTTCTCTTACAATTATAGGCGTGGTACTCTTACATAGACCATATAAATCTTCAATCATAAATAATATATTCCTAGTTGCTTTTCACTAAAACTCACCAACCATTTTGTAGTTTATTTTTATTCTAGTTTTTTTTTGTTCCGCTTACTAGCTTGTTTTTAACTCCTACTTGACAACAAGTGTGCATTCCTTTTCACCTACCAAGAACTCAATGTAGTATTTTGGTGTATGCAACCATGCTCTATGGCCCTTATCCATGGATCCATGTCCCATGCATGCCCCATGTTTTGTGGTGGCATTTATTTAGGATTTTGATGGCTTAGGATTACAATGGTGCTTGTCTACAATTTTCATATAATGTTCATTTTGTATTGCTCTAGCAATGATATGATGATGGCTCCTCTTTTCTTCATGTGTTATTATTACAACTATTTGTTTTTCATTGCATGGATGTTTTAGACAAATCAATGTAAATTTTCTATTGCCCTAAATCCCAATATCACTTTTAATTGCAGCTTTTGCATGTAGTCTATGTATGGAAGCATTCCAAATGTGTGGCATTATTAGGGATTTGGGCTTCTACATTGTAGTTGGCCAAAATCATAATGAAACACAAAATAGAAGTTGAATCTTAGTGAAGTAAGTCTTTACTACTTCAACAATGATTTGTCCTATTAGTAAAGGTATAAATTTAGTTTTACCCAAAAACAAGAGTTGCTATACAAGTGAATTCAATCTCTAACATCCACAATAATAAGTGAGGCAAACTTGCACTAATTGTAGAATCATGTGAATTTGCACTAATATGGAAGTTTGCAATGTTTTAAATTCAATGTAGTGGTTTATATTGTTTTTAATGTGATTTATTCATCTACATTTTTGGATATATTTAGCCATTGGATCATAGATTCTTTCCATCAAAGGCTCACATTACTTGAGCACCTAAGTTGGATGGTATGTCATAGTAACTTAGGGCTCTAATGTGTAGAGGCTATTCATTTTAGGCAAGAATTTAAATGGAACAATTTTACAAACAAGTCATAATTAAACATTGTTACTTTAGAATCTTACAATTCTACTTGAAGATGATGAACACATGAATACTCCATGTTCACCATTGACAACTAAATAATTCTACAAAAGAAACAATAATATTCTACAAAAAAAAAAAAAAATTTTCTTTTTTAAGACAAAGAAAGTCTAAACATAGCTATAATAGAAAATTGTAAGCTTTTGTAGGTCTTGAACTAATGACACTAGAGTTATAAAGTAGTTGATCTTCAAACTGCCATTGTTTTTTCTAATTTTCCACCTATTTTTTAATAGAATATGGGATGGAAGAAGCCTCTATTAATTATAAGAAATCCATGTCTAAGTGAGAAATTTTTGAAGACATCCAATGTAGCAACCTTAGTTTTTATGTCAACTATGACATAAAAGCCTAGGTTACAAGAACAACCAATGAAGGTTGACAAGTTCTTTGAAGCAACAAATATAAATTAAAACATTTATTATTTAATCCTTGAAAGACCAAACATTCAAATTTGAACAACAAATGAATACACATACATTTCAAACACACAGAAATGTGTTTTTTTATCCATCAATTTTTTTTAAGATTCTTGTATGAGTTCCAGAACATTAATACAATACAAATCCTGAAGACTTTTTCTACAAATATTCTATAATCCAAAGGATATTGGTAGGATTGGCCTAAACAAATAAATTTTTCAATTCAAAAAATGACCCTTCAAAAACATCTTGAATAAAAAATAAAAATAAAATCTCCAAAAATCACTATGGTTAGAACTTAACATTTCAAACAAAAAGGCAAAAAAATTCTTGTAAAAAGTCACGATTTTTTTTTATCTATGAACAATTTTAAAATGAATTTTTGGCTTCCAATTTTATTGAAAAAAAAATACTAGTTTGTGAACTAATAAAGAATGTTGTACAACCAGCAACCCCAAGAAGTGAAAATGGTCAAATTCCAGGAATCTAGGAGTCCAGGAATCCAGCAAATGAAAGTCAACTGATTGGTCCACAACAGAGACTATCACCTCATAAAATTGACAAGGACACTGATGACTGAAGGCACAGTTTTTGTTTTTGTTTTTTTTAAACAAATGAAACAGAATTCCATTGCAAAGGTAGAAATGATCTGAAGGCAGAGTGATTTCACGATGATTGAAACATCGACGCCATTTCAATTAGCTACCCTGACCTCAGTACATTATTGGTTCGAAGAAGAAAAAAAATTTTAGCTAATGAACACATTAATGAACACCCCATCCAAGAATCCGAATGGAGGTGACCGGAGGAGCACAACTTGATGATACCCTCCGCTCCATGCAGGAAGCAATTCAAAAACACAACCATTAAGTTAACTTAATTAGCTAGATTGGTGTTCTAAGAAACAACCATTACCTTAGCTCGATTGATCTGTGATTTCATTTTACGCGGACATTCCAATTCAATTCTACTTATCTAGGATTCTATAAGTCTCTATAAGTCTATATATATATTTTTAATTTCTCACTTCAATTCATTGCATGGCCAACAACTGCTTGACGTTCATGGGACTGATCGATTCCAACCCACCGTTGAGGAATCTTTCGACGCAGATTTTGTTCATCGTCTCCGTGGGGTGGAACGCGTCCCAGAAAACAGACTTGGTGCGGTCTGGACAGAGGTGGCTGATAGCGCGGCAGGAACCGTCCAGGCCGTTGTATTCGCCGATGCCGCAACAAGCTGTGGTGGCCGGTTCAGTGAAGCCTGCAGAAAGAATTGGAAAACAGTCACAGAGTTTAAATTTACAAAGCAATTGAAGTGTACATGATCGATATATTAATGGACAGAGACCGTGACTGTCGTATAAACTTTCAAACTAGTGCCTGCATGTGTAAAACTGTAAAAACAACCAGGACATGCAACTAGCTAGCTCTTGTGTGTCATCAACTGATTAATTGACACTTCGATCTGCAATCCCTTTGTGATTGTGTCTTAGGTTTCATGAAATGAGAATTGGAAGGCCTGTTTGCATATCAATTGCTTCAAAGACGTTTATCTTTACATTACATTTGATCACTGGGTTCCACTTCCACTTCAAAATCAAAACCACACTCCAGACATCCACGTATTTTGTTCATTTGTATTTTCACTTCCATTGTCACTTGGTGCAGTGAGGTTGGAAAAAACGGAGTCAGGGTGTTTTAGAGTCATAACCCCATCTTCCCCAAACTCTTTTGAGAGACTGAATTAGAGATCTTTGTGATTTGAGTTCTAGTTTGGAGGATAAAGTTCTTTCCTAAGGCTGACTACTGTATCCATTATGATTGTCCGATTACCGCGAAACTGCCCTCATCCTTCATCCTGTTAACTAGTAATACGCACATTTCTGTATAATCTTTCATGCTATCATTGATAGAATCTTCCGCTGATTGAAAAATTGAAAGACCCCATGTGCATAACAACCACAGAGTGTTACTATTTCTACACCACTTTGATGATGGAGGGATAAGAAACTCATTCAATCTCTGGAAATTAGTGAGGAACCCTGACAAACAACAGGTTTTGTGTTTTTATAAATACTCAGGTTCAGATTTTCTTGGGTAGCTTAGTCTCTGACTTCCCTTGGGGTCGACACAAAAAATTTCTTAATTTCATTGGGTCTGCATTCAAGAATGAGATTCCTTTTAATGGGTGTCTGTGATGAAAGTTACCATATTTCAAGGGGTTGTCAACGACCGCCTTGACCACATCATAAGCGTTGGCGTAGAGGAACACCGAGTTGGGGAGCTGATCTTGCAGAGTCTCCAACATGGGCTTCAAAGCGGCGTTGAAATTGAGGGCATAGTTGTTAACTTCTTGGACACACTCGCCAGCTACGCTTCTGGCAGCTACTATCGAAGGGGCGCACCCGATGGGACCCATATTGGAAATAATGAACTTCCTCATTCCTAAGCTATATGCCGTCTGCAATCAAACCAGACGGATTCGATCAGACCGAACGTGTTCAGAATTGAAGTGCTGCCATAAAACTAAAAACAAAACTTCGCAGATTTTGGCTTCTCAAAATGGGATAACATTCAGAGGTAACATACGTAACATGGGTCAAACTTTGTGCAATTAAAACACAAAATTTTCTGAACAGCAGGTGTAAAAATAAGGAATGTAAGGAGACTCGAGTGTTGGCGATCGACCAACAAGGACGCTGGAGTTTTTTTCTAATTCATGAAATTCTACACCTAAAAGCTAAAAAATGACTTGTATGGGTATGGAAACTCGATTCTCACCTTCAGCTGACTTCGGAAGGTAGTGATTAGAAGATCTCCAAATTCATCCGTTGTGTACTCAAATTTGGCGGTGGTGGTGTAAGCAAAGTAATTGTTGACCCAATCGTTGCCTCCGGCTGTGAAAGAGTAGATGGCGTTGCTAATAAGCTCATCGGCCTCTTGTTGTCCTATGAGCTCCGCAATCTGCTTCTTCGTATTCTGGAAGTGTGTATATTGCTGTGCTATCGTCACACGCCCAAGCTGAACAACAGCAACATCAACAGAGTCAAAATCTTGACTCATATATAAAGCAAACATCCATCACAGAAGGATCAACGCTGGAATATTCCACGTCTTCATGAAACAAATGTGATACGTCTTGCTAATATATGCTAAATGCTAACTAATACATGACAACTATGACATGCTCAATCGTACACATACACAGAACTTTACATTCGGAATCTAACACTAGATTCATCCAGAAATTCGAGGTCGTCAAACACGAATTTCGAGATTCCTTAGTGTGAAAAGCAGATTCCAAATAGGTACAAATTTTGTGTCACCAGAGTCAATGAAGAATATTGCAAGTGTTTGTGAAGACAACTGACAAGAATTTAAACAAAAGAAAGCCCCCCCACCCGCTGAAAACTACTGAAAAAGCACAAGCCCTAGTTTGGAGAATTGTTTCCGGACAGAAGGAGTATCAACTGTGACACTTTGGTAAAGAGTTTGCATTTGTACAAAGATTGTGCCGGTGTCTTCAAGGATGCCTGAACCGGCCGAAGCATAGTTGACCCCATTTAGAAGATTATTTCCCGTCGCTTCTGGGGCGAGCACTGGCAGAGGGTAAGGAGTCCCAATATAGTCATCTGCACAGCATATTCAAATTTCAGCACCCTGCAACCATTCATTTTTCAACTTGGAGGAGATTGGATTTGAATTTGAATTTTGAGGAGAATATGAAAGTTTAGAGCTCGATAAGAACGTACTGACAAGATCTGGGATGATTTTTCCATTGCAGAACCGGCCCGTGGCTTTTTCCCCAGTCCAGTCCACTCCATAGGGTTTGTGATCCGCCGTGGCAATGGTGAAGATGTAGTTGTTGTTGCCCACATCCACCAGGGAATCTCCGAGCACAAAAGTAGCTGGAGCCTTCTTGCTCTGGGCCTCCGCACCTGCTATGAACGCAATCATGCCCAATAGCAACATCACTGCGCATTCCATGTTTGCCATTCTGTTCTTCCAAACCCTGGTCAAGAGATTGGCAAAGTGAGATAGGGAAGCAGACTCGGAAACAAATGGTGTGACGACATTGCGTATAAATTAAGCATTATAGCTCTTGAACGTAAAGCTTGTTGGTTATATCCTTTCGTTTGGTTAAGAAAAAATGATTAGGGAAACATGGTAGCTATGACATTATAACATTGTCACGGCAAACTGAAAGTAATAATAAGTCAATTGGCTAAAAAATCTCTGTAGAGAACCCTAGAACTCTGCAGTAGCAATTAGACATGCAAAAGAATCAAAACTCCCACTAGTCGTGCAAGTTTTACCGATACTACACAAGAGTGCAAAACAGAAACACGAAATTAAAGCTCTTTCAAAGAATGCTCCAACTGAATGAGAAACCAGAACGAAGGATTTTAAGCTAGGCAACAGCAAAATCATAATGAAACAAGTTCAAACCAAAAGCTACGAAGCAGGAATGCAGCATTGTGAGACGAAATAGCATTATATAAAAACCATCGTGCGAAAACAAGTTCTAAACCAAAGCTGAGAGACAGAAAGATCAGCATTACAAGACCAAAGCATTACTAGCTAGCTAGGTCGAAACCTGAGCTCCACAAACATACAGCTTCATAATGTGGGATCGAGCCTACAAAACCCAGAGCACGAAGGCGTTCGAGCTTCCTTTTCTTCTCATCCAAATCCATACAATCTTCAAATTTCACTCTAAAAGCAATGGCGTCATCAACAACAGAAGGAGAATAGGAGCAGCAGCAGCAGCAGCTAATTCGCAGTCAAAGTGTACTCACTCACTCTCTCTCTCTCTCTCTCTCTCTCTCTCTCTCTCTCTCTCTCTCTCTCTCTCTTCTCTCAGTCTACCAACCTCAGACATCACTCCACCAAGTCCATTTGCACACATTTGAAGCTCCAAAACTCACCAGCTCAGACGTCACAGCCGTGTGCTCTAGGCTCAGCTAACTCGAGCTGCAACATAGGAATGTATGGAGCTAAAAACTTAGCTAGAGAAAGTAGAGGAAGGAGCTTCCCAGGAAGGAGCAAATTGTAGAAATAGGGCGCGCGGGCGGTGTGAGTGGCCATCGTTCATTAAACTGAAAAATGGGGTTGTGATTCGGATCATAGTCATCGTCTGCGACACATTTAATGCATGCTACCCACTTCCATCAATTTCCACCACCACGTTGCTTGCTTCAATTCCTGACCTGAATTCTGAACTCTGACGTCGAAGTCCACTTCAGTTCCAAGACGATTTCAATGCGAATTGGAAAAAGAAAGGACTGAGCTCTGACGGTGCAGGGCTCGTTGAAATACTGGAACTAACTTATTAATCAGTGCGTGAATGCTGTTATTGGTGGTATTGGTATTGGTATTGTTAAGATAGGAGGTCCATAAATCGACCATTTAAAGAGCTGAAATTGAATTTTGGAGGTGAAACTTCTTGAAATATTTTTTTTAAGTAAATTCTTCTTAGTAAAAGATATGGGGAATTGGCATTTAACCCTAGTCGTTTCATATTTTCTGGAGCTTAGTGGAACTAGTTATGAAATTTTGAAGTTGAAATGGCATAGGGCTCTAAAATCGTCCACTTTCCCAAATGTACACTATTTGTATACAGTATCACTGAAGGCTATGCAAAAAAAACATGTAAAAATAGTTTATAGTTGAGGAGGCAGGCAATTTTAGAACTTGTGCACTTTGTTGATTGTTAAGCTTTTGTAAATGTTTTGGAAGGAATACACATATAAGCAAAACCCTTGCAAGAATGAATTTATAAATTCAACATGTGAAGCCTACCCAACATGTGAATTCATATTTGTATTCTTGGGAACTTGTGGTACTTGCAAACCATATGGGATATATGTATGTTTTGTACTTGTGAATATGTATGTATTATGTATTCTTATTTTACATTTAATTCCATATTTATATTTTGTAGGCAAATCCATATACATTTCTTGTAGTTCCTAGTTTGTAATCGTATCTATATTCTTAATCCATATTTTGCATCCAAATTTGAATAGCCAATATCATTTGACCATAGGGATCAATGGCTTTGGGTTTTTTTGGAAGATCAACAACATTTAGGGGGGATTTTTCCTAAATTCAAATCAATGGCTTTTGATCTTTCCAAGAGAGGAGGGGATTGAAATACAAACACCATGTTCACATCTTTCTGGTAGATAGTAATTTAAGTTACTTGATGGTAGTGGTTTGAAAAAAGAAGTGATTTGTGTCATTGCTTGGTTTGTTGGAATGGAAGAAGAAGTGATGTGGAAAGGTTGAATTCATGATTTTGTTGTTAACTAAAAGGGAGGGATTTGTTGTGTGCAAGTCTTTGACTTTGAGGTTAATTTCCCCCTAAATGTTCAAACTATGTTTTCTAGGAACATTGCAATTTGGGGCAACTTACTACAAATGGAATTTTTAATACTTTTCACTGAAATTTTCACACAATATGTATCCAAGGAGTAGCTTTGAGGTCCAACAATTTTCATAACTTTTGAGTATTTGATTAAAAAGTAATAGCACAATATCTGATTTTCATTGCTTAGTAGGCAACTTGGGCAACTCAAAAAACTTCTTTAAAAATCACTTTTTTTAAAATAAAAATTTGAAATTGGTTCTCTAGATTACACACACACACACACACACACACACACACACACACACACACACACACACATGGGAAGCTTTAAATCACTCCATTTTGATTAATGAGATGAAATTTATAAAGAATTTTAGTTTGCAAGTAGGTATGGAGTCTTTGAAAACCATAATTTTTATTTTGAGGGTCATTTAAAGGTCTTGAGTTCCTAGTAAAGGTTTCTAAGAGAAGGCTTTGGGGAGCTCAAAGAAGGCTCCTCAGATTTCAATGAGCCATGAACTAAATAATTTAATTTTTTTTTTAATTTAAAAAAAAAAATTGCAGTTCAAATATTTCCCAAATTAATAGAAGGAGGGTGCTTTTGGCAACAAGAAATCGCACTTCAAATCCAAAAAGTCATTTGTTGATCAAAATTAATTAGTTAATAAATTTTTAATTAATAATAATAATAAATTTAAAAATCTGTTTGAAAAAAATAATTTTGAAATTTTTTCTTTTAAATCACAATTCAAGTAACTCCCCAAATTAATAGATCAAAGGTCCTTTAGTAACAAGAAATGTCTCTTACGATCCAATGAAGCATCTACTATACAAAAAATTACTTTTTTATATTCATTGATTCTCAAAGTGTTTGAAATTATTTTCCAATTATTCCAAAAATGAATGGATGACATGAATGAAATTTGCTCATACATCACCTCTATATATCTTTTATGTCTAGGGAGAGGTGAGGTAATCATTATTGAACCTACCTACAACATTTGCATGCTAAATAACTACCTTAAATTAAAAAAGATTTAGCAATAAATTATTTTTTGAATTTTTTATTTGGATAATATTTCATTAATATTTTGGATTTAATACTACTATTTATGACTCTAATATATCTATTTTTTATAATTAAAAAAGTCTTAGCAAGTGTTCATATCTAAACACTCCCTACTCAACACTCATCAATTGTCACTCCCCTCTCTTATACTCTAGTGTTGTTCAGTTATTGATAGTTAAATTTTTCCATAAAATTTGAAAAGAGTATATATGTCATTGAGCCATAGGTTGAACAAATTAGATGGATGCTTGTGAGATACCCTTGCACTCCATATTTGTATTTCTTTAACATCAAGTTTGCTTGCAAATGATGTCGAACATTTGAAACTTATTTGCCATATGAATATTCATATACATACATATCTCATATGTATTTCACATACCATCCTCATTCTATATTTCCTATATCTATATTATACTCCATATTTTGAGGTGTTGATGACCAAGATCATTTTTTATGATGGCAATTAACAACAATGGTTTATTTTTTCAATTGAAGATCAATGGCATTAATTGGAGGAAGGGAGGTTTCTAAAACTAAGATCAATGGCTCTAGATTTTTTCAAAAGGAGGGGGAAAGAAATTGAAACAAAAATACATAATTATTTGCCTCTTTTAGATTCATTGTCTTTTTGAGATTTAAATATTGCTCTTGGATGAATGAAAAGATATTTGGACAAAATATTGGCATAAAGCCCTTTAAGGTAAAAAAAAATTAAAATGGTCAAAATAAGGAATTTAGTATAGTTGCAAGCTATTTTGAAGTAGGAGAATACTTTTTTTTTTATCCTATTAGCAAATGAAAATCATAAATTTACAAACAAATGTGTGCGTATGTATATATATATATATATATATATATATATATATATATATATATATATATATATATATATATATATATATATATATATATATATATATATATATATTTCGAACCACCTACAAGTCCTCCATAATTTTCAAAGTGGAAAATGTGTTTACCATTAAACATCACTTTTTACTTGCCTACTATTGAGTATTGAGAGCATTCATCACCACTCATTACTTATAAAAAGCCCAAAAGGGCATGCTAGAGCTCTAAAATTGTACAAAAATTGATTACAATTTGTCTCTACATTGGCAATTGTATAGGCTTAGTTACCTCAATTACATGATAGCAACTACTTAGTCGATCCTAATATGATTTTAATCATGAGCTAATCTACTCAATATTCACTTTGACATGTTTCTATTATATTTCCTGAACAAGATCCAATATCCCTTCATTATATTCCAAGCATCAAATGATGGTTTCAATAATAGTCTTTTGGCAACTTAAGGTGCTTTTAATATGTGCACTAAAGGATATAAGGATGGTTTTAGATGTTTTCACCTTACATATGCATTATCTAAAATATGGAGTTTGAAACACTAAAGAGATAACTTAAACCTTACAAGTGCTTGATTTTTTACACAAATCAAACTTTATAAGCATCAAAATGGAGTAATTTGTAAATATTTAGGGCAAATGTGATATGAGCATTATCTACAAAGACTCTTGACATGGTATTGTGAATTCCCTTCCTTTTCTATTTTGGAAAAAATTAACAAGTGAATTGTGGTCCCCTATTTTACCAAAGTATTATAGCAAAATGTTATGTCAAAATTGTTGTGTTGTTTTGAAGCAAATGACAAGAAGAATTCATAGTACAAAACAAGTACAAACCAAAAACAAAACAAGAATGTGTACCTAGTGAATTGGAAAATCTTAGTGGCATATATTATAATAGACAAAAGCTTCAATTGAGCAATATTATACATTTTTTAACATTATTATAGGAGTCTTCTAATATTTATTAGGTAGTATTACATAAAATGAAATAAATTTGTCAAAGAATTATTATTGTGTATCATGGATCTTTCAATTTTTGATCTCATAAAAATTGTGTAGAGATGGCGAGATGGCGAGATGGCAAAAGATCCTAGCTTAGACAATTCTAGGGGAATCAACCTATAGTACTCTAAATCAATGTTTGGTAAAGAACAAAAAACAAAAACAATAGTTAATTGCTAAAACATCAAGTGGTTGTAGAACAACCGATTTAAAATTTGGGTAGGTTTCAACAAAGTCAATTTTGAATGTATCTTTTTGAAATTTTGATACAATATCAAGACATGTACTACCTTGTGAGGAATAAAATTCTTTTTTCCGATCAAGAGTCCAAATAAAAAATTATGATGCCTAAAGTTTTCTGTCAAGGTGGGTTGTTCTAAGCATCATATGCATAATTCTTTTTTTGCTTCTAAAATTTGGTAACCTAATAACTAACATTATATAGGATGCAAATGTTCCAAAAAATTCCATATATAGGACAAAGTCTCTAGGAGGTCTTCAAGTTTGTTGATCCTATTGGATAGTATCATGAAAGAACTTATTATTCTTACTTTAAATAGTATAATCTTATAGTCTTTTCCTTTTGTGCTTCTTGGATCTTCTCTTTTCAAAGTGGATTTGATCCTTTTGAGGTGGGCAACAATTGCATTGCTTAGTTGACTTTTCAAATCCGTGCCCAAAACCTCCCCCCCCCCCCCCTCCCCCAAATAAGCTATAAACTACACTACACCACTTAATAACTTTAAAAAATTCCACAGGGTGGAGTTAAACTTGAAATTTGATGAAACTATTGCCATTGGATTCATAACACAGTTTATTCATCGAAGTGAAATTTAAAAAAAAAATTTAACTCGTATGTTGTGAATGAGAAGCTTATAAAAGAAGGACAACAACTAGAAAATGGTCACCTGGGTCATAATGAAATTTTTCTACACATTCCCATTGTAGTTTGGTACTCTTTTGTATTGTATAGATGAATATTTTTTTTTCCCTTAAACCTGCATTTAAAATTTTTTTTTTTCTTGTTGCCCTAAAACGTGGTAATTTTTGACAATTTCTGTCCAAAATGTACCCCAGTCCTTCACGGGTTAAAATCACTTGACACCCCTGTGTCTAAATATTCTGCATGGGAGATCTCAAAAGGAACCACTGTCTTGTTATGTGACTTCCATGTGCCAATTAATTCAGTATTGATGCCCTAGGAACAAGGACATGATATCGTGGCTTAAAATGTCAAACTGAAGAATTAGAGATTTTTTTTATCGAAATTTGGATATGTTGTGGTACAAGTAACACACTTGCATGAAATAAATTTTCAAAATGTTTAAAAGCCTTATCAATCTTTTATAATTTAGTCGAACTTAGTACTAAAAAAAACCCTTTTAATACAAGTCAAATTTTTTTCAAGATTCTTTAGTAAGTAGAATGAGAATTCTTCTTAGAATTTTTTGATAAGAATTTTATTAATTAAAATATTACTATCGAGACTATAATTCCAAATTTTGATGGGATTTCTCATAATTTGTGAACATCAAAATCATAAAGAAATGTACCCGTGGAAAAAACCTTTGAGTTTTTGTATCAATTTTGAGTGTTCTTATTTCAACATTCTAATTTTCAAAGTCAGGACCACCTAACCAAACATCATCTTTTGTTGATCTTGTCAACAATGGCATTTTCTCAAAGATTGTGCAATTCCATTAGTCTTGTTTGTTTTTTATAGGAAAGCTACATAAGTCTTCTTTCATTTCAACAATAGTAATCATCAAAAATATTTGACATAAGTGGGGACTTAACTTATGCTTGTATCACTTTTGAGCATTCCGATTTCAGCATATGTACAAGGTCCGTATTGCCTAACCAAGCATCATCTTGCATCAATCTTGTCACTGATGGCATTTCTTCAAAGATTGTGGGATTTTGTGAATCTTCTTTTCATAAGAAAGCTACATACGTCTTCTTTCATTCAAATAGTGACAATCATCAAAAGTATTCGACATGAATGAGGAATATCCATAGGTGTGTTACAAGAGCTAGTCAAGAAAACAAACACCCTTTGGCCGTTCCTTTTACGGGTTACAAATTTATGTGGCAAATCAATCAATAAACAGGATATCATGGACTATGGAGTAACTCCCATTTATGAACCCCAAAGTGATGTCATGTGATGGACCCCAAAGGCCTATTATTTGGTAAGTGATCAGAGCTTAATTAGTTTTCTTGTCGGACTAGCCTACCTCCCAACCATTTCTGCCAGCCTACAGAAGTTAAGTTGGTTATGCCAGCGCAGCTTAGAATGTAGCAGGGGTGCATTTTTTTCCTTGTTTCCAGTGAGGTACTAAGGGAGCCGACCCATTTCCGACCACTTAAGCAATTACACATATTTGGAGCACAGGTGTTTTGAGTAGAGAAATTTTCCCTTGTATAGAAATAGAATTCAGATGGATTCCATATTTCTTCAGAATTTTATTTCTCAAAATATAATTTCTATAAATTTTTTAGTGGAAAATTTCGTTTGACCTATTTTAGTCATATAGATCTTCCTACATCCAACCATAAGTAGGTTTCAAAATCAACCAAGATGGTAGCCAATCGTAATGCTCCACAACTACATTGAGAATTGTGCCAAAATTAATCTCTTGCTTTTTCGTGTTGATTGGAAAGACTATAGTCTATATAACAGGAATGGATCCTTGGTTAGAAATGGGTTGGCTCCCTTAGTCTACTCTTAACCTCTAAATGCCCAAGGCATCAAAATCTAGTGTATGCAAAACTTTTGAAGTTAAATAAAACCTAACCAAATTGCTACTTTTAGTAGTTTATATTTTTTGGAAATTTTTTCTTGAAGTCTAGTTTTAGCATCAAAAATATGATCTTGAAAATAAATGATAGTGATTTTTCTATTCAAGATTTTGTATAAGGGGTACCCATTGCAATCTTGACTTCTCGTAGTGTTGAGAGCTTTTGGAAATGAGCCTCAAATACACTAGATCTTAGAGAAAAAATCACATTCATAATCCTTCTAAAAAATTTATAGAGTAGATTTGAAGAAGCCATAAACATTACAAAAATTCTGACCCTTGCAAAGGGCCGTTAAGAGTTCTTTTTTCGACACTCCGCAGTGTAGTTACAGAAAAAATTTAAAATAATTTTTTTGGAAATTTGATTGGTGGAAGCCGACAGACTTTCAACCTTCGGCTTATGTGTGAAGCGGCCCTTAGAGCACGAGCAAAATTAGAGCCAACTATCTTATGGTTGTAACTACCTTCCACTCAAACTCTATTGTTGTTGATTTCATAACCAAATTAAAGAATTGAATACCATCAGACAATAAGGTCAATATCCCCAATACCGCCACCTTTTGCTTTTGTGCCTATTAATTATAATTAAATTGGTTAAATTTTCATATTTTATTGTTGGCACTTGAAAAAAGGTTCCAACACACTAGAAAATGTGACATTTGGATATTACATGCAAAAGTTATGAAGGAACAAAGTTTGGTTCTAAAATAGTTTTTTCCCTATAGGTACACAATTGATTTTGGAGATGTATCTGAAGTGAAGATAGTGGATTAGAAGTAGTGGCACATTCAAAGGTGCCTACTTTAAAGGTTGGTTTGCACTTAGTCTGAGGAATGTTGTTAACAACATGAATGTAAAGTGTATGCATCTAATATCAACAATAACTAATTATAACTAAATGTAAATTAAATTTAGTTATAATTAAATTTAAAAATTAATTGTACCAAATTTCATTGGCAACATACTTTAGTTAGCATATATGCATTATTTGGGCATTGTATGAATAAGTTATGAATTTTTAAAATATCATAGCATGAGCTTACATTTGGCACATTTGTGCTCAATAATTATTTAAAATTGGAAGGGTTGATTTGGCATTTCGTCTTTTTATTAATAAGGGTTTTGTAATATTGATAATGTTGTAATATTGATAATGCTTTAATATTGATAATGCTATAATATTGATAATGTTGTAATATTGATATTCATATCATAAGTAATATCTAGAAAAAAGTGGCACTTTTTGGTTTGGATGTAGCTATGTAGGTGTGACATTTTGGATAGTATTAATTTGTATGGATTAGTTTAGAAATTGGTCATGATTAGTTTCTATATATGAAAATGAAAAAATTTAGATTTCAAACACCACGCCACTTTAAAAGCTAGTGTCAAATAAAGACTCAAGAAGATATAAGATTGTGAAGTTGTTTTTAACCTCTAAAGGACCAAGGTCTTTTTTTTGCCAAAAAACACTCAAAACTATCATTTCTACAGCAAAAGGTAAAATCAATTAAAAAAAATTTCACATTTGACTACATGATCTTATATTCTTTAAAAAATTATTAAACAAAAGTAAGCAGAAGGTAGAAAGAAAATCTAAATTATTAATATCTTTAAAATGGAATTAAAATGCACTAATCCCAATAGTGAGATTGTTTTAGATAGTAAGATAGACCATGTAGAACATTTTTTTTTAAATTGTAAAAACTGCATTCATAAATGAATTCTACAAGTTATTTTTTCAAGAAAATACTTTAATTGCCCGAAAAACAAGATTGTCTATACATTTTTCATAAAAAAATCTAAATGGAATGAATAAAAGTTTAATATATGTATACAAAATATAATCTATGAGGAAAAAATATTTAAATTTTTGAAATCTTTTTTGTTGCCCCTGTCCCTTGTTTTGAGCTTATTTGGGCATAACTTTTGTTCCTCAGCACCAATTGAAAAAAGAATTATATTCCCATAAATCTAATCAATTTTTCTATCTTCAAAAAATAAGAAAAAAAATTCAGCCTGTAGAAACTTGCCTAAAATCCATTTGTCCCTTGAAGGATCAATGGTCCTTTAGTGGTTAAGTTATATTGTATGAGACCATACAAAATCACAATTTCTACTTGTTCAAAGTAAGGGGTCCATTTTAAGCAACTTCAAAATAGAAGGTAAGTTAATACTTTCAATTGGAAAGTATGCAATGAATATAATAAAATTATATATATATATATATATATATATATATATATATATATATATATATATATATATATATATATATATATATATATATATATATATATATAAAAGGTTGGATTGTTTAGTAAATGAAATGCAAAAAATGTTAGAAAGATATTGTATATTGGATTGTAATAATTTTATAAGTATACATGTGAATAGTATTTAGTTGTATACAACTAATTTAATACAAGTTCTTGAATTGGAATAGAAATGCATAGCTACAATGATATAGTAAGAATGTTATTTGCAATTTTAAACAAATTTTTATAGTTGAACATTTCTTTCAATTTAAAAAAAAATCAAAGTTTCATACTAAAATTTTCATTTCATTTTAACTAATTGAGGAGTACAAAAAAACCCTTGGAGCTCATGCATTCAATTGAAAATTTTCAAATACCATGTTATTAGATGAATTGAGGCAAGGGTGCTTATGGCTCATTTTATATATACTATGCAAAAAAAAAGTCTATACAATGGTGTCCAATTATATTGAAGTTGAAACATCTCCAAAAGTTGAAGATATCTTCACAAAAAAGATTCAAAGTTTGTAAGTTAAACTAATATTGTTGAACATTGGGGGAGTTTTGAGGTCAATAAGAACTAGTTTTGGGCCTGTTTCCCTTGTTGTTTCCCGCAGTAAAGGGAACAACTAGCTATTAAAATAAAAAAATAAAAGTTAAAATAAAAATAAAGTTGAAAAAAAATTGGAAAATGATGTGGCAAGGTCTTAGCCTGTTAGATTGTTGTATAGTCACTACAAAAATATAGTTCCTACAAATACCATAGCTTGATAACTCATGGGCATGTAATGCCCTCAAAAATCATTTAATGATTAGCATATTTTACAATGTTTGCATTGAAAAATATTGGTGTATATCACCTACTAATATTAAACTTTAAGAGAGATAGCATTTTGAAGAAGGATGACAATTGTTTTCACAAGCTTATTGTATTTTTTTCTATTTAACCCTAAAGTTCTATGACTACGTTTTCACCAAAAATGCTCAAAAATTGCCATTTTTAGTACAAGTACCAAATTTTTGAAATTTTTTTTTGAGACATATAACTACAAAGTCTTACATTATGCTGACTCAAGAATATGTGGTAAAAATTTCAAAATTTTTTAGTGAGTGGGTTGGGAGATATTAGCATTTAAATTCATTAAAATCCTTATTTTGGCCCTGCAAAAAACTCGGCAACTACACTTCACAAGCTCTTTTTTCTATGAAAAAATGACCACAATGGTGGTTCTTCTTTGGATTATATTTCCAAGGACAAATTTTCCACATGCTTGAAAATTTTTCAAATCATTTGGATTTGTATAACATGAAAAAAATAGTAAACAGGTAGTAGTAGAGAATGATTCAAAATACTAAATTATTCAGAATTTAATTACAAAATTACAAAATGCCAATCTAAATAGTTGGAATGTTTTAATAAACAATCTATATCCTATGATTTTATTTTTCTCCAAAAGTATTGAAAATTGGGTAAGATAAAGAATTTCAAAGTTTATTTTAAAATAGAGAATCTATAACTGCTTGCAAACAAAAAAATCCTTATAAATTTTGACTCATTGATCAAAATGGAATAATTCAAAGCTTTCCATGTATATACACATATTTTTAGAATACCATTTTCAAATTTTTGTTTATGAAAGAAGTGATTTTCTTTTATTTGCCCAAAGTGTCTAGTTATATAAAAAAAAATAATATATTAGGCCAAAACGTTTGGCTCATATTTCTAAATGTCATGAAATTTAGTATATATGAAAGATAATCCTTTTCCCTACCTTCTATTAAAATTTGGGCCAAAAAATGTAAAAATTTCTAGTTACATGCATTTGCCCAAAATTTTTATGTAGCCAAAAATGTAGCTTGGTCCGTTAGAAATTAAGGAGCACTTCCATTACACATGAAACATGAAAGAGCGAAAATTCACTAATCTCTTGAACCAACAATAGAGCTATTAAAAAAATAGATGAGTACATTCAATTATGTTGAAAAATCAAATTATGTCTTATTTTTAATACTAGTACTAGCTTGGTCACTTTATGCTTTTATGGATTCTTGTATAAAATTCTGAATTAATTCATGTCATTAGAAGGGATTTTAGGCAAGGGGAGGGCTGTTTTAGATCTATCCTTCTTGTCGTGAATCAATAATGTACTGTCAAAACTTTAAATAATTAAAAAATAATAATGTGTTCAATCTGTTTAATTTGAAAATTAAATAATAATAACTTATTATTATTATTTGATGTTGCAATTATTGTGCCACTTTAAGCAACTATTGTAGCTGCATTCTCACAATTTGGGAACATGAGGGAATTCACATTCTTTTAGAGAAGCTGAAAAACATCTAATGGGAGATAAGAAGAAAAAGAAAACTTGTATAAATGAATATTTTATATTTACAATCTTGTGCATCCACAAGATTAACTTTGGAATGCCATCATTGCCATTTTGTTGCATTTAGATGACAGTCAAATGAACTAGATGGAGAATAAAAGCATTTTTTCATCTCATTTTTTCTTGTTAACCTTTCATTGTGGATTATGAAGAGCATGAAGTTGAGTTATAATTCTTGTTGGTGTTTGTCTTCATAAAAATAATAAAATAAATGAATCACAAAATATTATATTTTAGTTTATTTTAGGAAGTTATTATTCTTTGTTGAAAATCTAAAATTTCTCCATGAAAATGATATTTTTTGGAATTTGGATCCATTTAATGAAATGAAGATCATCTACTCTAATTTTTACTCCAATTTGAAATTTAAAAAATCCTAAAATTGAATATTTTATTGCAATTTGAACTTTGGATGTATTTTCAATGTCTACTAAATTCTAATTATAGAATGATTTGGAAATTATGTTTGCACTACAATGTTTTTGACTGTGGTATACTCATGTGGTGAAATTTCCAGATTTTTTGATGTAATTTTTTTAATAGATATGATTTTTCTTCACTTTTTCTTCCAAAAATCCTCAAAAAAAACAATTTTCCATTAAAAAATTTAAATCTTTTGTGAAGTATAGAAAATATGTAATTTCGTCTCTAAAAAGAAAAAAAAAGAAATTCCACTAACATGCAATTGCTAAATGGGAGCATACAAAGTGATGGAAATTTGAACTTTTGATACTTTTAGTTGCCCTAATTACATAGTTTTGGACACCTAAGAATTTTTGTCTTTGATTCTATTCCTAAATTGTACCTTAACATGATTCTTTTTGATTCCCTAAGGTTCTAACTATGTCTTTTAATTTTTAATTTTACTTTCTATTTTTAGGTCTAAAATATTTTTAGATAAAAGTTTTTTAATTTACCTTTCCAAAAAGGTTAAACATTTAGACTTTAGACTTTTAGAGCAAAAGTTATCTATGGATGAAGTTTGATCGTTAACCAAATCATCAAACTTCATTCATCAATTTCTTTTAATTTTACTATTCAAAATTGACTTTTTTTAATCACTTTTCACTTCTACTTCTATCCTAAATTTTAAGATTTTTTTCTTGATTTTTTTGGATGAATTCTTAGATTTTCATCCACTTCTAAGACTATTTTTTATCCAAAGTGTAACTTTTGGACTTGATCTAATTTTTATGTGTTTTATATTTTTAGCATGCTACTAAGACTTTCTAACTACTTCCAAATTCAAATCCTAATTTTTTAATGTCTCCAATGATATGACCTTAACCTTTAACTTCTAGTTCTATTGTTTCAACTAAATTTAACATTTTTGCGAAAAATGAATGAATGGGGAAAAGAAATTTAAAGACTAATTTCAATAGTTATGGCTTCTATGGTTCTATCTTTGTTCAATGTAATTACAAACTGGTGGTGGCGACCTTCAATTTCCATTCATATTTTTGTCATATTTTTGAAGTTGTATTTGAATGTTGAATTGTGGCTAAAGAAGTTTTAACTCTTTCTTTACTTGTTCTAAAATTCTCCTTTATATATATATTTTTTTCAATTTGTTTTTGTTTTCAAAATATTTTTTCCAAGCAAAACAAATCAAATACAATCTAATGATAATTTATTAAATGGTTTTAAAAGTCAATCAAACTGAAGACAAGTGTATTTTGACTTCTACTAAGGTGGGTACACTCAAAAGTATCACAAATTGGTCTACGGATTACGTGAAAGCTAAACAATTAATTACAGAATGAGCTATATATTAAACAAAGAAACACACAATCCGTTTATTTAATTTTGGAAAATTTGAGACCACAGTAGGCTTGCAAAGTTTTTAGAGTAGATTGATCAAAATAGCTCATAGACAACCTTTAAAATGAGCGGCCACATTTAAAAGTTTTCCCTCTCAAGATGTCAGAAGTAATATAAAAGAACTTGAAGTCGTATTATTAGTATTCTTCCAATGATGCAAGCTTAAATGAACCAAACGCTTACACACTTGTCAAAGATTGTAAGCATCACATTATGTGAGCTTTGAAGCTTGGTACATGTGCCAAAAGTAACAATGCTTCTTTGAAGGCGCTATGTTTCCTTCATGAATAATTTATGAAGTTTTAAAACCATTTTGGAGCCTTTGCTAGCTGATAGGTTAAACTACAACTCGATTATGGAGATACCCACTGTAACTACTAACTAAATGATTCAATTTCCTATCTTCAACTTATTCTAATACTTGTTTTTTCTTCTTGCCTTTCAATCAAAATTCAAAAGTTGGATACAAAAATCAAATATTCTAATTGGGGGGCCTAAGCTTCACTTGCAAATTCTTCTTTTTTTACTAAATATCAAGTACAAACATCCTAACTAGTTTCAATTGTCTCTAATCAAATCATGAGTTTGTAGTATTTGAGAGAATTTGTAAATAGAGTTTGAATGCAAATTTTTTGGTTCAACTGGGTATGAACTTAGAGCTTGGAAATAAACTGGAATTCCAAATTGCATAACCAGATGGCCCACCAATGAAGAGTTGACAAAGTGGAAGGCTAATTTGAGCTCGTAAGTTGACAAAGTGATGTTTGAATTGAATTTGAATTGGTTTGTAAACTACCATTCAAAACTTGAATGTTTTGGGCTCTATGGATAGCAAGGCTCCTCTTTAGATTGCCAAATCCTTAATTTCTATATTTCTTTGGTTGATTAGTAGTACCTAGCTTGGGTAGAGCTTTTAAATCAAAAAATGAAACTCTTTGATGTCTAAAATTTGTCCCAAAGCCTTTGAATTAAATTCTCAAATATTCTCATTGTATGTTGCTTGATTCTAAAATTTAAGCCTAAAAAATCAGCCCTCTTGGTGTTCAAAAAATCTAATTTAAAAGCCCAAAGTAAACTACCAGTTGCTTAAAATTTTGTCTTTTCAGCATGTATGGCCATGCCAAAATTTTAATACCTTTTGGTTCTTACTTTTCTACTTGTTGTACCCACTTGTTAGCCAAAGGGCTGCCTAAAGGCCACATAGTAAGTTTGGCCCTTAACTGCCATTGGTTGCATTTCGGAATGCTTATTTAATAGGTTGGTTGCTTAATTGAGTGGTTGAGCTAAAGTGGTTGGTTGGCTTAACTAGTTGGTTAAGTTTAGCTAATTATTTTTTTAAGGTTTCCTACAAAGAGAATCCACCAATAGAAATTGAAAAAAAAAGACACATAAAAATTAGTAACAAGGATGAAGCTTTGCCATTCAAGAGTCTTAGGCCTGACTCAA
Source organism: Pseudoscleropodium purum (assembly GCA_963969395.1). Taxonomy (NCBI): domain Eukaryota; kingdom Viridiplantae; phylum Streptophyta; class Bryopsida; order Hypnales; family Brachytheciaceae; genus Pseudoscleropodium; species Pseudoscleropodium purum. Next base: position 22,915,891 of record OZ017797.1, read on the forward strand.
AGAACAAAATACAAAAGGCTTAGCTCAAAATTGAATGTAGGAAATAAAGTAAGGGGACAATAATTTTGCCATTTGGGTGGTTTAAGCTCAAATTTTGAAAACAAGACAAAGGAGACTACACTAATGATGGTAAATAGTGTTGGCAACACTAATTACAAAGCACAACACTAAATGTCAATGACCATGTTAATAATATCAACACTAAATGTCAACATAGACACTATTTGTCAATTACTAAATATCAATTTTTTACAAGTGTACATTTAGTGTTACCTATTATTTCATCAAATTGCAATGAATAAAATATAAACCTAAACATACAAATGCCTATTTAAATGAATACTTTTTTAAATAAAAATTCAAAATCCTTTGCAAATTAGCATTCCATTAGAAGAGTTTTGGGGGGCATGAAGGCTGTTTCATGCCTCTATTCCTTGCAATTCTCTTTGCAATTAAAAAACACCACGTTGTCAAAAAAAAAATTTTGAAAAAAATTCTTAAAATGAAAAACAAAGTTGAAATTGATTTATTTATTTGGAAAATGATGTGGTAGTTGTTCTAAACGTGAAGCAATAGGTTTAGCGAGTTTGCAAAGTCAAAAAACATCAAGGAACTCGCAGCCTTCTTGGACCCCCCAAAATCTTCTAATGTATGTTTTTAAAAAACAAGTAAAAAATCTTGAAAAAAATTGTCTTTACATGTGAGAATGAAAATTGAAAAAAAATTGATTTGATATGCAAATAATTCATAGGAAAATACGCATTGAAAATATCAAATACATAATACATTCATTTTGTATTACAAAATGTATCACAAGAACTTGTAATTGAAGGAAAAACTTACAAAGTTTCATATTTATAAACAATGACAAAATATTGAAACCAATATCTAAATTGGCCTTATATATTTAGCAACATTTTGCCCATCAAAGTATGAACAATGTTTTGCAACTATCTCTTGAAGATGTAAAAATAATTGATCATTACAAAATGTTTCACAATTTTTTTGAGAGAAGTTTAGAAATGAGATTTGCCTAATTATTCTTTTCATTATATGACTAAGATGAAAACTTGATTCAAAGGTTTGAACTTGAGTTGACCATATGATATTGACTTTTGAACTTAACTTTAGGTAGACATAATTTTGGTTTATCTAGATTTTTATCTTTTCAAATTTGCTATCTTTCTTGTCTTTCTTTCTTTGGTGCTCCAAATCCTTACTAATGAATAGACTTGTAAACTCTCAAATTAATCATCATGCTCATTTTTTCTTTTCACACAATTTCTTTCAATGTGGTTTTCTTTCATCTCACATTTAGTCATTGTCACTTCTTCTAGGGAGATTACTCAATTTCTCACTTTTTCTTCAATATACTCAACAATCATTTCCTATACCATTTATACAAAGGTTTTGAGTTAAATTTGTTTTCAAATTATGTCTTTTTTTTCAATTCCTTTAGATTTAAGCTAATTTTCGTACCATCTCTTGGCAATTATATAGACAATACTATAAATATATTTGTTTCAATTTTCAACTATTGTTTGTATTTGCAATCTTACTTGATTATTGGGCTTTATTTTGCTTCATGCCTCAATAATCAACTCAAAAGTAGACACCTTTCTTAAGAAATCATTTAAGATAAGAGAAGTCAAGAATTTAAGACATGAATATTGACATAGTCTAGGTTTTAACTTTAACTTGCAACATATAGACTTAGCTAGAGAGGTTATTATTTATCATGTTTTCAGAAATTAGACACTTAGAGAGAAAAAAATTATATTATTTTTATTTTTTATTCAAAAATTGTTTTTCTCTTAAATCACCTTGCTTTAATTCTCATTTTCTCTCAGTATTTTCAATTCACTTTCTTTTCTTTTTATTCAAGATCTTTTACTTTTGTGTTTTTTTTAGCTTTATTTTTGCAATTCATTCTTAGTTATAGACCAAGGTTACCTTATTTAATTCTTTTTACACTTAGCTTCATATTTATTATGTTCTCTCTTTATCTTTTACCTACAAGATGACTAGATTAATAAACAATTGAATGATGTTTTCTTTTTATAACAAAATATCCATATATATTTACAGAGTTCACTCTTTATCTTATCATGTTCACTCAAGTTCACGAGATTATACTCTTAGATGAAAGTTTGTGATAGTTTGTCCTTCTCTTTTTCTCAGCAATTATTTTTGGCTAAGCAATGGACTTTGATTGTTCAAAAAAAATTCTCTTTGATTATTATCATGTTCTCTCTTAAATCCTTAAGGAAGATTCAAGATAATTATTTGAATAGAGAGAAAGAAAGAAGTGATAGACTTTTATGTACAAGTTACTCTCAAAGTTTATTAGGTTTTTTCTTACTCTACTTTGAATTCACTTAGAGATTATTCTTTAAAGTTTATTTTCCATTCTTCATAAAATTTTGTTTAACTCTCATAGTTTTATTATTATTAGCTTTTAACTATATAGAATGACATGATCAACAAGAGTTAAATAGTAAAATAGGAATTTTGAAATTAATCTCTTACATCTACAATGAAACTATACTTGAATGCTCTAGATGACTAGAATCACTTCATGTCTTCTTAGCAATTTAGTATGCTCACTTTTTGAATTAGCACTATTTCATGTAAAGACTATAGGATGGTGGAACAATCCTAATAATGAATGCAAGATATTTATAAACAAGTTAGTCATAATATTTTACTTTATATGTATAAACAATTACCAAGACACTAGATGACTTTTTAGTTTGACATTTGACTCATGAATGCAATTATGCAATTTTTAAAATTTAAAAAAAATTTAATCTTATAAGCATGCCCCCTATTTAGCCATAATTTGTTGTCAAGTTATGTAGGATTTAAGACAATATCCATTATAACGGGTTGGATGGACTGTTTCTGCAAAGTTTTGCTATTCAATTGATCCAGTAGGGTAGGAATTAAGAATTTTATAAGGACCAAACCATCTCATTTTGAATTTTCTTGAAAATTTTTGGAATCAGTTTCATAAAATAGCAACAAATCATTTAAATGCAATTTTTGAAGTTTTAGTTTAATATCATAATAAATTTTTCTAAGGTTTTGCATTGCTAAGGTGTTTAGGTAGGCTTGGCTCCTTATTTCATCCAATTTTTTTTAACATAATATATCTTTCCATTAAAAATTCCCCATCTTCTAGTTTATGTTCAATTGCAATTTAAAAAAATTGAACTTTCAACTCTCTAGGTAGAATTGCTTCTTGATCATAAATTAATTGAAAAAAAGTGTTTTGGGTAGTAACTTTGTAGGCTATCCTATAAGCCTACAAAGCATCAAACACTTATGCATCCTAGTTTGTATTTGAACCTTAAGTTGTTTTAGTAATTATCTTATATACAATCTCGTTAGTCTTATTTTGTTTGACCATTTGCTCTAAGATGATAACAGTATAAGAAAATAGGTAGTTTCATAACATTAAAAAAAACATGGGATGATATCCCCTAAAATAGAAAATAGACCAACATTGACGTCACCTAAAATCCGTTGTAATTGACAAGCAAAAAATGTGTAAAAAATGCAAAAAACATGGCAAAAAAGAACTCATTTTCTTGTGACATTACAGATAGCACGGTCAAAAGGGTCTTTGGAAATGCGACACATGGAGGGAAAATCAACGCCATGTAAGTGTCACATATTTAAGCATTTCCACGTGGGATTTAAAAAAATTATGCCTGTTGTTGATGTGGCAAATGACGTGGACCTAAGAGATAATTGACGTAGGTAGTATTAAATGTATGATGTGGCAAAGACAGATGTTGATGTGGGATTCAATATTGATTTTTGGACAATGTACTAGTATGCTAGTTGCATTCCTGAGGATGGCAACATGGACGTCTAGATGTTTTTCGTGACGTCTTCAGTGACGGAGACAGGTTCTTTGAAACGATGTGGAAATGGAAGGTTCAATTGAAGACATGTTTGAGAACATGTTGTACTATTTTTGGCGTCATCTTCAATGACATTGAAGACGCTTAAAATGATGTCAAGGGAAATTGCTCTATGTTCCTACAAATAGAGAAGTGGACATGTATATTTGTGGGTGCACGTCATTATGTGATTTTTGTAGAACATTTTTGGAGACATTACTTGAGTAAAGACCACAGAACCTATCTGGAATGATGTCGCCATAGAGGTTTCTGCCTATGCCTTATATTTGTAAGAACATTGTCGTTAACATTTATTGGCTTCAAGTACATTACAGTATTGTCAATACTGACATCAAAGTCTACACATGCCCTGTTGTATTGGACATTTGTACGAGCATCACTAGAACAAAGCCCCTATATCTACTGGATGATATAGATGTTGTTGCAAACAACTTTTGCAATAGAGAATACAACGACGGCCGTTTCAATGGACGTCACTACTAACACTAGTAGTGTAGTCCACTATGTTCTTGTTAGTTTCTAACGACATTGTCTGCGACATGGACAACAAAGTGTTTCACAATAGAGGAACACTTCTAATATGATTCCATAATTGACTCATTTACATTACTAGACTTGCTTAGCACCATCATTTGCATACGCTACCTTCTTCAAAGGTAGCAAAATTGCCTTCACACTTGGCTAAGGCAAAGAAAAATAGAATGAGGCAAAACATGTTGAAGTGGGTTTCCACAAAATGGCTTATAACACAAATTGAGTACACAAAACATTTTTCATCGTTTGAAATTGTAGAATGAACAATACTACATGTTAGGAGAGAACAATACACTACTGAGCATGTAGCCTTGTACCATTTGAGGGTATTCTACATGACATACAGAACGATAAACATTGTTCCAGAAAATGGCAGTTACGTTCTTTATTGCACCATTGGAGATGTCGCTAGTAGCTTTCAATGTCAATCGCAACAGAAGATGCCTTGTGCAACTTTGACAAATCTCATTGACAAGATGCCTTTCATTTTCTTTGTGTTGTGTCCATTTGCCTCGTGGTGCCAACCTGCCCTAGTGCAATATATTCAATGAAACTTGTATGTGTGTTCCACGCTTGAAATGGTGAGTACTCTAGAGACCAACACTTTGGATCCATTGCCTACACCATATGCACATTGCTTCATGAAAATCATGGAACATTCTCAAGCATTTTAGTCGTATTACTCACCTTTGGAGTACTTTCATGAGGTCTAGATAGATCCGCCACCTTAGGAGCAATGGCCTTTATCTGCATTGCTCACCTTGGGAGCACCTTCAGGAGGTTTGGGCAGACTCGCCACCTTTGGAGTGACAGCCATTGTAGGCACATGAACCATAGCTGCCTTTGTTACATTCACAGATTACGTTACCTTTGGAGGATGTTATGGTTGACCAACTGAAAGTACGAGTAATCCATCATCATCCTACCAAAAAAAAGTCCAAGACATGCATCAGTACTCACATGAAATGTGCACATTTTGTTTTGAAATGAAATTTTACATTTTCTTTTGTTGTTCCTGTGATTTGATGCAATACTTGAGCATTACCTCTGCTAGTGTCCATGTCCCTTGCTTTTATTGACGTTAGAGTTGATGGCATTGATGATGTCTACCTAGATATGAACTTCATTGTTACGACATCATTCCAAACAACTTTCACTACACTATTAAGTTTTTCCTAAAATTGGCAACCTTAGGCCCGTACTCAATAGAGGAAAAATATTCCAAAATAGACCTAAAAGCCATCATTTTAGTCCACACTTTTACAGCCCATTTGATGGGGATAAATTTGCAGCAGAAGCGTTTCCTAAAGCAAGTACTTGACCATCACTACCGACTATGGCATACACATCCTCTCCCTCATGTACTTCCTCCGCTTCTTCAATAGTGTTTTGTACATCCTCTACCATGTTCTGGTCATCTTGTGCTATTCTTCTCATATTATCTGAAGTTAGAACTATGAGAGTGCTTTCGTCAGCGATAGCATTGGCTAAAATTCCTGCTTTGATAGGTTCTTCGACTCTTGCCAGGGACGGATCTAACACATGTGGAGCGTAGACAGAGTTTAGATAGTCATGCAAGATAGTCATGCTATCACTAAGGTGTGTCACGCTGCATATGAGATCAACAATATGCATGCATACTTCTTCAATGTCTCTACTGTAGTCAGGTTGGGCCCATCATTTCTCTTTTTGAATGCGTTGGTACTCCTTTGCCACTTCCGCATCAACCTTGGGATTATAAGGTGGTCGGTTATAGAGCATGGTCTAAAAATAACTATATGTAGAAAGGAGTAGTCAAATTATGTCATGCTCTTACAATTGAATGGCCCTAAAAGTAGTCCAAAAAGTATTGAAGTTTTGTCACTTACTAGACAGGATATGACCTCCCTCTCTCGGGCCTTCAACTATGTTGTTGTTGACTCCTTTTCCTTTGAAATCGAGCGCATATATTCGGACTTATTTTGCGCTGCTTCAGTGTGATGCATGACAACCAACGTCTTCCACGTGTTTAGATGGACATCACCAGGTTGTGCTTCGTCTTGATTGATGATTTGGTTCAACTTGTATCAGATGGTGATCAGCACCTTTGTAATGAGCGGTGGGAGCTACTTCTCACTCACTTGGTCATTGTCCCCAATCATTTGCCAATCTGTGCTTCCAATTTATCATCAAAGTGCGGCACTTGCCTACGACACTAAGACTTCTGCAAAACAGACCAATGTCCGTACATGGCACAACTGAAATTGAAGAGCTATAAACACAATCAAGTGCAAACTGTAGAAATTAAACAATTCAGTGAACATCAAGTGCACATCAAATTTCATGTTTAGTTTGACATCTCAATTTCCATCTTCTTCTCTGTAGTGATGTTCAGCTTGACATCTTCCATGATAGAAGAACGTATGAGTCCAAAAATATACAATTTTCCATTACAGTCCTTGAACCACCTCACTTTGAATGCAATCAAGCACTCATAGTTTCACATTTGGATAATGAATCCATACCTGAATATAGTCACATGAAAAATCTTCTTTGATCACACCATGTTGGCCTTCCTAATCCATTGTGGGGTTGAAGCCCTTCGCAAACTTCTTCACATCCTTTGCTAAGTAGTCTTTCATTGCCATGTATGGCTCGCTGTTCCCATCAAGCTCCACGGGTTTCTTCAAAGTACTGCTAGAAGGTGTGATCCTTTTCTATTGAGGCTACAAGGCATTGATGACTTCATTAGTGTCATAGTTTGTGTTTTCCTTGGCAACATCTTTCTCGAGAAAACTTGCTATGTACTTGTGACTGCATACCACAGCATCACACTTGTGGTTGTCAGTGAGTTTGACACCAAAACACTACTTTCTTTAGGCTTCATAACAAATGCTTTTCGATGCCATAATATTTATGAAGGACAAAACTCACAGTTCTTGCACACTTAGTACATGCGCTACGACATGTATAATAAGGACATGATGTTCCTTGTCACTCGTGACATCATAGTGGACATCAAAGTGGATGTCATAGAGGACATCACTTCGTTGGGCTTGACACCAATTTCAACAGACAATTCCTAAGTCTCTCATAACCGAATATTACGTGCTAGGCACTTATAGCTCAGAAGATGCCTCCAGAAAAGTATGCATTTCCATATAAAAAACTGATAAGTACAGAAAGGGGGGACTCAGCATACCTCCAAGATTGTGATTTAGCATTCGTGTCTACACTCTCTTCTCTATTTATGGCCTAATCCTTAGAAGACTATGACGACACTACGATGACATTCTTTTTCTTCGAAGGAGGCAATGAATGGTGGACTGGGTGCTTCCCCTTCCGAACATTTCGTCCACTCAAGTCCTCTCTTGCCTTCAACCTACGCTCTCTTGCTTTTTGCATGCGCATTTTTGGAGTGGCTATCGTGTTCTCCTCTGGTGCAACATTGTCACGCGGTAGACCTCCCTTCCACTTCTTGACATTATCACGTGGTTGCGGCATCTTCGGAGATGACACTCTCCAGTGCACAAAAAACTCTCTGTCTTGCAATAGAACATCGCAACGGAATATGAATAAATGCTCGACGATAACTAAAATCAATGGAAAGTGAAAAGGGACGTATGCCTAGGACGGGACTTTAGGTGGCTCTAATATGATGAAGCTAAGGAGTTGATGGCGTCTCCTATGCACCTTCTTATCTCCAACTTTCTGAGGTGTAGAGTAACCCATACTTACCTGATTGGCATAATTGCGGACACAACGTGAGGATGAAGGAATCCTCTTCCTAGAAAATAATGGAAAGCAGATGGTTTATTAGTGATGCTACCATAGGGATTGACTGTTCCTGAAGATGTCATTGGAGTTCAAAGCTACCATCATCCTCTTCCATTGTCTCTATGCTTAATTCAAATGAATAGAGAAACTAGCCTCCCCAATAATGGATGCAATTCATGAGGTCATGGCCAAATGAAGTCCCACCATAGGCAATGGTGCAACGCATACTCTACAAAACATGAAAATTTGAAAAAGGCGCTAAAACATGCAAGAATATAACTGTAAGAGAGGGGCATCATAGGAAATGCGACAATGATGACGGTGTCCATGATGGGGGTCTTCATTAACCACTCCATAGGATTGAGGTGCTTATGTGGACGACAGTAAGGTAAAGACACTAATGACTACGTGAAGGAAACCCTGTTGCTAGAGATTTCTCTGAGAGTAAGCGGCGCCCTAATAAAAAATTGGTCAATTGTGGAACTTATTCATGGCCTTTAGACCCGGGGAAAGGAACTAAGACAACAAAAGGAAGGACAAAGAATTTTTAAGTCAGAAATTACTGGAAGGAGGGCTGTAGTGGTTGCGCCGACTTTTGCTTCCATAGACGCTACTACAGTGGTAGGGTTGGAAGGCTGTTGCAGGTGGAAGCTTTGACAAATTCCATCACCTTCGCTTGACAATATTTGAGGCATATTTTAAATGCCATGGCATTGTGACACTAGACTCATCAAAGCCATTACTGTGTCACACTCCTCCACATCCACAATATGCGGTTCACGATAAGTGTCCTTGAAATGAACAAGCATAGCTATTTGCAGAGAAGTAAAGGGGACAACCATACTGTTAAGCAATTGAATGGATCAGAGCTTTTTGTGGTCGTTGCTTAAGTTCTTTTGTTTAGAGTTTCTTCCAAGTCTCGTTTAGAAAGTGCATTCTAGCAAGGACTTTTGTCTTGTAGGTGAGAAGCGCTACTACTATACTGTTGAATGATACATATATAGAAGCTTGTCACTTCAAATGTCGAAGTCAACGTCACTTATGACAAGATCATGTTACTTTGAGCGTCTTCTATTGTCACAATATGTTTTGCCTGCTATCATCGTTGATGGCCAAAGGTGATGATGCTAACGCCTGCATGTTGATGTCGATAGGTGATCATGACCAGCTTCAGGCCCACTTTAACTACATTTACAGGATTTTGCTGGTGATTAGGTGGCATTGGTTCCCTTTGTTCTCTAGTGTGGTTCATTCTTAGTCTCTCTGTGTTTTATCTTTTGGGCCGTCTTTTTTGCTTTTTTTTGTAGTCCATCACCATCGGTCTAGTTGTCTCCATAGTTATTGCTACGCAAAAGCCTTTGTATGCTTATTGGCCCTTCATTGCTGCCCTTGGACCTTTGGTGTCACTTCATTTTTGGCCACTAACGCCTTTTTGCTACTTATTTCCTCTCTTCCTTCTTTAGGCGTTTCACTTGCCTTGGGGCATATAACCTACCCTTGGATGTTTTTTTTTATAAAGTCCCACCCTCAAATGGGTTTCATGTTGATGGCCAAAGGCAATATCATGAAGTTTATCTACTACACAAATCGTGTCTTGTTTTTCTTTTGTTTATGAATTAGCAGGGATTTGCAGGAGTTTAAGAACAAGAATTCTTTTTGTCAATAGCACCTCTACAGAATGTCCATTTCGTAAAGCATTATGAGTTCAGTGGGTATGACATCATAATGCTTGAATTGTCAGCACATGATAACCCCTCCAAATGACATAGTGACATGTCTTCCCATTTTCATGTGTACACATTCCTCTGGAATGTGGAAGCACTATTGACTCCAGAGAAAACGGGTCTGCCTGTGGTCACTTGACATGGCTGAGCTCTTCATAAGACGTATACAACGTGCAGTACATGAAGCATGGATTGAAATAGGACGAAGGTAGTACATTTATATAACAAGGAAGGTGGATTTGGCAGCAATGTAAAAGCGATTGTATGCATTATAACGTCGATGTTGACATCATATTGGACATGTATTGTTGTCTAAGGTAATGTCATTGAAGATGCAGGAGAAGCGGCTCTTTGTAATTCAGAAGTTCTGTTCTTCGACATTTTCTTCTCAGACTTTCACTAAGTCTGATTTCCCTAATGGGCATGCCTGGCTGTGACTTCAATGTCGCCTGCAAGCCTATGTCTACCTCAGTCTCTTTGTATTTGTGATGTCTTCTTTTTCTAATACAATGATGCTTGTATGAAGTTCATTTTTCCTAAAAATGGAACTTTGATGTGTAGATGGGAGAACGCCCTAGATCAGAAGTAGAAGTATACTTGACGGCAGCCTCTATAGAAGCAACTTTTCTAGAAGGCTGTAGTAATGAATCCTATATATAGGCACAGATATGCAACCATCTGTATGTTGGATGATGGTTGCATAGTTTGTCACATTCTACTAGATGACTTACTTTTATACACGGAGCTGAGAGTGGCAGCAGAGAAAATTGTGTGTGCATACCGATGTCCTTGTAGGGATTGCAAGGGTGGATGTCGGAAAAGCATCCAAGTCATTTGGGATCACCATGTTGCTGTTGGTCAAGACCTTTTTTTGAAGACCTTGCTCCTTGGAGGAGACCATCCAGAAGGATATCCTCTTGGAGGGGTGGAGGTGGAAGATACAGCTTATAACGACGACATCGTGTATGACATTGGCACTAACATGGCAAAAAAGCTTTGTCCTAGTTGATTACAAAAGTGACAACCTTGCAAGAGGGAGGTGAAGACGTGGATGACGACATTATACAATACACCCAACCGCTTGAGTAGTTTGCTACTCACATTGACAAATGTATGCTTTCAGCATACACTTTTGTGCGCGTAGTGTTGAGGTCGGGCTTGTAACACATGATTCATGTGTTGTAGCATCGTTCACTTCTCAACTTCGGTGGGGGCTTACAAATGGATGACCCATTGAGAGGACCACTGAGCATGTGGGGTACATTGAAGAGATTCTAGGGTTAGATTACTGAAATCATTGTACAATTGTGCTAGTATGCGATTAGGTTCGAGCAACCTATGATGGATGCTTTTCGAATGTTCGGAGGAATCGATATGGTTTCAACATCACTAACTTCAACTATATGGATGGCAAGGTACATTCTGATTCTTTTGCTTTTTCTATGCACTACCAACAAGTATTCACGATGTCGTCGTTACATAATACTATGTCATACACGATGTCGTCGTTATATGCATGCACTACCATGATATACATAGAAAAAGTGCATAGAAAAAGCTACATGCACTACCAACAACGACATCGTGTATGACTACATGCACTACCAACAAGTATTCTTTAGCGATGATCCACAAAAATAAGGCTGGAAGATTATATGTCGAATTAACGTCAGGAGAAGGCGTCGTCAACTGTAAAGTGTGCTTGACATCTCCAATATGATCAATGTAGGAAATGATGAAGAGTTTGCAAGTTTGCAACCACAAATGTTGGAGTCAGAGCCTGTACAAGTTGCTTCTAGTACATGTTCATTCCACGAGCAATAGACTCTCCAATGAAAGAAGATGTGGAAGTAGTGTAGTTGAATGTCTTCAATCACTTGTAGAGGGTTGGCTTGTTGTTAAGAACAGATTTTCCGCCACTATGAGTGATGTCATAGTCAATGTCAAATTTGATGCTAAAATAGAGTGGATAAACATCTAACTAGGCATCTCAAATGACATATAAACATTTCTCACTAGGGGACAAGTGCCTTCATTTTTCTCATTTGCAATTTCATTTTTCTGCTTCATTTGAGTGGACACCATCATTTCTTAAAACTTTGCAACGTATGTGCTGTGGAAAAGTGACTTTTGTCAATCATTTCCGCTTGGCCTGCAACTAATTTACTTCTTTTGTGTTCATTTACACTTTCAGTGAGTTGCATTCAAGTCTTTCTTTGAAGCAAACGTAATTCCACTTGAATTTTGTGAATGACAAGAAGAGCATCACCGCCTTCCATAAGAAAAATTTGAGCTTAGTACATGTGCCTTTCATCTCGTCTCTCTTCTAAACACACTTTAGCACTTGTTCTTTCACTTCTCAATTTCAATAGAATGCATTGACCTCATTTTCAAAAGCACTTCCACTTTTCAGTGCTTGCATAAAATGAAGCCCTTTAGGTCCACACATCGAAAAAGTGGATGCGCTTGGGTCAAATTTGGTTGCATCATTGAAAATTATTAATTTTGGAATTTCATTTGAAGTGAGGAAAATGAAGCTTCAAAAGTTTTGTTCCTATCTCATTTTGAAATTTTGAAAAATGTCAATAATTGAAAGAGTTATAGAAATGAAAAGCTCCATGTGCTAGAATCCGAAAAGCACAATATTCTATGTTTTTCATTCATATTTTATATTCCTAAAATGGATTTTAAATTTAAATTATGAAATTAAATTTCTCAATATATCCATCATTTATGGAAAAAATTACAGATTATTTTCATTTACTACGTGATTGACATAATTTTATTTCCACCTTTAGCTTTGGAAAATTCCAATTATTTGATTTTTTTTGTCAAAATTACTGGAAAATTAAAAAAATGAAAAGAATTTTTTTTTTCACTACCAAAAAAATTAAAAATTTTATACATCAATTAAGTAGAAGAATAAATTTGGTTTAATAGTCAAATTTGACATCAAGGTCTTTCATTGTTCTGGCTGATTTGGATGTAAAATACTCAATTGAAATATTTTCACATTAATTTTCATTGCTACTTGTAACTATCACAAAAATTTTAAATAATTTCAATATTTCTTGCCATTTTTTACTCATTTATGTTCAATTTTTGCAACAAAAATGATAACAACTACTATCTTCTATGAAACAAATTGGAATTTATCATAGTGATATAGAATTCAAAGTTTTAAGTAATAAATATACAAGATTGTTGTTTGAATATGATTTAAAAGGCTAAATTTAACTCAAACAAGAAGTTTGACCATTTCACAATGACTTAAGCATTAGGGGAGATGTGAGGTCTTCGAGGGGCCGTTTCAGTTTTGTTCCAGAAACTATTTCTAATACTACTGGCTCTTGTCACGCCAACGATTCCAAAAGAATTTTCTTTTTTTTAAATTTGAAACCAAAAAAATGATGACGTGGCACTTTCTCGACCATGTCGGATTTGATTCATTCTATTTGAATTTTTTTTGATTAATTTTGTGTTGTAGATTATAGAAATTTAAATCTATACGCAAATACATAATTTTCCATTGTAGATTTGCATATAAATTGGATATTATACCCTATATACAAAATTTTCCATTATAGATTTACGTTGTAGATTGTATTTCCGTATAGATTGGAAGATATTAGCATTCGCAGTTAAAAAAGAGAATTTTTTTGAACACTAGCTTGCAATTTCAGATGACTTTGACTACCAATTGTGGAAGTCTTTTGCACTACAAACTTTGAAATTAGAAATTTTAATGTTGAAGAATTGAGTTGAAAGTCTACAATTTTTTATTTTTTAAAACACTTGATTTTCATTCTTTATTAAATTGTTAAGTAGAAGTGGTCCAACATTGAAAAAAAAAAATCATTAATAGCTACAAGATGGGATTGGAAGACAAAAATCCCAATGGTGAGATTGTTTTAGCAAGCAAAGACAACATTTTTCAAAAAGATTATTAGGAGAAATTGTGAAAATTGCATTCAAAAATGAATCCTACAAGTTATTTTTTCAAGAAGATGCTTAAATTGCCCATAAAACAAGATTGTTCTTAATTTTCTCATTATTATTCAAAATAGAATGAATCAAAGCTTTACATTTAAACAAAAACATGTCATTTCAAGGGGAACAAAATTAAAATTTATTTTGATTTTTGGCAATTTTTTTAGTGCTACTCGATAAGTTCAATTTCAAGGTTTTATTGGTATAACTTTTTCTCCTAGGCACCAATTGAAATAAAAATTATATTCTGACATAGGTAATTAATTTTTCTATCTTACAGAAAAGTTTCAAAAAAATTCACCAAAATTCAGACTCTCCCAGCACTCACTGTAAAACACTACGTATTTTAGAAAACATCTGATGTTTTGTTAAAACGACACCAAAAACATCGTTTTCTTATAGTGTAAGGACTAGTCTTCCTATGTTTGATGAAGTGTTTTTAAATTAATTTAGTAATATTATCATTGATAAAATGAATACCCTTGTCACTAACTAGTTCTTTAGGACACCCAAATCTTGTTATAATATTCTCATAGATAAACATAGCTATTGCATTAGCATCATCTATTTTTGTGGTTAGGGCTTCGACCCATTTGGTTACATAGTTTGTGGTAACTAGTATATATCTCTTTCTTCCATTTTGGCTTGGTGAATTAATTAGTAATACAAAATCTATGCCTCATTTTTCAAAAGGAATTTGGATTAAGATAGGTGTTAGAAGCATAAAGGTTGTCAAAGTAGGTTTTCTTACTCCTTGACAAAGATCACATTTCTTTGCAAATGTTGTAGCATTGGCAAATATAGTAGGCCAACAATAGCCTAATTGCAATGCTTTTTGGGTGATTACTAACCCCACAAAATGTCCTCTACAAACATCACTATGACATCCTTGAAGAATGAGGGGCACCCTTCAAGGTTAATACATTGTCTCAAAATTCTGTCCTTACCCTTTTTATAACGTGTTTCTACAATTAGGGTATAAAGATTGGTTTTGTACACTAACATTTTCTTTTGTTATCCTATGTATTCTAGGAAAATTTGTCTTGTAGAAAGGTAGTGAATATTATTTGCATATTTTGGAGGTATAATATGCATTTGGAATAGATTAACGTACAGAAAATCATCATTAATATGTTCACTTCCTATATTTTAATTTATTTGAAAAAGGTGATTAGCATTAGCATGATTCTTTTTTGGTCTAATCTGAATTGTAAAATTAAATTTTTGAAGTAGCAATATCCATCTTGCTATTCTTTCACTTAATTAGGGTTTGTTTATCATATATTTTGAGGCATTATAATTCACATGAAAGACAAATTTATAGTCCAACAAGTAGTGTCTAAACTTTTGGACTGAGAATATCTTTCCCAATACTTCTCTTTCAGTTATAGAGTAGTTATTTTCTACTATGGCTAATTGATGACTTGCAAAATAAATTGACCTATCATGGCCTTTTTTATCCTTTTGACTTGATACACTTCCTATAGCAACATTTGAGGCATCTATAGAAACTTCAAAATCTTTATTTCAATTCAGAGGGATTATGACTAATATAGTCATAAGTTTATGTTTTAAAGCTACAAACGTTTTGGTACACATTTCTATCCATACATATGAAGTGTTAGTCTTTTTAGTCAATTCAGTTAGAGGTATGGCTCTGTTGGCATATTTATAGATATAATGTCTGTAATATCCAACATGGCTCAAAAATGCTTTAACTTTGGTAATAGTATTAGGTTGGGACAATTGTTCTATGGCTGCTACTTTATCTAGGTCTAAGACAATGCCCTAGCTTGAAACAATATGTCCAACCAATTTGCCAAAAGTTATAGCAAATTGAGATTTGGCAGCATTAATTGAAATATTGTATTTCTCACATTGGACAAAACATTTTTGTAAACATTTTGCATGTTCTTCTTTTGTATTATAAACATAAAAGTTGTCTAAAAATATTTCCATGAATTTTCTCAAATACATTTGGAATACTATGATCATTAATCTTTGAAAGGTTTTTAGGGCATTACATAGTCCAATTGGCATTTTAATATGGGCATGAATGTCCCAATCGATGATAAATGCTGTTAATAGATGATACATATGGGCAATTTGAATTTGGTTATAACTAAAAAATCCATTCATAAAAGAAGAATATTCATGTCTAACTACACCATCTAATAACTAGTGTGTCTAAAACGTAAAGGAAAGTGATCCTTTTTGGTCACACTATTTAATTTTTGGTAATCTTGGCATATTCTAAGTTTTTCATTCTTTTTAGAAACTATAACAGTTAGAGATAACCATTCACTATATGGGACTTCAAAGATAAATTCAAAGCTAATAACTTGTCAATTTCTACTTTGACTATTAGAAAATATTTAGGGTTCATTCTATATTGTTTTTACCTTACAGGTTTGGCATTTGGCTTTACCTTTATTTTATGTTCACAAATTTTTAGAGGTACACCTTTTAAATCAGCGTAATTTCAAGTAAAGGAACTTTTATATCTTTTAAAGAATCCATACAAATACTTGAATTTGACTTTGGTCATTTTAGAATTAACTTTTATAATTTGTGGATTTTCATTTGTTTTTGGATTCATATCTTGTAATGGGGTGTTCAAAGATTCTCTAAAAGTTAACTTTCAAAAAAATGTTGGATCACCAAATGCAAGATCTATTTTTTGAACATCAAATTGTAATTCAAATTCTAACTTTGAACTTTTATCTACACTTATGTTTAAAACTTCTGAATTTTTCCATGCCAAAATGGCATCATTAGAATCATCAATAATAACTGTAGTATATTTTTCGGAATCTAATCTTATTCAACTAAATCTGAGTTCGAACACCAGGGAATGAACTATGTAAGGCTAGCGTAATGTGCTCAAAGGTCACAATGTACAAATTTGTAAAATCTAGAGTCTTATTCACCCTTAATCCCACTAAACCCAGGAAAACATTCATCCGTCCAGTATAAAGTGAAAGAGACTCAACATGCACGTCTCTGTCCTATCTAATGTTTTAGGGTTTGGGACAATAGTTCTGGGACAATAGTTCAATGTGAACTGACTTGTGTATGGATGCAATGCAGGACTTAGACTTTAGTACAGCCTACTATAGTACTTTGAAAATAGTACAAATATATGTATTCAATATTTCAAAACAAATTAGAATTAAGGGTTTGGAAAGGCCTACAATAAGTCACCCCAAGGCTCGACGACAATATGGCCAATATCAAGGGTTAGCAACTACCTTCAATACACAAAATCCAAACTTACAACATGTATATGCAATTTTCAATACAACACTCTAATAACATTGATGCAAGACAAATAATAAATTCCTAACTCTAATTCTAACTCTCAAATAGATCAATTCCAAACCAGGAGTACGGCCGTACGGTCGTTCGAAATTTTTTTGACCTTTATTTTAATTTGTTTTTGTTGGTCCAATAATTAATCAAAATGTTTATGTCTCATAACCGTAGTATCCGGTTTGATACCCGGCTATACCCACGTCTGAAACCCTTTACTTGTACATCATTTGATATCCGCCCGATACCCTGGCTGAAATCCGTGCGATATTTGGACTGGCTAGACTGGCAGACTTCAACCCGTCAGGCTGCCGGAGTCCTACGCTGTCTCATCATTGCCTTCGTCTCGGCGCCGAGTCTGCAAGTCGAATCAGTCAGTGCTACAGGCTACCTTCACCGAACTTCGGCGACACAATTTTCTGATCGATTTCTACTAAATTACAGTCGTGCTGCTTTGGTGATCTCATGTGATCACACCAACTTCCCAGTTTCAATTCAATTCTTAATTATCAACATTCCCGAATCCCTAATTTCAATTGCCACTCACAAACTATTGAATTCGAACTTGTTGTTCTGAAATCAAACAAATTTGTCAAGTAATTACAACCTTCCAGTGTGCTTGATCAATCAGTTTCCAAACAAAATCTCTCAAATGCCGCCAAATCAGTCACCGAATTTACCCTCAGGATTTTCTCCGAAACCTTCCCGTCGAGGTTGCCATCTTAGCAGTTTCTTCTAGATCCAACATCTAATCTCCCTCGGCGAATTTGATTCTTTGTTGTCAACTGTTCAATGTGCAATGACTGCTTTTAACGCTCAAATCAAGATTTTCACCGAAACCTCACTGACTTGTACAGGGCGATGACCTTCACCGAATCGGGTGTCCCTCAGTCCTGAGCGCTGGTCACTATGATCACCCGACTGGTCACTCGAACCTTCTCCAGAAAATTCACGTGGCTGGTTTCCTAAATCCAGTGATGGCGATAGCTCTTCTCGTAATCTGACTTTCCAATCAATGTTATGGAATCACTTCTCTGCTCTTGCACTCCGAATTTGAGTGCCTCTGACTCAACCGCCTAACAAACGGGACGCGCTTCTTCTTCACTGTCAGCTTCCCGCCTTACAGCCTTCCCCGAATATGCAATCTTCCCCACCACCGCTTTGCTACTCAATGCCGATTCAATCCGTGTTTCACAAACACCCCATTCAGCACTCACAATTCCCTCAGAATCCAAGGAATTACAACACAGTATACACACAAATTCAAAGTTGACGCACACAAATTAACAATTTCAATTTTATTACAATTACGCAAATAACACGCGTAAGATTACGGCACTAGGAGAATCTCGACAATTTTCACTTCCGGAGCGCACACTGAGAGAGGGAGAGGGATTTAAATTCAAGGAGGGGAGGAAGATCGGAAGCGGGAGGAGTTGCACAGGCAGCGCTTCCGATCTCACCCTCAACCCTATCTTTCTCCTTGTTCTCTTTTCCTTCTCTTTTCCTTTTTCTTTATCTTTATTGTTTTTCTTTAACTAGCTTGTCTTTTCTTTTCTTTTCTTTTAACTGTTGTTTCTACTATAAACCAAAGTATCTTTTGACTTTTTGGAACTTTTAGTGTACTTTGGACTATTTTAACACTAAATACTCAAAATATATATAAATAATATAGGAAATGTCATAGAAACTCAAAAAAATTCTACAAAAAGCTGAAAAGCTAGACTACAATAACTTAAGGGGTGAAATATTTTTCTAACCCAATACTTTTGTAGGGTAATTCTTTATTAACTTTTTGGGTTGGTTCTATTCTCAGGGAGTGTACTTAGTTCTACTACAACAAATTATGAGCAAACAAGTGGTTTCTTATAAACTATAATTTCAACCTTAAAATTTGAGCTTTGTTTAATAATGAATGTAGGTTTCTATTGCTAAAATTTCCAATTCAAATTAAATATGAGATGATTTCTAGAAGAAGTTGAAAATGAACTAAAATGGCATGTTTTTCAACTCAAATAATTGTACAAAACACATTTAGATGATCGTCCGAATCAATATTCAACTCAAAATGAGCTTTCAATAGAGAGTTATTTTTAGGGATTTTTTGTTCATTTTTCAGACAATTTTTTATATATAATATAGGGATGTGAAAGTTATTTTTCAATTCTACAATGTATTTTTTTACTTCAAAAATTTGTAACTAATTATTATTAACAAATAAAAATATCAATAATTCAAAACATTAACTTTCAAAGTAGGAAAATTTATTCTTATTTTATTTACTTATTTTTATTTAAAATTCAAAAAGTATATAAGGGTCCAAAGTTTTGTTTGCTTATGGTTTCTAATGGATAGTCAAGTGCACTCTCCAAGGTTCTATTTGACTTTCTTCACTTTTAATTTTAGATTGGTTTTCAATTGTGACACTAGTTTCATCATCTTGGGTCTCACCCCTATATTTTGTAAGATAAAGGGATAAAACTATTTTATTTTATTTTTTAATAATCAATGTATGTTCTTTTTACTCAATCATCCTTAGTTCTAAACAAATATAACCATGCTCTTCCCAATAAAATGGGATAAGAAGAAATAAACTCTAAAAATTTAAACACAATATAATCAATTTTATAGTCTATTCTCCCAATAGTTGTAACTATTTGGGTTAACATACCTAATGGTTTAACTCAACTTTGATCAACCATTTTAAAAATGATTGGAGTTGAGGTCATAGTTGTTAATCCCAATTCTTCTATTGTTTTAAGATTCATGAGATTAATACTTAACTCACTATTAATTTGAACTTCACTAATTAAGAATCCGTCAATTATTACATCAATGATAGGGGCCCCTGTGTCACGGACGTGCCATACCGGGCCTTATTCAGTAGTTTCGTTCCTAAATAGAGTCTCCACCGCCTTTGCAACAAGGATGCCTCGTAAGAACCTTCTCAAAAGCGGTGGCCTAGTGTACAAGTTGTTTCCAATAATTCTAGTAGATTCCAATAGTCTTCATTAGTTTCTATTTGTTTCCAGAAGCTTCCATAAGCTTCCGGAAGGTTCTACTTAGTTCTACTAGTTTTCGGAAGCTTCCACAAGCTTCCGGAAGGTTCTATTTGGTTCCACTAGTTTCCGGAAGGTTCCACTAGATCCTCCTAGTTTCCGGAAGCTTCCACAAGCTTCCGGAAAGACCTACGAATATTTCCAAAGGTTTCCAAGGCCTTATTCCGAAAGGTTCCTTAGTCTAGTATAAATAGAGAGTCGAGGGCCATTGTCCCTCACTCTCTTCAACACCAGTTGTACCCAGTCATTCTTTGACTTCATGTTATCAATACATCTTCTAGTTTTCTCATCTTGAAGCACGTTCTGAGTCGTGTGTGAGAAATCCCCTCACTTCTAGCTTGTTCTTGTCTCTGTTTGAGGTATCCCCTCAAATCTGATCTTGGTTCCATCCAAGAGTTGCCGTCCGCAACACCCTGGATCCATGAAAATTTCATGAATCTTTAAGGATTTTGCCTTGTCCTTTATTAGTGAGGAAGTCAAATCACTCCTACACTTTGGCAATATAGCCAAGAGTTATTTCATAGTTATTTGGAGTTGTATTTTATTTAAATTTGCCACAACATCATAAGGTTCCATGCCTAATGTTAATTTCATTGTTTTTGGAACTTTACGTTTAATTTGACTTTGTGAGTTTTGAAAATTTATTTTATAAGTTATTCGTTTGGTAAGTATTTGATTAAAAATTGGAGTTGTATTAGGAATAATAAGCAATTTGACTAAAGTGTTTGTATTTTCTAAGGATAAAGACAATGGTTGATTAGACTTTTCCTTAAAAACTTTCTCTTGCCTTTTTTTCTAAGTTATTTCTTTATGTGGGTAGTTAGGGTCTAAAGGTATTTCAACAAGTGGAATTAGCTCCTTTTTTTTTATTGGCTCTATAATTAAGGGTGTACTATCCATAATCATTTTAGAAGGTTCTATTTTCTTTTCAAAAATATAAGTTATTTGATTATCCAATTGCTTTTGGTTAGCCTTTGCGGCTCTTGTAGTCACAAAGACAATTTCTAAGTAGAATCCTCTTTCTGGTATAGAATGTAAAATATGATTTGAAGGTCTTGAATTTCCCTCTTCCTAAAATTGAACTTGTTTGTTTTTAGGATAATTTCTTTTTGAAGGTAGAAATTTCTTAGGTGGGGCAATGCAATCTTTAGGTATATGACCTTCTTGGTGACACCTGCCACACTAAGGAGTATATTCAACTTCTTTTTTAGCATTGGACAATTATTCATATAATGACCAGTTTCACCACATCTAATCATCTACAATACATTGGGTGTTTGCCTCTTTTTCGTGAGCCATACCGATGGGTGTTGGGATTGGATGGTGGTCTATTTCAAATTGGTGGTTGATTATAGGTATCATTCTAACATGCACAATTGCCATTAGGTCTATATAGTGGACCATTATTAGGTTTAGTAAAAGGTCTTTTATTTATATCTGTTTTATTGACCCATGATTTGTTATTATCAATTTGCAAGACTTGCTTTACAGCTTGTCAATCTTGCTTAACTAATGCTAGATTTCAACATTTGTCAGTAAGGTGATTTTTTCCACAAAAATTACATCGAGGTCTTTGATTTATAATTTTTGTGGTTGGAAAAGAACATTCCAAAGGTAAATGACCAATGATTCTAGTGTTAGTGGGTTTAGACCTGTTCACTAGCACATTAGTAATTTGAACTCTTAAATTTGCCATTTTTTCTACTAACTGTTTAATAAGTTTGCCTTTGTGTCTTTAATTTCAAGTACTAGTGGTACTACTACTATATGTTGTATAGGATAATTTGTCATTAGTGGTGATTAATATAGAGGTGGTTGATAAGATGGTACTTGAATCCCCATTTGTGGATACAACACATCTGAAAAATACATACTAGGATCAATGGTAGCCATTTAATCCTCACCTATTTTTGCCCCCTCATATTGCTTGGCATATTGTACACCAATGGTTAGATCTTTGGGATTCTTTTTCTTTTATTACAATACTGAATTTCAGGGGATATAATCCTCCTATAAATATACTTATTAAATAGGCATCTAGAATCCTATGTTTAGTCCAGCGTTGCAAAATATATTCCATTTTACCATAGTAGTTATTAACGCTTTCTCCTAGTGCTATTCTTATAGTTTCCAATTGTTTCTACAAACATTCTATGAAGGCTAGGGGTTTAAACCTAGTTAGGAAGGCATCTCTTAATTCATTTTATGTTTGAAAAGGACCATTGGTTTGGTACCATTCTTGAGCAATACCCAAAAGAGTGGAAATTTTTTTTTTAAGAAAATTGACTTTAGAGATCATGTTAGCTACAGAGACTATATTGAATCTATTCAAATTGTCGTCAGGATTTGAGCCTACTTAACCATAGTATTGTGGTAGTATAACTAAGTTCAAAGGACATGGTTGAGTCATATTATAGTCTTCTGACCATGTGTCTTCTTCAAATTTTGAAGTTTCTATTTCAAAATTTAAAGTATTTGGTAATATTGGTAAAGGTTGATGAGGTATTTGTAGTGGAGGTTGATCGAATCCTAGTTTTGGTTGATGAGGGAAAATTTGAAATCTATAAAGATTAATAGTCTCATTATAATTACAATTTAAAAATTATCTTGAAGATATTTCTAAATGTCTCAAAACGGTCTAATTTAATAGAATTTGTAGTAGAACTTCTTCAATTTTCTTGAATAGGTGTTAAACAAGTTCCTAATTTTTCTACCACACTATAACTATATTGATTCCATATATCTCTTAAGTATTTAGAGAGCATAGCATTAGTTTCAAAATCTTGTAGTCTTGGTATAGAAAATAGATATTCTGTTGAAGTAAAGCCTCTATTGACAGATGAGTTGAGGTTTCTTGATGATTACTTCGAGAATATAATAATATTTGGTTCATAGATGTTTCAGTTATTGGTGTAATTGCATGATCATTTATGTCAAGTGACGTGGCAATATCTTCAAGGTGGTTCCTTAATCAATTGCTTTGTCTTTTGTACTTTCTTCAAGTCTTGAAAGTACTATTGAATTAATTTCAAAGTCTATAAACTCCAATTTTCCTATTTCACTTTATAATTCATTTTGGTAGAAATTGGCAATTAAGTTTTGAAATTGTCTTATAGACTCTAAAGTACCTACTTTTATTAGACTAGAAGGAAGTTTAGAAGGTAAAAAACAAAGATTAGTATAAATTGATGGGGTTCTCTTATTTTCGGTTTTTCTTAATGTTTAATTCTACGGGTGACTTCCTTTAATAATCGGTCAAGAGTTCAATCTGACATTTTAAAGAAGTCATAGATTTTGAAAAGAATCACTAGTTTATAGAATAAAATCCGAGAAACATTGGGGACATGTTACATATTGTTTGGTGTTAATCAGGGTATTCGTTTGCAACATTCTAAAGTTTATATTGTGAATGACAAGGAGGATAATACATTGCCTAGTACTCCATCTTTTTCTTTTTTACATGTGCTACTTTTTCATTAGCACCACGTAAATAAACAATTAATCAATCGAGATGTGAAGAACAAATTAACAGGAGTGCATTTAAGAAGAAGAGGAAGTTGGTTTTTAGAAGATGATTCCATTGCCTTTGTCATTACCAATTTCTCCAAAGAAATTATATAGATTGAGAAGATGAAATTGAAAATAAATAAAAAACTTACTAAAAAGATGGCAAATACTATAGAAGAGAGTAAAAAGATGATATTAAAGGGGTAATTAAAAATGGTAGCTTAGTTTTTTGAAGTGTTTAAATTTAAGGATTGTTCTAGTAGTTCTAAGTAGACATGCATCTTTTGGGTTGTTCACTTTCAAGAATTTAGGACATTGGAATGTTATTCTAATATTGTATGAAATTTGATTTGATTTGTTTTGAATTTGTTTCAAATTCTACTACATTCAATAAAAGGTTTTTTTCTCTACAACTACTTGTACATGTAAACATCATGTTACGGACATGAGAAAATAGAAGAAGCTTCTCAAACCTTCTGGAAGCTCTTCAAGAAGTTTTCTCTTCAATGGAAGTAGCTCAAGAAGCTCTAGAGTTTGTGGAAGCTTCTTAAGAAGCTTTCCAATAGGTAAAAGTAGCTTCCAAGCTTGTAGAAGCTTGTAGAAGAAGCTTAACATCCTTTAGTATAAGAAGTAATCGAGATTGAGAAGCTCTTCAATCTTGACAACTTCTTTCAACGTCCAATTCAAAGCACCTAACCTTTTCTCAAACTCTGAGTTAGTTTTGTATACTTTTATCATCTAAAATACATCTAAATCTTAGACAAACTCTTATCTCATATTTGTTGAAGAGTTTCTTTTTCATTCTGTTCTAGTTTGTCCTTGACACATCCATATGAATTTAAAGTTCAAAGAAAATGATGAATGTTTGTCATTATAGTCATTCATCAATAGGATTTTCAATAATCCGTTGTCTAAATAATTGTTGTTTAAGGATTTCTCCTTGATGTTTGGTATGGTCTCCCTCTCTATCTATAGGTAATCTCTTATTTCCAAATTCAACTAGTAGATCTCTTTGTAAACCTACATTAGCCATATTAGACTCAGGTTGGTTCAACATCTCATAATATTTGTGTAACCAACAATAAGCTATTGTAAGTCTACTATTTTGTTCATTCTTAAGTTGAAGTAGTTTAAAATCCTCCAACGATTTTTCAGTATGTCAAATATTCAATGAGAACTCTTCTGAAATTCATAGATTTGTCAAATTATTTTTTGTGCACATTATTGAGGGCCTTCTAATTCTTCATTAAGTAGGTGCAAATTGGATAAACAACATCTTCAATCTAAAAATGTTTGCATCTAACACCTCCAACTTGAATTATAGGTCTTTGTAAAATCTTTTTTTTGTCAAACTCTTGTACAAACTCAAAACTTTGATCTGGCCACCATCATGTACTCTTCTAGGTTGGCTTGTGTACACATTCTATAAATCTTCTATGCATTACATACAACTTGTAATACACAGAAGTTGAATTTTTTCCTACTGAAAAAACTTGTAGCTACTTAAGTGACTCTTCTATTTGGATTCTCTACTAATGGTATATGTGTTTCATCAATTGCTCTGCAAATGTTGAACAAACCTGTTAGTTCTTCAAAATTTGAGATGATGTCTTGAAACCATTGTTGGGTTATGAAGCCTTTGCTTTAGAAAAACTCAAGATTTTGGGTTATATGTAGAATCGGTCTAGGATATGTGGATGTAAACAATAAAAGGTGTATCATCTAAAGGTATAGTAAATGGAATGTTTATAATAAAAATCTCATATAGTATCAAATGTATAAATTTTCATACACAAAGGTTTAGGATTTTATATACAAAAGGTATAAAACTAAATATTCATACTCATATGATATATATATATCTTAAGTGTCTATATATTCGTATTTATCATATATAAATATAAAGACCAATACATATATAATACATACAAAATATAAGTATTTATGTCCATATATATAATGTATAAATATCATATAAGTCGTACATAAATCATATAATTTATTTATAAAACAACACTTTTGCAAAGACTTATTGAGTTTTGTTGTTATACTTCAAGTATGTGTTATAATCGCTCAAAAAATCTAAATACAAAATAATTTATTATTTTGGAAAATTGAGAAAATATCATACAATTTCTCCAAAACTCAAATTCAAAGAAGTTACTGCCCATTAGTCCTAGAGTCTTGAAGTTTATACTTTTCAAATCAAAGGTAATTCTTCATGTTTCTACTTCGAAGTTCATCCCGATCTCATACAAGCTCCAAACTCTTTGTGCTATATATTTTTAAAAAGCTAACTTTATGATATATATATTCTAAAAATATCAATTCAAAAACATAAAAACTCTACTCTTAATGCTTTGCTTTAGTTGAAACTATTTCAAAGCTTTAGACTCAATAACTAATCTACACCCTCTTCACTTATACACTCATAACCTTCTCAAAAAAATTCCAAATAAATAGTATTATATTTCTTTAAAAAGTTAGTAACATTTTACATAATTTATCTAAAATAAAAAATAGAAACATCCTAACCAAACTTCTACAAGCACTTGAAATTTTGGCCTACAATCTTAGAAAGCAGTAGATCCTCTTTCCTTCTATTACTCATAACATTCACATTCAAGCTTCAAATAAAACAAGTCATGATTTTTTAAAATTATAATAACATAATAAATATTTTTTTCAAATTTTATTCACAAATTCACAATATACACTGAAATGTTATTTTTCAAAAACTCGATATTTTCTAAAACTAAGAATGAAATAGGAGGAAGAAGACCTCGACTCCTTACTCTACTCCAAATGATACATCAGCCCATATTTAGACCACATGGATATCTAAAATTCCATTAGCTATCCCCTTTGATTTTCTTTAATCTTTATCTATCCTTCTAACTAGTCATCAAAGTACTTAAGTTAATCAAAAAGGTAAACTATCTTATTTCTTTCTCCTTCTATTCTAAACATATCAAATGATCTTTGAAAAAATCTTCAAATTACAAAACTAAATAACTAAGATCAAACATATATTTACTAGAGGTAAAAAATAGAATTCTAAGAGAAACATCATTCCATTTGCAAAAACTTAAGGATGCATTTAACAGTGGTTGTGACATAATCTACATGGTCTACTTTTATAAAAGGATTAACTGTACCTTCTAAACAACGTTGACGGCCATGATTTCTTTTAATAAGTCAATTTGTACAATAGTATTAGTCATCATTCAAGCTTTCAAAGCATCTTTCAAACATTATTTTCTTGATTCAAGTTCAAGACACTCAATTTATAACAAAATCACTAATATTCAAGCATTGTATTATAAATTCCCGTGTCATCGTTGCTCTACATTGTTGTATAGAGAGCATTTCCCTTAAGAAATCATGGAGATTCTAGCTACAACTAAAAATGGCTTAGGAATAAAGAAAGTTGTAAAATGATAAAAATAAGTAAAATTGTCACTCGTAGATTCACCCTATTAACCAGGGTTGACGAATCTCAACGTCCACCCCAAAATAATGTCCGTTTTCCGGACGTACGGACGTACGGACGCTAGCGAACACAACGTCCCTCCCACCGTCGGAAGGCGGACGGGCAGGGTGGGGCGGACGGCCCGAGGCGGACGTCCAAATCCTGCGAACCGCATCAGTCCGCGTGTCGATCGGATGGTCGTAACTGGGCAGATGGACGGACGAACAAGCAGACGGGAATGTCAACGAACGCTGCGGACACAGCGTCCGCGTCCGGACGTCGTGTCAACCCTGCTATTAACAACCAACAAAATAATAAAAAAAAACAAATATGAGTGAACTCGTCACAACAAATTTACCAATTAAATTAATATGATTCAAAAACTGAAAGTTGTAGTCTTGTCAAATATTTAATCATGAACATCAAATCTCTTAAATTGCCATCAAACTACTATCAATTGACTTATCCCATATTGGCTCTACATGAATATAATAGTTAAAATATATTATAAAATCCCATGACTTTGGCCGAATAAACTAGATGTCCAAACTATAAGTTAACCATCCGAAAATTGGCTTCTAAACTTCAAACCTACAATTACCAACAATTATGCCTCATCAATGGGAACGATATAAAAATCTAACCATGTGAATGATCAATTCTACTTTGTCACCACAAACACAAAACGAAGCTATTATTAGATATACTCATAGCCTGTAACAATGTTTACAAAGCAAAAATAAAAACAACAAGCCTACAAAACTGACTAAGAATAACAATAAGAAGACAATGAGCCTCCAAATCAAGATAAGAATAAAAAGTCACAAGGCACAACATGCGAATCTTCAATCTTAATGTTTTCAAAATCTTCTAAATTTCTTCTAAATTCTTCTTCATTTCTTCTTCAACTCTTCTAAATTCCAAACACCAACTCCAAATTTCAAATACTAACTCTAAATTCTAAACACTAATTCCAAACTTCGAACACTAACTTCAAACACTAATTCCAAGTACTAATTCCAAATACTAATTCCAAATACTAATTTCAAATACTAATTCCAAACACTAACTCCAAATACTAACTCCAAATACTAACTCCAAATACTAACTCCAAATACTAACTCCAAATACTAACTCCAAACTCTAAACACCAACTTTTACTTCATTATTGAACTTGAAATTTGTGTAGTCATTTTGTCTAGAGTCTAAATAAGATGAATGATGGCTTTTTGAAAAGTCATTATAATTTTTTACTTCTCCTCCAAATTTCAGCTCATTTTAAAACTTTGTTCAATTTTTATGGCCCCCTAAAGTTTTGATCTTAAAAAATAAAGGTTAGCAAACCCTTCTTTGCTTCGTTACACACAACTCATTCATAAAAACTCTAAATATAATGAATGATATTTTCAAAAATTCATTGCAATCAAAAAACTTATTCATCTTTTATAACCGATTGAAGTCTTAATTCTTTTATATAGAAGGCAATAGATTTCCTTTTACTCAAACTAGTACAACTTTTGATTCACAATTTCATATAAAAAAAGTCAAAAAAATTTGAAAACTTTACACAAAGATACATAACTTTTTAAATTTCATTTCTAAATTCACAACATACAACACATAGTGACCACTTAAACTTTCAAGCCTTTCTTACAATAACGAAAGAAACGATAAATAATGCCTCATTTTTCTTTCACCTTATCTTCTACTTAAACCACACAAATGAAATAGATTTTAATTCATATCTTAATTATGTGGCTCAGTAACCTCCATTGGTCATAAATATTGACCATAAAATTAAGTTTATATTTCTAGATAGAAAATAAATCATCCCAAAGTTAATAAAAGACAAATAATTTGAATATTTTCTTCGTATTACTTCACAAATACAAATTTTTTTTAGAAAAACACTCAGAGTATGGAATGAAGAACTATAAACTAACATATGACTAATAAAAGTAAAAAAGACTAAAATTTCAATTGAAATATCACTCCATCTTCAAGAATTTGACAATGCGTGTGTCGGTACCAATGAAATAATCAACACAATTCGCCTTAATTAAAGAATTGACTGGCCCCTCTAACCACCGTTGATGACCACAATTCCTCTTGATAAATCTAACCATGCAATAATACAAATTATGGTTTAAACCTTCAAAATCCCCTTCGAATGTCACTTCACGACTGTCGAGTTCAACATATTCAACTTGCAATAAGATCACCAATACTCAAGCGTTACATTGAAGATTTCCGTGCCATCATTCTTCCATGCAAGATTGTTTTGATGGTCGAGATGGTTGAACTTCATCTTGTAAATGTCCAAGCGACAATGCAAAATCTAATGATTGTTGATATTGATCTGATAGTTCTAATAAAAAAAATTCAAATTCTCACTTCAATTGAGATTCTTCATATTGAGACTAAAAAAAACCTCTAGTCAAACATAGTAATTTAAATGAAAAATAAAAAAATAACATTAAGATGATGAAACTATCAAGCAAATTTTTTTCTTTATAGTTGCTTATAGAGGCAAAGAGAAGGCATTACCATAAAACTATTTCAAATGACGTCATTTTTTTAGTATATTATAATATTGAAATTCATTTAAATAATAGAAAAAAACATATATTTTTACATATTTTCTGCAATTGCAGTATAACAACGTAAGGCTGCTGTAGTTAGGTTTTTGGAATCCCTATTCCAAACGCTACCAAGTTCGAACACCAGGGAAAGATCTATGTAAGGTTAGTGTAGTGTGTTCAAATGTCACTTTATACTTAAATTTTGAAGATAGAATAAAAATTCCTTTTTATTTCCACTAAATAGCCCAAGAAACACTCAACAGTCCATTATAAGATAAAAGACTCAGCATGCATATTCTTGTCATGTCTAGTGTACTACTGGCTCGTGACAATAGTTCTGGGACAATAGTTCAATGTAGATTGACTTGTGTATGAATGCAGTGCAGGACTTAGACTTTAGTACAGCCCACTATAGTACTTTGAAAATAGTATAAATATATGTATTCAATATTTTAAAACAAAGTAGAATTAAAGGTTTGGAAAGGCTTACAATAAGTCACCCCAAGGCTCTAGGACAATATGGCCAATATCAAGGGTTAGTACGACCTACAACCCCAAAATCACAATAAGTCAAGCAAGATACTTATTGTTTTACTAATAACTCACTAGTAACCTCACCTTTACTCCACCAATGAACCTAAATACTCTCTTCCCTTAATATTATCTCTTTTATTGGACAATAGGTCTACCATGCATGAGAAGTCTCTTTCCTTTCTAACCTTCTTTTTAAAATACTTAAATAAGTCCCTATTACTCCCACCTATAATCTAGACTTATAACCAAATCCTAAGTTACCCTAATCTAAACCCTAAGACTCTAAACCTTACTAGGAAGACAATATGGTCTTTTGATTATTCAATTATAACTTAATTATTTAAAAGATTAAAATAATTTTCCTAAATTCCAATTCTTTAAATTACCAAAATTTAAGTTAAGTTTTAAATGTAAATTCAATTTCTTAAATTGAAACTTAAATCATTTACAAACGACAATAGGTTCCTTTTTAAATTTATATCAATTGGGTATTTTTGAAAATTAATAACTTTTTACTGTAGATTTTGATTATTGTAATTTCAAAATCAATAGATAAAATATTCTATAATCTATGATAAATAATCAAAACTTAACTAGATATTTTGTAATATGAATTTAAAGTATAAGGGCAAATATCCTCAATTTATCACTGAATCCCTAATTGTGTAACAATGACTTTTCACTGTAAGAATTGGTCATATTTGAAAATTGATAACTTGTAATGAACCCAATAATTTCAATAATTTTAAGTTCCAGCAGCCTATATATTCTATATTTTATTATATAGAATCAAATTTTAATAAATTGAATTATTATAAAAATTCAAAATGCGAACTAAAACTCCTAAATTTACAGCTAAATCTCTAATTTAAATTTGAAACAAGAGGTCATTAGCTATAAAAATTGGGCAAATTCAGAAATCAATCCCTTTGACACATGATGTACAAAATCAATAAACTAAAGTCCATTAAGAACCTTATTCTATAATGTGTCACCAGATTTCAATAACTAATAAAAAAAAATTTATATTAATAACTTCAAATCATGAAGATCAAAATCTTAAAGTACACAGCACCCAACATCTTTCAATTATGTGACAATAAGTCCTCTGGTTGTAAAACTTAGTCAAATATTAAAATGCATAACTTTTACATACAATGACTAAATTCAGTATTCTAAACACGATTAGAGAATCTTTACTATAATGAATCACCAAACATCATAATTTAATTAAATAAACAGAAATAATAATTTTAAAAACACAAGACGAAATGCCTGATTTGTGCACCCTCCCAGCACTTTCAATTACATCGGCAAAATAGCAGCATTGAAACAGCACATCAACAATTGATCACACCGCACTCTTGACAAATTCAGCACAATTCGAGAGCAAACAACAATTTTTATTTTTATTTTTTTATTAAGCATTAAGATTTACAGCACAATTTCAGCGCACCAAGAAATACACAACACAGGAGAACGAACAAAAACGCAAGAGAGAAGAAATTGCAAGGAACAACAAAAATATAGGTTGAATTCGAGGGTGATCAGAAAAACTGTGAAACGCTTCACGGCCGGCGCGACTTTTCTGTGCACCTCTTGAAACCCTAGGTTCCTTGTCTTTTCCGTTTCCCTGTCTTTTTCCTTATCTTTCTCCTTTTTCTTTAATTTTTATCTTTTTCTTTCTAGAACTTTTACTTTTACTTTGCCTTTTTGCCCTTTTCCAGTAATTTGTAGCTACTTACTAAAATATCTTTGTACTTTTTGGAACTTTTAATGTACTTTGGACTACTTTAACACTAAATACTCAATATATATATAAATAATATAGGAAATGTCATAGAAAATCGAAAAAGTTCTATAAAAAGCTTAAAAGCTAGACTACAGCTGCTTTAGTAGTCGAGAAGGTTTGGCTTTATCTTGTGAACGCTCATATGGAGGCATAAGAATTAGTAACAAAAGAGGTTGATCCAACAGCTAAGACAAAAAACTCAAATTTTTGTTTGGATTGAAGCTCTTTATCTTAAAACTCAAAAAAAACCCTTCAATTCAACATTCTACATCCCAATTAAAAAAATAAAAAAAAACATCAAATTGATGAAGTTTTAGAGTGATTTTCTGGACGAAAGCACACTAATAGGAGCCATTGGTAGACATTAGTGGATTGCTTACGGAGGTTCTTAATGGAATATTCTATTGAAAATTATTTCTTATTCATCTAAAATAGTCTTTAATTGAATGAATTAGTGACTTCTTGTGGATGACTTAAGGAATGTTTATAACTACATTTTGGTCCTTTTTGTATTTAGAAATTTATCATAATTAATTTTTTTATATTATATCAAGTAAATATAACTAAAAAACAATGTACTACAATTATTTTTCATATTTCAAATCATATTCAATAGTTACAATGAAGATTATTTAGAAAAGCACTAATTACGGCCAAGTTGACTCGTTTTAGCATGCTTTCACCCTCTTCCTCTTTTATGGTAAGAAGGAGTTACTTTAAAACCTCTTCAAGTAATGTCATCTTTGCGTTCTTTTATTCTAATAAAAAATTGACTAAATATTTGCAATGTGACACCGCTCCCTACTAAGAATACTAATATAGTGGCTAAATAATTAGTTTTTGTATATAAGTATGTTATAAATATTGTCAATATACTTTCTAATGGTTGAAGCTCAAATTTTAAAATGATTAACCAT
Source organism: Pseudoscleropodium purum (assembly GCA_963969395.1). NCBI lineage: Eukaryota > Viridiplantae > Streptophyta > Bryopsida > Hypnales > Brachytheciaceae > Pseudoscleropodium > Pseudoscleropodium purum. The sequence goes on from OZ017797.1 coordinate 22,949,002, forward strand.
GTGCTTCAAACTATGATCATATACAAATCTATAAATTATATATACTATTATTTTTTTTATTTCCATCAGTAGCTTCACTTGATTCACCCATTTACTTCTCAAAAAAGGAATCAACATATTTAACAACTATCAAATGTATTACAACTCATTCTATAGAACTTATTATAATGCATCTCATTACTTGATCTTTACACTACCTTTTTTACGTAGTTCCAATGTGTTGCTTGCGTAGGCTCTATTCAAAAGAGGTGAATAGGATTTGGTTTTTTTCTTGTGCCAAGCAAAAACAACAATGCAGAAAAAATGAAAGTCTATTAATATCCTACTATCCAAATTGAAAACTTTATGGGCCTTTGATTTGTAAGTGAAATTTTTTTTTATTGTCATAAAAAGCATCATCCATATGAGCATAACTTGAGTGCAAAAAGAAGGCTCCATATCCACTTACAAAACTCCTCCTAATTGTTTCAAAAAATAAAATAAAAGTCTCAAACCCTAAAAAAAGATAATTTTAAAAACTTGACTTTAGATTGAAAATGTAAGTAAAAAAAATCACATAAAATTCCCCCCCAACTTTCACTACCGTTTACAAAAAGAATAATGCAAAAAAACAAATACATATATGAAGATAATAACTCTCAAAGTTGAAGCTTTTCCAAACCACAATCGCATTGAGAATGCTTTCACTATGTAAAAATGTATAATTATATGTCAAATCGAAGGGACTTTTTAAAGTACCAAGAAACAGTTGTAATAACATTCCTTTTGATACTCATTTTTTTACTTCTATTAAAAATTTATTTGATCATAATTTTTTATTTTCATATAAAAAAATATTATGAAACTTATTTTATGTGTTAGAAGTTATTAAAATAAAAATGAAGTTTGTTTTATCTTTCTTTTAAATTTTAATTGATTTTAATTCCATATATAAATGTGGATAGAGTTATGAAAAAAAAAAAAATTAACTAATGGATGAAATGTGATTCATGTGGCTTGTTTGGAGAAATCAAATTGCTTAGGTAGAGGAAATGGTAGATGAGGTAGAAGAGTCTTCTTCTTCCTCTTTATAGTTTGCTTAGGAGAGTTGGGAGTTGGGAGAGATATAGCATATTGAGTTTTATAAATTTTGTAATAATGTTCAGAGATTATGTTTTTCTTCTTCTTATAATTTCAAAACCCTATCACTTACTTTATTTAGAGTTTTTATGTGAAATTTATGTTTGAGAGAGTGAAAAAAAAAATTTTGTTATAAAGTTTGAGGACAGAATCTTTAAGAGCAGAATTTTGAGAGACTATAAGTTATGGACAATACTTTTATTTTAATTGAGTTTTGAAGAAATTGTAGATACTTCTGTTAACTTTTCAAAAAGTCATTACACACTTGATTTAGAATTGTAAAGTAAAAGTTATGTACTTAAAAATAAAATAGTGATGAGCTACTTTTGAATTGAAAACAGAGAACTTAGATTGCCTATAAGATATGAATAATACTTTTGTTTTAATTGAAATTTAGAGTATCTATAAATATTTATGTTAGCTTTTCAAAAAGCTATCACACACTTCATTTGGAGTTGTATAGTAAAAGATTTGATATTAAAAGTATGAGGATGTAAAATTGCTGTTGAAATAGAGAGTATCAACTTTAGCATATTATAAAACATGAAAAATATCTTATTTTAAATTGAAATTTGTAGAAATTATAGATATTTGTATAAGCTTTTCAAAAAATTATTATACTTTTAGTTTGAAGTTATATAGTGAGAGATATGGATTTGAAAGTGAAGTAGTGTCAAGTTGCCTTTGATTTGAGAAGAAAAAATTTTGAACGGCTATGGAAGATAAAAAATATCTTCTTTTGACTTCAATTTTGAAGAGGTTGTAGATATCTGTGTTAGCTTTTCAAAAAACTATTACACTCTTCATTTGAAGTTTTAAAGCGATCATGGCACTTACTTGAGTATTGGATACTTCTTTAAAGGATTTTATAAGTTTTATTTTCAATTCATTCAATTTGTTTACAAGTTTTGATAGTATACTTGAATTATATTATCTTTTACAAAGCATATAAGATATTTATATAATTTAGAGTATTATATGAATATTTATATGAGTACTTATATAAGTATTTATACAATTTGAAGAATTCTACGGATATATTTATAGCTTCAAATATTATACAAGTATGTATATCAATACATGTATTGTTCACATGTATTGTACTTATATAAAGACGCCATATTTCACGTATATTGTTTGAATTTTGTTTCTATTTGGTTATAGAACCCTTCATGTCCTGAACCAATTCTAGATGCAGTTAGAAACTCCGCATTTTCCCAAGCCAAATTTTCTCTCTACAACCTTTAGGTGTTCTCTCAAACTCTTTAAGCTTAAATTTCAAAACCTTTTAGTGATTCAATCCTGCTCAATGAAGATAAAAAGGGAATGTTGGGGCCTTTCAAATTTCAAGCTACTACTTGCCAAAAAGAAACAAACAAAAACTACCCATTTGTTGGTAAATGCCAGATGGTGCATGCATGGCTATGTTAAAACTCCACCGTAGAAGAGGGAAGGTTTTGTCAAAACTCCCTAAAATTTGGTAAATGGGACCTACTTCATCTCATTTGCTGTTGTTTAAGGCCCCAACATCGACCCATGTGCATTGGTCTACTATTCCTTATAGTACATTGTTTGTAAAATCCCATTTTCATCATAAATAATAAACCTCCACGAGTGTGTAGGATCTTTGTTTATATACGATAGAAGCTGAAGTTTACTTATAAGTGCATTTTTAAGTAATTTAAAAATGTGTGGCCTTTGTATATATTGTAGTGTAATGTGGTTACAACATGGTGTAGTTGAAGTTGCGTTAGAAAAGTAGCGTAAAGAGGGGATTAGGAAAACATCACCTATAATTGTCATAGTCGAAGCTTCTTTTTCCACTTTAGATTATTTCCAACACTCTGTGTATTCTTCCATCTCTTGTCCTAACCACAAGTATTATTTTATAGCCCCCACCACTATCTTGTTTTCCACAACCAATTTTGATTTCCAATCACTTACTAGATTGTAGCAGTCTTACTTCAAACAAAATACAACAATAGTTAAACATCAAAAAATTCAAGAAATTCAAGAGATGCAAGGAGTGAAAAAAAACTTAATAAAAAATTATAGATCTGGAACATTTTATTTACATGATTATTTATCAAACAAAAATTGTATAGCTAGTTAGAGTTTTTGAGACAATATCATTCACATTCCTCATTTTCAGTAGTATAGACGATGCAACAACTCGAAAAGCATTTGTAGTAGGAATTTCAGTGAAGGAGTATTAATATGGGTCTTTTGGTCAAAGAGCATTAGTGTCGATGCTACTCTCAGTGAAACCTAATTCTTTCCCATATCTCTACTTCCAATATTTCGCAAAGACCTACAAAAATAAAAAATTAATTAGCAAGTTATGTGAGAGATTGAGATAGAATTGGGATTTAGTAGAAATCTTTCTATTGTAATTGCAAGACTTAATTGTAGGCAAGCTTAGAACTTGAGATACTGTTTGTCTTTAGTACAATACAATTTCGTATGAGTGCAGTATGCACACAGAAGTCCCATTCAGTGTGCAAACTTCTCAACCTCATTTGTTTTACTATCACTATTAGATCCACGTCACTGTCAAGAAAGACATACTTACATGATTAGCTCGCATCTTAGCTTCAAACTCTTACGTTCCACTAGTTCCTGCACCACATCCACAAAAGCAGACATTTCATAGACTGTTGATACATTCTCTATATTCCAGCATTGTCTATATCCCTTCCTATATAACTTAAATTTCTTTCCCCCATTCTCTTCACAACCCATAATTGCCATCTAATGCAATTCTTATAGACTCCAGTATTAGAATCTTCATTATCATTCAATTGCACCTCAAGTTCTAGATTCTAGGATTTAGGATATAGGGTTTCCCATTTTTCTACTTTATGGCAGTGGCTCGCTAAATGCAAGTGAGTCTGTCACTTGCAGTTTATTGTTGTGATAGCCCTTTCTACAACAAGAAAAGTTGTGAGTCAAAAAGTTGCGTGTTTAGCCTCTTTGCTATGCGCCTCCATGCCCCCACCATTATTGATTGCTACAACTAGTTTATACATAGAAAATTATTAGCTAGGTTTGCATTTAGCTTTAAGGTAGGAGGTTCTTAATGCACTCATTTAAGAATTGAATTTGGATATTAGAAATTTCTTGAAATATTTTTTAGTAAATTTTTCTTGAAAGACAAATGGAATTGGCATCTAATGCAAGTCGTTACATATTTTATGACACTTACAACAATTAATTATGAATGTTTGAGGTTGAAATGTTGGTGATTGAAATTGCCCATGTTTTGAAATGTATACTATTTGTACATTTTTGGTACTGTTTATTCAAGAATTTTCATTATTTACACTCAATATTAAAGATGACATAAAAACCCAATTCTATATCAAGCATGAAGTTGGTGACTCTTATACAAATCTTCTTTGAAAATATATGAATTCCAAAAAAATTTACTTTTATTTCTTTAAATAAATAAAAAAAAGATTTATATTGGAATATGTTAAGACAAGATGGAGAATCAAAATTACATGTTCAATAGTTGTCAAAATATTTTTTGTTTTTTGATTGATAATGAATTTCCATTTGTGCCAAATGTGAATATAAAAAACAAGTTGAAGCATCATAAATTGATATAAATTGAGATGATGATGATGATCAAAATAATAATAATAGTGGTTGTCATAATAATAATAAATTGTATATATAGATTGTGTAATTATGCTTATTGACCTTGAATGCAAAGGTGAGAAAACTAAGTAGGCACTATTTTCAAATGTCCTCCTAATATTTAGGTGAGGTTGCTTTGGATAATATAAACTTATAAGAAAGAAATTTTGACAATACTCTTCTGCAAGATATAATTGAATACTATTCAAAAAAGTAAGCTTTTAGGATTAATTAAAAGTTATAATAAAAATATATATGTAAAGTTCAGAATTGCTTAAAGTAAAAAAAATAAAAAGTTGGACACTAGTTGCATCCTAGAAATAAACTTAGCAATTGCTAGTAGAAGTTAATAGACTACTCACTTAGTAGGGGGGCCAAATACATGTAAATAATGTGTGTACTTGCATTTAAGGGATGTTTTCATGGCTACCTAGAAATTATATCCTTAAAATGTAGTTATTCTATAATATTTTGAAAATATGCTCTTATATGATGTAATGGAACTTGTATTATTTCTACAACTTTTGAGTGAGCAGATGAAAGTTTCTAAAAATTTGTATGTATAATGTACATTACATTATACCCTAAAGATTCATGACTATGTTTTCACCAAAAACGCTCAAAAACTACCATTTTTAATACAATGACCAATTTTTGGAATTTTTTTTTTGACACAAGTAAACATAGGATCTTGTATTATGCTAAATTAAAAATATGTGATAAAAATTTCAGAAATTTTCACCATGTGGATTGCAAGATATAAGCATTCAAATTCATTAAACTCATTTTTTTGGCCCTGCAAAAATCATGACAATTGCACTTCACAAGCTCACTTTTCTATGAAAAAATGTCCTAAATGGTAGGAATGAACTTTTTTGGAATTTTTTTCCTAAACAAGTTGGCCACATAATTGAAAAATTACAAATCTTTTGGAATTGTACAACATGTAGAAAAAGATAGTAAATAGATAGTAGCAAAGAATGATTCAAAATACTAAATTGTTAAAAATTTAGTTATAGAATTAAAAAATGCTATTCCCAAATGGTTGCAAAGTTGTAATAAACAATGTACATCCTATGATTTTATTTTTTTTCCAAAATACTGAAAATTGAATAAGATAAAGGACGTTAAAGTTTATTTTGGAGTAGAAAATCCGTAAGTGCCCACAAACAAAAACTTCTCATAACTATTGATTCATTGATCTAAATGGAATTATTTAAAGCTTTCTATGTATATATAGATCTAGAAAGTGAATTTCAAATTTTTATTTCTTTAAAAAGTGAATTTTTTTTATCAGTCTAGATTGCCCATTTATGAAAAAAAATAACATATTAGTCCATAACTCTTGACTCATAATTCCAAATGTCATGAAATTTAGTGCATATGAAAGATATTCCTTGCCCCCACCTTTTCTTTTAATTTGGAACGAAAATATGAAAATATCTAGTCACATGTATTTGCCCGAAATTGCTATGTAACCAAAAAATGCATATTGGTCTTATAGGGGTGAAACACCTACTTGCCAATTGGTGGAAGCATTGGCCACTTTGAGATTTTCTTACAACTTTTTGATTGTTTTAACTCCCAACCCCCCAAAATAGGAATTTGCTTCACCATGTCTAATTTTAGGTATTAAGATGTTTTTTTAGTTTTTTTGCAACTATTGGGAAGTTCTTGAACAATTACTAAATAGAAAAGGCAAGTATTTGGAGAGATTTGCCCCACTATGAGTCTATAACTTTGTTGAATTTAATATTTGCTTCAATAGTCTCAGCCATCAAGGTTGGCTAAAAGTATTTCTAAACAAAATTCCAAAATTTTTGAAGACAATATATTTTCAAATAAATAATTAAAAATTATCCTTATTTTTATTACTTGTTGAATTTATTTTATCAACCTTAAGTAAATGTTGGACATGAAATGCCAACCTTAATTGCTAGGTACTCAAATTTACAAAAGTTGCTTTACTATATTTGAAGGACAATTGTACTAAAGAATTGTTGAAAATAAATCTCAACCTCAAATATAGAATGGATCACATCATCATAAACTAATTACATAACAAGACGTAGAAATTCTTGGCAAGAATTACTTAATTAGTTAATTTATATCAAATTTGTCACTCATGTAGTATAGATTATTGAGTCAATTAACTGATTCTTTTGAGCTCATTGTCATTGTGACAAATTGTCACAATGAGCTCAAAATTTGTTTAATTAATTTTACTTCCTTTTGTTTATACACACACACCCCTAATCAATTCGAAAAAAATTTAAATTAAATTTTTTTCAATATCTCCCCCCTCCCCTTCCCCTATTTGTAATTTTGAAAGTCAGGTTACTTGTCAATGAACATAGAATATATGAAGTTTGTGTTTTCTAAGTATGTATTCTTGTACATATATGTAATATGTATATGTTGTACATATATGTATCTATATTTGTATTAAAATATCCTTATCCATATCAAAGTGTCATATCCGTATCTCTCGGGGGATTTTTGGAGATCAACAGTTGGAGGGGGGTGTAATTTTTTTTTAAATCAATGGCTCTTATTTTTTAGTAGGGATGGGGGCTAATTAATTAATGGCCCAACTTCCTATATCTCTTTTTGGCTCATTATCATTGTATAGAATTAATCATGCAAAAAGCAATTAACATATATATTAGTAAAGGTACAAAATTAGTGTCATTTAAAAAAGAAGTGCCACTTCAAAATATTTTTTGTGAAAGTCAATACAATACAAAAATATTTCAATGTACACTAGTCTTAGCAAATTATTTAGTTAAACTTCAATAAAGAAATGTTATATTTACTATTGTAAATGAACATTAATTCATCACACATAATATTAAAAACTAATATTTTTGAGAAATTCATATTCAACATTATGATTTTTTTTATAAACAAATATAAAAAACAAACATTGTTGATAAATTCATATAATTCAACATCATGAATACTTTTGAAATCATTTATTTTACTTTCAAGGTCTTCTTAAATAAGAATCTCCTAATGATTTCAACAACATTTTTCACAAATGTTTTCCAAAGTAGATGTTTTCAAAAATGTTTGACAAATTCTTTTTACTGCAATAAGAAGATAAATCAATGTAGTCAAGGACTCACTTGTCCACACCTATCAAGTGTTGTAGTAAGTAAACCATGATTATTACTATAGTAGCTAGAGAAGACCTTGATAGTGTGAGTTCTTTGATGAACAAGTGAGAATATTTGCATCTTTCCATGTAGGTAAATTTTTGAAGCTTGCTTACAACAGTTTTTTGCAATTCATTCACTTTTTGAAGGATTACCATTTGACTACTAACCATTCATTACGCTTCTTTACCCCCATTGAGTCCAGTTGGTGGACCATGTGTAAACAAAGAAATTGAGGCGATTGGTAGAGGAGAAGAAGAAGATTTGATACAAGTCTCTACACAAGTGTTGGAGACATTAGATAAAGTAGTGTAGTGAAAGGATATTGTGGTACATGTGAATAGTGTAGGGTGTCAAAATGTAGACATTGTGTATTTGTTTTTGAAGTGTCTATAGATGTTGAAGTGGATTTCTTTTTGTTGTGTAAATCATGAATATGAAATGAGAAGGTATTGTATATGCCTTCAATTTCATTTTAATTTTCTAAATAAATCTTCCAATAATTACAATGATTTTTTTTTGTACATGTGATATTGGCATAGACATGATATGATACTAATATAATTGTAGTGCATGGTATTAAAAGACTAAAATATGAAAACAAGAAGAGTAATTAAGATGAGAGAAATGTGCATTTTTTAAATTTATTTTGTATAAAAGTAATCAAAAGTGCATCCCCATACAAAATTTGCATTTACAAATGAAGCGCATGACGATAAAACAATTCATATTGTTTCAAAGAAAAATATAGATAAAGGTCAAATAGTTTGAATTTAAGACAAATGTGTTCTAATCAGTAATATTGTGACAAGTGGGTACAACATATTATTGAAGACAAGGTCAAATGAAAGAGGTCTAAGTATAATTTGTTTTTTTGTGTCTCAAATTACATGCTTTTCATGCCATACAAGGTCTAATGCATGAGAATTTCGTTTTACTTTTTGGGAGCTCTCTCCCTTTCTTCATGTAAAGAAGCAAAATTAATTTTGAATACAATTTTTTTTATTCATACCTTACAATTTATTTATATGTATAGTGTTTTTCAAATTGTACATTTTCAAATGTCAAAATTATTTCTTGACTCACTACAATATTCAACAAAAATTTTAACAATTTAAGAATAGTAACCTTGCTCTAGATTTATTTCAGATGATTTTGGATGAGGTTACCTTAACAACTAGGGTGTGATGTATGGTATCAACTCTTAAATGTGTCTCTAAAAGGTTTTAAGAATAATTCCTATGATAATTGAATAGTAAAATTTTTTATTGGGTCTTGTTAGTAGATGAAAGGAGGTTCTAGATTTCATTAAAATATCATTTTTTTGATTTCATAAGAATAAACTATGAGTTTTCAAAGACCTAAAAATAGATATATTTAAAATTGACCCTAGACTCTCATACACATTTTGGATGGGATTGTAGATGGGATTGTATTGCAATCATGTCACAAATTATTAGGTAATTAAATGTTGTTAAAGTGGGATACCTCCAAATGTGTCACTAATTCTAAACAACAATCTTCACTCTATGTACATCTCTAAAATCAATTATGCACCTGAGTGTGTAGAAGAAACAATTTTAGGACCAAAATGTGTTCCTTCGTAATTTTTGCATAATATATTCAAATGTAGCATTATTTGGTGCTTCAAAACCTCTTTTCACTTGCCAACAAGAAAATATGAAAATTTAATCATTCTAGTAATAGAAACTAGGCACGGTAGCAAAAAGTTTTGGTTTGGGGGGTACCCACCTTAGCTTTAGAGCTGGGGTCAGAGTTGGGCTCACAACACGTATTGAATTTACTTGCAGGGTTGAGTCACTTGTTGAGTGGCCGGCCATGGAAGCCTTTTCATCCCCTCAACTCACGAAATCTACTTATTCATCCAACGACTTGTCTCTGACAACAGACCGTGTGTCGCCATTTCATCCACGACACGTGGCGAAGTTTCCCAGCACGGACGCGCCGTGTCACCATGTACAAGTGTGAAACCGGACTTTCTCAAGCTTGAACGTCTAGAGCTCACACGCTCCCGGCCCTCCCGCCCGCTTCTCACGTTCCCCGCTCTCTGAGCTACTTCCCGCCGAGAGTGTCCACTGTCCCACGAAGCTCTCGCCTTCCTCTCCGTCATTCCCGTCTGCTTGTTCGATCTCTTCCTCGGCCTCAACTGATTCGGAAAATATTCTGTCAAACCTGCACACGTCGCTTCCCTTCAAAGCATTTTCGAAATATTTTGGGGCATTTGGATCCACTTTGGGTTCCACCTTTGGTTTTTGTTTGAGGTTTTTGGTCGGTGATGGACTGTCTTGGTCTTGAAGAGCGAGTTTAGGGTTTCTTGAAGGTGAGACAATGTGCAATGAGGAGGCCAGGTTTGGCCATTTTGTTGGGTGTTGGTGAAGCTCACTTCGTTTCCTAGAATTATTTCATGAGGTAGGTTTCTTCCTTTTTGTAATCGCTTTGGCTGCCATGCTTTTCCATGAGCTGTGTGCAGGTCTTTTCCTTGTTTTTTTTGGGTTCTGTTGATTTGATGTAGTTTCGTCATGCAGGTTCTGGAAGTGGTAAAACGATAAGGAGCGAGCTTAAATCACACATTTGGTGATTTATCTTCGAATATAGTAGGCAGGGACGATTGTTGTCAAGTTCGCGGAATTCACGATGTTGTCTAGATTTGGTTTTGGGAGTGCACAGAAATCTCCACAACCAGAGGAATCGCCTGAACCGGAGTTTGAGAAGCCGATTGTTATTCAAACCAAGCGACCCGAGTATGCTTTCAGTACCACGAGTGTCGCAGGGGGTCCTGCTCGTCCTTTGCGACTGGTGTATAGCGATGAGCGAGGGAAGTTTAAGATGGATCCTGAAGCCGTGGCCGCCTTGCACATGGTGAAAGGCCCTCTCGGTGTAGTAGCTGTTTGCGGTCGGGCGCGGCAGGGAAAGAGTTTCATTTTAAATCAGGTGTGTGAACTTTCCGAGGTTCTTTGAAAGATGATCGCTGTCAGTTTTGATGTACTGGCTGCGGAAATTATTAGGGTTTATTCCTGGTATTGCCAAGATCGTTTCCTTTTCATTGCCAGGATATGAGCGTAGGGATTGAAAATGTATTTGATCTTTCTGTTCAGTCGGTTTTTCATTATCTAGGCTGAACAGCGTTTGTCTTCTTTCTTGTGAGAATTTTGTCTTAACTTCAGGTCTCTTTTTCATCTCATTTAGAACTGTGGGAGCCCGTCATTTTAGACATTTAGGTGCCCAACTAAAAATAGAAATTCAACTTTGAAGTACAATGTTCGATTATTGTAACTTTCAAAACAGTTTTCCATCCGTCAGAAATGTGGGGTATTATATCTTGTGTCTGTCAGTACATCATGATGCCTCACTGTAAGCTTCCTACATGATTTATTTTAACTTCTGTTGATATGGAAGCAGCCACTTTCGGCCATTTGGACTATTACGAGTTACTCTTTTGTTCTGATCGTATTATTTTCAACTTGATGTATAGTTTTAGGGTTTTTTGAGATTGTGGCAGGCTTATAGATGGAGCTGTAGGTACAGACATGCTGATGTTGTTTAATTCTGTACAGCTGCTTGGACGGAGTAGTGGTTTTACTGTTGCGCCCACACACAGACCTTGTACAAAAGGATTGTGGATGTGGAGTTCTCCGCTGAAAAGGACAGCTCCTGATGGCAGTGAATACAGCTTGTTACTTCTGGACAGCGAAGGGATAGATGCCTATGATCAAACTGTAAGTTTTTTTTATGACAGTGTTGATAACAATTTCGTGCTCAGCGGAATTTGGGCTCTTGCTTTTGAAGAATGCTTGTGCTCGGTCCTTGTATTCCGTTCTGATTTTGAGTTTTACTTACTGTTGAATGTCTGGACTTTGGACAGGGGACATACAGCACACAGATTTTCTCCTTGGCTGTCTTACTGTCAAGTATGTTTGTTTACAACCAGGTTAGACCTCCATTTCATCATGATACTCAGTGTTCTCCCGTACCCATTCCTGATCATTTATGCCTGTGCAAGTGACGTGAAATGGAGGTATTGGAGTATTAAATGAGGCACCTTACATGAAGGTCGAAAGGTAGATTTGGAGTCTATGTTTTATTCCGCTGAGTGGTAATCGGGATGGATTACATTTGGCATCCAACAGATGGGTGGCATTGATGAGGCAGCATTGGACAAATTATCTCTCGTAACAGAGATGACGAAACACATACAAGTCCGGGCATCATCATCATCTCCCCAAGGAGCTTCAGCGTCTGAGATTGGACAATTCTCTCCTCTTTTCCTATGGTTGCTCCGGGTGAGTTTCTTTCACTGTTGCGTTTAACAGCCTCTGCTCTTATTTGCTATCGACGTTTATTTAGGGCAGTGGCACTGAGTGCATTGGCGAACACGAAGTTGCGTTTCCTGTTTGGCTTTTCCACGGTTGTACCTGGCTCAAGTTTTCCCTATTTGGGATCTACTTCTCTCTCTCTACTTTCCTAGTTATCAAAGCCGTGAACGGTATACTGTGCAGGATTTTTACTTGGACTTGACTGAAGATGGTCGGCGTATCACTCCAAGAGAGTATTTAGAATCAGCTTTGCAGCCCATTTCCGGCACGGGTAAAGCTATTGCTTCAAAGAACGAGGTCAGTCTATCATATGTTTTGCAGTATATTGAGCTTAGCAAGGCTGCTTACTATGGTAGTTTATATGATGCATGGAAACGCAGTTGGGTCGAGTTTATTCACATCAAACTTAGTCGGTTGCTTGTTGATATCCCCAGATACGAAACTCAGTTCGAGCTCTGTTTCCTGAGCGTGATTGTTTCACACTTGTTCGACCGCTTAACGAGGAGAAAGAGCTGCAGAAACTTGACCAAATAAGCGTAAGTCTGGGCATGCTTTACAATATTCAATTTGTATATTTATCCCTGAATCTCCATTTATTGCTGTTCATGTATGTTCCGAATCCTATGTTGTAGTGCGATCGCTCTAAATTTTAGAATTGCTAATTTTACAGATGGAGAAAATGCGTCCCGAGTTTAGGGCAGGACTCGACGCTTTGACGAAGTATATTTTCGAAAGGACGCGACCTAAACAACTCGGCTCTCTTGTTATGAATGGCCCCATGTTTGCTGGATTGACCCAATCCTTTTTAGATGCTATCAATGCCGGTGCTGTTCCCACTATTGCAACGTCATGGCAGGTTAATCTTTACGAACTGGGAAAGCCTCTGGTGTTCAGTTTCTTTTATGATGCACTCGGGTGTGGCCAGGATCAGAAAGAGTTGCGTGAATCTCGGATCGATTTGTTTGATTCTTTCTTCCGAGTATTGACTGACAAGTGTTTGAGCAGAGTGTGGAAGAGAGTGAGTGCCGACGCGCTCATGACCTTGCAATTCAAAAGTATACCCAAGTCTTCAATAAGGATGCTGTTCTTGATGCGGTGAGATATCAGTCTCTTGCCCAAATGAGATGGAGTTATTTATTGCACTCATCAATAAAACTTTTGGTAATTTCACGCTGGACACGTGGAACGGAGAACTTGGTGAGGATAGACTTGTTACTAGGCAATTCAGTACTAAATGCTGACTAGCCTGTGAATACTATTATCACCTGGGTGCAGGCCGCAATGCAAGAAGCGCAAGAGGAAGCTGTGCAAGCAGCAATTTCTGTTTTCAGCTCGGAGGCTGTCGGAAATGGTCCTGTTCGTAGAAATTACGAGAAGCAACTGCATGCTACTCTGAAACGGCACTTTGATGTATGAAATGATTCTTTGAGCTTCTGTATTTGCATTCGTACTTTGACGATTCAAAGACTATTCAGAAGTTTTTCTGTGGTAGTATAAGTTTGATTATTATGTATAGTGATCCTTCTTCTGATTCTGCGACATGTTTGCAGGAGTTCAAGCGGAAGTCATCTATGGAAGCCGAATTGAGATGTTTAAGAGCTGTGGGCACAATGGAAGAGAGATTGAGAAATGCTTGCAATGCCCCCGAGGCAACCTTTAGTTCCGTTATCAAGGTGTGTTGCGGATTGTTCTTTCAGTTTGGGGATATATACAATTTTGTTTACACTGCGGGCTCAATGGTCCAAAGCAGCGTTTCATCACCTGTTTCAAGGGGTCATGACGTAAGCTTCTCTTTTTCAGGTTCTGGACGGGATGGTGACCGAGTATGAATCCCAAGCATCTGGTGCTTTCAAGCATCAGAAGCTCGTTCAATTTCTGCTGAAGAGGTGTGCTGTAATTTACCTAGAATCAAAAAGTTTCTATACTTACCGAAAACGTGCTACATGGTGGCTCTAGTGGGTAGAATTTGTTCTCCATTCTTTTCCACATCTGTCGGTCATCTCCTTCTCCCTAGATTTTGAAAGTAATATGTTTTCACTATCTGCTATCATATTAAAGCGTTTTTTGGTCTTTGAGTTGGTATGTGACGACTGCTGTGTGGAACTGCAGTTTGGCTGGCCCCATACAAGATCTCGTTAAACGAGCTAGTGATAATGCAGCAGCTGAGCATTCGAGCCTTGTATTGAAAGGGCGTTCAATGGGAGAACGGTTAGCATTCTCAGCCAAGCAGACTGAGGCTGCCCAACGCGATGCCCAAGACTGGAAGAAGCGTTATGAAAATATCATGAATGACTACAATAGAGCATCCGAGAATGCAGCTGCTCAATATGCTAACTTACAGAAGAAAAATGTTTCTTTAGAAGAGAGGAATTCTGCTCTTTCAACGCAAGCTGAAAGTGCTAAGAAGGAGGCTGTTGACTTGAAGAGCAAGTATGAGCAGGACCTTTCATCCCAGCGAGCTCAGATCGAGCGACAGAACGCAGAGGTTGCATCTCTTCAGGTATTAATATTGACCTTAACCTTGCCGCTATAATTTAGTATGTTTTGGCATGTGGATTGACCGGTCGTTTTCATTATCTATGCTTGCAGAATCGGTGCAGTACGGCGGAAGCAAGGTTGGCGGCAGTGAAAGAGCAATCCGAGTCGGCTAAAGCAGAGGCTGCAGAATGGCAGAGAAAGTACGAGGCGATTACTACTGAAACCAAGATTACTGTTGGGAAGGCAAATTCGCAAAAGGAGCGAGCACTGGCGCAGGCTCGGGCTCGTGAGGATTCCATCCGAGCTGATTATGGTCAGAAAATATCTGAAAAGGTGCAATTCTCAGCTTATCGCACCCTTCTCGTTGACGTATTGTAAATTGAAATGCATCCAATGAAATGGCATTGTTATTATTGATATTCTTGAAGTACGCTAAGATATTGTGTCGGACAATCTAATTACCAGATTTTACTCCTGTTCAGGAAATGTGTATCTGCAGAGAAATTAGTTATGAGAGTTAATAATGTCATCCGATTTAGAATTCTGCTGTGTGGTCCATCAGGAAAGTATTTAGAGAGACATGAGACTAGCGAATCAGGAAGAGATGGTTACAGTATGATGAGTTGTGTTTATTCTCCTGCACTATGTGTGTATGTAAAACTTTTGAGCGTTCTGTGTCTTTGGATACCATAAGCTTTTCTGTTTTGGGACATGATCCTTTCTGGATTTTTCTATTGATTTTAGGGTGTGAATTCGTGTTGCAGGAGAAAGAGACAAAAGAGTTGCAGGCGAAGTTAGAGCAAGGGGAGCGCCGCATTGTTGGCCTGACAACTCGCCTTAATGTAACGTACAATCATCTTCTGTATTGCTGAGTAGTTCAAGAATAAAAGGTCCTAACATTTGTGGCTATGTTAATGGTGTTATTTGATCAACGCCTTTTCCTTTGTGACGAACTTTTGATTCCAAATCCGGTTACCTATTTTGCAGGAGCTTGAATCCATAACATCAGATCAGTCTGAGGAGGCGGTGAGCCTGCGGTCAGAGCTGAAACATATACAGCAAGAATTAGAGGGCACAAAGTCACTGTCTATCACCCTGAGGAGAGACCTAGAGAAGGCTGAAGTAGACAAATCACTCGCAGAACGACACATGGTCGAATCCATCGCGAGGATGGAAGAGGCAGATCACAAGAGGAAAATGGCAGAACGGGATTATAAGCGTGCAATCGAAGCTGCAGAGAAGTCTCGTACTGAAGCAACTGCTGAGGAGAGAGAAAAGTTGGAGACTCAGAAATTGGCAGCAGAGAGATTAACAGCAATGGAACGAACTCTTAGGCGTTGTGAATTGTTGGAACAGGAAAGAAACGAGTTGATCCAGGTTAGTGTCTCTTCTTAGCTGTTCGACACTAAAATTGTTGTCACCTTAAAGCCCCCTCCCGCACCAACTTAATAGCGCCAATTAACTAATTGGAACTTGGACCTGCATGCCTGCACTGCCCAAGTTGTGTAAGCAAATTGGTGCTAACTCCCGCTAAATCGCAATGAGTTTACCTTAATTACCAACAGTTAACTCCTCAATTTTGCACAAGTAATCATGTAAAGTAACTGCACTTTTAGTGGGTTGAAGTACTGAATCCACCTGCATCAAGTAGCAGGAGTTAGAAAATTGGAAGCCTAACCTCCAATTGTGCGGAAATGCACTGTTAGTTAACTTTCACCTAGCTAATGAACTTCAACGCTCCAGTTAGCAAATTGGCACTACTTGGTGGGTGTGGGCAGGGTCCATGTATTTCCCTGAACAAGAATGCATTATCTACGTCTTTCAGAACAGGTATTGTGCATGTAATCGCTCTTGATCTAGTCGTGTAGGGGCACGTCCACCTGTAGTCTCTGTTTGACTTCTCTGACGATTTAGGTTTGTGCAATGTGTACTGCATTGGAACATTTCAGAGTCTGGAACAGGCTAGGGACTTGCAACGAGAGGCATTCTCAAGGGTCACTTTGTTGGAGAGTCGTCATGACGAAAGGGAGAAGGAAATGGAAGCGTTGCTAGGGTCTTCCCAAGATCAGCGTGCGAAGACAGTGGAGGCATTTGAGAAGTTGTTGGCCAGTGAGAGAGCTGCGAAGGCTGAGGCAAGCCGAAGAGCCGAGTCTCTTTCATTGCAAATTCAACACATGCAGGGACAGATAGATAACCTCCAGGCACAGCTCACAGCAGTTCGCAACCACGAAACAGCTCTGGAGACCCGAGTCCGAGGTTTTACCGACACTCCACCTGGCAGGTCACCTATGGGCCCCACTCGTAACAAAAGAGCTTTCCAAGATGAAGGTCTGACTTTACTATATACTTTCTTTAAGCTCTTGAGCTGCAAATGGTTTGGCTTGATTGAGCAGCTTCCATGCGCAGGACTCGTTGGTTAAGATGAGTTTGCTGCTCATGAGTTTGTGCACGTATCTACTCGTCCAGTTCTAGTATTTACCCCGCATTAACACAGTTTATTTATTAAAGATAGACTGTTTCAAGTACTTTTAGATAGAGAATCGGATCCACGATTCATGAGGTCTACTCCCTACTGTCAGACTGATCATACTGAGACGGTGAGACTTCCCTTTGAATCATGCAGAGGCTTCTCTGTGATCACTCTGACCGTAGGGACATCTTCCCATGAATCTTGAAGCAGATTCTTGTTTATTGTTTTGTGTGCCATGAATGTGTTTACTAACTGATAATGTTGTGTAATATAAAAAACAGGATTTGACATTTCGGTACAGGATATGGATATTGAGACCGCCGCATACAAGAAGAACAAGATGGATCCTTTTGACAATGGTAGTAACCAGTACGAAGCTGAGGAAGGAGGGGGCAGCGGAGCTACGTCAAGTGATGTATTGGAGACCACA
The DNA here is from genome assembly GCA_963969395.1 of Pseudoscleropodium purum. Lineage (NCBI taxonomy): Eukaryota > Viridiplantae > Streptophyta > Bryopsida > Hypnales > Brachytheciaceae > Pseudoscleropodium > Pseudoscleropodium purum. The sequence goes on from OZ017797.1 coordinate 22,966,633, forward strand.
AATTATAGGAAGTTGACTATTGCGAAGTTAAAGCAGAAGTTGACAGAGGCTGGGTTTGGGGCAGAAGTGTTGGCATCACGGAATCCATCCAAGAAAGATCTTCTTGACATGTACGAGAGACTGATGCTCAACAAACCTGCTGCACATTAGCAGAATATCTTGCACCCTGTGACAGTGCTTGCAGGATGCCGAGACTTGTAACACTTTGTTTCCATTTTGTACACGTCGGTTGTTAGACTTGATAGTATGTATTCCTTGTAGAGCAGACGCTTGTTGGACACCACCGCTGGAGTTGTTTAGGAGCAATTTTAGATGCACTCCCAGGACTGCATGTTTCAAATGGCTCGACCAGAATCGAGTGTACTTCGTAGAAAGGTAACTGCACCTAAATGTGTCTGGATAAGCAACTGAGCATTGTTCTTATTATGAAATTGCCTAATTTTTGGTTGGACGTTGGTAGTGAAAAGAGTTTCTCTTATGCATTTTTTGTATACTGGATGAATAAACTAAGGATTTTTAGTGTGTAGGAATATGTGTACCTTAGGCTCTCATTAACCTTAGTTGTACATTTTAGGCAAGAATCTAAGGATAACACTCAAGTGGATAACCAGAAAGGGGTTACACTCAAGTGTAGTTACTTCTTTTTAACCCTATAAGGATGGGCTGATCTTCACTGAAATCATCATTTTTTAATACTGTGGGAATCAATCACTGACAAAAATAAAAAAGTAATCATTGGAAGTCAAACTATTATAGAAGAAGTTTCCTTTTCACAACAAAACATGAAGGATGAATAGTTGTACTTTTGTCTTGTACAGAGGAATTCTCCATCATCCATTAGACACTTGGTGTTTGTGGTGGCCTTATAGGGTTAAAGAAGCTATGTGCATCATGGTCCTTGTTCATAGTTTAATTTCTATTTGAATGTTGTCTAATGGTTATTGTGATCATATTATTGGAAGGATTTTATTACCTTAAACCATTAAAGATGTTTAGGATTAAAAGTGTGATGAATGGCTTTTAGAAAAATTCAAGGATTGAAGAGTGCAACTATTCATTGAGGAATTTACAAAAATTTAGGTTGATTACCTTGTCAAAAATGCTACCATGGCAACACGAGGCATTTTTTGAGTGGATAGTGAGGAGAGGTATCCACTATCCACCCAAAAGTGACTCTATTTTTTTTCTCATTTTTGGGTTTTAAAGATTTTAAAATTTTTATTTGCAACCCCTCTCTCTCCTCCTTGATTTTTAGAAACCAACATAGTGACAATCAATATAGGGTAACTCCTTTTGTATCTGTATCCAATATTGTATTCATACCCATATTTTATATTCATCCCATATATATAACGATACTATATCCACTTAAAAGTGATTCCATTTAGGGGTTCATTTTTGGATTTTAAAGATTTTTAAATTTTCATTTGCAAACCCCCCTCTTCCTCCCTCTTGTAATTTTTTGAAACTAGCATAGTAACAATCAATATAGGATAATTCCTCCCGTATCTATATCCAATATTATATTTATATTCGTTACCCATATTTTGTATTCATCCCATACATATATGTTGTATTGTGTCCACCTAAAAATGACTCCATTTTTGGGTTTATTTTTGGATTTTTAAGATTTTAAAATTTTCAATTGCAAATCCCCCTTTGCCTCCTCCCTCTTGTAATTTTTAGAAACCAACATAGTAACAATTAATATAAGATACTTCTTCCCATATCCATATTAGATATTGTATTCATATTGGGTATTCATATTCATTATTCTTCCTATATCCTTATCCAATACTAAATTCATATTTGGTATTCGATATTATATTTGTATTCAATATCCATATTTAGTATTCATCCGTATTCGTATCTGATACTGTATTTGTATCCAATATTTGTATTCAATATTCATCCCATATCTATATCCAATATTGTGTATGTATCAAATATTCTTTTCGTATTTCATATTTGGACAACTCAAATTAAATCTCACAAAATCAATAACTTGTGATTTTTTGAGAAATCAACAACAATTTTGAGGGTAAACATTTTTTCTTAAAAAAATCAACGACCTGTAAATTCTTTGAGAGAGGGGAAAGCAACTAATGCAAACCAGGTGGGGAGCCATCTTTTGAGAAGACAATCTTTCAAATGCTACTTACAAGGAAATGTACTTATCAATGGATGTAATTAATTTACAATTAACTTTAAAAGGATCTTGAAGGGTCTGGTTTCATGTTTTTATTAATAATTATTTATTAGTGCAATTATAGGAGCTCTCCGTTGTATAAATATGGTGTAAAAGATATAATCAACTTTTTAGATCACATCTAATCAAATTTTTTAATAATACTAGTTTCAATATTGGTTAACAAAATATTCTTCTTTATAGAAATATAGAAGTGCATATATAAATTTGAAGTATATGAAGTAGAAGTGCTATGAGATGTTTTATTTTTGGAACCCATCCAATGATACATTTTGCAATGCAAAGTATATGATTGGATTATTGGAATGTGTATTTAACTTCAATGTATGAACAAAACATTTTTTCATGAAAACAAATCTGGATATGAAATAAGATTTTTTAAGCTTTCCAACTGCATATTGCAACCATACATGCAATGTTTTAAAATATTCTATTGAATTTCAAAGGTAGAAAAAAAAATCTATATACAATTTAGGAGGGAGTTTTAGAGAAGATATGAAAAAAGGCTTTGGGACTTTAGGAGTTAAAGCTAACACAAATGTATACAACCATTTAGGCCATGGTGGATTTGTATTGGAGTCAATTACTTTACCTATTTTCAATTTATGAATGCTTTAAATAGGCAAAGACATGGTGGCCCTTGAATGAAACCAAATGTTCATTACAAAAAAGATTTAAATTGTTCATATATGAACTTAATCTAAAGTGAATGCATCTTGCTTGAACTCCTCTTCTTTGAAGTTGATGAGCCCTTCAACAACTTTCTAATGATGTATGATTTTCATCCAAACAACATGAATTTTAAAAGCTTATGAAAGCATTCTTTCAAAAGCTCCTCACTTTCTTCAATGCTTTGTAATGAATGCAATCCAAATTGCAATGGTCAAATGTACCATTTATAAAAGTTTTATTATCATATATTGAAAATGAGTTTATGACCTATTTTAAAATTTCCATTAAATTTCACTATAAAACCATGTTGTGAAATCCAATATTTTTCTAGAATTTTACAACCTCTTCACTTATTTTTATGTTTTTTATGTGGTGAAATGCAAATTTACCAAACCAATAATATCACAATGAATGTTGTCTATTTTACAACATGCATAATTATCCAACAAACTAAGTAAATGAAGATTTGGTTTCAATTGACAAATATTCAAAATTCAAAGTCATCAGGTATCCAAGTTAATTGATTTTTATAAGTGACTTCATATTTTATATTCAATTAAATTTATTAACATATTAGTGATGTATAATATTGTAGACCCAATGATTTTGATATAACTTCAATCATAATTTACAACATTGTTTTAAAACTTAGTATTCTTCGAACTAAACTTCATGACCAATCTTCTCATTTTTTTAGAAATTTGGTGTATCTTTCTATTTTTAAGGAATTAATTTTGAATCAAATTACTGTGATTTTTAAGTATTTTGAATGTACACAAATTTATATAAATTATCATGTAAATTGATCATGAATTTTATTATGAAAAAAGGTTAAAATAAGTGACAATCTTTTTATAATTTAAATTTAATATGAAATATATAAATAAAATCCAATACATTATATATTTTGGATTTTAACATGACAAGATTACAATTGCAATAATTCATTAAATTTTACATTATATGATTTAAAAATAAATAAAAAAGAGTTGATGTTGAACTTATGAAAATTTACTTTCTTAGTTTAAATCAAATATCTAAGGCAAATGTTTTGCTTGTTACAATCAAACTTGACCAAGCAGCATCCAATTTTAGATTGTTAAGACCCTTTAGATTTAAGGATCAAAATAAGGTCTCTTTCATACAATTGCCATGAATGCTTTAAACTTGTTTGACCTGTATTGCAACACATCTGAGAAACTTACAGCTTCACACATCATATTTATCCTAAATAGTAAAAACTTAGTATTTTGTAATGCTAACATGACTTTGCAAATTCGTAGTAATAATGTTTATAAGATGCAATTCTAATATGCACATTAGTCACGTCAATTCTTTCATAAAACGAATTTTGAAAATTTGAATTTCTTCTCAATTTATCTAAAATATATCAAAATGCCAAATTGGATATCAAATTCATCAAATTCATACAAATCTTAACCCTTAAATGCTTAAATTGTATTTTTTTTGGCAATATAGTAATTTGGGGTAGCTCACTACAAATAGAATTTTCTTTATTTTTCTTTGAAATTTTGACACATGTGCCGATGGAGTGGCTTTAGGCCCAATGATTTTCATAACTTTTGACTACATGGTTAAAAAGTCATTGCATGATATGCACTTTTCATTACTTAGCGAGCAACCTAGATAAGAAAAAAATTCTTTAAAATCACTTTTTTGATAAATTAAAATTTGAAATTGGTTCTTTAGATTTATATACATTTAGAAAGCTTTAAATCATTCCATTTTGATCAATGAATCACGGTTATGAGGAATTTTAGTTTGTGGGAGTTTGTGGGTCATTATTGAATTTCTATTCTAAGACAAACTTCAAAGTCCTTTATTGAATTCAATTTTCAATATTTCTGATAAAAAATAAATAAAAACATTAAGTATAGATTGTTTGTTACAACATTACAACCATTGGGATTGACATTTTTCAATACCATAAATAAATTGTTAACAATTGAGCATTTTAAATCATTCCTTACTTCTTTCTACTTACTATTTTTTCCCTATATATTGTACAATTCCACCAAATGATCTGAAATTTTTCAAGCATGTAACCAACTTGACTTCAAAAATGAATTCAAAGAGTAACCACCATTTTGGATCATTTTTTCATACAAACGAAACCTTGTGAAGTACAGATGCCCTATTTATTGCATGATCAAAAAAAGTATTTTTGTCACTTCAAATGTTAATATCTTACAATCTACATTGTAGAAATTCCTGAAATTTTTTGCACATATTTTCAAACCAACAGATTACAATATCCTACAGATTTATGAGACAAAAAATATTTAAGAAAAAAATTGGTACTTGTACTAGAAATGGTGGTTTGGGAGCAGTTTTGGTGAAAACATAGTCAAAATCATTTAGGGGTTAACTTCATTTAATTTTATAGCTCTGATGTTAAACTCAAAACTATGCAGTAAAAACGATTGTGGTGCAGAGCAGTACCAGTAATTCTACCCCCACTTGCCATGTCTGTTGTGAGGTACAGGTGGAGTGGCTCGTGACTGATATTTTAGTCACACAATAAAAAGTTGTATTGATTAGACAAACGGTATGATAGTAATGCACTCCAGCAACCAGTTACCGTGTCTAGGACTCAACTGACCCAATTGAAGCAGCAGCCAATCATTAATATAAACACAATTAAGATACATTCAATACAAACACTGAGTACCACACTTCCAATATTTCAACAGCATGTTCCTGAACGTCCTATGTATGTTACCTCCAGAGCCAGCGCATCAACAACAGGATTAAACTACTTTAGATAACGAAGAATATCTCCAACTTATCACCGCTTCGTAAGACGTGATACGTATAAGTTGAAAACCTGTCTCCTACTGAGGAATCAATATCAATGTTAATAAGAATGAGTAAGAAGAAATTACTTAAATCCAACGCAATATTATAACCGATAATCACAAGCAAATTGGGTATAAATCTTTCGACCTTTCGAGCAAGATGCAGAACAGGACTGTACGCCGATAATTTCCAAACACATTACTGCCAGCTCATACATGTAAACTGCATTTTGAGTGAATTTCAACATATGTTTACAGGTCAACTCATGCTCACTAACCAATAAGTTGGCTTCATAAAAAAAAAATGTACTAGGATAATCACCGAAGTAGACACACAGGAATCAGGAAATCGAAAAAGATTCTAAAGCTGTCAAACGTTATCATCCTTAATCTGATATCAATAGGTCATAACATTCCTTGTAAGCTGCTTCAACACACCTGCAGGAAAAATCTATACTCTTTCGCATAGCATATTAAGCTCGAGCTCGAAAGTCCTCAATTTCTTACTCGACTCAGCCAGGCACTCTACAGTGACTGTCGAGCTTCGGGGGAACAATAAGGAGGGTGTGGCCTCCCCGTTTCTCTAGGATGTTAAGAAGCTGGTTTAAAAAAAATGCGAGGATCAATAAATCCTCAAGGGTTTAGATGCGAGCTGGATATCCCGAGGTACAATATTTTACAGCGGAGATCCCCCTAAGGAATGGTTAGATCCAACTTATCGAAGATCAACAAGGAATTGATAGAACATGAAGAACCAGCCCCTACCAAGTACTACAGATCGGAGTTGCAATTTCTATAGAAAAACCAGAGTCGAACCTGTTGCAAAAGCTGGAAGAAATCAATCGGCGAGGAGGAAATCAAATGGAAGGACAGTGCGGAGAGGTCCTCTATCCCCTGCTCTTGAGCTCTGCCAACCTGCGGCTCAAATCATCTTCGGCGTTGGCAGGTGTCGACTCCTTGACAGGCATAGCCGTGGCACCTGCTTGCGGGAGATTGACAGAAACCTCCAGACCATAATCATCCGCGACTTGGTGCAGAAGCGAGTTCACCTCATCCTCCGGAGTCGACAAACTAGTGCTACCAGCCATAGCCGTTTCAATAAATTCAGATTGAACTTCCATGTTCACGAAAGTCTTCTCGAACTGATCCATGGTTTGCGAAATCTTCTCCATGTTACCGACAGCGAGAGCACTGTCGAGCGACTTCACGATTCCCGCCATGGACTTGGAGATCGTCTGCATCTTGCTCTGCGTGCCCAGCCGGGCCACGACTGCATCGAGACGGGAGGACAATCGGAGGTAATTGAGCTGCTCGTTGTGCTTCCGGATAGCGTTTTGGGCGTAAATCCGAGCGCCGTCCATATTGCCCTTCTCGATCGCTTTCTTCACTTTCAGCTTCTCGCTCTTCTCCTCCTTCTCGCATTTCTTCGCCGAGCGGACAAGCGTCTTGGACGTGAACTTCAATTGGAAGATTTGGTCCAGTAGCTTGTCCTGCCCTCTCCCGCCCCACATGGCTACTCGATCCCAACCCCAATTCCCACTCAAGAATTACAAAAAGGACGATCCTAGACTTCAAATTCTCGGCCGATCGCAGGAAAACCAGAACGTGAATCAAAACCCTGAACCGAAACCCTGAATCAAGGAAGAGAATTCCGTTGCAAACAAGCTCTGCTATGACCTGCACACGGATCCCTAGGGTTTGGCTCCTTGGCTGTCAAGACGAAGAAGACGGAGAAGAATCCACGAAAGAGCTTCCGTAACTCAAATGTCCTGCAGTTCGCATATTCAGCAAATCTGACACGGCAACTCAGACTCATCCTCAAAGAGACCGTTGAAATGGCAGGACGTTAAATCCTCCATTCAAAGTGGGCCCAGCAAGGTAATTTTTGGGTTCTCCGGGGTAAAAGTAAAAAGAAGTCCCCTATTTTGAGCCGGTCTACAATATGTTCTAATCCTCTACTACTATAGCTAATTTGGGGATCTTTGATTGCAAATATGAATTCAAGAATTGCAAAAAAAAATTTATGTGAAAAAAAAAAATTCATTTTTTATAGGGTAAATCAAGGTTACTAGGCCCACTTCAAATGGAGGATTTAATGTCCTACCTTGAAAAGCATTTAACCTCTAAAGGATCGGCCTACATTTTCTAAGTGTATAAATTTTTTGGGTGGTTCATTGTGACTAGAAATTTGCATATTTTCGGCTGAAATTTTCATAGATGGTGTAGACAAGGAATATCTTTCATATGCAACAAATTTCATGACATTTGGAAATAGGAGCCAAAAGTTATAGCCTCATATGTTACTTTTTTTGTAACTATGCAGTTTGGGCAGATTAGAAAAAAACACTTTTTTCAAAAACCAAAATTTGAAATAGGTTTTCTAGATTTATATAAGCAAGGGTAGCTTTGAATCATTCCATTTTGATCAACAAGTCAGAAGTTATAAGGATTTTTAGTTTGCAAGCAGTTATGGATTCCCTACTCTGAAATAAACTTTGAAATCCTTTATCTTATCCAATTTTCAATATTTTTGAAAGAAAATAAAATCCTAGGATGTAAATTGCTTATAACAACATTTCAACCATTGGAATTGTCATTTTTCAATTCTATATTTTAATTCTTAATAATTTAGTATTTTGAATCATTGTCTACTAATACCTACTTACTATTTTTTTTCCTATATGTTGTACAATTCCAAATGATCTGAAATTTTTCAAGCATGTGAAAAACTTGTGTATGAAAAGGAATCCAAAGAAGCACCATCATTTTGGTCATTTCTTCATAGAAAAAAGAGCTTATGAAGTGCAATTGCCCAACTTTTCACTTGGCAAAAAAAATGATTCTAGTGAATTTGAATGCTTATATCTTGCAATCGTCATCATATAGTGTAGCTCTATCTAAAATCTAAATTTAGAAAAGTAAGTAATCAATCAATCACAGGTAAGTATGGGGATGGTTTAATGACACTTTTGAAAGAGACTTTAATAGAAGACTATTATGCAAGAAGAGATGTAGGGATAGTTTGGGAAGTTTTCACCTTATTTGGGCCAATACAAAAAGTCATCTTCACTAAAGCTATATATAACCACAAACCATGATGAAACATCTTAATTTTAGATGAAATATTTTATTCATTCCTAAGTGTATACATTCATGAAAAAGTGATTTTATCTCAAGATTCTATAACAATTTAATAGTTTCACTCATCAATTTCAGAGAAATGAAAGTCAAATATTATCCTACTTTTTTTACTCATTTTTGCATAATTTTTTTTAAGTTCAAAATCGAAACAACAATGTGAATGATCCATAATGATCTTATTCGTGAAATAGAACTAATGATGTCCAATTTCTATTGTATTTTGGTATTAAAAGCTATTCACCTTGACTATATTAATCTATAATATTTATTATTAATATAACATTACTAATTTATAATATTTACTAATAACATAACATTATTAACCCCTAAAAGATCTATTAGGTAGAAAAATGTAGATCTCGAGCTTTAGAGATAAAACAAATTATGATTTTACAAGACTTTAAATATAAGCTTTTACTTTAACCCCTAAAGGACCAAACTGCGTTTTTTGGCAACATAGAAATTTTAGGTAGGTGCGTGTAACTAGAGATTTCCATTTTGGGGACCAAAATTTTAATAGAAGGTGTGGATGAGGAATATCTTTTATGCGCACTAAATTTCAAGACATTTAAGAATATGAGTCAAAAGTTATAGTCTAATATATAGTTTCTTTCTCAACTCGGGCAGTTCGAGTACATCTGAAAAAATCATTTTTTTCAAAAATCCAAATTTGAAATAATTTTTTTAAATTTATATATACAATAAAAGCTTTGAATCATTCTACTTTGATCAATGAGTCAAAAGTTACAAGATACTTTAGTTTGCAGGTAGTTATGGATTCTCTACCCCAAAATAAACTTAGAAGTCCTTTATTGAACTCAATTTTCAATATTTTTGGAAAAAGAATAAAAACATTAGGTGAAGATTGTTTATTACAACATTACAATCATTGGGATTGGCATTTTTCAATTCCATACATAAATTGTTAGTAATTTAGTTTTTTGAAGCATTCTCTACATATTTCTACTTACTATTTTTTTCCTATATGTTGTACGATTTCAAATGACCTAAAAATTTTCAAGCATGTAGCCAACATGCCTTTAAGAATGAATCCAAAGAGTTTCAACCATTTTGAACATTTTTTCATACAAATGTGACCTTGTGAAGTTCAGCTGCCCAGTTTTTTGTAGGGACAAAAAAATGATTTTTGTCACTTCAAGTACTAATATCTTGCAATCTACATGGCGGAAATTTCTGAAATTTTTACCACATCTTTTCAAACCAGTGTACTACAAGATCCTAAGGTTACATGTGTCCAAAGATTTGTTTTTTTCTAAATTTTGAAACTTGTATAAGAAATTGCAGTTTTGGAGAGTTTTTGGTGAAAACACAATCAAGGAACTTTAGGGGTTAATTTGCAAGTTTCTATTTTCTTCCCATGTCTCTATAAATTGATTTTAAATCATACATAAAAATTTTGAAATATCAAGTGACTAAACTACTCCTATCATTGAAGAATGATCAAAAAAATTTCAACATGCTTGGATATATTTGCATAGCCCTACAATAAGCTTTTGAAAGTAACAAGTGGGGTGGCCTAGCTTCATTCTTAAATCACTTCTTTGTTATTACTGTGAATTGCATTGTCTATTTTGTGACATTTGTAGGCTACATTGTAGATGCTACCTTCAGATACATTTTTGTTGTTGGCATACCTTTTACTCAAACAAGGTTCTTTGAATTCAAGTCTCCAATGCCTTATAACCACTCTCCTAGGTCATATTATATAGGACTTGGTGGACTTCTTGATAAAAATTCAAATGTAAAATTCAAATTGGGTCTTTTAAACCCACAAAGTATTGGAATTTATAAGGCTTTGCTATTCTTTGGGCTACTTGTGATGACTAAATAAGATTTGAAGACTTTAGATTCTTTTAGAAAACAAACAATCTAAATATATATTTTTTGTATGTGGGACTATTTTTGTGATTTTATTATAGTTTAATTCACATAGATACACACAATACATATTGAGTTGATATTGACTCCAAACATGATGCTATAAATAAGGATTATTTATCTTTTCATCACAAGGTAATTCATTTAGGTGGATTTTGTAAATGAAGTAATGCATTAGGTTTTAATTATGTTGCTTGAAGGTTTTTCTTATACAAATTTATTCTCTTCATAAGAGTGGAGAGTATATAAAATCACGTGAGTTAATTAAAAATTGATGAATTGTTCATAAATTTAAGAAAATTTGATCAAATTGAATGTTATATTGAGAATCATTTTAGATACCGATAGCAACTTATTGGGCATTGTTTAACCCCTAAAGCCCTGAACCCCATTTTTTGGCAACATAGCAATTTTGGGCAGCTCACAATGGATGGAGTTTTCATTTTTTTTCTTTTAAATTTTAACATGACATGTGCCCAAGGAGTAGCTTTAAGGCCCAACAACTTTAATAACTTTTGACTACATGGCTAAAAAGTTATTGTATGAAATGTGATTTTCAGCACTTGGCGGGCAGCCCGAGCAGCAAAAAGAATTCTTCAAAAATTACTTTTCTCAAAAATTAAAAGTTGAAATTGATTCTTTAGATTTGTATCTACATGGTAAACTTTGAATCATTCCATTTGGATGGATGAATCAAAAGTTATGAGGAATTTTAGTTTGGGGTAGTTTGTGGATAGTTATGGAATCTCTACTTTGAAATAAACTTTGAAGCCCTTTATTTTACTCAATTTTAAATATTTTTGAATAAAAAAAAATTTAGATGTAAATTTTTTATTACAACATTGCAACCATAGGGATTGGCATTTTTCAATTCCATGAAGAAATTATTAACAACTTAGTACTTTGAATCATTTTCTACTTCATTCTACTTACTATTTTTTTCCTACATGTTACACAATTCCAAATGATTTAAAAATTTTCAAGCACGTAGCCAACTTGCTTTGAAGAATGAATTTCAAAGAGTAACCACCATTTTGGATATTTTTTCATGCAAATGTGACCTTGTGAAGTGCAGCTGCCCAGATTTTTGCAGGGAAAAAAAAAGGATTTTTGTGAATTCAAACACTAATATCTTGCAATCGACACGGTGAAAATTTCTGAAATTCTTACCATGTCTTCTCAGAATAGTTTACTACAAGATCCTACGGTTATTTGTGCTTAAAAATGTTTTTTTTTCAAAAATTGGGTACTTGCACTAGAAATGGCAGTTTTAGAGCGTTTTTGGTGGAAATATAGTCAAAAACTTTTAGGGGTTAACTTAAGAAGAATTGAAGGTTACTTCTACCTCACTGAAAATTTGAAAACTTACTTCTATAAAACTTGGAAAATATAAAATTGATCTTTGTACTTCAACATTTTATTTTGTCATTGTAGTTTTATCCACGAAAATACTTATGTCTTTATAGACCTTCTATGTGACTACCTTATCAAACATTACTCAATACTCACTAACACATTTTGAATTTTTAAATGATATGCCATACACTCTTTTATAATGAAAGTCCAAATTTCCTTAAATTTTACACTTTAGTGCAGTTAAAGAGGCTTTACTAACAATTATAGCTACTTCTATATAATATATGGGAGCCCCCGCCTGGGTGACCCTTAAGAGCCCCACTTTCATTTAAATTTTTTTAATTTCATGGGGATCTTTTTGGAAGATTCAAATTAGTTTCATCAATATTTTCTACAATTTTCAAATATGTCATGCTTGAATTTCTAAAAATTTCATTATAGGCCATATTCATTTATTTTTATTTTATTTTTTAACGAATTTGATTCGAGTATAGGGTACATCAAATAATTTGTGCGACCTTTCATATACTACATGTTAGAACCATGCTTGGAACAGTGCGTGGATCCAGGGGTAGTTAGTGATAACTGGCCAGCAGTTGGACTAACTGCCGGTTGTATGTGCATAAAAGGCTAGTGAAGGAGTCTCCTCCTTCACTGGACATTTCGTCTGTTGCAATGTATACCTGTTTGTTCATGCTGGTCTGCCTCTGTCTGACATAATGTCCAGTCAAAGTTCAAGATTTGCAGGAATTTCGTCTAGTATTCTTGGTATCGAGTAGGGGTGGAGAGGCAAATGGCGTAATGGACCTGGCTCCAGAATTGGCATGGATCGGATGATATCAGAGTCCCCAGGGTTGGTGATGCTCAACGTGTAGACGCGGAAGTACTTGCCGCACGCGGTGCCCAAATCTGCATTGTTGCCGCTGTAGAGGTGCACACCCGTCTTGGACAGCCTGGCATAGAATGCGATCTCGGATTTGCGGAGGAGCGGGCGGCTGTTGGCGATGATGGCGGGCTTCATCTTCTTGGCGACCACTGTGGTGACGCAGTCTGCGATCGGGTGTGGGCCGCCGTGGTGACACAGTCCGCGATCTCGGATTTGGGCCGCCATGGTGACAGATTGAGAGGGGCTGTGGACCAGTCATGCACCAGTCAGGAGATTAATCAGCATCGTTGGAAAATATACTGAAGCGGACATCGTAGTTTTGGTAAACCTGAACAGAGAATAGACTAGTTTTCATTCTGCTCTGAACGTAAGGTTTGGTCATAGCTTTGCGAAAGAGGCTGTTTTTTTTTGTTTTTGTTTTTGTTTTTGTCTACAAAACAGCTGCAGGGTATGCAAACTTCACTATCCAAAACAACAGAAGTCAGGAAGCTCTCGAGAAGCCCTGGTCAATCCTTGTGAGCAACGTGCTGCATGGGTGAATCTGGAATGGATCATTCCAACGTCTACTGAAGAAGTACGCCGAAGTTCGGGGAGGGGATGCTGGGAAGGAGGCTCAGCACGTACCATTTGCAGCTGGAGTTCCGGGCGGCTCTAATACGGGCCACCATCTACGATGACGAGGGGAAGATGAGCAAATACTGGTGTGACAACTCGGACATGTGCTTAGCGAGATCGATGATTCGAGGTGCTAACCGATTGGCGGACCTGCACATGTTTGTAGAACAACTCGAGCGAATCACTGAAGAAAGGACTATCGATTTTAACTTCTCCAACAAATTTGGCTCCGACATTGAATATGAAGCTTTTCCGTTCGATCATTTCACAGAAACCATGTTGGAGTTGGTGGCGGAGCGGATTACAACCATGAGGCGTTCCACGACAAGCTCGAGGTGACTACAGTAAAGAACCGCCCACCAGCCGACCGCGCTGTCGGGGAGCACTGTTGACACCGTTCGGGGAGCACCGTCGGCAGGGAACGGCCCAGCACCGCAGCAACAAAAAAAAAAAAAAAAGGCACGAAGAAAGCCACTCCATGGAGCTTAATGAAGCATTTCCTTCGGACCCGACGCCACCGGGGGGGTGGAATAGCAGACCTAACCAAATTTATTCAACAACAAACCCAGGCATTACATGTTGTCTAGCAACAAGTTCAGGGGTTGCATGCGGTGATCCCCCATATTGTCCAGGAATACATAACCCATAGCGGTGTGGCACCGGGATCCTCGGTTGCACCTACATCCGTAACCATCCAGCCCAGTCACGAAGGGCCGACGAGTAGAGGGGTGACAAAGATTGCTCGGCCGAAGGAGTTCGCCGGGAAGAAGGGTGGGGACGTTTACCGTTGGCTCGCCCACCTTCGGCTCCAATTCGATAACAATCCCCAGGGATATGGAACAGACATGCAAAAGATAACTTGTGCGCTATCATATATGACGGGGACTGCTGAAGGTTGGGCGATGCCTTTGCTGCAGGCCCTTGACGAGAAGAGGGGTCATCCACTCTTGGCCTCGTACGAGGAGTTCCGGGCGGGGGTGATTTCGGTGTTCGGAGAGGTCGACCGCAAGGGCCACACGCAAGATCGGCTTATGGCGCTCCGCCAAACCGTTGGCGTGGCTCCTTACATAGCGGCTTTCAATGAGTTGGCAGTCCAGGTGGGGTGGTGCGAAGAAGCACTGATCACCCATTTCCGACAAGGCCTAAAGACCGAAGTTCATTATACGATAGCCACATCGGAGGAGCCGCCGTCGACCCTGCAGGGGTAGATGTCAAGGGCCTCTCGGATTGATGAGCGGCTTTGGGCCATGCGACCGAGAAGTGGGCGTTTTCCGAATACCCCAAACCCCCATCCGGGACAACAGTTCCCACCATCGTTGCCCACGGCGGGTCCAGTACCAATGGAACTCGACGCTGTTGCGCAGGTTCCTCGGAAATCGACGGCCCTGGCAAAGACACCCGCGGAGCGGTAGGAGTTCCAGCGTCAGGGGCGGTGTTGGGGGTGCGGGCAGCAAGGCCACACGCGGTCACAATGTCCAACCAACCCCTCGAAGCCACTAACGTTTTCTGCCACATGGGAGGGAGATGCCAGCTACTCGGAAAAAGAGGAGGCCCGGGACTGACGCCCTCAGCTCAGTACCCGGGCTAGCGCTAAACGGCCATGAACACGACGTATAAGCAGGCAGTGCTCGACGTAGCCGTTCCAAAGGGGGAGCCCCTCTTCCTATGCGCAACCACCGACCCCGGTACACACTTAACGCTAGCAGGGAAGGCCAACGGACGACCGGCTACATTATTAGTGAACTCTGGGGCAACAGGAGTGTTCATACATCCGACATTTGCTGCTGCCAGCCGCGCCACGATTACAACAAAGTCAATTCCCCGTGAGGTCCGTGTCATTGACGGCCGCGTTATCAACATAGGGTTGGTGACCCATGAGGCAACTTTTCAGCTGGTGGTTGGGGGTCATGTGGAAATTCTCACGGGGGACATTACGAACACTGGTCGCTACGACTACGTCTTAGGCACTCCTTGGTTGTGGCGACATGATCCTGACATCTGGTGGTCGACAGGAGAGGTTCTTTTTGCTTCCACTTTCTGCAGGGAGCACTGTTTACCAACCTCCCTACCATCTCGGGTGACGAACGTCCAGCCCACTTTGTCTTCTCCACTAAAGTTTCGCAAGGAAACCAAAGGAGTGGAGATCTATTCATTGGAGGTTTGCGAACTATCCACGGTACCACTGCCGACTAGTACACCACTTCTTGTGGATTACGCTGACTTGGAGGGAGCGTTCAGCGAGAAGGCCTCCAATGAACTTCCCCAACACGGACCTTCGGACATGAAGATAGAGTTCAAGGAGGGGCAGGAGCCTCGCAACATGGGGCTACGGCCCATGTCCCCGGCGGAACTGAAAGAATTATGCAGGTACCTCGATGAACACCTTGGAAAGGGGTGAATTCGACGATCTCAGTCTCCAGTGTCGGCACCGATCGTGTTTGCGAAGAAGGATGGAACCCTTCATGTTTGCATTGACTACCGGAACCTCAACAAAGTCACTATCAGAAATCGGTACCCGTTGCCGTTGATTCCTGAGCTGACGGATTGCCTCGTAGGGGCCAAAGTATTCAGCAAACTCGATGTCTGTCAGGCGTATCATCGAGTCTGAATGGCAACGGGACACGAGTACAAGACGGCTTTCAAGACCCGTTATGGTCTCTATGAGTATTTGGTCATGCCGTTTGGGCTTACCAACGCCCCGGCGCAATTCCAAGCTCACATGCAGACCATATTCGGAGACCTCCTCGACATCTCGGTGATGATTTACCTTGGTGACATACTCATTTTCTCCAAGACATTGGAGGAGCATCGATCAGTGGTTCGCGAGGTTTTGTGGCGCCTCCAACAGCATGGGCTTTATGCCAAGTTATCTAAATGTGAGTTCCACAAGGAGTCCGTGGAGTTCCTAGGGCTAGTGGTCTCGGGCCGCGGGCTTGAGATGTGTCAAGACAAGGTGGCTGCCCTTAAGGATTGGCCTACCCCGAAAAACCTAAGGGAAGTACAGGCTTTCCTAGGGTTTGCAAATTTCTATCAGAGGTTCATCGTTGATTATTCGCGGATATCGGTTCCTCTTACTCGACTGACCAGGAAGGACCAACCGTTTGCGTGGACCCCAGCAACGCAGGCGACTTTCAGCGAGCTCCGTCGGCAATTCACGGAAGCACCAGTATTACTCCATCCACAATTCGACAAGCCTTTTATTTTGGAGACAAATGCCTCCAATATTGCAACCGGTGGGGTATTGTCTCAGACGGTTCTGACGGGCTTCTGCATCCGTGTGCATATCGCAGCTCGAAGATGTCCGCAGCTGAAGAGAACTACGACATCTACAACAAGGAACTCCTGAGCGTTGTCTTGGCTTTTCAAGACTGGCGGGTATATCTTGAGGGCTCACCCCATCAGGTCCGGGTGATCTCTGACCACAAGAACTTGGAACAATTTTTGACAACTAAGGTCCTGAACCGCTGACAGGTGCGCTGGTCGGAACTACTTTCGGTGTACAATTTTGTTATTGAACATCGTCCTGGGGCATTCAATGGACGAGCTGACATGCTCTCCCGGAGATTTGAAACTCCTACTGCAAATGACAACAATACAAGACCAAGGTTACGGTTGGCAATGTTAGAGGCAGTGGAATCGGTTTGGACTGAGGACCAAATTTTTCAAATGATCAAGGAAACCGCTCCGTTAAATCCCACGCTGGGCCCCATCCAGAGATTCCTGACAATGGGCCTCGGAGAAACCCCAGCACAGTTACGCCATCAACTCCAGGACTATGCTCTCCGTGACGGGGTTCTCTTCTTCCGGGAGGCGATAATGGTTCCAGACAACGAGGAGTTGCGATGACAGGTACTTCGCTCTTGCCACGACGCACCCGCGGCTGGGCATCTAGGGCGTGCAAAGACCGTGGACCTGGTGGCTCACACGTATTATTGGCCATCACTGACCAAATACGTTCACCGTTATGTCGACGGCTGTGATACCTGCCAGAGATCCAAGCCCACCCGACATCCTCGCTACGGACTCCTCCAGCCTATTCCAGCAGCGGACGCCCCGTGGAAGAGAGTTACAACGGATTTCATTGTCAAGCTTCCCCAAAGCGCAGGATATGATGCGATCATGGTGGTGGTCGACAAAAATACGAAACTAGCGCACTTCATCCCCACCACGGAAGCTCTGGACTTAGTTGGTACTGCCAAACTCTATTTACAACACGTCTGGAAGCATCATGGCACCCCTACCGAGCTAATCTCTGATCGCGGCGCGGTTTTCGTCTCAAAGTTCATGCGACGCCTCCATGAACTCCTACGCATTCAACTGGCGCCGCCGACGGCGTTTCATCTTTAGTCAGATGGCCAGATAGAACGTGTGAACCAGTGCTTGGAACAGTTCCTTCGCATGTTCACAACTAAACGTCAAGATGATTGGGCCGACCTTCTCCCCGTAGCAGAGTTTGCATATAACAACTCCGCACACTCTGCAACCGGCTTCTCTCCCTTCTATGCAACTTATGGCTACCACCCGACTATGTCTTTCAACAAACCTACGACCTCGACAGTCCCGGCTGCGGAAGATAGAGTTCGGTTATTACACCAAGTCCACGAGGAAATGAAGACGATGATCCACATTGCAGGGGAGCATGCCAAGAGGCACTACGACCGCCACGTCCAGGACGCGCCGAAGTACTGTGTGGGCGATAAGGTGTTGCTCCGCAGTGAACATATTGCGACAACATCTCCGTCTAAGAAGTTGGGCCCCAAGTTCCTGGGACCATTTCCAATTACTGCCAAAGTCTCTGATTTGGTTTATCGTCTAAGGCTACCGCACACCCTCCGCATTCATGATGTATTCCATGTAGCAGTTTTGGAGCCCTATCGCCCCGACACCATTCCGGGCCGGTAGCAACGACCACCTCCCCCTGTCATCACCCCGGAAGGCGATATGGAGTGGGAGGTTCGTCAAGTACTGGATTCCCGAGTTATTGGACGAGATCATCGTTTGCAGTACCTAGTGTCATGGATGGGATATGGCCCTGAACAAGACTTGTGGGAGCCCGCGGGTCATTTACGCAACGCTCCGCTCATGGTCGAGGCATTTCACAGATTACATCCGCATGCCCCCCACCCACCAGTTAAACCTAGAAGGGGGGGTAATGTTAGCACCATGCTTGGAACAGTGCGTGGATCCAGGGGTAGTTAGTGATAACTGGCCGGCAGTTGGACTAACTACCGGTTGTATGTGCATAAAAGGCCAGTGAAGGAGTCTCCTCCTTCACTGGACATTTCGTCTGTTGCAATGTATACCTGTTTGTTCATGCTGGTCTGCCTCTGTCTGACACTACACAAACTAACTTTTGTGTTATTTTTTGCTTGTTCATTCACTTACAATTGCATAATTTTACAAATATATAATAAAAAATGATATATTTTATAATTTAATGAAGAATTTTCTTATACATATATTTATTTAAAATCAAAAACTTCTCCTCCTACTACAATAATTAATCCCTAAAGTTTTTTTTACCATGTTTTTATCAAAAACACTCCCAAACTACTAGTTCTAATACAAGTACCATATTTTAGAAAAACAAACATTTTTAGACATATGCAATCATTGAAAATTTCCACCATATAGATTGTAAAATATTTGCGTTTGAATTGACAAAAAAACTTTTGGGGGCCCTTCAAAAAACCAAGTGCATGCACTTTACAAGGTCACATTTGTATTAAAAAAATGTCTAAAATCTTGGTGCTTTTTAGCAACTCATTTGGAATTGTACTATATATAGGAAAAAATAGTAAGTAAAAAGAAGTAAAGAATAATTGAAGATACTAAATTATTAAAAATTTAGTTATGGAATTGAAAAATGTCACTGATTCCATTTGTTGTAATGCCGTAATAAAAAATCTACATCCAAACGTTCATATCTTATGCTCAAACGCTCATATCTTACAATCGACATGGTAGATACTCTTGAAATTTTTTTCCACATATTTTGAAACTAGTCTTAAACAAGATCCTACAATTGCATTTTGAAAAAATTAAAAAAAAATTAAAATTTGGTACTTGTATTCAAAAAGGCATTTTTTGGTGATTATATGGTGAAAGAATGTAAGGAGTTAACTTCGTTTATTTTTCTGGTATCAACTTTTTAGATTTGACATGTGAAAAGAGGATTGAAAGACTTCAAAGCACTTTGACACTTTTAACACTCTCACGATCAAACATTATAATCTTTCAATTCATTAGTGATATTGTTATATATTTTTTTCCATATGATCTTTAACATATCTAGTTTGTATTTAAACGGTTACAATTTAAAAAAAAATTGATATAACTTATCAAAATATTGGCTTTTTCTTCAATTTTGATCAAATTCTAAAAAGCTCAAAAAACAGCTTGGGCATTTAGGGATTAATATCTTGAGAAAATGCGGTAAAATCCAAGAAATTGAAGAAACTAGATTTTGGACTACAGTTCTACTGGAAATAGCATTACTCATGAAGGCCAAGCTAGAAGTTTCTAGTAGCAGCTAATTGATTGAGTCTAAAGTAGTGCAATAAGCCCTCTTGTGCAGGTGGTTATGTCCCCTATGTTTTACCCCTGGGACAATGCAAAAAACTTTTATTTGCCTCGCAATTTTAAAAAAAAAATTTTGAATTCATATTTGTAGTCAGAGGCCAAAAATTTGTGAAGAGAAATATTAACAATACAATTGGTACAACACAAAATAGGGTGTCCTTTCTTTAACATTTATCCTTGGTTAAATCTCAAGAAAAAGCTCGTTGCACTAAGATACTTTAAAGTTTAGACTCAATCTATTTAGCCCCTTCGAATCGTTGGTCCACTAGGGAAATAAGGAAACTGGCCTTCATTGTGATGAAGAAATAAGATAATTTAGGGCTTGTTTACACTCAAAAACTTTGAATTGGAGTCCAAAGAAATGGGGTGTTTTGATTGGAAGATAGCTATGGACCTAAGGTAAGATCCAATCAAAACACTCCATTTCTTTGGGCTCCAAGGCTCCAACCCAAAGTTTTTGGGGTGTAAGCAGGCCCTTTGATAATTATGAAACAACCAGGTACTTTTCTAATAAAATACCGGCCTGCCGGAGGTGCATTCAGTTGCGCCGCCATTTCAATTCACTGTCTGTCTATTTTGGTCCGGACCCATAACTCTCCGATCATTTCATTACAGCGCCGGCCTATCGACGCCAGCTTTTCACAGATTGCCACCCAGTTTCTCCGAATCGTCTCTTGAGCTGCAACGTGGGCTCAAACAATCGTCACCCAGGTTAAGTGCCTAGCCTACAGGAAGCTAGCTTCAAAAATTGCAATTAGTACACACTAATCTCGATCATTGATTTGCATTCTTCATGCTAGATTAGCATATATAGCTAGCTTTCGTTATTGCTAGTTCCATTGTAATCCTCACTCGAAGTCGCCGCCACGTTCGCTTCTCGGAGGTGGCGCATCATCGAGTGGCTCTCACAGAGTGTGCATGCCTGCGTCGTCCTAGACCCGACGGAGTGATTACAAGAATTGAACACATTCAAGATAAGAAAAGTTACTCCGTGTCAGATTGCAAGAACACTGCATGTTGAAGTCCTCCAGCTAGGGCAAGCTCTGTACGTGGAGATTGGTTCACGATCGATCGAGCGCTTTCCAGATTTGACGGCGTGGTGCGCGCTTGTAGGTGTATTCTATCGCAGTTGTCCGATCTCTTCTCACGTCAAGTATGAGTATGGAATCACATTCTTTCGAATGGTGGTTTTTGGTTAATTAGAGGAGTTGGCTTTTAATTTGCTTTCTTATGAGATTGTTACCGGAGGTTTCCGTTGTGCGCCAATTCCACTTCAATCCGCCATTGAAATAAGTCAAGAGTTGGGGGTTTAGGGTATTTGAATTCTTGATTATTCGGTTGCGTGCAGGAAATCGAGTTTGAATCGCACCATCGCTGAACCACGGCTCTCCAGTCTTCATCGCGTCGTCCAGAAGCTAGGCCTGGACGAGTTGATTCCCCATCTCACCCATGCATCTGACCACGATCTCCATGCCCCATTCGCGATGTTCCTCTTCTTCAGCGAATGCCACCAAGACTTGGATATTCCAGGGCAGGGATTCAACCCCATGGCATTGCCCGAGATCGCCTACTCCGAGGTCCGGGACGACACCATTGATTACCGGCAGTTGGGAGACCGACGCTCCCCTCTCATGAAGCCCTACTTCACCACCATGAGCATGCGGGAGATCCAGGTCTTGGTGTCACAGGAGCCCAGGTTTGACAAATTTGTAACATAGTTCAAATGGATTGGCATTACTTGTAAGTAGGAGTAGTGCCATCAAATTCTTGGACGGACTACTTTCTTGGATTAGAAAAGGAGTTGATATATATATGGGAGCTATTATATTTGTTGGGCTGCAGTGGCACGGTGAGTCTCACAGAGCCTCCGTTGGACACGGACGACTTTCTGGGATGCCGCGTGTTCTTTCGTATCGTGGCGGAAGCGGTGGAGCAGGGCATGTGCATTGTGGTTTTGAGGGAGGAGGAGCAAAGGGTTGGCTTGGTTGTGCGTATCAAGTCGCTGCGTTGGCTCAAAGCCAACGCGGAGGCTCCCAGAGAAGGAAACAGTTCTGTTCCAGGTAAAGCAATAGACGTGCACTCAATCTTCTGCACAAATCTACCTCTGGAATGTCACAGTCTCTAGTCTCTCTCACCTTCTCTAGCATCACATACATCCTCTGTTCTTTCTCCCTTACTTTCGAATACCACATCCTTTTTTCTCCTACCTTCTACTATGACATCCTATCACCTCCCATCATTTCCCACCTACTCTAGTCACACATCCTTTGTTGGAGCTCACTCACTCAAGAGAAGAGAGACACGCAGTTCAAAACTCATTTCGTACTCTCACTATCATACTTTGCAATGTCACAAAAGTTGAATACAGATGTGAAAATTAGGAAATTGGTAATTTAACTATGAAACGAATTAGAATTTCACATTCAACATTGTTGACTCCTGGGTCAAGTACGAATTTCTTCAACGTAACTTGAACATGCAACTCTTCATTATCACAATGTTACAGAACTCCGTATTACCAGGTGGAGTACATGGGCACCTAGGCTGTGACATTAAACAGGTCTGGGTGTAGATGATTCTAGATTGTTTTATCTACGTTCAGGATTAATGGTTTATTTTAGCATTCTGAAATTCTGGTTTTAATTATCAGTGCAGTGTGATGGTCAGACGTCTTTTTATTGCTTACATGGAATGTGTTTCAGGTCGAATTTACGTTCATGTTTAAGGAAGATGCTCACAGAGACAATGAAAAAAATTTATCGGATCTCCTAGAGCAGCAACCAAAAGGCAAGATTCGGATTTGTTTGGGAAGCAAACACCAAATTCACTTCGTATGTTAGGTACAAGAGATCTTTTCATTTATGTATAGCTGTTGTCAATGAATACAACGTCTTTTGCTCCTTCACAAAGCATTTTTCTCTGTTGCTTTTCTTTACCAAAATCAATCAGTCCTTTCATTTCTTTATCATCCAATTTGCTGAAATCAAGACAAATCATGTACTTGTACAAGGATTTAGGTTAAAAGTAAACAATATTTCAATTAAGGATTTGGGAGGTCAAGGGCTAACATTCATTAGTTTGCTGCGGATCTGAACTCCCATTCTCGCAGGTCCTTCAAGCTCGCGAGCGTCTTCTTTCGAAAAGCGTCCCTCTTGGAGCACGACAAACGATGGAAAGCAAGGCAGAAATTTGTCCGTCCGTCGTTCATTGTTCCCCTACGGACCCTCTCTTAATTAAGGTTATGGCAGATAAGACCTTCTCCAAGAAATTCGAGCCACTATCGTCTCCCCGGCATCTGATGCTTGTGCAGTTTGTCGCAAGGTGGACGTGAAATTGAAAGTGTGCACCGGGTGCAAATCAATCAACTACTGCGGACGTGAATGCCAAGTTGCAGACTGGCGGTTTCACAAGCCAATCTGCAGGGCTATGAGGAGCGTTCCCAAAGTGACGCAGCCTTGAATTGAAGTGTGATAAACTTGCAAATACTATGTTTGTGGGGATCTGCTTCTGCAGGCATTTACAGTTGCAAATTTTACTGTTGGTAGATAGATTTTGTGTATTTCTATGGGTTTTCCCTGTATGCATCTCCATATGCGTTGTGGTCCTCTCCTGTTGTCATACCTTCTGAAGTTCTTGTAAGATGATAATAGTGGGCTCTTTGGACTTTAGGATACGTCACGTTAAAACCTCCATTGTGTATCCGGGAGCAAACCAAGCAGTCCATGCAGTTTCTCCTGTTGTGAACATGAGGGTACCCCCAAACCACCACATTTTGCTATTGTGCCTAGGTACTGTTATTAGACCAAAATTTATCTTTTCATTTGTTTTTGTTGCCAAGTGAAAGGAGGATCTAATGCATCAAAGAATGTGACATTTGAATATAGTATGCAAAAGCTATGAAGGAACTAAGTTTGGTTATAAAAGCAGTTCTTCCACATAGTTATATAATTGATTTTCGGAGATGTACACATAGTGTTGATGGTGGTATAGGGTCAGTGGTGTATTTCAGGGTGTCTGGCTTTCTTCTTATACAGTAGGAAGTGTTAATCTTGTGCACAATACAAAAGGACTTGCTCAAGTGAACAGGAATCTCTTACAAGTTTAGGTAATTTTTTCTTCAAATAGATTGTACTCCATTTGAAAAATTGCAAGTGAGAAACAACTACGACCAATTCTAGTTTGTTTGTTTTACTAGGTTAGTAGGTCCTTGACTCTATTGACCTCTAAAATTGAAAGCCATTTTGAAGGTGTTTTGAATCTTCATTTTACAAGTTATAAAAAGTTGAAGTTCATACTTTGATGAGTCACTTTTAGGCAAAAATTAACCAAAGGATTTCATAGAAAGTCAAGTCTTCATCATCTTTATAAAGTTTGGTTTCAATATAAGTCATAAATTGCAAGATTATAATGTAAAAGTGAAGAATTCTTTTTAGGAAATCAATGTTTTGGTGTAGATGAGATTGTGCTTTTGACTAGCTCTTTTAGATATATAACATTTTTGAAAGTTGACATTATGTATTCATTCTCAAGGTAAACAAGTTCCACATGTATGAAAAAAAGTCTTGCACTAAAAGAAACATGCATTTTATGTGATAAGTACTAATTTCTTAAAATGTTTTTTTGGTAATATTCAATGCAGTAGATCAATTTTTTGATGTCAACATTGTTTTTAAAAGTTTTTAAAAGCATACCAAAAAGCTCCAACCCGCTCTCTCCTATTCCAAAGATTGGCTAACACCTTGCCAATATGGTTTTGACACTATTTAAGGCTATGATATGAAACATGTCTCTACCTCATTTACCAAAACTCCTCCATCCAATGACTCTTTGCTACAAACCCTAAACTACCTATGCTTTGGAATTTTTTAGAAATAGAAATACAATAGTGAATCTTCTTTTAAATCTAAATACATCATTTGACACCTAACTTGATTCTCTCAAGAATGAACTCAAGTTCAAGTCACACTTCATAATTTTAAGTCAAAATAGTCATTCTAAAAATGAATCAACCCATTTTGGGTTGCTCAAAATTTGGAGGGTTAAGAATATTCAAACACCATTCAAACACAAATTCTTTGATGCCTTTCATACATGTTGGGAATAATGTCCACAAGGATGTGTCTTATTTAGTGTATTCCAATACCAACATTCAAAAGATGTTGACACATTCTTAGCTTGAAGAGATAAGTACTAATAAATTCCTATGCAATGTCTAAACCACAATCACAATTGAGTGGAAGGAGAGGCCAAAATTGAATTCCACTTAATTACAAACTACACTAAAATTTACCTTGTATTTTAGGATAATCTAATACCCTTGGTGACACTTCTTCCTGAAGAATACAATCCTTTGTATACCAAAACTCTTGTGCTAACACCTTCAGTTTTCATGCACTTAAGAAAGTTGTATAGCCCTCTCAAAGAAAATGATGTAATGCCAACTCAATTAAGGCAGTCACATTTCGACTATGTTCGTATTGAAAGGATCTGAATAGGTTTTCTCTCACCTTGGTGGAGACAGAAAACACCAATCCCAAGCTTATGTAGTGCCCTACGTGTTTCTACAAAAATTTGCTTTTCCAGCGAGAGTACTCTCCAAAAACTGAGGCATCCTACTAATCCTGGCGGAGTTAAGAAAAACTATGGTGCAATTAAGATCCAATTTTCTCTGTTTCCTTGTTTTGTGATGGCCTCTTCCGCCGGTGTCGAGTCTTTTTCTTTTTCTCCAGAGCCTCAACTCCAACATCAGTTGCAGCCGAATTCTGCTTCTGGAAAAGCCATCAGGACCACACCGTGTAAGCAACACTATTTCTCAACCTCCACAGAATATTTTTCATACGACGCTGAATAAACTAAACAGTGAAGAAGCTCTCGCTGATTATGTCATAAGTCAATATACAAACCAAAATTCAACCACTTTAAGCTCAGAAAGCATGCCCTGGGTCACTATGAGAATCAGGTCTTTAGTAAAAAATTTACATCAGTTTGCGAAGGCCCGACTGAAAACGAAGCACTAACAAAAAAGATACTACCAACAAAGATGAGCGAGCGAAAGAGCCGTATGACTGACCTGTCCAGTGCTTTTCTGCTCCACTTTAATCTTCTTCTTACACGATAGAGGATTGGGTCCCTGTTAAAAAGAAGAAACATCGGTCAGCTGCAATTTATCAAAGAAAAAATTCCATCTATTGACATTTCGTTTTTTGCACTTGATTTCAATTCAACAGAAAATAAATGAGCAAAATTTAAGATGGTGCAAATTTCTAGATAGTTGTACAAAAAGTTTCAAAGTTCACCTGTATGGTGAATGAAATCTCTCCCTAACCGTATGGTGAGTTAAGACGTTACATTACTCGCTACTCAAGATTATTTCACTTACATGTGGATCCTCTATTAGTGAATGTGATAGAGAATATAGAATTGAAGTGAAGCAGCCAATCAGAGTCACCCACAGCTGCGATGACTGTGATCAGGTCCTCAGCATGGAAAGCAGTAGACATAATGAAGATTACTCCAACCACTGATAACAACCCTTGCTTGATCCCACTCCAGCACTCTTGAAAGACATAACCCTAATCCTAGTGAAGACATAATCAAGGTTCAAAACACCCATGCAGCATCACTACCATTGCCAAGTCTAAACACGATGAGCACCTTAGCACGTTTCCTTTTGAATACCGGCCGATCTGCCGCTCCAAGGGGATTCTGGCCCCTCTTAACCTTCTTCTTTTGCTCCACGGGCAAAATTGAGCCATCGGCAGCAGCAACATCAATTCCTTTTACACCATCCTCCTCTTCTTTCTTCTCTTGTCGCAGTCTCAATAAGTATTTCTCCCGCTCACTCAATCGGTTTCGTTCTAGCTCACCCATCTTGGCATACTGTCTTTGCGTGTCTGAAGGAGGCTCCAAAACAAGTGATGTGTTGTTTGCATATATCAAAGCCCCGCCATGAACCTAGTATCAATAAAACACACGTTAAGCCTCCACCATCATTACGAGACATATAGATATGTGTGTGCAGTCTCCCCTAGAACATAAATACTAATGATGCACACAAGGGAAAAAAACAAGGGATCTGTTAGCGTACACACCTTGCGAAACCGCTTTCGCATGTCCACATCTTGTGTAGCCACGAAATAGTGCTCCTCATTGTGACTACCCACCAAAGCAGACACACACTCTGCTGCTGGGAGAAGCTCATGTTCACACCTACCAATGCCACAGACTATAATCATGTGCTACACTTTCTAAGATGTTTACGCAAACCAGCAATAACTTACACAGAGACAAACAAAGAAATTTCTCAATTTCCCATCGAACCAACTCCTGAATCACAGATTCTGACAAATTCGTCCTAAACCCAAGGCCCTAAACAAAAGAAGTTTCAATATCCCACCCAGTTAACTTCTCGATCACAACTTCTGACAATTAAACTGGAATAGCGAGTATAAAAGGCACTGGTAACCAGAGATGACATAATTAATTGTTGCTTAAAAATTTCAAACAGAAGACTTCCTGCTCAATTCATATGTAATGGGAGATATCAAGTTCGAAAGCTACTGAAAATGCACTTCTCATGAGCTAAAACGCGCCACCTAATTAAAAGCATTTAGATCGCAGGAAATAATCACAGGTGCGCGGTGAATACACAAACAGCCTACAGAGAGTGACCGGTTCGCATTTTCTATATTTCTAGGTCAAAATCTTGCAAGTGATAGCACTTATCCATATTCACTTGGAAGGATTTCAAGAATATACACTTCCAAGAAGCCTTATCAATGTTTTGATTCTCAATCTTTGAATTACACTGACTAATTCAGGTTTTCTGGCTAGGGTTTCAAATAAAACCAACAAGGCATTCATACTGCTGTTCTGGTTTAAGTTGTACATTCAAGCTTACACTAAGAAAAACAAGGAAATTTCCCATCTTCCATCCATCCACCTCCTAGATCACAACTCCTGACAATTAAACCCCAAACACTGCACGTTAACCCTAAATTTCCAATCTCAGCTTCCAACAAACTCCTCAATCTCAGCTTCTGACAATGAACCCTAAACCCTAAATCCTTAAACCCAAAACCCTAAATCCTAAACAGAACACCACGACCAATTGCAGAAATCAGAATTAGAATGTGACCATACTTGATCAAATCAAGACGCCGAGCAGCAAGTGCAGATCCGGAGTACGCCTCGCCGAGTTTCTTCAGCTCTGCGATCACACACCTGCGATTCATCCCGATTCGCAAAACTCCATCAAACTGCAAACCGAAACCCTAATACTGCCAATCCATAGCCGAAAAATCGAACCCTCCAAAAGAGACGAACCTGGTGACGAGAGGCTTGGCAGGAGCGCCAAGAATAGCCGACAGAGAATCTTGCAATCCCCCAAGTCGTTGCGTGAGACAGTAATGCACAAAAGTGCCGTCACAGAGCACTTTGAAAGGGTCCCGGAATCCGAAACAGGTCTTGTAGAAGCTCACATGACGTCGCAACTGTTTCTGCTTCTTAACCCTCATTGTTTGCAATTCTTTGAACACAAAACCGCAAAAATCTTGTGAAGCTCTTTCTCTCTCACTTAAAAAAACACACGTGCAATTCGCGAATACTTGCACACTCAGGGTTCCGCTCTGGCTCCGGCTCTCATCAATTTGGCTGCGATCTTATGCCATATCAGTTATTGAACCAAAAGCAAAGTAAGGAGCTTTAAGAGGGGAGGCGGAATCGTCCCTGGGAGATGAGTCTGCCTTCTGAATCCCAGTGCTAACATAAGTTATAGTCGTTTGTAGTTACAATAGCTGCTTCCACAATGGAGCAACCTCCTCAAAAGTAAACTGAAAGTAAAAGTTTGTACGATCCCCAAAAGAGAAAAATCACAATGTGATATTAAAGAGGGACCCGTGGGCACCCGACGCTTATCTGCCCTATCAGGAAAATTCCTTATCCACCCCAACTTCTATACTGGACCCTTTTGCCAATTGCGCAGCTTCGCTCTTCCCCTTTCAAATCCACATAATTTTGCCTGCACCTTGCTTGCTCCTCTCCATTCTTCATCGTTCTTTCGAACCAGAAATTCCAGCATTCCAGCATTCCCTTCAGTTTCTTCCCTTTTTGCAAATTATTTCTGTTGTAGAGATTGCAAAACCGCACAACAGGGGGAACTCAGCAGTTGTCCATGGCTGCTCTTCCCACTATTTGTTTGTCAGCTTTGAGGGCGCTCATTCATGGAGCCGATGGCTCCACTGCTGCGCCTTCCAGTGTGCAATGGACAAGCAATGTCGCACAACCTTCGTCTTCGTCTCTGGGCACAACGTGTTTGGCGACCTCCAGAAGTGTGGACGAGAATCTTTATTATAAAGAAGCTGATGAGAAGTCCAGACAGGTGGGTGCATATTAGGGTTCTCTGAATTGCTAAGTGCCATTTTCCAAGAATTTCAATTTGAGTATAATTTCATTCGATGAACGTGCTGTATCAGCAATGCCAGTGAATGTCAGATTCTTTTGCGAAAAGACTTAAAGGTTGTAGTCGGCGATTGCTTTTGGGTGGTCTGTGAGGATTTTATTGATTGGATAGTTATGACAACTCTCCCTTCTCCGTTGTGGATCTCAGATTGAAAAGAAAAATAATTACAGTTGGATGTTGATGGGGACTGAGTTTATTGTGAGAACTTACTTTGATTTGGTTGCCTGAATAGAGAACTGTCAGATGGAGCTAGAGAATTCCTAAGTAAATCTTTCTCAATGAATTCTTGGTTCAACAAGACTTAGATGAGCTTGCAATTGTGCCCGAAAGGGGTAAGGATACTCTTTTTCGGAAATCAAGGATTGATTTTAGAGATGTTTAAGTCAGCTCCTCAAGAATTTTATGAATATTACTATAATGTTGGTACAATTTCAGAATTCAACCGTGAGGATTCAACATGCTCTGTAGAAAAAGAATGAGTATTAATCGAGCCATATTCGATTTCACTGGTTGTAATGACGCTTCTGGTATTAGAAACTCGTTTGCGGTAATTCAGTAACCAAGTAGAATAATCAGAATCAATGAAGGATTGTAACTGAGTTTCTCTCCTCCAGTTTGCAAGTGGTTTCCATTTGGGGTCCTTATTCAGCTTTTGAGATCAAATTTATTGTGTTTTTGTTATGTACAGGTTGAGTACACGGAACGAGATTATGAATTTGCAGGGTTGCAAAGGTTTGGACGTGCTAGCCTCGCTGCCCTTGCAGCAGCTTCACTGTGTTACTCAGCTCCAGACCCTGCGCTTGCCTTTAGAGTAAGTCAATCCCAATGATTGATACCATTCTACTACAGTCAACACATCACTCTGTGGGTGTTCATTTGCAATGAATGAATTATTAACTTGTTCTCGAGCACTTTCGTTCGAGGTTGTAAGTTACAGCTTCTAAAGAGGTCGAAATCTCCAACTTCAAATTTGGAAAACGTATGTTACTGTGGCCTCTTCTAATTACTGTGATCTACAGTTAATGCCGTGTGTGGTGTACTATCTGGTTTTATAATACCATTGCTTGACAAGGTAGACTTGTTTAAACTTGCAATGAATCATATTGTAAGATAACGACACCGAATTGCAACCCGTATCCAGATGGTATCATGACCTAATGCTTATTTGTAAACTTTTGTGTGCTAAAGATGAATGCCATTTCTGATGTAATGAGTGGACTGTGTGATTTTGCAGGGTGGCGGTCCATATGGGCAAGAGGTGACTCGTGGGCAAGACTTGACAGGAAGAGACTTTAGTGGTCAAACATTGATCAAACAAGATTTCAAGACGGTAATGTCATTGTAATCATCTCGTTTGACTCTACGTCTCATTGAAGATTACATTTCCTTGTATCCTATTTTCATATGATTATCAAAATTAAGAGATTGTCAATTATTAAACTTCGTATGTTTTGTTACATGCAGTCCATATTGCGGCAAGCAAACTTTAAAGGGGCAAAGCTACTAGGTGCTAGTTTCTTCGACTCGGACTTGACTGGTAATTGCATTCGCCGCTCTTCCTCTATCACACAAAATTGCACTTTCAGTAGATTTTTTAGACAAGATCAAGAATGTCCTTGCATTAATACATGACTCTGGGAGGATTTCAACTATTAGTTGGGGCTAATTTTGAAGTGATTTGGAGGTAAAAAAATCAGTAGTACGTGAGCCCCTTCTAGCACTCAGCTTTTAGCCTCGGACTAAAGTCCAAGATCCTCCCAATGTGGTGCATTTTTTTTTTTGTGGATGTAAGATTTTGTGGGCTCATGAGACTTGTGTTGTTTTTTAGGAGCTGATCTTACTGACGCAGACCTCCGGGGGTGTGACTTCTCATTAGCAAATGTTCAAAAGGTATATTTTCCTGTTACTGGGCATCATTTGGGAGTGATCCTCTTCTGTAACTGAGGTTGTTGAGTAGACTATTCTGTAGACATGTTTGAATGTGAGGTCATATGTGGATTTTTGAAGGTTGAATGATCAGCGGGTTCAAATGTTAGAGGGGTTGTATTGTGGAGATCGTTTCTGTATTGAGCACGAGGAGTTGATTCCTGCTTGTATGATCAATTGTACAGGCAAACTTGACCAATGCCAATCTGGAGGGAGCTTTGGTAACCGGTAACACATCGTTTAAAAATACCGTGATCACTGGTGCTGGTAAGTCTAAAATTGTACTACTATATTTATCGAAAGTAGTCTTCAATTTGGCTCACATTCCTGAATTGAATCCTGAGTATCATGATCAGAAATGATCAATATGGTCTGTCTTATCATCCAAACGTATTGTTTATGGGTACGAAAGTATACCTTCTTCGATGTTGTCATCCTGTTGCTTAAGCTAATTAAATTTGCTTACCGGCGACCGTGACTTTGTCTATGATAGACTTCACTGAAGTAGGCTGGAGAGATGACCAGCGGAAAGATCTGTGCAAGGTCGCTGACGGGTAAATTGTGGCAACCACTTTCCATCGTTGTTGAACTTCTGAAATTAGAATTGAAGAATAGAATAAAAATCCTCCTGAACAAAATCAATCCATAAGCATGACCTCAATGAAACCCATTTTTATGGAGGTTGCAACCAAGCATTGGGTATTTAAGACATGGTCATATCTCATGATGTTTTTCTTTCTTTAACGTTAATGTTGTCCTTTCTAGACTTTTGGTTAAACATAATGGCATTGGATCTTAACATTGAGGTTACATATGGTAACATGAAAATACAATCCCATTATTATGAAATAAAATCTCTTGCCACTCGTATAGCTTGACATAACATTTTCTCACAACCAGGCTCTATTTTCACATTACCAACTCCTTTCCAATAAAACCAATTCACTGAATTGTCTTCTTCTTTGCAGAACAAACCCTGTGACCGGGAACTCAACTCGGGAGACCCTCTTATGTGACTATTGAAGGACCTGAAAAGTAGAGCTTGCAAATCAACTCCAGTAGCTGCACAAGGAAGTTTTGAAGACGTGAGGGTCAAGGATGAAACAGATTGATAAAAGATCATAGTATTTTGGTACTTCGATTGGTGTTAGCCTAGCCTGGTCAGAGGTTGAAGTCTTGGATCAACTAGTCTTGGATCTAGACTCCACATTGATTTCCTGAAAGACGAGTGGGATTTTGAGCAATCGGGAAGTGCTTTTTTGAGACTTCAATGCAGATGGGTCGTCCCTGCCAACTCATTCAATTCTGTTCCAGTTGGGTGTTGCCATGTGGATAAAGAATGCTGGAATGACGGCAGGGAGATGGTAGGTTAACCCTTAAATGCCAAAGGGGTGACCCTCGAAATCATTACCGTGTGAATCACTAGTCTCCAAAATTGCAAAAGTAGTTATTGTAAGTCAAACTATTGTAGAAGATTTTCCCTTTCCGAAACAAAATTTGAGGATGAATAGTTACACTTATGTCCCTTGTCATCCATAGGATACAAAAACATCCACCTTTGTGTTTAAGGGTTAAAGCAAGAATTGCGTTTAGTCTAGGACCTAATTTTGCTCTTTCTTTGCATCCAAGTGTATTGGTAGTAGAAATTGCACACAATGTGGATTTGGGGCTCAAAGGGCTTGGAATTGAATTGACTTTTACACATGGCAAAAGTTTCATTCATTATTCCACAATCTTAGCAAACACTTTTGGATTGTTAGTGGAATGATTTAGGGAATTAAGAGAATTAAACTAGCATCCAAAAGGGTACATCTAGTCTCCTTTTAGAGTGCACAATAGTAAACTTTGTAATTTTGCTTTGACCACCTATAATGTGTCCTTCATGTTCCAAAAAATAGTCAACCAAAAATACATGTGAAATATTTCATGTTTTGTCATTCTTTTGTAGAAAAAATATATTGTGAATCTAATAAGTGAAACTATGTGTAGTGATCAAATGGTTTACAATGAGTTTCTTTCCTTAACCCCTAAATGCTTGAGGCACCCAAATTTGGTGTTTGCAAAACTTTGAAGTTAAATAAAACTTAACCAAGTTGCTATTTTTAGTATTTCATATTTTTGAAAAGTTTCTTGAAGTTTCTAATCTTAGCATTAAAAATCTAATCTTGAAATAAATTATACTAATTTTTCTATTCAAGATTTTGTGCAAGGATATATATTGCAATCTTGATTTCCGATAGTGTTGAGAGCTCTAGGAAATTAGCCTCAAATACACTAGATCTTGGAGAAAAAACCACATTCAAAATTTGTTTAAAAAAAATTACAGAGTAGATTTTCAAAAGCCATGAATTGATTGGGATTATGCATGTTTGGTCCTTCAACCTCATATTTTCTGGTCACCAACTTTTTAGATTTGACTTGTGAAAAGAGGATTGAAAGACTTCACATCACTTTTTCACTTTTAATGCCTTCATGCCCAGACATTTTAACCTCTAAAGGACTAAGGCCTTTTTTTTGCCAAAAAACACTGAAAACTGCCATTTCTATAGCAAAGAGTAAAAAAAATATTTAATTGTTTTTTTTTCACATGTAAATGTAGGATCTTACACCTCACTAGTATAAAAAAGTGTAAAAAGAATTTCAGAATTTTTCACCACACAAATTGCAAGTTATTTGCATTTAAAGTGGAAAAAACAAGTTTTTCATCACATTGCAGGACTGGATTTTTTGACTTTGAACATTTTTAACTGAAATTTTTTGCACTACAGAGCTTTTAGCTTTAAATCTTTATAGTGTAGAATTGAATTGAGAATCTAGGGAAAAAAAAGAAATAAAAAAAAACATAATTTCATTCTTAAAAAAATTGTTAAGTACAAGTAGATACAAGATAGAAGGAAAATCTTAAATATTCATATATTTTAGATGGAGTTAAAATGCACTAATTCCAATGGTGAGATTGTTCTAGCAAGTAAACTAAACCATGGAAAATTTGAAAAACTGCATTCAGAAATGAATCCTACAAGTTATTTTTTTCAAGAAGATGCTCTAACTACCTAAAAAACAAGAATGTCCATAACTTTCTCATAACAAATCCAAATGAAATGAATCAAATATTTTTAAGTAGAAAAAAATATAATCTACGAGGAAAAAAATATTAAAAAATAATTCAAATTTTTGCAAAATTTTTTTTGCTGCCTGGACTGCCCTTTGTCCCCTTGTTTGAGCTTATTTGGTCATAACTATTGTTCCCAGGTACCAATTGTGAAAAAAATTATACTCTCATAAAGATTATCAATTTTTCTATCTTCAAAAAAATTATCAAAAAATCACGACAAAAATTCAGCCTGTAGGTACCTGCCCGAAAATGCATTTGTCCTCCAAAGGGACAATGGTCCTTTAGGGGTTAATCTTTCACTCCATAAGTGATATTGTTATCTTTTCTTTTCCTATAAGATCTCTAACATGTCTAGTTTGAATTTGTATGGTTACAATTCAAAAAAAATTGATACAACTTATCAAAATGTTGGCATTTTGTTCAATTTAGAGAAAATTCCAAGAAACTCAAAACAGGCCTTGGGCATTTAGGAGTTAATACATTGCCTTTTAATGGCTTTTAGTTGTATAAATATGCTTTGTAGAGATTTGTTACTAAGGTAGTCATGTAAAAATGATCCAATTTTTGAACCAATAAGTACATTTGTCATTTCTACAATGATTTCAAAAATCATTTATTGACCACTTTTTGACCTCACATTTTTTACATAGTGGGTCTTATGAGAATTTTCATTTCAAGTTTGTTCTTGAGGGATTTCAATTTTCAATTTTGAAGAACATCTCATGTAATTTTATATATATATATATATGCCCCTTGCCTAAGTGTGGACAGGATTCCAAGAATGCTACTTTATGAAATACTTCAAGCTTTGGAAGTCTAACAATTTTCATTAGAAGACATTTGGGGCCTCGAGAAGACTACAAATTCCCAACTCTTAAAACTATCTTGACTATGAGGGAATGCTACCATTTATGCAATTTGATGTGATTGAAACAATGCCATTTCATTTTTGAAAAAGAAACTTTTCATTTCAATTTTTTTTGTATTTTAGAAATTTTTATTTAAAAAAAATTGACAACCACATTCTTTTATTGCTGTGGGAACAGGTCTGAAACAACCCTCCCTTAGCCTGAAATGTCTTCTAATGATTGATGAAACTCTAATTAGTGCTTTACCCTAGGACAAAATATTGAAGTATGTTTCCTATCTAAAACAACAAAACTTCAATGCGGTGTCAAAATTGAAATTGGAAATGAGTTACTAGGTTTTTTAAAGTCGAAATTGCCTACAATGCATTTTGTAAAGCCTTCACTTGTATGTAAGTAGGGAGAAACAACATTTTAGAAGTATCACTGTCTTATTGTCAAATTAAAACAACCTAGGAGTCTAAACCCACTATAAAATTAGTTTTTTGTAAGTAGAAAACTTGCCTCCCTACTTTTCATAACTTCTTCCAAAAAAATTTACCAACAATTCAAATTTTCCTCATTGTACTATTTTATCTAAAATTTTGAATTTTTTTTTGTATATGCAAGGTTTGGTTGATTCTAAATGCATAGAAATTTGTTCCAAAATTAGGATCACTCATATGAGGGAATCCTATTTGTTTGAAAATTTGTGAAATGGGAATTAAAAATTCTTTTCATCCCATTTGAACTAGGGCCACCCGGCGAAACTTAACCCTATTGGCGGATGCAACTTGGATGCATTTCGTCATACCGGCCAAGTTGTCGTAACGGGACAAATAGAGTGCCCCTGTGGAGATGCTCAACCACGATAAATTTCGTCTCCCCAACCACTTAACACTTTCCAGCAAACGAATGCCACCATGGACGGCGGGTCCCAACTATTTTCAATTCGAAATATCTCCTCACTTGGTTGCTGGACCAATTGCGTCTTGCTCGTGCAGGCAGCACAATCTGGAACAACACCTCTTCGTTAATTCAAATCAAGTTAGGGCTTGAATTCCACGGACAAATGCTGCTGCTTGTATCACACTTGGCCTCCATTTTGCAATTTTTATTTCCAAGCGCCTTCGTTTTTTTGGGAGCAAGTTTTGCGGCCTATTCGTCGGGTTCAGCACCGCTTTCACTTGCAATTTTGTAAGCTTGCTTCACTTGTTTCTTTCTCTGCTTCTTTTTCGTTCTTTCCTGGGGAACTTGGCCTCGTCCAAATTTGAGCTTCTTGGGCGTGTGGATTGTCCGTAACAGGAAGAAGCATTCGTTGGTTGTGGGCTGATTCTGGGTTCCCAATTTTTGATTTGTAATCGTAGTGCAAGTGGCATTCATCTTCCCGTCGTAGCGCATTCCGAGTAAAACACCTTTGAGGTAAGTTTCTTGAAGTTTGAGGTGAATTTGAGCTTCGTGTTTTTGCTTTTCTAGAGTGTATTCTTAAGTTTTTCGACGAGTGCAGCTATCTTTATTTCTATTTGACAACATTCATACAAAAGATAGGAAAAAAACTGGGTATGATTTGGATTCAATCAATAAAGTTGCTTGAGAATGGTGTGCAACCATAGACTACTTCTGCTTGCTCACCATTGTCAATTCAGAAGCTATTGAAGTGAATTCAGGAGCTATTGTAGAGATTGATGTTAACCACTTAGCGCTCAGACGTCTCGATTCGATGTGGACATTGAACAGAGCGGCTCTAGGGGCTTTTTTGACCCCAGAACTTCTCATTCATTCAAACCAATGCTGGACTTTTTGAAAACCACATTTTTGTATATAGAATTTGATGAAATTGAGGTAAATAATTTATATTTATAAAAATATAAACCAAAATATGCAAAAATTCAAGAAAGGATTCAGACGCGAAGGGGTTGGGGCGTTGGGGGGCTTCGTTTGTCAAATTCTTGAAATCAAGTTTTCAGAGGATTTGTTAAAGAAAGAAGATGTAAAAGGAGCGGAGCATCTTGGATACCTTGATCCTTCTGTGAATTGATCCTTCCTTGAATTAAAAAATGGCTCAAAGTTTTTTGGAACTCCTTCCTAGATTGTTGTGTCGGCAGATTATTTCTGTGCAGGCTCTTTATGTTGAAAACATGGTTTTGCTGTGCAGACTGTTTCTGGATTTCATGCTTTCTTCTTGAAGGGACTGTCGGGATGCTCACGATGGCATCGATCCCTCGATGCTGGGCATCCGAGGCAGCTTCCTGGCGCATCAAATCTCAACTCACATCTTTGAAAGTGCGCCATCGTTCTTATGCTCAACAGGTGCCATTTTTGCATCTTTCAGTTAATCTTCTTCATTGCTTGGTTTCCACTGCATGTTGTCAGACACTTGAAGTGTCTCCACATTACGAGGATACTATTCATGAAAGTAGAGAATACTATTTGCGTCTCTTGAAGTATTTTAACGTATAGTAGGAGTGTGATATTGGGAGATCGCTCATGAGCTGTGGAAAGATCAATTTAGGTATAGTAGCCAAATCTGTTGAAACCAAATTTTTATCACTGTATATGAATTTCTTATGCAATTTCATAGTGGGAGTTCTTCGCCACCATAAGTGACGGGAGACAATCTCATTTCCATTCGATTTAGACATGTAGGCAAGTCGTGCTGACACCACTTGCTAGTTGAAGATCAACCTAGCGTTTGAATAGTTGAGTTTCTGTTGGTAACAGGTATCAGGTTTCTAATTCTAATCGTTTGTTATCGTCTCCCGTATTGTCAACTGCACACACATAAATTTTTTGTACATGTGGGTCAGGCATTTTAGGTTACATTTTTGTGTTATTGTTATTTCCTGTGCTATGAAAATAGTATTGCCTTAATGGAGCATTGCTATGATAAATTTTTCAGGTTCGATGTGTCCAAGTAAGATCCTCGATCCAGGAAGAGTTCTCCCCTACAAAAGAGAAGGTGAATTTCAAAAACAAGGACTTCAACTTGCCAATACAACCGAAAGAAAGCGATGGTGAGAAGAAAACCACAAAAGACTCAATCCATTCCAGTAGAGCAATATGGCCCAAATCATATGAGGAAGCCAAGAGCAAACTGGAGGATCAAGGACTAGGTGACTTTCTCTTATATGGCGGTGCTGCCACTCTAGCAGTTCTCCTCTCCGGAGCTTTACTCACTTCTCTCGAATCCTATCCCATAGTCCCCGAAACGATGCAACTCATTGGAGTGGCATGCTCCCTCTTCGTCGCTACTCGAGTGATCCAAGGCAAACCTGCTAGCTTCAAAGTGTCCCCCGTCAAGGCGGTGATAGAATTCATGGAAAACGGAAGATTAATCCAACAAACAAGTCTAGTACTCCCAGAGGACTTGGACGAGAAGACTGTCGCCACAATGCAGAGATTAGCCAGGGAGCGTGACAGTGCTGTGAACCAAGTGGAGGAGATGAAGCGGCAGACGAGTGAATATTCTCAAATCCTGAAAGAGAAAGAAGCTTTGGAAACAGTGGCATTGCAGCTTGCGGAGGAGCGAGAAACGGCTATGTCGGAAGTGACGGCCTTGAAATTTACTGTTGAGTCGATGAGTGAGAGGATGAAAGGGATCGAGACGATGCTGGATCGAGAGATTGGGCTGTTGAAATCCCAGAACCAGGCTTTGGAAACGGTGGCATTGCAATTAGCGCAGGAGAGAGATATGGCCATAAAGGAGACTGCAACGCTGAAAGCGAGCTCCGAGGCGGAGAAACAAGCGCTGGAGGAAGTGGCAGGGCAGCTGGCGCAAGAGAGAGATGATGCTCTTTCGGAGCTTAAGGATTTGATGGATGTTGTGGCCAAAATGAGGACCCCAACCTCTGGATAGCAACTCCATTCTGACACATAAGGTAGAGGCTCCCTAAACTAGTCATTACATTGGAGTTCCATGCACCATACACGTGAACTTTGATCCGTGCTAAGCTTGAAAATACTTGATCTATGTATGGACATTTAGTTTTTTGCAAACTGATTTTTGGCTTAGCACAAACTAAATGTGCCAAATTTAAGATGGTGCAGGTTTCTAGATTGTTGTAGGAAAAGGTGCAAAAATCTCACCTGTATGTGAATGGAACCGCTCCATTGCTGTACTGTACGGTGAGTGGAGACTCTACATTACCCTTGTGCAATTGCGAAATGGACATATTTCAATTCAAGGAAACCACTGTCCAGGTTTGTCTCGCAGACTCTAGTTTGAACGGTCTGTCAGAGGGGTCAGGGTTGAAGGTCTACGAGATCTGTTTTGGGTGTACTTAAGCATTGATGTTGGGCGATGCACACAGTTGTGAAGAAACCAATTAACCGAGGGTCCATTGAGATGGTGAATTTACTGAGGATATTTAATCGATTTCTGCTGCTTTTTGTATCTGTTTCTCTGTTGCACAGTACAGTAAAGTATGGCCATTAGAATCGATACACGGTCTCAAGGGTGTGTTGTAGGATTTTAAATGTTTAAGATGTTATTACTCAAGGAGTACGATTCTCAACCTTCTGTATGTCTTTATAATTCAAATCGTCCTTCTCTCGTATTCGGTATCGAAAGTCAACAAGCTGTTTTCAGGACAGCGAGTGAGTCTGTTGGAATCGAGGCGCTGATCGGTCTTCGTCACTTGCACAAATTTTGTGCAGTACATATTTCTAGTTTTTGTACTCGTTACAAAGTGAGTGCAATTATTTCTTTCTTCCACGCCATTTTTGACACGTCCCTTTGTCAACTCTTGATCTCCGGAAGCCTCGAAATGACTGAATGACAAACTCTGCTGAGGGATTGCACTTCGGATGTTGATGGAGAACTTTCGACTTCTCAATATATACATATATACTGAAGGCACCCATAACCGATCAAAAAAGCAGTAGTGAGGAGTAGTGCAAGGTGAAGCAAATATTTTCAGAGGTGCAATGGTAGAAATGTTGGGGATTGTAAAAACTTTGGTAATTTTATCACTTGAACTACTTGAACTAAACTATTTACTATGAATTTTGAATGGTGAAAAGTGCTTTGGATTTATAGCCAATTTCTAGACTCTTCCAATTTTGATCAATCAAGAATTATTTTCCTACTTATTACTTCCTACTTTCTTGCTCACTACTTTGGGACATGTGTCATGAATTTATTAGTCCAAACCATAAAAAGGAGGGAAAAAAATATTTCAAATTTTGGTTGGAAATCTATTCCAGCGTTGGTTGGAAATAATTGCACACTATAGGTTGAGTATGGGTTACTAGTTAGAAATGGGTGCCTCTACCTTAGTAGGGGTAGTCACACCTTCACTCCATTCTCAATCTTTATAAAATGGTGACGTGGCATTCTTTTGTTGGCTCGTTGTGGCTTGCGAAGGTCCCATTCTCTGAAGATTGAAAATGGCCATTCTCCTTTAGAGATGAAGAATGGGCATGAAGATTTTGTTGAAGAATTTTACACTATTGCAAAGTTCACTTTCACCCTACTTGTCACATTTCTATTGCATGTTCTACATCTCGAGTCCTACCCAAGTTTAATGCATTTTGTCCATATCCCAAATTATATGCCTTCATTGTGCATTCCACATTGCCTATGTTGTTCATGTATCTATCTACATATCCATTGCAAAATTTGCAACAATTAATCTCATTGTCCAATTCTCCATTCCCATTCACTTCAACAAAAAGGTGTTACACCTTCTTCATGGTTTTTGGCTCCTAGTTGGCTTCCCTTTTCTCTCCACAACTTCTCATTCTTCATAGAAATTTTATTTTTAGAGAAGGTGTGACTACCTTTAGTAACATGTCTCAAATTAGAGTAGATGTGTATTTTTCATTATACCAATTAGCCATTGTTTTTACATTGTTTCAATTTCCAAAGAAAATATTGAAACAATGTAAAAGCAATGGTCTTTGTTTTTATGCATTTTCAATTATATATTGTTTCATCTTGGTGTATGTTATTTCAATGTTCATCATATTTATAGATTTGTACCATTCAATTGTTTCACTATAGTGTGCAATGATGAACAAAATTAAATATGGATATGAAATTTTTTCACTCAAGCAACCAAACTAAAAGTATCAATAGGTAAAGTCCAAAAAGTAGATATACAAAATTTAAGTTGTAGTATGTAGTATACAACATATTATTGTGGAAGTTTGAAAAAAAATTAGTTGTGATTTGAAAGAGAAGTTAAATTTCTAACTTAGCCATGTCTAAGACTCACATTATAAAAAATTTCAGCCCTTGGGAGGTTTGTAAGTTTTGAACCCCCCAAATGCAATTAGAAAGGAATTAATACTGTTTTTCATTTTTTATAACTTTTTATGAAAGCTGTTGATGTGGTACTATTTGTACAACAACATCAGTACCACACCAGGTTTTTATACTTTTTAAATATTTTTTTAATTTTATAATATATTTTTTTCAATTATTTTTATTTTTTATTATTTATTATTTTTCTATACTTGTACTGCATGGCATTGAAAAATGAATATTTAACAGCCCTCTACAAAGTTTAGATTCTTTTAATGATTTTGTGCACCATAATATTATTTGGAATAACTTTATGTTTTGTGAATTTTTCATAGAACTCCAAAAAAACTTTTTGTACATTGGCATGTTGGTATACTTCATTTTAAATTGTTATACACAAAAATTGAAGGAAGTTGACCAATTTATAAAATTTAAAATATTCACAATTTGACAAACATCAATACCTTAAATTAGGTCGTTTGTTTTGTTTTGTTTGTTTGTTACATTGAGATCTTCATGCCCATACGTCTTCTAGTCGTCTTCTTTATACCATTGGAAAGCCCTTGGCAAGGAGGGCTGCATGGGCTTTGTTGTGTGGCATTTGCATATGGTGCGAAAGTTATTGAATTTCAAAGTTGTTATGAATTCTTTTTTACATGAAAAATTATTCTTTTTTTTTATAGGGGCATTGGCACACTAGGGCACATTAATACAAATGATATTGGTTCTCACAATATTTGAATAACTGGTTTTTTTTAATTGAGAGTATAGAATTGCATTAGCCATTGTAGAGAAAGTACAAGTTGCAACATGAACCATTGTTACGTCTTAATGCCCTTACATTTGTAATATTTTCTAAATAGGACAATGCATTCAATTTATATATTAAAGTTGTATATTGAATTTTTAGAATTAGATTTTTGTACAAAGACGAAAGTTGACATGAGAGTTTACAATACACATAATTAATTCAACAATGGATTTGTACAATTACATTTGAATAATTATATAGATCTATATGATTACATTTGTACAATTTTTGCATATTTGGACTACCCTTTGTTCCTTAACCCCTAAAAGACCAAGATGCATTTTTTGGCAACACGGCAATTCTAGGCAACTCAATACAAATGGAATTTTTTTTTTTTTTGAAATTCTTTTACAACATGGGGACTAGGTTTTTCTTCAAGGCCAAACAATTTTCATAATTTTTACATGGTGAAAAAGTTATTGTATGATACATAATTTTTTTTTTAGTGAAGCAATCTAAGCATATGAAAAAAATCACTTTATTCATAAACAAAAATTTGAAATTGGTTTTCTAAAGTTATATATATGTAAAAGCTTTGAATCATTCCATTTTTATCAATGACATGAAAGTTATGAGGAGTTTTAGTTTGCAAGTAGTCATAGATTTCTTACTCTAAAATAAACTT
The DNA here is from genome assembly GCA_963969395.1 of Pseudoscleropodium purum. Taxonomy (NCBI): domain Eukaryota; kingdom Viridiplantae; phylum Streptophyta; class Bryopsida; order Hypnales; family Brachytheciaceae; genus Pseudoscleropodium; species Pseudoscleropodium purum. Next base: position 23,009,841 of record OZ017797.1, read on the forward strand.
TGAAGTTCTTTATTTAACTTAATCTTCAATATTTTTGGAAAAAATCAAATTATAGGATGTACAGTACAGTACATTGTTTATTACAACATTACAACCATTGGGATTTACATTTTTTTAATTCCATGACTAAATTCTTAACAATTTAGTATTTTGAATCATTCTCTATTTTTTTGTACTTACTATTTTTTCCTATATGTGGTACTATCCTCTCAAAAGATGGCTCCCCCTTGGTTTGCATAAGTTGCCCCCCCTCTCTCAAAAAAATTTCAAGCTCTTGATTTTTTTTTTAAATGCTTACCTTCAAAATTGTTGTTGATTTTTCAAAAAATCACAAGCCATTGATCTAATGAGATTTAATTTGAGTTGTCCAAATATGAAATGAATACCAAATACATACACAATACTGGATATGGATACAAGATGAATACTGAATATGGGTACCAAATACAGATATAGTATTGGATATGGATACAATATTGGATACGGATATAGTACTAGATACGGATATAGCACTAGATACGGATATAGGATTAGATATAGATACAAGAGGAATTATCCCATATTAATTGTCACTTTGTTGGTTTCTGAAAATTACAAGAAGGGGGAGGGGGAAGAAGGTGGTGCAAATGAAAATTTTTAAATTGTTAAAATTCAGAATGTGAGTCACTTTTGGATGGATAGTGAGCATTGTGAGTTACTATCTTCTCAAAAGATGGCTCCCCTCCTAGTCTACATTAGTTGCCTCCCCCTCAAAAAATTTAAAAGTTGTTGATTTTCTTAAGAAAAAATGTTTACCCTTGAAATTATCATTGATTTCTCAAAAAATCAAAAGCCATTGATCTTATGAGATTTAATTTGAGCCATCTAAATATGAAATACAAAATGAATATTGGATATGGATAAAATACCACATACAAATATTGAATATAGGTTCTGGATATGGATACAATATTGGATATGGATACAAGATGAATTGTTGGTGTCTGAAAATTACTAGAAGGGGGGGGGGGGAAATAAAAATTTTAAAATCTTAAAATCACTATCCACACAAAAGATGGCTCACACTATCGAATGGTACAATTCCAAATGCTTTGAGATTTTTCACACATATAAACAACTTATCTTGTAGAAGAATCCAAAAAAGCACCACTATTTTTGACATTTTTTCATACAAATGTGACCTTATGAAGTGCAACTACCCAATTTTTCATAGGCCCAATAAATTTTTTTATATCAATTGAAATGTTAATATTTGCAATCCATACTACAAAAAAATTTGAAATTTTTTCTGCATCTTTTCAAACTAACTTACTATAAGATCCTATAGTTATATATGTCCAAAAAAAAATCTTCCTAAAATTTGGCACTTGTATTAGAAATGGCAATTTCAGAGCATTTTTGGTGAAAATGTAGTCAAGGAACTTTAGGGGTTAAGGGATTTATATATCATCAACTTCTTGCTTTCTTGTCACTTATTCTTGTTTGCTTAATTCATTTTCAATTACTTTCAAGTACAGCTAGCATTGAATTTCAAAAATCCAATTGACTTCTCATATTTGCCTAATGAAGAAGATGGCAAGAATAATATGCATCTCATATATAGGATTTACATTGTGGACAAGGGAGAGCTTCCAGTAACTACAATGAAGATGATATCATTGCAAAGAACTTGGTATAGTTATGTTTTTTAATATGGTTACAAAGACAATCAAGGTGAAAACACACAAAATCATGAAAAAAATAAACATTTTTGTAATATGAGTAATTGAAAATCATGAATTTTAAATAAAATAGATTTTTTGATATGACATGTAATTACTATGATTTTTCAAAGTAGAAGCTTCCTATGCCACTAAAACCATCACATAGCTTGGTTATAAATTCAAAATTTAAAGAATCAACACTCTATTATTTGCAAATAAATCTGGGATGGTTCAATCATGGCACTTGGGGGGATACTTTCAATAGAAATCTAAGCTTACTTATTAGGAATGGGTTCATTGATGGTTTGGGGTGTTTTCACCGCTTAAATTATAGACATCTCTTTTTTCATGAAGATCATAAAATTTTGATTACTTTCTTTTTGTTTCATGTGTCAAATGTTCATACATACTTGACACACATATATGTGATGTAGCATACTAGCAACAATGCTATCCATTCAACCATAGAAGCGAAATGTTAGTATTATTGTGTAATATCGTGTCTTTTCTCAATTGTTTTGTTGGTGCCAAATTAGGATTTTGTTTACAATTGAATCAAATTGAACTTTGCTTTCATAGCTTGTATAAGCTTATTTGACATCAATTCTAACCAATATTGCACCATGTTTGATTATTTAATCTTGGAATCTAATTTATGGTTATGATTTTCAAAAAAAGATTTGGCAAAAGCATGCATGGCTATCCTCAATTACAAGTTTGTTAGAAGTCTTGGAGCATCAACAAAATTTTCCTATCAAAATTCTATGCCAATGCAACTTGTCTAGGCTCATAATTTGAGAATGTGGGACAGGCTTGACAAAACTCCTACTCATGCTCCATGTGATGCCCAAACAAGAGCTCGATTTAGTTTGTTGTTTGATTGAAAGGAGTCACTATTTAATTTCCAAAGCTTAGGAATCACTATTCACTAATTATTCTTCTAAAAGTTAATATAGTGATACTAACATTCAAATGCAAATGACCAAGCATAGTAGAATGGCTTTAGTGCATGATTTTAAGTGGGCCTAGGTTGATTTTGGATTTGAGCGTGCGCACAATGGAAAACTAAATTGAGGTCAGACCGTTTCTAGACCACACCAGATTGGACTTGTTTACAGGAAAACATTGGGATGCCTAGTTTCCACAATGACAAGCATTCCAAATGAAGCATTTGATGTTTCTTGGGGGGTTTAGAGGGTTGTTTCAGAGTTGTCCCGGTGATATTCTTCCAATAGTTAAAGAACGTCCATTGTCAAAATTATATATATATATTTATTATTTTTATTTATTATTTTTTATAAATAAAAAGTTCTAATTTTTTAAATTTTTTTTGAAAAAAATAATAAATAAAATGATGTGGTAGTATCTCTACCACATTAGGCAACTACTATGGCATAGTTCCCAAAGTTTAGGAATCCAAGGGAACTCACAACCCTCTACAAGGGCTGAAAAACATCTAATGTATCATATTTTGGTTATTTTCTTTCAATTTTTTAAATTGAAAAATCAAACAACTTTCTAGGGAATCTAATTTTTACAAAGATCTAAGGGTTTTGGAAATTTGCATACTTGATAAGTCAAGGCTTTACTCAACTTTGAAGTCTTCATATCTTTTTGCAAAGTAGAATTTGAATTATGGGGCTTGGAAGTTTGACAAAGCTACACTGTCAAAAGCTCATGCAAACTTGAAAAAAACTTGGGGGTTGTTCTTTTGAAGTCTCTTATTTTGATTAATTTTCAATATTTTGGAAAAAAAAAATTAGAAAAATTGGATGTAGATTATCTATCAAAACATTAGAACCATTGGAATTGGCATTTTCAATTCTATAACTAAATTCTGAATAATTCAATATTTTGGATCATTTTCTACTTCTTTCTACTTATTATTATTTTTCAAATATGAATATGAAATAATTTTTTTTTGAAATTTTTTATGTGTACTCCCAACTTATCTTTTCAATATATTATAGAGAATAACAAATTGTAGAATCTTAACATTTTTGTGTAAAAAATTTGAAAGATGAAATCTAACCATTATTTTGGAAAGTGTTGAAAAATATTTCTTTTAAGAAATCCAAGTAACTTGATCTTGGAATTTGTAATTTTTTTTTCTAAAATTTTTAGAAGGTGTACTATACCAAATTGACTATGTTGGATTTGTTAATGAATAAATATAGATGAAGATTTTTTCTTTGCTTTGGGTTTAAGTACTTTGAAGCAATTTTGGGCCTAAAAACACCCTTTGATTCATCCTTTAGGGAGCAAGGCGCAACACTATTTGGAGAGGGTCTACCTTACTATCTTTACAATATCAAGGAACCAATGCTCAAAGAGAATTGTTGGTTAGTTCATTGTTCATGGATGCCTTAATTTGGAAAAATAACTAGTTGGAGTGTAAAAATGGAGGATCCAAAATCAAACAAAAAATTGGTAGGATAAACAACCAACTAGCATGCAAAAATAAAAAAATAGAGATACAACGATTACTTTCATTAAATTATTAGATTTTAGTTGCTTGCAATTTTGAATTTAAGGCTAATAACTAGGTTGCTAGAAGCAATGTGTTCTTTGACAAGGCAAGTATTGCTTTAGGATTGATTGTCGAAGGCTTGGAGTGCTAATACAAGGTGGGTATAAGTATTGCTTTAGAATTGGACATAGCAACCAATGACCTTCCTCCATCATCCATATCAATCCAATGTAATGAAATTTGAAATTTAGTTTTAGAACCAACATATCTTTGAAAGAGGAGGATTATAGCCTTTGCAAATATGAAGTTCACCCTTAACTCCTGAAAAGGACCAATAGATGCTTTTTGGTTGCATAGCAATTTTAGGTAGGTGCATGTAGTCAGAGATTTCCAAATTTTTGTCCCAAATTTTAACAGAATGTGGGAACAAGGAATGTTTTTCATATGCATTAAATTTCATGACATTTGGAAATATGAGTCAAAAGTTATGGCCTAGTATGTTACTTTTTTTTATAAATGGACACACCAGGCAAATTTTAAAAATCACTTTATTCATAAAAAAAATATTGAAATTGGTTTTCTAGAGTTAAATATATGTCAAAAGCTTTAAATCATTCTATTTTGATCCATGAGTCAAAAGTTATGAGAATTTTTTGTTTGCAAGTAGTTATGGATTCTCTACTCTAAAATAAACTTTGAAATCCTTTATCATATTCAATTTTCAATATTTTTGAAGAAAAGCAAAATAGGATTTAGATTGTTTATTACAACATTGCAACCATTGGGATTGGCATTTTTCAATTCCATAATTAAATTATTAACAATTTAGTATTTTCAATCATTCTCTACTATTAGCTACTTATTAATTTTTTTCTATACATTGTACAATTCCAAATGATCTAAGATTTTTCACACTTATAACCAACTTGTCTTGAAAAAAGGAATCCAAAGAAGCACCACCATTTTGAACATTTTTCATAGAAAAAATAGATTGTGAAGTGCAACTCCCTTGCTTTTTGCAGGATCCAAAAAATGATTTCAATGAATTTGATATCTTACAATCCACATGGTGTAAATTTCTGAAATTTTTACCACATGTTCTAAAGTCAGTGTACTGCAAGGTCATATGATTTTATGAGTCAAGAAGAGTTGTTTTTTCACAAATTTGGTAGATGTATTAAAAATGACAATTTTCTGGCATTTTTGATGAAAACATGGGCATGGGACTTTAGGGGTTAAAAGGATGAGCTAGTGACCATGGAAATAATCCCTTTTTGTACTGCATGAATCACTAATTTCAAGGAAATACAAAAGTATTCATTGGAAGTCAAACTATTGTACAAGACCTCTTTTTTTTTGCATAAAATTATGAAGATGAATAGTTCAACTTTTATCCTACATAGAAAGGTTCTTTGCCATTCATCAACCGAAAAACAACTAAGGTAGAACAATCTATTGCCATTCTAATTTGCAATCTAAATATCTTGTACAATGTGTTGATAGTTGCCTCTATTTTTCAAAGAAAGAATTAAGTGAGTTGATACAAGTAGAATCATATTAGTCCAATATGAACTTGAATTGATATGAATTTTCAAATCCAAAATAGAAAACCATTAGAAGGTGGAGGTTATGACCATCTTAAAAAGTTTAAAAAATATTGATATACCACCTCAATTCCGTTGGATGAGTGTTTTAAAAGTAGAGGTTCAACATCCTAAAAGTACTTTTTTATTAGCTAAATCTGCAATTTACTCTCACAAATGTTTATTCACAACAAAGTTTACCTAACTCAACATTTATTGAACCTCATCTTACCAACCTTAAACAATTTTTACATAGATGTGAACTTGGTGTCATTTCTTGATAATTACACCCAATTATTTACCCAAAGTACATCATTTATACACTTTATGAAAATGGATGCGAGACTAATGGTAATGGAGCAAATTTGTAGATTACAGAATTGGATGAATGGTGAAATTGGGTTATTCAACTATATAGTATCTTCTAAGGGTTAAAAGAAAGTAGTTGGTTAGAAATTGATACTAGAAGAATGAATTAGGAGATTTTTTATATAGAAAAAACACCCAAAATCGTCAATTTAAGCAATTTAGCATAGTTGGAGACATTTTTTTTCTAACAATAATATTTTTGAAGTATTAGCAAGTGAAAATCATGAATATTAAAAAAAATAGATTATTTGAATGTCGTATGTAATTTCTTTGATTTTGCAAAATTTTGTCTCCATAGACCACTGAAAGTGTCCCTTAAGTGTGCTCTGAACTGAAATCTGCAAAAATCAACTATCAGCAAATGAAAACTAAATATGTGTTTTTCAAATGCATCAATGAATTAGAATTAAACATTTGTAGGATGCTTTAATGAATGCTTATGAACAAATTTGTTGACAGTCTAGGGTTCAAGAATGGGGGTAGGGAAGGGAATGTGTGTTTCTACCTTAAGAAGAAGAGGAATGATGCAAATGGAGCCCTTCGAATAAAAACCCAGCTCCTTTTACAAAGAGGAGGGCAATTACCACGGAGGTCTGCAAACACTGTCAGGAACATACAATTCATCTCTCTTAATTTTTATTCCAATATGAGAGCTGGGGAAGTGGGGAGAATGTCTGCGTGTTAACTGCCAGGCAGGGCATAACCTTGCCAAGTATTCATGTACCTGGACATGAACGTCAAATCTCATATAACTTAAGTTAATCCTTAAACGCCAAAAGGGCTACCCTCAAAATCATCCTTTTTTTTTATTACTGTGTGAATCACTAGTCTCCAAACTTGCAGAAGTAGTCATTGCAAGTCAAACTATTGTAGAAGATCTTTCCTTTCCAAAACAAATTTTGAGGATGAATAGTTGCACTTCCGTCCTATACAGTTTGATTTCCTGTCATCCATTGGATACGAAATGTTTGCCTCGATGTTCAAGAGTTGAGCTTCAGTTTGATGTAAGTTACTGTACTGTACAACAAGCAGAAAAAAATTGAAGCCAGTCTCAGTACACTTTCACAGTTCCTTGTTGCTGTTTTTGGACACAAATGAAATGGAATTTCATTGCATTAAGATAAAAATACATACCTGCCAGTCACAGAGGTGGCCTGGCATGCAGGGACAGACAAGACACGACACAGAGAGGGAAGGGAAGGGAGGGAGGGGAGGGGAGGGAGACTAAAGAGCCAAGCTCAAAGAGGGGCCGGCTCCCAGTTCCTTTTTCATTTCATCCAGCTGTTGCATTGACACCCACAGTCAGAACTTCCGACTTCGACATTCGTTTGTTGAATTGCTGCACATCACCTATTTAGTTCATTCAGATGCGGCATTTATAGTTCCAGTCAGAACTTCTCCAGACATTGAAGCCGTGCCATCAAGACTACGAAGGATATTTTCATGGCACAAGCCATTAACATAATGTGCATGCCCCTGCAGCAGTGAGTGGAGTTGCCACTGTGAATATGATGAACGCTTTCGATCTGACACTCCATAAACGTAAGACAGATCTTGACACTTGGAATGGGAAGTTGGGAACTTGACAAATTGACTGACCTCTTTAATTAAAGCTTGACGCAATCATATAATTAACGTTGAAGCTAAGATAATGTTATCAGTGTCATGTGAGACACACTCAAGCCAGTCTCTAGTAATTGCGCATTATACAGCTGTATGCCCCCCCATTAAGAATCTGACATTGTGCCTGCACATTTAATTGAATTCCAATTTTGTTTTTTTGGAAACAAATGAAACGAAATTTCATTGCAGGTGGTAAAATACAAGGCCCACCAGACACAAGTGGCCTGGAGGGAGGACAAACAGGACACTGAATTCCAAATTTTGAGTGTGCAAGGGTGCGCAAGGTGAGTACCCATCAAATGCTAAGTTAATGGGTCGATGCAATTGCTACCCGGGTTGTACAGGATCAGATCAATAGGTAAGCAGGTGCAAAGTAATACAAATGTTTAACTTGGTAGATTCAACTTCAAAGCTTTATTTACAGATAATTAAGGACTGATGAGTACACAAACCTGCACTTTCATGGCATCAACCAGCCTTCTGAAAATGCTGAATCACGCACTAATCATCTCATCCGAGCCTGCAAATGGAACGCTTAAACGATTGAATCAAAAAATCATAGTACTAATTAAGTACCGGTAATTTAACTACACATGAATGGGCTATAGCACTTCACATCATGAAGAGAAACCTTGCAAATTCGGACAATAATTCTCCTCATGATAGGAAGAGCACAGCTGCAGCATTTGCCGCTGCAGCTCATGTAAAAGCTAAAAGCTAGAACGGTCTAAAGCAGCAATATTTACCACTTTAAGCAGATAGACACGCGCCTTGAACCCTAAATGAATACCGATTGCTTCGCCTCGTGAAAGTCGGAGGTGCACTTCTTAAACTTCAAAGTTTCAAATTCCTTTTCTGAAATACTCAAAGTCTCGTGACGCAATGAGAGTTCACTGGCCTTGATGAAGGTCGAAATTGCAGCTAAGTGATCGAATTCAAACTTCCAGTTGCATTGCCCTGTGAGACTTCAGGGTTTGGTTTGGTTTCTAGGGTTTGACACTTAGGATTTCGGACTTGCAGTTTGTTCCGAGTACAAGTGCGGCGGTAGTCGCGGCGTGGCGACCGCCCTTAGGCGCGTTCGCCTTGGACAAGTGAATCCATAATCATCCGCCATATCAAAGTTCTCAGCCGTGACCCCCGGCGGCAATGACCACTGAAACGCATGAAACAGCCTCGCCAACACCAAAAGCACCATGGTAGTGGCCAGATGGTACCCCGGGCACTGCCTCCTTCCAGACCCAAACACAACGATTCTTGTGGCAGGGTCATTAAACGAAGTCAGATTCTCGTCTTTCCATCGCTCCGGGTTGAACGTCAAGGGATCCGACCAATTCTCGGAGCTCCGTCCCAGCGAGAAGATGTTGATGATCACGCGTGTGCCTTTAGCGATGTGGTAACCGTCGATGGTGGTGTCGCTCATGGCTTCTCTGGGGATGGTGAAAGGCGCCGGGGGGTGCATCCGCATCGACTCCTTGATCACGCACATCAGATAAGGGAGGTGTAAGAGATCGGACTCTTCGACGTTGCGGTCGCGACCGACGACGGCGTCGAGTTCCGCGTGGAGCTTGCGCTGAATCTCGGGACTGCGGATTATTTCCGCCATCACCCACTCGTTGGAGACAGAGGAGGTGTCAGTGCCGGCCGCAACCATGTCCTGCACGCGCATCACACAAACTGTGTCAACCACTCGATCCAGCATCCGCATCTTTTCTTACAATTGTGCACATCTGTATCATGGATCCCCAACACTGTAGAAATTCCAATAACAAAAACAAAAGTTGGCATAAAGAAACGATCCTTAGTGAGAGGCACAGAAAGATCTTAGACCACTTCATATCATTCTCTCCTAATACTTGCGTTCGATCTCTACAGGCTAGAAACCCTCGAGCACAGAGGGGACCACTCGATTTTTGAACACACCTCGATTTCGCACTCCAATGTATCTACAAATTGACCTTGCGCGTCGCAAGTTCTCAACAGTAACGACTGAGAGTTGCAGCGTTTACTGAAGCCTTGAGAATTGCAGCATTTCGTGTTTCAACAATGTCCATTTCAGGGATTATCACCTAACAAGTGTCAAAATTTGTAGATACCCTATGATCGATTTCACCTTTTCAACAGTTTGTAAATTATTTCAATAATTCGGGATCATCTTCAGTTGGGTTGGATCTTTTCTGATTACGAATGATCGATTTTAAGAAAACAAGAGATGCACACTGGCTATGGAATTGACGCAAGCAGGTATGACTTTCTGGGTGCCGATAAACAATTTCTTCCCAACTAACTTGCAAATTTGTTGGAGAATCATGCGTTTGAGAAATGAATCGACTTACGATAGTGATGGCCTTGATGGCTCTCTCATCCAGGTTGGGTGCGCCATTCTCGCCTGGAAGCTCCAGCAACGTGCTGACGAAGTCGTTGGGATTTCCGCCGGGCAGCTTCCCCGACGCTAAGTCTCGATGCTCCTGAACGATTTCGTCCAGCACCTCGTCCAGGCCGATCCGTAGCTATGACACACAAACAATCGAAGCGCCATTGTCAGAATACTACAACACTGCAGAGCAGCAGACCTTGTAGTGGGTTTCACAATCTTTGTAGAACCAGAATTTAACCGGTTCCTTAAGGTAGACTTTTGAAAACAACGAAGTTTGGTTGAACGCGATTAACTTTCATCCTGCAACCCACTAATATCAGTCTCAATACCCGTCATATTGCCTCATTAGGTCGGTCGTCAAAGTGGATCATGGATCAACATAATCATTCTGAACTCTGAGTTTGACCAAAATACGCGAATATGAACGTTTAGATGGGGAAAAATATGTACGACAATGCTTCCCAGCGTTTGCACTCTCGGACATTATCTAAATCACAACCAAATACAATGGGGCGAGTGCTTCGCACATTCCACCACCGCCTGAAATTTAGATCTCCAGATCCGGTACGGTCTCTCACACTTGCAATTGCAAAAGTTTTTGCAACGGTTTTGCAACGGTTTTGCAGACAGAAATTTACGAACATTTTTACAAAGATTTCTGACAATCTTGTGCAATATATTTGCAACTGTTTTGAGTTTGCATTAGCTTTCGCAACAGTTTAGCCATAGATACGAGTTGGCTCTGTGCCCAAGCCATTCGCAACACGTTTCCAACACTATTGCAAATGGTTCTCAGTAAAATAAGTAGAATTTTTCTGCACAGTAGCAAACCACTACAAATCCATTGCAAACTAATTCCTGATGGGTTCCGACTGTTACTTCATGTTGTAGTATCCATTAGCATCACAAGCAATGGAACCACGAGTTCGGAAGATTGGAAACAAACTCACCTTGCGCATGTCTCGCTCGTATCCCTTCACATCCAACCACCCCAACCACGGCACGAAATCTCTCAGCACAAATGCTCCCATCAATCTCAGAATCTCCTCAATCAGTGGATGAAAATCCCTCTTCTTCTCTCCTCCTCTGGCCGCAAACTCCCTTCTCCCCAGAATCATCCGACACATGACTCTCATGGCCGTGCCCGCCAACAAACTCCTTAGATCCTGCAACCCCTCCGTCTCAAAAATTTTCCTTACGGTCGCTGCAACTTCCTCCCCCCTCTCCTTGGCTGTATTCTCCAACCTCTTGGGCGTCAGAAGCTCATTCACGCAGATCCGACGCATGTAACGCCAGTGGGGCCCGTAGGGCGCCATAATAAAGTCTTGAGCGTCGTAGGCAACGAGACGAGTAAATGTTGTTAAAGGCCGGGAGCATAAAACATTGTCTTGCACTTTCATGACCTCAGTCACAAGCTGCGGGCTGTCCACTACCACTGTTGGGATGCTGCCCAGGCGGACGAAGAGGATGTGACCGTACTTCTTGTGTAGCGCTTGGAGGGCGCGGTGAGGGTGGGAGCCCATTTGGTGGGCGTTCCCGAGGATGGGCCATCTCCTTGGACCGGGTGGGAGCTTCCTGCGTGAAGAAAACGCGTAGTGGGAGAGAAAGAGAGACAATACAACGACCAGTGTAGCCGCTGTTGCAAGGAAGCGCTCGTCGTGGAACCAGTTAGTGATCAGAGATGGAAACTGCGGTACCTCCATGGCTGGCTATGTCTACTCTAGCTCCACAAGCAGTAAATCGATCACGAGCTGCACTCCTACCGATCGATCAATTCATGTTCGTAAGCGTATGTAAATTATTTAAGCTATTGTTGCGATTGAAATGCGCATCGGAAACTCAAACATGCAGACGGACAACACGAACTGGAAACGTGCACTGGCAGGGCCCCAGAAGTGAATTGTGCATGACAAAGCCGTGACGAGGGTACGTCGAGCATAAAGGGACGTGAGTTCACACAGACACTGATCGACCCAGCGGAAACTTTGAATGCAGATTCAAAACTGGAACTGTGGGAAACGCAGAGTGTGTGCCCTCAGGAGGCTTGCAACTAGAAGTACGGTACTAAACATCCAGCCCCTGGTCTCAGCTCGGGCCTGGTCTAGCTAGCTAGTGATGAGTTACGTAGCATTAACTCTAGTACGAGGAGCTTGCTATGCTAATCGACACAACGAATGCAAGCCAAAACTCGTGGCAATCGACACAGACAGGACACATTTAAGGCACTGATGTTGCAGGCTACCTCACAGTACATCAATGTGTGGGTTTCAGTGGTAGTAGTGGTGGTACTGTGTTAACAACGTTAGCTAGCTACCGGTGGCGACGTTGCTGTCTGTGTACCGCCAGCTACCTTACTACGTTAGCTTGGACTATGAAGGTGATTTTCTCACCATGGCTCACACCAACTGTGAGTGTGATCGAGCGACTTGGAAACACACCGGACTGTGGGGCTTTCACACCAACTCTAAGCTGACTCCACTCTCGCTGCGACGCTGACTGGGAAACTAATCAATGTAGCCGTGAGCATGGCCTGCGGCTGGACAGACCTCTTTAAATGAGAATCTGTTGCAAGTGGGAGTGGAGTGAATGGTAACCGTCAGTTGAACAGGGGCTTACAATAATGACTCCATCCTATCTGCCGTGGCATGGATTCATTATACATTCACACCTGCATAATTCCATGATAGAAATGAAAGAAAGTGGATCTTATTAAGGCATGCACACCTCTAATTATCGTCACTAAATTTAACTGAGCATGAGGTGGAAGCATCAATAACCGATCAAATAAGCAATTTGGGAGCGGAATCTGTGTAGTAGGAGTTAGGGGATTTTTTTCCTATGTAGTAAGATAGGAAATGTGAAGATTGCTAAATTTAGAGATATTTATTCGGAAAATTGAAATTGTAGTGCATTTTGGGAGGCAAAAGAACTCTTGACCTGTTAGCAATGTCTAGGCAGAGTCTTCTAATTTTGATCATTCCAAATGGTACTTTCTTGCTCATTACTATATGTAATGTGTCATACCCTTATTAGATGCAAACTTGAAAAGAACAAAAAAAACAAATTTCAAGCTTCAAATTTGGCAAATCCTCCTTAAGGTTGGAATTAACACCCCTTCCATGCTAGGTACTCAACATGGTTGGTAATTGGTGCCTCCACTTTAGTTTCAACCAGTATGATAGAACCATCCATTGTCGACCATTTAAAGCGATTTGCACATGTTTTGGAGTAGTAGAAGGTAATATTAATTATTTGGCATGTAGGAAGATAGAAATTAGAAGGATAGCGAAATTTTTATGATTTTATTCTTTGAATTCAAATTATCATGAATTTTAAAAGTGGATAGGTGGTTCAAACCTATAGCCAACATGTAGAATCTTCCAATCCCAATCATTCAAGAACTTCTTTTGCTCACTACTTTGGGATATGTGTCATGACTTGATTAGTGTTAACTTTGAAAAAAAGAAAAAACACGTTCAAAGCTTTGGTTGAACATTTATTTTAGCCTTGGTTGAAAATAGTGCACTTTATAGGTTGGGAATGGGTCCTTGGTTGACAATGTGTGGTTCTACCATGTTGTTAAATAAAAAATTATGTTTGTTTACTAGATTTTATTGGCAAGTAAAAGAGGATTCCAATCACACTCTAACATGCATTATTTAAACATTGTATGAAATAATTACGAAATTTCAAAGTACTATCTGTAGGTGATTGAAAAACCAGTACTAGTCCTTAGAAATTCTTAAACACTTGTATAAAAATGAGGTTTTTTGTTTAGGTAGTCTTCTCTTCTCCAACTAGAGGTTATCTCTTAGCCTACCATCCAAGCTCTTTTATTTGTGTGAGCGGGATTTATTTTTGTTCCACTCTTTCCTCTTATTACACACCATTCTTCCCCCAAAATCAACACTATACTCTTTTAGGCTTTGAGTTTTTGATTGTGTACATCTCGAATCATTGTTACCAAAGTTTGGGAGCACTTGACGAGCCAAATTTAGGAAGGGAGGCATTTGGGACAATGATGATTATAGGTGCACTTAACTTCAGGTTACCGCATCTAAAATCATATAATTGAACATTTGAACATATTTAGTTCATATTTTTAAATTGTTGTTTGAATTTTGTTGAATTTTGGTAACCTTAGACAAATACGTCATACCAAACATCCTACCAAATCAAACCCTTAGAAGCCATTTCCACTCAATATAAACAAGTTAAAGGTGTTGAATCATGAATTGAGACCTCAAAATTTAAGTGCAATTTCAAACAAGTTACTATCTTACCTATCTATGACTATCACGCCCACATTTAAGACAATATGCTAGGATTGAAGCATTGTATTAGAAGATTTTTGAGGCCTCCGGATGCTTGTGAGTTATCATAGCCTGCAAATGCAAGAAACAGGTTCGACATAGCAGGCTGACGTGGATAAGACCCTACCACGTCATTGACCAAAAAAATAAAAAAATAAATTTGCATTTGGAGACTAATTTTTTTTTATGAAAAAGAAAATTTTGATAATGGGCCGTTCTTCTCGCTACGGGGAACAGCTACGGAGGAACATGCCTGAAACAAGCTTCTGAACCCCCCAAAACTCTTCTGATGGTTGCATATCTTCTCCATAATGAGTCTTAATCCTTAAATGTTTTGGACTACGGTTTCATCAAAAACGCTCCAAAACTGCCAGTCTTGTGCAAGTATCGAATTTTTGGAAAAAAAACAACATTTTTGAACACATGTAACTATAGGGATCTCATAGTCAATTGGTTTGAGAAAATGTGGGAAAATTTTCAGGAATTTCTACTATGTAGATTACAAGATATTAGTGTTCAAAGTGACAAAAATCTTTTTTTGTCCTTGTGAAAACTCATGCAACTATACTTCACAAGGTCATTTTTTGTGTGAAAAATCATCGAAAATGGTGGTAACTCTTTGGGTTCATTCTTCAAGGCAAATTGGCTACATGCTTGAAAATTTTTAGATCATTTAGAATTGCAAATCATATGAGAAAAAAACTAGCAAGTACTAGAAAGAAGTGGAGAATGATTCAAAACACTAAATTGTTAAGAATTTAGTTATGGAATTGAAAAATGCCAATTCCAATAGTTGTAATGTCGTAATAAGAAATCTTCATCGCATGATTTTATTTTTCAAATTTTTTTAAAAAATGAGTTAAATAAAAGACTCCAAAGTTTATTTTAGAGTAGGGAATCCATAATTATCCGCAAACAAGAACACCTTGTAACTTTCATCTCATAAATCAAACTGGAATGTTTCAAAGCTTTCCATGTACATAAAAATCCTTAAAACCAATTTCAAATTTTTATTTTTGAAAAAATTGAATTTTTAAGAAATTTTTGGGCTGCCCATCAAACATTGAAAATTACATTAACCCCTCAAGGCATGACAACATTTTTACAATAGAGGTTTTCAATGAATTGCCCCATTTTGATGTTTTTTTGCACATGCATGTGTTTGAAATTTTTAATTTTAACTGTAAAAAAGTGAAGCATACTTTGTCTAGTATGCATGGAATTAATTGTGGAAACGATTGACTATTGGATTTTTAGATTATAACAATTTTGGATGATCAACTCTTTAGGCAAAAAACACAACTTTTGGTGAAGGAAAATTATAAGAAGATGAATAATGTTTTTTTGCCCTCCCAAAAAATTGTATTAGAATCTAAGGCAAATGTATTATTTTCTATTTAAAAAATTAAAAACTCTCCCAAATTTGTAGACATTTTCAAACAAAAGGAGTTAAAAGCTAAAACTGACCAAATCGGATCCTACAAAATTTAAAATAATTTATATATGCATCATTTTTTGAAATTTAACAATTGATATTATTAGCATATTGTATAGAATTTTTCAGAAATTATGGAATCATTCTAATTTTTTTTGTATTCTTAATCACATTAAATTGGATTTTATATTCTTAAAATTGCTACATATAATAATTTGAATTTTTTTCTCTAGACCTAGTTTGATTGTGCCAAGTATAGACTAGAAATGTCCAAAGAATTTTTTTTTTCCCATCCCTCCTATTTCTTTCATTGTAAACAAATTATGTTTGTTCCTTTTTTCTATTAGACTATATTTCCTAAATAAAATTTTAAATACTTCCTACATTGAAGTTTTGAAAATTAGAGAATGCAATAAGTATGTGAACTTATTATTCTACAAATCCCTAGTTTACAAAATATTGAGATTTGTTTCATTCTATTGGGAATTTGCCATTGAAAATTTGAAGAGGACACATTGTGTCCCCTTAATCCTTGAGGGATTAATATCATGCAATAACTTTTCAACCATGTAGTCAAAAGTTATGAAATTTTTTGGGCCTTAAAGCTACTCTTTGGGCACACATTGTGTGAAAATTTCAATTAAAAAATAATAATATTCCATTCATAGCAAGCTGTTTAAAATTGATATATTGTCAAAAAGAAATGCAATTTTATCCTTTAGGGGTTAAAGATATTCCTTGGGCTCATATTGTGTGAAAATTTCAAAGAATTTTTTTTTTAACTCTATTCATAGCAAGTTGCCCAAAATCTCTTTATTGTCAAGAAAACACAGTTTGGTCCTTTAGGGGTTAACTACATTAATGTAAAAACACCTAAAATCATCCTTGCTTCCTTTAATGCACCTTTTAAAAATACTTCCATATAACAATAGATTGTCACTAAAATTGTCATTTGATGCTTGGAGTATAATGTAAGGATATATTTGAAGTTAGGCATATGGTATAAAATATAAATGTATGGTAATTACACCTAAAATGGACCAAACAAGCTCTATAGGATAAGTAACCAGTGTTCTATTGGAAAATGAATAACATTTTTTGCACATTGCTGAAGGACTATGAATCAAAATGCAAGTAATTTCATAATCTTTGGATGAATTGTGAAATAGTTACAAATTTTCAGAGATTCAAGATGGTGGGTGCTAAAAGTGTCATGTAGGTGATGCTAAAATAAGTTTGATGCACATGAAGAAATGACATTAGAAAGAAGTTAAAACAACAAAAAGTGCACCCAAAATGAACCACTTGTAAAGTTGCCACCTTCATAGTTCTATTAATAGAGTTGCACATTATTCAAGATTCACCCAATACTTCTCTTTGTCATGTGCATTGTTTTTGGTATCCCTCCTATTTATTTTTTATTCATAAATAGGGGTTGATTTTGAGGAGTGTTCCATTTTAGGTGTAGTTACCTTAGTAGGAACATTTGAGAGTGGTAAGTGAGTTGATTTGTTAATGATTAAGAAGATTTCAGGGATAACTAAGTAGTTGCCACCAATCATGTCATTAAGGTAACTAGTCAATGTGGATTGCCACCAAAACAAAACACTCTTTAGTCCCCTATTAGCTCTTGAGAAATCTCATATGTGACATTGTGAGGACTGAGGACCCTCTCTTTGCAAATTATTCCCAGTGTGAATGCCTTATTCCTGTAATGAGCCCCAGTTGTCCTGCGGTTTAAGCCATCTCCAGCTCCAGCAAGCTCTCCATGTTATCCGATCACAGTGGGTGATACCCGATTTGTTAGCTCAGTCACAGGCAGGCAGCGTTTCTGTTTTGAGCGATGTAAGTTATCGCTCTGTCTGACAGGTTTGGTTCAAGAACAAACGCTGGTCACAGCCTCACAGCCTCACAGGGATCGATCAAGCAGCTAACTTAGCTGGTGACATTCATTTCCCAAAGCAGCGTGGGAATCGATTGATCTTAAGTTACTAGTGTCATAAGCAAAAATAACAAAATGAAAAATGAATGCCATCGCATCCCCAACACAACTGAACCTTGAATGCAAATCACAAGGAATGATGTTGGCCAGAAGGTACGTGGATGAAGGCTGACGCTGTGCCTGCCATGCATTGCAGAGCATTGATGGCGTACAACGAACATGAAGTCTACAACAGCAACGGACTGAGAGTTGGTGAGATGATGGACGCTTGCTAATGAAGTTCGGGTGCTAGCTGGACGGGGAGTCATCGATCAGTACTAACTTACCTTAACGTCCTGCACTCCTGCCATCCTAGCTACCACCCATGCATGCGAGAGAGTGCTCAAGGTGGTTGCCGCTAACTTGCGGATGCTTGATTACTTAAACAAAAGTTGAGTGGGGACAAATTCAACGCAAATGTAATAATTAACGTAAGTGATACGAGTAATAACGTAGTGATGACAGAGGACGCGTCCTGTACGTCAGAGCAATCAGGGGAAGCTACTGTAGCTGCCAACTCTCAGACTTTATTGCATTCTGGCTTGCTCCTCATGCTCAAAATTCAATGGTGTGCAGGGGCAAGTTAAGTAGCTGCTTCTGGCTATTGGATGAGAACTGACTGAAGCGGAGGACCGAAGGAGGCTTTGCAGAGACAAGAGTTGACTTTACATGTGAGGATCGGAAGAATGTGGAGGACGTTACTGGAAAGTGACTGAGGCAGTGCTGCAGGGATGGACACTTGCTGGAAAAAATTCATGAATAGCAAAAGACAGAGAATAATCGATCTCTCAGCAATGCCAGAGGAACAAATGAAGAACAGACAAGCTGTTGTAATGATTGACATGCTTATGTAGACTCTTTGTAGTTTTGTATTATATTGTGAAGGTCATTTTCGTTGGAAATCGGAAGCAAAATCAAGTGTTTGCGAAAAATATGACTACCACGTACAACCGAACTGTTAGTAGGCTGGCATTTGTGACTAAAACCTAAGATCAGATAGAGGAGGTTGTATCCAAATATTGGAGGCAGTTGGGAAATTTATGTCCCAGTGGGATTGTTGACCATTCTCAACCATTCTTGACCATTCTTGGCCAGATATGGTGTTGCTCCATCGATCGATTGACACCCACGACTAAATCGGTAGAGTTTTCTGCTCCAATCCAAACATGGTCTGCGTAGACAAAGCTTTATGACTTACACTTGATCAGAATTCTGCACGGGGGAGTGCAACTGAGCACAGACAGCGATGCGGGATCAAAGAAGTTTCAAAGCCTGGGATTCATGAATTTGACGATTCTCCTCATACCATTGTTGAACTTTGTTGCACTATACTCAGACAACTGATGCGTGCACGGCTTCAAGTACTAGAACGAGAGTCAATCCCCCGGAGGTGTTCTAGAATACCTAGTCGCTTTAAACACTGCCGATCGTAAGGTATTTTCTGATGTAAACGACACCAATTGTAAGATTCCTAGAATACCTCTGAGGAGGCGGTCTTGCAATTCTTCAGAGGTTTGGGTCATTTTGTTTTTGGTACCGATTTGCTTGAATTTCTATCTGCGAGGCCGGGCCACCCGATTTCACTATTCAAAAGTAGCTGCGGCGACAGGTGCAATCACCTGCGGAGTAATTTGCAGTGCAGTTAATTGCACACGAATACCTATTAAGGATTTTGGCTGATGAAATCAACTGTGGCAGAAGTGTTGATTCTCATGCTTTAGGCAACTACTTTGTTTGTAAACCCTAAACCCTAAAAAATCTTCAAACTTCAAAACTTCAACCAACTGAAGGGAGGGTCTACCCTAAACATTCAATGAACTAGATAAGAGAAAAACTGATACAAAGACACCCAGAATTGGGAAGATAAGTTAAGTGCCCCTTCATTGTCTGATTGCAAATTGTGGTATATTTAAGTTACCATGAGTTCTCAACTTTGATAAGTAGTAAAATATTACTACCTCTATCTTTGAAAAAGCCCCGTATAAAACACAAAAGAAACACGTGATTTTTTTTAGAAACAAAGGGAGTACTAACTAAAGTGTCAAAAATTATGAAACCACTTAGGTAGCAATTCTCTTGAGTTTGATAATGATTTGACATCAGTTTTTTTACTTAATTTGCTTTGAGGTGTTATTACCTTACATCATTTTTAAAGCACTGAGATTCTAAATGTGGCTATGGAGCGGATTGGCTAAATACTTGCATGTAATAAAATTAAAATTGAAATATATTTTCAAAGGCTAAATTGCATTTAGATATGATGTTTGACTAAGTGTCAATGGAGTTCATCTTTGACTTAGAATGACAAGCCTATCATCAAGGTAGTCAACTAAAACATTATGGTTTGACAAGATGAATTGTTGCATTCATCATTTCTACACAAACTTGATGAATGACAAATATAGCTAACTATGAGAACAAAATACAACCAAATATGTTGAAAAAACAATTCTATTTTTATGGATTTGGTTAATTTAGTCATTTGTTTCTTTATGATTTTTGTACAATATTTTGTATTAGTTGATGCAAAGATGGGAAGAAAATGAAAATTATATATTTAGATTCTTTTAAAGCCAAAATTTATTTTGCCATAAATATTTTGAATCCATATTTAACCATCTATTGGAATCTCAAGCAATTAAGATTTCAACACCTAAAAACAACAATTTTCCTCAATGCACTATCTTGGTGTTCAAATGACAATTTTTTTTAATGATATTGTTAGTATATTAAAGAGGATTCTAGTACACATTGTTTCATAATCTTTTGATGTTAGGAGAGCATTTTACAAATTTTACAAATTTAAAATGTATAAATCTTATACAAAATCCTAAGTTCACCTTAACCCCTAAAAGACCAAATTGCATTTTTTGACAATATAGCAATTTTGGGCAACTCACTACAAATGAAAATTTGTTTTTTTTCTATGAAATTTTTACACAACATTTTGGACATTTTTTGAACATTTTTTGGTACAAATGTGACCTTTTGAAGTGCAGTTGCCTGAGTTTTTGTAGAATCCAAATAAAGATTTTTGTCAATTCAAACACTAATATTGTGCAATCTCCATGGTTGAAATTTCTGAATTTTTTTTTACATCTCTTCAAACTAGCATATTACAAGATCCTATGGTTATATGTGTCCAAAAATATTTTTCTTTTAAAATTTGGTACTTGTATTAGAAATGGTAGTTTTGGAGCATTTTTGGTGAAAACATAGCCTTTAACCTTTAGGGATTAAAGAAAAATCTTTGAAGTACTTGTCTCAACTTTCATTGTTTGCTTTAAAAAGCTCTTTAATTCTTATTTGTTGTAATGGTTTGATTTGTAAAGGGGTTCATTCAAGCTCATTTTTTAGGTATTGGAAATCAAAAGGTGTTTCGTTTGGGTATACTTATCTTAACCACTAAGTGTTGTGAAGTCCATGTCATAAATGATGAACAAAGTGCTTTTGGACAACATTTTGTCCAAGTTATTTTTCCTTTTGTCGTGGTTTCTTTAAAAGAAACCTTCTTCTATGACCAATTTGATGAAAATGAAACAATTAATATAATTGTTCAACTATTAGTATATAAGCAAAAATTTACAAAAAACTCAAAGGCAAGGAAGAAGGAATTAAACTCGATATTCTCCAAAATCTGTATTCTTGTATTCTCGAGTAATGAACAAAATGCTTCAACAAAAACCTTCTATTGAATCCAAAATGATTCTTGAGTCTTTACAAACTACACTTTCTTTAAGACCAATTTCATAATCTCAAGGAAAACAATACATTTATGTAAAGGCATAAGCCAAAACTTGTAACAATTCAAAAAAAGATTTGGGTATTTGGGTACTAAAGAATTAAAGAGGAAGAGAATTTGGACACCCTTGGGCTTGAATGTCCGATCGTCTTCCTCGATTGTTCGATTCTGACATCCAAATCATCGGAGTTTAGGGTTGCAATCCGTTACTCCGATCGAGCAAATGCTCAATAGTCCCCACCGACATCTGTTTCCTCACAATCGCAAAGTGGCGCAAGACGAGCAGGATTTCTGACTTGCAGGATTTTTTTGGAGTGCAATTGAGCACAGACAGCAATGCGGGATCGGCGAGGAGCTAAAGCTTGGGATTCTTCCGACGATTCTTCAAATCCCAAGTCCGTGAAATCTCGCCCTCCGAAGCCTCCGAAGCCTCCGTTGCGAGCACGTCGAGCTGAATCGAAGAAACCCTGTTGTTGCAAACCGTGTCGCCATGGCTGGCTGGCTCTCCTGCTCGTGGCTGCTGCTCTGGCTGGCCTGGTCGTCAGTATAAACCACTTTTATGGCCATTTTCAATGGACGTCGGGATCCAAGCCTCGGGCTCTCACGCCGTTTCCTGGGAAGCTTGTCTCTGCTTTGCCGCAGGTATTACGATTAGCTGATCAGTTCGCATGGATTTGATCATCTTTTGAATGTTCTGGTAGGTGGGGTTGTGATTGTGAATTCTGTGGAGTTCGATGATCATGAATTTCAGTTGGATTGGCTGGTTTTGGAATGTTCTCTTAGTTTGTGTGGGTATGGGGAATTGGGTGAAGTTTCAGCATGAATTTCGCATGGATTTGCTGTTTTTTGAATATTCTCTTAGTTGTGGTTGTGCATGGGAATGGGGTGCAGTTTCAAGGGAAGCATCGAGAGCGTCTGTTTTGGGGAACGTATCGTTCGACGCTCTACTTAGGGATTCGAGCTAGGTATTGCAGCCTGGCCTTGTTGATTGGTTTCAATTGTTGGAGTGTGAATGGGTGGGGGTACTTATGGATCAGGAGAATTTGTGAATTGAGCTGGGTTGGTGAACGATCAGCAGATGCATGGTTACGATTTCTGATACAAAATCCTGGAGGTATTCTAGAATATCTAGTGGCTTGAAACCCTGTGTGTTGGAACGCCGTTTTCTAATGTAAACCAGGCCAATTGTAATGCAGCTGGGTTTTCTAGAATACCTCTGAGGGATCGGTTTTTGACGACACTGCAATCCTTAGTGGTTCTTGTTCATTTTGTTCGAGTTCATGTTTCAGAGAACACCTGATTTTGGTTTTCATTAGAATGTAACATCTGAGACCTCAGGTGCAATGAATTACAGAGTGATTTGCGATTCGACGTAATTGTACACCTAGACCTAGTAAGGATTTTGGTGTAGAGAATCAAGTGTTGCAGAAGTTCCGGTCCCGGAATCCTAAATCCTATACCCTAAACCCTAAATTTCAATAAGTAGAAGGGAGGGTCTCTGCTTTAACATTCAATCAACTAGATAGAGAACAACTGATACAGGGAACCGAATGGACATCGTGAAAAGATGGTGATGGTGCTCGCGTTGTCTGATTGCAGGACACCGAAGTCATTGCTGTCGGGGCTGATGTGGTTGGGAGTAAAGGATAACCGCTATTCGCTTCGACACACATGTGAGGAAGGTGATAAACTCACAAAGTATGCTTGGGTGCGTCACGATGGAGCTAGCTATGGGCGTCAGGTAGTTGCAACCAGCTCTTTCGAATCGGAATGAAATTTTTTAAAATCAATGTGCTAGGTCTCCCTTTGATACTGCACATGTGGTTGATTTGCTTTCCTTACATTGCAGGAAATAGTAGATCAAGGGCTTGCAATATCTACGTCATTCTTGAAGCACCAAAATTCTGAAAGTGGATATGGAGGGGATTGGGCAGTTCGTGTTCAAGTGGTAGAGAAACTACCCACAGAAAGGTGTCCCATCTCTAACGTTGCTCTTAACCGTGAAAAGATGATGGATGCATTGTTTGAAAGTAAGCAATTTGATTGATCATATTGTTCAT
This sequence comes from Pseudoscleropodium purum, assembly GCA_963969395.1. Taxonomy (NCBI): domain Eukaryota; kingdom Viridiplantae; phylum Streptophyta; class Bryopsida; order Hypnales; family Brachytheciaceae; genus Pseudoscleropodium; species Pseudoscleropodium purum. The sequence continues at coordinate 23,033,494 of OZ017797.1, forward strand.
CCAAATGGTGTTAACTTTTATATCACCAGAGGTAGTGAAGAACATTGCATTTGTTGGTCAGAAAGTAAATAAATGGGGACGGAAGAAAGTCCCCCAAACTGCCAAGAGAATCATGAGGCCCAATTTGTGTTTCTTGGTCCTGTAGTTGACGTCGCTTCTTCCTTGATATTCACACATCTTGTGTGAGTACCGGGTTTGTTTTTGAGGAGCTAGAAGCAATCTTGGACAGGACATGCCTTAAAAATGCGTGCATGTGTTATAGAAACCGTTGCTGGTACTGAACTCTATGGTTCTAAAGAAGATTTTGGTTTGTGTGTTCAAGGGAACAAATCCAAGCTCCTGGTCGTCAAGTGTCACTTTTCTTCTACATTGCAGATGAGGGTGGAAGTGCTGTGCAACTCTCTTCGGATGTGTCTGGAGATGGTAGGTTTGCATCTGGCACTGCGAACGAGGTCGGTGGTTGGGAGCTTCATATCAAAGGCCAGGTATGCGACGTTCATATCGGCAATTGAGTTGAAAAGTCTCCGTTACTTCTGAGCTTGAGTTAGAAAGTTGAAGAAGTGCATTGATCATGTCTGGAGTTTTGCTAACGTTGTCTTGGTTGCTGTGGTTCAAGGGAACGAAAGCTTCGACCAGTTTTGTGGGACTCCGCCGCCGACACACACACAATCTGACTGAGTTGGTTTGGCAAGTGCTTGAGACGCAGGTACACTTCTGAGCCTTAACGTTCAATAATGATTCAGATGAATTGAGCTGGTCCTTTTGACAGTTACAGTTCCGACGTTATGAAGGAGACCATAGATTTTGATATCGTCATTGATCAGCTGGCTGGACATTCGAAGACAGTTAATGCTATTCAGATTCGTAATAACTGAAGTTATTTGTGTGCTCAGAATTCTTCCAATTTGCATCGAGATAAGTATCGTGATTTGTAGTGCTTCTGAATCTTTTGAGAATTTGAGAATATTAGGCACGGACACATAATCGAATTGAACTCCCAAATGCAGCCGAGAAGTCTTCGAACATTGGTGTCATACAGGTATTCGTTTCTGTTCTGTTCCATCTTGTGTTTTCCTTCGATAGTTTGTGAGCGTATTTTGGAGCTGTTTGTTTGAATTTGAGCACTCATGTTCCTATTTCATCCCCTGTGCTTTTACGAGTCAATGCTCCATTTTCGGCGTTTCCCTCCTAGGATACTGATTTTTGTAATGAAACCTATTTTATGCCCAGATCACTGGTGTGGCACCTCTATCGTTCGACGTTGTCTTTGTGTCTGGCACACAGCGAAAAAGTGATGGAACTGGCGGACGTGTTAAGAAGCTTTCAGGTATTCTGTTCAATTATTCAAAGCTTCTCTCAATCTCTGAATAAAAAAATAAGAGTAGATACGTATCGTTAATCAGCTGCCGTTTGACACTTATACATGCTGAGACTGAGTATTTGTAGATAAGTGAGTCTTCGTGTAGAATGTTCCTATTTGCTTTCAAAGACGGTTGTGTGATGTAAAGATTGTTAATATGTTCCGGCAACGCGGTTACTCGTTAAAGCACGGGGTTCTTGTCGATCTTCTAATGCATACCCGCCTTTGATGACCTTGCTTTAGGTATCGAGCTCACTCAAAAACTATCAGATCGTGAAGAGATGTTTGAAAAGCGGTTTCAGTCAACCTTTAAACTGAAAGACAAGGTATGTTTGACTGGAACTCATTGGAAATAAACGGTCCGTCTGTCATCACTTCAGATAAATTAGTGGCTAGAAAGATGGATGTAAGATTCTAAAGTGCATGTTGTTGCCTCTTTCTGAAGTGGTAGCAGGCATTCATCTTTTCTTTTGAAATAATCATTGATACGTTTTAGATACAGTACTTCTGATGAGGTGCTCTTTGTTCTTATGCTTCCAGATTTTACCCATGACGGTTATCAGACTTTGCTTTCATATTATCACATAGAGGAAACCTCAATAATTGTTGCAGTTTGAACCCTGACATTATAAGCCATTTTTTCGGGTGGTCATGGATAGGTGAAAGGTGAAAGGGAGCTGGAAGTTGGAAGGGTTGCACTTAGTAATCTTCTAGGCAGCATTGGATACTTCTATGGGCAGTCTTTGATAGCTATTCCACCTGAGCATCAAGTGGGTATTCCATGCTTCCTTGTCCATGTTTCCATAATTTCCACTGCAAATACTAGTTTCTTTGCTAATCTATCAGTTAAGATATTTATATTTATATAAGAAGATTGAATTGTTTGCGTGCTGCACTTGCCTTTGTATTTGATTGGGTGATTTATTGATAGTAAGTGCTTTTGATGGAGCAGGGCCATGAAACAAAAGATGGGGATGTTTGGAAATACTGGCCCGCGGCATTGTATACTGCTGTTCCTAGCCGCTCCTTCTTCCCGCGCGGTTTTCTTTGGGATGAGGGTTTTCATCAGCTCCTGGTAAGGTAAGATTGACTTAAATTCTGCCTGGATTTGAGTCTTAGAAATTAGTCACCGATTCCCCCAATCCTGCTATATATATGTGCTTTAAGAGTGCGCTTTTGAGGCCTGTTGGGAAGTCATGAAGCTGGTAGTCATCTGTGAAATTTGGAGTTCTGAAATACCACTTATTACTTCTAAACTGTGCAGTCGATGGGATCGCAAAATCAGTAAGGAGATCATAGCTCACTGGCTTGATCTTCTTAACATAGATGGTTGGATACCTCGTGAACAAATTCTTGGAGATGAAGCTCGCAGGTATGTTTGAAGGGTATGTAGCAAAGCATGATTTCAATTCTTCATCGTCTTGGTTTGCGTTGCAAGCTAGGGTTAATCATTTCATGTCTCGACTGCATATGCCATAGCTTTTGATGTTTGATGCAATGGACTATGAAACTGAGGAGAACAATGTAAACTAGAGGGAACTGGATGAGACCCTATAACGGCTGGATCTGTGATGCAGCAAAGTTCCTGACCAATTTATAAAGCAGCATACCAGCAATGCAAACCCTCCGGCACTTTTCATGGCTATATACAGTAATGAATCTACTGCTTGGTTTCCTCATTTTTAATATCATGTTTTTTCTCCAAATAAATAAGGAAGTCATTTGTGATTTTGAATAAGATCCGGTCAAGTTTCCTTGTTCACTCTAGAGTCTGCAAAAGATTTGCTGAACTCCTTGGGATTGTATTTCCTTGTTCGAAGATTGCTGGAGTGATGAGGGGGTGATGATGTTCTTGGGTTTATGTCTGCAGAACTTGCATCAGCCTATGAAGTAGAGAAAGCGTTAGGACTTCCAAACGAAGAAGACGAAGAGTTTTTTGAGAGGTTATATCCAAGACTTGAAGCCTGGTTTCAATGGTTCAACACCTCCCAAATCGGTGTGCCCTCTTTGCGTAACTTTTGTTCAGCGTGCACGTTGTTCAATTTTAGGTGCTTCTTGTGAGAAATTAAGAATTTGTGTGCACATAGACTCCCTGAATTCTCATTCTTTCTGTCTGATAGATCTTGTAGGCGCTTGTGAAATTTTCCCGTTTCATAATATAATCTGTTGTGCATTGAAATGGTGAGCTCCGTTGCGATACTTACAGCGTTTAGTTGGAGTTTGAGCAGGGAACGTGCCAAGCAGCTATTACTGGCATGGAAGAAATACACACACAAAGCGTGAACTAAATCCGACTGTGAGTGGGCTATATTTGTACATTTACTTTTTGCTGGAAACCTACTGTTGTTTGTTGAAGCGACGGTGCCACTGGAGGGATCAAATGCAACAATATGTAGCAAATTTGTCGAAGAATTATCTTTTGTATCAGAATTTGATACTTTCGGGGTTTTCTTTTGTTGTGGCAGACCTTGATGTCTGGTTTGGACGATTATCCAAGAGCATCACACCCTTCCGACCATGAGCGGCATCTGGATCTGCGATGCTGGATGGCTTTGGCTGCGCAATCATTAGCCAAAATAGCGTCCATTGTTGGGGCTTCAAATGGGGTAAGACCTTCTCGAGTTGGAGTTCAATTTTACATTTCTATTTGAGATCGTTCAACTGAAAAGAATAAAAGTAATATCAAAAACCTCCATTATTTTTTATCGTGTTCTACTTGCGTTGGCACCACCGTATGTTATGGCCCTTTTGATGCGACATATCAGAAGTATGGAAATACGGTTTGAGTTCTCATCATGCGTTACTTTGATGGTTAATGGCATAACGTGAAAACATCATCGGTCCATGATTTAGATTGGTGGTTATTCACTTGAGCACTAAGGTAAGTTCTCCTTGTGTGCAGGCCTACAAGGCAACAGCGGCACAGTTAACAGACCTACGACTCCTTAACAAGGCAAGAATTTTGTGTTCATCCAGTTTTACGCTTCATGTTTACAGCTTCATTACTTCGTCGCTGTAAACTCCAACTGCTGTGAATTTTTATTCATCCGATCTCTCTGGTTGGTTCTCTAGAGGTTTAGTGATGGAAATATTTGCAAAAATTGTGCAGCTTCACTACGATGCAGACAGTGGGCGTTACCTCGACTATGGACTCCACACTGAAGAGGCATCTCACGTTCTTTCCCTTCCATTGAATGAATTATACTGAATGAATCATATTGAATGAACGCATAATCTGTTGAACGGGTATGCTTTTAATACCTGAATGCCCAAATGGCCAAAAGTGGCCTCTTCCTTATCTATGAGAGTTTAGATGAATCATTTAGGAAGGTGACAAATGTACCAATAGAAAGAAGAAATTATGTCCTCCATTTTTGGATGCTACAATATGTTTAGAGCGACAATAATCTGCTATTACCTCCAGTATGTGAACTTTCGATACTTAGCTTGGGTACTTTGGATTAATGTGGTTAGTTCAAGGTGGTTCTGAAGAATGTACGTTACTTGGTAAGTATATGAAAGCTGTCTAGATTTGATAAACTTTTCAAATCTTGACAGTTTAATGACCGCATGCAAACGCTTTAATGGACCTGTTACAGGTGAAGCTTGAGCGGCAGAATTTCGTGGACCATCAAACAGGTTACATGCAGTCGGAATTAGAACGGGTAGTACTGAAACCTCCAATGCTGGGTTGGGTTCCACACTATGGTTACAACAGTCTCTTCCCTTTGCTCATGGGCATCTTGCCTCTGGTAAGTCATCCTGGTGTAATCTTGAATTTTCGTTGGCATCTGTTTGGCCAATGTCTTATGTCGTTAATAATAGTGTAGGAGTCCAGTATTTCCTTACGGTTCTCCTTTTCGTAATGGTTCTCTGCATTTAAAGTTTCGGCATCCGTGCAGGACTCGCCAGAGTTTAAAAACCAGCTAGAACTTCTGCGCAATGAATCCGATTTGTGGACATCCTTTGGACTTCGTTCACTTGCCACAACCAGGTAATACTACAAAGCCCAATCATCAACTATTGCGTAAAATATGCTCACAAATGGGAGATATCTGTCACTTGTGGTCCTTATTATACACCAGCCAGTCCTCATTCAATTTTTGAAGATCTTTCATCAAGTAGAGTTTTCCGAATAAGCTCAACACCTTATATCTTTTGAATTCTGCTTATCGCCCCTATTGGCTTTACTTAGACTAACACCATGTTAAGTCCACATTTGGCGTCTTCTATTTCAATTTCTTGTGCTCATGGGGGGTTGATTTCTTTTGGTTTGGGTAGCTCTCTCTATATGAAGCGAAACACAGAGCATGATGCACCATATTGGCGAGGACCTGTCTGGATGAATATGAACTATCTGGTGCTCTCTGCACTTGATCGTTGTTCAAAAGGTTGTTCAAGCTAGAACCACTTGTTGAATTTTCAAAAGATATTTAGAATGATTTTATGTAAGATTGCCCCAGTTCGATATCAGACATTTGGATTATAGGATGAGTTTTCAAGTCTGAATGCAACCAAAGAATATTTAGACAATATTTTGAGATTTAGAACTACCCACATCCATGGGTTGTTGTAGGTTCTTCACAAATGCGTCGTTTGTAAAACATCTGACTCTCGTAAATCTGCAGCTCAAGGGCAGCATAGCAGCAGATGCAGCGAAATTTATACTCAGCTTCGAGCAAACCTGATCAGGTGCATAGAATGCTACTTTCCAAGACATCTTTCTTTTTTATGTCCCTTTTCACTGCCTTAGAAGTGTGATTTTGGGTCAAATATTTGTTTGGGTCTCCAGTCTGATCAATGCTGTTGGATTAATAGAAAGCCACTTTTTTCTGATGCGTGTAGAAACGTAGTGAAGCGGTACCATGAGAGCGGATATCTTTGGGAGCAGTATGATAACGCCAACAAAGGAAAGGGAAAGGGATCACATCCTTTTACAGGATGGACGTCACTAATACTTCTTATCATGGGAGACCTCTACTAATGGTCCTTCCCGTATGGCTGGAAATTTTTCTTTTGTGGCAAGAAACGAAAGAGCCGCCATTGTTGGGGTGTTGTGAGGAAATGATCACCACTCAAAGAGGAAGGGCAGTGGGAGAACAATAGGGGGTGTCGGAATGGGGTCCCAAGTTTCAGTTGTTATTATGCAAACGATTCTTCTCTGGATTTAGAGAAGTTGCCACCTTATCAATATCCAGTACGCAACGTCATTGAAAGGAGCTGCAAACATCTTGGGTTTAACAGCTCATTCGAGGAAGAATTAGGGTATTCGAGATGCTCCAATTCTTACACATCTTTTCCTTGGTACAAATCCTCACATCTTGAGTTCAAGAATGAAAACTTTGGTAGTCAGTCAATTAAGCTAGGCAAGTGTAGTGATTACCAACTTATGTGCAAGTACAGTGAAAAATTCGAGCTATCAACACTGTTTTGAAATATATGTAATTTAACAATATGTGTACACCTCCAAAGGGCTAGGAAATTGATTGGAAAGGAGTAAATGTAAAGCCCGTGAAACCAATGTGGCACAAAAGTAGATAGTATGGTAACAGAAGAGAAAGTTGGAGTTTCTTTATCTTTGAAGGATAAAATGGGATAGTGCCATGCCCTGGGAAGTTTACTACATTGGTGTTTTCCACATTAGTAATGTGGTATGCTGTTGATGCTTGACATGTATGATGGAATCCTCGCAGCTAAAATCAAGATCTGAGAATGGATCATGCAGTTGACACCGTAGTTTCAGAGTCTCAGAATGGAACCTGAACCAATACTCATGGTTCCGAGAAAGAGAAATTTCAACGGTTACACTGAGGACTGAACCTGGATGAAAATCAACATATCTCTCATGCAATCATAAAAAACTCATCAAATGCGTTTCTTAGCCAAGAATTGCAGGAGGTGCTACGACCATGATCTAATAGTAGTTGACTCTTTCAAAATGCAAACGTTATTTCTGGAACTGGGAGTCTCATCACAGTTGGGGACGGGCTTTCACCATGTTGCAAACAATTAAGATTTAAGTCATCGTGAAAGAAAAAGTCTCACTTGGAATTGCTCGCGAGACGGCGAAACTTCTACCAAAGGCTTGGCAACGGATCTGCTTTCTTGAACCTATCACTCTGATATGGCTGTCAATCCTGCACACAATAAACTTAGGTTATGCATGCAATTGAAGTACTGATAACATAGAAATTACTAAAAATGATAGGGACCTGATCTCATCAACTGGCCTTCAATTAGCAAGTGGTGAGCATGTCTATGGCCATTCATCTTTAAATGGGAATTGGTGTTATTTAGAGTGGTCTTCAACCTCCATCTTTGAAATTGCACTAGAAATTTGTAGACGGCGGAAAAAAATTGATCTCAACACATTTTCCTCCCATATTCGAAAGTGATCTCTCCAAGGCTCAATGCTGATCATTCTCCTAAACATCAATGCTCATACATATTTTTTTAAATTCTTGAACGAATGCATGTAGTACCCTCTACCTTACATGCCATTGATATGCATACAGAATAATTCTCAAGGAGCGTCCACTGCGATGCTGCAAGATTGATGAAGAGGGAATTTTAACAGAGGGAATTAAACAGAGGGACCAAGTAAAAAGGCTGGAGCTCATACACACATGTTTCAAGTTGACATTAATGTCAATCGTTTCCGCAACAGAAGCGATTCTCTCTCCTGTTGTTGCAAGACGGTCGCTCTGGTGCGCCAGAGCCATAGCCAGTCGCTCCGATGTGTTGTTCATCCTTTCTGCGGTGTTGGTAATCCGGTCCCCATGGGTGGCCAAAGTGGTCATCATATGGTGCGCGATTTTCCCACTCTGGTGAGCCATGGCGACAGATCCCACCACAACAGCTGCTGCTATCACTACACAACCCCAAAAGGTTCCTGCAGGTTCAGGAACTTGGGGTGACATGCTCCAAGCGTACTACCGTCTTGAGAACCCTACACAATATTTTTTCAAGTCTATTGATGCTTGAATTTCTGAACCATCCTTCACTGCTAAAGCATACTGTACATTCCTGAATTATTTGGGTTGTTCACACTCATATGGCAATTGATGCCAGTCCTCTGATATTTTCATTTTCAAAATTGACAAAATCTGTACAGGAGTACGGAGTAAACATTTGCATGCGAAGGTCAGGCGGGTGTTGAGAACTCAATAGTCCTCAATACCTGAATATCATTCTAACCATAGATTTTTCCAGTTCACACAATTCATGAAATGTGATGACTCACGTTTGTATAAAGCTATGTCTGCTATAAAAGAAAGCAATGTACAAGCATGCGAGTCACAACATTGTCTCATAGTTGCATATTAAGGGAAAATAATATAGGCATCCACTTTAGGTTGCAACCTTGTAAATAAATGAAGGAGCAACAATCAAATTAGTTCATATTGAACCAATCAACTATCACGTACAAATCGAATAGGAAGGACAAACCTTGAAATGACATGACAATACTCTTGCTCGCAAAATCAGGAAGTCCAGGATCAGCACTGCATACTCGTCTTTGCCCTTGTTCTCAAGTAAGCTGAGAAAATCTCAAAAATTTGTTGTTATTGCCCCAGAGAATGATATGGATGATTTGTTCTAAGAATTCTCCTTCAACAAAATCTCCTTCAAATGATTCCAACAAGCGGACATTCTGGACTACACTACGCATCTCAAGCCAATCCACTCCTTAACCGCCACGCTACTGTACATGTTGAAATTCTCCGCCCTTCCCATTATTTCACAAAGACTTCTCATTTTCCTTCGCAATTGATCAGACAATACAATGCTCCCAATAATCCGGGTCCTGAGTTTCATGTTATCTCCATTGCATCCCCAATTGAAGATATCTCGCTTCTGACGCAAGAGAACACTAATCACATCAGCACCGGCAAATTCAAAAGAAACATAGTTACACGCAACCCTTCCTAAAAATTCATAGTACATTCATTCGTAGAACAAGATTGCACAAAACTGCGTAAGACTTTGCCTGAACAATTACAGCACTTTCGCAAGAAAATCACCCTCCGCTCCTAACCCTAACCATGTCCACCGATTAGGTGTTAGGGTTAAGTGTTCCGAGAATGAGGTTATCTTCAAAACTGCATTCCTCAATTGTTTAGGATGTCGTTTGAGCACTTTCGAAAAACACCTGGACGCCACTAAGGTAAGAGGCTCATTAATCACCCAATTGAGGGAAAATGGAACTCTGTCGGAAAATCAGTCCAATATAACATTTTTCTCATATTTTGGGTAGAAAGAGAAAACAGAAATAGTTCATTGGCAATTTGAATTATAATTTTTTGACTTAGAATGAATTAACTATGAATTTTCAAAGTGAAAGGTGTGTAGGTAGCTATTGCTGCTCATAGACCACACCAATCTTCAATAAAAATCAGCCTTGGAATAAAGCACTTCAAACTTGAGAGGCTTTTGTAATTTTGACTCACAGAATTATCCACATCATTCATATTTTCATTTACTTTAGCCTTACATGAATGTATATTTTACTCATGAGTAGGGAATTAAGAACACGTTTATAAGCAAAAAGCACTTTGAATAGACTATAATCTATATTTGAAACTCTTTGCACATTATTTTTTATAGTTCTTTAGGGTGAGTATAATCACCTAGGCAAAATTTGAGCCTCCTACCTTAGTGCACAATCTAAGATTTAGCATCCTCACATCAAATGAATCAATCAATACCTAAACAAATTTTTCTTTTAATAAAGTGCCATGGTGGCAATACCAAATATTATAGTGGTGCTCCAAATTTCAATATTCATTCACAAATTGGATAAAAAAAAAAGATCATACTAGCACATATCACATATCTATAATTCTATTGTCATCTACAATCCGGTGATTTCATCCAAGGTTGTTTTTTATTCGAAGTTTTTTGACGATTTTCCACCCTAACTTTTAGTACTCTTTTGTTCCAAGGACTTTGTGCAAGATCAATTATTAGTACTTTGATGCAAATTGCCACCAAATCACCAAAATAGAACAAAACAAAACATTATATATAAACAATGAAAACACGAAGGACATGACTGTCATCCAATTCACAAGCCTTGCGTCTCTACTTGCACAATCTTGTCCTTGTGCCTGCCCTACCGTAAATATAGAACAACGGCTGCAAAGATTGGTTAGAGAAGTGAACTACCTATGTCATAGCATACCTGAAATTCTATTCAAACTCTTGCCTATCATTTGCCAATGGACTATTAGTTTTCATCACAATTGCAAAGAAGGCATGCACTTTTTAAACTTCAATCACGACTTTTACCCTCCGTCAACCTTGTTTTTGCATTGCAAAGTTTACATTGAAGAAATAGCAATTACAAAAAGAGAATGCTAAAAGAGCTTTCAGTTGTCTAAGCAAGCTTGTACAAATGCATTGTATTGTACTATATAGGTACAAAGCTTCACCAAGTAACAAAAGTTTACTCTCAGAGCAACAACATTATCTTTCATACAAATATATTCCAGTTGCATTGAAGTATCCACAATAATTATTCCAAGCTAGTATGGTATCCACCTAATACTAAATGCTCAAATTGCTAGCAACAATGCCTCCTAATACTCTATTGTAGGCTTTAATTAACTTGCATGGCCTTCTCAATTGAAGAGAGATGCAAAACCTAAAACTTGCCTTCCTTCAATGCATGCGTCAATTCTTTATTACAAAAGCAAAGGAGGCATGCACTATCAAAAGACAAACTCTAATCACGACTCTCAAGTGTATGTTGAGTCACTTTGAATTATGAAAGAAAATTGTCAATGCTTTTCATATAGAGCTTCACTAAATATAACTAAAGCTAGCAAAGAGACCTTGCTGGAAATTTCAAAGCTCCTTAATCTCATTGTAGCATCTTCATTCTATGCAGCACTTCTATCCGGACAAGAGAATATATATACAACTAAGTATTTAATTATCTATCACACAACTACTCAAATTGCCTACAAGACTCTGCTTGCAACAATGCCTCTTGAAGTATGCTCTCCTAAGCATTACATTGCTATGTCAATCTCAAAAAGAGATGCAAAAACAGAGCTAACCTTCCTTCAATGCATCAACACATTCTTTGCTTCAATGCTTCTACATGCCTCCTTAATTAGTTTCTGTTTGATTGCTTCAAGAGTTCTACTTCAGAGCTTCTACCTACCTTATTATTTGCCACTTGCTTTAGTAGTTCCACTTTCTTCTTTAGATCCGCTTGTCTATCTAGATTTGTTGGCCTTTGTAGCTCAGCTTGCTTTGCAATTGTCGCTCGTTCCAATAGTTTCACTTCTTCCAGGTGCTTGACCCGTTTGCATTCCTCGTGCGACGGATCGTGCAAAGGTATCGTACAACTTAGGGTTCGCAATCCATGAGCCAACTTTCGCACTTGGAGATCGTCGTGCTTCGTAAAATTGAAAAGCATCTTGGAAAAGTCTTGCATGCAAAAGCTAGGAGAGCAACCACAAAGTTCATTTCCTCGAATTACTCCACAATTTTCTAAATGGTGCAACACTTGTAACGTTTTGCGGATGATTGGAGTTTTAAGAAATATGGATTGATATTGGTGGAGTATATAACTCAAAATTTGCAATCCCACAAATTTGTTATCTATTGTTAATATAGTATTGTTTTGTAAAAGAGAGGGAGGTAAAGTGGACAATATGTGTAGCTTGGGTTGTATGACACTACGGAGTATTGACTTATTTGTGGTTTTCAAGAGGGGATCTAAAAGTAAGGACAAACTCTTATTACTAGTAGATGACAATGTGTAGAGAAACAATTTTAAATATCTTCTTGGTGTGTCTTCATACTTTGTCAAGCCTTCATCTTGAGTCAGTAATATATCAAGCTCATCTATATCCATTGTTTTCAAATGACAAAAATAATTTTAATAAATATGAAATTCTTTAATATATTTAAAAATAAAAAATAAAATTGTAGGTAGAAAATTATAAAATATATAAAGAAATAAGCATCCGAAAATATTATAAATAATCTTTGATAAAGTAAAAGGATTTATATTTAAATTTTAAAAATGGAACTAAAAGTAAAGTATATTATTAGGTTATGCTATCAAATTTAATTTTTTAATTTTTATAAATAATCTCTAAAGTCCTAATAGAGTAAGATACATTTAAAGCAAAAATCAACATAAGTTTGGGGATTATCAAAAGCTTATTAAGTTTGCAAGAATTGTATAAGCTTTTTTTTGGAATTTTCTTTTAAGGAAGTCATACTAAACAAAGTCTAAAAAAACTAAATGAGTGGGAAGATAGGAGTTTGTATATTCTAAAATGTGTAAATAATGGACCGCTTACAAAGACTAGTATAGTTCCAAAGTAGTTGCTCCTCCAACTATTTAGAGAATAATTTAAAAATATTTATAGAATGTCTTTAGACTATTCTATAAATATCAAATATTTGTTAAATATTTGTATAATATTTGTATTATTTCACGCTCTCTCTTTAAATACCCTTGGAAGGCATGGTGGTTCAAAATAACACCATAAGTATTTACCATGAGGATGTTTTTTAGAAGAAGAATTGAGCATCAAACTTTGAGAGTTGAGACAAATTCTTGGAGGTGGCAAACTTAGAAGTTCTAATGAATCTAAATATTTGTTCAAATAGATGTTGACATTGTTTGGTCCTATTTCTACATTGAATAGGGGTATTAAGTGGACCCATACTAATTAATGGACATAACACACTATAAAATATCTATCACGGAAGTGTACATCGATCATGTTTCAAACATCTATAGTTTCTCAACATATATAAGTTCCTTTAATTTTTTGGTCCCCTTAATATTCTTATTTAGTGTAGTAATGTAGCTATATTAGCTGCCAAGAATGTCTAATTGTTTTAATGTAACAACTCAAGAATTAAGTCATTAATGACATCAAGAACATTGTACTTTAAAGACTTAGCATTTTTTATTTTGAAAGTGTTTAACTAAAAATAGCCTCAACTATCCAATATCATCATAATTTCCTTCAACGTGGTTGAATTCATTGCCATACATAATTTTTCTAGGCAAGATAATAAGACCATCAACCTTTGTCAGAAGTTTGTTTCTTCTAAGATCAAGCAGTCACCTTGCAAATGCTTCATCTTCATAGATAACATAGTCAAATACATGTTTTGTATCAATTGTAATACATGTAAATTTCACCACAAAATTCAACCTTCAAACCAATGCATCAACAATCTACTCTCATGATCTTTTGTAAACGTGTAATATTAGGCAAAAATTCTTCTAAACACTACAATGATTTTGCCTTAGGACAATGTTTAAAAATCATCTCTAATATCATAGACTTCAATTTTCTTACTCTAAACAATATTGAAATTTCACAAAAACTTTGTTGATTTTCAAATTATTAAAGTAACCTTCCCTATTGTATCAACCATTGATTTTTTGTTGATGAAGAATATTGAATCTTCTAAGGTTGAAATTGGCAATCTAAAGGTCAAATGAACAATTTTGCTAGATCCATTCAATGCATGACTTAGCAACAAATTCCAACAATGCCACACATAACATGAATCTATCTTTATGGCAAAATTTAACTTCAAGCACATCATAAAAGAAATTTTTCATGTTTCAATGAGCCATATATCAAGAAAAAAGCATTAGCGTTGCCTTTTGTCATTGATGCCAATACTTCTTTATAACTTGTTTATTGTCCTTGGTTCAAAAGGAGTTCACATATTTCAATTGTAGCTTAGGAAAAATCATGGTTCTATATACAATGTTCAACAATAAGCAAATTGGGGGGATCAATTTGCTACAATCCAATTCATTGTTGATGGTGGCTTTGGTGGAAAGTGTGCAAATTAACTAATGTATCCAACCTCAACTCTTTGTTTAGAAGAAACAAACTAAAATCATTCTAAAATGGATTCAAAAATGTGTTCATGAAATCAAATCCATGGTTACTAAAATAGAGCTATAGGAAACATTATATATAAGCAACCTTGTGCACAAAATTTGTAATTGAATTGTGGTTTCATATGTGATGCTTCTTGTAAACATTGTGTCTATTTGCCATCATTGTCTACAAAATCTCTCACTAAAGATGCTTTCTTGAAAGTTGTATACTTTTGTACATCCACTATTTAAAAAAAATAGGCCCTCAAACTATAGTTAAGAAAATACATAAATAGTATTGTTTCCTAATACTAGGATCTACAAAATATAGACTACTAAAAGAAAGACCAATTTTTTGAGGTGTCTAGCTACTCTTCAATTATTTAGTCAAAATAAAATGTGACTCCACGTGACTATATGGACTTTAGAATGATACACGAGTTTTAATTTTAAATTTTTATAACATGAAATTATATATAATATCTAGTATAAAAGAGAAATATAAGTTGATAAATTGATAAACAAATAAAAGAATTCTAATTACTTTGCCAAAATTCTTCTCACTTATTTTTTAATACTATAAATATCCTTAGCTATCAAGACAAGTTTTGATTTTTAAACTCTTTATACAACTATGGAATCTACTTTGGATTTTAATAGTTTGGATAGTCTCTAATGACTATTATTTTATTATTATTTTATCATCTTATTTTCAAATTTATAAATTTTTATTAAAATATTTTGTATGTGAGAATTTGTTTCATGATTAATTTCATGTCATTTCAATAAGTACTTGCAAAATTTATAAGGATATTTCTAATTTCTATTTGAAAGCAAGCAACTAAAGAAAAAATAGTTTAATTCCTAACGTGAGAGCAAGAAGCTCAAAAAAAAAGGAGGAGTAACTAGAAAATGGTCATTTTAGTCATTAGTGGTCAACCCCTAAAGGACCAAGTGTCCCACTGGAATACCAATGAAAGTTTGGATTGGGCTTTGTGATTTCCAATTTTGGCATAATTCTTGGATTTTTTTTTAACATAGATTTATAAATTAGTTTATTGTGAAAATATTTTCTATTCCAATCAATATGTAGGATCAAAATTTATGCCACACTAAGTTCAAATTGCCCCCAAAAGAGAAATACAAAAATAATCACAAAAACTCAAAATGTTTTTGTAAAATTTTGTTTTTGATAGGAAATATTTTAGTCTACATGGAAAGATTTGATTCATTCTATATAGAATAGTGATGAATAAGTTATAATGAGTCTTTTTTTTGAGCAATCTAAATATAACTTCTAGATTTCAAATAAATTAAATTAAATAACTTGTAGATGTCATTTTTGAATTCAATTTTCACAACTTCTCTTAAAAAGAATTCCACATGGTTTAATTTTCTTTCTAGAACAATTTCACTATTGGAATTATTGTGCTTCAATTCTATCTTAAAACTTATAAACAATTTCATTTTTTTCTACCCCATACAATTTTTATAAAAATGAATACCAAATTTTTTTACTTTTAAATTCCTAGACTCTCAATTGAATTCCTAAGTATAAAAAAAAATTTAGATTCAAAATCTATATTGCAAAAATTCTAAATTAAGAAGATTTTGAAGCCTTGTAATTTAATCAAACAAGATGAAAGACAAAAATGTATTCTTTATTTTAAATGCAAATATTTTGCATTTAAACTATATAGTCAACGTTTCTAAAATTTCTTCCAAACGATTTCTTACTAATTGGTACAAGATCCTATAGTTAGATATAAATAATCAAGTTTTGAAAGTTTTGCACTTTGGACAAGAAATGGTACTTTTGAGTGTTTTTTGACCAATAAAGGCCTTTGTTCTTCAAGGGTTAATACTTAATTTGTAAAGGACCAAAGGATAGTTTAGAGATACAAAATATTGTGAAGATGTCTTATAAATGAAATTTAAAATGATAATTTAATGATAGTTCTCAAACAATAGTTGTAAAATATGATTTGTAGATCATATCTATAAGGCTAAATCAAGTGATACATAGACTAATAACTTTCAATAATACTTGAAGTCAAAAATATATATTTTTTATAATAATTAATTATAGATCAAATGTTTGTGATTTTTATAAGATCTTCTCCCTTCAAGATCAAAATGTTAAATTTTAATTATAGTTATCTTTTTATAATTTTTATTTTATTTATTTATTCAATTCAATTTTGAAGGGTCATTTTTTGAATTGAAAAAATTATTTTTTGAAGACAAACTACATGTGCCCTTTGAATTAGAGAATATTTGCACAGTAAAATCTTCAAAATCTATAACATAATAAAAACGTTGAAGAATTAAGACAAGAATCTTCAAAAAAATGATTGATGAAAAAATGCACTTTTGTATGCTTGAGATGTGTTTGCATTCATCCATTGTTTTAAATTTGAACACCTATAGTCCTTTAGGAATTAAATTTTTGATAGAGACCATATATATGGTATTTTATTTTACTCTTAAAATACAAATTATGTATTAAAATATAGCAAAACACACACCATTAGATCAAAAATTTAACAACATCTTTTGTTTGGAGGTCGTTTTATAATTCTAAACCTTATTATGTTCAAGTATAACACTGTACACATAGAATGTGTGGCCATTTTGCAACTTTTTTGATATATAGAAGGTTAAAAATTAGTTTATTTATTTTTATTGTATACAATAGATTGAAAACTATATAAAAAACTAAATTACTTTATAATTATTAATGAGATGAGATTAATGGAGATTGTTGTTTTTAAGGTAGTAAAATAAAAATTAGTATAGAAATAATTTTTTAACCTTATTTTTCTAATTTTCAAGAAAAAAATAAAGACATAGGACATGTCTCCTATATTAAAACATTCTTATTGGGTAACTACTATTGGAATTCACATCTATCAATTTCATGTTAAAGTTACTTGTAGTTCAAGTTTTTCTTTTATCTAATATATACCTCACTATTCACTAATATTATTGTAAAGATGAAATTTAATTTGTGACTACTCATTTTTTCATGTTTAAATATTTTGACTCATTTTTCAATATATTGCTAAAATACACAAATTGTGGGATATATTCTTTTTTTAACTAGAATTATTGAAAGACATAACTTGAACTTGGCAAAGGTTAAAAAATAATTATTTTTGAAGTTTAGGTATTTTAATCTTTAGGTCAATGGGGATTTTCATTAAAATCTTTCTAAGTCAAATTTGAACAAGTTGTTAACCCCTAAAGGTCAGAGACTATGTTTTCACCAAAAACACTCCAAAACTACCATTTCTAATACAAGTACCAAATTTTAGAAGAAAAACATTTTTGAACACATGTAACAATATGATCTTGTATTATGCTAGTTTGAGAAGATGTAGGAAAAATTTCAGAAATTTCCACTGCATAGATTGCAAGATATTAGCATTTGAATTAACAAAAATCATTTTTTGGGCCCTCCAAAAAAATTGGGCAGTTACACTTTACAAGGCCACAATTACATGAAAAGATGTCCAAAATGGTTATAACTCTTTGGATTCATTCTTCAAGTCAAATTGGCTAAATACTTGAAAAATTTCAGATCATTTAGAGATTGGAAAAAAATAGTAAGTAGAAAAAAAATAGAGAATGACTCTAAACACTAAATTGTTAAGAATTTAATTATAGAATTGAAAATTTTTAATTCCAATGGTTTTAATGTAGTATTAAACAATCTACATCGTATGCTTTTATTTATTTAAAAAAATATTAAAAATTGAGCTAAATAAAAGACTCCAAAGTTTATTTTAGAATAGGGAATCCACAACTACCTACAAACTAGAACACCTAATAACTTTCATCTCATAAATCAAAATGGAATTATTCAAAGCTTTCCACATATTTATAACTCTAGAAAACCGATTTCAAATTTTTATTTTTGAAAAAAGTGACTTTAAAAAAAATTTGAGGTTGTCTTTTGAGCATTGAAAATTACATATCATGTAATAAATTTTGAACCATGTAGTCAAAAGTTATGTAAATTGTTGGGCCTTGACCCCTAAGTATTCAAATGACCATTTTTTGGTCAT
Source organism: Pseudoscleropodium purum (assembly GCA_963969395.1). Taxonomy (NCBI): domain Eukaryota; kingdom Viridiplantae; phylum Streptophyta; class Bryopsida; order Hypnales; family Brachytheciaceae; genus Pseudoscleropodium; species Pseudoscleropodium purum. The sequence goes on from OZ017797.1 coordinate 23,051,804, forward strand.
TTCCTAACTTTAGGCACTATTTGAGGTGGAGAAAAAATTGGGGTTGTCTTTTAAGATTTATTCTCAAAACTAAAATTGCTACGGTCAAAGAAAAATTACAAGAGAAATAACATAAAGTATTTAGAATTTGCCTAGTGTTGAAAAACTTACTATTTAGAAAAAGTGTTGGTGTTCTTGTTACTAAATCTTATGCATTTTATGACAAATCAATAGAAACCACAATTTTGGCCAATCCAAAAAAATTCAAATGCTAAAGAAAGAGATTGTATTTTTAGTGAATTTTGAAGTTGTATCATTAAAATTCATTTGAAGAGAATCTAAAAATAATTTTACAATTTCGATCATAAAGATATTTCTCTACTTTTTGTCCTTCACATTATCCTTGTTGATGCAACCTTCAAAAAAGTTATAGAACTTATCTTTATTAACAAATTTGTGTTTTGTCTAAATCCTTTGGGCTTTTAGGGGTTAAAACTACTCCTCAGGTATATGTTGTGTGAAAATTTCAAAGAAAAAAAAAATATTCCATTTATAGTGAGTTGCCCAAAATTGCTATGTTTTCAGAAAATGCAATTTGGTTTCCTTAAGGGGTTAAATAGAAGATTCAATGATTGGATTAAAAAAGGTATCAAGATTTTAGCCTTGTTTAGAAAAAAAGTATTTTAAGGTTGTTTCATACTTCCAAAAACTATGATATTTTAGAAGTAAAAATATATGTGAATGCTTTCTATAATTAATCATTGTTTCAAAAAAATTAATAGAATAAAAAAATTATCATCATTATAGAAGAAAATTACATCAATTATAATATACATTAGAATAATAAGAGATATTTTCAAGAAATTAAATTTCAAATAAGAAGCAATAATTTAATTCAAAAATATAATTTAAAAATGAAAGATTCAAATTAAAACATACAATATAATTGTCTGATTTAGATGAAGAAAGATTGCAAATTCATAATATTTAATCATATTACATTGTTAAAAAACTGCACTAAATTTTAACTAGAATAGAAGTTGTTGCAATGCAAGCATGCAACAACAATAAAGTTTCATCAAGTTAAAAGATCTCATTGGAAAAAATGTTTCCATGTCATTTGAGTTTAACAAGAAGAATTGGATGACAAAGAGTGTGGATGAAATTATGATGGATGAAATTGTGACAAGATTTACATTTGATATTAGAGATTAGTGTTAATATATATGTCAAGAACTATTATATGATTTCAATCTTACAAGTGTATTAATCCTTCATTGCCTATGGTCTTTTTGTGTTCAAAACCATCATTGCTTTTGAAGTGTTATAAATCTAAATGTCACTAAGTTATAGAAATCTCAATTGTACAATCTTATAGTAAATGTGTTGTAGATGACGTGAATCAAATTTAGAGTCATTTGATTGAGTAGATTGCAAGATTATTATGTTTCAGTAAGTGTTGAAAAAAGATGCTGAAATTTTCCTAGCAATACATTTGAAGGTGAAATTTGATTACTAAACCTATTCAAATGAAAAAACTTAAAACTATAAAGTGATTCTAAACCAACATTAAAGTACATTGGTGAAAAAAATATCATTCAATTGACTCAATTTGTCTACAAAATGGCTTTGAAATGTCAAGAAAAGTTGCAAATAATACATATGAGGTTGAACCTCCTTCTATTAAAATGCTTCTCAATCACTCATAACTTCTTCGCTTGATATTTAAATTTTAGCCACACAAACTAGACTAGTATGTGCAACTTTTCCAAAAAATTATTGGCAAAAGACTATATAGAAAAGAAACAAGCTGCCAAAATTAACTATAATCCAAGAATGTCAAGATTTTGAATTTTGAATTGCTCTCAAACATTCAAAAAAACTTGGATTGACATGAAAATTTTACTACAATGACTAAATTGAAAGGAAAATATAAACCAACAAATTTGATTGAAAATGAACATTTAATGAAGTAGATACAAGCCCCCAAAGTTGAAACCCCCAAATGTTGGGTGAACTCAAATTGAACCTATGAACTTTGATTGGCTTTTAAAAAATTGATTCATCTTGGTTTGATTTGAAAATTTTACCACACAAATTAGAAAAACAAACGTAAATTTTCCATTAAATTTTATTCAATTCAAACATTGAATGCAAAAGTTACAACACTTTCAATTGGACTTAAAACTATGTGAGGGTACTTTTGGTTCCCTTGAGCTATGAGGAGTTAAATAAAAATTTTAGGATTTTTATCTATTTTTATTTTCTTAGAATATTGAACTTTACTATTCTTTCATTTGATTTTTTTGGTTAATTACCTTTCTTGAATCTCCAAAAGTTTTCAAGATTTCTTCACTTTTGTCATAATGTTTGAAAATGTTTTTTCATTTTGGTCTAATTATAATGCCTTTCATTGTAAAAATTTATCTAGACAATTTTTCATTTCGGGGGTATTTTTCACATTCACACTCTTACTTCTACAATGCTACTAAAGTCAAAGAATGGCTTATAAATGGTCAATCGTTTTGTTTCTATACTAAAGAACAAATATTATTATTTAATTAGTTAGTTCACGTTTTTTTATTGGTTTATTCACATCATTGACTTCAATTCATGGATTGTTGACTCCTTAATCAACCAAATTTTATAAAATATGTGTCTTTTATTTGAAAAAAATTGAAGTTTCTAGAAGACTACTAGGTAGTGACATCTTTAGCAATTTCTATATCACTAATAGATCTATAGAATCTCATTTAATGTATCTTCACTTTGTCTAACTTTTGATCTTAAAAAATACTTAGTGAAAATTGTTAATAGTGAATACTCTATCGGAAGTATCACATCAAATGAAATAGAAGGATACTATCCGCCTTAGATCGTCGAGAGTGGACTTGCTGCCTTTCTATCTTCTAAAGCATTGGAGTACAAATTATTTCAACAAAGGCCCCATTTTTCTTAATGTGAAGTAGGCCTATGCATGCCTCATTTTTTTTCTAATATCTCCAAAATTTTGAATATTGTGATATACTTGAGAAGCCTTCTATCAATTCTATATTTCTATGTTCAAATTTGTAAGGTAAAAATTTGATCACCTAAATTTGTTTATTGTTGTCAAATGTAATGAAAAATCCATCCGCATCCTTCCTTCCTCTCCTTTAGGGGTCATGCATCTCATCCCTTAATCCAATCATCTAATCCCTATTAATAGATAATTGTGAATTTATCAATTGTTCTTGAGATTTAGCAACTAATCAACTTACCATTCCAAATACTATGAAAATTTCATATTTGCATGCATACTGATATTTTTAATCACTTGATAAATAATGTAAATGACTTGCACAAAAATCTCAAAATTTACCATTGCTTTGTGTATATCAAGCATTTGAATTCTAATAATGTATCACAATAAAAATTTGCAAGCATAAGTAGTAGTTAGAGTAAAATCTATTACGAAAGTGAATTCTACAATAGGCTCACCATTCAATAATATTATTCAACAATGAGGTTCCAACTAGAAAAGAGCTTGACCAAGCTTTAGTGTTTAGTTGTGAAAGGACCAAAGCACATTTGTCAAAAATTGTCACTTTTTAGGGCAATGAGAAAAAAATGAAAAAAATTTGGAAATTTAATTATACAAATTTGCAATATCCTACTATAAAAATGTATGGAAAGTTTTTAGAAACTTGGACTACATGGATCAAAAGATTATAACTTTTGAAATTAGAAGAAAAAATTTCTTAGCCTCAGCTTCTCTAATTGGGCCTATAGACTTTAATCTCTGGAGGATCAAGGTGTTTTTTTGGCAATATGATTTTTTTGGGTAGGTGCATGTAAGCAAAGATTTCCATATTTTGGCCCAAATTTTAATAGAAGGTGTAGTCAAGGAATATCTTCCATATGCACTAGATTTCAGGACATTTGGAAATATGAGTCAAAAGTTATGGCCTAATATGTAGTTTATTTCTCAACTTCAGCAGTCCAGGCAGGCAGGGTTGACGAATTTCAACGTCCGCCCCAAAATAGCATCCGTTTTCCGGACGTTCGGACGCACGGACGCTAGCGGACGCAGCGTCTCGACTGCCGTCGGAAAGCGAACGGGCGGGGCGGACGGCCCGAGGCGGACGCCCAGATTGTGCGGACCAGATCAGTTCGCGCGTCGATCGGACGGCCGTAATCGAGTAGACGGGCGGACAGGCGGACGCTGCGGACACAGCGTCCGTGTCCGGATGTCCTGGCAACCCTGCAGGCAGGTCTGAAAAAATCACCTTTCTCAAAAACAAAAATCTGAAATGAATTTTCTAGATTCCTATATACATAGAAAGCTTTGAATCATTCCATTTTGATCAATGAGTCAAAAGTTATGAGGTGTTTTAGTTTGCGGGCCGTCATGGATTCTTTACTCCAAAATAAACTTTGAAGTTCTTTATTGAACTCAATTTTCAATATTTTTGAAGAAAAATAAAAAATTTAGGAAAAGATTGTTTTATTACAACATTACAACCATTGGGATTGGCATTTTTCAATTTTTCAATTTTTCAATTATTAACAATTTAGTATTTTGCTTCATTCTCTACTTCTTTCTACTTACTATTTTTTTCTTATATCTTGTACAATTCCAAATGAATTGAAATTTTTCAAGCATATATACAACTTGACTTGAATAATGTTTTTAAAGAGTTTCAATCATTTTGGACATTTTTTCATACAAATGTGACCTTGTGAAATGCAACTGCTTAGTTTTCTGCAAGGCCCCCAAAAGGCCTTTTGTCAATTGAAATGCTAATATCTGAAATCTACACGGTGGAAATTTCTGAAATTTTTTCCACATCTTCTAAAATTATTATAATATAAGATCCTATAGTTGGATGTGTTAAAAAAAAATTTTAAATATTATTTTGATACTTGCCCTAAAAATGGCAATTTTAGAGCATTTTGGGTGAAAACTTAGTCAAGGAACTTTAGGGGTTAACTTCTTTTAGAGTGAGATATTTTCACCATATTTTGAAGGGGTGATTTTTCATATGCTACCCAAAGACTTCATTGTTTACTATCTATACTTTAGGCTGTTTGTTTGTTTGATATAATAAGATCCATGGTACCATGCATCCCTTCATTCCCTTGGTCACATTCTTGATATTATTGGAAAGCTATCTATAAATTGTGTTGTTGGTACTATGTTAGTGCCTTGGTTGGTGTCTGGGCTTTGTTTTATGGCACTTAAATTAATAGGTGTATTCTTTATTTCTACTGGTATCCCTTATACCATTGCCACAATCAAAATACAAGTAAAAACAATTTTCTAATTTTTTGATTCATGAAACTTTAAAATTCAATAACTTTGACATTGTATGTCCAAATTTCACAAGACAAAACTTGTGTACCCTTCCTTGTAGAGAGTTTTTAATAGTACGAAGAACTTGATTGGAGGACACATAGTTTTAGAGATCTCACATAACAAAATAAACAAAATAAAACAAACAACTTCATTTAAGGTATAGACTAGTGTGCCCTTTGTCATTGCCATAGCCAAAATAAAAATAAAAATGTTTTTTCAAATTTTCAATTTGTAAAAACTTTGAAATTCAATATCTTTTATCCACAAGGGCTTTGTTGTGATGTCAAGCTTAATTAATTCACAAAGGAGTGCAAGGGATTTGTTCAGTGGCATTTAGACATGCGATGTAAGAATTATGTTTTTTCGAAACAAAAGATAATTTAATTTAATTTTTTTAGTTTAAATATAATTCACAAATCCATAACTTTCACACCATATGTCCAAATGCCATAAAAAAAATTCCGTGCACCCATCTTCTTATAGAGTTGTCCAATGATATTAAGAACATGGCCAAATGACTTTCAATTTCTAAGATCTTAGCGTATCAAACAAACAATCTAATTTAAGGTATAGACTAGTGTGTAGCCTAATGCTATTGCTACAATAAAAATAAAAATAAAAATAATTTTAAAATTTTAAAATTTATCAAAGCTTTGAAATTCAATATCTTTTATGTACAAAGGAGTATAAAGGGCTTTATTTCGATGTGACAGGTTGCATTTTTGATACAAATATAAACCTCAATTTATACACAAAGGAGTGCAAGGACTTTATTTCATGCCGTTTGGACATTTGAAGTGAAAGCTATGTTTTTTCCAAAATAAAAGCTAATTTAATTAAAATTTGTAATTCAAAAGGTCATAACTTTTAGACTATAGGTCCATATCCCACAGTACTAAGAATGTGGCTAGAAGACTCATGGTTTTTTAGATCTCACCATATCAAACAACAAAGGTATACATGAGAAGGCTCAAAAACCGCGCGGGCAATAAAAACTACCCCTATAGAACTCTGAGAAACAATGTACAAGGATGTAGAAATGGAGTGCCTTTGTGTGGTGAGAAATTGCCATTCCATGTGTGGTTTTAGGCTATTGAACAAGTAATATGAGTTACTATTATATGTGATTTTTGTTCATAATAAAGGCCTAAATTTAGTGAGGCTTAAACACAATTCTAGTGCATGGATTGCAATAAATTTTGATTTACAATGGAGAGTGAATTGAATGAAAATGTTTAATGGATTGTTCTTTGACTCACTAGCTCTATTCAAAGGCATGTTTTCAATCATTATATATAGTTGTACCTATGAGCATTAATAGGGACCTAGGTACCTCCAACTTTAAAAAATCATATGCTATTCACTCCAAGTTAGAAAATTAAAATTTTCACTATTTTATTCTTCAATTTTCTTTCTCCTATAGAAATGTAAAATGTGTTTGGATTCACCCATTTCTCCATAGAAGGCTTTCTTCCCTTACATGCACACTTTCTAAGTCTATTACCTTAGATAGTAAACAATGAAGTGTACTAATTTATTAGAAGATTTTGAAGCCTTTAGAAGACCACTAGTTCTTGGATTGTAACCACTATAGGAACTCTACTACATAAGTAGTCTAATGTGGTCAAATGACTACTACATTAGATAATAATATTAAATTAAATTATTATTACTTTAAACATCAAAACAAAGTTTTGAAATTTTATTTAAAAAAAATTGTGGCTAGCAATGGCTAGTTCATAGTATGGAGAATGGGCTTGAAATAGTCTTTTAAATAGGATGTTAGACTGTTCATTTAAAGGTGATCCCGGCCAAGATAATGGCCCCTAGACAAGCATGCAAGTCATAGGACCATGCCCCTTCAAGAGTGCAATCCCGTAAGAACACAACTCTGGTGAACTTAAAGACAACCACCACTACCACCACTCACATCCTAGACATGGCGGAAATTTTAAAATTTAGGGTAGTGGTTGGTTTAGGGTTTTAGGGTCTTCTTTTAACTATGAACTAGTTTATATATCCCACATTGTTTATTTTACCTCCTACTGCCCCTTGTGTATGTAAGCAATCATCATTTCAATTCAAATCACAAACCATGAATGACTTTTGAAGTAGAGTGAGGTAGATGTGATGCCATGCTACATCATTCAACATGGGCCCATTTCAAATGGATGACTTTGAAAAGGTTTCGTAGAGAAGGACATATATATGAAAACAAATTGTGTCTACTTTATGCCCTCAAAATCAAACAGAATGCATCACCCCACTTTTTGGCCCTCAGGATTCCCACAAGGAATCGCAGTACGTCCGTTTTTTCTGTCCCTAGTGTCGAGAGATCAGTTGGACACACCAACCAGTGACACATTTGAAGGTCACGCACTAACCTTGTGTGACAGTCAAGAATGACAGTCGAATCAGACACCGATCGACTGACGGTCGGTCGACGTACTGATGAGTCACCTGCTCTAGCTGTGTGCAACAATAGTTAAGTTACAGCCAACTAGTGTCGTCACTTGCATCACCAGTCCTGCATTTTCTGTCCTCGGCCGTCTTAATAAGACAAAATGCCGATGAAATGCCGATGGATTCATTAGATAGACTCCAAGCTAGCTAGCACCGGTACTTTCCAAAAATATCAGTAATTAATTCAGAAAAAGTTCGGGCCTTTCCTTTGAACGATGAAGATTCTTGTTGGCAAGCATGAAACTGGAGTCCGACTGTGGATGACTCCAACTGAAGGCATCTGCTGAGCCAGAAAAAGACGTGCAACTTAGGAAGGTTGCACCCGAGCTAGCATGGGTTTCTCCTCCAAAAGATGTGCGAGACGAACTTTCGACAAATTGCCTCAAAGAAACCGTCAAGGGCTTTGATTTTTGGACGGGTAGTTGTGGTGGTAAGCTTAAGCTTACATGTGCAGCTAGCTCGGAAAATTGCTCGATTGCATCATCACGTTCATCAGGTTCAGTGACTTCAGTCGCCAGTTTCCAATGTAAGCTTGCAGGTGCGTCACGTGCCTGTATTGAACTGAATACTTTAAATTAGAATGGGGTGATGGAGACGTGACTTCATCAATCACAATAAGTTATTGAAATTCAACAAAGCAATGAAAAGGCTTACTGTCTGTTCTTCCTTCGTTTGTTTTTTTAAATTAAGGAGGGAGAATATTCAGTAGTATGGTTGGTGGCAGTTGGGTTTTCAACTACACGTGAAGCTAGGCGGGGGAATCAGACGGAATCAAGATCTGATGCACGTGAACATCAGTATACATCAACGGTAGAGAGACATTGACACTAGTGCAAGAACTCTTCTTCAATATTCATTTCTCCAAGATTTAAGCTTACTCCATTTTGGGGAAAAGAATATTTTGCTTGCATGGAGCCCAAAAGACATACATCCAAAGCATGCTGAATAATGCTACGTTAATTTTATGTTGTTTGCAATATCTTGACCTTTGAAAGTCAGAGCATGTGATTGGCCATCCTACCATGTAAGGTAAACCAACCTATGATAGGTAAACCACCCATGATAGACACCTAGGGAATGGCCCATTACAATCTTGCATCAACATATGACAATCCTTTTAATTTCAATAAATGAGATTTTCCAAGAGTTTTGTTTTATTTGCTATAGTGGCAACATGCTCTAAAAAGGACCATTTACGGATTGTTCTCCTTTTTTCATAGACTTGTGTAGACCTTAAGATTATTTGCTTATTTTCCAGAGAAAGATAAATGGATGCGGCATCTAATATAAGTGATTTCATAATTTTCCAAGTAATATTGAATTAGTTATGATTTTTCAAAGTTTTGGGTCCTAGGCACCTATTTATGACAATAGGTCTAGCAAAATCAACACATATGCATCTTGGAAAGGAAGATGGGAAAACCAAGATTGAATAAGCATAGGAATTCACAATAAGTAATAAATAAAGGTCCTTAAAGTGACCATACTTGTATCCAATCAATTTTCAAATTTTGCATTCTCCACATAAAGTAGTTAGTTTGCCAACATCTTATTTAAATATATAAATGCCCATCTATCATTACATTTAAAAATGAACCCAACCACATACTTCAACCATCCATATTTAAACCTTAAAGTGATCTTTGACACACTTTAAGTTGCTTTCACTTTATCTTTAGCCCATTAAGAGTCTATCACATATCCATTTTTGGACCATTTGAGGTTCATTTTATACCTAATTATAGGTTCTATTTGAAGAAGATGAGTACTTTTAGAGCATACTACTATAGATTACTTTTTGCAAGTAACAACATTGTAGTTGATAGTATGAAAACTAGATATATAGATTTTTGGAAGTAGATATTGATCGACATACATGTTCTTTAATTACTTATTCAATAGCATTGAGAGAATTATAAATAGGTGAGCAATGGCATTTGGAAATCTCATCTTGATGTGTTTCTTTCATCTTTTTTATTTTCATAAAGATTGGACACAATCTGTATTAGTTTGACATCAAATTTTGATTTAAAAAAAAAATCTAATACTGTTGTTTATAAATTTTCCTGTATTTTTCATTCATCCACATTTTATTGTTGGTCCAAAATCAACAACTCTAGAGGCCCAAAATTTTCTCTAATGTTTATTCATGACCATTGATGGATGATCCCATCCACTTAGGTAGGATCACCTAAAATTGAACGAATCTATCTCACAACAATTTCTTTTGGGTGAGTTTTTCTATTCTTTAATAGACAAATTGGTGCTAAATTTAGATAAAGTTCAAAAAATGAAAAATTGCATTTTATACTCAAAAATCTTTAAGGCCAAAGTAAAGGTGGTAGATTTTCTAGAACCGCACACTTATTTCAATGTCTTGGCTTTGGACATTGTGCAACAAGTGATTGCAATAAACACTTGTTGATTTTGTTAAGTTTTCATTGTATTTGTGATTTTTTTTGGAGTACTTTAAAATAACACTTTTTTAATTTAAAGAATATAGCCAATGAATATAACTTTAGGAAGATTTTATACTAGGAAGATAAATTATAGAAAAATTCTCTAAATAGGTGAATGAAAAAAGTGAAAAATCTTAAGAAAATAAGTATATTCACATTTTCATTTGTAAACAGAAAATAAATAAAAATTGTTCATTTGTAACAATTCTACAAAAATGGTCATTCATCTAAAAAAACCACCCAAATAATATTTTATATGTTTCAAAATGAATGCAGAATGAAGTTTACTTTTTAGACTTTCATACAACACAAAATTATCTATTTAAAATTCGTCCAAGCAATATTTTCTAATTTAGTAGATGACCATCTTTTCCAAATTTCAACTCCAAATTAATTTTTTTGGGCTAGAAATATAGTACTAAACCCCTCCAAGTTGGCAATGTGACATAAATTGAATTGGGGATTATTTTTAGATGGTAAAACATTTTTGAAAAATGAAAAAATATATAAAAGGTGTATAAATATAAAAGGTGTATAATAGTCACGAGTACCTTACCTTTGAATGTTTTAGAGACCAAATACAAAAATTATGGCCAAAAGACAAATCAACATGCAAGATGTCATAGAAAATAGTACAAGTGTTTTCTTGCTAGTGCCTGTGTACTATTTGTTGCATTTTTCTATTTCTAAAATTTTATAATGTAAATACTAAGACTACATTTGAGTACTATTGGCTAATGTGGCTGGGATGTCTCTTCCATCCTTTTCTAACTAGATTAATTGAACTTCAACACAAGTATGTTTTCCAACAAGGCGGATTTGATTGAAGAGAGTTTCTTTTCATCACCAAGTCATTGTGAAAGATGTCATCCATCTAAAATGCCAATTTTATTTAAAGTGGCACACTTTTGACGCCAAAAAATTATCATATATATACAAAGGTTTAAAACTCTAGGACAAGTATGCACTTATGTTTCTAAATAAATGTTATGAAAGGTGCTAAAGTATTGGAATTCCAATAATACAATGAAATTGAAGTTCTAGCTAGGGAGCTTCCCTCAAGTGCTATGAGTGTTGCTACTACATTTGAGTATTATTATTGAATAGATGATATAATTTTCTGCAATATTGCATTCCCCTATATTCTTACTTTCATAAATTAGAGGGATAAACTATAAAACTTAAAATAAATTTGTCTAATGTTAAGAGCTCTATAGACATTACTAGAGAGAAAACAAAGTCACATTTTCACTCTTCCATTCATGTGTACAAAAAACTATTATGATTGGATGTCTTTTGGTGCAAGTGTAGGAGACAAATATAGTATTATTTTTGAAAATCCTTTAATAAAATGGTGTCTATGGGTAAAGGAATATTAGACTATTAACTATTAATTTATTCACCAAAAAAGTTACTAAACAATGTTCTAGATTGAAATTGAAAAGTGTGATACACATTCAAAATTCTAAACATAATCATTTTTCAAAAGTTATTAAAGGCTTGTATTTGCCATGTCTCCAAGCTCTAGTATAAATTTAAATCCTAATCAATTAATATTCCAAAATATATTCTTAATTTTCTAACATTAACGTAACATGTAATGAAAAATAGTACAAATATTTTAGCCAATCACTCCAATATGAATCCATTTTTTTGGATTTATTAGGGCACGGTTTGACGAGTACACTCAAAATCAAATTTTCTTGATTTATATGAAATATGGTGTGAGGAGCTCTTTACATTGACAACAAAAAATTAGTATGATTTTATTAGGAGAAATTTTTGGGCCTTTGGAGGTCTGTTGACTTTTGGTACCAATGCAAATATAGCAAAATTAGGAATTAAAAAATTATTTAAGATAAACGAATTAAAAAATTGTAAAAATTTTTATTCATCAACATCAACTGAGGTAACAAAAAAAAAATGATAAAAATTTTAAATTTTAAAAATAAAAATATGAATTTTTATTTCCCTATTTTTACACTTTTGCCAAAAATCAAATGGCCCTCAAATTTCTCTAATGTTTAAGTTAAGACTTTTGATCATCTTTTTAACCAAAAATAATTTCATTGAAACTTTAGTAACCGTAAATACTTAAAATAATTGTATAAAGTGAAAGGTGACCTTGCAAAATACCATTATATTGTAAAAAATAATTTGTAGAGTAATCAAATTTTATTATAAATAAAATATATAATAATTTTTTTATAGATAATAAAATTGTTTGTACTATAATATTTTTATAAGTATACTAATTTAGTCAATATTCATACATTGGACTTATCATTATGGTCTTTACAAGAAACAATTTTCACTAGCTTTCAAGACAGGTGATTGTTTGGCCATTTATAAGTTTGGTAATTGTCTTGCACTTCCAAAAGGTCAAAATTTGGAGGATTGTTCTTTCATTTGAGTGATTTTTTGTATTTAAAAATTTAAAAATTATTATATATCCCCCCCCCCCACCCCACCCCACCCCCACCACCACACACACACACACACACACAAAAATAATAATAATAAAAAATAAAAGAAAGAAAAAAAAAAAAAAAAAAAAAAATTGGATGTTAATTTATGTCATCTAAGGAATTTAGACCAATAATATTTTAAAACAAAATAAGTAACTTAAAAATAATACTGTAAATTTTGAACCATTGGATTTTAAATTTTATAAATTTGTATATTTTTTTTTACTAAAATAAAATAGTTTTTTTTAATATTAAACTCAAAGAGACAAAGTTTTGCAACAATAGTACACAAACAATGGATAAAAATAGAGCACTATTCATATTGAAGAATCTTCATAAAGTATCATTGGTGAAAAGATGCCTTCCATACTCTTATAAAGTATTCAAATAGATGCCACTCTAAAATGTTCTAAAAAATACTCCAAAAAATTATATACATACATGTGGAAGATAATTGAGCAAAAAGTATCAAATTTTTTGCAAAATGAATGTTCACCTTCATGCCCAACTATATCTAATTTTTACCTATTTATAAGGTTATTGCAACTAGTTGTGATCTCTTTCTAAATTGCCCTTTGTAGAATCTTGCCTAAAACAAGGGTGATTGTAAGAAACACTTATCTTTTGTTTTGTACCTTTGGCCTTAGATAGGTATTTTTTTGCTCATTAGTTTTGTGTCTCACATTAGTTTTGTATGAAATTTGAAATGAAGGTACAAATCGTTGTTGTCGGCATTCAATTTTTAAATTTAAAAAAATGAATTTATTATTTTTAAATAGCCTTTGATTAGATGTCTACCTTTGCCATTGGGAGAAGTTGCTATTTTTGATCCAAAAATGTGAACTTGAAGGTCAAAATTAGAAGACAAGAACTTCTACTAAAGTTATACAAGAATACAAAGAGATTTTCTAAAAATAATGAAGTCTCCAGCTTCCGCATGTGCTCAAAGTGCACTACCTATGCACAAGTACAAAGAACATAATCTTTTTCCCCAAAATACAAATGGCTGAGAAAGAACATATTTAAATTAGAAAAAATGGATTTTTTTAGTTAATTTTTTTGAATTTTTTCACTATTTTTTAATAATCAAACATCAGAGCATCTATTTTCTTATTTTTTCTATCAATTTTTTTGGGCATAACTTTTAGAGATAATTTTTTTAGGCTTGAATTTTCCTACACATACTATTTTGAATGCTTACAAATTATCTGTGTTTTATTTTATTTTTAAAAAGTTATTTCAAAAGTCATAATATTTACTAAAATTAGGTTGTTTTGAATATAAACAGCAAGTGTTTCTTGCAATGCCTTGCAATTGCTATTCACAAGAATCTACCTAGGGCACTCTTAAATATATCTATTTTCAACACTTTGAAATTTCATAGTTTATTCATCCAATGTCCAAAAAATACATAAAAAGATAATCTAGAGTCCCTTTTGGCCTTCTAGCAACATCTAACAAATAAATAGGCAATAATTTGACAATAGAAATAGTGCTCAATTGTTTCTTCAAGCACATTTAGATGTAGATAAGTTTATTTTGCACCACACACTAATAGGAAATATTAGTGTAGCTGGGGTACACAAATAATTATATTTAATATAAACTAGACTAGTTGATATATACATGCTATAAATGCTATAAATCATTAGAGAAAAAATAGGGCCTAAGAAGGGCCGCTCCACAATCCTTCAAGGAACCCGTAGATTGGATATTTTTGGCTTAATAAATTTTTTTCTTATTCTTGTTTATTTTTAATTGTGGAGTTAGATGCTCATTAGTCGCTCTAAACCTAAGTAGAAAGCATTTTATAATCAAGGTTAAGTTACTTTAAGACACCTTAACTTTAATTACTAAATACTTTCTACTCGCATGCACCTTCCAATCAATCCAAATTAAGAAAAAGAATGCAAATGTCCAAAACATGGTCCAAAACATGGTCCAATGATTTACCATCAAGGATTTTTTTATGGCAATGTGAAAGACTTATTTTGTAGACATTTGGTGAGAGTGATGAGTAAAGAGGTTGTTTTTTATATAAAAAGATCAATAGTTCATCATGAATCCTCAAAGGCTATGGGATAATTTGAAGATAGACCATTCATTGTTAAATGTAGGAATTATGTTCAAAGTCAAATTCCAAACCTCATTTAGGCATAGTAGAGTTTTTTTTTTAAAGAAACTCTGAATTCAACTAATATGGGAAATCAAATTACATTTCATTTCTAGAAATCCATTTGAAAATTTGAAACTCCAACTAAAAGTTATGGACAAAATTCAAAGAAAGTGTTTGAAAATGTCCAAAAAAATGTCCCTTTCAACCCCTCCCTAAAATTCGGTTGTAATTTTCAGTTGGGGTCTCAAAATTTCAAATGAATTTTTGAAGATGAAAGTTAATTTGAATTTTTTTTGAAAAAAAATTCTTCTTCTTTTCCTAAAATCCTAAATGGAGTTTGAAATTTTATTTTGAATACAATTCTTGCATTTGCATTGACTTAACTGAGAATGGTTGAGCTTCTATTAATCCTAATTTACATATTTCACATATATTGTTTTATCTAATACTACCCCACTTGTATAAAGAGATTCCTCTTTCATCTTCAAACTCACAAAATTAAGTAAATGACTTTATTAGATTTGATTGGACAAATGCAATTTTAATTTTTAAGTGAAAATTTTTATACAATATTGGCCTTCTGTAATATGAAAGTTAGACCAAGCTCATGATTTTTGCAAAAGACCTTCTCTTCACAAGTTTTGTGAAAATTAGAGCATGTGACTATACATTTTAGATATATTTGATAGGTTGGATACCTACCTTACTTTTAATAGATTGGATTGTTACTCTGAAGCAACTTTTTGGAAGCCTTTAGAATTCTTCTAATATTTTTATTCAATCTTGATGAATATTTTTATCAACTATGTTTACAAAGATGATAGATCCCCTCTTAGAGATCTAGATCCATCTCTGAATAGTATAGATATTTGTACTCTTGGTAAAAATCAAAGCATTTCCAAATCAAAGTTAGTAAGTTTAAATCAAAGCATCTTCAAATCCATTAATCCCTAAAGTCCCAAGTGTCCCCTCAGGGGACATTTGGATTTTCGGGTAAGCTCATTCAATCTTAATATTCAATATGATTTTTTCAAATTTTTTGTGAGCTGTGAAGTTTCTCACAAGCTTTGCGCGCTTATAAATTTTATAAAATTTTCACTTATAGTTTGGGAGTTATCAACATTCTTGTGAAAATTTCGATTCATTGGGCAACATGAGGCAAGGGAATTTGCCTTGACTATGGCAACACAACAACATGGGGCATGAGGGTTGCCCAAGGGGAGGGCAACGGGTTCCATGATGAAAGGTTCCTAGTTTTAGATAATTATAGTTACCCTTTGGAAGTTCTAGGTAACTCAAAGCTCCCAATGATTAGAATAACTTGGGAATACAATGGTAACATATTGAGAACACAACTCGACCCTTTTTCCATGCCATGCCCAAAGCCATATTCCATTATTTATTCACATAGTGCTTCTAAATTTCATAGGTAATAGATTTTTTATTTTTTTATTTTTTTCAAATTTATTTTTTTTCAAATTTAAAAACATACTATATCATTCAATCCACCATGTGGATTTTTGAGTTTGAGATTTATGTGGAGGAAAACTTGCTCGAAAAATTATGTGAGGCATTGTGAACTTTTGGACACTATTGCATTGCAATATTTTTTGGGATGTGTTCCATGTTATTTTTTGACTTGAATTTTTTTGGAGACATTCCTAACATGATATAGAATGTGATAGATTTTTAAATTTAGAAACCATAGTGGAAAAAGTTTCCACAATCAATGGTCAAAGATAACTGAAATGATCGGGCACAATAAAAAAAAAATGACCTTAAATGCATATATCTTGTAATCCATGCGGTCAAATGTCACAAAAATTTTACCACTTCTTCTTCTATAAGTCTGATACAAGATCCTATGGTTAGATTTTCAATAAAAATATTTTGTTGAAAATTTTGATAAACATAGCAATATGGGTAGTTTTGAGTGATTTTTGACAGAAATATTGTCTCATGACTTTAGGGATTTAGGGTAATACGCTCTAAAAGTGCCTATGCTCTAAAAGCTATCAGTACACAGGAATACATTTTGCTTTCTTCAATGTACCAACAATGTACATTTTGGGAGATGGTTGCTAAAAGTGACCATTGCATTTCAACTTAAAAATTCGTAACTAATTCCGAAAAGGTTCAAAAAATACAAAATGACAAAGGTTAGATGCCAATTCCATTTTTCTTCCTATGAAAATTTACTGAAAATTGTTAACAGGAGTTCAGCTTCTCCAAAAAGGCAATCAGCTCTTCAATGAGTCGCATTAAGAGCAGATAACTTAGTGACGGAGTTTACACTAAACCTCATTAGCACAGACTGTTACTAGTTGGTGTTGACTGGCCGCTGACATTTCCACCTAGTAACTTCGTCGTCAGCCTGAACTGGTAGCCCCCTCCAACACGTCACTCAGAGTCTTAAAGAGCCTCAATTGTTAACTCTTCTACGGCAGACCGCTCCTGTGGGTGCATGATGTGAAGCATGCGGTTTACACATCAGTCCGGCCACTCATTTTCCGATCCTGGAGGGATGCATGCATGTCAAGACATGTATGGCGATCGAGCAGGATGGGCCGCGATCGCGCGCGGATCCCACTCGCTTGCTTCTCGAACCGTGGATGGATGGAGCGCATGGGACCAGTGGACGGACCAATCAGAGGTCCCAGCCTTTCTCCGTGCCTCCCTGACGTCCCTCCAAACTGATGGATCCCAGAGCTAAGGGTCTTGGGCTTTACGTTTGCCGACCCAATCGATCTCTTCTCGAATTGGGCATGAATCAATCCAGCGTTCGGCTCTTGGCCTGGTAGCGTGCAACCAGGCCTCATATTCTTTGCCAAAAAGTGGGAGCAGCCTGTAGAATGACAGCCTTGAATAGTACTTTGAGTGTCGTTCGAAGCTCGGTCGGAGTATTTAAGTAATAAAAGATACTTAGATTCCGATTAGTACTCAGAATAAGACGTACCAACTTACGGCAACTGGGATCCAAAGGTGGCTAGCGATAGCTTCGAGTCTGCATAAATTTGGATCCATTAGATCTTGAACATACTGGTACGAAAACTCTGTTCTAAGCAGGGATCGATCACTTTTTATACATTATTATAGTTACAGCCACTTGCGGCTTCTAGCTAGCTCTGACTAGACTAAAACTGAATCAGTGAACTGTACTTTCGGGCCGGACGACTCAGTTCCAAACATGATGTTGGGATCAATGGTCACCGCTATCTAATAAACTATATCCGGAGTATATTAATGAAGTCCATTGCTGCTTGCGGGTGTTTCTAGATCTAGAACTGATCGGCTTGATCTAGATCGATTCCGATCCAGTCCAACTTCGTGTCTCCGTCTCGAGCTAGATCGATCTGATCAAAAGAGTCCGGAGATCGATCGATCATGGCCATGATGGTGACTCCAGTGAGCCTGACTCGCCCTGGTTACAATTTGGCACCCGATGGAAGCTCGTCGTCGTCCATGCAGTTAAGAAAACTGCCCGGGTTCGTGAGGCTCCAGTGGAAATTATCACAGCCAAAGCCAGTGAGAGTTTCGCAGTTTCGCAGGAGAGCACTTCCAGTGGCTGCCATTACCACGTCCACGACGCCAGGGAAGAGCTTGATTTCGACGACACGGAAGCACACGAAGTGGGCGATTTCGTTGTGCGATCATCTGGAGAAGAAAGTGATGCAATGGGCGAGTGGGGATGAGGCTCGCGAGAGGGAGGCTTGTTACCTTCTTCTGGAGAATTATGCCCCTGTTTCGGAGATGGCTCCGACATCGGACCTTGCTATCACTGGCTCCATTCCTGTACGTGCTCACTCAGTCAATACTACAGTCAGGAGAAATCCAGTATGAAAATTGCACAAATGTCCTTTAGAGTCTCTGTGTATGGAAATTGGACAATGTCCTTCTGTGTCCAATTCTAGTGCATCCTAATCTATCATCGCTGGACACTGACTGTGAATCTCTCCAAAAGTTGCATAGATATACATTTTAATTTTGGATTTCTCCTGAGTCATGTTTTCTTTGCTAGATCGAGCCAAAAATGATGAACCTGTCCGGTATCAGATCGAGGAGGGATCGAGTGAAATACAGAGATCTAGACAATTCAGAGTATCACTCACAATAATCGATGAATTATTACGATCTTGCTGATTTCCCTTCCATCTCTGGCTTATAGTCTCTGGTTCCTCAGGTCGTCACCTTATTTTTAATATTTATTTCTGGTAGCGTAAATAGATCGAGAAAAACTGTGTTCTAATTTGTAAGGGATGTTGATTATTCGGGACAATTGACATTTGAATCTTCAGTTGACAGTGGTTGCTCAGTATGTGGATCTGTTTGTGAAACCAGGCATGCATGAACGGCCAATTTCTTCGAGTTGGTCCGAATCCGAAATTCGTGCCCGTTGGTGGATATCACTGGTAATTAATTGCGGTGTGCAGGGACAGTCGACAGGGTCATTTCCATTGTAGTTTGATTTGGTTTTCACTTGGAATTGTGGGGTTCTGGAAAGATTGAAACATGAGACTATGAGCGCTTGAGTGAGTGCTCAATGTTTTCTTTTTCAGCTCCTACCTTGTGTGAAGACAGGGTCACTTAAGGCTGGAACATAGACTGGCAGACCATTTCATTGTAAAGTATGAAAATGCATTAAGTCTAGATGTGCGTCCATGGGAAAATGATTTTAATTCTGAAATTCGTTTTAAGTTCTCTTAATTGGTAGTTTGCTTCCCCGTCAATTTCTCAAACGTCAGTTCTGCTAATCTTTGGAATATACCAATCAGTCCAACAGTGCCTCAGTGTTCAAACTCAAATTCGTTAAATTGGCATGTTTCAGAGTGCCCAAACTGTGACATTTAAGTGCGAAAAGATCCGCATACAGAGTTCCAATCTCTCGAAATTTCGCTATTATGATGAATTCGAATTTGATGTTCTTACCAGAGAATAATCTTGACAAAGATAAACAAAAACATTCGAACGAAAGCCTTAAAACAATTTTTTGGTCTCCCGTCGTGTAAGCCTCCAATTACTAAAATAAGATTCTTCTTTCCACTCTCTGACAAACCATCTCCAAAGCCTGTGGGCTGTGGTCCTAGCTGCTGGAATGAGAGAGCCAGAGCTTAGCTTAATTGTCAATTTTTATGAACATGCCAATTCCAATTTCTTGAATTGGTTTTGGTATTGCAGGTTCGATGGGGACGGCATGATTCATGGATTGAATATGAAAGATGGGAAGGCCACCTATGTGGCACGATATGTTCGAACTTCTCGGTTGGAACAAGAGGAGTTTTACGGAGCACCCAAATTTGTAAAGGTATAAATGCATAATATTGATTGAAGCTCAATGTTCTAGCGAGACTGAAGCTGAAGCCTTAATCTATATCTTACCAATTGAAAGTAATGATGACCAACTTATCAAAATTATCAACCCACGGTATCTTCAGTTTTATTCCATTTACTAATTAATTGCGATTTTGATTAACCTTGAACTGCATTTTCTTTATTTTTCTTAAAAAACAATGGCCAACTTATCAGAATTACCAACGCACGGAATCTTCAATTTTCTTAAATCCATCTATTGATTGCTGTTTTTGACTGCCCCTAGAATACATTTTATTTCTTCTTTTATTTTTTTATAAAAATTCATGTTTTCAAAGACTTTCGCTTTAACGAAATTTTCAAATGAATTAAAGCAGTGACTTCGTACGACCTTTGTTGGTCGGTGCAGGTGGGAGACATGAAGGGCATGCTGGGGTACTTCATAGTTGCGGTGGGGGTACTTCGGAAGATGCTAGGCGTGTTGGATTCCTCAAATGGCGAAGGCTTAGGTATGAAGCTCACGCAACTTAAAAACTTTTGTGGCCAAAGGCCACTGATCCGCTCAGCCTGCCCAAACGGAAAGTTTATTCACCGCCTCATTTGGACCTCCTTTCGCCCCCATTTTAAGGCGAATCATAAGGATTTTGTTCTGAAATACCTTCTCAAGGTTACGTGCTACAGTGGGTGAAAAAAAAAAAGTGATGAAAACGTTAAAAAAACTAGGTTATTCCAAACCCACGTGAATAAAGATTCGGTTGGGGTTGAACATTCCATGATCTATGTCCGGTGACCATAGGTAGCAAGCGCTATCAGCGTCATATGGGGCGACAGATAATTTGACATTCAAGTACTTGTAAAAATCTCTAAAAACTAGGACTAGTGTAGATTTGCATCTAGCGCGCTCTGAAAAGGGCCAAAGTCGTGGAAAATGCACTTTTCAATCTTCACTTGTGTACCCTGTGCTGTTGTCACGGTCAAAATAAAAGGAAAAATAATTTTTTAATTTTCTTAAACCAAGAAAATTCAAAAATCCATAACTTTCACACCATAGGTTGGAACACCGCAAAACAAAACAAAGTCCATACACCCGTCCTCACCAAGGGCTGCCTGCCACGTGTGGATTATAAAGCCACATTTAGATTACATAAGTTCCCACTTTGTGAACCAAAATTTAATTGACTGGAATCCTTTCTAAGTTGCAACAACTTGGAGGAGCCAGAATGCATTCAATAGTCAGGTGTGCCTGTACTGTCAATCCTTGCTTACGAAGAATATGTGATGATGCAGGCAACACGGCGCTCGTCTTCCATAACAAGAAGCTTCTCGCGCTTGATGAGAGAGACAGACCATGTATGTCATCCACCCTCAAATCGATTGTATCCGAGATAAATTGATGCTATGAATTTTCATGCTGTTGTAGACGTATATCTCTGTGAACTTATTGATTTTCAGAATCATGCAAAAAACAAATTTGAAATCATATCCATTAACTAAACCAAAAACATAATGTGAGGCTTCTTTATCAATAAGAATTAAATTAAAAATACGCTTTAAAATTCTTCATCGATATGAGGATGTGCGAGGTCCATTCCTTGAATGTCAATGCTAAAGTTCGAGAATATCTGCAGATAGCGTGAAGGTGCTGGAAAATGGAGATTTGGAGACTGTCGGTATTGAGGACTATGGGCAGCAACTAAATCACCCATTCACAGCGCACCCCAAGATAGACCCTGTAACAGGTACTGGATTACCCAGCGCCGAATTTGCTTTCTTCCTTTTCGTAAGAAGCTTTTATAAATTTAGTGAGCAATTTGATTCGGAATACTTGGGGAGACCCTAATGTTCATTACAATGCGGCTCCTGATTCCAGGTTGTGAATTGAGTAACATTGTGTGACTGGGGTTTGAAATTGTCAGGGGAGATGTTCATATTCACATACAACCTGCTTGCTCCGCAATTGATTTACCGTGTTCTATCCAAGGATGGCGTTGTGGGAGTGCCCGTGCCCATCCCAATTGCAAGGCCTATCATAATGCATGACTTTGCCATCTCTGAGAACTACGCCATTTTCATGGACCTTCCTCTCTCTTTCGATATCTGGGTACGAAAACATCAGACTTTCGATCTGTCCTCTTAAAAAAAAAAAAAAAAAAAAAATTAACTGCACAAGGCATTCATTTTCTTAGGTGCAGCTTGTGGTAGCCATGAAGCCTTGAAGTAATCACCGGCCCTGTCCTCTAGAATGGAGACAATGAGCTGTTTCAGAGTGCCCAAATTGTGACATTCAAGTGAACAGAGCTCTAAAAACTAGATTGAACTGGTTCAAATATGAGGTTCGCCATTGGAGTTCCCGGGAAAAGTGTCAATCTCTTCAACTTTCTCCAAATGTTTTAACAAATACGAAAATGCAAGCAGTAAAGACTTCATAGATCGTTGTCGAAAAGAATTAATGCTTCACAAGTAGCTTTCACATTTAACATGAAGGAACCCTAATGGATTGGGTTTTGTAATTTGTGTTCTCAGGGCCTTGCAAAAGGTGACTTCATAATGAAGTTCGACCCCAAGAAAGAATCTCGGCTGGGAATTTTCCCACGATATGCAACCGACGGGTCCCAAATCCGGTGGTTCACAATTCCTACCTGTTACGTCTTTCACACTGGTAAGGTCACTTTAACAGCGTGCTTTCGAGCAGGAGGAGATTAATGTTATTCCAATTTTCTTGTTACAGGTCATACTCAGTAACCGTAGCACATCACAGGATTTGAAAATACTCTGAAAACGGGGCTTGCCCTCGCATTTAAGGCATATTAATGGCATGTTTCAGAGCGCTGAAATTGTGCCTGTCAAGTGCCTAGAGGTTTAGAAATTAGGGCTGGAGGTATATGATTTCAGTTAGGCGAATAGAATTTCGTCAATTTCACCGAAATCTGCCATTCAAAACAAAATTAATGTGAGGTTTATTAGCTTCGCATGATGCAATCTTTGCAGACATGGCTCATGGCAATCACAATTTCTCACCTGCTATGACTAAGATGTGTGCTTACAGTTGCAACTTGTTACGGTATTTTCAGTGAATGCGTGGGAAGAGGAGGATGAAGTAGTTCTCACAGTCTGCATCAAAGACGACATAGACCTTAATCCAGTTCAAGAGATCCAAGGAAAGAAGGCCTGGAGTGTCGACCGTTCCAGATTGTCAGTACCTACCCTAGCCTAACCCCACCCCCCACCCCCCACCCCGAGCACTTGCTTGTCCTGTTGGATTGTCAATTCCGCAACTTAATTAGTATAAATCAGTTCATTGCTCTCACTTGCATAACCATGCTCCAAATGCACAGAGAATGTTGTAACATTTTCACTATATTGTTGTTCTGGACACTAACTGAGAAGACTGTCATTGTGAGTTTCAGATACGAATTTCGGATGAACTTGAAGACCAGTGAAGTGAAGCACAGACAACTCTCCACCCTGCGGGTAGATTTCCCCAGAATCCACCCCGAGTACACGGGCAGGTGAGACTAATTCTGCAATCAGCTAGCAAAAGTCGCCATTCATGTTACCTAATGTAATATGCAGTTGTGTGAGTGATACAAGTGGTCATACCTATCACGATGGCATTTTCCAGAGCATCGAGATTGCAGAAACCAGGTTTTGTGAAATTCTGAAGAATCAGAGCACTATTCTTGAATCAGGCAAATGAAAAACAGAGCTTTTTTGAATCGTCTAATATATTAACCAACAACTAGAGCGTAACTGACCTCCTATCTACACCTCTCCTAGATTTTAGAGCTCAAGGTCTCCTTTGACGATCTCCAAAAACGCATGGTCCCAAGTGAAACACAACTTGTGAGAGTCCTAGTTTTTCAAAACTCAAGGAACTTGAAATTACTTGAATGTCACATATTGACACTCAAAAACCCACCACTGGGCTGTTGTGAACTTTAGAAACTCCCAGTTGTTGTTTTTCAACAGGGGCATTGCGCTAGTAGTTACACGAAGCTCCAGATTCACATCCTCTGTCTGTATGTGAATGTTTGGTGATTCCAGGAAAGTCCGGTACACATACTGCGCAGTGTTGGACGAGCAGGACAAGACTATTGGGGTCGTAAAGTACGACCTCAGCATGGAGCCAACCTTGAGCCGAGAACTGAAAGCAGGAGGCAACATTGCTGGAGTGTTTCATTACGGGCCAGGCCGTGTTGGTGGCGACTTCATCTTTGTTCCTCGCAAACCGGGCACTGTGGGTGTCCCAGAAGACGATGGATACCTAATTTCCTTTGTCCACGATGTCAACGCGGAGTAAGTCACAGCTTCCCCTCAAGCACATAATTATTGAAGTAACGGTGACATTAATTAGTTGAATAGGAGCGTTCCAATAGCACCAAAAATCTAACATTCAAGTACACCAATTCATCGTAAAGTAGACCTAGTCATGTAAAAATCATGACGTTCAAGTGCACATAGCTCCGAAGTAGATCTGATGGCATGCATCTGGAAAATGCCAATTTCGTAAAGTTGCGCTGTCTTAACAAATATGAAATTTTGTATATGCAAATAAGAATAGTCGATCTACGTACTATGAAAAAACAGTTCTGTTGATCATGAATTAGCTATCGTTTCTTCATTAGTAGAGTCGGCCGGTTGAATGCAAGCAACTAACATTCAAGGTCTGATGATTGTTGATACTGTTTCAGTACTTCGGAAGTGGTTATCATTGATGCAAAGACAATGGAAGAAGATCCCGTGGCAGTTGTGAGACTGCCAAGACGAGTACCTCATGGATTTCATGCGCTTTTCGTGCCCGAGGTTCGTTGCAACTGCACCCTGTTTTTTTCTGTTTACTTTTGCCTACATTGGCTTCCATTCTTTATTTTTACTTCTGTTATCCTACAAATGGATCAGAATGGTGATTTTGGTAAAAATCTCATGGCCAAAGATAGTAAAAGGTTTCTGTAAGTTTGTTTTGATCAATAGCGTAAGGAATTTTGCCTATTTTTTAATGTATCACACGTGTCTTTCATTAACATGTGATTTTGCCTTATTCTAAATGAATGTATTCACTTAAATTTCTATGTCCATCTCCAGGAGCAACTGAAACAACAAGTGGCCTGAACGCAATTTGACGACGACTCTCTTCCATAAGCAAGAGCCACGACATTGACGACAATAACTCAATCCAAACGTGTATAATTCAATATGCCGTACACAGATTATTCAAGTCTTTTGTTTCCTATTTAAAAAAATTAAAAATCTGTTTATTGAGTAGCTATACAATCACTAGTTGGGAATTGACAGTTGATAGTTTGTACATTCTTCAAGTTCTTTAGGTTGCCTTTCTAATTAGGTTGTAAAAGCTTACAATGGGATACCAATGGAACTTTAGATTCCAAATTCCAAGTCAGCTATACATGATAAAAAAAAACTCCAAAATATCATGTCTTCAAAGTTAGTTTTGAGTGCTCATGTAAATTAGTTTGAAATGTCAGAAATAGAATGCAAGGCAACTTAAAGAGCCGATGTCAAGCCCCAATCTTATTTGAAGACATTGAATTTTCCTTGTAAAGTTTGTATGATGATTTTGTGGCAATTCTTTACAGCAATCTTATTGCTAAGGATGTCCCAATTGTTTAGCTCACATTTAATTGATGGTCAATTGTAGAAAATCAATACCTCATTATAATCTATATTTAGGTGGTAATTTCTATTTGCATCCAAAATTTGATGATTTTTAAAATTAGGAAACCTAACAAATGAAATCCTCTTATGACCTTGAGGCCTCACAAAGTGTGTGATTGCAACCAGAAATCTTACTCGTACTTGGTGCCTACAGATTTTCAGACATTTGAAATCAAATTACAAATGAAATTTACAAACTTACCTTGTAGAATGTGGATGTCTTTAACTAGATGTTTTACGACTACAACATCTCTGATGCCTTTGCCAAGTGGGTGATCAGATTACTGTCGATGCACACTCACACCCCCATCTTATAAATCTCAAATAAGATTTATAAGATGTAGATTGTTTCTTACAACATTAAAACCTTTGGAATTGACATTTTTCAACTCCATAACGAAATTCTTAACAATTTAGTATTTGAAATTCAAATTTCGCTTCCTCTTCCCCGTTCTCCTTAATTTATTTTTAGAATTTGTTTAAGAAACATTGCTGGTGGTGAATATGGTTTGGGAACTCAGTCATCAATCATGCTTAACTTAACATGAATACACATCGCGCGTTGGAGTTCCTTCACTGCACCAGCGTCACAGACTCACGGGCTCTTCAACTAATGCTGTAAAAATATCTCTTTCCGCATGATAGCAAATTCCTGTATCTGCGTGTCATCAATCCCTAATTTTGCAGCTCACAATTGGTGTATAATTATTTGATGTTTTCGAATGATGCATTTGAATCAATGGGTTTCTAGTCAGATTTCTCTTAAATTCTTTCGTTTTGATATGTTGGGAGAAGACGAACATGAGTTCGTCGCAAATGGAGTTCGAGAGAATTACAAATTGCATAAATCTCTAGTTCCTCGGAGTATAATTAACCAAATCATAGTTGACAGACATAGCAATTCGTTTAAAATTTGTTTAGTCAAAGAATCTCCACTAATGCGCAAAATGTTGGCCTGGTGAATGGTTTGGTGTGCCTAGGCTTCGGGGAAAGTCCCACAAGGACACTATTTAAATTCTTTTTTGAACTAGACTATTCAAATTTCACTTGCCATACTAGATGTTATAGTGCCTCTCGTGTTTATATTGAGCCCTACTTCAACATCTAACAATGTCCATATAGCAAGTTTTGTGGTCAACAATTGGTGAGTATCAAATTCAAGGAGTTTCCAGTGCTTGTGATCTCCTACTATAGCTTCATTTTTTATTCACCACCACAATTGAAGAACAATTTGTCTTGGTTTTCTTGAGGGTGTCGCTCCATGTGGAGTTTTGTACATTATGTTTGGCCACGATTTTTATTTTTGGAAAAATTTGATGACCATGACTAATTAAATGGTCCCTATCATTACCTAATTTGTATTTTATATACATGCACAATTACTTAAAGTTCTAAAATTGTGGCAATTTTCAAAACCCTTATTTCAAATGTCATAAAAAATAAAGTGAAAAAATTCAAATAAAAAGATTGAAGACTAAAACACATGAAATAAAAATACAATATTCACATAAGAAGGGAAAGAACACAATGTTGTACAACTATTCTATCAACTACAAAGCACTACACAATAGATAATATTATGCAATAGCTCAAGAAATGTCTAAAGTAAAAAAAAATGGAGAGTAAAAACAAATTTAAAAATGTCTAAAGCCCATAAGGTGCATTAAGAATGATAACACAAAATTAAACTATGCTTGAAATATGTTCATAACACAATTTGAAGCATGTAAATTAGATTGTTACCTTCTTCTTTTTGTGAAGTATATGGTACATGAAAATCTAGAAATCCTTAACCAAAGTAAGAAAAAAAGGGCCAAAAGAATAATAAAGACAAAAACGAAATACATGAACTAGAAATACAACATTCCCATCAAAGAATAGGGAAACAACACAATGTTGCTCCAAAATCCCAATTTATCAACTACAACACACCATGTAATACACAACAACATGCAAAGAATTCAAAAATGCTTGATGCAAAAAATCAATTTGGAAAAATAAAATAAATTCAAAAATGTTGAAATCTATTAGGTGCATCAACAATTATAACACCCCCCAAAATAAACCTAAAATATGTTTATAATACAATTTTGAGTTCACAACCTAGTGGTTGTTTTTTTCCTATTATATACACCAAGTGGAAATCTACAAACCAAAAATGTCCCAAGGGATAGTTGCAAGAAACACTTACTAGTTTTGGCTCAAAACAACTTTATTACTAGATTTTCATAACTCTTGGAATAAATTTTTTTAAATAAAATAAAATATGGATAATTTGTAAAGCATTAAAAATAGTACATGTATAAAAATTTATCTCTAAAAGTTATGTCCAATAAAAGAGGCCTAGAAAAACGTAAGAAAATAGATACTTTTGAATTTGATTTTTAGAAAATAGTAAAAAAATTGAAATAATAAAAAAAATAATCCACTTTTCTAATATTTTCTTTGGTCCCATGTGAATAGAAAATTCATCATAAAATTATTTTCCCCTCTTCATAGTGCTTGCGCAAACAGTGTCCACTTTCAATCCATGTGCGGCCCTTACATCAGGTTTTTTGCCAAGAATTTCAATGGATGTCTTTAAAATGTTACTCCACCTACAACAAGTTGAAACCTTGGCTTCAAAATCGCATTTCTAGTCTCCAAATAGGACTAAGAACCCCTAAAACAACTAAGGTAGATATCCAATTGGGACCACCTTAAAAATAGTGAAATATTTTTTTTAAATTGAAAAAATTAGAGAATGTTTAGATCAACATCACTCACCTTTCTTCCAGATTTCAGCTAAAACAAACTTAAACTACAAAAGTTATGAGGAAAAACACCTCCATGGAGACCAAAGGGGACACAAAAAATGACAAGTTGTTTCTTGCAATCACCCCAAGATAATTTGATAGAAATGCCATATTGCCTAAAAATGCATAATGTGCATGATCTTCAATAGTAATAGATGAAAAAACATATACTAAACCCTATCATGTACGGGCTGCAGGATTTACCCACAAGAATCAATTGTTACACCAATCTTCACCTTTTGTCACCAAAACTTTACAATTAGGGTCCAAGATTCTAAGAAGCTAGCTACTCCAACTCTCAATCACTCAAATTTAATGGATAGAGATGTAGTGAGTAGATGATTTGAAAGGAGTGTTGAAAGCTACTATGATTTTGAAAATACCTCCATGTTGTGATTGAAGATCTCTATCATGAATACATTCTAATTGAACTTTAGGTGGTGGGACACTTGCACTAGCTCAAACTATTCCAATCAAATTCTAGCATGCTCCATCGACAAAATAGTCAAACTATGTCACTCTTTGCAAATTGCACCTGCTATGAGAATCACCCAAATTCTGCTTGCTTGGCCTCCACCATTTTCTTCAAGATTGTCCTATGGATCTATGGACATTGCTAGGCCCTACAATATAGATTGAATCAAACAATTTAGGATCTACAATTTTATGTGCTTCTCCCTTGACATTGCCATGAAGTCCAAGATGAATTACAATAAAAAATGTTGGTTGACAAAGTAATCCTAAACCTCAAGGTATGAATATGTTATCCTAAACTTTAAAGAATGAATCCTTGCCCTAAATCCAAACAACAATCCATACATCTTGATTGAAGTTTTTCATAATTTCTACAATATGAATTTCTTATTGCACACCAAATGGATGACAATTGAATGCAAACCACAAGTATGAAATATTGACCCTAAACTTTAGCACCAAACCATGTGCCATAAATAATAGAAACTCAATGCAACCTTAAACCTTCAAAGCGATGACATGCACAAAAACCACATTCAAACTTTGTAATTGAAGACAAAGGTGTAGTGAGAGAGAGAGACACACTCTAAAATTGTCAACAAATATGAGGTCTTCAACTCATCTATACTATTAGACTATTACCAACATTTTTTCAATCAACCAAATAGGTCAACAATCCCATAAATTGACCCTATTCACAATAAATTTCTAGTTCTTATATCTTTGAGGCTGTTTTGGAACAAATATTTACAAATATGAGGTATTATTTATACAAGTATTTTACTTCGAATTGAGTGTACATTAATTTGTACATTGTATATTACCTCAAAGTTTTCCCTAATTTCTTAACCCTATGAATTACCACCTATCTATATTATGCTTTGTTGTTTGGTTAAAAAATCTAAGTACTCCACTAGGCTTGGTTTCAAGGTTTTGCACTTTTGCTCTTGTTTTGGGGATTTGGTAATATCTTCAATGGGGGCCTAATTGTTAGGCAGCACAAAGTAGGCAATACAAGCACACTAAGTTCATTTTTCTGTGTTCATTTCCTTGTTTGTAGAGATGCTCTTAGGAGCATGCAAAAGTGGATAGTAAATAAGGTAAAACAACCTATGAAGGTCAAAATTAGGAGTTTGGTCTCATGGGGTTATTGAATTTTTCAATTTTTTTCTTACATAAAGACAAGTATGACTGTGTGAGAAACAATGAAAGTAATTGAAATAAATTTTTTTATCAACAAAGTATAAATCTACTATCAATTTTTGAAGTGTTTAGTGCATTATAATCCAAAAGAGTTTGTAAACTACCTCAGAACCAAAAAAATTTGAATCTATAATGCTCATCTTACTCACCTAAAGCAGTCATAATATTTTTTTAACATGAAAGATTTAAAAAATCAAATCTTACAAAGTACTCACACTAAAAAGTTGGAAGCTCCTGAAGAGGTTATTCATCACTCCATCATTATCATGTAAGACATTGAAGGTGACCCAAATTGAAAAAATTGAAAACCCCCCACGATGGGTCATTACCTAGTTGTTCATGATGGGTCATTGACAATCATGGACTGATTTGCCTTAATGCTTTGACTTTGCAGCGTAAATGCAGAGCTTGACAAGCCGCAATCAATAAAGAACTGAATCGAATAGGTTGAAACATTACAAATAAATGCACAAATCATGTTCAAACACTTTTCGTCAACGATTCTCTCGAAACGGAGTCCGGTGGATTGGACATGGTCTCTTCTTTTCAGGGGAGAAGTGAATGGTTTGTGCCATATTTCTACCCTAGTGTTGAGATTCAACATCCTTGAAGGGCAGTGGGAAATTGAGTCAACTGGCTTCCCCGTCTAGTAAGTTACCAATGTTAACTGGACCCCGTCCACAGTTCAAAGTCCATAACGCTGCAAATCAGCGTGAGTGTCTCCGTACGTTGCAGCTAATAAGTCCAACTTGATTCCTTCCACGCATATCTCGATCATGCACGTGGGCGAAGACTAATGAACAATTGAAGACGGCACTCAACAGGCTTCAATTCTTCCCCTCCTCCGGTCACTTCAAATTGAAAATTTACAGACATGGTACGTACGTTGTCGTGCCAACATCATGCTGAGATCATGCTGAGATCGATGCCCGCAAGAACGTCGATCTCTGCCTTGGTGCTCTGATTGTGTGACCCACGCCGATTATTTTATGTCATTCTAGTTCATTTTTCACTCTTCTG
This sequence comes from Pseudoscleropodium purum, assembly GCA_963969395.1. Taxonomy (NCBI): domain Eukaryota; kingdom Viridiplantae; phylum Streptophyta; class Bryopsida; order Hypnales; family Brachytheciaceae; genus Pseudoscleropodium; species Pseudoscleropodium purum. The sequence continues at coordinate 23,083,099 of OZ017797.1, forward strand.
TAGTAGCACGAGTCTTGGACAACGGTTACGGGAAGGTTCTCACAAATAATTTTGAACTTCATAAAGTCATTTCTGTCATTCATGCATGTGGCGTAGCGTCGGCTGATTCTACGTACCTCGATTTCACGTTTTCCCGGTCGATCGGGCACTGTCAATTCCGTTGCAGGTGCTCGAAAGATTCTTCAACCGCATGGGTCAGAAACTAGAAGGGCAGAGGCTAGCTAGTGACGACGAAAACGATATACGCAAAAGCGATCCCGATGAATTACAAGCTCCATAACTTAACATGCAGGCTCAAGGTCAGAATTTCTGAAGCACAAATTTGGAAACGACGCGTAAGTCGAAGATGATCCAATTCCACATTTCTCCCGATTTTTCCTGGTCCTCGATCTCACATGATGTGCACACTCCGAAAGTCGCTATTTCTGCAACTGCCCGCCGAAGTCGACGCCGTTGTTTGTGTAGTCAAACCTCCTGATCTTCCAGGCGTACGTTCTTTACCGAATTTCAATGTCCCATTCGCAGCATTTCGTCTGCTCTCCTTCCGATGTAACGGCTACGTTCTAGATTACCGACAAAAACTGCGCTCGTGGACAGCCTTTCTTACTTCTGAGTTTCATGTGCTATTTCGTACTCAGTAATGAATTCATGCGCTTCAACCCTATAAGGATGCGACCGCTCATGACCAAGGTAGTCACCAAAATTCTCCCATTATTGAACCAAAAGTCTGGTCCGCAGCGTCCGTACAAGGTTAAGGTTAAGGGTTGACCATTACTAATTCTTCATAACATTCTTTATAAATATATACCTTGTTGAATGTAAAATAGTCAGAAAGTTGATAAATTAGAATATACCTTGCTGAGTGTAACAATAGTCAAAAAGTTGATAAATTACTGAATTTGTTAAATATAGCCCCAAAGTTATAATGTTATATGTGTTAGAAATCTTCTACTCCCTGGTTGTAACATAGAGGCCAGTTCGTCTGTAGCAGCTAGCAGCAGGATGGAGAACTCTGAGCAAATTGTAGAAGTTTCAGATGCCAAGTGAAGGTGTGGATCCGGTTATTTGGCTATGGCAGTCGTGGTCCGGTTCCAAATGGTGTCTTGCATCTCTCTTGGACTCTTGCTCTGCCTCCCTGCTTTCGTTCCTGCAGCGCTCTCCCAGACTGTCGCACCTTTCTCCGTGGATGAGCGTACGTTCAGTTCCTAGCTCCTCATGATCTCTCTGTACCCACTTTTCTAGAGACCTCCTTCTGTTCACGGGATTGCATGCATACGTACCAATAGTAAGTAGCGGGAAAAGAAAAGTGCAATCTTAATTTGAACAATGAGGAAAGTGAAAGTTCTCAAAATAGAATGAATTTTATTTGTATTTTGAGTGGAGTTTCCTGCTTGAATCCGTCCCTTTGAGTGACGGAGTGACTATGAGAGTGGCTTACAACTCATGAATTGCACTGTATGTCAAGTTTTCTCAAAGTTGGGGGGAAAGGAACTAGGACACTTGTCATCAAACAAAGAATTTCCAACCTTCGTGTCCGAGTTTTGAATGAATCAGCTTCGATTGCGGAGGAACTACCCGCTGGTTAGAGGTTTAAGGGTTTGCAAGGGTTTACAAGGGTTTGTTTCGGGTGGCATGTAGTGGATGCGTTGCAGAGCCTGTGGGCAGCATGGAATAAGAGCACGCCCAACACGAATGCCAGTCTGGCGGGGTGGATGTCGTCCGGAGGCAAGACATTTTATCCTTGCAACACCAACGTTGATATCAAATGGAGAGGAGTCACATGCCTGCAACATCAAGAGAACGCCAGTACGCTCGTCAGTTGGATCATTGGCTTGTAAATCAAAACCTGGCATTCTCTATTCCTCAACTATGTCCAATTGGATTGCTGATTTCATGAATCTTTGTGAGCATGTCCTGAATTAGGTGAATCAGTAGCTGGCTGGGCTTCAAACCCTAATTCAATGGGTCCTTAGCTAGCAGGTGGCTATTTTCAATGACTCATTTGCTAGCTGAATTAGGGTAGCTAGCTGGGTGATTGAATTACATCCCTAAAGGACCCCAAGCTGTCCAATTTTGGTCTCAAGCTTTTGCCATTTGTGGGTTTTTCTTTTTTTCTTTTTTTCAATCCGGTTAATTTTTGGGCCAGCACGTGTTATGCTCTGGTGACAAAATAATGGCCTTATCGGAACTACATTTTTCACAATACGATCAATTGAATTGGCCCATTTTAAACCTAGAATTCGTCGACCTTTAGGGTTTGAGCTGGCGGAACCTATTGATGTGAATCAGTTTGTGTTGATTGCTACAGAACGTTGAGCGACGCGTCGATCGGAGGGATTCTGCCCCCGGATGTAGGAAAGCTTCGTAACCTCGTGGTCTTGTGAGCTTCAAACCCTAATTCAATGGCTCATTTGTGATGTCTTGTTTGAAGTGGATCTTGCAGTTATGAATCTGTTTGCTGAAATTAGGGAACTTGTTGTGCAGAGTCTTGACTGGGAATGCGAATTTGACAGGTCCTCTTCCTACAGAACTTGGTGGACTCTCCTCTCTCAACGTACTGTAAGCCCCTGTCTGGACCTTAATTACCAGGAACATTGTGGCCTAGTAGTAGAAAACCCACGCCTGGAGTTGTTCTAGAAAACCTATCCGCATTCCATTTGGCAAGGTTTGCGTCAGAAACCGTCCCATATGTCGTTGCAATTGGCAGGATTTGATGTGGCTACGTTTTCTGGAAGGGGGTTGGGCGGGGTTCAAATAGTTTTGTTAGCCTGTTGTTTCAACATGTTGTTTCAACATGTTGTTTCAACATAGTGTTTGTACTAGCGTAGTAATATTTTGAATTATTTTTTAATACCTCTTCATTGGAAACACACATGCCAAGCTTTAGAAGCATTATAATAACCTGCTTTTTGTCTGACGGCAATGTTGACGGCAATGTTTCAGAGACCTTCACGACAATGGATTCAATGGAGTTATTCCTACGGAGCTTTCGAAACTTAGATATGTTTTACAGTTGTAAGTGATGATGCCTTGATTGTGTGTTGAGAACTGTAACAAAAAAGTCCTGTGATAGTCAAAACCGTCACATCGAAGACAGACAATGTGACTCTGATCCATCACCATAGTATATTGAGGAGATTGTTGTTACGCTTGTTCCGTTACAGAGACTTGAGTGGTAATCGATTCGTCGGTCAATTTCCAACACAGTATATGAGGAAAACAAAGTCGACAATGCAAGTGTTCAAGATATCTCGGAATCTCCTTGAAGGGGGTATCCCGCTGCTTGCTTTCCAGAACATGACTCAATTACTTACAGTGTACGTACTTTTACTCGGTATCCAATTTCATTCTTCCAGATTTATTGAATTAATACTTCGTTTTCAAGGTACATTGATTCTAACATCTAAAGCTGTACATGAAAATAATGCTAATTTTTTGACACATTTTCCTTTTGGCAGGGACCTATCCGGTAACAGATTCACAGGTCTTCCGCCAAACTTTACGTTTATTCCCAACCTCAACTACTTGTAAGTATGAAAAACTATATCAGTGACCTGCTTACTGCTACATGAAAATTATTCTCCAGCTCAATGGCTTTCTTTTTGAATGTCTTATTACCCATGTTACATCAGCTAAGAGGAGGGTTTGGGTTTAGGGTTTAGGGTTTAGTGCGCGATATATAAGTAGCTGATTTCTTGATTCCAATAAATCCTAATTCTTAGTTCCAGTATTATGACTTCATTCTAATGTTTCTCAACTGGTGATGCAGAAATCTGAGTTCAAACCTCTTCACAGGATTGGCACCTTTGTCTTCATTTTCCAGCAGGATGCTTCCCCAGAATCTGGAAGTGCTTGACCTATCAGGCCTTAGTATTGGTGGTGGTGTTCCAAACTTTGAACCCATGGGGATGCCGACTCTTGAATATTTGTAAGTTGCAATTCGCTCATTACTGACACTATAAATCAGAGTATTAGATTCAAATGAGCGTCCATATAAGCACTTTTTTTGGTCCGAATGTTAAGAACTGTACTGACTTTGACAGCATTCTTTCAGGTACCTTGATGGCAACAATTTCACTGGAGTTTTAAACATTTCCACTGTATTTATGAAGAGTCTGAAAGAGTTGAGCTTGAAAGCAAATAACATCATAGATGTAATCTACACCGATGCTTCTATGGGACTGCAATCGAAAATCTTGTAAGTCACTTTTTCTTGCCAGTATATTAGTTTGACATGAGAAAGAAATTTGTTTTCGACTATCTCAATACTTTTCACTTAACTCCATATCGCTCCGACGTCCCAATTTTGGACGATGAACACAGAGGTTCCAAGGGCTTTTTTGGCCACATAGCTTCTCATCCATCCAAACCAATGCTTGACTTTTAGAAAGCCACACTTCCTGTATGATGAAGTTGATGAAATTGAGATAAATAATATGTATTTATAAAGATATAAGCAGAAATATGCAAAAATTTAAGAAAGGATCAGGCGCTAAGGGGCTAAGTATTGTTAGCACTCAAGTAATGTTTGCACTTCCATCTCATAGTTCACTACTTCAGCACAAGCCAATTTGGTCAAATTTGTATATTGATGATGAAATTAAACTGATGGATACTCCAGTTTGCAGGGCAACCCTTATTGCCAAGGCTCAACTTCAGAAGATGATGGTAGAAGGTGTTATTGTGAGCAGATCTGTTTTGTTTCGTCAAGTAAGACTTCCAATTCTATCCTTAAATGCCTTTCTATTCTTTCCTTTGCTTGTGATGAAGGAATTAGTAAATGTTCAAAAGACATGATTTATGTGACTCCTGACCATCAAAATCTTGTGTTAGACTAAATTCAGGATTGGGTTGAGAAATGTTTCAAATCCGCTTGCTTGGAATTGGCTTCATTTGTCTGAACTCGCCACTTTGATGCAAACACAGGGATAAACAAGAATGAGACGAAGAAGGTAGCCATGATTATTTCCGTATGTTCTGCAGTAATATTGATGTTAGTGATTTTGGTGTTCTCCTTTGTCCTCCAACGCAACAGAAAGCGTATGCGCTCTCTTTATGAAGGTAATTTGATATTTGTGCTTTATTTTTCATCGTTAAAACTACTTTATTATTTTACTCAATTATATTTTGGATGCTTTAGTGTAGAGATTTTTAACCTATTCTTTAATTAAACCCACCGTGCAGAACTCGAAAGCTCTGAGGTCAACGCCAAGAAATTCAAGTTCCGTGAGCTTCGTGTTGCTACCAGAAATTTCTCACCAGCTATGAAGTTGGGTGCTGGAGCTTTCGGTGCTGTTTACAAGGTTCGATTCTTTTCCGATTGCCTATGTCTGAAATACAAAATTTTAACAGAATAAGAAGGAATTGCATAGATATTTGGTCCCAAACTCTTACATCCCTGTTTTAAAAAATATTCCCACTATACTCCCCTCCAATCTCCAATCCTAAGTCATAATGGGGTTAATTATATCCCTCTCAGGGTTAAGATATGGCCCGTCTGTTTGAATGTACCCGAGCGGGGGGATAAGTTTATCTTGGGAGGGATGATTGAGATTGGAGGAAGGTAATAATGGGGTTATTTTGCCCTCTGAAGGTTAAGATATTCCCCCACGTGAATGTACTCTTACAAAGCAATGGACCAAATCTGCTAAGTTTTCATCGAAGGCATACTACTGTACTTGGTAATTGGGCTAATGTTGCATCCACTGGGTACATTGATCAAATGAATTCCATAGGGCATTTTGCCAAACAAAACGGAGGTAGCTGTGAAGCAACTGTTTCTCAAAACGAAAGAGGGCAGGGACGACTTCATTAATGAGGTTCTGCTGATTAGTAATCTTCATCACCGGAACCTGGTGACGCTTAAAGGGTACTCCCTGCATGACAAAGAGATGCTCTTAGTGTACGAGTATGTGGAGAACAGTGATCTGTACAAGCTGCTGCTGAGTAAGTACTTACCAATTTTTTTATGTCATACCAATTTCACGAGTCTGCTGAAAAGTGTGTTTTTAAGCTTAAATACTTGTCAACTGTCTTTTACACAAAAATGATCATAAAAGATATTAGGAAAGAGCCAGGGGAGGATGTCTTTCTACTCCCTGTAATTTTAATTACCATATTAGAAGCACACTGGATGTAATATTGAAGCTAGATTGTATATCTGTCATACTAAGGATTCAGTAAACACCAGTATCTAAAAAATTAATAAGCGAAAAAAATGTGCTCTTTTAATAAAATTGACAGCATAGATTAGCATTGTGAATCATCAATTTTACTGCTTGGATACGACCTCCTGGGTTGATAACAAGGCAACTATTTTCTGCCTTCGTCCATTACTCCCTTCGTCCAGAAATATTCTGCATTTTTGTTGAAAACGTTTGATACCAATTTCATTGATCATATTTGCGAAAAACGTAATTCAAAAAGGGTTCCCAAACGTTTGGGGATCAATTTTAATGATCGTATTGCGAAGAACATAATTCAAAAGGGTTCCAAATTTTAAATCACAAGAATTCATGAAGAACATTGCATTTGTTCATTGCAACTTGAATAAAATGATATCCAAGAAAGCCTCCGTATAAGCTACTCCAACCAACCTTAAAAACATGAGGTCTAACTAAAGTGGACACTTATTAGTGGACGGAGGGAGTATGTCTTTCATAATAATCTTGAACCAATCCTGATCTTCCGTTCTTTTTCTATTTACAGGTTCGCAAATGGCCGCTGCAAAGCTGCAGAAATTGCTGAATTGGCAAGTCCGAATGAACATTTGTTTGGGTGTAGCACAGGGCTTGTATTATCTACATGCATCCTCTCAATCGAGAATTCTCCATCGAGATATTAAGGCCAGTAATATATTACTTGACAAGAATCTCAACCCAAAGATTGCTGACTTCGGATTGGCCCGACCAATCCAAGATGAACAAAGCAAGATCATCACCGAACATCGTGCCGGAACACTGTAAGAGTTCAGATTGAGATGAACAGAGTAATACAGTACATCCGCAGTAGAGTGTCCTTAAACACATTCAAACAAAATGGAGGTGTTTACTTTGTTTCTGTGAAAATTAAGGGTGAATTCCATGAACAATTCCATGATTTGAATAGGTGTTGACAATTCTAATCAGAAATCAGAAATCTGCAATAGTTTGGACCTTAAGAATAACTCAATGTATCACGCTGACAAATTCCATGTTATGGGGATTTCAAGCTTCGGCAGAGTGTCACAGAGCAGACACCAATTAATAAATGTGCTCATAACTCTAAACTATTTATATTAATAAACTCATATTTTTTACACATATTTCTTATAAAGAAAAACTTCTGGGTTTTCAAATTTTCAATACTGTAATATTGTGGCAGAAATTGCATGCGCCCGTAGCTTGAAAACGCCCTTGTGTGGTAGTACAGACTAATATTGGAGACATTGTTTTGAAAGTACGTCTTGTTATGATTGTGCAGAGCCTATCTTGCACCTGAGTATGTGTTTTTCGGCCGGCTTTCTGAGAAGGCAGACGTGTTCAGCTTTGGTATTTTGCTTCTAGAGATTTTGAGCGGCAGAAAGAACAGACTTGCTATCCCTGGGGACGACGACGGATATCTCCCTATCTACGTGAGTCTTCTCCTTGTACCTTCTCTCTTGATCATAGTCTGCAACAAAAGGTCTTTCACCTCAATTATCAGGAACAACCAGTCAGTGGTTAGTGTATTGTGAACTTGTGGACATGAGGATTGTGAAACATTCATGTCCACGCTATTTGCATGAATGGTGAAATAGTGAATTGTGAAACTGTAGGATAAAAACCGATCAAAAGTTCAAGAAAATTTCGATTCATTGTTGGCAATAGAGGCAAGAACAGGAGTACTAGGTGCATTGAAAAATCAGTTGAATATGAAGAATACAGGATAGTTATCAGTGAAGTTTTAAAAACTCCTTGGAGCGTTGCTTCCCCTTCCACAAGGCAAAGCACCTTCTATTCGTGCAAGCCGAGATTGTCTCGATTGCCACCATCTTTGCAAAACCGACCCTATGTACAAAACTTCTCATTTACAAAACCAATCGTTACAGATATTTACCTAAATGGCATACCTTTTGAACATGAGAACCTAGAGTCAATTTTCACTACTCATAATAAGCACTTTGAAAATTCCTAGGTTATTCATACAGTGTCCAAAAAATAACATGCTCAAAGATGACTCACACGGTGTCCTTTGGGTGGATTGTGAATCTTTTCAAGAGCTTATTGGAGCTTCACAAAATGGATAAAGTCCATCCAAGTATGTTGAAAAGCAATTTCGGTCAATTCTTTAGCAATGTGACTATCTAGCGTTGTCACTTGGCGCTCCATGATTTTTGTGGAAGGTTCTAAATCAATTCTTATAAGGATGAGAAGAAAAGAAAGACTTACAAAATGAAAATCTTAGGTGTAGATTCTTCTCATGCCATAATTTATTATATTGCTTAAAAGCTCTAGATTTACATTCCCGTCTCTAGCATAGACTCATCGAAGATAAACATCACACACACCATCATAACCTGCTACACAACTTTTTAATTTTTTGGGGGGGTTGGGAAAAATCATTTGTGCAGGCGTGGAGACTCCAATCCGAGGGGAAGGTGATTGACCTAATGGACCCAAAGCTCGAGCTGGAGCCTTCCAACATGAGAGAAGTGCAAAGAGTGTTGCGCACAGCCATTTTGTGTGCGCACACGGCGCCCGAGAAGCGACCGTCCATGTTCCGGGTGCTGGCCATGCTGACCGGGGACGCGGACGCCGCCCTCCCAGAGCCTGGGCAGTCCAATGTCTGGTCTGATTTTCGAACACCCTCCTTCACGGAGCGCTCGTCTTCTCCACCAGACTCTCGCCCCGTCACCAATGGCAGTGCCACCCTTGAGCTCTTCTAAGTGAGCTCAACGGTGATCGAGCGATCCATTTTTCTTTGTACATCTATTGAGGTAACTGCACCTGATTATTGTGATCGTTGTAGATTCCTGCCTCAAATGTATAATTGATGATATTCACAAGAGTCTCGGGTGGCTTTTGGGTACACCTATTTTAAGCACTTGGAAAATTCATAGTTTATTTATAGAGTGTTCAAAAAATCTGTAAGAAGAGAATCTAGAATATGTCTTAGACTTCTAAAAAGATCTAACAAGAAAATCAAGCCATTCAATAATAGGATCATTATTCAATTGCTTATTCAAACATAACTAAGTGTAGTTACCTTCAAACAATTAGCTACACTACAAGATACCATGTGCATGTAACATTCACTCACTTTTTTGAGTACAGTAGCTGCTCAAACTTCGTCAGGGCTTTGATGATGAAGACGAACAAATCATCAATGTTTCGTACCTTGAGCAAGCTGATTATATTATGGAGAATCTATGGTAAATAAGCAATAATTAATCAAAAAATGGAATGACTTTCTCTCCTCCTTATGTAAATAAGTTTTATTATCACTGATTTATGTATTGATTTTAGAATAATGTAATTATTCTATCTCAGTAATTAATTTATCTTCAATTCTCAAAGCTCTTGAAACCTCTTCTCCCAATCTCTAATACTGGACGGAATTATAAACTTTTTTTAAGTCTACTGATATGTACGAATAAGAGTTTAATAAGCTCAGACTCATCACTTAAGGTTAGCTACCTCAAGTGTGTAACAAAGTATCATAGTGAGAGTACCAAGTAACATACTATATGAGCTAGATATGTCCTCTCGCCAGCCAGGGTTGGTTAGAAAACAAAGGGTGTGATTTTAGAGAAGGCAATATTAGAGAGGTCTATGTGTATTCTAAAGTACTTGATTGTATATTCACTGTCTTTTCACTGCAATACAATTGTATGTCACTCTATTGTACTGTAGTGAGCTGTATTTCAGTGACTACTACTCAGCGACCTTGTATTGCTGCTGTTTACTACTTCAGTATTACCGAAGAATTGGAAACTTGGCTGCTCTTTCCTACAAGCTCAGAAGTATATTGAGAAAGTGCACCCTATAAGTCCCCCACAACATGGCCCTGGTGGTGGCCGACCGCTCATAAGTTTCACAGTATTCGGGGAAAATCTAAGCTTGACAGGCTAGGATCCCCGATTTGGCGAAATCAACCAATACTACTGTATTGCACTGTACCCCAGTATTGTTTCTTCGGTTTAATTAAAATGATACTATTATAATATACGATTTAGAGCGGAAACCTGCTTGGGCTTAACCCTGGAACGTGTGGACTCATAAGCGATGTGCCAGGAGAGCCGAGAGAAGGGCGAAATTGTAGGAATGCTGTGAGGAAATGTGTAACAGGAAAGTAACCGTAGGATCTTGCATTTCATGAATAAGAACACAGGCCACAGAAACGTGAAATCTATTCTCTGCAATCTTCTTCGAGATCAAGAGGTGTTCTTTGACCACTTCAAGAAGGCGTTGACTTTCATGGGTAGATTACTCTTGCTTCACAGATCACGACAAATCTTTAGCAGGAAAAATTTCAAAAATAAGGAAAAATTGGAAATGGGAAGAGAACCAAGCCGTCTACCTTGTTGCTCAAGTCGCATTGACTGAAACTCATCGACATACCTGTCGTGAGGTTTGCAATTGCAACACCTTTGCTGAATGACGGAGAGCACAGTTTCTATTCATAGAAACCCCTTTCCAGAGGTCAGTACTGCAAAGGGGCATACGATCATTTCAGAAGCATGCTCGCACTCAGAAAACGATAAAACAAAGAAATACTCAACAAGAAAAACACGAAGGCATGCGTTTCGAAGCAATAAAAAATATAAGCAGTGTCTGTACGACTTTGTTGTTGAGGACACTTGTCATTCCATTTGTCGTTGCTGTAATTGTGCACAACCTTCAAGATGATAAACTAATGTTTTCATACACTTATTGAAATTGGCTTATGGAATTATTTTAATGTGGAACGGGCATCACCGGAAATGCCCGAAGTTTGCAGCCCCTGAACAATATGAAGGACTACCAATTTACCTTTCTCAAGTAAAGTCGCACTGGGCAGTTAGAAATTTCGTCTGAATCCTCACATGGAGCACTTCAAACACAAACACACACACCCATTGCTCGCTGAAAAATCTGTGGATGAAAAAAGTGCTTTCTCTGTTATGTACAGCAGATCCACTCTGTTCATCGTCCATTTTTTGGACGTCAGAGCGCTCCAGGGTTAAGCACATGCAACTGGTTTTTTCACAACTTAAACCAGGCTAAGCACACCTAAGCCTCGATTCTTCTGGCAGTAACTTAAAATGGCTCATAACTGGAGTAGCCGGATCATTCAACTGTTAGGTCTGTGCACCTGCAATTGTCGCCAATTACAACATGGGTAACCATTGTTGAACATAAATTAATTTTATTGCATCTTATTGGCAACCCGAATGAGGATTCCAAAGCACTTTAGCATGCATTATTTGAACTGCGTATGAATATGTTATGAATTTCAAAGGTATACCAAAACCCAACACTAGGCTCTCGTGTGTTGATTGTGTGAATCTGGTGTCATCAAGATGTAGTTTTTAATGATGTTTTGGGGGTCAAATGTAGTAGGTGTCGCATTTGGGGGCAGGGTTGATTATGGGTGTGCACACCTTAGCACCAATAACGAACTTTTTATTAATTTTTTACAACCTGTCTGAGAGTTGGGATCTCGTTCAAACATTCGTCCCAGTTCTGGGGCGGAGCTTGTCCTGATCTCAGCGTCGCAGTTGCAGCACCCTTGTGCAAAATTGCACAAGATTTGGGGGCTCACGTCTTTAACGGTATGAATAGAATATCATTTTTTCAGAGGAATATGCTCCGGATTGGTCTCGCAGCCGCCTGTTGGCATTCTTCCCCTTCCAATTGCCGGCACTCTTCTAATTTAAGTTGGAGGAGAAAATAGTCATGTAGCGGCACCCCAGTCACCTGTCTGCAAGTTTGCCAAACTCAACGGCGTTGTAGGAGTCAATGTTCACCCACTCACGTCCTTCATTTCAATCGACAAGTTATTTTTTTTCCCGGACGATAAATGGTTTAATTCAATCAATTGGCAGAATTTCACAAAATCTGAGCCCATGGTATTAAAGGCTTACAACACGGAGCCCGCGCAGTTTTGATTTGCCCAACTCAAATCAATATCCATCGCAGATTGTGGTGCTCGTCACACACATCCTTGGCATTTCGAAACTTTTAATTTGTAACAGATGTGAGTAAATGACCATCCTGACTTAAGATTTTGAAGGCCTAGCTAAAACCTCAATTCAGCTAGCTAGTTGAACCACAAACTATACCAATCACAGATTTAGAACTCCCAACTCTCAATAGTCACATCTATTATGCTCTGAGATCTGAGGTTTTAACAAACTCAATTGGAATGCCTGTCGAAAGCTTTTGGAATGTGCCAATTTCACAAACTATAATATGAAGTTTCAAGGTTTGCAGTAAGTATTACTTGTCGGTAGAATGCATAGTTGCTCCCACTAACCACCAGGCGCCCTACACCTGAGCCGGCCGAGAGGTGAATAATGTTGCGTTGGGGACGGCACCGGCCAGGGAAACCACCGGCCCCCAGAAATTCCTTGGGGCCTCCGCCAGGAGCCCCACCACATGCACCTACACAACCTGGCATTCCTTGCACACACATACCTGCCTGCCTGCCTGCCTGCTTCACCAATATAAGTAGCAACCGTCCCCAGGTCTTAATTTCTCTCTCCTCACTCTCTATTTCTCATCGATCTGTATATGAATTCTCATCACCACTGCACTGATAGCTCATAATTCCTAACTTCTATTGTTCATATGTTCATATGAACATAGCTACCTTCAATTGTACAGCCTCTTCTCTTCCTGTAGCTTCGAAGCTCAAGATCAGTATAAAACTGGAGTTTGTACGAATGACAGGACGCACATATTGTACCATTCTGTTTCCCTAGCTACTGCACTTCCTTATTGCACACTGAATTTCCTAAGTTTGGGAGGAGAGTACCGATAGCACTTCGTTGGCTATGGCGGAAATCATGCATCGCAATCTATCCGCGAAGCTGCGCTCGTTACCCTCGCATCGATCGAGCTCCTTCCGAAAGTCCGTCGATTGGAACAGTGAAGACTCATCTTCATTCCAGCAAGAAGACTCCTCCGCTCTCGAGATCGACCAGAGCTGGGTGGTGCGGTGGCGTGCGAAAGAGACGTTCGACACCCTGTCCCCCTACTCCAACCAGAAAGTGGTCATCGACATCGGGATGACGACTTCCTACCGCAGGGAAGGTCCGAAGAATTGCATTGTGGGCGCGGAGATTTTCGATCTCTTGTGGAACAGCAAGATGTTTGCGAACGAGGACGACTGCAGGGGTTGGTTCATTGATGAGCTTGAGATCAAGTTCGAGCCCATGTGGTGCCAGGAAGAGATTGTGACGGGGGCTTTGTATCCTAAGACGGTGAACGCGGCGGCCTACTTCGGAAACTCCACACAAATGGGAGTCACGGGATTCGTTGGGAGGAACCCCACTGTGGCGGTGAATATGAGTAAAACGCAATCGCAGCAAACGTCGCAGCAAATGTACACTTGCAGGTACTGTCGCTGGGATGGTAGTATGGTTTCAATGGAATATAGCAAAACTAATTAGGTCTATGTATCCTGCTTTGGTCAAATTCGACAAACTGCCATGTACCAGAGCGCCGAAATTGGCATATTCACATGCCAATCGCACAACTTGAGCTATAAAGATCTGAAGCTCCAGTAGTATATCACTCTTTTGCCATTTCGCCATTTTAACGAATTCGTAATTCCTGTTGCAGGTGGGAACGCGGTCCAGGCGGCGTCATGATTTTGCACTGGAAGCTCAACCTGTGGTGCCCCTCCAGCAAGCTGGAGTACCCCAAGCTCTACAACCCCCGGCGCTGGTCAGGCTCCAAAGTCCCACGCCTCCCCGCCGACTACGAGAAGGGCAACTTCAATGGACTGGACTTCAAGCCGCGCGTGGAGTGGGTGGTGCCTGCGTCCGTGGTGCGCGCAGGACAAGCCTCATGGCGCGTCACCACCAGCGCCAGTCTCACTTGCGTGAGATCCCACAAGAACTGGTTCTTCGCAACGGACAAGTACTTCCACCAGGAGGGAATGCAGAGTGAAGAGATTTGGAGGTTTCCTGGGAAATCTAGCGAGGACTGGTGGCGGTGTAACAGTCGCTCGGGACACCATAGCTGCAGGGGAGCCGTGTTGCTGTAACTATCCACAGACTTAGTGTAACAGTTCACTGGATTAGCATGATTCTAATGTGAGTACAGATCCCGCCACAGGTTTGTGCAATTAGTGTGGGCTTCCGTATAATTCTTCGATTTTGGGAAGTTCCTGCAAATTGAATGCCGGATAGTTTCCGAAAAGGAGAGGAAAATGCCGCGGGAGGACTGGTTATGGTGCAGCAGTCGCGCGGGACACCACAGCTGCCGAGGCGCAGTGCCGCTGCAACAATTCACAGGCATAGTGCAACAACCCCTATGCATGGTTAGAGTCGAATTCTAGGGTTCGAGTGGGGTCACAGAATCGTGCAATTAGTGTGGACTTTCCGAACGATTCTGCAAAGTTTCGACAGACTGAATGGCGGATCGGTTCTGGCAAGGAGAAGATATTGCGGTGGACCACACTAATTGCACGGGTTTGTGTCGAAGGTTTATTCTTGATACATAATTCGTCGGGATGCTGGCACAATTAGTACCTAATGTAGTGTACGTACGTGCCTCTCTAGCATCTGTACATTCTGTAAAGCACTATACTGTACACTACGAAAGTCAAAACAAAAAACTAATCAACTTGTATACTTGACGACTCTGTTTTCTCGGTGTAAGAATTCGATTTGTTTTGGGGGGTAGTAACTTACTGTATTGAGCTTTCTTGTCTAGCTTGCTCCAGCCACCATACATAGCTACCGATCGAAGCCCCCTGCAACTGCAACTGCAACTGCTGTAACTGAACAGTCCCCATGATTAGTACTCCGTATATTCTAAACTTCCAGTGGGGTCACAGAGTCGGGCAATGAGTGCGGACTTCCGCATGATTATATCCGACTATGGAAATGCTGGATGGTTTCCGAACAAGCCGGATGGGAAATTGCTGTGGGCCACACTAATTGCAACCGGTTTGTGTCGTCGACGGGGTCGAACTGTCGAAGGTTCATTCGTGAAACACAATTTGTCGGCATGCTGGCACAGTTAGTGCCGCTCCAGGATCTGTACATTCTGTACAGCACTCACTGTATTGTAGACTACGACAATTACATCAAAAAATCGGCTATCAACTTGTTTACTTGAAGACTTTGCAGTTTTCTCGGTGTATGAAAATCTATTAATTTGTCTGGGGGAGTGGTACTGTATTGAATGGGTGGTGATATTGCCATCTCCGGAGGGAGGAGTTTTGGAGCTTTCGGGGATTTACGTTTGTTAAAACTGCTTCATATACATCCGGATTTCTTTAACCTCAGAACTCCAGAAGAGTCTCTGGTAGGGACGGTAATGTAGATTTGGAGCATTTTAGGCAATATCAATTATGGCTTCAAAGGAATCTAGACATAAGACCTTCATTATTACAAAAAGAACTATTTTTTCTCTTCTCTGCATGTATTGATTTAGAACCTTGCACAAAAATAATGAAGCACCAAATTATTGTGTGAGTCACATTGTTAAAGTATATACAAAAATCACTTTTTTCAACATTAATACTTGAATGAACTTCTTGCATCCTCTCTAAGGTAGGAGCCTTGAACTCTGACTAGGCATTACAAGCAAACATGACTCAAAGGTACATTCTACTTTCTTCAATGTACCAACTATGCACATTTCAAGAGGTGGTTGCTTTTGATCACCCATTAGAAGATTTTTGGGGCCTTTGAATGCCAGCGAGTTATCACAGCCTGCGAACGCAGAAAACAGGTTCGGCATAGCGGTCTGATGTGGCCGAGACCCTGCCACGTCATTGACAAAAAAAATAAAAAATTATTTATTTATTTATTTTAATTTATTTTTTTGCATTTGGAGATTAAATTTTCTTTTTTTTTTATGAAAAAAAAAATTCTGACAGTGGGCCGTTTCCCTCGCTGCGAGGAATAGCTGTGGGGGAATAGGCCCAAAACACACTTCTGGACCCCCCCAAACTCTTCTAATGCACCACAAATGACCAATTTTTTTCAACGTCAAAAATTTGTAACTAATTTCACAAAGCTTCAAAAAATACGAAACAACTTGGGTTAGATGCCTATTCCACTTGTCTTTCAAAGAAAATTTATTATAAAATATATCAAGAAGTTTCACCTCCCCAAATCCTTTAAATGGTCGGTTCATGGACCTACTACCCTAGCTTGCATGGACAGTTCTTGAAATTCGAAATCCATCTAATGGACACCATGACTCTTGGGGTTGATGTCACAACCTAGATACTTCATGAATAGCAATCTTTTTTTATGTAGCATCTTGTACTATGGTGACAATATAGTTAGGAAGGATGGTATACCAAAAAGATACAATTGCATCTTCTTGGTACATAGTGACAAGTTGCTCACTTTTTATAAAATCATATATGAAATCGTAAGTGACGTACACATGTCATTTAGCCATTGGTTGATAAGCTTTTACAAAAATTCTAAAAAAGATACATATATAATTTTTTTGTTGGCTGTTCAATTTTTACATCCAAAAATTTGAGTACATCTCCTTGTGCAAGGAATTTATGGATTATACTTGAAAATGTATCCTAGCCCCATAGTTTTATTCATGTAAAACTTGTGGAACCTACAATTAATATGGGAAATATTTGTAAGAATTTGTATCAATATGTATGTCTTTTGTATCTAATTTGAATGCTATAACTATAAACACACACATACATACACAGATAGATAGATAGCAATGGCAATTGGAAGTCTGGTCCTTATTTCTTCTAACAAAGATCTAACATTGTTGATTGAATACCATCTAATTTTGAAAAAGTACTAGATCAATGGTAGTTTGGGTATTTTCATTTGTCCCCTTTTCCATCCAATAGTAGGGGATTTTTCAAGCTAGGGGCAAACTAGGGCAGGGATGTTTGCATCTTTTGGGTATGTAGTATTGTGAAAGTGACATTAAAAAAATGTATGGTCTTGTTGGAAATAGGAAAGTTATTTAGGATTCTTTATAACTTATTTAACTCCTCATTATTATATTTATATGGAATTTCTTTTGAAATACTTATACATAATAATGAGAATACAATATTACTATATTATGTGACACCATTTAATATCTAAAGGACTAGTTCATTGCCAAATGATCAAACAACATCCTAAGCTTAATTCACCCTTTTAAATTATATTAGAATTTTTAAAATATATTAAATTACATATTTACATAAGACTATATTTACCTATCTACATGAGATATTTCTATTTATTTTGTGAAGAATTGAAAAACTTTCAAACAATTTTTCATTACTATAAGGTAAACCTTCCTATGATAGGCAAAATGACTGATCTATTTTATTGTCATTAACAAAAAAAATCAAATTTTTTTCCATCCAAAGACAAATGTGAGGATTGAAGGAAGCAACTAGAATTTTATTTTCCCACCAAAATATGAATTTTTTATGAATTTTCGAAGTTAGCTATCCAGTTGGCCCAAAAGAGTCTGTAGACTACCCAAAATCAATAGAAAAGTGTTTCATGATGGTCATCTTACCACCCAAAGCAGTCATAACATTTTCTAACATGGTTACAAGATTTCCTAACATAGACATGACATGAAGAAATAAAAAAAATAACTTCTTACTAACAATTTACATTAAAAAGGTATAAGTGTTCCATGACAGTTATTAATAACTCCAAAACCATATTCCAAGGCTTTGATAACACTTGCAAATCAACCTAATGCAGTCTAAGTCCCATTTTTAAGAAAAAGTTTCTCATGGGTTCATAAAAGACTATAATGGGGGAGTTTCCTAGGTGCTTGTCATGGGTGATTTGCTTGTCATAGGTAAGTTTACTTTAGATAGATGGTATAAAAAATTTTAATTATTTGGATTTTCTTTTTTTTTAATAGTGTATTTATCAATTCATTTTTACTTTTGCTACAACATTATAACCATGGCAAATAAATATCTTATTTTTTATACCTAAAACATTCTTGGAAATGAACTTCAAGTCAGATTACAACTATCAAGCTAAATTTAACCTCTATATTACTAATTTATAATTTTGTATATTGTTCATAAGTGAAAATTTTCCTTTTATAGTTACAAAATGAGATTATCGATTATTTTTGGAGAATAAAATATTTTTTTTAAAATTTGGTTATTTGCTCTTTGGATTATTTGTTCTTCAAACTTTATGTTGAATTCAAAATATTTCTTTATACTTTTGAGTAAACTAATTAAATTATGAAGCTTTCTTACTCTTGTTTCTAGCTATTTTGCTTGTTTTTTTTCTTTTAAATCCTTAAAATAAATATTTTATTGTAGTTCAAAGTTGAATGTCTATAACCACATTTTTAAATGTAGAATCATAGTTGTCAAATTGAACAAACAATCCTTCCTAACCATCTAATCGCTTGCTTGTCCAAGGCATTTGATGACCCTAACTTGATTAGTGTGACTACTTAAAGTTAGTTACATTGTCCTTTTGGTCTTTTCCAAAGTCTTTAATATATTCTCTTGTTTAAGACGTTTGATGATCTTAACTTGCCCGGTGTGACAACAATGTATAGAATAAAATAGCATTGTGGTATGCATTATAATATTTTAGACTATAAAGTACTCTTATCTTGATTCTTATGCTAAATTTTTTGCTAATTTTCAATTTGATATGAAAAATCAAACTTCACTTTCTCTTCAAAAATTTGTAATAATTTCAAATTTGCAAAAAAAAATATGAAAATTTTATGACTCATTAAAGTCATGTAGTTTAATCTTTAGAATTAAAAAAAAAATCATTCATAGTCATTGAAAAATAGAGCGTAGAGAGAAAAACCTTTTGAAATTTGACTACATTGTTATAAATCTATTCATTCTAAGTTGACTTAATGAGAAAACAAAAGGTGTTATATTAACCCCTAAGAGATCAAATTCATTGTAAAATGGTCAACTATCATGTCTATGCTAAATTTCAATTGTGTTCAAATATCAATCTTGTATTTGTAATATGTAATATTATAAATTGTCTATTAGTGCATGAAAATTCAATTCATTTTTTGAAAAATGGTCCTTCTTATAATTTTTGTAGCAAAGAGTGGAGTTTTTTTGTAAATATAGAAAAAAAAATTAATTTAATTTTTTTTCAAAGAGGTACAAGTAGTTATAGAAACTAAAATGAAGGTTTATCAATTAATTATTTTATATTTTACATCCAAAACACCCTTGCCAATGACCTTTAAGTCAAATGCCATTATGTAAAAGACACCTATAGACTTCCATTAGAGGATTTTTTGAGGTCTCGGAGGGCTGTTTCAAGCAACTATCCCTATAGTTCTCCCCGCACTAAAGAGAATGCCATATTGTCAAAAAAAAAATTCCCCCGAAAATGTAATTAATTAATTAATTTCTTAAAATGAAAAACAAAGTTGAATTTTTTTTTGAAAACGACGTGGCAGTCGCTTTGCTATATTAGGCAGCACATTTCGGTGAGTTTGCAAAATCAAAGAACGACAGAGAACTCACAGCCCTCCTGAATCCTAGAAAATCCTCTAATGGTGGTGTTCTGCCTAAAAACCTTGAATTTTTTTTAACAAACTATGAATTCATTTCACTTAGACAGCTATAATTGTCTACCCCATTCTATTTTGGGGGGCCCAATAATTTTTTATCCTTGAATTCGATCACAAATTTTTTATTTTTTTTTCATGAAGATTAGGCAAGCATACATCTTGGGTGAAAATTTTGAAAACATCTATTATAAAATTCATTCAAAGCTATCTACCTAGATTTCTAAATGGCATTGAATGATCAAATTTTCTTAAAGGTAGGAGTAAATTAGCCAATTAGGAGGTCAAAAAGAAACTAGGCTCTAAAAGTATTCTTTAACACATGTAGAGGTACAATTTGTTTTCTTCAATGTACCAATTGCATTTGTAAATGTATCAACAGTGAACAAATTTATTACAACCTTAGTAGAAGAGATCTTGTTGCAACGCAAGATCACCACAAAGACATTAAAAAAAAAATAGAGCCTACAAGTTTCTAATCTGACCAATAATGAACAATAGACTTTGTGAATTAAGAGAAAAAAAAATAGTAATGAAATATTCGCATTCTAACTAGGATTTAGTAAGAATGCATGAATAAAAAAAATTTAAGGGTGAAAAGATGTGGCAATACAATTTGAATTTAAAATAAGAGATGTGATTCCAACTTCAAAATTCATAACTAATTCTACAAACTAAGGTCCTTAAAATATGAAACAACTTGAGTTAGTTGCTAATTCCATTTATCAGTAATAAAAATATTATAATCAAAAAATCATATATGGCATCTTCACCTTTATGCAACACCTACCGTTAATTTGCCATGAACTAGAATAGAGTTCTTTACAACCATTCATTAAACCAAATATAACAAAGTGTTTGCTTAAACTCAACACTAGCTTTCAAAA
Organism: Pseudoscleropodium purum; assembly: GCA_963969395.1. Taxonomy (NCBI): domain Eukaryota; kingdom Viridiplantae; phylum Streptophyta; class Bryopsida; order Hypnales; family Brachytheciaceae; genus Pseudoscleropodium; species Pseudoscleropodium purum. Next base: position 23,103,692 of record OZ017797.1, read on the forward strand.
GGAATCAATGGAAGTTGAAGATTTACTTGAAGCAACCCATGAAAGTTGAAACATTTTATACATCAAGGATGTTTAGTAATTAAGGGTAGTGTAGTGTCAATAATATTTGGGGGGTGTAGTCTATGAAAAAAATAAAGATACTTGTGCAAACACCTACTAATTTATAGGGGGATAAAAAAATTTGTCTACTATTTTTTTGGCACTCTATGATTATATAATTTTCTAATTTGGGTCATTAAAAGGGGTCATGTATTAATTTTAATTTCCAAATGCCATGAATATATCATATATTATTTTACTATAACATTTTCTTTCTATTGCAATTTTTTTTATTCCATTTTTTTTCCAATCCCATTGAAATTCAACAATTTTCTAATTAAACTTAGTAAATGGCATTGGTAATCTAAACTAGAACCCTAAAACACCTTCAATTTGCAAATACATAATAAAATTCCTAAACCAAAGGTAGTAGAAAAGAAAGATCAAGCAATCTCCAAACCCTAGAGTAGATCTTGAACCTTAAACGGTTGGAATGACAAATAGAAGGCTTGGAATAAAAACCAACAATTTCCAAAATTAAATGATAGACATCTAAAGCCAACAAATGTTTATTATAGAAATGAGCAAAGTCTATAAAATTATTGAATATTTTGAATGTATCACTCACAAGATAACAACATTTAATACTTCTGGCAAAAGAATAAAAAGGAGAGTATCCTACATCTAATTTTTTTTTCTAATTGAACCTATTTTTCAGAGTTGTCACAGTGGATAGATGGATTGCTTGCCCGTCCATCCAATTCGCCTGTCCAGTAGGAGTGCCGCCCATTTGATGTAGTCAGCACGTAGTTGACTATCTATGAAGGTAAAAAAATTGACATGGACTTACCACCCTAACTGATTAGCATCCGTGCCCTAACCAAAATTATATAACATCTGCGCCTTGACTGAATAGCATCCCTGCCCAGACTAACACCAACATGGAATCCCATGTCATATAACAAAGGTAACTCATGGTAATTTTATTTTTACTTGGAAAAATTTGAATCATTAAATTAAAAAAGTTGTCCAACGGACTATCCATCCCCTCGTCCTATTTGATGACCCTAACTTGCCCAATGTGACAACTCTCCTATTTTTCTATACCTTATAGTAGTTTGAAGACATGTCATGGCATTTTTGTATCCTATAATACAAAAAACAAATTATAATTTTTACCTCAAATATTTTTTAGGCATCCTATTATTTTTTTCGCACGTAGTTTTCTACTCCTACCATTCATTGCCCTCCCTCAAATCAATTGCATTCACTTTTGCTTTCGATTGCTAACATCATGATATGATATTTTTCCCAAATTGTGTTCAAAATTGCTAGTTTGAAAAGAAAAGTGTTTGTTTTAAATGCAGATACCTCCACCCATTCCTAGAGAGTAAAACTATCATAGTTGCAGTATGAAAAAAAAACGCACTCTTAGTGCCAAGACAAGACAACCACCAAATATTACCCCCTTCATTGCCCTAGCCAAGAGTAAACTTAAAAAAACTGCCCCTTATTTTGTGCTGTGTTTATTTTGTATTTCTTTGCCTCGTATGTTTACTAAAATCAGAACTTTGATTGCAAATAAGAATTCAAAAATTTCCAAATTTTATCATGTTTTTTGCAAATTAAAAAAAAATTCTATTGTTTTCGTCAGTGGAATGAGGGGGTCAAATTCACCCTGGCCAGACAAGACTGCCCCATTTGCACATGCCTGAGCTGTGTGCCTGCCACTGGAAAGGCGGTCCCCTCGGCCCCAAAGAAAGAACAAAAAGAAGAAGAACTGAAGAAGTGAAGCTCTGCTGATCTCACTGCCCTGCTCTGATCATTCATTCATTCATTCATTCGAAAGCCGCCCCCGCAGTCATCTCCCTCCCCCTTCCCAAGACATGCTATCTTTGGCCGCAGCCCTGCTCCATCGATCGTTTGCACCCTTGGAGTGGGGAATCTTTCGAAGCTAGCTTGTACTACGTTAACTTATTATTTAGACCTTCCCCAGGCCACACCACAGATCTCCCCCACCACAGACAACCGTCATAGCAGACCTCCTTCATGAGTGCCACTCACACTATCTTACAGTACTAGTTGCTGGCAAGCTACCATTTTTTCACTCTATCTCTAGATCTATGACTTGCATTATCCGTCCTTTCCTGCATTTGCTTTGTCATTTGATGGAGACGTAACTTCAAAGAGTAACTTCCAAGTGTGGAGACCTCGGGAAGCAGGGATCCGACGACGGAGGTCAGTTAGTGTGGGATTGCAGTGGTGCTAGATCTGGAATGCAACTACAGTAGCTAGCAAGTGAAGTTGGATCTCTTTTACAGAACAGAGATGCAGGTGGGGTTGCAGCGGTGATGATGATGCCGGATGGAGGGCGACGCAGCAGCCATGTGAGAGAAGAAGGAGGAGGAGGAGGAGGAGGAGGAGGAGGAGGAGGAGAAGGAGAAGGAGAAGAAGCGGAGTTCTGTGCTCGGTGTAGTAGTGGAGCTTTTGTGGAGACCACGAATGGTCATGGCGATAGGGATGGCGATGTTGGGATGGTGCGTTCTTCTTTGGCGGAGCAAAAGTTTCTGACCTTGCCGACTATTTTGACGTTGAGTCGGGTGGCTGCGGTGCCTGCTTTGCTTGCTGGTTAGTACTCTCAATTCTACCGTGTGCAATTAGAGCTCCATGCTGGGCTTGTTTCTTGGGTATCAGAAATCTAGGTCAATTGTGGAGCTTCAAACACTGGGGCAATGTGGGAGGGGTTTAGGGTTAGCTTCTTGGAAAGAAAGAAACAGGTTCTGATGGGATTTCCGTAAATTTGCGTTGCAGTTTTTTATTCTCAAGAAACATGGGCAACGACGGCTGGGGCGACAATATTTGTGGTGGCGGCTCTGACCGACTGGCTGGATGGATTCCTCGCCAGAAAGGTATTGTTTGCGCAAATAATTCATGCTACTTTTAGGTTAGATTTGGCTACATTTTTTGGCGGCGGTTTAGTGTTGGAACGAAGGTGCTAAAGGCGAGGCATTTACTAGCTGATCGTGATTTTGGGTGTGTGGATTTGTTGGATATTTTTCAGTAAAATTTTCTTGAAACACAAATGGAATTTGCATCTAACCGATGTTGTTCATATTATTTGGATTCTTGCAGAATTAGTTATGAAAATTCAAAGTCTATATAGCCTTGGTAGTCTAGAAGTTTCACCTCCCTTACATCCCTTAAATGTACAACATCTGTGAATTGAAGAATTCAATATTACCCCAGACGTTGACTAGTTCACGCTTCTAGAATGTGGGCAGATTTAAAAACTTCTACCTTACGTAACTCATCGGAGCAATCGTTTGTGTTGGACAATGTCTAGATGGGGTCGAGCTCTGAGTTTGGTGCTTTTTTGGATCCTGTTGCAGATAAGGTGAGTTTCATCTTTCTTCAAGTGTGTTGTTGTTGTTGGATTTAGAAAGCCGCAAGACGAGCTCCAGTTGCAGTTTTTAGAATTTTCTACTGCAGTCTGTGATTAGGTAGAGGAGACTCAAACCATGAGGTTCCTGATCCCATCTACTTTTGTTACCGACCAGCAACTCGTCTACTCGGACACTTGGTTAGCCTTCAATTAGCTATTGGTTTAAACGTCTATTGCCATTCATCGTCGAATGGAGATGGGGTTGTCTACTTTCACTTAGAGTGGTCTCCCACTTTGAAATTGCATAGGAAATTCATACATAATTATAACACCTTGATATTGACAGGCTTGGCTCTAATATCCTATGACCTCTCTACAACTTTCATATCTCTCCCGAATCCCACTTTTCCATGTGTTAAAATGATGCAAATATTATTCTCGTAAGGGAACGAATTTCATTGATTGATGCAGTTGATGGTAGCCACCACATTGGTGTTACTGTGCACAAGACCGCCAATGGCAGCACTAGCGAAGGTTGGCCCTTGGCTTCTCCCACTGCCAGCTATTGCCATCATCAGTCGTGAGGTACTACTTTCTACTATCACCTCCATGTTTTTAATTCTCAAGTATGCTATTAGGAAGGTCACAGAGGTCGTATCAAGGATATATATGGTCAGGGATTCGCTAGTCTTCTGCTTGTTGTTCATTAGCCACAAGCTAATGAACTCTTCCATTATGCAGATTACTATGTCCGCATTACGAGAATGGGCTGCTTCTCAGGGCGGGGACATTCACAGGGTAAGAGTTTTTCCTTCCCGTAGATGAGTGTATTTCATTTCACCCTGCAGTGGACGTCTAGTCGTAGTGTTGGTTCTTGTGTTTGCTTCCATCATCCTAAAGCGATTCCAGGCTTTTCTAAACTTCGAAACAACTATCATGTTTGCAGTCTGTGGCGGTAAATAGTTTAGGCAAGTGGAAAACAGCAGCACAAATGGTGGCTCTGACGATGCTACTGGCTGGCCGGGATGGCGGGTATGCAACCACCTAAATCCTTGTTTAAAGTTTCGTTCATTTGCTAAGAATTGACGTGATCTACATTTCTTGAGGTGAAAAACACTGCTCTTCGAAAATCTTGTGTACTAAATGTGTGGTTTGGCAACTGCAGAGGAGGTATTGCACTTGGAGCAGCAGGCGTGAGCTTGCTCTACATCTCTGCAGGATTAGCTTTGTGGTCTCTGGTCGTGTATATAAGATCCATGTGGAAGCGGTTAGCAAAATAATTACGCTAAACCCAAGCTTCACTGTATGAACTTACCCACTAGAATGGCAGGTTAGAAGGTGACTGAAGTATAGAAACAAGTTTGAAACATTGTTTTTTTTCAAAGGAATGATCATAAGGTTTACGGCCTTATTTTACAGCTTGTCATGATCGCAGAGTGGACGAATGGTTTTGTAGGAGCTGGATGAAATTGACTTAGTTCTCAGTCGTTTCTTCACGTCCGATCCTTTGGTATTTGCATGTTCTTCAGATATTTGGAAACGTCTGACGTGTTGGGAGGAATTAGTCTTTGGAATGCTACAGTACATGCACTGGCATCAACCGCCCTTGCTGGATTTTGACGCTTTGTACGCAACTTGAAAGAAGGTGGAACTCTTTTTGCCTAAACAATTTCTTTATCACCATGGAGAAATGCATGTTAGGTAGGGACAGTTTAGAGCGGACTTTGACGTGAGAGAGAGAGTGGGGAACTCCCAACCATTTTCTATGGTTGGCATACATGAAGAGTCTGTTCATTTAAGGTTCCACATTTGACTTCGAAAAGTCAAAATCAACTTGGTGTGACTAAATTCATGCATCTTAGAGCAAGTTAATCAATTTGGAAATGACAATTATTAGACACACATTTTCATTGTGTTCTCATTTTTCTCTCAAATGGTAATTGCCATCAAAGGTTTTAGAAGGTTGTCACATCAAATAGAAGCACCAAAATTCAAACATTTTTATTGTCACTCAAGGGGAAGGTCCAAATGATGGGTTTGGGGTTTTTTTTGGGGGGGGGGAATTAGGGAAGAAAGAATGTTAGCATACTCAAGTGAAAACCAACCTTAGTTGTTTCATAATTATTTTATATTTATACCATTTTCAATGAATTGTCAAAGTTGAAAGCATAGAGAATCTACTTATGCCTACTAGACTTCCTTTAAATAAAGATCATTGAAACACAAAATGTCCAACTCCATTGGTTGCTCTTGAAACCTTGTAGCGATTTTGGTCGAAGGTGGATGACCAAATCCAAGCCTAAATATAGATGGTAGAATTAGAAAAGGGTCAATTTTTAGATCCTCCTACCTTAGTGAATCCTTTCTTATGGCTTTCAAGCATTTTTCTTGATAGAATAGAAAATTTTCAATGTAGATCTTGTTCCTATTTATGGGGGAATTGCAATACGTTAAAATATATTTAATTTCAGTATTGATCAAATGAATAACGTATAAATCTCAATGTATTCTATATACAATTAGTAAAATTGTAGATAGTTTGAATTCCAACTCTTCATGTATTCTACTTAAACCCTAACTACGTAAGCAACCGTATATGGTCATTCTACAATTTTGGCTTGTTTGTGTGTGGGCAATTAAATTCTTTTGACCTTTCTAAAAAAAAATTTACAAGTAGTATTGAAGGTTAACTACTAGAAGGTTTTATTATGAAAAAAAGAAATATTTGATTTTTGAGAGATTCTCAAAGGCATATATTAACCTTAGTAGAAGAGTATAGCTTGCCAACTACCCTTGATTTGAGATTTAGAAAATTGTATTTATCTATATCTTTAAAAATGGTCCCAATCAAAAGAATAAAGTGTTTTTATGATTTTCAATATTGAAAATTTAAATATACAAGTGTTGATTTGGAGTTATTTGCAATTCCTACTTATAAAAAAAATTGCATTTTAACAATTGCAAGGTAGATTGTGTAATGAATTTGATAGCTCTTCAATTGAACTTAAGGTTTTCAAAAGTGCATTTTAGTGTGTTGACACAATTTCTAGTTGTTCATGTCACCTCCAATCCCAAAAAACTCTTACATACAAATTTCTCAAACATTGTAGAGAGGGGCTACACACTAAAATAGGATACATACATTTATCTTGTTGTAATCTCACAACTCCTATGCAATTTCACACTCTAAATTACTATGCACACTAATAAGCAAGTTCTTTATATACCCTACATGGTTACATTTTGAAAAAATAATTTTCTTCACTAGAAATAATTATAAAATATGCTCTTTTTTCATAGGAAAAACACACTTAGAAAGGCTTAGGCACCTAAGAATCAAGGTAGAAATACTTAAAACTATTGACTTAAGCTGATGTGTATAGATGGAATTAAAATTACAACTAAGAGTTATTTTTTATTTCTAGACAAATGAAAACCACAAATTTTCAAAAAATAAAATAAAAATTAGGAGAGATTTTTGTATTTTCTATTAATTTTTAAAGTCAAATCTTACAATATTCTACAAGTGAATGAAGCATTTTCAAAAAGATTGAAAACCATTTACTAAAGACCTCAAAAATTTTCTATTACTTTGCAACCATATTGTGCCATGTGTAAAATTGAAGACATCCTACATAGATGGTTTGAGGTTATATTTGAAACACTTGAAGAGATTCCTACATTATAAAAATAAAGGCAAACAAAAATAGGTACAACTACTTTAACCTTGTAAGGATAAGCCAATGACCATTGATTTCAAGCCTCAACTATCATCACTTTGTTTGTTGCCATTTTGCAACTAGATATGAATGAAAATTTTTAAACCTATTTTTCAATGATGAAGTCACATGTCCACTACAAGTTATAAAATTTTGAAATTATTATGAAATTTTTAAGAAAAAAACAAAAAAATTCATATCAAATACAAAATATACTTAGAAAATGAGAAATTTTCACTATAGGTGTACATTATAGCATAGAACATCATGGTATAAACCAAAGTTATCATATCACTTTAAAATTTGAAAATCAACAATTTATGGTTATAGATTCAAAGTTCATATTGCTATAAAATATTGAAATTTAAAATTTTTTCAATTAGAGTAGAAACTACACCTAATAATTTTCATTTCATTATTTAGGACTCAAATTTAGAAAACACCATTTCTATGGCTGAAATTCATATCAAGTGAAAATAACAAGAAATGGCTAAAATACACTACAAGGGGGCAGTGGAGGATTGACCCCTCTATTGCCCCACTATAGGCCGGGTAAATGTCAATATTGCCCCTTAATTTGTGTTGTTTAAATTTTATATTTCATTACATCCCCTAGCTAATTTGGAGTCTATGATTGCAAATATGAATTCAGAATTTGCAATATTTACCATATGTGGCAAATAACAAATTTCAGTGTTTTATACAAGGGTGAAAAACAGGACAATAGAAGGGATAATCTTCCATGGCTTGCTACATGATTTGTAGATTGAGCATCTTCTTCTTTAGACAAGTCAAAAAGACCATAAGAAGGGACTTTGCAATACTATTCATTGAAAATGTACTCAAATACCTTCCAAATAAGTAAATTGGATGAAAAAACATTTATTCCCATCCTACAATGCCAAGTGAAGTCATCCATCGGATACTTAGTGTTCACAACACTCCATAGTTAATATGATCTTTTACATTCAAGACTTACCTACATTGCTTATGAAGAAGGGTTTTTAATACTACTTCTACTTATTATGGTACCAATGCTATATGCACCATCCCCTTCATCCTTTAATCCTGTAACGTTGTTGCAGAGACACTAAGTGTTTGATGAATGATAAAGAATCTTAACATATAGAACAGAAGTGCCATTGTTCATCCTTGGAATTTCATGCAAAAAGAGAAGACTTTCTACAAAAGCTTGTCCTCAAATAAGTGCTTTTGGTTTTCTTAAAGTAGATGATGCACAATGTATCAAAAAGGATGATTTTTGCGGAAATTAGCCCATCCTTATAAAGTTAAGGATGCAACCCCCACGACCAAGGTAGTTATCAAAACTACTCCAATTATTGAACCAATAGGTCAATTCCTTGTTTTTACAATTAACAGTCGTGTCATCCATTAGCCACTTTTTGGCTTCAGTGTCATTTATAGGTTAACCCTTTAAGGACTTTGTGGACCAGAGCGATCTAATGCATGACTTCATTGTTAATTGTAGAAAAGAGAATGCACCTATTGGTCCAATGATCAGAGAATTTTAGTCATGGGGGAAAGAATCCTTACAGGATTAAAAATCTAGGGAGATGTTGAAATTTATTGTCGAAACTTAGGGTGCTCTGCACAATGCTCGTCCTGACTGGAAATTACTGCCTGCTACACCGGTATGTGAGTGATAATTCAAGCTCCTGAAATTTCAAATCCATGTCAAGCCCAACAATTGAACGAAAATGTATCTTCAAGAAGAAAGGAGCTGGAGTGAGCAGACTGATGGAATAGAAAGCAAGCCTTGTGTGGAATAGAAAGTTTCTGGGGACCCGGAAACAACAGGAAACTCTTCGAAGAACTTCAGGTCCGCTTATTTAATTAAAATTGAGGCCTTTGAAACTGAAACATTTGCGACAATCGCACTAGCGAGGTTCCCTTCTACCATTGACGTGTTCAAATCCAAAACACCACCACAAACAATACCACTCTTCACCATGGAAGCAACCTCAAACTGAAGGACAAGCCTCAACCCCAGGGAAGTAAGTGTCTCGAAACTTTGTATATTAGCTCTACTCACTGAAAGAAAAGGAAGATTGAAAAATATATATATATGTATATATATGCTGTGCTAGCTAAGCTATCCTGATCTTTCCCAGACAATCAACGCAGATTCCCACATCGCTGATAAGCAGGACATAATAACCGATCCAATCATCTCCCAATCATCACGCTCACCCTCATGATGCCTCCAATTTCCTGCGCAGGGGAGAAACAACGACCACGTAAGTTAGAAAAATTTAGTCCATAACTGGTGGACCATCCATGTCACAAATTCATACACTTATCAAGGTTTCAGATGCCCACAAGATATCTTTTAGAATCACGTGCTACATCTGTCATGTAACATCAACATCCTCCACAAGCTTGTGCTGAAAGGATGAGATAAAGGGTTGGAGCAGAAAGGTTCACGACAAAAAAATTGTTAGGGCTGTGACCCTGTCTCCATACTAACCCCACTTACCAAGAACAACTCGTTCATGGCTATGGACCGGAAGGGAGGAGGCTTTGCATCAACAGAAGCTACCGTGACGAAGTTTGAGCAGCTACCATACTCAAAAAGCAAGTTAGTGCTACATACAGGGCCACGGCCGAAGCCTCTAGTAGAGTAGTTGCTTGTCCATTTGGTTGAAGAGAGAGGAATAACTCTGTTTTATTTCTCAACCAACGTACATTAAGAATCTATTCTTTCGCATAGGAGCCCACGACGAGTGACTCAGTCTAAACTACATATCCCTGTTAAACACACTTGGTTGAACTTAAGAAGTAGGTGCTAAAAACACGGCCCAAGTTGTCGACTGTCCCTTGTGGCCCCAAACTCCCGAAATTCACAGTCCTACATATTGGTGGAAGTAGTACGTATCCTCTACCTTGATGGAACAAATTAAGTCCTTGCTAAAAACACGCCACTTTGGCCAAAGTTGTCGACTTTTCCTTGTGGTCTAAAACTCCAAAGAATCACAGTCCTAGATACTGGTGGAAGTTAAAGTATCCTCTACCTTACAGGAAGGCTTGCCGCAGTTAGTGCGGCAAGCTAGGCTCCGCCATGGACGTGGAACAAGAGCTGCAGCAGCCAAAAGAGCACCGCGAAGACCACGGCGTGCACCACAATGGACGGCAAACTCGTGCGCTGGTTGGTAAACTCGACGGGACGCTCGTCGCCTGGGATCTGCAGCACCAGCCCTGGCGACAGCACCACAAACAGGATCACCCCAATCACCAGCGCCGCCACATCCACCATCTTGACTAGCCTGCTGGAGCTTTGTCAAACACAAACAAAAGCTCAAAACACAGACCTGCACAAGCTACAGTGAGAAACTTATATGCACTGGGTGCTGCGATGCACGTAGGAGCTTATCTGAATCGAAGAAGACGAAGTTGAGGGTGATGAGGTCGGCTCCTGTGATGGCTTGGCATGCAGTGGTGGGCAGCTCTGTCTCTTCCACGTGGATGGTGAGTTGGACTGCGGTGACTGGGCACCATGCTTCTTTTGACTCCTGGGGAGTCTGGAAAGTAGAGAATCTCGTCATGCACGAGGAAAGCATTGGCGAGCTAGTGTATACCTTGACATTCCGTGCCGTAACACAAAAGAATCTAGATTCTTTTGGTGCACGATTTTGAGCTCAACTAATCAAATGGAAGGTGCTAAATGTAACTGCTCATCGAGTACCGTGGTTTTTGTGCACAATCTTGAGCTCATCTAGAATGAGAGGTGTCCAAAGGAATCCATCCAAGCTTTCTGTGCACGATCTTAGGTTTGGGGCACTTAATAAAGATACAAATGTAAGGCGGGGACTAACTACTTGCAAAGTGTCATGCATGCTCTGTAGGTGGATGTAAGACTTTGTTCATTTGGTTGCCATCTACAGTGAATTCTCACCACTGCAAGAGAATGTTATGTTGAATAGTGTGAAGGCAGGCGAAAGAGCTGTTCTTGTGAGAACCACGAGAGGATCGGGCTGATCAAGACACAAGAAAAAGAAGTGGAGAAGGAAATCAAAGTACCAGGCATGTATTTCTAGTTACAAAATTGAGATCACTTTCGTTTAAATCGTGCTAATGCTAGAGGAAGCGAGCTATCAGCATCAGCTTCACTGCTAGTAGGCATTTTCTTGTCAGTTTTCTGTTTTTCAAGCATTTCACGCTTCATGTGCATTTCTGCAGTGATGACATTCAGTTGTTTCTTCTTGTGTCGCTTGCTTGGTTTATTCTTTCCTTTCATTTTGTTCTTTAGCTTCACTTCCTTCCCTGCTGCAATTGCATTTGCCATATTGGCTTCCTTTCCTAGGGCTACCTTTTCTATCTGGTTCTCTCTGCCACCCCGAAGGATACCACCTATCGAATTTGGATCGAGGGCAATGGTGTCAGGAGGTAGCTTATCTAGAAGGCGGTGAACCTCCGACTCCCGACGCTGCTTCAATGTCTCGTATGGATTCGCCACGTACGAGTCAAAGTTGGGCTCTCCAGCCCCAGGAACAATGGCAGATGAGATGCCTAATGAATGTCCAATTCCCAAAACATCTTCGTAAGGGCAGAAGGCAAGGTCTTCAGCTTGTGCACCCTTGGCCAATCTGTGAGCCAAGTAGGGTTTCACCTGGTAACATATAAGCAATATGTCAGCATTATTGCACAAGTGAACCGCATCTGGAGCACATTAACAGACAACCTAATTATTGCCAACTAGGGAAAAGAAACAGCCGTGGCAAGTCCAGAGAGACGATCAGACTACACTGAAAACTGTTCTTAAACCCAAAGAGGGTGGACAAAAAAGAGAACGTCCGCTTCGGAAATTAATATCAAGTACCGGAGAAGATACTTCCAAAATGTAGGACATGATTTCTTGATACATTTTGTTGGCTTCCTTGGAGATTCCTAAAAAATTCGTTTCCAATCTTAAAAGAAATGAACGCGGCCAGTTTTGAATTGTTAGAATCAATCGTACCTGTTTGGTACTCAAAGCATCTCGCCAGATTTCGATTTTAGAACCACAACCAACCGCAATCAGTCCCTTCTGACTGATATCAAGGGACTTCGGGGTAGTTGGTGCCAAGTAGCTGTGCAACGGGACGAATTTCCTTACATCCCAAACCTTCACTTTCCCGTCCATTCCACCCGTTACCATGTGTAGCCCCTCGGGGTCGTAGGCAACAGTCGTCACAGGCCCCCGGTGACAAAGCATGGAAACGAGAGGAGTTGACATGTTGGGAGACCACATGGTAACCGTGCCATTGCTGTGCCCCAAGCCTAGTACAGAGTTGTAAGGATTCATGCGCATAACACCGCCGCGACCCAAATGCGTCCGGTGCTGAGCAACGAGGACCCCAGTGCTAGTGTCTTGGTACCTCAGGATACCAGCCTTGTCTATACTTGCAAGCAAGAAATGGTGAGGTAAAAACTCCAGTTTCAAAGGTTGAATGTGGTCCTGCACAAATTTGAAACTCGTCAGCTCCAGCCCTTGCCCGTATGAAGATGATTGAGCAGCACGGTGATTCACCTTCGATTTGAATAAAGGAGCATATGAAAGACTAGTATATGAAAGACTAGTTTCCTGTTGAATGTTATTAAGATATGAACGAACATACCCGCATGCAATGAAGCTCCACACCTCTTCTGTCATAGATGAAGACATATCTGCCCAATCCAGACAAATGCATAAGATAAGAGTTCCTTCAACCAGACAAAATGACACCTTGCGCCCTATGTCTCACTAGACAATCAGAGAAGTCATTACAAACTATGCAGGTGTTGTACACTAAACTAGTATCACGGAGATAGTAAACCCCTGAGAACTTTCAGGGAGAGCAACAATGCAAGAGAGATTCGCAAGTATAAGTTTTCCTAGAAGATGATAAACGGAAAACTAGGTGAAATTAAACGTACTTCTTCTGCGCCACGGCAAAAAAGGTCTCATTGTGCAAGAATTTCACGTCCCGCGTAGTCTCTCGCACCTGAAGTGAATCAATGTCCGACGTCAAGACTCCGGGGAAATTACAAATAAATTTGCTATTCAACCAAAATTTTAGCAATAACGTTGCAGACCAGAATGCCTAACATACTTACAAGCCTGACTATCTATGCTGTACCACGACTAGGTCATCTTGTCTTGTTTGTGATCGCTAGGGCGGTTCTGTAAGGAATAAATCGGTTCTTTTAGGTTATTTATACTCTTAAAAACTCTGAAAGCAACCCATCACTCTCTTTATTTCCAATGTTCATCACTGCCATGCATGGTCCTATGCACAAGCTGGTTATCTACACTCCAATTGCACTAGTCATGAACGGGTAAGAAAATCTTCGCAATAGTGACCTGAAATTCCATCATCAGCCGTGACTTTTTCCAGTCCATCATTGCAAGGTGTCCTTTGCGTCCACCAAGAAGCATAAACACTCCATTGGTGTTGTAGTCCACAGTGTAAGGACCGAGATCTGCATATCCATACGCACCATGTGACCAACATACGACCAAAAGGTAACAAAATGACTAACCCCAACACCACAATCCACGTCTACTTGCTAATGTTGCCTCAAAGCAAGTCCAAAATACAAACATACAACAGTATAATGCAGGGAATTCAGTGCTTAAACCCTAAACCCTAACAATCGCTCTCGGAACGTTAACCACAACCCAGGCAGAGCTTATCAACCTGGAAGTTGCAGGTCAAACGCTTTCCGTGCGCTTGTGACATCTACTTCCTTGACGATGGCCTCTTGACTGAAATGGCGAGTATCCTCAAGGCCCTCTGCTTCCAAGTAACCAGCTTCACTCGGTAACAACCACTGACAACCACACAATTTCTTAGCTTCAATGTTGCTTACAACCTCGACTCAAAGTTTACAGCAATACAACAGAAGAAAATCACTTTACTACATTCTCCAATTTCTAGTTGAGTAATAATTTGAATGTGCATTAAATTTTTCCAATCTCTGTCTGCGTACTCCCAGCTTGAAAACAGAGTCTTTACATAATAGAATTCGAAAAAGGAAGACTAAGGCGAAAAAAACGCAATTAGGTTCCGGAAAACCCCAGAAGATTTCGATTTCCGGTAAAACTATTTTCCCCAAAAGCTGATGCACCAGAAGAGAAGAGGAAGTGAACAAACCTCCTGGACTTTCGTTGCCGTTTCCGCGGCCTCTCCGAAGAGCTTCTCCCGTTCCACAATTTGCCCCTTCAATTTCCTATCTTTAATATGCTGCAGTCCAAAGCACTCAACTGCTTTAGTCGGGCGAACAGGTTAAGCGCAAACATATAGCCTTAAAATTGGGAGCAAGGGTTTCAGAAAAGATAATTGAGGTTCTGTTTCGATTCTAAGAGAAGATTTTCTCTCACCTTCCATTTCTCCTCCTCTTTCTCGCCGCGCCGCTTCTTGATTTCGCCCCTGTGAAGAACCACGACTTCGCCATCGTCACTCTGGCGATCGCGTTTCCCGGACTTGGGATTCGCCATGGCGTCGCCCGTGCAGACACCACTGCGAAACCTCGGGTCAAGTCATCGAACTCAGAACTAAAACCCTAAACCCTACCTAATGGGATTGACCCAACTTCAGAATTTGAGGAACTTGGGGAACTTGGCGCTCAACCGATTCTTGGCGCAGAGAACTTGGGGAACTCGTTTTGTTCCCCTGTATGATCGACGGTTAAACCGGGTTGTTCCCCGAGTAATCCCCCGGGTTTGTTCCCCTTGTTGGATCGCCCTGGGCAGGCCTCGGTGTTCGGGTTTAACCATGAAAAGACGGACCTATGACCACAGACTTGCACTTCAAAATCCTTTCATTTTGTATGTGTCCATTTTTTACTCTTTATGACTGAAATTTTGTATGGTTATTTTTCAGAGATGAAATCACATATTTTCTATAAGTCAAGTAAATTTCAGACTTCTCTTGTAAAAGTTTGAAGTAATTATAAATTTTTTAAAGAAAACCTAAAGAAAATTTATATCAAATACAAAATATTTGTAAAGACTCTCAAATTTTCTCCACACATGTATATAATAGTTTAGAATATCATTAAGCAAGAAAACTTATCATATTTTTCTATAATTAAAATACCAACACGTTGTAGTATTAGATTCAAAGTTCAAATTACAATAAAATATTTAATTGTAGATATTTTTCAAATTTCAAGTTTGTTTAGAAACCAAACTTCATTGACTTCATTATGTTAGTTGGGATCAATTTCAAAAACAAACATTTGCAATGCTCAAATTCACATCAAGAGGTAAAACCTAAAAGATGTTAAAATATACTACATGATGATCCATGGATCAAACATCTTTTTAATAGAAGAAAATGAGAGATTTTGTGACTACAAAGAACAATTGATATTTTTGTTGCATGGGACATTTGCGACTAGTACTAATTTGGAGAGCCTCAATCCTAGTGAACAAAATCACTTGTGAACTTGTAGTCGCAAAAGACAAAGGTGTTGTTTTTAATTCAAAAATCTACTTGGAACTTTGTTGACAAATTCTTTTGACATAGTTGCTTATATGGTATTTGTTGCCATGTGAGGTCATTCACTCAATCAACAAATTATGTGACTTGTAGGCAACTTGTTTGAGACTTGTTTGCCACTAATGTATGACTCATTTGTGACTTCATTGCAAGTTGTCTATGACTTGTAGATTTGTAGATTTTGAAATTCTAATCTCAATGATTTGTAGATTTCATATCTAGATTTTTTTACATTTCAAAAACTTCAATATTGATATTTAATATATTTCACTAGTTTAGGAAACTTTTACAATTTCATAGGTTTTACAATTTCTTGGATTTTAAATAGATTTAAATTTCTATAGACTTTAGAAATTTACACATTATAGAAATCTATAAATTCTATTAATAGAATTTCTTACATTAAAGTACAACAATTTCTAGTTGTAAGTTGTATTTTTCCACCAATAATTCACAATACTAGCTCATTTACAATGCTTAATAGGCTCCCTATTTTATAGTGGTTGTCAAGCATTCTTCCAATGAAAATATTAAGGTAGTTCTTGGATTTGAAGGAGCAAAAGGTCCCCTCCCAAAAAAAAAAAAACCATTTCTTAATAATGTTATGAATCATCAAATGCAACTTAGTATATGAGTAAGATCATTTGTACAATGCTAGGTTAGACTATGAAAGTCAAATATAATAGCATTAATGCAACCACACCAAAGATCACTTAATTTGCCCTTAATTCTACAAGACCATTGACCTATAACTACTATAGTCACTCAAAAACAATCTAATTTTTGGACCAATAGGTGCATTCTTCATTTCTACAATCATCCATTGGACACTTTTAGGCTATTGTGGCATGCCATGTCATTATTGGGTTAAACTACTTGACATCAACAAACCTTTTCTAAATATCACATTTTAGATGAATCATTGAAGAGGTATATCAAGAAGACTCACTAATCAATGCATTTTCAAAAACCCACCTAAGGTAACTATGTATTTTCAAAGATGCACATCGCATATGAATGAACAATACTGCAAGAAGAGCAATAACATCCACAACCATAGTTCAAAATAAACCCTTGAAGATCCCTTGGACTCTCTTATTTTATCACTTTATAAATCATATTTGAGCTCCATGGTGAATGCTAATCCAATATACACTTATACCGACATGATGTTCGTCTTCTAAACACTAGTGCATTTCTAATACCATAAGCTCTTGTACGGATGTTGGTTATAGATATACTAAACATAGTTTTGGGTAACAAAGAATGGAAAGCTCAAAATAGGTTGTACGTCACACTTTTGACATGAAGCAAAACAATATGCATATATATGTTACATGTGTCAGACATTTATGATTCATTATAAGCATTCTTGATCATATATTCATTAGGCACAATTATGAACAGCAAAAACTTGATGTTGGAATCTATGAAGCCATAAGCAACTTAATTGTACGCCATACTTTCAATATGAAGGTGCAAATCATATAGTTTTTGCACTAACTAGTCAATTTTACAATGTTGACTACTCTAAACCTGAAGAATACTGCAACTACATAGTTGTGAAAAGAATTCCATGATAAAGTTGATATGCAACTAGCTGCAAAGTTGTATTAATCTTACATGAGATTGGTGTCTTTAAATCTGAGAAGCATAAAATTTTACAAGTGGTACCTTCTACCATGCAAGCACAAATCAGTTTCAAAAATGGTTTCCATAAAATGACACTACAACCTTTGACTCCAAATCAGAATTGCACAAGTACCAATCTTAACCAACATTTGCCTTACATAACAAACCTCCAATCAATTGCTATCATTGTCACATGAAGCTTTGAGTTTTGGCTACAAATGTGCTTTCTTAGTGATCATGTG
The DNA here is from genome assembly GCA_963969395.1 of Pseudoscleropodium purum. Taxonomy (NCBI): domain Eukaryota; kingdom Viridiplantae; phylum Streptophyta; class Bryopsida; order Hypnales; family Brachytheciaceae; genus Pseudoscleropodium; species Pseudoscleropodium purum. The sequence goes on from OZ017797.1 coordinate 23,121,189, forward strand.
GGATATGTATATCCCATGTGCCTGATCACACAAATGTCCTACATCGTTGATATGTATACCTTGTTGACATTCTTTTTATTACTAGAGTGGCAAATTCACAATGAGCATGGTCACTATTTTCAAATTGTGTGTGCTTCTCCCAAATTTAAGAACTAGTCAATCAGAAGCCAACATCCTCTTAGGAACAACCTAGCTAGCTAATTGTAAGTTAGCTCATATATGACCACTATATATACATTAATGGTAGAGGCTTAGAACCACTTCCATGAGATTCCAGTCCCAACGACTCACAAGAGAGATCCAAAAATATTGGTATTTCATGCATTGCATGAATTAACTGATGTGCATCAAAATAGGTTTTCTTCTCAATACTCAACAAACCCTCCTACTTTGATATCCTATTTCCAAATGGATGCTCTTCAATTCCTAAAAGTCATTTCTTTCTCTTTCCATACAAAACTGCATCCAATCCATCCAACTGGTTTTAGTCAAGGACCATCCTTGGATTTGGTTTTAACTTAAAAACAAACTCCAGATAATGCTCCAGATAACCTATTGCATCATTTGAAGACTTGAAAAGACGATGAAAAATGGTAGCCCCATCACGCCCCCAAAATATACCAAGTCTCCCGGAGGTCGGTTAAGAAAGCCACTACATCAAACGTTGCTTCTTATGGGAAAGGTGCCTGAACCTGCCCAGCGTGCCTTCATGGGTTCAGGCAACTGCAGGGCACTGTTAGCAAGTTTAGGGTTTTGAGTTTTCTTGATTTGAGCACGAAAACAAGTCCATGCAATTAGGGTTTCAATGCTAACCATGGACACACATTCCTTTGTAAACATCGTCACAGCTAGCTTCTGAATGAATTCGCACTTGGTTGCATCAATCTTTGTTGCGTCCAAGAGCTATGGCCTGTCCAAGAATGGCCTGCCCAAGGCCATTCCCCCTGACCTCAACCACTTCTAAGCTTAGCAGCAGTCGTCTTCCCCCTCCCAAGTCGGATCCCTCACCTTTCAAAGTCTCCTTGTTCACCAAGCTTCACCTTTTCTTCTACCTCACACTGCTCCTCTTCATTGCCATGTGCTTCATGAGCTTCGGCTTTCGCATTTCTCGGCGTTTCGTAACGCAAGTTGACGTGCAGGAGGGCGGTGATGGGCTGAAGAAGCAATACTTGTATTGGGGTCCACGAATCGATTGTCCTGGAAAGTATTGTGTTCACTGCGGGGGTTTGGGTCACCAGGAGTCCAGCTTGCGATGTGCTCTCGAGGAAGCCATGGTTCTCAACAGGTGCTCCACCTTTGATCTTCACTTGGGATTAGGGCAAAATGCGGCTGCTATCCTTGTCACCGATATGGACATCCTCAAATTTGGAAATTTGGAGATGGTTGTGGAAAATAGTTCATGGTGAGCCATGCAATTAGCGAAGGATATGTTTTTTCAGAGCTCCACGTTAGCGTTACCTAGAGCAATTGCAATGAAGATGCTATGGTCGTGGATATTCCAATGGTGACGCAAGAGATTTTGGGGAAACTGAGTGTCTAAACAGAACCAGAAAGAAACTTCCACTGCAAGAGTCTCACTCTTCCTTCTTTCCGGTTTTAAAAAAAAAAAAGTGGTGAAATTTAAAAGAGCTTCTACCAAAACTGTTTTCTTGCTACAATAAATGGGAAGAACACAGTATTTAATTTGAAATTTTAGAACATGAAGCAGTGTCTTGAGATGCAACTTGATTTAATTACGAAAATCACATCTGGGACCACTGCTCCTCTCCTTTTGGAGCCCTACGACATTCTGAATCTCAAAATTGAGTCAGAGAGTTTTGAATTCTCTTTTCAACATTCGCTCCTCGCAAGTCTTGCACTCTGACACCATAATGCAGCTCCTCTTCTTTATCAGCTGCCTGCCACTTTTAGTTATAGGTTTTAAGTCCTCATTGTGACTATGTTATTTTACTTTCAGGCATAGGTGGCTTTGCAGGATCACTTCTCACTGAATTTGTTTCTTCTCCTTGAAAATGCAGAACATTTGTGTTGCCTTCCACAATGTGCATTGCCGTAGAACATTCCAATATTAATTTACCGAAGCATAGCAAAGAGCTGGAAGGGTATGCTTCAATCTTCTTTGCAGTTCGCAAGGGATGATACTTGCACGCTGTTCTGAAATCTTTTACTGTGATATGGTTTCCCTTGCTGGCATGACTTGCTTGGGTGAACCCCCTGACTCGCTACAAAGATTCAATTTAGTTATGTTTTCATGACTAGTTTGATGCAAGCCAGAGTCTCGAGAAATAAAATTACATTTTGCTCGGATTATAATAAGGAACCGTCACCAACTGGATGTCTTGCAGCAGCTTGCACTCCCGTATGGATACGCTTTACGACTTGGCCTTGATGTCACTCAGAGTGCCTGTGATTGTATCAGACTCAAAAGAATGGCAGGATACACTTGTAAGAAAATATGGATTATTTGTTCAAGTGGAAGGCATCAAGCGGGAGGAGCTTGAGAGGAATTCTGTGTTTCAACAGGCGTATGTCATTAATCGCACCGCAAATCGGATGGCATGGTAAGATAGTGCTTCACTATTCACTTCCTTAAGATAAAGACAATCTCATGAGGTTGCAGTACCGCAAGAGATGTGAATCCCACTCAAAATTATGAAGTTAAAACTCTTCAAGCGAAGTTAAGCAGTTTCAACTCTTTAAGCATACTGCAATTGAGCAATTTGGACGTTTGTTGGAACAAAGGGTTGAATTGCGGAAAAGGCCATGACAATGGTCCTTTTATAAACCCTCTAATGGCTGCTCATATATTAAATGCTCCAGAGCATAACTTAACAAAATTTACATATTGTACCAACAGACTTATGATACATGGGAAGCAATCTACTGTTCATTCACTTGACTTGATAGGCTGTTGCAGGTTCATGGAATGCAAAAATCGACACAACCGAAGTGCCATCACGCTTCCTTATTCCTTTCTGCCATCTATGGCTGCTCGTCCACTTCAAGCTGCTGCTGATCTCGTGAGACAACTCACAGCTTTAATATATTGAGGACATGCTATTTGTTTCCAATGGGGGGAGTTGCAGTAGATTTCAGCAAACTTATTGAGTTGTAAACTTTGTCTCTATCCTTTCGGGCACAAAAAAAGAGGGTAAGTTGGCAAATGCTAATGCATTTTCATGCAAACTTCTCCGACTCCTTTTCTTTGTCTCCAATGCTCGTCGAATTGGGTTTCAGCTAGCTTGTTGCAAGCACTGGAGGACTTTGAGGGGACTACGTTCCCCATTCATCAAGATCTGAATGATTAGGGAATGGGGATTCCTCATTTTCTTGAAATTTCAGACGTGATGAATTGCAGTAGCTCGCAGTCGAGGATGAGACTTATCCTTCGTTGGGTGTTGTGTACTCAGATAAAAGAGAAGTTGAAAGACTACGACGCATTACATGTCCGGAGAGGCGATAAACTGAAGGTTCACAAGGGCAAATCTGGAGCGGTTCGCTCCATGTACGCCAACCTGGACCGTGACACTCAGCCTGAGGCCGTAATGGAACGTATCAAGCTCTGGATTCCTGCTGGCCGCACTCTGTACATTGCCACTGATGAGAAACAAATTCACTATTTCGACCAGCTGTCTTCTAAGTAAGCTCTAGCAAGCCTTACCACCATGCTACAAACATATGAAAATAATTGCTTTTCCCTTGTATCTTTCTTATGAATCTTTCTTAAAATGCATCTTATGTGTCCAGATACAGGGTTATGAAAGCTGAAAATTTCTCTGCAATCTTGAAACCAGTTGTTCACAACAATTATCAGCTTTTCATGGTTGAGCGGTTGGTGATTCTCGGAGCAAAGACTCTGGTGAAGACATGGAAGGAAGAGCCAGGTGATCTGAGCTTAAGTGACGAAGTGAAGAAGAAACGACATCGATGGCAGCATGCTGGAACGCCGCTGTAATGCTGTACTCTATCATTCACATCTGCAGGAGATTCATGCTACTGACAATCGAAATTGTGAACCTTCATGAAATATGGAAAGCATGTAGAATGCAAATCAAAATCAACCCTGGAACCATGTTGGTTCTTTCTTCTAATTTACTGTTTCAGATTCCTGTCACGGTTAGCGGCTTCAGACTGTTCAGAGGGTTTTCAATCGGTCATTTCATACGAAGTCAAATTTGAATGAAAATTTTGAGACAAGGAGTGGCTGTGGGTGTGATTATGTATCCTGTTCAGGGTAATTCTTTTGTATCTGATCAAGCACCCAGATTAAAAGTATTGTCCCCCCAAAACTAGGAAGGACGAGTGGCTCTGGGCAATATGTGTAAAATCTTCTTCTACTTTTTGAGATTTGATAAATAAATAACTAGTATCATTATGCCGTATGCAAATGTTAAAGAAAATTATATGTAGTATAAAAATCTTAGTGTAATAGGAGGGCAAAGGTTGCTAATACTATCTGCAAGCAAGGCTTGGAGAAAAAAACATTGAATTTTAAAAGCTATAATCTTATACATGCTATCAAATTTCCCAATTTTTTTTCATTTGTTCGTATAGTAGTTTAGGATAGTTTTGTTGAATGTTTTTTTTTTTCTTTTAATCCTCATTTTTCATCTTAAGTTTTCTCTATGCATTAGAAAATGGTAGTTTTTTGACAATTTTTGCTTAAAACTTACTCCAATCTTTTAAAAGTTTTGTTGTTTCTATGAGTATCAATATAACTATTCATCTAACAACAAGATATGATTTGAATTCAGTAAATACATTTGAGAATGATGTGCAATAATCTGTGACTTTTGCTTAGTCACAATGTCAATCCAAAAGCTATAATTGGAATAATTGAAGTCAAGAGCTTCAATTTTATAAAATTCTTGAACTTTAGAGCAACAAAATTTTCCTTCCCATTAATTGAGGCTCCCTTTTCTTTCTTTCTTTTAAAAATATATCTCTCATACTTTAAAGAAATAAAGAAATAGATGAACCAAGGAGATTATGATTGCACAAACAACAAAGAAATATCTAGAAAGATCATAGTGGGCAACCCCAGTTAAAATTCCCACATTGGCAGGTCTTTATAAACCTATTCAACTTTGTTGTCTCACCTACCTTAATTGAGGGTGCTTTCACTTTAGCATATGTTAAATTCAAACTTATCTATCAAGACTTTGGAAGAATAAATAATGCAATGGCAAAACTTTGAATATTGACTACAAACTTTGAAGAAGTCCACGGACCTAAAGCATTGTAGCATGAAGGGACATCACATAGTTATGCACAATTACAATTGCTTTCATCTTGATTGATTTTTGCAACTCATTACTTGCAGAGAGCTAAATTGACATATCCATATCCACTCATGCATGTTTTATTTGCAAACTACCATACTCGGTTTCATGCCTCCTTTGATTTGTAATCCAAAATTCAAAATGAAACCAAACTGATTGAGGGACGGCAAGCTTATACAACTTACAACAACTGCTCTTGGAGGAGAACATTTAGAAGGTCGGTAGTAGTTTTTTACACCCAAAATGTAGGGAGAGTGACATTTTGACACCCAACAATTAGAGGCAAGTGACATCCAAATTTTTTTAGAAACTGGCGTCAAATTTAGGGCCGTCTTGATAGCCAGTGTGCCCGACCGACCCAGGCACGATGAGTTTCTGTGGCTGTAGCATGGACACAGCGAATGAAACGCCTCCAATTGCAATGCGGAACAACAGATCTGAACCAAAGTGGAAACTGGCTCCTACTTTGAGTGTCTTTGACCGCCAATCTCACCAGGTTTGCTTCCTCCTTTTAGATGTCGAGAACATTTTTCAAAAACAAAACACTGAAGAACATTCGCCAAGGACTGGCTCCTCCATCACTCCTTCTCACTCCTCAGGTTCAATGTATTTTTTGGACCTCTATCAATGGAAACTGTCCAAGTGCCCGTGTTTCAGAAACAAATCTCACCAGTGACGGAGCGGTTTGTCTGGGACTCGGATCAGATTGCCCCCCCTGTCTGTTTTTGTGTTTTCCTCCTTGCACTTTAATCGAAGGTCACCATCTTTAGAAAGAAAAGAAAGTACTGTGAAGTAAAGTTTGAGGTGAGGTTCTGAACCGTGGCTCTTTTCCAAAATAGAAAGTCTACTCAAACCTTCAACGACTGCAGTCCAAAGTTCGTCGCTTCCCCAATTGCCGAATAGCCCGGGCCCTTGCTGCTTGATGAGTGTACTGCAGTATCTTCCACCCTGGCTGGATGGATGGCGCCAATGAATCGAACAAACCCGACGCTACAGGCACTTCGACAACCGCAAGATTGCTTCTGGCATCGATGGCTTTGAGAGTTCGGTGGAAGGCATGGGATTCGGAAAGATCTGCGTAAGTTACTGCAGCCGCCGCAGGGAACTTGTGCTGCAAGGCCTGCTTGACGTGCCCATGAAACTGAAAGAAACGAGAAAAACGAAGTGCCGGAAGCAACGCACTCCAGCAACGCAATCCAGAGTTCCGGACTATGAGAGGCCGGAGATTGATTTCTATCTTCCGGTGGATTGTAAGGTTGAAACATGTAATGTACAAGCAACACTTTTTCTTGGTCCCTCTCTCTCTCAGTGAAGTGACGAAGAAAATTTGATGAGATTATTAGTGAACTCAAGAGAAATGCAACCCATGTGGTTTCGTAATTTTTCAACGTTTTAGCAGTATTTTACAAATTTTCAAACTTGATAATATAGGACTCGTAGCACTAGACTCACCTTGTATGGACACTCTTGTTCAACAACAAATGCCTCAACTCTCATTGGTTGCATCTAAAAAGTTGTGTTGATTTTGAGTCAAGAAATGTTTATTGGAGAGGTGTTAGAGAATATGAAATGGTGCTTGTAGGTGTTTGTGCATTAGAAGAAATAAACTACTCGTATAAAGCACAATTCTTGTCAATTTTTCCGCTTCATCTAGTGAAACTCAATAGTAAATTGAACATTAGGAAAAAAAGGTGATAATATTAGTTATTTTATAATACAAAACAAGAATGGAGATAATTGCAATACAACAACAAGAATAAACTTTCATTAAGCTTGCAAGGTTTCATTGAGAAGATGTTTACATGTCATTAGAGTTTAGCACAAACTAATGAATGAAAAAATGATTGGAAGACAATATGATGGATAAAAATGTGATGGAGGAAAAGATGGCACAATTTGTATTTTATATAGCTAAGAGACAACCTCCAAAGTAGGTGGTAATAATAAAGTAATAAAAACTTTGATATTAGGAACATTGTCAATTAAAAGTTTGTTGTTGTAACTTATTTGAAGGGTGCCATATTTAGATATTAAGCAACACTATTAGAGTAGTAGTCTTTAAAGACCAAAAAAATGAGTATTGGAAGCCCATTGTTTGAATTGGTTTATGTAAGTCTTCCTCTAGTCATTTTCATAGTCTAGGTGATTGCAAGAAACACTAAATAATGGTCTTATTTTTTGTCCCCTTGGCCATAGACATGTGTTTTTTTGCTCATAATTTTGCATCAAAAGTCAATTTTACATAAAATTTGAAATGAAGGTACTAATGGTAGTTTTAGACATTGAGTAATTTTTGGAATTTTTTCAAAACTATTTTGCTATTTTTAAACAACCTCCAATTGGATGTTGACATTGACCATTTTGAAAGGTTTCAAAATTATTTTTGATCTAAAAATGAAAATTTGGAGCTCAAGATTGGTATACAAAAACTTCTACTAAAGTTACATGAGCCACAAAGAGATTTTTAAAAATAGTAAATTTTCCACCTTCCACATGTGCTCAAAGTGCACTCCCTTTATGTAACTCCATGCAGAGAACACAATTTTTTTGCAAAGATGAAAATGGTTGAAAAGGATTACCTTCAAATTAGAAAAAATGGCTTCTTTTCTTTTCTTTTCTTTTTTTACTATTTTCTAAAAATCAAACATCAAAATGTTCATTTTCTTGGCATTTTCCATCTTTTATTTTGTGCATAATTTTTAGAGATAAACTTTTCTAGGTTTGAATTTTGAGAGACATAATATTTTCAATGATTTACAAATTATCCATATTTTATTTTAGTTAAAAAAATCTATTTCAAAAGTCATAGTACTCATTGAAATAGACCATTTTGAACCTAAAATGGCAAGTGTTTCTTATAACCTAGTCTACAAAGCATGTTTCTCCTAAGTGCAATGGCATCAAAGTAAACATGATACTTTAGCTTGTGTACAAACATCACCTTTTTCTACTAGTTCAATAGCTCCGTTTACATTTATTCAACAGTGAATGAATTCTACCATTTTTTCCTCAAAAAAACATGCTTTATGAATCTCTTCTAGCAATTGTTGTTAGTGATTTGGGAACCTAAAGTTCCAACTGTCTTTATATTAGGACATTTGAAGTTTTAGGTAGGTCCCTTTGATCTCAAAATTTTGACATGATTTTTTGAATTTTTTTTAAGATAGAAAAATACATTAGATTTTTAATAATATCATTATGACTAGTGCACTCTGTGCCATTGCTATGGTCAAAAGAAAAGAAAAAATATTTTTTTGAATTTTTTGAATTTGTAGAAACTTCAAAATTCAATAATTTTCACGCCATAGGTTGGAACGCCATGGAACCAAGCTTGTGCACTCCTCCTCGCCAAGGGCTTTCTGATGATACCAAACATGCAAATGGGAGATGCATGGTTTGAGAGATCTCAACGTGACAAACAAACAAACAAATAGCCTAATTTAATAGAAGGATTTTAATTGGTATCAAGAAGAAAAAATTATCCCATCCTAAGTTCAAAACAAAGTTTACCAAATAATACAAAATAAATCACAAAAATTCAAATTTTTTATTTTTCATAGAAAGTACTTTTATGTACATAATAAGCTAGATTTGATTCATTCTGTTTGGACTAGTGATGAGAGAATTATCGAGACACTTATTTTTTGGGCAATAAGAGAGCATCTTAAAAAAACAAACTTGAAGGATTCATTTCTTACCTCAATTTTTATAATCTTTTAGAAAAAGATTATGAGATGGTTAAGTTTTTTTTGAACAATCTCACCTTTTGGATTAGTGTGTTTCAATTTCATCTTAAAATTATTAATAATTTATTTTTTTCTTCTATCTCATATCCACTTTTGTTTAACAATTTTTTAAAGAATGAAAATCGAGTGTTGTTTTTTGAATAAAAATTCTCAAACTCTCAACTCGATTCTACAACATCAAAATTAGAATACTATAGTTTATAATGCAAAAATTTGAAGTGAAGAAGATTCAAAGTCTTACAATCTAGTCTTACAAGGCTTAAACATTAGATGAGATTTCAGCCCCCAAGAGGGCTTTGAATTCCCTTGCATTTGATTGGGTTCTTAGACTCTACACATTGCCTAGAGTAGCTACGTGACATGGCACAACGACTGCCACGTCACTTTTAAAAAAAAATTAATTTAATATTTTTTTTTAAATTAAATTTTTTTGACAATGGCCATTCTCGGATTGCTAGGGGAACAACGTCAAGAACATGCCCAAATAGCCCTCCAAACCCCCCAAAAAACATTTAATGAAACTTTTAACACAATTATCTTACAATCTATGCAGTCAAAGGTTCTATAGTTTTATGGTTCATAATATGACTTTGACAAGATTAACTTGCGTAAAAGTTAAGCTTCTATGCAAAGGTAAACAATCTCAATAATAATATGTTTTAGGATATATATTGTTCATAAGAATAACAAACAACTTCACTACAAGATGTTTTGTCCATGTAGTATAGTTGAAACATATGCATGCTTTTCAAGCAAGGTTCAATTCCAACTTCTTCATTTGTAGTTTTTGTCAATGTAAGACCTAGTCCCTTTAAACCAAGCCTTTTGCTTAGAGCCAATAAACCTTGCATCTAGCACCAAGAATCTTTTCCAAACTAGGATCTTTCTTTAGAAAAAAAATGGGACCTCAAAAGGGTTGCAAAATCTAGATTAGTTAATAAAATCAAAGTTTGATGTGGCAAATTATAATTTCTAATTAAATTTTTTTTCAAGAATAGTATTATTTTTCTAAAATATAATAATATTTTTTCTTTAAAAATATTAATTTTGAGGTCCTAATCTTTTTCTAAAGCAATCATGTTTGCCTTCAAACCATTTATAACAACTCCTACAATTTCCTTTCTTTTCATATTTGATAGCAAATTTTTGATGATTTATTGCCAAAATGAATTTAGTCAATATATAAGCAATAGGAAAATAAAAATTTCTAGCTTTATATTTGAGACAACATTTGCCGATAGTTTGTCCAAGCAAAGACTATGGATTTGTCAAATTCTTTTTACTTGTAATAAACTATGGAATCAAATGAACAACAGAGTTTACACAATAATATAAATAGGCATCTTCATCTTGCATTTGAATGAAAAATATGTATTTTATGAGAAGATAATTATAACAGTAATTTCAAATTTTTGTGTTTTTTTTATATTGTCCAAATTTGACTATTATTAGATTTGATTGCATAAGTTTTTTCTTTTGTACATTTTGAAATAAAAATTAAATTCCTCGTAAGCTAATCTATTTTTCTATCTTAAAAAAAAGTTTCAAAATCACACCAAAATTTGAGATCATACAAGCCTATCCAAAGTCTCCTTTATCTTTGGGGGGGTGGAGGTGGAGTTTGTGAGGATATAGGTGCAAGCATGAGGTAATAAAGTGGTAGACATTCTTTTTGTACATTATTTATTTTTCACCCTATCATTACGTAATTTTCTAATGTGGTTCATTAAAAAAGGGGCATACATTCATTGTAATTCCCAATTACCATGAATATATCATATTTATTTCATTTGTTTTTTCCACTACTCACTACTTACAATTAGAGGATTTGGTGTAGAGTTGAAGCTTTACAAATAGGTGCTTCTTAAACACACAAAATTACCCAACTTCAAGCACATTCCTCAATTAAACATACATTGAATGCAAAAAATGGAATCGAATAATACAACTACATACACATTCATTGTAAATAGAATCTGAAGTAAATGAAGTGCACATTACCAAACATTTATAGTGTAGAATATAATGCATTTATTGTATTTACAAACACAATGACAAACAAAACATTGCACATGGAATTTTGTACAAGCTGTGGCAACAATAAAGAATGGTAAGGTTTAGAGCTATATAAACCCAAACATGCACAACTATAAACTTGTCAAAATTACAAAAAACAAGCAAAATGGAAGCCATATAATATGGCAAGTTCTTTCTACAATGTCATCAAGAACCAACAACAATTTCCACCACTTATATTGCAATAGACAAAGAAGGAGCATGAATGCCAAAAAAAACATTGGCAATAGATCAACAACGTTGAAAAGGATTGGTAGCAAGAGCAACATCACAAGGATCTAAACAACAAGAGTAATATTAGATCATAAACGGCAAAAGGAGATGCATGAGTATATAAGCACTTTCAACATCACGTGGTCTACAACAAAGATATGATCCATATCCTCAATGAGGGTTGCAATTTTTCATCTGCACAAGGCTTCATCTCCTTTGTGCCCTATCCCACTTGTAGCTTTGAATGTAGGGTTCGCAATTCAAGAATGGACAACTCCACCATTTGTGCCGTGTGCAACTTCTCACAAACATCAACGTACAATACCACAAATAAGAACAGAAATAACAAACTAGCTCATATTTGAAAGCAAAAAAGGTCACCTTCTTCCTTGATTGTGAGTTTGGATTGCAACAAATTGTCTCATTTTCAACCACTTTAAGTGCATCAAAACCTTAACTCACTTTCACCTTTCACGATTTCAAGGTGACATCATTTTTCAACTACTCAACGTCGATACTAGGAACCTCCAATTCAACGGGGGCCACAAAGTCATTGCTCCTAATATTTCATACAATATGAATACAACTTCAATCTAAATGAACTCTTCCATAGTCCTCTTCCACCTCAAGAATTACATAAAAATGTGCTCATTGATTGGATTCATCGACTTTAACTTCTTTTGAATGCGACATTGGTCAATGAATTCCCAAAATTGGAACAACCAATCTACACAACTCCCTTTCTCTAAACACAACCACAACTTGGCATAAATGTTACCACTTTGGCAAAAAAAAGACCCAAAAGCTCTAGCCACATGCTCTCATCTCTTATTGTGTACAACCTGATTTTGAAATTCAAAGTCATCTTGCATATTCAAATCATAGCTTAAATCCTAAGGTAGACCTCATAAATCCTGTAGACTAGCAACTGAACCAAACATAAAGCTTAATATGTAAACCCCTCAACAAATCAACAACAAAATCAATAATGAATAGGAGTGGAAAACCTTAGATAATAAAAAAAGACAACCAAGAGCAAACCCTAGAAACAACCCTAAATTGACAATTTTCTACATATCTTTATAATTCCATCTAACGACTATAGACAATCCAATTGAAACAACTTGTTCAATGTTTAAAAATTGATCATCTAACTAACATGCCAACTCACAAGGCAACACTAATTAAGACTTTTGTCCCACTAAATGAATATAAAGATGGAGATATCTTAAGGTTCATTTTTTTCTAATGGAACCTATTATTCCACACCTATAGTATTCAAAAGACATCCAATGGCATTTTCTATACAATTTAGCATAATCAATCAATTAAAAAAAAGTTTGTCCCAATAATTTTTTGGCATCCTACATTTGATCATGCCTATATTCCTACTTCTACCATTTATTGCACACCCCAAGCATTTGTCTCCCAAGGGGAATTTGGAACTATAAGAGTTACAAATCAACATTCAACTCTAGTGGATGCTTTTAAAAATAAGAAGCCCTTTGGGCCCTCCTTGCATTATGAACATTTGGAAGGACTAAGGTATATAGAGCAAAATCCTTTGATAAAAGTAATATATCACCCTCCACTCCAATGCTACATGTAATCCTACTTGATAGAATTTTGAAGGCAAGTAAAATCTATTTTTGCTACTTTGGATTTCCTTTTGAGCCATTTCTTTTGTTTACACATACTATTAGTGTTTCTTTTGTGCACAAGTTTTTTGCCAATTGGCTAAAATCAAAAGACACAAATTATTTTTTGTAAAAAGAATCTTCAATTTTTTTTGTTACAAATTGTCAAATTATTTCTATTTTTTAAAACCAATAGCCAAATTTTACTAAAGTATTGATTGCCAAATTTTTGTTATAGATGTCATCAAGTATCACATGAATATAGAAGAAATAGCTAGCTACTTCTTCAAATTGATAAATAGAAAATAAAAAATCACTATGTCCCATGTTTCCATTGGTATGAGCCAATGAAAAACTCTCTTTACTAGCAACTTACTAAGTCCAATGGTACAGGCTTGGAATTCATTAGAAGGAAAGCTAAACCTTCCAAGGGCCATGAATTCTACAATAGGCCACATCACTTCTCGTGTCACTTCATGTGCCCCACGTGGTTTGAGAGCCATTGGTAATATCATTAAAATATTATTAGATTATTAAAATATGATCCATTTATATAGAATTGTTATTGGTGCTCCACATCATCTCTACATCACCGAAAAGGGAAATTTCTTCCTTGAAGGGTTCCAAATTTCTTGAAAGGGCTCCAAATTTCATGGGAGGCTCCAATTTTTTCCAATGCTCACTCCCCTCCCTCTCCCAAACTTCTGTAGTAGCAAGCGCTGAGCCGCCGACTGTCCTCCGAAATGATCCGATAGTCCACGAAATAACTCCACTCTCAGTCAGTCAATGCCAAGGCGGCATGAATCCCGTTCCACTCCGCCTCATCAGTTTCTCCTCCATAACGCCATCCCCGTCACAGCCAGACCCACCATGATCCACCCGCACCCCCGACAAATCTGAAGAAGCAAAAATTTATTACAAAGCAAAGCACGGCCCACTTGTTGCACCACCAACTCACTCTTCCGTCTGTTCGCGACCACCACTGCACCTTTCCCTCATCACCGCTGGCTCTCCAAGTCTCCAACCTCTTTGACTGGAGCGGCGTTTGCATTCATCATGATATCATTTAGTAACAATCTCATTCATGCTCTTCCCAAAATTCCAAAATTCCAGCAACGCCAGGCCCCCGGGCTCCACCCCAAGTGGAACAAAAGACTGAAAACCCGAACTCATGATTGTCGAAAAGAACTAAAGAAGCCGTGGACTTCGGAGCTTTTTGATTAGCCCTGCCACTTGGCGACGCTGCACGGTGTTTGCCAGCCGGCGTCAACCCAGGTCCTAGACTTTCGGCATCTTGATCCAGATCAAAAGCCAGGGCCAATGAACTCTCACAATCAGCAATAGCAATTCCTCTTCATATGATGCGTGCTGAGTGGGTTATTTTATTAACATTTTGGCGATTGGAGAAGCCATCTATTTCTACAATACTCATGGGATACTTGGGTGATACTTGGGGATACCTACATCAAAAAGTAGGTGATGTCTTTGTATGATTTGGCTATTTGTCTTGAAAATAATACAGCAACAATCTGGCTATTTTGATATTAAGAAATGATGAATTCCGCCTTAACAAATAAAAAGCTAACGTCTTCGGGCTATAGCCAAATGGCGGAAAATCGTGTATGAAAAAAACACTGTTTAGCGAGCTTATACCCCCGGAATTCAAGCCCCATTAACAGACCCTCTAGCACGGCGCAAGAACTGGAGCACACAATGAAATTAATTAACAAGATATGTCTATATAGGCAAGTTCCTGGCGCTTGTACGGGTCCATTGCCTGCCCCGGACAACAGAAGCAACCGTGAGGATTTCACCAAGCTTAGTATTAGATGACGTTGATCGCTGTTCCAGAAGCTTTTTTTTGTGGTTGAAGGTGACGTAATTTGCAAAAAATAGCAGTGCGCGGTACAGTCCCGCATAGTCCCGCATCTTCTGTCTGTGCAGCATCTCACCCGTTTCGCGCCTGAGTTCAGTGACGATCTGGTGACTTCGGTGCTCACGTACGCTATTGGTTTGTAACTTTTGAATGGTCTATGGTGGTTTGCTTCTGGAAGTGGCCACCTCTTACCGTACCTTTCTAGGGAATCGGAACCTTCAACTCAGGGGAGGGATATCTTGCTTGGGGAAGAATTGGTCGTGGAGAATTCTGGAGAGTATTATTCTTTAGCACAATAATCATTTGGTTCTATCTTCTTATTTGAATCTAGACTGTAGTCGTGAGTTGTTGCAGACGGAGACGCAGTCGGAGACACTAACAGTCGGGGACACAGTTATTCTCCATGTGATACACACGAGGGCTTAGTCGTCACGCAGTTTTGGCGCGTTGCCGTGAAGTGTTTTTTCGGTTTGTGCAGGGATGGGCTTCAATATTAACAGATGGTTTCAGTTGCCTGGTATTCTTAGTGATGCGGAATTTCGATTTCAGTAGTGGATTATGCAGGGTTAGGAGCTAGCTTCGACTTGTAGAAACCGTTCGTGTAAGAAATTGTGAGGCAGGGTGAAGCCCCCATTTTCAGGATTGCAGAAATGGCAATGAAGGAGCAGAGCTTCGTGCTCAAGCGCGGCGAAGGTTTGAATAACAAAAACCTCATCAAACATACCGTCCTTCACGTCGAATCCCCGCGCGTTTCAAACGTGGATTCCACAGGTGTCGCCCTCAAGAACGGCAAACCCATCATCAAGACCTCCTACGTGTCGCCCATGGCCCGAGCTCGGCAACTGGCGAAGCAACGTCGAGAAGCTGCCGCGGGTAGCGACAGCACGGGCGCGTCCAAGGACTGGGACGAGTCTCTCCCTTCCAGCAGTAGCCCTTCGAATTCCGAGAGCGCCGTCTCCAGCGTCGCCGGTACACCCTCGGTATCCAAGCCTTCAGTGCAGCGTCTTATCCCGAGCTCGGGTCACATTCCCAAGTCTGGTTATATTCCCAAGTCAGGAACCGTGTACGGGGAGGAAACTAGTGGCAGTGGCAGGTTACCGAAGTTTGGCGTTTGGGATAACAACAACAACAATGGCGATAACGGCCCTTGTTACACTTTGTTGTTTGAGAATGTGGCCCAGGAGAAGCGTGTCGGGGGACCCATTCGGATTCATGCGCCACCGCCGTGCTCGCCCTCACGAAATGAAGATTTGTATAACTACAACCCGACAAGTATTAAAGCCGCCAGGAAAACTCGACAGTACCACAGCCTGCTTTGCTGCTTCGTGGGAAGCTAAGTCTTCTGTTAAGTCTAGAAAACTTACTTGAATCTTCATGAAGGTTTTAGAATTTTAGTTCTCAAAATTTTTTAGTTCTGACACAAGAGGCAGCGACGGCGACCTTGGGACCATCTGCAATTGCGGGTTTCAGTTCTATGTGGTGAAGAAGGGAGCTTGGGCTGTTGTGTGCTAACCTTGAATGCGCGCATTCGTCGACGCAAAGGTTAATTTGATCGAGAGAGAGAGAGAGAGAGGGACGGGTGGCCTTGTTTCATGATTTTTTACAGCTGGTTCCGACACGGGGGCCTGCTTTTGTGAGCTCCAAGGAAGTTGCGGTTCAATTAGTTGTGTTAGAATTAAGCTAGTGTAGGTTTCAGCTTTGTTTCAGCTGAAGATTTGGAGCTACTAGTTGTTTTCCTATTCGTCGTTGACTGTTGACGAGTGTGGAGAAAGGGTGATCCTGCTCTAAGAAGAGCTAGATGATTGTACAATATTTTCAAACTTAGACATTGTGGAATGAAATATCACAAGCATACTTCAGGTGATTGACTTTTTCGGGTTTCACTCTCACAGTTCTGCTTGTTACAGATACAGGGTTGTCGAGTGTCGAAGTTACCGAAGTATCGGAGTTATAGACCGATTCTCAAGGGGTTTTTCGAAACAATGTCATATATACCTCCCAGTTTAGAATCAGATCCCCACCGTCGAAATCCAGAACTTCGGCATAACTACAAATCTAGTTGTGAATTTTTCTAGCACAACAATTTCAGATATTCTTTGTTAAGATATCTAGCCAGGGTGGTCCAGAATGTTTTCTACGAAACAAGAGATTATCTCCAACAGGAGGCACCGGGAACCAAAGCACTTGCTACCACTGTGCCTGTACATGTAGAGTTAGTTGAACTACATATTCCTTCGGCTTGTCCCTGTTGATATAATCCAAACATAAAACAAAAGAATTATTCTACATACCCCAGTCTACTCACGAAAGTCTTAGACTAGGTCCAACGCTACTCTTCAATTCGGCATAATGTGTTACAAATTTCTATGTTTGTCAATGCGTGAGGCCGCGTTGCCTGCGCTTGTTGTGATTCTGTGCGAATATTTCGTTTCGGGTTTGATTTTCTAGGTGGGAAATGTGGCTACTGTTCACTGATTTATCCTAATTATGCACACTATTCTAAGGAACTATATTTAAATCAGTGCAAACTGATTACATTCTATATGTTGTACTAATCTCTCTAAATAATTGAATTGAATTTCTTACAGGTTACACACCTACACACACTACCGTAATCTTGCAGGTTACACTAATTTGGCGCCCTAAGAATAGGATGAAAATCAGTGTTGACACAGCAAGGACAAGAGGTTAGTTGTACGGAATTCAGGGTCACAAGCAGTGCACCGTTGTTGACGTGGGCTTCACTGGCCCAGGCATTTTTCTCAGATAAGGGCTCACAAGGGAAACCTTTTTCTTTTTTCATTTAAGAGATATAATTTGACACTAATGAAAAAGAAATGAAATGATTTCCATGTGGGATTAGCGTGGATTAAAAGCTTTGAACTGTTCGTCGGTTGACGTTTCAATGCCAACTGGAAAGTGCCGCTAGAGTCAACACTAAAAGTCAAATGTTGTTTCTTGAGCTTTGCTCTTTACTACTCTTAGCTTTTGTATTTCTTTTCCAAAAATATTGAAAATTGAGTTAAATAAAGGACTTTGAACTTTGAACTTTGTCTTAGAGTAGAGATTCAATACAACTCACAAACTCTCGCAAACTAAAACTTCTCATAATTTTTAACTCATTAATCTAAACAGAATGATTCAAAGCTTTCCAAGTATATATATAAATCTAGAGAACCAATTTCAAATTTTAATTTTTTTTAAAAGAAGTTTTAAAGAAGTTTTTTTTGCTACCTGACCTGCCCAACGAATAATGAAAACACATATCATACAATAGGTTTTTAACCCTATTGTCAAAAGTTATGAAAATTGTTGGGCCTTAAAGCTACTCCTAGAGCACATGTCGTGTTAAAATTTCAAAGAAAGAAAATAAAAAATCCATTTGTAGTGAACTGCCCAAATTTTCTTTGTAGTCAAAAAACACAATTTGGGCATTTACGGATTAAGTGGCATTTCCATAATTAAAAAGAAAAAGTGTCACATGGCATCTAGTGATTGGTGCAAAGATGACTATAGACTTGTCAAAATCTTATGTAGAAATTCCATTTTAGCTGACCTCTATGTGGAATCTAACCCTCAAGTACAATATTTAATCTTTGAAACCATTCACATTAAGTGTGTACAAAAGAAGTGTGATTAAATATAAGATTATTTAGATTAATAGTGTCGTGTAAAGAAAGATCGATAACCACAATACATCGAGAGTCTCAACCAACATCAAACAAACGAAAAGCATAGTCAAACACAACTATGCTAAGTATACCCTTGAGGGTCACGTGAGTATGTTGCAAATCACAAGAGTAGTCAAGCGGCACGCACTTCACAAAGGGAGAATCAATGAGTGTAAGAAGTATGAGAGAATGCGGAGCCTTCACTAATGACAAACAATCACTTATAAGCAACGGTAATCACTAACACTCTCTAACTCACTCACAAAGCTTGACTTGACAAAGACGTCAAGCCAAGCACGTGTGCGCCACTATACACACACACACAAAACCCTAACGGATTAAACTCATCCGTAGGATGAATGAAGTGTGTCGGCCGCACGTCACACATACACGTAGATTAGCAACAACTAACTTATGCTAAAACACTACGATGTGGAGAGGTCCCCGACGCCACCTCCTGTGACAACTGTCGTGTAAAGAAAGATCAATAACCACAATAGATCGAGAGTCCCAACCAACATCAAACAAACGATAAGCATAGTCAAACACAATTATGCTAAGTATACCCTTGAGTGCCCCCCCTAGTGGATAAAGAGCCCCTCTAATTCGCTAGGACCAAACAACACAATATAGACTATCGCCACGGTGATGTCGCTGCAACAACTATACGCATCTAGTCAAAAGATAATCCATCGCCGAATCAATAAGCGCATGGAGAAGTAACAAAGAGAGGGTAGGTCGGGTGCAATGTGAGCCCCATCTTTAATCGCCTTAGGCAACTTTGTTGCCAATCCCTTGGTCAATCTTCACGTTGCCTATGTCTGAAACAAAACCAAGAACTCTAACTAGATCGCAACGCACCACACTAGTGAAAGTGCACGAGAAAGTCAAGCCAGTTCACTACGTGAAACATGGTTAGAAGACCCCCTACAACGAGGGCAAGTCCAATCCCCGAACGGTAGAGTAGAAAGAGGCGGCGTCAAGCAAGCCATATGCCATCCACGCTGGCAATGATCGCACAATAACATGGTAGCAGCGCCCTTCTTCTCACCACACACAAAACATGGAAGGCCCTCTGGCACAACGGCCAACTCAGGATGAATGGAGCCATCAATGGGTAAATGGCAAGGAGCACAATTTTTAGAATGCTCCCGACACTCCCGGCCATCCATGCCTTCCAACAATAAAATACCACTGGGCAACACATTCTTCACGCGAAGAATGGTCCGTCCAGCCTTGACGTCCAACGTCATGGGTGCCTCACGCTGCAAATAAACGTAATCCCCCATGGAAAAACGTCACAATTGAGGTCGGTAGGCGCCGCTACGAATGCAAGCGTACCGTAGCTTGTCGCAATGTTGAGCAATGGATAAATTCTCCATGGCCATCGGCATGGCCCGCTTGAAGAACTCCGCTCGGTCACGCAAACACTGGATCCACACCTCTGGATCATCCAAATCCACAACAGGAGCCAACTTCTCCTGTATAGAATAGGGTAGAATGGGCTCCCGTCCGTATAACAACTGATACGGACTGAAAGCAGCCAGTGAAGCCTGTCGACTAAACCGATACCCCATAGCGATCCATGGTATCATCAGATCCCAATTACGGTGGCCACCTTGGAGTAATCCATACTTCCTTAGGCCTCGTTTCACGGTCTAAACCACACGCTCCGCCAAACCGTTTGCTTCCGGATGATCCCGAGAAGTGGTACGATGGTCAATCAAAGCCTTGGTACACAAAGCTTCAAAAGCCCCAAGGAACTCTCGCCCCTGATCAGTCAAAACCTCAGCTGGGGCTCCAAAACGAGCCAACACTCGATCGAGGAATGCCATGGCCGCCAACTCTGAAGAGTTCTGTGGAAGAGCCACAAGCTCAATCCACTTGCTGAAATGCTCCACCATCACCAAGACATACTTGGCTCCACGTGGAGTCACGACAAGTGGACCAGCAAAGTCCAAGGACCAACGATAGCCCAATCCCATAATGGGCAAAGGTTGCAACTACGGTGATAAAGTGTTGAAGCTGGATCGTACCCGATCACACACCTCACACCGTGAAACATAAGTGGCGACCTGTTGATACATGCCGGTCCACCAATACTGGCTGCGCAACATCGAATGAGTCCGTCGCACACCAAAATGACCAAGGTCTTCGTGTACTTACCGTACCAACGAAGACCTTTGATCTGGCCTGAGAACTATGCGCCTAGTCCCATCCGGCCACACCCGAAATAGAAAGCCGTTCTCCCAACGAAACCTTGTTATCCGGTGTCCAACTCGATCACGCTCCATAGCCGAAAGTGTGGGTGGAAGCATCCCATGTTGTAGCTTGTGCAAGACTGGAATGTCTTTCCACACATCGCTAACAACTTGGGCCTTGTCTGGTTCCTCATCCATTGTCAAGTCAACCAACGTCGATGCGGAGCCAGACATCAAGGTGAGATAAGCCGCTGCATGCCACCCCGGAACCGACTCCCTATCACAATCCCCATGCCACCTAGCACCAGTTACATCCTCTTCCGAAGGACTTGGATTGCGAGAAAGACCATCTGCATCCAAGTTGGTGATGATGGCCCGATGTACAACCTCAAAATCATACTCTTGAAGCAACAAAGCCCACCTGGCAAGCTTGCCAGTGAGCTTGTCAGACTCCATGAGCCACTTCAAAGGCTGGTGGTCAGTCACCAACGTAAAACATTGCCCATACAAATAAGGCCTGAAATGAGCTATGGCCCAAACCGTTGCCAAAGCCTCCCCCTCATAGGATGAATAGTTGGACTCCGCATTGTTGTTGCTCCTAGAAGCAAAAGCAACAACATACTCCCGTCCTTCCTCATCCTTCTGAGTCAATACTGCACCCAATCCCACCGCACTCCAGTCTGTGTGCAATTGAAAGGGCCGTGTTGCATCCGGACGCCGCAATACAGGAGCTGAACTGAGCTTCAGCTTCAAGGTAGCAAATGCATGCTCCTGCTCGCGCCCCCAAGTCCATGGTTGATCCTTTCCTGTGAGAATAGTCAACGGTTTAGCAATCAAGCTAAAGTTCTTGACAAATCGGCGATAGTAATTCGCCAAACCAAGAAAAGCTCGAAGCCGTGACACGTCGGTTGGGGCAGGAATCTTTTGCAATGCATCCACCTTGGCCTGCTGTATGCCAAGACCCCCTGGAACAATCATGTGTCCCAAATATGGCAACCGGTCGTGGAAGAACTTGCACTTGCCATGGTGCAAACGCAATCCCCACTGCCGTAATCTCTCAAATACCTCCTGAAGATGCCTCACATGCTCTTGTGGGTTGCTACTAAAAATGATAACATCATCGATGTAGCATCGAGCAAACGGTAAACCGGTCAATACCCGGTCCATCACCCTCTGAAACTTAGTGGGTGCGTTCTTGAGGCCAAATGGGAGAAACTTCCAATGGTAGAGTTGATCTCTCCCATCCAGATCAACTCCCCAGAATGCAGTCTTCACTCGGTCATCCACCATCAATGGTAACTGATGATAACCAGACCGCAAATCTAGAGTACTAAATACTCTAGCGTGGCCCACCACATCAAATAACTCCTCTGGCGTAGGCATGGGATACCGGTTTGACTTGGTCTTGCGATTGACCGGTCTATAATCGCCACACATCCGTTTCTCCGTCCAGTTGCCAAAGATATCCTTCTTCGATGGCATAACTATGGCACAAGCATATTCACCGTTAGAGAGCTCAATCAAGCTAGCGGCCAACAACTCTTGACAACGAGTGTGCACGCCAACTTTCTCTGAAAGACTGAGCTTGTACGGGCGTCGAAAGATCGGGCGGTCGTCCTCCAACTCAATGTGAATGGGTTTGCCTTTATAGCCCTCCAAATCATGGAGACTAAAGGCAAAACAGCTGCGATACGAACGTATGAACGCTCGCACCCTTCGTGCCTCGGCACTGGTAAGATGTGGCCCTAACTCCAAAGGCCAATCATCAAACTCCGTGGTCTCCTTCTCCACCGTAGAAGACTCACTGCGTACCGGCACGACCGATGATTGCTACTTAGTAGCAGAGAGGGCATTCATGCCCCCAACCTTCTCACTCACGGGATCCACATAAAATCCCATATTGTGATGATAAAACCGGGAAAAGATATCCCCAGCATCCTCTCTACCAAAGTCCTCGGCCAAGGCTACAAAGACACGCTGAGCACGAAGCTCCTCATCTATGTGCCTCTCCAAACGAAAAAGCAACTCCGCTTCCTTGCTCTCTGTGAGATGTGGCACCGCTGCCCCCTGACCATCAGAGTCTGCCCCCAGCACGTGTGGTTGGTCACATGAACAGTGCTGAAAGGCGAAACAGAGGCCACAAACCCAAACAAGAGTGTTAAGGTCAATAGCTTGACCCAACAAATAACGACGTTGGCCCTCAGAGAGATCCGGTGCCGTAGTGGTGCCTGTCAAAAAGCCCATGGCCCGCTCCCTCTCATTGGCAGAAGGCTCCTCGTAAGTTTGGGAAGTAGAGTCCCAAACCATACCTGGACCGCGTGTCCTAAAGGCAAAAGACCCAGGGTAGCACATCAATGTGGGAAATGCCCCCCGTGTGAAACCAACGCGGTTCACCATAGCCAAAGGTGGCTCATCATCCTTGGTAACCTCTATGGAAACACGATGGTCGTCCAAGATGTTATCCACCTCACGCCGCACGGGTCGTTGCACTTGTGCAAGTGCAGAGGTGAGCGTTGCCGATGATGCCAAGTTGGTCCAAATCCAACGTGGCCGATGGGCGTAAGAGCCCAACGCCGCGGCATCAACATACATGGGGGGACCAAGAAGGTGATGGATGTATGCCCCATCCTCACGCACCTTCGTCCGTGTATCCCCCAATGGAGGTACATTCTCAAAAATGTACCCCGGTGGCATCGATTGGTGGGTAATCCACCATTGGATGAGCCTAAGCAAATCCGCAAAGAGCCCCAACCGTGGATCATCCAAGCCACGTCCATTGCCTGCCCGTGAATGGCCTTGGCAAGGCCATCCGGCAATCACCAAGTCCACGTGACCCAATCGGCGAAGATCATCTTCACTAATCAAGGTCACATTACGTGGCAATTTACCAAAACACCCTCGAATCGCAGAAGGTGGTAATTGCTCTGGATACAACGCCAAAAGACGTTGGATGTGATGGTGAGCGGCACGGTTGGCCGCAAAGCCACTATCCACATGAATGTACCGTCATACTTTGAGCCCGGCTTCTAACACCGCCGCTAGCCCTGTACCAATGTTGGCAAAGAGCTCCACGAGGGTAATACCCTCATCTGGTGGACGCCACTGAATAGTGCGAGCCAACAATGGGGTAGAAGAATACTCTAAGTAATGCGAAACATCCAAAGCATCCACAATCTCCCGATTGCAGCGAGTGAGCTCCAATTGAGTCCCCCAAGGTGGAACCGGATCCTTGCAATGACGTGGAGGGATCTATGGTGGTACGTGCTCCCGTGATTCGGCTACCCCTGACATAAAAGCATATGTCTCCTCTAGAAGCATAGAACCACATGGCAAATCGGATGCCAAAGCACTGCACCCAAACATAGCATTCGCCGTAGGAGTCACTGTGCTAGATGCGAAGACAACGGGGATGAGTTCCTTGCTGCCATCACCGGCAGACCACCCAAGCCTAATCCAAGCCTCCTCTGTCCAGTTATCCACCCCAAAGCCGAGTGGATAAAGTGTCTGCTGACCCACCAAAATGTCGTAGTTGGTGGCACCAGTCACAACGCACTGAAGAGAGACATGTGAAAACAATGGACCAGATCCCACGCCAAACATCAACTGTAATGGATGTCGGGTGTACCCCGTGGCCTTCTCCATTCCCCCAACCGATGTGACAATGGTGAATGGGCAAGGCTCGAGGTCTAAAGCACCTAGACCCAAATCTTGGGCTAGCTGTTTGCCAATCATCACTAGTTGAGCCCCGGAATCCAACATAACACGTAGGGGGGTAGCTCGAGTGGGGTTGCCATCCGTACGGCCAACCACCATGACTCCGTCGTCATTCACCAAACGTATCACCCGTGGACGTACACTACGTCGCTCCCGTGCTGACCGGGCTGCAACATCAGACAAATAAGCCACTCTAGAGACCAAGGACTGATCCTTGGATGACTGCTTCATAGGTATGGAAGTGGCATTGGCCTCAAACGCAAAAATAGCCTCCGCTGCCAACTTGGCCCGCATTGCCACCAAATCCTCCTTAGTGGATGGAGCCGTCATTGCCTGTGACACCTCCAACGACGGAATGGGCACCTTGCCTTCCAACATACTACCCGCCAAGTAGAATACACCGGATGGTTGAAAATCCGGTGTGAGAAAGTCCACGCCAGCAAACACCGGTAACTGCAACACCTTATACGCCAAGGTGTGTGCAGCATCTCCACGACTAGAAGAAACCGGTGGGACTGGATTCGATGTGGGAGCGGCAGTAGAAGAAGCCGCATCCGCGATGCTGAACGAAAGAGGTAGCCGGGACTAACCAATGTGGTCCGGCAAACCCACGTGGCGTGAATGATTACTACTACCCGGCACAATGGAAGAGGGTGCCACCGCCTATGCAATGGTCTGAGCACGAGTGGCAACCGCTGCCACCACCTCCCCTGAAGCACCATACAAGTAGCGATCTAAGGCTAAAGATGAGCCCTGACCCCTCACCGCAGGCCGTGTGTCGGCCACTTGCCCCAAAGAAGCCATTGCGCTCATCTGCTTCTTTAGCTCCGCCAATTCGGCTTGAAGTGATTTCACAGCCTCTAATCCGCCACCTGAAGATGTCGGGCGCTTCTTAGGATGAAGAATGAAGCAATTCTCATCATTGTGGCCGAGCTTGCCACAATGAGAGCATGTCACAAGCTTCTTCCCCTTGCCCCCAGTCTTTTCCGCAGGTTTGGCCGCCTCGGTCTTGGGCTTGGTCTTCCCCGCCCCTGCCCCCTTCTTTTTAGGACAATTGGGGTCCCCTTTGGTGTGACCGGCCTCTCCACAAGCCCAGCAATACACAACCTTTTCAGGTTGTGTCTCCGCCAAACTACCTATAGTTGTAGCAAGCTTCTTGGGCTTGGGAGCCTCTAAAAGCGACGTGACCAAGTCTGTGGCCTTGTTCACGCCTAATGCCCGGTCAAGCGCTTCCAACTCGGCGAACGCCTGAGCCAAGGTCGCGTTGCCGCCGTATTGGAAGAGGAGGTGCGCGCTGATCAATTCAACCATCCACTTGTCTAGCTTGGAGATAAAAATCTTCACAAGTTGACGTTCCGTAAACACATCACCAGCCTCCGTTGCCAACCGTGACAATCGAGTATACATAGTGCGTGGGGTATCTTCCTACTCACGGCGGAAATCTTGGATGCGACGCATCTGATCACGCCGAAAATCCCCATACTCCATCTCCAAATGTGCCATAAATTGCGCCAGAGTATTGAAGCGAGGCGAAGGACCGACTGCCTCCAATGCCGCCCATGTGGCTTGAGCCAAACGTGACATGGCCCCCAAGCCGGAACCCTCCTCATCCTTAGGCGGATCACCAAAAGAAGGAGCTCAGGCAACCGAAGCCTCCTTGAGTGTAGTCACCAACTCCACACGATCGCGCCAATAGTCCTCAACTGGGCGCAATTCCTCTGCGTGCAATGCAATCCACCTCCCGTATGTCTGAAGCGCCTCCAGCTCCAAATGCTGTAGCAACAACTCAAACGCGTACCAGTCGTTGAACGACGGTGTCCGCTGGCGCTTCTCCTTCATCCATGTTTAGAATCGGAGTTGCCAATCGGGCAAGGAGATACCCCCAGCCTGTCCTGAGAACCTGTCTCGCACAACATGATGAAAATCATCCTCCATGTCGCCAAACGTGCCCACACTCCAAACTCAAAGCCTACGATCGGTATCCAACGCCGAAATAGGCTCAAAAGCCTCGTCGGTATCCGACCCTGGCCCAAAGTCTACGGTGGAAACACTTTCCGGGTGGTCTGGTGAGGGGGAGCGATAATACTGACTCCTGGTACTCACCATAAACAACAACCACCAAGGAAACTATCTACGGGTACTATCTAAAAGGTAAGGGTACGGACGAGCAACCTGCACCTGCAAAATCACCAAGCTATGTGGATCACCGGTCATTACCTCCGGCTACCACAGGTCCAACCACAACCCCCCACATAAAAAGGTCTTGCCGGCCATTAATCCGACTTCACCCCTATAGTACCCTATCACAATCTGAGACAACAAGAAATGGGGCCACCGGAAAACACCAGCAACAAGCCCGCAACACGGGGGAGGTATCGCACAAGAATCCAGAAATCAAAACCGGATCCTCTCCCCCAACAACATAAAAGCAGAATTGACAAAAGAATTAGAGCCACTAGCACGCACCTGTAGTGGATAATTCCAAGTTGCAATATCTGCAAAGCAAGAGAAATACCAAAAATGTTCCCCAAATGTCTAAAACTAAGGAGGAGATGGAATCCTACAGTCGCGGTGTTCACAAACACTAATCCCCCATTACTTAGCAAAACAATGGGTAATAATGCGATAAAATGTCAATCCAACACTAGAATTGGATAAATGACGAGATACTCAAACTATGGGCACAAATTTCACTCACAAGCGAGTAAAATTGCCCTCACAAACTACCTCCAAAGTTTGACACTAAACTTTTTTTTTTTTTTTTTCGAACCACTTACAGTGTGAACACGGCTAAAATGAAACCGGTTCAGAAAATAACTCGAACGACTTACAGTGTGAACACGGATAAAATGAAACCGATTCAGAAAATAACTCGAACCACTTACAGTGTGAATACGGATAGAATGAAACCGGTTCAGAAAATAACTCGAACCACTTACAGTGTTAATGCGCTATCGGATGGATGAAAAATCGAAAACGGATGAAAAATCGCCGCGGATGAGACTGCGGGAACTCCAGAAACTCCAGAAACTCCAGAACTTCTTGCTCCACAACATCGAATCTTCACAACTTCTCCAAAAATCGTCCGATTTGAGCGCCGTCGGTGGCGTTGGCTCCGTCTCTGCGCGCTTTATAACAAAATCTAAACTACCCACAATTTTTTTTGAATCACTCAATATCAAATTTGAGAACTATTGCAAGAAACGTGGGAGGGTTTTTGTCAAGTGGTCAAGTGAGTATGTTGCAAATCACAAGAGTAGTCAAGCGGCACGCACTTCACAAAGGGAGAATCAACGAGTGTAAGAAGTATGAGAGAATGCGGAGCCTTCACTAATGACAAACAATCACTTACAAGCAACGGTAATCACTAACACTCTCTAACTCACTCACAAAGCTTGACTTGACAAAGACGTCAAGCCAAGCACATGTGCGCCACTATACACACACACATACAAAATCCTAATGGATTAAACTCATCCATAGGATGAATGAGGTGTGCCGGCCGCACGTCACACACACACGTAGATTAGTAACAACTAACCTACGCTAAAACACTACGATGTGGAGAGGCCCCCGACGCCACCTCCCGTGACAATAGGGATCTGTAGATTTGAAAGAGTAGTTAAGTTTGTGGGTTGATAAAAATTTGACAAGAATTTTTGTTCAACTACTCATAAAAGAAGATTGCCAAATAGCACGTTATAGAATGTTAGTTAAAAACAAATAATTCCTACATCCAATCCTACTACCTTGTTAATATAGATACTTGAGATATTGAATCAATTTAACTCTCATTTCAATTTTGAGGATTTAAACTTATGTACCAACTTTGTATATGAAGTTATTTGGATGTGAATGGTTCATTATTATTTTTTTTTTTTTTTTTAAATTTAAATTTTAAAAAAATTAATTTTTTTCAGTTTGCCTTATTAGACACATTTGGTCTAGCTTGGACAACCCTCTTGAAATTCCATTCTTCTTCTAATGCATGACCTCCAAAAGTCCTTTCTCCTAAGATCCCTCCTTCCCTAATTAATAGAAAAGCCTCATGCTTGAATTTAGTAACTATAGTCTAGTTTTATAGATCTAGTCTCGTTCACTAAATCCGAATTCAAACACCAGGGAATGAACTATGTAAGGCTAGCGTAATGTGCCCAAAGGTTACAATGTACAAATTTGCAAAATCTAGAGTTTTATTCACCCTTAATCCCACTAAAACCTAGGAAAACATTCATCCGTCCATTATAAAATGAAAGAGATTCAACATGCACGTCTTTGTCCTATCTAGTGTTTTAGGGCTTGTGACAATAATTCTTGACAATAGTTCATGATGGACTAACTTGTGTATGGATGCAATGCAGGACTTAGACTTTAGTACAGCCCACTACAGTACTTTGAAAATAGTACAAATATATGTATTCAATATTTCAAAACAAATTAGAATTAAGGGTTTGGAAAGGCTTACAATAAGTCACCCCAAGGCTCTAGCACAATATGGCCAACATCAAGGGTTAGCAACTACCTACAATCCCAAATCAATACAAAGCACATTTAAACATTATACTTACAACCATCCAATCAAATTTTATTTTATTTTTAATAAATATCTTATTAAACTTTTTATTTTTATCTTTTTATTTTTATTTTATCCCGGTTGATATCCGGCAGACTCCCGAACTTCTAGTCAGGTATCAACTCGTTTCAAGAACCAGGTAACAATTGAGATCCACCCAAGGTCTCAACTCTAACTTGAGACCTCGTCGGGCATCTCACCCTATCTTAGAACCTGAATCCCAAACCTAATACTTTCCCGCAATATGCACAGACTAGATTTCGACGTCTAATATCTCATGCGATTTTAGTCCGATTTGAGAATTTCTTGAGTCTATCCTGCCTGAAATTCTTTTCTCTTTCCAGAAATATGATTTACACTTCTTGATTCCTTATACACAAGAAGTTATTCCAGTTCGAAATTCACTGATTTTGCAAAACTATGATTGTAACATTCTCGATTCACAACCTGGCTACAAATAAATTCCAATTGAATTCAGCCACTTCTAACACAATGCACACTCACATTAACTTCTAACAATGCATCCTAGCAAAGTAATCACATTCAATTTATTTGATCAACCAATTAAAACCAACCTGTGCACACATGTAGAAGCTGGAGCGATTTTAGTGTCCTCTCTCACATTCACAAGCTTCTCCACACCAACGTGAAATTCACAGGTAATAAACTGGTGCAATCTGAGCCTTCGGTCCTGTGATGATTGAGTCAAAACTCTCGTCTCACAAAATCCCGCTCACATCCCCCCGTTCACAGCACCGATTTCGTGGCTCCACTCGCAGACTTTGATTCTTCCAACCAGTCTATTGCACAAAATTCCTCACCAGCATTCACAGGTTTTCGAATTAATCAACATTTTCCCCACCGCAATTACCACAATAACTTGATCTGCGATCCGCTCAACAACACACCATCTTCCACTCGGTACCAACATAGGAACTTACAGTGTACACAGTAGCCAAACAGTTCAACAATAGGCATACAATCTTTTAAATACACACACGCATTCAGCAAACACGAATTGCATGCCCCAAACAACAATCACCCAAATTCACAACACTGAAAATAAACGCACACAGATTATATTAAAAAGATGAATTTACAGCGCAAAATTACATACCAAAAAAAAAAAAAAATGAAGACGATGAACAACATGGGAGGAGAGAGAGAAAATGAGAGTAGGAGTAAAATAAATGTCAAATTTTCGGGGGGTGATCGGAGAAGTCGCAGCGCTTGCTTTCAACGCAACATTCTCACGCGCCTCCTGAAACCCTAGGTTTTCTTTTTTCTTTTTTCTTTATCTTTATCTTTATTGCTTTTTCTTTATCTTTATCTAATTGCTAATTTGTTTACTACTTACTACTTACTTAACCCATTTCACACTTATATAGTAAAATATAATTCTATTTCTACTATATACTAGAAATAGAATAAGATATATATATATATATATATATATAGAAAGTTCACAAAAAAATGAAAAAATAGCTCTAAAGATCAAAAAGTTAGACTACAGTAACCCCATTTTTTCCTTAATTGGGTCCTTAATCCCTAAAGTTCCATGACTATGGTTTCACCGAAAATGCTCGAAAATTGCCCTTTTTAGTACAAGTTCTAAATTTTTGAAAAAAGAAACTTTTTTTAGCACATGTGTCCACAGGATCTTGTAGTATGCTGATTTGAAAACATGTGGTAAGAATTTCAGAAATTCTCACTATGTGAATTACAAGATATTAGCATTTAAATTCACTAAAATCATTTTTTGGGCCCTGCAAAAAACAAGGCAGTTGCACTTTACAAGCTTACTTTTCAATGAAAAAATGACTAAAATGGTGGTGCTTCTTTGATTTGTTTTTTGAGACAAGTTATCCACATTCTTGAGAATTTTCAGATTATTTGGAATTGTACAATATATAGGGGAAAAAAAAGGAAATATATAGTAGAAGAGAATGATCAAAATACTAAATTATTGTGAATTCAATTATGGAATTGAAAATTCCAATCCCAATGGTTGAAATGTTGTAATAAAAAATCTATCTTTTATTATTTTATTTTTTTCCAAAAATATTGAAAATTGGATAAGATAAAGGATTTCAAAGTTTATTTTAGAGCACCATATCCATAACTGTCCGCAAACAAAAAATCTCAAAAAAAAGTGATTTTTTTTAATTTGCCCAAATTGTCCAATTATAAAAAAAAAGTAACATATTAGGCTATAACTTTTGACTCTCATCTCCAAATTTCATGAAATTCAGTGCATATGAAAGATATTCCTTGTCCCTACCTTCTGTTAAAATTTGGGCCATAAATATGGAAATCTCTAGTCACACAGACCTACCCAAAACATTTATGTAGCTGAAAAAAGGCAGCTTGGTTTTTAGGAACTAACTTACTTACAAAACATCATATAGGTCCAAAAAGAATTTTTATGATGGAAGTAGATGTTTTTTATGTTAAAATTATAGGAACATCCATTCAGTTTTTATTTCACCATCACCTATTTGATTATAACCATGGCAATACTCTCCTTGTTTGCAATCACATCTAAAATAATTGTGTGGAGATCTATAATAACTTCATGCACATATATTTTGAAAAAAAATAGTATAAAGTTTTGAAATACCACATAGTACAAAAAGTTGAATAGTTATCAACTTCTAAGGTGTGCTTTCCTTATGTAAGCATCTTTTTTGACTAAATTCAATTATGGATCTTTTCTTCATCTTTCTTATCTCCAATTAGAACCTAAAAGTTGTCCAAACCAATTTCTTTCTCATAACCACGCTTGTTCAACATAGTTGGTCAATTCCTTTCTTATGACAACATATGTCCACAAGGCAAGCGCCATATTCAAAATCCAATTCTTTTTTAACTTTACACAAACTTAAATTCCAAGCACCAAGTGAATGTTGGACATTTGTATAAAGGGATGCAATTAGATTAAGGGTCAACAATGGGTATGCAAATATACCTTAGATACATTTCCCTTTCTATCCACATATCACAACTTACATGTGAAGTTGGCACCTCAAATGTTCATGTATACCTATCAACTTGTTGTGAATTTTGGAAATGACTCAATTATCTAAATCTTATAGACCTAGATGGATAATTCTATCCTTGATGCCTCCATCTGAAGGCATGGCTATCATAGAAAACCAAGATGTCCCTTTTTCTAATAAATTCTCAAGTCCTCATACAATGATGAGGTCATTTGACTCCTATCGTAGTTCGGTAGACTATAGTAGTAAGCACTCGACCAACACCTGAGTTTAAACTCATGACCACCTCACCGATGTGCCGAGGCCAAAGCTATCGAGCCAAGGCTACAAATATCTTGAAGTTTGTAGATAGTGTGATTGGATTAATTCTCAATTACATACTTTGGAAATTCACTTTGTATTTTATTATAATAAATTCAGAATAGACTACCATATTTAGCTATAAAAGATCAACATTTCATGCCGTTTTTAATTAAAGTTGGAAAATCAAATTTAACATATGCTAAAGATAAAATTGTTCTCTCCATATAATATTTTTAATATAAAAAATAAAATTTCTAAAATTTCAGACATTGTTTTTTAGAATTACTTTTTGGTGACTTTCATAAATGAATACATAAGTTAGCTCTTTTAATCCCTAAAAGCTTCAATCCTTTTTTTATTTTTTGCACATTTTGGCTTATATCTTTTTACAGAAAACTACAATTTCAAGAAATTTGTCACAAAGGAAGGTTTTCTCTTCAAGATTCAAGTATTAGATTGGATGAATGAAAAGTTTGCTAGACAATACAACACTTGGAAGCACTTTGTTCATCGTCCAAAATATGGACATCAGAGAGCTTCAAGGTTAAGCCTAGACTAGTAACATTGGACAAAAGAGTACATGGGAGGATTTTGTTCATCAATTTTGGAATATACGCTTCAAAGTGCTTAAAAGATAAGGGCCAAAAGTAGACCATAATGTGGAAAAAATGAAAAGGTGTATTGTAAGTTCAATTTTGAACAACAATACTAGTGTGTGAGCATGAAAATGCAAGCATATGAGCTTTGAGCATATTTATAAGTAGATATCCTACAACCATTTAAGGTGCTTATAGTATAAACCACTATTATATATATATATATATATATATATATATATATATATATATATATATATTAGAGAACATTAAATTTAAATTAGGTGATTTAAAAATAAATAAATAAAATCCTTTACATTTAAAAGTCATTTGGAAGGGTCATGTTTTGAATTAAAAACATTGGCTTTTGTGGTGAAACACACTTGTGATCTTTGAACTATAGAATGATATTTATATAGAAGAGATTTGAAAATCTATTCCATGAAAATGTTAGAAAATAAATAGTATATCTGAGATCCATCTTTTGCTCAAAATTTTAACACCTTGTCATGGAGACAAGAGACAACAAAAGCTAAATCAATCATTAATTAAAACAATGTATTCCATGTCATTTAATGATTCTAATGTCTTTTATTGACCAAAATGGTTTTTAAAATTGGAGGAGGCACTTGTAATTTTGGATTATATTTATTTATTTACATTTTTAGTGTTGCTTTTAATCATCTTCTTCATGATACTTTATTTTGTTTTGTAATTCAAGTAAATATTTCAAAATTTACATGTTTTTTAGTTTAGAAGCCTTCTTATGAAGCTAAGAAATTTTGCTTCTCAATTTTTTGGATTGAAATTGATTTTGAAAAGCTTTGAATTTTTCCATTTTGATTCATTATAAATTTTATTTTGTAAACAATCATTGCATCTATTTACACTTATAGTATATTTAATTTTTTCTAATTTTAGGAAAATTTGAGATTTTCGTAACTTTAGAAAATAAATAAATTATAGGGTTTAGATTTCCTACAAGAATGTTCTCACTGTGGAAATTGACACTTTCTATTTTGGGGGGTATCATTAGCACTTAAATATCTCTCATCAATTCATACATCTTCTTCTCTTAAATAATTATAAAGAATAAATACAAAGTCTTTTTTTTTTTAAAAGAAATTCATATCTTCTCAATTTATTTTTTAAACATGAGTTTTTTTTGTTCACTTCTTCAATCTAGATTTTTTTCAATAAATTTTTAAGAGATGAAACTTTGCCTCTATAATAGATTGAAAGACTTTAAAAAAAATTTAAGTGTCATTATCTTGCAATATCTTGCAATTAGTGAGTTTTTTCCTATTGCGAAAGAAATTTGTGAAGGACATGCTTTAACAATTTAATTAAGAGAACCCACACTTGGCTATATATAGAAAACAAGAAATTTAATTGATTTTGCACTGTTCAGGAGCTATTGTATTGGGACACTTTTGAACTTGAAACAACCAAAAATTAATGACTAAGATTAAATTGCAATACATTGAGCAAAATGTCATCAAAATGAAAAGCAATAAACAAAAATGTTACTAAATAATAATTGAAGCATAGCATTGTGAAAGTTGAAAAAAAAGTTACTTGCAAAATTAAGTTTGAGATATATATTAAACTAACCAACTAATATGATATATATAAAAAATAATATAGATTCATTTATTATGCAACTAAGATATATTCTCAAACAAAACAACAATTTGAGTGTTAGTAATTAGAACTAAAAGTGCTTGCATCATCAAATCTGCTTGAATATCAACACTTAAAATACAAATGTGAATAGTGAAGGAATGCATGATAAACTATTGCTAAAAGAAGGCACTATGCTTGATTTATTGGGAACTCTAGTGTCATGTATTTGTTTCCTACTCATACAATCTACACAAGTAAATATTTTTTTCATTTTGGGGCTAAAATTCTCTAGATGACTTCTACTTTAGCATCCTTCTCTCTCAAGTTAATATACCACATGACAAGCAAATGACCCATTACAAACACCTAGAAAATGATTTATCAAATTAAGTCTTGCGTAGTTGCATCAATTCAAACAAAAATATTCAATAAACTAGATTAGAGCTGGGCTACATTGAGGATTGAAGTAGTGGTCACAATCAATGTCTAAGGTGATGGTACTAGAATGAATAGTGACCACATCATAAACTTACATCTATTGAGTGTAAATCTATTACCAAAAGTAACTTCATGTTGGAGCCATGTTAGGAAATATTGTGACTGCTTTAGGTGAGTACAAATGACCATTATGGATACACTTTTTTTTGTTAATTTTAGGATTAGTCTAAAGACTCTCTTCGGCCAATTGGACATTACACTTCAAAAATTCATGACAAATTCTTTTTTTTTTGAAAAATTATAATTTCAATGCTCTTGCCATTTTTCTTTGTTTAGAGAAAAAAAATTCAAAGTTTCAACAATTAATCACACGAGGGCAAACTAGTAATTCTGCTTGTCATGGGGACCATGTGACCATTATGGGTTGTAGATACCTTAGCAACAAATAATATCTGGAATCAATTACACACTTGGATACAAAATTGGAGTGGTGATTTTTAATCTAGTTAGCTATTCAGGGGCGCTTCACACATAGGCCGACCAAGTTGAGAGGTTGTGGGAGTTCATGGCCAAACTTTGGACAAGAGTCCAAAAAAATGAACAATAAATAATAATAATAAAAATTAGAAATGGAACCTTTGGCCAATCACAATGTGAAGCCTCCAAAGGCCAAGCCCAAAGTCCAAACCATACCATTTGTTTGGCTTGTATCCATCTCTCTTTACATGAATAGTCCATGTAATTTCTGAAATTTTCCTCTCACCTTTAACCATGGATTCTAGGAAGGAATGCATTCTTGTTCTACTTTTGGTTTTCACGATCATGAAGTATGTCATTGTAGGCTTTTGACATTGCAAAAACTTGCAATTTTTGAACAAAATGCCCAAATGATGATGATGGTAGTTTTTATTGGCCAAAGATAGAGGGTGAATTCTCAAAGAAAATGTTGGCAATTTCAGAGATATGGAAGTTTCCTTCAAGATACATTGATGGGGTCATATTCAAATCATGAGTTTTGAAATCGAATGAAGGTGAGTACATCTACATTTCAATATTTATATACTCTTTTGGGACCTGTTTTGAAGAAGAAGGATAAAAATTTCAGAGAAAGTATTAGTGTGGAGAAAAGGATTGCAATTACTCTTTCTCGATTAGCAACGGGTAATTCATTGCAAATGGTTGGTGATTTATTTGGTATAGGATTGAGTACAACTTCCATTATTGTGAGGCAATGTTGTGAAGCAATTAGGATTCACTTGAGACCATTAGTTTTTCCTAAACCCACTCTTGCTTTAATGAAGAAAATAGCAAACGGTTTTGAAGCACTACATGGGATTCCACTTATTCTAGGAGCAATTGATGGTAGCCACATTCCTATTTTAGCACCATCCCATGATCCCATAGCATATTATTGTTGAAAGGGATATTATTCGTGTTTACTACAAGTGGTAGTAGATGTTGATTGCAAATTTTGGGATTATGATTTTGGATGGACTAGTTGGATTCATGATTGGGCCTTATTTCAGAAATCAGAAATTAGAAAGAAGACTATGAGAGGAGCATTTTTACCTTACAAATTTATTGTTGATGCTGCATATCCTATGAGGCCTTGGTTTTACTCATCATTCAAGGGTGAAAAGGAAGGATTACCAAGGAAAAAAGCACATTGGAATTTTATCCAATCAAGCACTCGTATGGCTATGGAAAAAGCATTTGGCATTCTAAAAGGAAGATGGCGCATACTATTGAAAAGGATTGACATGCCACTTCAAAATGTGCCTGACATAGTTACGACATGTTTGTGTCTCCACAATCTATGTATTCTAGAGAATGATGATTTTTGTATGGAATGGACAAAAGAAGCAGAAAAAGAACTACAAGTTGAAGCAAATATGGCACTAGGAAAATTGCAAGAGACGGACATGTTTCATTCTCTAGAGTCATTATTGAGGGAAATGAGGGAATTACAGAAAAAGAATCCACAAGGTGAAGAGACTTCATTTATAGAACAAGAAGAAGAAGATGAAATAGAAAATGAAGAAAATCCTACAAGTGAAGAAACAAAGGCAAAGCGACAAGAGAAAATGAAGAAAATGTTGGTTGATTCAACTAGAGTTCATCTATTACTAGCCAAAACATTTTAAAGAGGTCATTTGGCCAAGAAATCAAATCTGCAGTGAAAAAACTGTAGCTACAGTACTGATGACTATAGCTTAGATGAAGAGTCGCATATAATTCTCTACAACTTATTGATCAAACAGTCAAATTGCTAGTCTACTCTTTTTAGCAACTCATTGGTTCTCTCAAAGTTTTTTCATCAAACTAGTACTAGTTTCTACCATTTTCTCAAAAATTTGAATGGTTTTATCATGAAAATTTTGTTTACCTTTTAATGTTGGTGTAGATAGAATTGTTGTTGCCGTTGGTGTAGAATTTGTTGTTGATGTTGGTGCACTCTCTCCATCTCCATCCGGGGCTAAATTGCTTTAGATTTGTCGATGATCTGTTGTTGTAGCGGAGACATATTTCATGACTTGCTTGGCTTGGTGATACCATTTATCTAAAGTATCATAGAATTTGCTCTCTTGTCGATTATTGCCCGAAATACCATTAGCCAGTTTGCCCTCCTTATAAGCATCAAAAATGGTCTTGAATTTCTTATGGCATGCCACAATAGTGTAGTTGAGTTTTGGTAGCATCACAACCATTCTAGCATGAAGCCTCATCCAAGTGTCAATTGCTACAAGCAAAACAGTCAGAAAACATGGCAAAGGAGTCAAAAATAGCATAGAAATAACAATGACAGCACATGCTGTCACTGTGAAAGAAGACTATGTAACGAATGTAAGGTACAAATGAGAAAGTTTGTTGGCATTGAACATTAAGGAAAGTAGGTGGAGGGAATAGTCCATATAATGAAATGTCTCTCTATTGTGGTGGTGGGAGTAGGGTTCAAACCCCACTGGCAACATCCTATTTTAATGTTCAATGGGGGGAAAGGGGGGCCATGGTGGTTGGGCACGGGTGTGCAGTGGTGAAGGCAAAGGCCTTGAGGCCCCAATCCTCAACCTTTTGCAAGAAATTGTAAATTAGGGTAAAAAATTTAGACATACCTTGCTTTTTGCCGTTTCAAACAAATTCAAGCTCCATCTCCCCCTTCAATGCGATCAATTGAAGCACCTTCGAGTCCTCCCACATTCAATTTGCCTCTTCTCCTTTGGCTTCTCCTTCAATTTTCACTGTTGCCTTTTTTTTGAAAGTTTTTTTTTTCTTCGGAGCAGCCTTTTGTTTAGAAACACCTCTCTTTTTAGAAGACCCTACTATCTCACAATTTGCTTCCTCAACAACCTTCTCTTCTACTCTTTCCACAATTGTCTTTTGATTCTCTTCTATAATTTTCTCTCCAACTTGAGCTGAAAAAGCTTGAAATGCTCCATAAGAACTTGGAGTCAAAAAAATTTCCGACCCCATAAAAGGCGTTTGGCTACAAAAACAATGTTTTCAAAAAGAATGGTCCATCTTCTCTACTTGCAAAATAATTTGATAGACAACACACAACAAAGAACTGTAAAAGAAAAGGCTCCTACCAAGACACTCGGGAGAGAAAGAGAGGAAGAAGAAGGCACATCCTCCTTTTTGCCTTGGGAAAAACAGTCCTTTCAATCCAACAGCTAAGATTTTGTCAGTTTTTGTTTTTGTTTTTGTTTTTTTTAAATTTGATGGACTCTTGACCAGAGTTAGGGGCGCCAAAAAGCGGCGACCCAAACTCTGGTCGAGAGGCCATCACGAGGCCATCACCATGTAAGAGCTGGGTTGCCATGTTAATAGTTTGGATGGCGACGGACTTTGGATTGTGCTGCCTTGTGTGAAGGGTCAAGAGGCCAAAGTTGGGGTTTTCTGAAACCTGATTGGTGGAGGCTCACGGACTCTCAACCTTCGGCCCATGTGTGAAGTGACCCTAAACATCTGCTGCACCTAATTTAAAACTTGTCATTTTCAAATTTTAATTCAAGTGATCAATGTCAAGGCTTCCATCTTTTCACTTCAGTACTTTTCAGGGCGTCATTATCGTTGATTGACACAGGAGCTGAGTCGACTCCACAACCTTGGCACACAACCCTGGCACATATTTATTTCTCACATGAATCATTTGGAGTTCAGCTCCTCCTGAATCCTGATATCAAGGCGGTGATCATGGTCAAATTCATACTAGACATAAATTACAACAAGGACTGTCGGGAGCCTCCTGCAATGCAAGTATGAAACAACAACACCGAAAAAGTTGAAAAAGCACAAGTACAAGGAGAGGGTTTCATGAAGCTACAACGTTTCATTGAGAAGATGTTTGGATGTCATTAGGGTTTAGCAAGAACAAATGAACAAAAAGTTGTGTAGATGCAAATGTGATGTATGAAATCATGACACAATTTGCAATTAATATCAAAGATATTAAATAATAAAAATTATTTGAGTTGCACTAAATCTATGTGCATTATTTATCTCTAAGTTAATATCTCAAATGAATCAATTTGATTATATGGACCTTCTTGCACTTGGAAGTGAGTACCATGGCAATCACAATTCACAAAGAAATAACTTTAGGCACAAAATGTTAGATTTCAAACAATTCTCTCATTAGCAAGCATTTTGTTTGTCTATGTCATGTGATTTTTTGATGTGCTTCCAATGATGTATTCTTGAATCTTATTTTATATGCAAGGAAAGTTAAATTTTATTAGCATCTTTTATAGAGTGTGGTGGAGACACTCTTCGAAACCATAGTATAATTTAGACAACCTTAACTTTATGTCTCCTATTTACTTCTCATATAGTTTATTTAATCGGCATAGTAATGTACAACCTATTCATTCAAAGGTTCCCATTTCAAGCCCCAAAAGATAGTGTAAGTGACGCAAGAAATACTTGCCAACTCTTGCAAATTAAAAGAGTCTATATGGCACTACATGATTGAAGACTTTAAAACAAGATTTCAAGAGATTGTGCATGTACATGTATACCAACTTGACCCATGCCGAACATTGCCTACAAATAGTGCCAAGTGAATTTCACACATACTACTATACATGGGAATGAATCAACCCCACTCTTGAGGTTACTATAAAATTACTAAAAATCTTCCTACTTGGACTCTGCTTGATTTTTATATGTCATAGTATTAAGAAAAAAAAACAATTCCACTTGAAACCCTTGTGATATCAAACACCAAAACAATGGCCTTGGTATAATTTACATGTGTATATGCCGACACACATTTAACCAGTGGAATAGACGTCGTAGATAGCAGACAACGGTAGAGATCAACACTCGGAGCATCCACACAGTGGCTCGCCAGTGAGATTCTACCATAACTGGACTCTCCAAATTTCCACTGTGTCGATGCTCTCAGCGGTAGAGGAATTATGTTTTTTCACTTGAACACTAGACAGACAAACTTAAATGCTTTTTTGCCAATGAATATGAAGGGATGACCAGATGGAAGGTGGTGTTACAGGGACCGTGGTAATATTGATTCCGAAGAGACTCTTTTGACTGGTGTGACGTTAAATTCAATGCAATTCTGGTTACCATTAATGGTGTTGTTGACACACCACAGTACCTCATTGATGGTCCTCTCTGAGAGCTTATTCCAGCTTGAATGTACCGAATGCACAACAAATGTTGCAGCGACCTCCACTAATACCACTGTTCTCGTAATCTTCCTCCCAAGGCAGAAATTGTGGCTAACAATGCTAAGCCAATCATCTTCGAGCGTCTCATTGGTTCTGAGGATTACAACTGATTTCATTGAGACGGAACCACACCTGAGTTGATCCTGGAATGGTCAATGCTAGAGTAGGTGATCGAATGTGAAAGTTGGTAATTTGAGTGAACGATGAAAGAGTTCAAAAGAATTGGTTTTGTAGTTTTTTTTTACCTCTTGGTCAGGCCGAGCATTGCGTGAAACATCAGCTGAAGCTGCACTTGAGGTTCGAGACGAAAGGAAGTGGAGTCGATAATTGTTGAGCTGCATCTATGGACAGGTTCGCCTCTGTATTGCTCTTCGCTTCTTCAAATGTTTTTGAATGCATTTGTTGGGTGATGGTCGACTCATTCTCCAAGCAGTAGAATTTAGCCACAAATGCAGAGGATACTGATAGCCAATCTTACGCATTGTAACATACTGTAAGAGGAAGTGTGACTTGCGGGAGGTGAATAGGGCTGTGGAGAGATCTTCGGGTATAAGAGCATAATCTAATCAACTTATTGACCAATATGTAAGTCTCTGTATGTTAGTCTCTGTGGCACAATGGTGGTCTGAAGCATGCATGGCTCTCAACGCTATTGGGCCTCCCCATTTCCAAGAGCCATGATGCACACAATGGAACCGCACTATCAGTGTGCTACAGAGCGTAGGAAATTGTATGCACAACATGCTTCATCCACGACAAGGATTAGACACAGCTTCATCCCAGAGGAACACACGCCAGTGCATAGAATCACTGCTGCTGAGTAAAACCATTGTAATTATGCGCCGCATACCGCATTTCCTGCATGCAGACGGCCACACATTAACTTCTTACGCAATTTCATAATGAGAGCTTGTAGACCACACTATAAGTCCAAGTTGCCACGAGTAGTGGCCATAGACATTTACCCAGGTCATGTATACACCGCTTGCGTAGGAATTGAAGGCCAACCAAGTGTCGGAACAGACGAGTTGCTGTAGGTAAGAGGGGTCAGTCCTTGGTAACCATTGCTCAT
Organism: Pseudoscleropodium purum; assembly: GCA_963969395.1. Taxonomy (NCBI): domain Eukaryota; kingdom Viridiplantae; phylum Streptophyta; class Bryopsida; order Hypnales; family Brachytheciaceae; genus Pseudoscleropodium; species Pseudoscleropodium purum. Next base: position 23,162,902 of record OZ017797.1, read on the forward strand.
TGCGTGTTATTGGCTGTCCAAAAATGGCTGCCCTGGAAACCTTGGTTATGAAAGTTGCTGCAATACCTGCAGGATTCCTCTCGCATACTTGCGCACCCTGGCGCTTATGTTTCTTACGGCCTTGCTCTCCCCCACACACGCAGCGTTCGCAACGGACAAACGTCATCCCCCCATCAAGGTTTTGGAAGTCGCTAGGCCACCGGACTTGCCGCCAGGAGCCCGCGAGCTCTGCATGCAAGTATTGGTGCAGCATGTGTTCGGCAACAGCGTCGACGAGGCGCCTGTCGTTCACCCTTACTCACCCTCCTGCCACGCCCATCGCTGGAGCCGCGTCGTGCTCAAGTGGGCAGCCAGCAACTCGGTTCGCCAATTCAACCGGATCTCCGCCGTCTGGCTCAGGGGCGTAAAGATTCTGCGCACTTGCACCGCGGAGCCCGTGCAGCAGCCCGGAGGCATCAAATGGACGGTGGAGAAAGACGTGACGCGCTACTCGTCGCTCTGGAAACGGCAGTAGATGGTCGCATTGAAGCTCGAGAATGTGCTCTCGCCCGCGGAGTCTCTCACGGGGCTCTACGACGTCACGCTTTTAATTCATTTCTACGATGCGCCCGGCAAAGACACAACCGAGGCGGAGGTAACAAGAACGACGAAAATCGAAAATCTTGAACAAGGAGGTGAAACAAGAACAACCATATTTGGAAACCCTAAATCCTCAGGAGATGGTGGTGGTGGTGATAGAGTGGCAGCCGCTGATGTGATCCTTTCCCTTCCGTCGTCGTCATCCGATCACTGGATCCAAATTCGTGACGAGTGTGAAGCGCAAACGCACCAAATCCCAAGCATACTACGAAACGCTTACCGAGCCTTGCTTGAGCTTTGCATTTCGCATCACGATCGCGACGAGTTTTGGTACGCCAACAAACCAAACGCGTACTCCACCTCCAACAATTTAACCGAATTCGAAAACGGTCTGTTCCGTGAAATTCTCGTCACCATCGATGACCTCCTCGCGGGCGTGGTGCATCCCTTCCCCGTGATCTACACCGGCGGCGTGAACCCCTTCTTCTATCGCCCCGTCACCGCCATCGGCTCCTTCGTCCTCCCGTCTTACGACATCGATATCACCCCCTTCCTCCTTCACCTCTTAAACCCTAAACCCCAGACCCCACACCACACCTTCACTCTCGCCATCCGAAACGCCCTTCCATTCTAGCTTCTGGGACTCAATTTCCACATCTGGGTCGACAACCAATCTTCCGACACACATGGTTCCCTAACCCACCACTTCACGTCGCTCACCACCGAACGCGAAACCCTAAACTTCAAAACCGTGGATGGCACATTCCAATTCAAAACCTCGCGGGTCCTCTCCCACGCAGGATGGCTCCTCTCCTCGTTTGGAAACATCACCACCAAAGTCGAAATCTCCGCAAAACTCTCCCACAACATGACCCTCGCCGACTCTAGAAACGCAATTCGTGTCCACCGAGACAGCGTCACGGAACAAACTCGCGTTGCGTGATCGAACGAGAGGAGGATCAGTTATGGACATGAGATTTTCAAATTTCCGTTGCGGCTTTTGGTGAGTCAGAGTTTTCGTAGGAATGGAGCTTTGTTGCAAAAGGCAGCGATTGATCATGCGTGGGAGGAGGAGCGGGAGTATCAGTTGTCGAGGGGAGGCTGGCTATGGCGGTGGGAGCTTCTTCAACGCGATGAAGAATCGGCAGCAAGCAGAAGGGCGGCTGGTCGTGCCGGTGATGGGGGAGACAAGTAACATTGCGGAGACGAGGCAGAGGTTTCTGTATGATGGGTCGAGGGGCTGTTATTTTCGGGAGCTTGGCGTGAGGAACGATGGCTCTTACTTGTTTGATCGCTCTCATACTCAGTGTACCTAATTCCATGTAAGCTTAAGTGTATCATTTAAGGGATGTTGGCACTTAAGGTATGTGCACACCTGGGCTTAGCAAGCGTTCTTTGCAGTGATGGTATGTAGTTTTTTCGGTGGGCGTTCAGACCATCGTTCTGTCGCAACTGCCGAACCTACATGGCTGCAGAGCTGGCAAGTGATATTAGAGTGGTGTTTATGAGATTTATTCTTAACTGTCTGACATTGCAGGTTGTGATTACGTAAGTTAGAATCTTTCATTTTCATAGATTCTTGAGCACTGACATAAGTCTTTCATAATGCATGGAATTATGGGCAATTACATAGCACTCCCATCCTAAATTTCACAAACTACCTCACTTACAACTAAAGACACTTGTTATAAGTTTACAAATAAGTGGAGACAAGCTCTTTATATGCATATGGGGTGGTAGGAGATGGAACAAACAATGTGGGATGTGTAAATTGGAATTAATAGGAGCTCAACCGTTCATATGTAAGTCAAAAGTAGAAATTGCAATTGAAGTAGAAATTCAAACCTCATTTCAGCATAGTAGAATACATTTAAAAAAAATTGAACTAAGAAAATTTGCAAAATCAAGTTAAAATTCACTTCCAAAAATCCGTTTGATATTTTGAGGCTCTAATCAAAAGTTATGAACAAATTTTAGAAAGGGGTTGGAAGGGACATTTTTTTGAACATTTTCAAACATTCTCTCTGAATTTTGTTCATAACTTTTGATTAGAGCCTCAAAATATCAAACGGATTTTTGGAAGTGAATTTTAACTTGATTTCCCAACTTTTTTTAGTTCAAAGTTTTTTGAAAAAATGTATTCTACTATGCTTAAGTGAAGTCTAAATTTTTACTTCAAATGCAATTCCTGTGTTTTAACAATGAGCGGGCGAAGCTCTCATCTTCACATTATCCCATACCCTTTGAAAATTCATGATGGGAAAGAGATTTCTCTATAAAAATGATGTCCCTATCCCATCTTCTCTCATGTCTCAGTGAGGCATTCGCGCCCCTAAATCATTAACCAATTTATTTTGGCAGATGATGATATGACATTGGTTTCAAAGCTTATTTTAATCTCCATGATGTAGATGAATTTTGTGGATGAGGGGTTCGGAGAACCCGTAGCCTTTGTAATGATTTCTGAATTTTATGCCCTAGGTGTGAATGACTTATGACTTGAAATGAACCTGATTATATGCAACCAATCCCAAACCAACATAAAAAAATAATTTCCTTAGAACCTGCAGCTTTCCATCTTTGTCAGAAGTATTACAGTTTTATGACTGCTGTTATCAAACTCCAAGTGTGCACATACCTTTAGTGTTAGGGATGATGTTTGGAATGTGAAGTAGGTCTAAATTCATTCCTAAGATTCTTTGTAGTAATATCCCTTAACATTAAGTATGAACATACTTTTAGATAGTTGAGTCATTTCCAATAGACGCTCCATTCACGATGTTTTTTTAGGATGGATTTACTCTAAAGCAAAAGGGTTGGTGAATACTAGAAAAGAGTCTCTCCCAAGTGAATCGTAACTAAAAATATGGAATTTTCAAATGTGGAATTTTTGAATGTGTCATTGCTCAAATCCACCCCTCTAATTTTCACATTGTCTCAAATATTTTGACATAGGTACCCTCCGAATTGCCATGTTTTGATATTGTTTCTAATTACTATTATTAGACTAGTCAAATTTCATATTTTCTTGTTGGAAAGTGAAGGAAGGGTTCCAATGCACCAAAGAACGTGACATTTTGATACTGTATGGAAAAGTTATGAAGGGTCAATTTTTTTGGGGATATAATTCTAAAATTGTTCCTTCTGCACATGTTCATATTGATTTTGAAGATGTACACATAGCAATGATGGTGGTTTTAGGTTGTTGGCACATTTTTGGGTGCCTACTTTATATGAAGCATAATATTTGTTGAATATTGACTATTCATTGTAAGTCTCTCTTCCAATCTACTCTCAAGTAACTAGAAATGTGCAATTCTCATATGTCTCAATTCTCAAATGAATTCTTCAATGGCATTGAAGTTAATTGTGAAGCTCTATTTAGTTTGTACAAGGGCTATTAGAAAAAGGTTTAATTAGTACAAAAGTGATATACAACATCAAACTCTAGTAGACCCCAAATTGAGTGCTTCAAGGAGTTTTGTCCTATGCTTTCTTTTGACATCTCCAAACTCCAACTTGTGGTCTCTCATTTTAGGTATTTTATAATTAACTCTAATATCTAATGTCTTTAGAAAATTGGAGTTTTTCTTTTAGCCTATTCTAACTAGAAATGTTGATAATTTTCACATGTATCAAATCCTCAAATTAACCCTCAAATGGCATTATCAAATAAGCCACCTCTTTGTCTATACTAACAAGAAATCTTGCAATTTTCAAATGTCTCGATTCTCAAATCAACCCTTCAATTTCTAAAAGATTGAAGCCTTTTGTTATTTATCAAAAATACTCAAAATTGTCATTTCTATTGCAAGGAGCAAAAAACTTTGAAATTTTTTTTATTGCTTGTTTGTATATAATCTTGCACTAGACTTGTACATAAGAAAGTGTGGAAGATATTTTATAAACTTTGTCTACTTAGATTGTAAGATATTTGCATTTAAAGTAAATAGCATGGAAATATTTTGCACCTTGCTCAATTAGATTAATAATAAGACTTTGAATCTTTATAATTAAAATTTTTATACTATATATGGCGATTTTAGAATTTTTTATGTCAAAAAATTGAGTTGATAATTAAGAAAAAGAACTAAAAAAATTGTTTTTCATTCTCTATAACATGAATAGCTCTAATTAAGATGAAATTGAAACATACTAATTCCAATGGTGAGATTGTTCTACCAAGCAAATTCATAAGCAAGATAAGCCTATAGAACTTACTTTTTTGAAACATTGTGAAAATTCAGCTAAAAAATAAGTCAAATATGTTATTTTCTCTTTGATTGCTCTCAAATCAAGATGCTCCATAATTTTCATATCATTAGTTCAAATGGAATGAAGCTATTTATGTATACAAAAATAAAATGTTTTGAGAAACAAATTTTAAAAATTATTATTTCAAGTTTTTGTATTTTCTTTCTGTTGACTAATGAAATTCTATTTTGTACTTAAGGTAGAATAACTTTTGCTCTTAAGCATTGGTTGAAATAAAAATTATGTGCTTAGAAAACTAATGTATTTTTCTTTCTTCAAAATAAGTTTCAAAAAGTCACACCAAAAATTGAGATTATAGGAACCTATCAAAACTTTCATTTGTCCCTTAAATGGACAATGACCTTTAAGGGCTAATGACATTGTCTCTAAAAACATGGATACTTAACATTTAATAATGACCTTACTTCAATAGACAAATAGTCAAAATATTATTATGGATATGTAATTTTTGTCTAATCATCAAAATGTGTACAACAAGATAATTTTCCAAGATACTACAAGGATTTACGTATATATGAATATCATGCAATAGAAAGGGTTGGGTGCAATCCTTAATACAATACAAAAAATATATGCTATAATTGCAAGAGATCTACATGTGTTATCATCCTATAATAAAGTGGTACACTCAAATCGCCACTTTTTTCTACTATATCTAACTACTATTATTAGAATGGTCAAATTATCATAATTTTGTGCTTGCAAGTGAAAGAGGTCTAATACACCAAAGAACACCACATTTGAATACAATATACGAAAGTTATGAAAGGTCAAAATATTTTTTGGTAGATGTTCTAAAATCGTTTCTTCAACATAGATATATATTGATTTTTGTAGATGTGTATAAAACAATGATTGCAATTTTAGGTAAAATGTGATTTTTAGTGTACCCACCTTTGAGGCAACAACACTCTTTTATTAGGGCCTAGTTCAATTTTAGTATGAATAATAATAATGAAGTGAAGTTCTCCATTCCCCTTCATTTCATGAACTTTAGTACATTTGTGAAGAAGAACACTCCTCCATCAATCGGTACATCAATTGGTAGTGTACTCTCCAACCACATGCTTCCAATTCATTGTATTTTTTCATTATAAAAAATTTCAGCCCTCAAGAGGTCTGTGAGCTAAGATCCCCCAGTGCAATTAAAGAGGAATTAAAACTCTTTTTTAATTTTTTTCAATTTATTTTTAATGAAAGCATCTGCACATCAGCACCACATCAGGTTTTAATTTTTTTTTTTTTAATTTTTTAATTTTAAAAATTTAAAAATTAATTAATTTTTTAAAAATCTGTCTGTACTTGCACTGCATAGTGTCGAAAACGGAAACCTTGACGGGCCTCCCAGGGGTTCAGATTTTTCCTAATGCCTAGTTTTACTCTGAACGATGTATTGCCTTAGTTTACAGATTCAAAAGCATTGAAATAAATAATATTACAAAATATCAAATTCCCACATATCATTCTTTCACTGATTGAAAAGTTCAAAAACCGTGTCTGACGATCTTAGAATCAATAATGTCACTAACTGATTCCTATAATTCCTAGTAGAACGTCATGTTACAATTCTATTAGTAATGAGAAATTCTATCTTTAGAATGCTGGGCCACAATATGCTACTGTAGCTCGTTAATTCATTTTCATTGAGCACCATAGCCTTAGCACGTTTGAAAACCATGGCTGAGTTTCTCCCATTGTAGACTAAAAGTATTCAGAGCAAACAAACAATGCAAAATGAACATCAGCAGTGAAAGAGAAAGGGTTCTCTTGAGAGAACCCAGGGCGGTGATGCTAGTGGCGGCGACTGTGGAAACAGGGCCTAGGATTCTCAGGATGAATCCTTTCTTCGTGTAAACGATAGGCCACCTTGCTTCAAATTTGTAGCGATGTGAGTCAACCTTTTGGACGTGAGCTCCGTGGGAATTTGGAATAGATCTAAAGTGGAGAATCTCTTCATCCACTCGATTAAGGTTTCGAATTCGATTAAGGTTTCGAATTGAAGCGGCTGCGTGGTCAAACTTGTCGTTCAGCTGCGGCTTAATTCAACAACATGGTGCAAACTTGGATGGCGTCGCTCGTAGTGAAGAACAACCACTCGCAACCCAGATGCGCTAAAAACTTGGAGTCATCAAGTTTGGAGATGACCAACGCGCCTGGATTCGCAAAAGCCAACTGCAACGACAGGAGAGAAGACAAAAGTCCCATTCAGATTCTCTGCTCTGATTAATCGCAAAAAGATACAAACCAGAAAGCTCACAACTAATTCAACAGAGTTTTCAGTGAAATTAGATCGATTCAAGAACTTTCAGACAACATCATAAAATGATATATTCTCTGTGATTCGTACGGAGACTTATATATCATCCAAGTAAACATAAGACTGACCTCCCTTTGTTGATAAGGATCATGGAGAGGGCTCTGCATTCATGATCCTTATCACCAGAGGGACTTGCAATAAATCATAGTAAAGACGGTCTCTATAACGATTTCTGGAAGTTCCTGAAACAATCTAACTCTTATGCTCAATGCACTCATCAAGTAAGAAGGTAATAACTAGAATCAATCAATGTTGGCCTGAATAATTTTGATTGCCTGTATTTTCTTTCGCTTCAGAGTCTTTTCCAGCTCCTCAAAGGCAATGATCCCACTCGTATCAATATTTGTAACAGCTGTATCACAAGAAAACCACTCACTCTTAATGAATTAATCACCAAAAGCAGCACAAGAGAAACTCAAAACCTGAAAAGTAAGGGGCTTTTAGAGTTGAGGCTTACGGGTCGAGTCCACAATAAGGTACTGAATCCGGGCTCCTCCAGTTTCTGGCACTTTTGGGGTCTCCTCCTCAAGGTAATGGAGGATTTTACCATGGATGGAGATGGAGTTGGAGAAATAAATGGCAGCGTCCACTCGGATGGCCAGGACGCCAGGCACAAGAGCGGCATTGGGATGATGCGTCACATTGCGGTACACATTCGTCACCACGGTCCCGAGGCGAGCTGTATGTGGTCGTGTGACGTTGTACAGAATCTTGACAAAAGCGAAACACACCTGTTGAGATTTCCAAACCAACTGATACACCAGTCAATAACATGGAACAGCAGTATAAAGGACCCGCAATGCAGACCTGTAAATATTCTCGAGGGCAAGTAAGGCAACAAAGTCCTATCCAAAGTATAGATAACCCTAGGTGTGTTCATAACAAAACAGAGACCAGTCCCTCGGGTAGCCCTTTTTCGTAAGCAGGACGGTTTGCACTGCGAAGTGACCGTCCCAAACTTATTACAAACTCTACTACAGTTTCTTCTTCTTCTTCTGACCCTGAGACAGATGAGTCGAACTTCTCTCATTAGCTTGATATTACGCCTTGGAGAATAATCAAGGATTGCAAATGACACCAGCAGTTTTAGTTGCACATAGAAAACATTGATTTGGAACTTGAACTCTTTATTCTTGTGTAGTTGTGATGGAAGACAGTAGGAAGGGGGTAACATTTTCTGCTTATTAGTGGTGCATACCATGATTTTTGTGGGAATGAGAAACCCCAAGAAGGCAAGTCCGATCACTATCCATCGCCAGTTCCACTGCAGGTGCATGTTCACGGTAACCATCAGAACACCAAAACATTATATAGCCAGTTCCAGCAGGGTCCCTATGCCTCATAAAAACAGTGGCCAGTGAGATGTAAGCCAATGTGCAAAGAAAGAAAGAAAGGTACCTCATCAATGTGCCCAAACACAGATTTCATGACCGAGATGAAGTCCGTTTCCGAGGTAAGGTGGGTGATATTGAGCAACCCTCTCAGTTGCTGCAGAGCAGTGGTGACGGCAGCACCCACCATGAATCTTACTATGGTTGCATGGGAGAGAAACTTGGTGACAAACCCTAACCTGGACAAGAAGAGAAAAGAAAAAACCACAGAGAATCGCTTCTTTTAGAAATATATCTGATACGCAAATCTCTTAAAAAGTTGAATCTCCATACATTGCACTTAACCAGCGCTCAACGCTCACTAATGACGCTGTCTTCGGGGACGAATGAACTTCTAAATGCAATCAGACATGTACAAAAAATATGACACATTCTCAGGATGCTCAAGGAATGTGCAATTTTTTAATCTCATCAAGGAGGATTGAGTGTAAATAGTGACAGATGTAAACAGTGATAGACACTAAACCCTAAAGAAACAGACAGATTGAAGCCTTACCGAAATACCCCCAAACCAGTCTGAAAAATTCCACAAAAGAACGTCGCTGTGAAGGCCAGATTTAAATAGTCTTCTGGATTGTCAGGACTGATCTCTTGCTTCAACAGAGTTCCTGGAAGAAGTGACACCACCGCTACAGGGCCGACGGCTTTGTCGCGGGATCTTCCAAACACTGAGTAGGCATAAGGAGGGACAAAACTGGAATCTGTTCCACACAAAGAACTAAAAAAAATTAATTATTGGAATATTTCTCTATTCCACTAATCATCTTCAAATCAACGAGCAAAGCATCATAATCCTTCTTATAGGCATAAAAACGAACCCCTAACACATGACATGGAAAGGAATCCTTGACACATTATTGAGCTCAATTTGAACAAGAGCTCCGCAAGGCAATGAGCCAGCCTCTTCATCGCAGTGTGAGTCTGTCAGAGTGACCTTTAATATTGCTTCATTTAGTTTGATTTGGCATGACTACCGATAACTCTTAGTTCACACTCTTCTCAGACAAAGAAATGCCGCTACTAAAAGAATAATTGTATGATAGTCATGAAAAGAAAAAAGAAAAGGCAAGCTTCTTACATAAGCCATTCGCAGGTGGTACGCCAGCCAGTCTTGCAAAACCAAGATCCTACAATTGCATCAACAACAGACCAAGTCGTTTTCATAAGGCTCACATTGATGAAAACAAAAGATGCAATAGAATTCTGAACATATGGTCTCTTTCTTTACCTGTGGAATTGCAAGACTGGCAATGGTGCACCCAGCTGCGAAATCAGCAAGTAACAGTCTGCATGTGTAAGTGGTAATCCAGTCCAGAATAGGAAACACGACTTTGAGGCCCAAGAGTCCTTTCTGGCGGCGGCTCTGGCCCTTGAACTGATCCAGGGGTGCGTCGTGGAAGAAAATCTCGTCCAACCCTGACCCTATAATTGCAAAATCGTTCCGTGTGGGAGGGACCTCCACTTTGTGAACTAAAGGCACTATCTCTCCATTGGGCTTAAAATTGCAGTCTCGCTCTTCTTCCTGAGCCATGACACTCTCCTTCCCTGCGCTCATACACCCCCCAATAGATTCAAACAATTGACCATCCAACCGAAGAAAAGTGTAAAAAACAACAGCGGATGATTGCTTTCAAAGCATCAGAACTGAAAATCACGTGTGGAGTTCAAATCACGAATCTCAAGCATGATCCAATTCACAAAAGCTTGCTAAAGCAGAGGGAGTAGAACGTTCAGTTAGATGCATATATATTGATGGCAGCAAGCAATTTTGAGTACGCAGAAAGAGGTCGTCGCTTCTGTATATAAGAATTTATTTTAAAACAATATTCGAACTCGATGAAACAATGCTAAACGAAAGAAGGAAGCTTCTTCGAAACATCAAATCTCAAACTCACGAATGAAGTTAACTCCGACGTGAGGAATCTTGAGGGTGACTCAACTCTGCAAAAGTTTGCAAGAGGAGAGAGTAAAGCTCTCCTAAAGTTGAATGCATGCTGATGGCAGTAAGCTCAATCATGCGATTTTGAGAACGCAAAATGAGGTAGGCACTTCTGTACGAAACAATGCTAAACAGAAAAGACTCAAACTTCTTCTAAACCTCAAACCTCAAAAGCCAACTGAGAAGTTCCAGAAAAAGGAAATATTCTCTAGAACGACCCAAAGTTGGCAAAATAAAGGAACTGTCAGTTGAAAAGCGGCGTCTGTTGAGCTTGGTCATCATGCACTCCGAAACTTCCTCTCTCAATTCAACGAAACCAAACTCAGTCAGTTTTCCAAAGTTCATGTAATCCTTCCGTACACACGAGCTCTCTCTTTTACCCAAACGAGGCTATTGCAAGCTTGATCAAACTGCCCAATAGTGCTCACAACGCTGGCTAAATTAGCAAAACTTCTACCAGATTATTCCTCCCAAAGAATTTGAATACCACGGTATTAAATTCTGAATTTTTAGCACATTTAGCAGGGTTCGTTTGCAACTCTTGAGCTACTAAGTAAGCTCACATTTGGAACCTTTGCAAGTCCCCAACTATACCCAAACGTACATTCTTTCAGACCAACCTACCTCTAGCTTCGGTAACGGAACTAGTCTCCCTACGCCATCACCATCATTGTTCGAATCTCAAACGGACGCTAATCGCTCGGCATTGCATCTTCACAGAAGCTGATCAGCCAAAGTTCATGATTGTGCAATGGACTTCAGGTGAGCTCCGGGAGACGAAGAGCAAAACTATGAAGGGAGCATTGCCAATGCAAGTTGATTGAAGAAGATGAACTTGGAGTGAGTGAGAAGAGCTGCATGGGTTGAATATTTAAGAGTTGTCAAGCTTGCCTGTCAGTGTGAGCATTTTGATTTTGCTCTTGTTATTGATTAATATTATTCGTCACCGTGGACCGTGGAAATTAATCATCCTTCCTGATACCGTGCGAATCGTTGCTTCAAACTATCCAGAAGACTTCATTGCAGGTCAAACTACTGTGCTAACTGATTTTACAGCTTCTCTTTTTGCACAAAATGAATTCCAACGATGAACACCTGCTCTTGAGTTGCTTTAGGATTCTCTGTCTTATTGGCCCCAGGCAGCGTCCATACAGCGTCCTTGCCTGTGTGTGAGGCTGTGAGCAGTTTGATTTTGTTGTTGTTCTTCTTTATGTTGTTATTTAGTCTACCGAGGCAGTTCAGTACTTGAGGTGGCCCACGATCTACGGTACCAGGAGCAGCCCATCTTGAGGCTGCTTTCGTCTGCACTCTGCAGCCATTCGCCCGTTCGTGTGGACTGTCACTGCATGTCATCAGTTGCTGGCCCCCGTCTTCCATTAGTTAGCTTTCATCTTAACTGTACTGAGTTTCGCCTCCTGCTCCTGCACTTTCCTTCTTGCTCAGTAGGAAATTTCCATTTATAGTTGCATTGGAAGAGGCACCCTGAATTTCTATTTACAGTAAGTTATACAGTACTGGTCACACTGTTTGGAAAAGTGTGTGGCAGACTGGCAGTTTGGCTATGGGTGGTTGGATTGGACGGAACTGGCATTGGCAGGAAGAGCCCGTTTCCATGGAGCAGCTGAAGGGATCCAAGCCTGGACCTCCAGCCCCGCAAAAGTCAAATACAATCCTGGACCTTCCGGCGGACCCTTCCGTTTCCATGGGCAGTCAGAACTGGAGGCCCCTCCAGGTTGGCCGTGGGCAGAGAGGAGGAAAAACTTGTAGTGCGTATACCAGCGTTCGGGAAGTTTTTTGAGTTGCCCTGGTAATTTTCCTCCTCTTTATAAAGGGACCGGGTTTTTTTTCCTAGAGGCACCGGTTGCATCCTCTTCTTATCAAAATCTTTCAGTTTATTTCCTCTAGTATCAAATTCTCACCGGCCAATTTCCTTCAACTTCAAATTTATAAAGGTTGCAATACATCCTCCATACAAGTTGGAAATATTCTATTTTTCATGGCAATTAAGTTCAAACTATTGCAATTGTCGTTTAAGTATGTATTGTTCTCAGATGTCTCAAATTTATCAACTCTTCATTGATCAAAGTATTTGCAACTTAATATCAATGAGCAAGATTTCTTGGTTGATGCAATAACTTGATTCAATATAGCTTGAATATTGATATGCAAGTTTTGCACAGATTACTTGTAAAACTTGCATATCATTGATGTTATTTGTCATGATGCCAAAATCCAACTTTGATATCAACCCTCAAACATCATCACCGATTGTAGTGTGGTAAATATGCAACTAGTAATGGTGCCAAACAACCCTAAATACAACTAGATAACTATGACAATTCTAAGTGATAGGCACAAATAAATATATCAATTTGTAATACCACAAAGAATCAATGAAAATCTTCATTTTCAAAAAATTTAGCTCCTACAAAAAACTTGACAACTTCTTCATGATTACTCCAAAAACTATATAATACTCTTGCTCTACCACCAAGCCACCTCTATAATAAGAAAGATTCAAATATTAGACAAAGCCTCAATCTTTGTATACATCTTGAAAGTCAGTTTAAAAAGAAGTAGTATCCACCTTGTCCAAGAAGATACCCACCTCTAGTAACGTGGGTATTAGCCTAGAATTCTAAATTGCAAGCGGCTAAGATTTGACAATTTCATGGAAGTGGTGGCCAAATAGCCCCCATTTATTTTTGCACACTGGTAGGTTGCCAATCCTACCAATGTTTTGTCCAATTTTCCATCCTCCATTTTCACACTCCAATTGGTAATTTTCCCAAAGGCACTAGCTAACAATGAACTAACTGCCGTTTTTTCCCGAACATTGGCGTATACTTCGAAAACCAAGCTCCGGAAGAAGATCCGAGATTGTATTTGACTTTTGCAGAGTTGGAGGTTGGAGCACTAGTTGCTCCATGCAAACGAGAACTAACTTGCACTACTTGGTAGATAGGACCAATTTTGGGGAGAATCACCATCAATAAGTTCATTTTTAGCTATAGTAGTGGAATTGAGGGAAAAAAAAAGTTGCGATTTGAAAACATGGGACAAAAAAGAGCAAAAAAAAATTAGTAAATTTCTTTTAGAGAAAAAAAATTGGACTAGGTAGTTAAAGAAACGACTCAATATGGGAATTACTAATCCCTCAGGGACCAAACAACATTTATTTGGCAACATAGCAATTTGGGTAGTTCTATGAGAAGAAAAGTATTCTCTGTAAGGTAGGAGGCTCAAATGTTGGAGGGTTTGTCATATTAGAACTACCCATGTAGATTCATCTATAGTAGACTTAAAGTGGTCTTTAAATGAACTTTCTATAGTCATAGATTGGATCAATAAAAAAAAAATCTTTTTTGCAAGAGCCAATCATTCTCTTTGCTTTCCCCATTTTTCTTTAGAAGCTACAAGTGAATGGTTTATGGAAGACTTAGGGTCAAAAATAGGGACCTATGACTCATCTTGTTCAAAAATTCATAAGTAATTCAAAAATGCTTGAAAAAATACGAAACAACTTGGATTACAATAACAATCTGTTTTTTTTGTTTGAATAATAAGCTATAAATAATCCCATCCAAGAAACGACATGAAAAAAGGCAAGCTAGCCCTTAAATGGTTGCTTTAAGAGCCTTCTACCTTACTTTTTTTAAAATTTGAATGTAAGGGATTAGAAGTACCTTGTTGCTCCACCAATTTACTTACAATTGGATTTGTCCATGAGGAATTATGGGGAAAATTGCCATTTTTGGATGGACAAGGGAAAGTATGAGCAAGGATATTTACACTAAAACAATATTTGCATTACAATGCTCAGAAGAATCTAGTCAGGTCTTGACCCCAATTTCAAACAAAAGTACTTCTCTAACATATCTTTGGACTCATGAATTTGTCAATGTACAAGGAGGTGGTGGCAGTTACGAATAACCACCTCGTTAATTTTATACAATTTGACATTGAATCCAAATGGAATCACAATATTTAGGAACTATTTCATATTACTTCAAAAGTCTCCTATGGCTTGCATTAAGAGATGAGAAGAGAAGCTCTTTATACAAGAAGGGTGGTAGAAGGTCAAGCAACCCATGTGAGATATATAAATTAGAATTATTAGGGGCTCAATCACTCATGAAAAGTAGAAATTATGTTTAAAGTAAAATTTCAGGGCTTATTTTGTCATGGTAGAATAATTTAAAAAAAAAAAAAAATTGAACTAAGAAAAGTTGGAAAGTCGGACTTACTTTTATCTCCAAAATCCCGTTTGTGATTTTGAGCCTCTATGAAAAAGTTATGGACAAAATTCATAGACAATGTTTGAAAATATGAAAGAAAATGTTCCTTCTAATCCTTCTCTAACTTTGTCCATAATTTTTGATTGGAGACTCAAAATCTCAAACATTTCTTTATAGATGAAAATTAGCTTTATTTTCCAAATTTTCTTTAAAAAACTAATAAATTATGCCAAAATGAGTCTCAAAATTCTACTTTGAACACAATTCCTACTTTTCACTTAAATATGAGCAATAGAGCTCTTACCAATTCTAATTTACATATCTCACATAGGTTGTTTTACCTCCTACCGCCCCTCTTGTATAAAAATCTTCTCTTCTCACCTACAAATGCATAAAATAAGTGTCTTCATAAACTATGTGAGATAGTTGCCAAATATTTTGAATTCTATTTAATTTGATGTCAAATTTTTTAAAACTACTATTGTGCCTTGTGGCTTTACGACATCCAAAATAAAAGAAAAAATCATTTTTTAATTTTATTAATTCAAAGCTTTATGCACAAAGGAGTTCAAAGGCTTTGTTTCTTGGCATTTGGACATATGATGTGAAAATTATGGGTTTTCAAAAATAAAAGATAATTTCATTCAATTTTTTTAATTTAAAAATAACTCAAAAATTCACAATTTCTACACCATAGGTACAAACGCCATGAAACAAAGTCTTTGCATCCCCCCTCACAAAGAGCTTTCCAATTGTACCAAGAACGCGGCTAAGGGACCCACAATTTCTTAAATATCACTATATCAAACAAAACAAACAACTTAATTTTAGGTATAGATTTGATGTATACATATTTCATGGAGTAGAGGAACGTCTTTAAAATCAAAGAGAATGTAATCTAGTGTTAGTAATTTGTAATAAGTCAAGTATAGCAAGTATAGTTAACCTTGACCAAGCCTCCTCCCCATATCAAATCCGATATGTCCAATTACTTTTTATTTTAGCATGGCTATAGATTGATCAAGCTTGCCAAAGTTTGATATTTTTGGTGATTTTTTTCCATTCTATAGGGTTAGTTGAAACCTATAGCTCCTCTTTTTACATTTTGAAGAGATTACTACAAATACAAGTAATAAATTGTTGAAAAAATGGATTTCTACAAGAATTTTCTTCAAGCTAATTCCCTATTGGAATTATTTGACACATGTTCTTCAATTTGAAATGTTATTAATTTTTTTTTAATATGTGGCCAACTTTGATCCATAAAAAAAACAAAAATATTTGAAGTAAAATAATGAAATTAACTTATACAAAAACCTCTTTGAATAAGAGCTGTACAAAATATGAATGCCCTCAAAAAAGATTTTTTTCAACTTTAAATACTATAATCTCACAATTTATGCAATCAGAAGTTGAATTTAAAAATTATTATTATTATCATTTTTTTAATATGGTGTGGAGATGGTTTGGCTACATCATATTGTTGCAATGTTACAATTATCTTGTTCCCTACATCTTGAGAACTAAAGGGCTTCTATTAGCCTCAAATCCCTTTTAATGGATTAATACAAATGATCCAAACAAATGGGTAAGTGATTAAGATGAAAAGCAAACTTGTATAGGAGGGCAATGGAAAAATGGCAATAGAGAATTTCTCTAATGTGTAGCATAGAACCACCTTGCAATATATGAAGCAGTTTGCTACTATTTATGGAGGAGGCTATTGGCCTCAAATATGTCATTTTTTTCTAGGAAATTATGTCTATTTGTAGCATACGACACTTGATTTGACAATGAATTGTATTATTCTATGAGTATGCAAGGTGTTTGGATCAAAAGTGCTAATTTTAGAAGGTTGTGATGACAAGGTCTAGAAAGACTACATATGCAATTATATATTGTGTCATTTGCCACACACTGACGGTTAGATTGATGCTAGCCTTTGTCTCATATTTTAATTGGTTTGAAATGTTTATTGTATAGAAGTGACAAGGGCTTTGCTATTATAGTTTTGTCTAATGTTTGTTTTGTGTGGTGGAATTTACACATGTCACTACAAGAAGTCCCAATTGGTTACTAGTCATATCCACATTGTGTCTCAAAAAGGTGGTTAGCAATCACAGTTTTTATGGTGACATTAGAAGAGATTTGAAGGCTTTAGAAGACTATTTTAGGCATATCTCCCTTGTAGGGAACTATTATACTTTTGTCAAAATATTTAATAATATAAAAAAATGAAAAAAATAAAAAAACATCAATTTTTTAAAATAAAAATAAATAAAAAATTTAAGGAAATATTGATATCTGATGTGGGAGTTTCTCACCCATGTCACACTATGGATGTAGGAGAGTTCTCACAATTTAGGAACTCACAATCATCCAAAGCCCTCAAATTTCTTCTAATGGTTTTTACATTGGTATTTTTAGGGACTCATAGAAGGGGGAGGGTTGCTATTATGTAAGCCTAGGAATGTGAACACATGAACCTAAAAGACTATACACCTATATTATAGGTGTCTATATTATAGAAACCTTCCAAGATTATAGTATAATTATGTTATTTATACCTATATTATAGGTATTTATATTATAAACACCTTCAATAGTTGTAGGTTATCAATTTATACATATGCTCAAGGCTCACATGCTCACATTTTCATACTCACCACTAGCATCATTGATAGAAGGGGTATTATTTTCACAAATATGAAAGGGATTTTGTCACTAGTGAAGAAGGTGAATGAAGGGATATTGCTAGGCCACTTACTACATTTGCATATGCATCTTGTATGAGCATTTATTTTTTCCGTTTCTATAGATGTTGTCAATGTTAAGTGTTAATATTGGAGTAGGTAGTTTTCTTATTTTTCTCATTAACAAGTGTCTTAAGCCACTTAGCATGGTTCAATTGACTTGTGGTGTTTATTGTGAATTTTGAGCTACTGACCCCTAAAGGACCATTGTCCCTTCAAGGGACAAATGGAATTTTAGGCAGGGTTGACACGACGTCCGAACGTCCGGACACGGACGCTGTGTCCGCAGCGTCCGCTGACATTCGTGGTCCTGGCGGACGCAACGTCCGCCTGTCTGCCCATCCGCCTCGTCCGCCCGATTACGGCCGTCCGATCGACACGCGGACTGATCTGGTTCGCACGATCTGGGTGTCCGCCTCGGGCCGTCCGCCCCGTCCGTCCGCCCCACCCGTCTGCTTTCCGACAGCGGTCGGGACGCTGCGTCCACTAGTGTCCGTGCATCCGGACGTCCGGAAAACGGACGCTATTTTGGGGCGGACGTTGAGATTCGTCAACCCTGATTTTAGGTAGGTACCTACAAGCTGAAATTTTTATTTTATTTTTTGAAACTTTTTTTGAAGATAGAAAAACTAATTAGCTTCATGGGAATATAATTTTTTTTTTAGATCAGTGCCCCAAAACAAAATTTATGCTCAAATAAGCTCAAAATAGGGAATGGGGGGTAGTAAAAAAAATTTCAAAAATTTCAATTTTTAAAATTTTTCCCACATAGATTATATTTTTGTATACATGTGAAGCTTTGATTCATTCTACTTGGATTTTTTTATGAGAAAGTTATGGACAATCTTGTTTTTCAGGCAAATAGAATATCTTCTTGAAAAAATAAGTTGTAGGATTCATTTTTGAATGCAATTTTTACAATTTTTCAAAAAACAAAGTTTCACCTAATCAATCTTTCTTGCTAGAAAAATCTCACCACACTACAAGAAAATGGCCACTTTTGTGACTTCAAAGTAACTAGCACCCTTTTGAGGCTAACTATCGAATGATTCTCCCTCTGTAATTGCACAGGGCAAATTTCTTTTACGTTAGTGCAGTCGTAGTGTAGTCACATCTACAACTACGAGATGAACAATGGATGAAAAACTGAAAATGGTTGTGTTTGTACATCCAAGGTCCATTCAAATTAAGCTTGGAAAACTATAGTGATATTATGCGACTTTAAGGTTGCTTGGGAATAACTCATTGGTTATTGCAGTTGATTGTGAGGGACTCTCGAACTTTCTAAATGGATTTCTTAATGGTTTTAAGCTCCACAACTTAGGGGTGTTCTAGGTGACACACTTCGGTGGCCATAGATGACATAGATGAGTGTGCACTAGGGTTGTTTATGAGTCCCGATGATGTGTACTACGGTTGTTCACTTCATTGGAAAGTGACTTTAGCATGGCTTTTCTAGGACTGGGATGCAACTTACAAGTGAACTAGCGATTACTTGTCCTCGCCAATAGTCTTTTTCATTTGAGGATGACAAATTCATGACCCGAATGTTTGAAGAGACAAGTACATTTTAATTCTTTTATAGAGCAAATAGAAGTTAATGGGGAGGTTCACTTAGACTACTGACGTGGTACAATCATCGTAAAATGGAGTCTTAGTTTTCAATTCAAGTCCTTAAAAAGATAGCACTTCCACGTATTGAGAAGTCCGTGAGGTACTACTTTTTGCAACCATGTATGGTCTTTTAGGATTCCCACATAGTTCATTGACACATCGTATACATCCATACTTGGCACTTCAAAATTGAAGTTACCCCATTGTTGTATGTTTGGAAATGGTTAGTTTCTCTATCATCCACTCTAAAATGGCTCCCAAAAGACTTCATCCTCGTATAGCGCATTGCCTTTTGAGAAGGTTTAGTTGTCAGTAGTAAGCAATCTAGTTCTTCTGACTTTGTCGCATCCAAAAGTGAATTCTGCACTATACTTAGTAACTAACCTTCAAATGTTAGAATATTGACATTCTGCAAGCTTTCAACCTTCTAATTCCTACCATGACTTCTTCAATGAGAAGTGTTGCCTAAAGGAATTATAAATATAAACGAATTTATGCAGAACAACTTAGAATTACCCTTAGCCCGTGTCCTTCATCACTTACAGCTCATAATGACTGCGTTGCAACTTGAAGCAATTATTCTATAGTTGACTATTAGTTCTATTGAATTGTACTGACTATAAAATGACTATGGTATGATTGTTGTTTGACTACTATTGGCACAATGACCTTAATTGAGCTACGCTTGCCTGTCTATATTCTCAACTTCTTCTTTTATTGTAATATAATAGTGAACAGCCAAATACAAAAATACTTTTCTATATTTCAACCACAGGAATCAAAGAAGTGTGACATATGATTTATAAATAATACTGCTATAAATAAGAGGCATTGGACAAAATGTACTAATGCGCCAAGTCCTGAAATGTAGAAGTCATCACATATGTTTTATAAAACAAGAAAAAGGTGTCCACCACAACCAATAGAACTATAACTTACTATCCTAAATGATTGCAAAACACTATAGTAGAGTTCTGCTCTATAATTGGATTAGCTCTATGACGAGTACAATATTGCAATCATTGTTTAGTTGTAGAAATGATTGTAAGATGAAGAGTTTATAAAAATTGAGCAAATACTATGTACATCTGCAGCTTCTCATTCAAGAAGTAGTTGAACTTTTGACATGGAAATTTATTAATCTCAGTTGAAATGGATGTAGTCGTAGATCAATTGTAGAATAGTTGTAGATTGGATATAAATTAGTCATAGAACAATTATAGATTGGTTATAGAGTAGTCATACTAATACTAAGTTAGGGTTGCCATGTGGCATCCTATGGTTCAATCTGATCTTTATATGACAAATGGCTCAAATTTCACCGCTCTCTTTGGCATGAACAAAATCTTATATTTCTTTTCAGACACCACTATGTTTTTGTGCTTGTTACATTTCACCATTGCTCCATCTTTGCAAAGAAGTGAATTGATCTATCTTAGGTATTACAACTCTTTCTAAGCTTGGTTCTTTAGGTTAGGATTTGTGTAAGTTCATTGTTCAAGCGAATGGGCTAGTTTTTCTTAGGTATCACAACTCCTTTAAGTTTGGTTCTCTTAGGGTTTGTGTAACTTCATTGTTCAAGAAAATGGGTTGATTTCTCTTGGGTATTACAATTCTTTCCAAGTTTGGTTCTTTTAGTGTTTGTATAGTTCATTGTTCAACCAAATGGGCTGATTTCTCTTAGGCTTCACAACTCTTCTAAATTTGGTTCTCTTTATGGTTTGTGTAACTTCATTGTTTAAGCAAATGGGCTAATTTTTATTGGGTATCACTATAGTAGGACAAAAAAGAAGCGGGACTCAAGGGCAAAAAAGGTGATGCTTTAAACAACAGTGGTACATAGTAGATGTTGCTATATTGTTTTTTTAGCTATTCTAGAGAATTAGAGTTGTTTGTGTAGTAGGAGTGATGTAGGAGTTAGCTTGTAGTAGCACACAAGTGCATTTTTGAGTCATATATGAGCAAAAGTTGTAGGGGAGTCACGTGTCAATCATGTCTTAGTTCCAAAGGGCTTGTAGGGGAATTGCAAGTGAAGGGGGATGGTTGTTGGCATTATGAAGTTGAGTAATTGAAATGGCAATTCTGATTTCAACAAATGAGCCTACAAGAGGGACCAGTATAGTATATATAGTTGGCAAAGATGAAGGGAACGTGGTTGTAAGTGTAGAGACCTTCTGGATCTCTTTTGTATTTGGAAATGCAAAACTATTTTTTTGGTGTTATTGTTGTTTTGAGAAATGGTTTTTGTTATGACTGAGCCATGTTAGACTTCCCTTGTGCGTGTTTAAAATGCAATGTCAAAGTTTAGTTGTAGTGTTTGGTGATTGTGGTCGTTATAAGTGCAAACGTTGCTTGACTAACTCTTTCATGATTTCACATGCATGTATGTGCCTTAAATTGTAGCACTCGTAGTCACTATAGAGTAGTAGGCCAACTATGAAATGATTGCATAACTTACACCACTCTATAAAGAAGCCCAATAATTAATTGAAACCATAATGCTAAAGGACTATAAAAACACTAATCCATAACCAATGCCCTCTCTAAATGTAATTTGCGCACTCCATTGTTACCGGAAGATGACTTCAAAATGACTACTCAATGACTACTCAATGACCACTCGCGACTAAGATTGAATTACGACACGACTATGTCACAACTTGCACAAATAGATGACCATGTAGCTGACATGGCAATCCATATCAAATTTGTAATGGGTCTAAACCGACCAATTTGGCAAAGGATACATGAGTGTCCATGTCAAATTTTTCATAGGTCTTATACAACTTCAAAATGACTGCCAAATGACTACCACGTAGGCTTGGTTAAGCCACTTATCAAATCTAAGACTTTTTCATCCATCTTTAAACTTCTTTGTTGCTCAGAAAGAAAAAGATGGTGATACTATATGTTATGTTCACGTAGATTTTAGCTCAACAAAAATGACTTTTACATGACTGTACCAGGGCTAGTCATTTAGCAGTCAAAAATTGAAAAGTGACTTTTGGTAGTTGTCAAAAAGTCATTTTTTGCACTCACAGTTCTGGCCATTTTCTTATAGTGCCATAGGAATTAGTGAATTTTAATTTTAATTTAGAGATATGAATATTTTAGATTTTCTTTCTATCTTGTACGTTAGTACGTACTTCTACTTAGCAATTTTTAAAAGAATAAAAATTAAGTTTTTTTTTTAATATATTGAATTTTTTCTAAACTCTCAACTTAATTTTATACTATAAAGATTTAAAGCTCAAAATGCTATAGTGCAAAATTTTAAAGTTAAAAATGTTCAAAGTTAAAAAATCTAATCCTGCAATGAGCTGAAAAACTTGTTTTTTCCACTTTAAACGCAGATATCATGCAATTAGTGCAGTCAAAAATTTTGAAATTTTTTCCACACAATCTCATACTAGTTAGGTGTAAGATCCTATGGTTAGATGTGAAAAAAACAATTAAAATTTTTTCTTAACCTTTTGTCATAGAAATGGCAATTTTGAGTATTTTTTGACAAAAAGAAAGGAACTTGGTCTTTTAGGGGTTAAGTTGTGGCACAAATTGGCATTCTAGCCATTGCCAAGCCTTTTGCTACATTGAAGGTGTGCATTATCTTGGAAACCACTTAGTAGAGTTCAATGCAAGGTATATATATATACCTTGTCGTATTGGTGATAGTCTAAGGTGAATTTTACCTCATTCATGTGTTTCAGATGTAACAATGAGTCAATGATGGTGCATACCAATGTTGGTCTATTATTAGGGTTCTCGGCGGGTATGAAGAAGGGTATCAATAGGGTATGAGGGACCCGACCTGTTTTGTATATGTGCTCAAGGAAACCCGAAGCTTCTTCATACTTCGTCGTGTATGTGCACATGGGTTACTGCGCCTCGTACTAGATTGGTAGGTTTTCGCGAGAAGCGTACAATTATTGGAACCAGCCTTCGGCATTTGTGAGAGTAAGTACAGTAGGTTATGAGATGTGAAGAGTTTAGGGTACCTGTTAATGCAACAAAGAGTGCGCTTCAATGTGGAGTGGAGTGGCTGTAATTGAAGGACGCGGAGTGGTTGTGATTTCGAATGCATCGAGAGGGATCAACAAAGGCTTGAAAAGGGTATGCCTCTTGTGTTGTGCATTTCTGTGAAGCAAGTGGAAATCTTCTGTTTAGGGTTTGTGCTGGGAGCTTAGGGTTTTGGGTTGTGATTGTTGTTGCGCACCATGTTGTCGTCGATTCAACCCAGTTGTGCTGAAACTGCAGATCTGACCGAGAGCATTGACTTGGAGAGCGACCTGAGGCATGATGATGTTTTGCGGCCAATTTCGGAGGGTCTGGCAACGGAATCGGAAGCAGCTTGGCGGGCTTCATATGCGGCATTGAGGGCGAATGCCAAGTTCTGGACACCCTACCATCGTAGCAGTGCCATCTGGGCCTTCTACCGATTGAAGGGAGAGGATATGGTTGTCGATGTGAGGGAGACACAAAAGTTGAGGTGTTGGGTTTGTCACCCAACTGAAGTAGAATCGAGCAACTCAAGCGGGAGGGGCACTCGCTCGAGGAAGGGGATTCTGCAGTACAATCCAGTGCATGGGATCACGAGCATGAAGACTCACGTGGAGAACGAGCACGTCGAGGAGCTCGCAAGGTACGTGCGGGAATCGAAGGCTGAGGAGGGAGACTCAGCCAGGCAAAAAACCAAAAAGCGCAAAGGGGCACCACCGTCATCGATCACGGCTTACTTCGGGAACACTAAACCCTACTCGAAGAATGACGTGTAGCAACAACATTTTCTTGAAGACCTCGTCCTGTTCATTGCGAAGGGTTACGAATCACTGAGTATAGTGGAATCAGCTTGGCTGTGGAGGCTGATGATGCGACGTGATCCGAAGGTAGTCTGCCCAAGTCGGAAGCAGCTGGTACGCGAACACATTCCTGCGATGCTCACGAAGACAATGGACCGTTATGTATCACCGCTCATCGACAATTGCCAGACTGCCAGCATCAGTTTCGACTTGTGGATGTCACGAACCGGCTGGGACACCTTTGCGTTAGTGGTGAATTTCATCGATGACGTCTGGGTGCCTCGACATGTGACAGTGGGATTGTTCAAAGCACAGGATACAAGTGGAGCTGCTTTGGCCGAGATCGTGAAGCCGTTGCTGGAGCAGTTTAAGCTCACTGACAAGATTGTAGCCTGTGTGAAGGATGAGGGTGCCAATTTGGCAACACTTGAGCGTGCTCTGCAGCTCACAGTGTCGTGTGAAGTTCTGGGGTTACCGAAACCCTTTTCATCTGCCTGTTTTGGTCACATTATGTCAAAGGTATGCAAGTTCTATTCAGTTATTTTTAATGGTAATCTGAAGTTTCCTTTGTAATCACTTTCTTTTTTTTACTCTTAATTTTCTTCTTCTTCTCTTGGTGTCGTATTGGCTGTTAATGTGTATCTCGCATGGTTTTTTTTTAATGAATACTGCCCTTACGCGAATGTGCCTGCCGATATGCTTTGCAGGTGTGCCAATACGCTACCAATGACGAGCAAATGTGCAAGGGTATGAAGGAAGTTAGCTTGAAGGATGCATAGAAGTCCTTGCAGTCCTGCATCACTTGGACGAAGAAGTCGGGTAAGGGATGTCAAGAGTGGGATAAAGCTTGCATCGACGTGGGGCTACCTACCAGGAAATTAAAAACACCTGTGAAGACTCGCTTTGCCTCCAAGGTGGTGCTCTTCCAAGAGACCCAGGAGTATACGGATGCTAGCAGCATATGCTATAGGCGGCAGTCCTTGAAGCTGCAAGCTCACGTTCCGAGCGGGATGACATGGGCAACGGCTCGAACTGTCACTCAAACTTTGAACCCAGTTGTGCAACAATGTGTGTTAAATCAAACCCATGGATATTGGTTGCTTTCAGATGCCCTAGCTGCTGCGTTTCGCATGTCTATTGAGTTGCAGGGGGTTTATGATCAGAGTTCAAGCGTAGTTCCCCCTCTGCAGGTGGGGGATTTCGAGTCTAAGATTGAAATTCTGAAGGCAAGGATGGCGAAGACAACTGTGGATGTGATGAAGCCTTTTCTCCGATTCTCTCTGCAATTTGTGGCAGACCAAGCTCACAACATGCTGTCGTTGATGCTGGACCCTCGATTCAAGGGGCTCAAGTACGTCATTCAGTACGTGGGAGTTGCTGCTGCGAAGCAAGTGGTGGAGGACTACGACAGGAAAATATTGATTCCTTACCTCGTGAAGGTGCACAAGTTCTTGAACCTTGGTGATTCTCCAGCCACAGCTCTTGATCCTGCTCCGTCAAATATTCTGTTCGGTGCTCCAGCGTCTCCTGAAGAAGCTTGCGAGGGCATTCTGATTGCGGAGCTGTCACTTTTCCAGCGCCTCACTATAGTGCATTCAGAGGCGGAGGAGCCTCTAACATGGTGGAAGCTCAATGCATCGCGTTTCCCTTCAGTTTCTTTTCTTGCATGTTAGATTTTGGCTATTCCAGGGTCTCAGATTGAAACGGAGCGGATTTTCAGCATCGCAGGTGTACTTACAAATTTGCATCATTGCTGCCTTGGTTTGAATAACCTGGATAGCTTGATCATGATCAACAAGAATTGGCCTGATGATTCTCGGCATGAATGTGAGGTTATCGAGGTGGTCAAGGATGTGAAAGATTATTTTGTCAAAGAGATGGAAAGGGTTGACGAAGCTAAAGCTGAGATTGAGGAAGCTGGTTACTTTGAAGAGCAGGCTGAAGATGAGGAGTAGGATTTCCAGTGTTTGCAGTTTGGTGTTGGGTTTGTGGCAGTTGTAGGAATTAGGCCTGATTTTGTTTATAGTAGTTTTACCGTGCAGGCTAATTACAGTTGCCAGATTTTGTAGAGCAGGCCTCTTATATACAATTTCCCGTTTGGAACCTTCTTTAAAATGTATTCTCCGGTGCCGGAGCTTCTGGAAATCTATAGAATGTTGTTGTGATAAAACAGATTCGACCCGAGTTGATATATGTCTGGTATCTCATGTGTTGATATTGATATTCTTATACTGTTTGGAATTTCCCCAAAATGACATTATTCATATCAGTACTGTATTTGCGAAAATGCATTTTTTGTAATACCATGTATCCTACTAATCCGGGTTTCTAAGGAATCTTAATTATTTAGAACCGGCTGGTATGACCAAAATTAGATAACAGACCAACACTGGTGCATACACCCTCATAAAATCATTGATGCATTGTTATCATTAATTATTCGTATTAGTCACATGTTCACACAATATGATATTGGCACAATGTGTGTATGCATAGCATACATTTTGGAGTAGCTTTATCTTGCTATTATGCTAAAAGCAACCAGAAAATTCAAGTTCATTGCTAAAAGTAGTTATTAAGAAATTAAAATATTGCCCCCTTCACTTTTCATGAAATGTAGCCAAATTTTTTGTATTCCAAGGACTCTAATTTGGGTTTTACACAAGTTTTTACAACGTTTATAGACTTTCAAACAAAACTTTGGAATTTTGTTTGACTCACGTACAAGGGTTGGTGGATTTTGATTGCATAAAAGTGTATTATAAGGACCTAAGTATGGTTTTTATTATCATCTAAAATGGTTGTTGTTTTCAATGAAAACAACAAGAATTTTAGACATTTATTCTTTTTGCACATCCAACCATAGGATCTTGCAAGAGATGAGTATGAAAATATAAGAAATAAGTTTTATAAACTTTGACCATACTAATCGCAAGATATAAGCATTTAAAGTTTTGAAAAAACAAGATTTTTTGTTCCTAGCCTAACTAGATTATAAGGCTTTGACTCCTCTTAATTAAAAATTGTTGTTTTACAAATTGTGAATGAAATATTCTTATGTTGAAGAATTGAGTAAGAACTTGGAAAAAGATTAAAAAATATCCCCTATAATTTTCATTCTTTAATAAAATTGTTAAGTAGAAATATGTACAAGGTAAAAGGAAAACTAAATAGTTAATAGCTTGAAGATGGAATTGAAACACACTAAATAATTCCAATGGTGAAACTATTCTAGAAGCAAACTAAACCATGTGTAATTTCTTTTTAATTACTAAAATTGGGCTTAAAAATAGATTCAATACATTATTTTCTCAAAAAATTGCTAAGATTACCAACAAAACAAGAAGCATTATAGCTTTCACAATACTCATCCAAATAGAATGAATCAAATCATTCCACATTAAAAAAAATTTGTAAGAAATAATTTAAAAAAATATTCCAATTAATTATTTTATTGCATTCCGTTACTTCTTTGGGGCTTATTGGGGCATAACTTTTGCTCTCAAGCACCTATTGAAAATAAAAATTATATTTCTCCAAAGCTAAATAATCGAATTTTTTATCTTGAAATTTTTTTCAAAAAATACTATTAAAAATTGAGATCATAAGTTCCTACCCAAACCTTTACTTAGAGTCCCTATGACTCTTGGGACTTTAGGGATTATGTTTTATAGAAGCTTATTGACAATTGTTGAAGGAGGATAATGACCTATTCGGAAACTACCCTATTAGTATAATAAGTTCGTTCCAAGGGAGATTGTCAAGTAGGAAATTTATGCTAATGGAATTAATTCCTAAAATAGGAAGTACAATCCCCAAATAGAAAACTATGACTCAATTTGAAAAATTAATAACCACTCAATCTACAATGACATTGCATAATTCACTCACACATAGTTTGGCTAACACCATCATACTCCATTCTCAAATAATTCCATAAACACATGTGCACATTAAATCATTCATTAAATCATACACAATGAAACACTCAATTCGGTTTGAACATGTTTCTTATTTCCGAATTGGTGAACAAATCACCATTTTACAATTTTAGTTTCAACTTGCAATTCAGACTCAACTATTAGGATTCACATCCCTTATTCCACTTCATCTCCACATCACCGATTAGGATATTACATTCCAACTTCCACTATTCTTCACACATACAGTCACACTTCATCATCCAATCAAATTTCCAACATTTAATCACATCATTTTCACCAACTCCTAAAACATTTCTCCAACTTGGAATACTTAAAATTCCTCAGTCATACTCACATACACATCTCCATCTCACTCATAAAACTCGAAAGACTCACTCACATGCATACACACAACAACAAATCAAATACACAGCACAACTTGGCTGGGACTCGCAGTGGACACTCTTCAACACTGGGTGTCAAACAAGAAGAAAAGAAATGGACTTAATAGAGAATAAAAAATTGGCGGTTACCAAATGGAAGAGACAAACCACAAACATTGAACCACCAAATTGGAACCTCAAATCCAACCACCTCAAATACATTCAACATCCCATTTGGACAAACCACCTTGAATTCCCATTAACACATTCCATTATTCATTCAAACATTTTCATCAAATAAACATTCCAAATTAGAAAACATACATACAAAACATATCATAAAACCACCCAATCACACAAAATCAATCCAAAAATGCCTCCAATTTCCTTCAAAAAATCAAAAATTTAGAACAGACAAGCATTCTACAACAATCAACACAAGATTCCATATTCTTTTATTATGTATTGTTTGAAGACCTTAGAATTGTTAAATTGCTCCAAAATCTTTGGGGTCATATCACTATTTTTAGATGAATGTTATAGTTGGCTTTTGTATAAATAACTAAATTTTACTTATTTCATAATTTGCTTGTTTCATTCATGTGTGGATGTAAGGTAGGTACACCTAGTATGCCATTGACCTTAAACTGGCATCTATACTATGTGTACATCTCCAAAGTTAGTTTTGCACCTATGTAGAAGAAATGCTTTTAGAATCAATCTTTGTTCCTTAAAAACTTTTGCATACAATATCCAAATGTCACATTCTTTGGTGTGTTGGAACCTCCTTTCACTTGGCAACAAGAACATATGAAGATCTGACCAATTTAAGAATAGGAAATAAGCTTAGCAGAAAAAAGTGTCTGTTTTGGGAGTACCTACCATAACGGCGTCAGCACTCCAGCGAAAATCGTTTTTTGCACTGCCCAAGACAAACTCGGTCCTGTACGAGTGGCCAATGCAGCAAATGTTTTGTTTTTGTTTTGACACAAATGAAAAACGGAGTTTCATTGCAAAGATAAAAAATGCAGCACATGTTTTTACGTAAGTGAAGTCGAAGCGAAGCAATCGTTTGATACGTAAGTTCTCTTGTTCAGTTTTCATTGGAAAAAATGTACCGGTATGGGCGTATGGCACCAGTCAATGCAAGTTTGGAAGGTATTTTTGGGGACAAGGGTGGCGTGCTGACAGACAGCAACTGTCTTTCTAGGAAAGATAATCTCCGTTAGATCACTGCAGTTTCGGCATTTCTTACTGGTTCAATGTTCTCTGGAACTAACAAATTCTGCTAGTTCCATGCCCTTTCCTTGATGGGAAAGTTGGACCTCAAAAATTGCAGAGTTTGGGCCCATTTCCTCAGATTCCCATTCAGTTGAAAATGTCGGTGACGGCAGCTTCAGTTGGTACAGGGGATTTTCTCGAAAACAAACATAAAGCTCTGCAACAGCACGTTGCGGCGTTCGTTTCTTGGAGCCTAGCAAAATTGCCCATGTGACAATCAGTTGCGTCGTTAAGATATCTTTTTATCCAATTCTAACTCTATACATACATTTGTCTTACAAAGATTACATTGACATAGAAATATTAGGCAAATATATGCATTCACTTCATTTAATTGTGGAGACATCAGCCGATGTCATCAAACAGAATGTCGACAGAAATTTCCTCTCCCACCACAAAGAGATCGAATTTTGCCAGAAAACGTTACACTGGGTTCGAATATGCCCCATCTTCAAATATTTGGAAATTTACACCGAAGATGGCCTTGATGTAGGACCCCTCAATAACGAATGTAATAAGACGATGCTTGTACAGAAGAAGAGAGAAGACAGGTACGGTATGAACAAAACAAACTACCTTTTTATTTCATAGAAACGGGGTCAAAAAAAATTTCCCCACTGTGCTGGACTAACCAGAACAGGCTGCTGTCGGTGACATTTTACAAGAACACTCTGTTTTAATTCAAAGTAGGCACACACGGGACACCCACCGGGTTTCTTCTTACATCCGACATTGGTCGGTAGATGCTGAAAGTGCCAGTCAAAGAGTTGGACATTCTGCGTTTGACACTCTTGTACAATCAGACACTCTTGTCCCCAGAACAGTCTAACATGGGGAATTTAAAAAGAACATAAAAAAC
This sequence comes from Pseudoscleropodium purum, assembly GCA_963969395.1. Classification (NCBI taxonomy): domain Eukaryota; kingdom Viridiplantae; phylum Streptophyta; class Bryopsida; order Hypnales; family Brachytheciaceae; genus Pseudoscleropodium; species Pseudoscleropodium purum. The sequence goes on from OZ017797.1 coordinate 23,193,250, forward strand.
AATCACGTTTCCTATTTAAACTGATCGCTCGGCACTGGTCTTGTTCAACAATGTGGAGCACACTTGCACAGCCTCAGACACTGTGAAAAACACCCACTCCGACCCCAGCAGTTCCAAGTATTTTGACGTGTCGAACTTCTGCATCACCTGAGTCCCCGGGTTCGCAATCGCCAACTGCAAATCCATCACATTCTATGAGACCTCAAGCTCCAAAGTGTCCAAACCCTTCTTGCACTTGAAAATACACATAGTTATACACAAAAAAGAGAATATTTTCATTTGAAAGCCCAATATACCTGAATGCCTCGTCTCTTTGTAGTCTTATGAAGCTCCTCGAAGGCAATGATCCCGCTGGTGTCAATATTCGTTACAGCTGCGCACCAACAGTAGGAAAAAATTTAATGACCGGATCACATATTCCTTTATTACATACACACAAACCTCTTGAGGTTCTACACAATCACATTAGTAAAAGATCCTCTAGAACAATTCGAACTTCTCTAAATTGACAAACTGAAATATCTTGCACACTTGTGAAACATTGTCGACTACAGAACACGTACCGAATGTTCAAACTTTATCATCGTCATTTTTCAGTGATCAAATGCAGTCAAATTAAAGAGGTCAGGCTGTAATCTAAGCAAAGATGTTAAGTCGTGTCATAAACTGAAGGGAGAGTGGCAACTTACGGGTCAGGTCCACAATGAGGTACTGAATGGGAGCCCCGCCCGTCTGCTCCAGCCTTGCCACTTCGTCCTCGAGGTAATGCACCACTTTGTCTTGAATGTACTGCGAGTTGGAGAAGTAAATGGCCGCATCGATACGAACTGCAACAATGCCGGGTGCCAGAGTGGCGTCGGGGTACTGCTCCACGTTGCGGTAGACGTTGGTCCCGGGGATGTTCCCCAAGCGAGCTGTGTGGGGGCGCGTCACGTTGAACAGGACCTTGACGAAGGAGATGCAGACGGCGATGAGGAGGCCGATTTCCACTGAGACGAAGAAGACACCCAAGAAAGCTCCCAAAGTGGCCAGGAAGTCAAACTTGTCAACCTTCCAGATGAGGTAGGCGGCCCTGAGGTCGATCAAGGAGAGGACGGCGGAGATGATGATGGCGGACAGAATGGCGTTGGGCGTATACTTGAACAACGGCGTGAGAAACAAGAGGGTGAAGAGCACCACAATGGCCATGACGATGTTGGACATGGCGGTTTTCACTCCGGCCTGGTAATTCACGGCGGATCTTGAGAATGACCCTGGCAGAAGCAACATCACAAACCACGTCACAAAAACCATCCACAAAAGCAACGGAAAAAATATTTAAATAACGTGGAAAACAAAAGTGGCTTATTCAACCCGGAATCAAAGTCACGAACAACGTCGCACAGACCATCAACCAAAAGAACAAAGGAAAGAAAAGTGTTCAAACACGTGAAAAAAGAATTGATTCTTTCGCCCTGAAATCAAATGACAAACTGTGTAACCAAAAAATCTCACAAAACAAGGACAGGAAAGGTTTAAAACAGGAATGCAAAACAGAAGTAGCCCGTGAATGGGTACCTGTTGTGACGTAGCAGGAGGTGACGGAGCCACAAAGGTTCATGATACCGAAGGCAATCATCTCCTTGTTACCATCGATGTGGTAATCTCGGAGTGCAGCGAAGGTACGTCCAATTGCAACACCCTCTGTGAGTGCAATGAGAGCAGCCACCAATCCTATCTTCGCTCCCTTTGCGACGAACTTCCCAGTAAAGAAAATCTGATCTGCTGAAGTAGGGTTGACTCCTTGCTTAATAGGCCCGACCTACAAGAAACAGACTGATTAGAAACTTGTGTAGACCACACAAATAGTCACCATGCTCGCAATTCGCATTCAATTGACGTTGCTTAGCCGTCACGCTTAACAGGAAGGTAAGAAACTTACAACTTTGACGCCGTGGTGGTTTGACTTGAAGATGAACACAAACAGTGTTGCAAGGACAACCGAAGTAAGAGGTGCAATTGCAGCAACCCAGAACAGCTTGGGTTTTTTCTTGGCCTGCACATTCGAGTGTCACATTCAGGAGTTTATACCTTCAGCATCGTTGCCACACAAAGCAAACTCAAAGAGCAAACTGAAATAAAACCAGAAGAAACTAGAATAATCACATAAGCATGTTGTGTCACCATCAATGCAACTAATGGAATCGTAGTTATCCTCCTAAATGTTCGGCATAGGACGAAAAGCAACGAGGAGAAAACAACAAGAGTTCAAATATGCTCAAAAAACTTTATACAATGCAAGGGGAGTTAAATTGTGTACATACAATCAACTTGGTGGCGATAAGGAAGGTCAAGAAGGAGAGTCCAATCACGATAGTCCGCCAGTTCCACTGCAAAGCAGACAGCCCAAAAATCATCAACATATCACCACCAAACAAGGAACCCTAATTTCACGGAGTACATAATGCCATTTCTTAGATATCAAAATACCTTCAGAAATACACCAGTAAATCTCCGAAAAGAGAATTCACAGCACTTTGATTCTCTACAGCTGTTGAATTTTCTCTTACCTCGTCGATTTCGCCAAAGACCGATTTCATGACCGGGATGAAGCCCGTTTTGGTGGTGAAGTTGGTGATGTTGAGCAGTCCCTTGAGCTGCTGCAAGGCGATGGTGACTGCGGCGCCCGCCATGAAGCCAATAATAGCCGCATGCGAGAGGAACTGGATGATGAACCCCAGGCGGAAGACACCCAAGGCGGTCTGAAACACGCCCGCGAAGAAAGTCGCCGTGAAGGCCAGCTGCAAATACAAGGCCGGTTGCTTCGTGGGACTAAGCTCCTGCTTCAACAATGTCCCCAGAAGCAAAGACACCACGGCCACGGGACCGATGGCGATGTCCCGGGAGCTTCCGAGCACTGCGTATACCAAAGGCGGCACAAAACTCGAATCTGAAAATCGCCCACAACACACAACAAGTAAATAAGAAAGATTCGCTTCTTGCAATAATGTCAAACTCCTGAAACAATCAAATTATAACAAAAACCAGTGCTACAAAGAGCGCTTAAATATTCCAGACTCAAGTCACAATGCGCTTGAATATCCCTCACTCAAGTTTTTTGAAACTCAGTTTCTTTGCTGAGAACGATTCTCTCTCCAAATTGCAAAAGCCCAGCCCAATTTTTAAAAAAATTTAGGAAAAAAAAGCAAAAATTCAACGCTCTCGACCAGTGATGAAAACACTTTTTAAGATTCTCTCTTTACAACATTCCAAATGTACTGAAACCCCTCGCTCTTGAAGAGCTGCAATACTTACAGAGTCCATTGATAAGCGGCAATCCGGCAAGCTTCGCGTACCCAAGATCCTGCAATTCCAACCAAAAAAACCTTGTTATTCATTTTAAGTCCCACTCTGCGTCCCGCATGCTGCATCCCGAAAACAGGGGAATTGCGGATGGAATGGGAAATTCTCGGGGTCCTCGTATTGAGCTTGCCTGGGGAACTGCGAGACTGGCGATGGTGAGTCCTGCGATAAAATCGTTGATAAAGAACCTCGGTTTGTACGTGCTCATCCATTCGAAGATGGGGAAGACGAACTTGAGGCCCAGCCATCCCTTCCTCCTTGGCGTTTGCCCCTTGAATTGCGCCACGGGCGCGTCGTAGAGAAAAGTCTCCCACAAGCCGTCGCCAACTTCCTTCACCACGTTGCCGCGGGGAGGCACAGTCACCTTGTGCACCAGGGGCACGTCTTCTCCGCCGAAGCGGCCACCCTTCTCGTCCACCCCTCCGCCTTGCACATGCGGCGCCATCGCTGCTGCTTTTCACACCTGCAACAGCAACCACTTGGATAGTCAATTCACAATCCTCACTAATTTCCACATCCAGTGTTCAAGCTTTCTCAAGACTTAGACTGCTCGAAGTGAAGGAGAACTGGGGGTTCGTGGCACATGAAACCGGGACTTAGACTGCTCGAAGTGGAGGAGAACTGGGAGTTTCATGAAAGAAGGGCAGTTCGAATGACCACATTCACAAAATTGAGTAATTCGACTCTGTTCGTCCGCGGCGGTTGTGGATATGCGGGAAACTCCGACGACGGAAAGAAGAGCTACGAAATGGTACGCTAGGTGCGAAATGGCACGGAGAGGCGACACTCTAGAATGCACGCTGCTGGTACATTCCCTGTTAGCAGGCAGGCACTGGGTGTTACCTGAGGAACACTCGACTTCACAGCGAGAGAACTCTTAGATAACGAAGCTTGGACAGTCATTAAGCGGTTCACTAGTCATCACCGAGCGAGCGCAAACCTGACTGCGCATCCTGTAATTACTAGAATGAGTACTTAGGACAGAGTCCTCAATCCCGCATCCTTGGGCTCGTCGACCGACGTGACGACCTTCCGATCATCGAACGATCAACAATTATCCCTTCACGTTCGATCAATGGACGTTTCCCCTCCAGAGGTCTATTGAAGAATCGATGCACAAGAGTCGACCCCAGGTACCTGAAGATTTCGACACTAATTTAAACTTCTACATGTGGCTCCCAATTGACATATATGATTTCTCGACTCCTTTGTGAATTGGAGTCTGTTCAACACATCAAGAATCAAGCTTTCGAAGCTCGATGCGTGCGGCAAGTGACGACGACTTCAGCCTGCACTATATTAATTTTTTTTTTCGCAAAACTAGACATTCTAAAGTAGCTCCCCATCGATCGACACCCTCGTACGTACGAATCGTACAGATTTGACAGAAAAGGACAGTTCACGGTTCACGAAAGCTCCTCACCAGTGACGTCGGGAATGTTCAAGACTCCCAAATCGCAGACGACACTCGCGTCCTGTAATTCAACATGTTCGCACGGGTTTTCTTTTATACGCAACATCTCCCTCCTTTGCGGCGTGGACGCTCCCGTCTGCAGGGTCAACTTGGGTTGCAAAGCAGAAGTAGCTCCAGAAGTGCTTTCAGTATTGCTTGTCACGGAGCACGAAGTACTCTGTGACGACGTTTGGCTCGTGAAAACAGGGGCCACGACGCTGCATCTTTTGGGATCTTCATGTGTAGAACAGACTCCATGGATGCCATCGCTGCTGTTACCGTTCTGTGGAAATGAACGCTGTCGCTTTTCGGGTGCTCAGGATGGTTCCGAAGTACTAGTGAGGATGGTTCCCAAATGTCAACTGCTTGGTTGTATCATTCAGATCAGATACCGAAGGATTTTTTTCACAAATTTCAAGGACAATTTACTTCTAGACGGTGCAAGTACAGGCAAGCATCCTTGGCCGTACATAACTTTCCTTTTCAGTTGATTTTTTATATTATGTTACGCTTTATCAATCACTGCAGGTTCGCCAAGTCGCATGTAACACCCAGACGGCCAGACCTCTACGCACGATATCACAGATTTTTAAAACTTAGAGCACCTGAAAAGCACATGCTCAAGCCATAGGAGTGTCGGAGCCAATAAGCCGGGTGCACGTCAGGGTTTCCTGCTGCTGTTAAAAAAACCACCCGGGAACTTGTTATTCACCGCAGGTGATCAAATTTGGAAATTTTTGAATCGGAGATCCCCAATCCCGAAGATGGGTAGAAAAACGCTCTTTCAATTGAGGCAATTGTTTACATTTATCAGCGATTGTTGGTTGGAATAAGCTTTGTGAAGAGCTTCTTGTCGACATTCAATTCCATCAATTCCCCAATTCTATCATATAGGGTTCTTTTGAAGTGTTCAGTTAAACCCATTATCCTTCATTTTTCCCAATTGCATCCAATACACACTAGACATCCCCGAAGCACAGGATGTATAGAATTATTTTAGCATCGTTACTTTCAACAGAGTTGCATGTAAAAGAGATATTATTAATTTCTTAAGGTGGTTCAGAAATGTTCTTTTAATACATGTTATAATATTCCTTACGACTATCAGATTGCATGCAATAAAAGTGTGATAGGGGTGACAAAGACATTGAGAGAGCTAAAGAGTGATTTCCGAACTAGGCCTTTCCTCACCTAGGGTTCGGTGCGAGAATACTGAGAGAATGCGACAAACGGAAAAAAGTGATACCGGTGTAAGCTTCAAAGTGTTTTGAGGCGCACCTGGCCAGGGTCACAATGTCGCATAGAACTCGAATATCAGTGATTGACAGACCATTTCAATGACTTCTTTTCTTTTCTTTTTTGAATCAAATGGGATTCCATCGCACAAGAACAAGAAAAAACAGCCAGGCCAGAGGCCCTTTCAATGACTTCAATGATTGAATAAATTCATAAGTTATTCACAATTGTGTGGCAGATGATCAGGACACTGTTGATTGTACTCCTCTATGAATCTTTTGTTTTTTTCAGAGCGAACAGTCGCAAGATCGAATCGAAGAACATGTACTCCGCCTCTGTTTTGAATTTTTGGCATTCAACAGTGCAAATTCCTTAAGATTCTGTTCAAAATTTGCTTATATTATATTTTGTATTTTCTATGACTCCTCCCTCATAACATTGTTACCAATGAAGCAAGAGTCCCTTTTGCAACCTTGAAAAGCAGACCTCACAATGAACAATACTGTCTTGAAAGGCTCCTCAGCCAATCCATGCATTACTTGATATTTTCCTTCCAGGCATCTAGGGAGGCATTATACTTTCCAAGCATAGGGAGGACCACTACCTTGCTATACAGTGTTATATCAACCTAATATTTGCATGCATTTAGACGTATTGAAGATTATTTACCGAATGAATTATAGGGGTCAACTTTAACTCTATTTAGAAGTATACGTAAAATTATCTAACTTTAGTGGGAAGGTATTATGCTCTGTTAGATACCTAGAAGGGACTTATTAGTTAACTCAAGGATTGGATCTAGCTAGGTGAAGAACCATATAAGACAATTTTATAGAGCTCCTATACTTTTCAATCATTCAAAAGGACCGTCCCCTTGTTGCATTGGTATATAATGTTATGTACGGTAATTGTACCTAAAGTCAACTAAAGAAGCAATTCCGTATGATTTCTATTAACATATAGATTACAAAAATTGGAGGTTCTTATAAACAGTCAAAAAGGAGATTCTAGATTCTCTTAGAATGCATGTTGTGAACGCAATATGAATAAACTTTGAATATTCAAAGGGTTGAAAAATAGATGTTTCTAAAACCAACCCGAGACTCTTGTGAATAGTGGAAGTACATTTTAGGCAAGAATCTATAGGAGTTGATTTTAGAAAAGGGTTTGAAATGAAGTGTAGTTACCTCATCTCATCACCAAGAGGTTTTCCCGTAGCAAGAAAGTCGGGTAGTGGAAAAACAAAAGCGATTTTATTTAATGTTAGGTTCGGAAAAGCCGAGGCTTGAAGAGAGAGAGAGTAGGTCGGAGAGATCATCTACTCTACTGTACACACTTGCCGAAGCATCTGCCAGCTGGACTAGTACTACTTCCAGCTTCCCCCAAAGTCGAATCTTCTATCAGTTGATCATCAAGTCCGCAATCAGCAATCGTCAACAGAATGATTCGTGCAAACTTCTAATTTAAAAAAAGATTAAGCTTAATAAGTTGAGCTTGACTCCACTGTAACGTAACAAAAAATGAGCAGGAGGTGTCCTTGAAGTTAGCTTACGAACCCACTTGATCCAGTCTCTTGCAAAAATGAAGAGGCAGCAATGCGGATGTCATGCTGCAACTGGGGCGGAGGACGGAGGCAACCATCTCCATCTGCTTTTTTTTAACAATATCACGTCTCGGAATCCGGTCCAGGTTCAATGTACGGAACGCCCCGAGGCCACCCCGCGAGGTGCATTCACCCAGAATCTCAGCGAACCTCGTGTCCCGACTCCTCGTCCATCTTGATAAAACCCTAAAATTGGCATCTGTTCTTAGGGCTTTGGCTGCCATGAACTGGATATGGCCGAGCTGCCAGGTGGGGACTCCATCCATACAAATTTAGCCGAAGTGGGAGGAGCGGGTCGGCACTCTAGGTACAGAAACGGAGATTAATTAAGTCTAGATTCATGCTTGGAATGGCTGCCCTAGATTCAATATATTTGAAGGGTTGACGATGCGGAAAAGGAACTCGCAGAAGCGCCTCTCGAAGTGCTTCCTGGAAGTTGGGAGAAAGCATCGTTTCCCAAGTTCTCGCGAAAGCAAAGGTTCCCGTACTAGTGGCTGTTGGGGAAGGACACCATCATTGTACTTGGTCCTGATTCCAGAAAAACAAAAAAATATGACGGAGACAGGTAATATTTGCTGTCATTTGGATTTAATTTAGTTCGATAAATTCGAAGATGCCAGAAATTATTGGATATTCTACACATGTGCCGTGTGAATTTCCAACAATATTGGTTATTGGTTGGAGTCCCCCGGAGAAAAGCCCGTGCAACCTCAAAATGACGGGTGTATGTACATAGGAAGTCAATTTGAAGTCAATGAAGTCAATTTGGGATGGACATTGGAAAAAAAGTTTGCTACCGCATGCTTGCTTTCGTAAACTTTGTAAAAATGTAATTTGAAATTTAAGGGGGTTTACACTACACCTAGGCCACAACTTTGCAAAAATCCGGCCCCAATTTTTTTCATCCGGTCCATGTTAATCCTTAAACACTAAAGGGGGGACCCTCAAAATCATCCTTTTCTAACACCGTGTGAAATCACTAGCCTCTAAAATTGCAAAAATAGTCATTGCAAGTCAAACTATTGGAGAAGATCTTCTATTTTCCAAACAAATTTTAAGGATGAACAGCTATGCTTTTGTCCTATACAGTTTGATTCCGTGTCGTCCATCGGACATATAACGTGTACCTTGGTGTTCAACAGTTAATGTAAAACCCTTGGACTGAATTCTAGGACCAAATTGATGGCCTATGTGCTCTTGGATTTTCTCAATACTCAATTTAAAAAAATTTAAAAACAAGCATTTTTACCTTTCTCTTCTTATTTTATTTATTTATTTATTTATTATTTTCTTCCTATTTATTCTATTCCAAATACAGAAGAGAGAGTATTTTTGTTTTTTTTTAACCTTTTCTTTGCTCTTCATATTGTTTCCATTTGGAAAAGAAGGAATACTTTGACTTCCTTTGAACGTTTTCCTTTTGCTTGACTAGTTGAAACTAGAGTTGAAGCCTTGAATTAGTTGTCATTATATTTATAAGAATTTCAAGAATTTCAAAAGATGAATAATTTTGGTCTTGTTACTATAGGGGTTTGGAAATAATCGCACAACTAAACACACAATTTGAAGAAACATCTCTTCTTCTTCTTTTTTATCTCTTTTCTTTATCTCTTTTTAAAACTATATTTTAAATTCTAATTTCTATTTTTTGGAATATGGAGTTTTTCTTAATGAATTCAATGATAAATCTAAATTAGATTTTACCATACATGTTGTTTCTAGTGCCATAATCTTTCTTTATTATATTCTTTTTTCAAGTATTTATCATTAGAATTGGTAAATTCACACCATATCACAAATGTCTCTGTTAGACTTTGGCATAACTTCAATAATGACTTCCATTTATTGATTTGTATTTGACAAGAAATGTACCGAAAAATTATACTAAAAACAATTATTCTTAACCTAATAAACATTTCATGTAAATGGAATAAATCAATAAATAGAAGCAAATGAACATCTCATGTTTAGACAAGCAAAATAAGAAATGAACCAATTTTTATTATTATCAAGCATCTATCAAATAAGCATTTCATGTTACTATAAGAACAATTATACAAAAATAATAGTAGAATTATTTGTATAAGTATTCAATATATTTAATATTTTCTTACTCTTTTTTTTTAAAAATAAATATTTTATTTTTTTCAATTAATTTTTTTTATAAAGTTAAATTAAATCGAGATTTATTTAAAAATTGAGGATATAACTGGAAATTAAGAATCAGATGCTTCCTGGAGTCTCAATCCCAGATTCCCAGTCTTGGACAGAACAATGTACTGTACATTTAAAACAAATATTTTCTCATCTTGCTGTTTCATTTGAATCCAAATATTTTTAATAAAAAATCTAAGAAACGCCTACTGAGTCAGTCCAATTCCTTGGAAGATTAAATTGCAAGTGGTGGAATTCCATTGAGCTCCCATTGCAAATGGTGGAATTTCTTGAGCTTACAATTATAATGTAAAAAAAGATCTTGCATTGGTAGATGGTGGAGATTTATACAATCCATTAGAGGAGTCCAATTTGGCCCCAATGTGGCCCTAGATGGGAGTTCAAGCCATCCAAAACCTCGTCTTGATTGCTCCTTTGGGGCAGGAAGGTTTGGTGCCAAAACTTTACCACCTAAGGTGACACGAAGGATGAGTTGTTCCATCTAGCCCCAAGTATAAACACCTTGGGCCAAATTTGGAGAAATGGAGTGATCTTTTTGGCTCAAACTTAGAAAGTTTTGGTTGGCCCTCAATCTGGCCCCATGTATACCTTCCCCCCCCCCCCCCCCCCCTTAATTTAATGCTCGTATCAAAAGTTATGAGGTTAGGACGGCTATGGGTAGCTTAGGCAAGGTGCTACAAAAGAGGGTAAAGTACTCATAGGGAGTAGTCAAGGTGTTGGACAAGTTGCAAAATAAAATAAAATAATTTTTTTACTTTGATCGGTAAGATTTGATTATCTACAAGGTATTTAGCTACAAAAATTCATCACATTCTCACGTTGGTTTTATGGTTGCAATTCAAAAACAATAATTAATTCAAAAGACCATTTTTTTATTTATGGAACTTGAAATGGTAGTTTTTGAATAAATTTTTATCCAAAAAATGTGCATGTAGAGGTGTAGGGCTTGCAAATTCGATGTCTCACCAAACCTAATTTTGGTTTGTAAAAAAAGATCTTCATACCCCCTTCTATTCATTAGATTTTTGTTTTTTTGACTAATCAAAGGCCAACATGGTAACAACAATGCCAACATGAAAGCTACAGATTCTCTCCATGGATGTTCCAATGCCTTCAAACTTTCCTTCCAATGTCTTGCTAACGACAACAAGAAGCACAATGTGTGCACAAAAGGGCAAGACCTACATCAAAGACGCAAAGATTCAATGCTATAGTATACATAACTAGTAAAAATAGTATATAAAAAATTATGATAATGTACAAAAGTAAGAACAATAAATATTAATGTAAATGTAAAGTAACGTGAAATGCATTATCTTAAATTTTAGATGATAGAATGATTAAGATCAATTTGCAAAACAATCATATGAGATTCATATTTTATTATAGAAGATTTAGTACATTCAAAAGTTATAGATGATTCAATACATTATGACTAATATGACTAATAATCATCATTAGTCACATTAGTCACAAGGACAAAAATCACATTAGTCACAATGTGCAAAATCTTCTATAATTTTTTAGTGGGAGGGTTAAACTTTTTAGAATTTGTATGTAATATCTATACTTTATATGACATCAAGTGCAAGTTTGTGTGAGCATTGGACACTTTTAAATTTCTTTACAATTTTCGGATTGATTTGATTTCTAACACAAAACCAAGTACACCAACTTGGTTTTTGAGTTCCATGAGTTTTAACATACTTTAGCAATGATTAGTGTTGGTACTCATGCATTTGAAATTGGTTTGATTTGAGTCTTCTCTCCTTGAAGGTTAGACAAGTGATTTTGATGAACATATATAGCCCCATGGTTGCTAGCATGCAAGCCTAGAGCCGTGTGCTTGTGAGCATGTGAGCTTGTAAGCATGAACATAAAATTCCAAAAAAAAGAGTAAGTTACCAGTGATCGTGGTTGTACCTACGACCGTGGATGCACTTAATTTGAATGTTTTAGAATTGGTCTTTCATTTTTTTGGTAATTTTTGAGTGGTTGACAAATGTAAAGAAAAACATGCTTCAACATTTAAATTTGGTTGAGGGTTTAGGGTATGTTATAGACCCACCTATGTGTCCCTTTTGGCACACTGTTCACATTTTGGTAAGAGACTTGGTTGGGTGAATATTCTTTTCAACAACAAGCTATTTATATTCATGAAGATTATTTTAATAGAGTAAACATATTTCGTGGTGCTAAACCTATTTTGTTACAAAAAAGTCTTTGTTTGTACAAATATATATTTTTTTCACACCCTATTTTAATTTTTGCAAAGTCTCTTTGGATGGTGTGAATATGTATTTTTTTCTCACATTGTAGTTCTTGGCTTTACTTCAATTGCTAAGTTAGAATTTTTTCCCTTTATAAAGTATTTTTTTAGTAAAGGACATTGTTTGGGTGAAATGATTGTTCCTTTCCACACCTTCTTTTTTTTTCCAAGAAGAATTTGTCATAGTCCTAATGTTTTTTGACACCTTATTTTTTATTGGTAATCACTCTTGTGTAGTTATAATTCTTTTTTAACAGTTACCCTTTTTTTTTTATTGAAGCTCTGGGGTAGTTGTAATGTTTTTTGACACCCTATTTTTTTTGGGAAACACTCTTCTGTAGTTGTAATATTTTTATTTTACAACCTATTTATTTTCATGAAAGCTTCTAGGGTATATGTAATTTTTTTTGTAATCACTCTCATGTAGTTGTAATTTTTTTTCCCACCCTATTTTTTTCATTGAAGCTTTGGGATAATTGTAGTGTTTTTTGACACCCTATTTTTTTTTTTAAAAACACTTTTCTGTAGTTGTAATTTTTTTCACACCCTATATTTTTTCATGAAAGCTCCTAGGTAGTTGTCATTTTTTTTTACACCCTATTTTTCAAGAAACAATCATTTGTAGTTGTAATTTTTTTTCACATCCTATTTTTGTTCATGGAAGTTGTAGGCAGTCTGGGATAGTTGTAATGTTTTGACACCCTTATCATTAGAAAAAATTTGAGGGTTGTAAAGAGCTGTTGTGGGCCTATTCCCATTTTTGTTCCCTCGCAGCGAAAGGATATGGTCGACTATCAGAAAAATGTTTTTTCAAAAAATAAAAATAAAAATTTTAACTCTAAAAATACAAAAAAAATTTGAAAAAAAAAAAATTGGGAAATGATGTGGCATTAACTTGACCACATCGGACTGCACTGTTGGTTGTGTTTCCAATGTTCTCAAGGCTCGATAACTTGCAGTCTCCTTCTGGCCTAAAATCTCTTCTAATGTTTTTTTGGAAGCCCACCTTTGTAGTTGTAATTTTTTTTTTTTGCACCCTATTTTTTTCATTGAAGCTTTGAGGTAGTTGTAATGTTTTTTGACAGCTTATTTTTTAGGGAATCAACTGTTTGTAGTTGTAATTTTTTTTTCACACCCTATTTTTTTCCATGGAAGCTCTAGAGTATTTATGTTTTTGGACACCTTATTTTGGGGGGGGAACATTCTTTTGTAGTTTTTTTGACAAGCTTTTGGGTGGTTGTAATTTCATTTTTGGTACCTAATTTTTTGAAGTAATCACATTTGTGTAGTTGTAATGTTTTTTTACACCGTATCTTGTATAGTTGTAATATTTTTTTACATTGTAAATGGGTGTGAATTTATTCATTTTCTTTAGATTCTATATCTTTCATTAAGACATTTGATGTAAAAACTATATTCTTCTCTTTTCAAATTGGACCCCATACCTCCATCTCTTCCTTAGTGAACTTCAAGATCTTTTTTCCCTTGTTTGTTGTGGTCTCGTAGAATATTGTGGCTCCATCTCTATAATTGTTTGCAAATTCGTACTTGAGCAACAATAAATCACATGTAAGAATGAGCCATACCATAAACATAGCTACTATTCTGCACAATGGTATTTGCAAACGGAATAGGGAGTTTAGCTTCATCTATAAAGCTCTAGTAGTCTTTACAACATCTACCTTGTAGTATTAGCGAAGGTCATCCTCAAATAGGTCTTTATTCTCCTCCTCCTCTCCAACGTCCTTAGTTGCATTGCCTTTTATATAATCTCTTTCAACTTCATCTTTAGGTTTTTCTTTGATATCCGGTTGGTTTGCATCTTTGATATTTTGGGTCTCCTGAATGGTTTCCTCAACACAAAAGTTTATAAGAGATTCTTCCATTTGCGAGTCTAAATATGAAGATTCGATAATATTCATGGACAACAAATGAGGCAATGAAATTCAAAATGAAATGGACACACTCTCAATTTTAAATTTTCTATAAAGAATGTATGTTCTGAAGCAACAATACTAAAAATGAGCTTTGTACAAATATAAGACTAGAGAACTTTTTGAAAGTAATTATTTCAAATATGTATTGAAATAATGTAAAAACTAAATATAACAATTCAATTGAAAAAAAATAAGAAATTTGGTAGAAATTACTCTGAGTCAAAATTGAGATCAATGAAGACAAGATCTCACCCATGTTGAATTATGTTGCAAGCACAATTACACATCTCCTACACTATAGGTCCATCGATAATAATATAAATTTGCTTGTTTGAACTATATTCAATGTCCGAACTTTCTAAAGACTCAAAGGCTCTGATACGTCTAATTACTACCACATTTTGTAGATAATGGTCAAGTCCATTGTATAAAAAAAATGAATAGAAATGCTTTCTTTGCCGCGACCACTTTCATGATAAAGTACATGTTGCTCAAATGTGTCCACTATACGCTCTATAGCAATAAGCATATCATACAAACTTACTACGTCCTCTCCTATAAGTTTTCTTTTCTTTTGAATTGCTCAAGACTTCCATGGCTGTAGGTAATGATGTAGAAAGATGTGAAAGGCTAACCCTTGGAGTCAATGGGATATTTGAAGGCTAACTTTGTCAACCTCAAACTTCTTCTATTATCTTAAGACCAAAGGTGAGATTAATATATAAGTTCTTGGTAGAAGTCTTTTAATAAATGATTTAAAAAGAGAAGAAAAGTCTATTTAAAAAATGAAAATAAAGGATATTTACTAAAATTCTAATCCAACAACTAGAATATTGCCTTTCAAGTTAACTACTATTTAAATTGAATTAAACTTCACAATTATAAATTATTTGTTGTTTCTATTTTGTTTTATTTAAATTAAAAACATAAAGTCTATTTCTAAATGATATTAAAAAAATAAGAAAAAAATAAGAAGTCTTATCATTGTTGAAAGAAAAGGGCAACAAACTTCTTTTTACTCTAAAGGATGCTACAATCTTCTTTTAAATCCAAATTCAACTTAATTTGACTTCTTGGATCTTTAACAAGACGTTTTAAATGTAATCCAATTTTTAATTTGTTATATACAACAAATAAAAATATATGTTTAATGAACCAAGGCTTAAAGAAAGAGAAAATACTAAACACAACTCGTAGAGCTAAACTTAGACCTTTAATCAATTTAATTATTCACAACTTTTGCTCACAAATTTTAAATAACATAAACTAAATTTCATTAGAAAAACAACAACAGTATTTATCCTCTCTAATAAGTTTTAACCAAAAAAAAAATTGTTAATAGAAAAGTATGACCTTACAAAATCTCAACTAATTATGTATTACGATAGTTGACCTCTTTTCACTCAACTATCAATAATTTTTACATGCATGCTCTAAATTCAGCAAATCTTAATTTTCGAAAAAGGTAGCAACAAAGATAAGGTTTTCTCAAGGCTTCAAATTCTAAAATAAACAACTCCCTATACTAAAAATGAGAAAAATTAAAAGTAGGTGATGAAGATGCTCTTCTATTCTAGCTCATGTAACTATTGTCAAGTAACTTAAGAAGGTGAAAAGAAATGAAAAAGAAAATAAAAAACTAAGTGTAGATGTAAGTAAGAAATATATTGTGAAAGACTTCGTTGTTGTTGTTACTCTTGGAAGCTCTTTTTTTATAGTTTTACAAGTCTATATCTTTTTCTTTCTATAATTTATTTTAAAGGTCTTTCATCTTTCACTTCAACTTTTGCTTTTTGAGTCTTCACATTAAATTCCACCTTGTTGTTACTTGTTTTTTACTTCCATGTTGATCAACAATCTCTTACACCCTAAATTGTGAAACCTTTTTGACTTTGACTCTTTAAATCTCTACTCATCTTCTCCTATATAATTGTATTCATTTTACGTCTTACATACTACATATTTATACAACGTTCAACTACCTCTTACATTGTAAAAGTTTTAAAATTTTAGCTCTCTAAAATTTCATTCATCTTCTTTTATATTTTTGTACTTCTTTTATGTCTTACATCCTATATAATTATATAATGTTCAACTACTTTTTACATCTTATATTGTAAGAGCTTTTAGTCTTTGACTCTTTAAACTTCTATTCATTTTCTTTCATATACTTGTACTTCTCTTGTGTCTTACACATTGTAAGAACTTTTGAACTTTTATCCCTTGATTTTCTCGAAAGTTTTTAAACTAAGACTCCTACCTCCCTAACCTACCTCTAGATATATATTTTTTATAAAATTTACATATATTTGACTCAAAGCCATTATTGACTTTTAGAACTACCATCTACTTAACAATAATAGGCCTAAATACACCTAATTTGCCCTTGAATTTATCCCTAAGATGCTAAAACACAAAATATAAATATAAATGAGCACATGGGATGAAATTTAGTGCTTATAGACCTTTCGCTATTAGTGTACTCCCTTAACATCTTCCCTGCAAATTTCATCAAACATAACACTTCATGAATTTCACATAATTAAATTCATTTCCAAATGAGAATCCAAAGCAACAATAAAAAAATAAAAAGCTATAAAATTTAAACTGCAATATCTAATGTTCCTATAATAACTAATAATTCTTCAAATGCAATATATGAACAAATGTATAGAATTACTTCATCTAAGTATATTCTTTTGTTCAACATAATCCAATATATAATAATTCAAAGATACTAAAATCATTGTAAATTGAAGAATATTACACATATGTACAAAGTTCTAGAATATAATCTTAAGATTTGAAGGTCTAACATTTGCATGATCTCTCCAATCTTAGGATAATATTTTGCCTATTTTTTGTAGTCTCTATTTTAAAGTACTAAATACTGAATCAATGTTACTTCTTTGTAGACAAGATTTTAAATTAAAAATAGCAAATTTAGATTATTAGGAGCCATTAGGGGCCCCTTATTAGATAAAAGTAGAAAAAACTTTAAAAATAAAGTTAATTTATATGTTATAGTATGAATAGGATTTAATTAATTAATTAATTAAAAGTAAAAATTGAAAATAGTAAAAGTAAAAATTAGAAAGACACACCTTTTGGGCGGGGGTGTCAAGAAAACTATAAATAGATATTAAAAACAATAAAAAAAATTGGCATTGTAAGACCCACATTTTATATATATATATATATATATATATATATATATATATATATATATATATATATATATATATATATATATATATATATATATATATATATATATATATATATATATATATATATTTCTATTATTATTATATTGTGCATTGTGTTTTTAGTTATTGTGAGAAGATAATTATAATTGCCAAATTGCCAAATTGTCTTGTATTCATTTTGTACATTGTATTGAGACTATGAATAAGTAAAACTGGAAGATTTGTGAATAGAAATTGCTAGAAGATTAGAGAGTGAGCTTGGTCAATCAAACATAAATAAAACGAGAAAAATTTGAAAGTTTGTGATTGTTATTCTGGGTGTTCAATTCAATATGAGTCTTTGAGCTAGAGTTCTATGAGGCGAGAATTAGGAAGAAAAGTGTTGGCATTGTGTAGCCTTCCTCATTTTGTAAATTTATATATATTAATATATGTGTGAATTTACTTATATTTATATTAGTGAGTTAGGGTTGTTGTTTGTGAGTATTGGGTTTTGTAGATGACTTACTTTTTCTGTATCGATTCTTTTGAGAGTGATTTGGTTCTGTGAGAAATTGAGCACGATGTGATCAAAACTGAACGCTTGAATTTTAATGATGTATGATTACAAATTTGGTCTCAAATCCGACATTTTGTAAACAAAGATTGAGACAAGGACGACCAGAGTCTGCATCATTGTCAGCATCGAAGAAGTCATCCAAAGCTTGCTACAAGTGTTTGAATGAGAGTAACAGAGATTCTGGAAGTGGAAATTAGGGGTTTGATCGGCCCAAGCAATTGAAGGATCATTTTAATCAATATTAATGTCTGTAATTGTGGAAGAATCCAAGTAGGGGTGTGTGTAGAGAAACTCAACTAATTCATACGATTGAAATTCAATCAGAATTATCGAAATAGGATTTGATGTATGAAATTGTAACACGAGAGTAAGCCTATGCTGTTTGGAACAGCGAAGAAGTCCCTAGTAATTGATGGGTGGTAATCTCGAAAATTTTACATCGAATTGATTCTTTGGCTGCAATTGAATTCTGGAAGTGATTGCCCATTGCGATCACGTAATTTACATTGTGAGCAAGCGTGGATGTGGACGGACGATTGATGATGTTGAAAAAAAATCAAACAAATTAAGGAAGATTAGGACAACCACAATTCTACCTGCAATATTGCGATTTGATCTACAAAAGAAATCTGAGTAAAGACCAGAGTGCGAACTTGCAATCTATCCAATTGCACAGATCGAATTTGGAAAAGAAATTCGGGGAAGAAATGGAGTAGAAATTAGGGGTTTGGTGTTCTTTCTACGGCTTCAAATTCCTCAAAATTTTACACTAATTAGGTTGTTGAACATCTGGATCTCATCTTTTGGATGAAACGAACTTGGTTCTGAAATAAAGTGCCACAAATTTGAAGAAAACAATCATCAACCAAAGGATTCTGAATCGGAACTCAAACGCAGTAGTCTGTGGAGCTCCGACAGAGCCAGTCAAGGTTCTCACGGTGATAGGATGCGCCGCGCGGTTATAGGGTCTACAGTCCGCGGTTGTAGGCCATTTGATTATTAGGGCCTGTTTTTGGATTTCGAGTTTATTTTCGTGGTTTTGGGTCCATTGCATGGCCATAGGGCTGATATATTTGGTCTTAGGTCTATAGATTATGATTTTAAGTCGTTTTATTATTATTTTATAAATAATAAGCATTTGCTTTTAGGTTTCCTAAATTTGGTCCATGTTGTGAAATGTTTCAATATTTTGTTTGTGTACTAACAGTGGTTTAACAAATTGCCAATTGACTAATTATCCTAAAAGCTGGAGAAAAGCTTAAGGAAAAGACAAAACTTTGGTAAAATACCTAAACTCCCATTCGTTGTATTAACTAGACAAATTGCCCTACAAGGATAGACATAGACATTTTGCACTAGGATTTGCTCATGGCGAGCATTTACTGGACCAATTGCCCTAAATATAAAAAGGTTTAATTAAGGAATTACGTGTATTATTTTCAAAGTATTATCTTGTATGATTAAGTCTAGTGCATGCATTGCATAAGACAAATTGCCCAACTTGACTTATTGCCCAGACTCATTGCCCACCTTTAGGACACTATATAGGACTATGAAATCATTCATTGTGTCTGCATACATCTGTAAAGGACTATCAACAAAATTTAAATCCCTGGGAATAAGAGTGAAAAACCTAACTTTATAAACTAACAACTTATACATATACATATATACATATTTCCCTAAATCTAATATACATGTGACTTTAGCCATAGAAAAATAGACGATTTGACCATTCCCCTAGAAATTTAGAACCCCTATACTTAGTCCTGGGTTTTTGGTAAATTAGACAAAACCTAGACTACATTCTTACACAACCTTTGAAATTGTAAAATCATGAAAGATTTGAAAATTGGAATTTGATAATATAAGAGAACTTGAAGACTTTTGAAAATGCCAAATGCAAATTTGAGAGCAATAACTCTATAAAATATAGAATAATCTACAATTAACTAACAATGGTGGCATCAAGATTAGAGAATTCAAATTAATCGAATCAAGTGAAACAAAAACCATTGAAAATAAAGTTCTAATCTATTAATTTTTGAACTTAAAACAAAAAACCATTAAAAAGACCAAGAAAATTAGAAATTGCAAGGTTCTCAACTTCTCATTAGTTTGGAAAAATAGACTATCGGATCCAATGGTGTACTTCTTTGAATTAGTGCAACCCTTCAATTTTTAAAATCATTTTTTTAAAACTCCTAGTATTAGATAGAAAATGGTTAGCTTGAGAAAACATTGGGCTTCTAGCTGCAAGTAAATTTGACCCAGAACATGAAGGACTATATTATATATATATATATGTACATACTCAAATACTTCATGTAATGTTATAAAAGACAAAAAAGATAGCACAAGTTGATATGAAAAGGTAGAAGTAATATACAAATTACATAAAAAAAAAATTTTGAAGAAAATTCCCATTGCTTTGATGAGTGTCACAGTTGTTTCCAAGCTCCAAATTCCATGTGTAATATTAATATGAAAAGCTATTCCAAATATCTACAACCATTCCAAAATTCAATTCAAAACATGATATTGTTCGACTTTTATAGTCAACCAAAATTCTCTCTCTTCAACTCAAAGGTCACTATTACTATACTTCAAAGTTCATATTTATTACTTCACAACTTCAAACTATTTGTGTGTTACATTTTAAAAATCGAATTCAAATATCTTCAAATCCTTCAAAATTCAACTTAAAATATGATATTGTCCGACTTTTATAGCCAACCAAAGTCCTCTCTCTTCAACTCAAAGGTCATTCACTACTACTACACTTCAAAGTCCATATTTATCACTTTATAATCCCAAATTTATTGTGTGATATCTTTTTGAAAAGTCAATTCTAGTATCTGCTATCCATCCAAAATTCAACCTAAAATATCATACTATCTAATTTTTATAGTTGGTCAAAGTTTTCTCCTTCTCAATTCAAAGGCAACTCATCACTACTATACTTCATAGTCCATAACTTTCACTTCCTAACTCCAAACTAAGAGTATGATAACTTTTTAAAAAGCCAAAAATCCAATGCATATGTCTACCAAATTTCAATTTCAAAGACTATCTCACCAAATATTTATAGGTGCTCAAAAATTCTACTTTCAAACTTGAAGACAATTAACCCCCTTTCACTCCATTAGCATAACTTTTGCATACAAACCCCAAATAAATCAAGTAATAAGTTTTTGAAATCTTACAAAAAAACAAACATCTTCTTCAAATTTCATTACAATACTCCCACTAAAATACAAAACACTATGGCCTCTTAATTCTTGACTTTCCCCACAACTAACAATTAGAAAAAAAGAAAAAAAGGGTCCTTCTCTCATCTTCTACTTCATCCTCCATGTGATCCACCTAAACAAGTAGATTTTAGCCCCCAAATGCTACGCGGGCCCCAATTCATCCATTATTTATCTTTTTTTGCCCCATAATTTTATCCATATCCTTTAAATGGCATTTTAAACCATTAAATATCCAAAAGAAAGGTAAAACAAGCTTCACCTTTCATTTTAAAAATCTCGAATAAATAAAACAAAGCTCTTGAGTATAGAACAAAAATTACATAGTTGTCTAGCCGAGGTGAAAAAAAATTTCAGGAAAGTATACATCTCGAAACTTTGAAAAAAATCCTCTAATTTAACATTTAGATATATATTTTCTTGTAGTGTATTTATTTGCCTAAAAAAAAATCTATTAAGAAGAAGTTTAGAACCCTAAAAGTTAAAGGGAATCCAATTAAAAATTCCAAGACAAGTACATTAGAATACTTATAAAATAGAAAACAAATCAAGAATTTGGTTGTGTTTGTTCAATTATCAAGGCTAAGTAAATAAACACTCACATAATGATACATCTACTAGGAGACTTAAAATTTACAAGTCTTCAAAGAATTTTGATTTAATTTGTGAAGATATATTGTAGAGGAAATCGAGTGGGAAATTGAGGATTTCGAGGAAGAGTTATATTTGAGATGTATGTAGCATCCTAATTGTACTGTTTGGATAAATACTTATTGAAGTATTCCGTTCAAGCATTACTAAGACTATGAAATTGGGCATAACAACAATGAAAATAACATTGTTCTTCCATTGAAAGATTTGTTGTTTGGTTCAGTAATTTAAACATTTCTTTTGAATATTGATCACAACTTATTCGTGGATTTGTCAATACCTATTGAGTCCTACCTATTACACACATGTGATTGTTTAAACTATTGTCAAAAGAACTTTTGAGGTACTTTTACACAAGTTTAACAAGTTTTTGTTGTTTTATTAGGAGGTCGTGATAGCCACTTGAAATTATGGAATAATTTTTTTTAATGAAGCAAGGAGTAACTTGAATACTTTACATATTTAGTTTCATATAATCATGCTCAAAATAGACTAGCAGAGTCTTTTATTAAATAAATTCATTTTATTGCAAGACCCATGTTTTTTATGCAAATTTATTTGTATATATGTGGGAATATATAGTTTTATATGCTGTCAATGTCATTTGACTATGTCTTTCATTTGAGTTATGAACATATTCCCAAATATACCTCTAGGAATTGTTAAGTGGCTATATAATCAAAGACGTGATAAACCAAAGTTGTAAATGACTCATGATAAGCATTAAGGGTTATATAGGTAGAATGTAGGAATCACTAGGTTCACAATTAGGCCTTGTTTGCAGCAACTAATAGTTACAAAAGCTATTTGTTGACATTAAGCAACCCTTATAAGCCTTTTAGACTTCTACAAACAAGAAAATATCTTATAGACATTTCACTAGACACCTAATGTTGACTTTCATGACACTATTTTTTTCTTGTATATGAACAAAGGTTGAAAATACATTCTCCACCCTTGTCAACTCATTTCTCCTTAAGTTTGCTTTATAATCTTGATTTTGTATAAATAAACTCTTGATTTGTCATCTACATGCTTAGAAATTCCTTGTTAATTTGTGTCCTTGACAATCTATAAACATTGCTTCCTTATAAGAACCACTTTTGGAACATCTTTTCAATATATCTCACTTACGAGTTTTTAATTGCCACGTATGGGTTCCAGTCTCAAAAATACAATGCCTTAATATTGAGGCTCGTCAACAAAAAGGCATTTATATTGGATTTGATCCCCCAAGTATTATTCATTATGTCAATTCATTTACTGGTATTTTTTTATGTGTTCAATTTGTCAATTGTTGTTTTGAAAAAAACGTATTTTTATCTTTAAGAGGAAGAGCATCTATTCAAAAACAATTTAAAGGCCTTATATTTGAGGCACTTGAGATATTTATATTGCATCATGATTCTAGAACATCTTTAGCTAAAAATGAGGTTGCCTAAATTTTACATTTACAAAAAATTGAAAATCAAATACCTAATAATTTTAGTAATGTACAAAGAATTAACAAAAATTTAGTAAATGCAATTCAAAATGTTCATGCTTGAATTTTAATTCCAAAAAACATTATAATAAGCAAATGGACTCATGGTCTAAATAAACAACCACATAAATGCAAGACAATGATTGATACTATTATTTCCTCTGTATCTACGGCTACCACTATCAATTTTACAAAATCACTTACATCAAACTATCCATCCTTATCTAATATCATTGCAATTCCTAAAAGAGAGATTATTACTTATAACTAGGACAAATTCAACTTGAATACAAAGTTATGTGCAATGTAGTGTAATATTGATGATATTTGAGACAAAGACAATTGAAATAGATAAATCATCCATTTGTATAGTTTCAAAAAATCTTTTTTATGAGAAAAATCATCTTGTACCAAAAAATATTGATGAAGCGATGTGTCCCTCCGATTGGCTAAAATAAAAAGTTGCTATTGAGAAGGAATATGTTTCTTTAGAGAAGAAATATGTCTTAAAACCTATTACGAATAATCTCACTTCTCGATCACTTAGATAAAAGTTTTTCAATCACTTGAATATATATTTTTATGCCACTTATGCATTTATAATGTGACGCCATTACAAAGTTTGTTTGGTAATTTTGGATGGTCAAAGTTTTATACAAAAGTTTGGCTTTAATTATGATTTTACATATTCACTAGTTATAAATTCTATGATTTTTTTATATCTTATTGGAATTGTAGTATATATATCATCTTTGAAATGCATTTGATGCATGTAATCACTACTTATCTACATGTAACTTTTCATGCTAATATTTATATTAAAGTCCCACCTAGTATTGAAACTACTAGTCTAACTATGTCTATTTAAAAAAAAATACCCTGGCATTAAATTATAATGCACATTATATAATCTTAAACAATCTGGATTGATGTGATATCAATGCATTGTCTTTGATCTTCACTAAATCTGAAGCCTTTATTCCTTAGAGCTATGTATTTGCAAGCTTGGTTAATCCAAAATCATCATATGTCATGAAATACTAGATGTGACTTTTAGTAGTAGGAATGCATAGTCAACCAACGTAAATAATTGAGTGGTCACAATTTTGCAATATCATTGGCACAAGAATGGTGTTGGTGGACTACTAACCTTTGCTCATTCAAAATTAATAAAAAAGAAATGACATAAACTTAACCCCTATAGGACTAAGGCCTTTTCTTTGCCAAAAAACACTCAAAACTGCCATTTCTATGACAAAAGGTAAAAATAAATTTAATTATTTTTATTTTTCACATCTAACCATAGGATCTTACACCTAAATATTATGAAAATGTGTGTAAAAAATTTCAGAATTTTTGACTGTGGAGATTGCATAATATTTGCGTTTAAAGTGGAAAAAAACAAGTTTTTCAGTACATTGGGGGACTAGATTTTTTAACTTTGAACATTTTTTAACTTAAATTTTTTGCATTGCAGTGTTTTGAACTTTAAATAATTTTGGTATAAAATTGATTTGAGAATTTAGAAAAAATTCAAAAAATTCAAAAAAACTTAATATTTATTCTTTAAAAAATTGCTAAAAAGAAGTAGGTATGAGATAGAAGAAAAATCTAAAATATTCTTATCTCTAAAATGAAATTAAAATGCACTAATCCCAATAATGGGATTGTTTTAGCAAGAAAGATTAACCATGTGAAATTTTTCTTTTTGAAAAATTGTAAAAACTACATTCAAAAATGAATCCTACAACTTATTTTTTCAAGATGCTCTAATTGCCTGAAAAACAAGATTGTCCATAACTCTCATAAAAAATCCAAATGGAATGAATCAAATCTTCACATGTACACAAAAATATAATCTATGAGTAAAAATTTAAGAAAACTTAAAATTCAAATTTTTGAAATTTTTTTGTTGAGCCCATCCCTTGTTTTGAGCTTATTTGGGCATAACTTTTGTTTCTAGTCACTGATTGGAAAAAAATTATATTCCCATGAAGCTAATGAATTTTTCTATCTTCAAAAACAATTTCAGAAAATAAGGAAAAAATTTCAGCCCGTAGGTACCTGCCCAAAATCCCATTTGTCCCCCGAAGGGACAATAGTACTTTTGGGGTTAATAGTTCACACTCATTAAAAGATTTGGAGGCAAGTGAGGGCCATTTCAAACTTATTCTTTTTGTTATTCTCCAACAATGAAAAACATGACACTATCACAAATTATTTTGAAAAAAATTTGAAAAATGACATGACAAGGTCTCAACTACATCAGATTGCTGCAATAATATAATTTTTTTGTTCTTTTAGCTTAATAACTCATAGGCTTCTACACCCCTTTAACCCTTCAAGGCCTAACCAGGTTTTCACAATGAAGGTTTTTAATGAATTGCCCCACTTTGATATTTTTTTACACATGGATGTCTTTGAATTTTTGAATTTTAACCATATGAAAGTGAAGAATACTTTGTCTAGTGTGCATGGAATTAATTGTGGAAAATATTGACCACTAGATTTTTAGATTATAACAATTTTGGATGATTAACTATTTAGGCAAAAAACGTAACTTTTAGAGAAGAAAGATTATAAGAAGATGAATAATGCCTTTTTTTTTTTTGAAAAAATTGTATTAGAATCTAAAGTAAACAAATTATTTTTTTAATTAAAAAATTGAGAAACAAAAACTCTCCCAAATTTGTAGACATTTTCAAACAAAAGAAGTAGAAAGCCAAAACTAACCAAATTGGATCCTACAAAATTTAAAAAAATTTATATGTGCATCATTTTTTGAAATTTAACAATGTATATCATTAATGTATTGTTTGGAACTTCTCCAAAAAATTTGGAATTATTCTAATTATTTTTGTATTCTTAATCACACTAGATTGAATTTTGTATTTTTAAAATTACTAAAAATACAAATTTGAATTTTTTTCCTCCGATCATAGTTTTCTTATACAAAGTGTAGACTAGAATTGTCCAAAAAAATGTTTTCTTCCATTCCTACTATTTCTTTTGTTGTACACAAATTATGCTTGCTCCCTTTTGCTGTTAGACTATATTTCCTAAATAAAATTTTAAATACTTTCTACATTGAAATTTTGAAAATCAAAGAATGCAACAAGTATGTCAACTTATTACTTTACAAGTCCGTAGTTTACAAAATATTGAGATTTGTTTCACCTTATTGGGAATTTGCCATTGAAAAATTGAAGAGGATACATTATGTCCCCTTAGTCCTTGAGGGGTTAATTTCATCTAATATCTAAGGTTTTTAATGTGTACCTTGCAAAAATGAATTTTTCCCTAAATCAATAGAACGATTTACTAAATTAATTTTTTTTAAGTTAATTTATTTCATTTATATTCATTCAATGTATCATTAGATGTTTTTTGGGGGGTCGGGAGGGCCATTTGGGCTTGTTCTTGGCTCTATTCGCCAAGTAGTCTGGGAACAACTACTATCAATATATATATTTTTAAAATTTAAAAAAATTAAATTTAAATGCAAAAAAAAGTTGAAAAAAAATTTTAATTTAAAAAAAAGAAAAGTGATGTGGCAATCATTTTGCCATGTTACGTAGCTACTACAGGGCAGTGCACTATAATAGGGAATGCAGATTTAGGCAGGGGAATTTTCAACCCTCCTAAGGGGTTGAAATTCATCTAATGTTTTTTGATCTTGGCTTTCTGATGTAGTATTGTACCAACTACATATAATTGTGCTTACAAATTACACAAACCATATTGATTTCTACCTTATAAGTCTTAAAAGCAAAAAAATCGTATGCGACCTTGATAAATAATTCAATACTAATTGAACTACGCACTTCTAATATATACAATTTGGATATTTTAAGTCCAATATGCAAATGAATGTTAGAATTGGCAACATCATGAAACTTTTTATTAAACCATAATTTTATGATCTACATGTAAAATCCGTTTTTCAATATAAACAAATGAAAGCACGCCTTACTTTAGCATTTAGATTCTTCCATTTACATCGCTCATATGCCAAAAAATTTATTTATTTATTTATCACCCTTTTTTATTTTCATGTTTCAAGTAGTGTATTAAGCTTGTTTTTTTATATTTAGGAGTCATTTTTCATGCATAAATCATATTTAAAAAAATAATAATAATAATTTGCTAGAAAGCCAGTTGAGTTATTTTATACGCACATGCACTTTTCCAAAAAGCCAAAGAATGAAAGGGTAAACTTTGAATCTAATTCACTTATAACTCTAAGAAAGTCATTGGAATTATTATTGTGTAATGTACAAAATTCCTATAATAATTCTTAATTAACTATTTGCTTACTAACATGGTCAATTTGAGTCTAGATAATAGTCTATTGACAAAAGTAATTGTGGTCATTCATTCAATTCTGCAACCATTGATTTGTTATAAAAAATTCTATAGATAGATAATTTTTTTGTCTATCCAATGACGTGAGAAAAAATTATGGTTTAGTGAACTTGGGAAGGAGATGTGTATCCATGTCTAAAGTAAAATTTTAAAATGTGAAAATAGTAATATTAAATATTTTTCCGCCAATATTATTCATTGGCATGCATTTGAAATTTTGATTCATTTTATTGAACCTCAAAACTTGAACATTGTAAGATTTTTTTTTGTTCAAGCAATCTCAATATTAGTTGGCCAAACAAGTTTCACAAAAACAAAGAGTTCATGAATCTCATGTTCAAATATTGACAACTTCATACAATCTCAAGGGACAATGACATTTGCTATATAACTTCAATAGCCAGTACTGAAGACTGCTTTCATTGATGAAGTAAGCAAAACATAATTTGCATGTCAGAATCAACTATTTTAATAAGGTTTAAATACAAGACTAAAAATAAGATAGGCAAAAGATCCTTTTTTTATGTAATCTTCTACTTATGTAGATTCAGAACTGAGCACCTATCATAGCTATTTAATAAATTGCAACGCAAATGTTCTCTTCTAGTGTAGGTTGTAAATTGTCAATTCATGGCTAATATTTCCCACACTTCACTTAAACGGGAAAATGTAACAATTTTTGAATGCTTTAATACAAGATCCAAAATTGAATATGTAGAAGACCCTTTCTTATACTTGTAATTAGCCACACACCTACATCCCAAACCAAGTATCTAATTTTTAATATTTAAGAAATTGCATTGTAGTTGTTCTCTCTCAAAAGGTGAATGTAAATTGCTCATTTGTAGATGCCACCTAATGAACCACTTGCACACATGAACCAATTATTTTTTGAAGTCCTTCATACAAGCTTTAAAAAAAATATGCCAAAGACCCATTTTTTGGATGTACCCACCTACTTCTATACATTTACAATTAAGAACCACTAATAGGGACCTTCCCAAAATTGCAATGTAAGTATTATTTTTGAATAGAATGTGTTCTCCTATCTTCTCACTTTATATCAATTGGACTTCGGTTAAATAATCTCCCCATGACTTGAAGTGTAAGTAATTAGTTGCATTTTAAATCCAAAAAGCTAGAATCAAATGAACTATCAATGTGGAGCAAAAAAATAAATGTGTATGCTCCTTTAAAGCTTTGTTGATAATTCTTTAAATACTAGAAAATTTGGTGTCCGTTGCAACAAACATTTTGCATACTTGTATTGTTTAGTAGAGTTGATTCGGACAACTTGATATCCACAGTATTCCAACAGATATATGTTGGTTACAACCACGTGGCATTCATCAATGCAAGACCTTGCCACTTTGGAATTACAAGTGGAAATCACTTTCTCAAATGTCAAGTAGTACTTCTTCGAAATACTCATGTACGTTGGCTGCCATTGCTACCTTTTTTTTTGGTATTTCCAATGACTAATCTACAATTAGCAATTCTTTTGCACTTTTTTGATTTGCTCTTTTTGATATATAATTAGAACTAATTTCATACACTATTTCAGCATGAAATTCTAGAAGTACTTACAATATATGTGGCAATTTTTAATTCTGGAAATACCTACAATATATGTAGCATTTTAAAATTCCATTGTAGAACACCTTTTTCAATGTCAAATGAGCCTTTGAGGACATGGATGACACACTCTATTGTTCAAGGTTTAGTTGGCTGCACTCTAATGGACTTTGACATCACTTGCAACATAATTTTGGAACTTAATTGGCCATTTTAACCTGCTAGGTTCAAATTACTATAGTAATTATAGAATCTCTCTCTATATAAATACATTGCAATTAGACATCCCTTTATTTATAGGGCACTATCTCAAGACTATGAAGCTCACTTCCACTAGTTGGGTAAATTCAGTACGTTCTAAATTCATTGTACATGGAACTTATGAAGGGAATTCAAAATATACATGCAGAATTAATTGTCCCTCCACTACTAAATTGGGCTGTAGTACACAGTTTGTTTATAGCAAGTCTGAGAATTTTTCTCCCAATTCATATAAAATTCAACAAATATTTCATACTATTATTACCATAACATTCAATAAGACATCAAACTACAAATTCTAAGCAAATATAGCTTATTTCCAACAGTCCAGTAAAGGATTCGCAAAGTCTTCATGGTTTCTAAATACCTTAGTTGAACTCCACACACTGCATTACTTATTCTCCTATTCCCATCAAAACTTTTTACCATTGAGCTCACATTCCTTTATACGTCCCTTTTCTATTTCTTCAGCTCTACTATCCACTTCTCCAGATGACTTCACAACATTCCAAATACTGTACCCCAATTTTCTCCTAGCACCTATATAAAAGGGAACATACCATTAATATTTGTTCAATATATTTGAAATTCAATTACAAGTATGCCTTCTACAACTCTAGCTACTACAACTGTTGAACTACAAAATTTCCCCAACAACATCAATGTCTTTTTTGATCACATTTTAAACAACAGAATATGCCAAAAAATTAAACAACTATTGGTTTCACCTGTTCTATTCAACATGCCTGGATATTAGAGTGCAGGAGAAGGTGCATGTTACTTTGCCACAGTCTCTACAACAACAATACCCTACCTCAAATCTATGGAAATGTATAATTTCAAACAACTTGTACAAATGTATAAGTCACTTCTAATTCATCTAAAATTATGAATTCAACATATGATGGCTACATGTCCTTTATGTTTGACTTCATTTTTTAACGTACTTTGACCCATGCATTACCAATCCATTAGAAAAATACTAGATCCATTTCAAATTACACACGGATCTTCCTATAACTTATATGAGGGCTTTTCATTCAAAATCCTCTTCCACCCGTGATCTCTTATAATTAATTTGTACTAAATTTTAAAATCTAGGCGTCGTTCCACTAACTTCATATAATTTAACACAACTTCTTTTTTCTATATGAAACATTGTTTGACACATTCAGAATCAGAAAATACAAAAAATACTTAAATACACCTAAACTATTAGACATCTTCAATCCTTCACAAGCACTGTTAAGAAATTTTTGTACTTTCCAATTTTTACTGCTTATTGCTTCCCCTCAAGTTCCTTTTCCTAGGTGAAACTCTATTACTTCGTCCCTTCCCACAGTCTTCCTTTGCCACATTTTCTTGTGTCACTTGCATTCCAAGTACAGGTACATGAGTTCTTACTTCTGCATTGTCTTACATGGAAGTCTATGGCTTGCACATGTACTTCTGACTTCCTAAGATGTAAGTCTGCTTTTTTTAAAACATTTTCAACAACCGATTCTAAGATGACCATAACAAATCTTCTTCTTATTCGGCCTAGTTACTACACGCTAAGACTATCAAATCATATTGTCTTGTGAATGACAATCACTTTTCAAACATTGGATATGCAAAATACTTCTAAGCAAGTCCATAAATGTCCATCTTACTTCAAAATTCATGACATATAATTCAACATTACGAAACAATGTTACTTACTTAGGCAAAACAGAGGTGCTACTCGAACTATAAAATGCCTCTTATTGTTCCAAAGTGACTTCTAGTTCTCCATAGCTACATTGTGGAGGCCATTTTCACTAAAAAGATTTTAATATTTAATCGTTACCTTATTCATTGTCCTCTCATTCCCCGGATGCAATGTTGTATTATTCTTAAGACCACAACCGGGCATAGATGTTGACGGTCCACAATCCTCCAAAACAAGCTGCATTCCATGAGTCCAGAGTCCAGACACTGCTCACTTGCTTATGGAGTTGATCTAACTCCTTCTGCATCTTCAAAATCAAACTCATATTGGATTGACCAATTCATGTTTCCAAATCACTGCTTGCCCGCCTCATCATAATGGAATCCTTTGCACTCTTTAATTCTTTCTTACCATTGGCATTCTCTCCATCAAATGAAGGATTTAGTTGACTTTGCATGCTTTCCCTCCTTCTCCTGGACACACCTCCATATCCCTTCTTCCTATGCATTTCATGCTCTACTTCCTTTAGATCTAGGGACCTACCGAGCTTTATCTGCAAATATTCTCAAGTGTCATTTTTTCCTTTGGACTAATTCTTCTTTTGTTCATCCTTGTTGCGTTCACATACTTCATTTTTTGCAACAATTCTTCACCATGGGGATTGCAATGAATGCGGTCAAGGCGACGCTAATATTTGGATTCAATCTAGAAGGTGGGTCATCTCCCTCTTTTATGGAATTCAACATCCTTGATCATCTTTGAGTGACATATTTCCCTGCAAGCTTTTTGATATGAGTATGATCCACCGGTGCATTATACTTAAAACTATCTTTTAGATGACACTTGAGAATTGCCATGTCTTCTTCACGTTGGTGTGAATGTTTGTAATGGAAGGATCTAGTGCCGATGACAGTTTGTTCAGTTCTTGCTTCTAGGCTCCAACTCCAAAACCATACGGCACCCCAACTGCATTTACTGTGATGTAGTGTCCCTTCAATCCCTACCTCTTTTGAGTTCTTTTTTTTTTTTTTTCTCTCCCTACTTACTTCTTTGTTCTTAGCACTTTTGTGATTTGCTTCTAGGTGATTGTAGGTCCTCATCCTCTGCCTTTACTTCCACAATCTTATGTCTATAACATCCTTTCTCTCCACTACTCCCTGATGATTCCTCATCATCAATATATTCAATTCTCCTACCTTGTCTTTCAACCTCTCCTAACCCACAATGTTCTACCTTCTATTGTCGTTGGCAACGGTATTCATCATTGGAGACAGATTCATAACCATCTGAAATGTTTTCTTCATGCATGCCTTCACGTCTATTATGATTCCAATAAGCCTCCAAAGATTTCTCCCTTCTTCACCATCTACCTTTTGATCTGCTGTCTTTTTCCTATCTCCTAACTGTTTGTATATGCACAAATTCTAATTAATGTTCATAAAGAAAGAAGTTCGTTATTGAGATTATATTTTCTTTATTTGCATGCATAATTGTTTATGGATGGGGATTTAATTTGTCAATGATGATCAATATAAAAAAAACCCATTTCTAGACTGTAAAAAGTGGCCTTTACTAGGGATGACTCTGATTCGTGGGAGTAATTTCTCTCTACAATCTGCCGATGTCTTCGTTTCTTTGAATTCTCTTTCCACCTCCTTTAGCGATTGTCCACATTGTAGTTAGAGTCCACTAGCATTACCTCTGGTGTCATGCTCGGGCCCCTCCGAAGTGAAATAGAAATGTTTGCTGGAGGGTTACACATGTGTCGATCAGGACTTGAAGATGGTGTGCATGCTCTCTCTTTTCCGGATCATCTTGTCCACTTTTGCTTCCAATTGCTGCAACTATATTGCGTATCCTCTTCTCTACAAACAAAGAAAAGATGCGAGGGATGAAAAACTCCCTCACGTTAATGCATGAATATATTCTTGTGGAAGTTCACTCATTATTTTCTACAAATTCAACTACAATTCCCTAAAACATAAGTTCGAAGGATTTAGAGATATCACGCACTTCAATTCCGGTAAGTCATACAATATAATGGACAATGATAATTTGTACCTTCCTTTTCCTTTCACAAATCAAAGGTGGAAGAAACCCTATTTTCATTGATGACTTTGATGTCAACCTTGCCAACAGGAGATAAGGATTCCATCCTTACATTGTCCATAGTCATTTTCTTCTTTAATGCAGTTCCATTGCTTCCTACATGGATGGTATTGTTCATGTCATGTACTTGTTTTGATTCAAGTCTAGCTACAGATGCCAAATTCAATTCAAATTGTGTTGCAGTGCTTGTCCTCTTCATCCCATGAGGCTATTTCAAACTCTCTTGTCTATGCAATCATGGAGATATTGCATCAGGAGACACTTCATTGTCAGAGGGTTTAGGCCGACTACCATCATTCCCTCTAGATTTCTTCCCTCTAGATTTCTTCCACGCTTGAAATGTCTCCTTGTCCTTGCTAGTTCCTTTTTTTTCATTCCTACAACCTTCACATGCAAAACAGTTCAACACTAAGATACTAATAATTAGAAATAGTAACTTGGACACCTACAATTGCACTTTATTATTACATGGATTAGGCTTAATCTTGGGACATAATGAATTGAAACTTGAAGTCCACAATTATTAAGATACGTTGCAATCCCTTTACAACTTCTTTTGTTAATAGCATTGCTAGTACACAGGACAAAAAATACCTGACTCCAATGAAGGTGGTCTGGACAGTTGCCTGAAATTCCTTAGAACACTATTCTATAACCGTGAGGAAAAATCAAAGATCTACACAATAAAAAAATTCCAATAACTACATTTAGAATTCAATGAAAGCATAAAGAACAAGGTCAACATGCACTTGCATTGCAACGTCAACAAATGCATGGACTTCCTGTGCATGTTTTAATAGACGGTGTCATATTGAGAGGAGTTTGCTTTGGGAAATCATAGGGATTCTGGCTGCTGCTAGAAATGACTTGAGGGTAGGGTTTCTAGCTTGATCTTGTCTCGAACCTTGAATCTTCAATAGGATGTTTTCTCGTACATTTGCACCTCGAATCTTCAACACGTTGTCTCCTCGAACCTCGAATCTTCAACTTTCTTGAATCAGCTTCATGTTGGCCTATCCTATTATGGTTCTAGGGGTTCAAGGGTCAAGGAGGGGATAAGAAACCACAGGAAGCGGGACGAGTAGAACGGACGGCAGACCACGAGCTGAACCGTCCGTGAATATGGCTCCTAAACTTTCAAATTCACGGTCCACTGGTGATCAATCCAGTCTCATCATGAGAACGTCATAAGATTCAACCATGTGGGCCATCAATCCCACTTCGTTGCCCACGATACAAAATGGAGTAAGGCCATGTACGCAATGTCAAGCCAAACCCGCAAACAAGGTTTACAATGCAAAAAATTGACAAAGCCACATGTCCACCACACAAATTGACAACGAGCCTCCAAATCTGGCTTGGAATAACAAAGCCACAACATAGGCTAAGTCCTTGCGGGATAAGTCTTCACTTGACTCTTCAATTCTTCACTTCAATCTTCAATCTTTTAACTTTTCAATCGTCTCTTTCACCCTCTTCTAAATCAGTAGTACTAAAATGGGCACCTAAAATGTTGTAAAGCTCCACTTTAGGTAAGAGATAGCTTTTTTGAAAGATAATATAGTAAACCTTGATGCATCAAAATTTCACTTGAAACAAAGCTACTGCCTACGAGTTATATGCTCTCAAAGATCTCCTACGTGCAATTCTAGCGGTAGTACACTACTTCGCCTTTCTCTTCATAACTTGAGATAAAAACATGGTAATGAGAAGTTTGATAGCTTGATAGAAAGCTAGCAACAAGATCTATATTCTACTTGATTTTCACTTTGTTCTAACAATTTTTGTGATTCTAGGAGAGGCACAAAGTCTTTGCTCCTCCTTTTGGGTAGCAACAGACTACTCTTCACTCAAAAGCTTATAAAATTCACATAAAATATTGAAATCAAGTGAGAATATTTCCAAAAGAAGCGCAATGCCATCATGTATAATTCCACCAAATTTTGTATTCAAATTCGTCTTCAGCAACACACAACAACCGAACAAAGTTTTGGTTTTTTCCACTCCAACACACCACACTTACACCAACGTCGACCCCCGAGAGAGGAGAGAATCTCCCCCCCTTCTTCTTCCACATGGCCCACATCAACCCATGTGAGCATCTATTCTCCTATAGGCTCTCTAAAACTCTACTTTTTCTAAATTCCAAATGCTTCTTTGGGTCCACTAATCTCAAAGTCAACAAAAAGAAGGTAAACAATTAACTACTTTCATCTAATGTGAATAAAATTTAATTGGTGATAGCCAAAACCCTAAAACAAAGGCTAAAATACATTACCTTAACACCACAAAATTTAATTTCAAAATCATTTGCTTTATACACTTAAGAACTTCAAAACACGCAAAAGTAAAGCAGCAATATAGTTAGCTCTCCGTTCCGCAGTCAATAGATTGAGTGGTCCTTGAAGCCAAAGGCGTTGGCTTACTTCACTGGAAATACAGGTGACCATTTGTTCTTCACCGTTGTTTTCAAAACACCCCTCAAACACCATTTGATAGTTCTCGGAAAGCATGGGTTCAGATTCCAAAACGATCACCAAAGACTTTTTATCCAATTGCAAAACTGGCAATAAAATTTGTTGGTTATCTAGATCTGTTCATGGTTGAACACGACGTTCAGAAGGTCCAGCATCATCTCGCATACGCAGTCTTGATGAAGATGGTTGATTTGGATCAACTGGTAATTGCGATAATGGCAATTGCCAATTGTCAGGGTCTTGTGAATACATAACTACGAATACTAAAACCCAAACTATAACCAAGTCAAAGTAGAATATGAGTAACAATACTACTCAGTTCCTTTATTTCTATACCTAATAGCTTTTTTAAGAAGCTTACTTTTGCTTTAAATACTCTAATCACACTATACTAGCTATCTTTATAATAAAATCAAAATGCTAATAATTAAACGTATATTTTTTTCTTTTTGTATCAAAAGGTAACCTATGTGATAAAAAAAATAGACTTAGGAACACTGTTCCGTTACTCAATATACCAAACAGCCAATCAATAGTGATATAAAATCACCTTGGGATCAACAACGGCCACTAAGTTGCGGACTTGGTTGGTTGGAGAAGTCTCCAATTAGCTGCCAACTGGTTCCGGGTTCGAATCTTGTCGGATTCGTTGATTCGGTCTGAGCAGTTGCAACTTGGCAACGCTAGTGAAAGCAGGAAATAACTAGCCAACCAGCCAGCCACCCTGTCCCCTTGAGGTAAGTGACAAGATCCAGTACAACCCAAGA
Organism: Pseudoscleropodium purum; assembly: GCA_963969395.1. Lineage (NCBI taxonomy): Eukaryota > Viridiplantae > Streptophyta > Bryopsida > Hypnales > Brachytheciaceae > Pseudoscleropodium > Pseudoscleropodium purum. The sequence goes on from OZ017797.1 coordinate 23,229,662, forward strand.
CCGTGGATTTCTCTACGACCCCTACTTTTTCTTTCTCAACCCTTTTCTTGAACTAGGGCTCAAGGTTAATCTTTTGATGTTTTTAAATAATATAGTTATTTACAATACGACAACGGGGCTTCTCTTACTCAAATGACTCCTACACTTAAGTGCTACACTTTCAATTGCTATCACATTTCCTGCATAATTATTATGAACTAGAAGAGGATCCTACACTATTCAAATGTGTAGTTTCAATATTATCTAGTAGAAGAATTTTTTTTATCTGATCCTCTATTTATCAGGGTTTACAAATGAGTACGTCCGCCCCAAAGTAGTGTTCACAACTCGGACGTTCGTCCTCAAGGACGCCAGCGGACAAGGGTTGACAGGACGTCCGGACGCGGACACTGTGTCCGCAGCGTCCGCTGACATTTGCGTCCCGACGGACGCAGCGTCTACTTGTCCCCCGTCCGCTCGTCTGCTCGTCCGTCCGCCCGTCCACCCATCTGCCCGTCCGTCCGCCCAATTACGGCCGTCCGATTGATGCGCGGACTAATCTGGTCCGCACGATCTGGGCGTCTGTCTCGGGCGGTCGGGCCGTCTGCCCCACCCCGCCCCGCCCGTCCGCTTTCCGACGGTGGTCGGGACGCTGCGTCCGCTAGCGTCCGTGCGTCCGGACGTCCGAAAAACGGATACTATTTTGGGGCGGACGTTGAAATTCGTCAACCCTACAGCGGACGCAGCCTCCCGCCGTCGGAAGGTGAACGGGTGGGGCGGGGCAGACGGACGGGGCGGACAAGGCGGGGCGGGGCGGGGCGGACGGGGGGACAGGCGGTGTCGTGCTACAAAATGGCTCAATATGTAAATATATTATAAAATGTCACGTAAGTTTGTTTTGAAATATAAGTAAAAATAAATAAAAAAATAAAAAGATTGATAAAAGGTAGGTGGGAGATCAGAGGAATGAAGGGGGAAAAGGAAGAACCGAGGTAATAACCACGAAATTTGGAGTCTTTGCATCTTCTCGCATGCTTAGGGGGGTAGGTGGCGCCAGCTGGTAGTTACCTGCCTAGTTTTCACTAGCAGTGCCAAGCCATGTGGCCATATGCCCGCTCATACGGATCCAATGGGTTTCGAACCCGGACCGGTGCTATGGCCCTCGAAGCACTTTACTAGCTGGGCTTTCGCGGCTTGGCGATTGACAACGCATGCAAAAGAGATTTATATCTTTTTCCGATATATGCGCATTACATGTTTGTTTTTTATATTTGAGTGAATTTTATTTTGATAATATGATAAATGATGGCATTATTTGAAGAGGCCTCAAGGTGACGCTTTCTCACAACGCAATGTACAAACTATAAAGAGAAGGGTTGCCCAAGGCTTCATCAATTTGGTGTAGTTCTTTTGTACTTTCTTTCAATTTGGAGTGAATATGTCAAACTGGAGGGGGGTTTTTGAGTCTCAAGATGAAAAGATTCAATTGGAGCCGGAATTTGAGTTTTCATTGCTTCAACTGCCAACTCAGTCTCTTCTACCAATGAGTCTTGCACCACCGCATGGAAATCCACAGAACGAAGCTAGGCCTTCTCGACCACCAAAACAACCTCGGGTCGAACTACGTTGGCACGGGAACCTTCAATGAGATGCTCGGGCGTTAGTAATCTTATTGCAGGTTGGATGTGTTGAGCCCGGCAGTCCAGAGGTGACATTTGAAGGGAGCTTTGAAGGCTTGAATGAAAACCAATTCTATTGTTGTCTTAAGCCTATCAAAGGAAGTAGTGGCCACCAACGTTGGTTAGAAGGGCCAGTTAATCTTTTAGCTAAAGCAGACCGTGCTGATTATGTTGCAGTTATTATCCGACGCATCCTCAAGTTTTTGCAGATGGAATGATGTTCCTCTTGGAACTCTTTTTTACCTCTTTTAGACATATATTTGAGTTTTAGATTTTTTTTATTTTAATATTTTGGAGTGTTTTCAAACTTCATTTGTTTATTTGAAGTTTCTTGAATCTTCAACAAATTTTGAATCAGCTCCCCGTTGGCCTATTCTGTTGTAGCTCTAGGGATTCAAGGGTCAAGAAGGGGATAAGAAGCCACAAGATACGGGACGGGTAGAATGGACAATAGACTACGAGCTGAACCGTCCGTGAATATGGCTCTTAAACTTTTAAATTCACAGTCTACTAGTGATCAATTTAGTCTCACTATGAGAACGACATAAAATTCAACCATGTAGGTCATTAATCCCACTTCGTTGCCCACGATACAAAATGAGGTAAGGCCATGCACGCAATGTCAGACCAACCTACAAACAGAGTTTACAATGTAAAAATTTAACAAAGCTACATGCCCACAATACGAAATGACAACGAGCTTTCAAATCCGGCTAGGAATAAAAAAGCCACAAGCCACAATATAGGCTAAGTCCTTGCAAGGTAAATCTTCTTTTGAGTCTTTAAGTCTTCACTTGAATTTTCAAGTCTTCATTTAAATCTTCAAGTCTTCACTTGAATCTTTGAATCTTCAAATCTTCAACTCTTCAATATTTCAATCTTTTCTTCCACCCTCCTCTAAGTTAGCAGTACTATAATGGACACCAAAATGTTTTAAAGCTTCATTTTAAGTAAGTGATAGCTCTTTTGAAATCTAGGACAATAAGCTTTGATTCATCAAAATCTCGTTTGAAGCAAAGCTATTGCCTATGAGCTATGTGCTCTCAAAAATTCTCTATAAAAAATTTGAGCGGTAATATTTTACTCCACCTTTCTATTCATAACTTAAGTTATACGAATGATATTGACAAGTGTAATAGTTTAATAGAAAGTTAACAACAAGACCTATATTTTATTCAATTTTCACTTTGCTCCAATGAAATTTGTAACTCTAGGAGAGGTACAAAGTCTTTGCATCTCTTTTTTGGTAGCAACAGACTACTCTTCACTCAAAGATCCATTTAATTCACATATAAACTTGAAATCAAATGAAATTATCGCCAAAAGAACCGCATCACCATGTATAATTCCATCAAATTTTGTATTAAAAGCTTTCTCCAATAACACATAATATTCGATCAAAGTTTCACAAGGTTGATGAATGTCAATGTCCGCCCCAAAATAGCGTCCGTTTTCCGGACGTCCGGACGCACGGACGCTAGCGGATGCAACGTCCTGACCGCCATCGGAAAGCGGACGAGCGGGGCGGGGCGGGGCGGACGGGCGGGCAGGCGAACGAGGGACAGGCGAACGCTGCGGACATAGCATCCGTGTCTAAACGTCCGGACGTCGTGTCAACCCTGAAGTTTCAGTTCTCCACACTCCAGCACACCATATACACACCAACATCGATGAGAAGAAAGAGAGAATCTCCCCTCCTCCTTCCAAATGGACCACATCAACCTATGTGAGCATCTTTCATACTATAGGCTCCTTAAAATATTACTTTTTCAATATTCTCAATGTTTCTTTGGTTCCACAAACCCCAAAGTCAACTAAAACAAAGTAAATAACCTACTAACTTTCATCCAATCAAAATAAAAACTAAATGGTGGTAGTACAAACTCAAAACATAGGTAAAAATATTCTATCTTAGCACCAAAAATCCAATTTTGAAACCATTTACTTTACACACTTAGGAACTCCAAAATATGCAAAAATATAGCAACAATGTAGTTTATTTTCCATTCTATAGTCAGTAGATTGAGTGGTCCTTGAAGCCAAAAGTGATAGCCCACTTCATTGGAAATACAGTTAACCATCTATTCTTCACTGTTATTCTCAAAGCACCCCTCAAACACCATTTGATAGTTCTTGGAAAGCGTGGGTTCAGATTTCAAAACGATTACCAAAGCCTTATTTTTCAATTGCAAAACTAGCTGTGAAAATTGTTGGGTACCTAGCTTAGTTCGTAGTTGAATACAACGTTCAGAAGGTTCCACTTCATCTCGCAAATGTCGTCTTGAAGTAGATGGTTGAATTAAATCAACCGGTAATTGCGATAACGGTAATTGCCAATCATCAGTGTTTTGTAAATCCATTACTACAAATACTAAAATTCAAACTAGAATTAACTCAAAGTACATCATAAGAAGCAAAACTACTCAGTTCTCTTTATTCTATACCTAATAGCTTCTTCGAGAAGCTTGTTTTCTTTTTAAATAATTCAATCATATCATACTAACTATTTTTATAATAAAATCAAAATGTCAAGGGTCAATTTACAGTGGTATAAAACCGCCGAGGGATTAACAACGGTCACCAAGTTGCGGACTTGGTTGGTTGAAGAAGTCCTCGATTAGTTGCTAACTAGTTCCAAATTTAAATCTTGTCGGATTCGTTGATTCGGTCTGAGCAGTTGCAATTTGGCATCACAAGTGAAAGCAAAAAATAAGTAGCCAACCAGCCATCTATCTTGTCCCCTTGAGCTAAGTGACAAGATTCAGTACAACCCAAGACCGTGGACTTCTCCACAACCCCACCTTTTTTATCTCAACCCTTTTTTTGTATTAGGGCTCAAGATTAATCCTTTGATACTTTTACATAGTAAAATTATTTACAACAGGACGGTGGTTTTACTGAGGAAATACCCTACAACAAAGTCATAAAAACTCTTTTCCAACCATTAGCGATTGCATTTCAAAAAAAAGAAACTACAAGTGCCATTGATAGAACAATACTTGACTTCCAACATTCATCTGCTACTATTGCATGTCTTTGTAGAAAATCATATCATCTTTAGATAATTATGCTTTGAACTTGCACCACTTCTGAACTCAATTGGAAGACCTAATTGGGTGATCACACATCATTCTTTAATCTTTATTTTAGAACACAACTTGGTATTGGCTTCAAAGTATTTCTGTATGAGAAGCCAAAACCCAATGGATTTCTTACTTTTGGAGGAACACAAATTCTAGTTGATACAAAAGTGTGCTTTCCATTTTTAGATTAGTAGCAATGTAGAGAAGACGCAATTTAATGCCTTGACAATTTAGAAGTCCACTTTACCAAATTTCAAATCCAATTTTAGAACGCTCCAAATTCTTTGACGCAAGAGTTGCAGATGGGGTGCAAAAGTTACTTATTATGTTCGTGAGGAGTCAAGCTTTTCGACAATATGCTCGGTCATGTTGAGGAGCCTCTCAAAATTGGAGAATATTTTGTTAATTGATGCTTCCATTGGATTAGCATGGAATTTGCTATTGCCTACTATTCTTTGCAACTCTTGGAATAAGGTACTCTTTCTACTCCTTCACTTCAATCTTTAAAATGTATTTGAGCTATTGTGGACCATGCCACTCCTTTATATGGTGAGGGAGCGAAACATAGGAAGGAAGACATAATGAAGGACTGAACGTATTAGAGTCCTTGAAGTCAATGTTTTGGCTCGTAGCTTAGAGAAAAAACGGCGTTGTTGTTCAAGGTTTAGGGTGATCCTAAACATCACTAGTTGGAAATTATTTCTTCACACTTGAAACAGATCTTCAATAGTAACTATACACTGAAACTCGCCTGCCACTCCCATTAGTTCCCCCCTTCCTCTCTCAAAAAATTTGTGAGCCGTTAATTTTTTTGAAAAAAAATGCTTATCTTCAAAATTGATGTTGATTTCTCAAAAAATCACAAGATGTTGATCTTGTAAAATTTAATCTGAGCTGTTCAAATATAAAATACAAATATTGAATACGAATACGAATACGAGTACGGGTACTGGATATGAGTACTAAATACATGTACTGAATACAAATATTAAATACGGGTACTAAATATGGGTACTGGATATGTGTACTGAATAACAACATTTACAACAATCTTCAATAGTAACAAAGTTCAATTTTGGGATTGTTATTTTAAACATATTGGATATGATTTGAAAAAGGAGATTCACAGTGGGACAATCTTGTATATAGACGGATTTGAAGTTCAGTTGCATTGTAGTAATGGAGTTTTTAAGCACTATTTGTTTACTTTTTGAAGTGAAGAATGGAATTTTGTTGCGGTTTTAAAAAAACAGAGCATTGAGGGCACTATTTTGGTCCATATTTACTTCACTAGAATTGCTGTCCAAGTAAATCTTGGAAGGGGTTTGCAATAGAATTGAAGGTAGAGACGTGCTTCTCGACAATAAGTGAATGTACAAACCTATAACCCTTTTGTGTTCATTCATGAGAGCCTCTAATTGAATTTCTAACTTGTAGTCTAAAATTTAATAAGGAACTATTATATCAAAGCTACTAGATGATGAAACACTTAGTAGTTATTAGACAGAAATGGGCTTTAGTAAACATAATATCTTTATGGGTGAAATTACAGTAGAAGATGGCCACTACATGTCTAGGTCAACATGAGAGTCATCATCAATGTTGCACATCATGTGGATTTGACACTTAGCATCCACCTTATTGACATTTGGTTTTGACATTTGAATTGCAAAATTGAAAATTGCAGTGAACATAATGACTATATCTTGGAATTAAAGCTTTTTCTTCATGCATGAAGGCATTGCTTGTCCTTTATTGTATGTAACACGTTGCAATGTATTTTTTAATCCATTTTTTCTAAGACTTCAACATCTAACAGATTTTAATTCAGTTTTGATTCTTTTTGAAGAGGTGGACCACATATAATTAGTAGTGTCTATGTGTCCATGTGTATCATTGATACTAGTTTTTTCTTGTATAGCAAAGTCTTTAGGAGAACTTAACGTTGTTTTCTTCAATTAGAGTTCTTATGGCAATTGCGGTGACTTTTTAATCATTTACAATGAACTTGCATCACTTCAAGAGGTTAGTAATGTAATGGCCCTACATATACTACTATAGAAAAGAGCTTTCATACAAAATGAGAAAGCATAAAGTTCTCAAAGCTGCACCACTTTTTAGAAAGTATAACGTCGAATTTTGAGTCCACATTTAGAACTTGAGGTGAGAGAGACAAATGGAATTCAGAGCAATATCGTAATACCTTCAGAGGATCATGCATCGGTTGTGGTAAACGACTTACTTCATAATGATAATGAACTTGAACCCACAACTTTGCCTATAGAATTGGTCAACAAAGGCTCAAACATGTTTGCGTCGTCTGCACCATGTGAGAAAATTGTTTTGTTGGATAAAACAGAAGCAAAGACTGTCAAGAAGAAGAAAGTTAGTTGCAATGCTAGGATGGAGGAGTTAAAACTAGAATACCGTGCTCATGTAGCTAAATATGGCTCAAGAACTCATGAGTTAGAGACAGAGAGAGTTAAGCCAAAGATATTGTGTATGACAGAATCAATCTTGAATCCAAAGAGAAAGAAAGTATGTCTTTCTTCTTTGTTGTAGTGTCTTGATTGAACCTAGAGTGTGTATCATGTGTGGACCCTAATTTTGTATGGCCTTTGGGTCCTTCCCATGTAATGTTCACTATGATAATACAAGGGACCAAAATTGTGACCATATACTTCAGTGCGTAACATCAATTTTGGTTTTAACTTGAATGTCATCTGAACAGAGAAGTGAACTTCATACTGCTAATATGTGACGGGTTTGATTTTGACTATGAAGCATGGATGAGGTCCCTTGAAATTGGAAGAAGTGAACACAATGATGTGGAGAATAACTAATAAGTTTATTTTATGTATTGTTGTGGCAAAGCTAATGATATGTCTTCTGCTATTTTGATTTACCTAAGATGCAACCTCATTTCTATGGAACCAATGTTGCTGGCATGTGAGTGCGGAGTGGCAAGCAGTAAGTGGGGAATGGAGATTGGTGAATGGGGAGTGGTGATCTTCGATGGAAAATGAAAATATCAAATGAAAGTTGAAAAAAAAATTGATGAAATTTCATCTAGAATTGTATGAAAGTGTTAGTTTTTTTCAACATTCACAAAAATTGTGAATGTTGAAAAAAATTTGATAAAAAAGAATTGAAAATTGGAATTAGAATGAACAAAAAATGGTATGAATAGGTCTCAAGGATTTGGAGTAATGTAGATAAAAAATAGGGTGAAAATAGATGCAAAAAAAGGATGAAACTAAATGACAAAGTGGATGAATGTAGAAGTATAATTGGATGAATGTAGATGTATAAATGGGCAACTCTAGTTGAAAAACTGGATGAAAGCAGATTAAAGTATATGAAAAAATGAATGATTGTACATGAACACTACGTAAAAAGAACCTATTAAAGTGGAGGAAATGTTTTAGAATATGTATACAAGTATTGGCAACAAGGTTTATAGTTTGGATTAAAAGTTGAACAACATGCCATTGATGCATTGAAATGAAAGAGTATGTGTATTGGGACCCATGTCTCCCAAAAATAGAGTGTCGTATGACCGTGGTGGATGGTAAGGCTAGATTCAATGGGATATTCTAAACATGTGATTCTCACTGGACCTATTATCGTGGAGTAGAGTTAGTTTTTAGGCAGTGAAAGGCCATTGGACATGCACAATGATATATATTATCAATTTTGTAGGGTACTCTTTTTTTTACATACAGGGTTGCCAACATAAGATTGTAAACTAATGCAAAGGAACAAAAGAAACAAGCAAGTGATGTGGAAGAGTTTACAAAGAGTAGAACTTCACTTGGAGTTGCAATGGGACAAATACAATCAAATCGATGGCCCTTGTAGTCTCACTACACTTTCATTGATGTAAATAGTAAACATAGGGACTACCCCTTGTTTGCGTAAAGAACTCTTAACCCAACTTCTAGATTGTTGAAGCCACCTGTTGTGTACAGGGTTGACGAATGTCAACGTCCGCCCCAAAATAGCGTCCGTTTTCCGGACATCCGGACGCACAGACGCTAGCGGACGCAGCATCCCGACCGCCGTCGGAAAGCGGACGAGCGGGGCGGGGCGGACGGACGGGGCGGACGGCCCGAGGCGGACGCCCAGATCGTACGGACCAGATCAGTCCGCACGTCGATTGGACGGCCGTAATCGGGCGGACAGACGGACGGGCGGACGGGGGACAGGCGGACGCTGCGTCCACCGGGACGCGAATGTCAGCGGATGTTGCGAACACAACGTCCGCGTCCGGATGTCCCGGACGTCCGAACGTTGTATCAACCCTGGTTGTGTACTATTTTAGCAAGGTTGCAAGACGGCATTTTTGCTAAGTCAACCTCACTAAGATTCTACAATCACCAAGAATAAGTGTAAGTATGATGTCGAAGCCACCTCTATAGCCAAAAAGATTCATTTCAAAAGCTAAAATGACTTGTTTGGAGGGATGTAGGGTGCACGTCTGACATGCAATATCCGACCATCAACAAACTAGTTTTTAGTATATACAAATGAAATAATGTAACAAAAACATTTAGAAATTAGAAAGTGCAAAAGGAACAGTGTTTTAGGACACTGCTTGATATGGAGAGGTATCAAAAGAAATCTAATGTTATGGATATTGACGTGGGTGATAAACTTACAAGTTGCATGAATCTGCCCCATTGGTGATATCGAAAATGCCAAAAAGACAGCCACAACTCTAAATACTGCAGTTTGTCTTCCAAAGTGGCTCCATATTACAACCTCCAAGATTTTATGGCGAGGTATCGCATGTTGGATTCCTCTAGTGAAGTTTCATTTTTGTACTACTTGCATAGCAAATGGTATTGATTTTGTAAGTCCTTGCAAATGCGGTATGAATCTTATACTTTTATACTTGATTCAATCTTTTGAATTCAATACTTCAAGCCTATACTATGGAGTGCTGCGGTCTTGGTATGAGAGAGGGGAACTCATCACTCCCTCCTTACAAATTCTCACAATTGTTTTTTAAGTTTGTAGTTTAGATTTTGATATTGGGGGACCCATGCAAATTTCCAATGCTTGAATGAGTGTCTCAATGTGGTGTCTCGGTACCAAGAGAGGGAATCTGACCACCCTCTTTGGCATCGCAACATTCTTTATTTTTTTAAGTTTGTAGTTTGAGGTTTAATTTTAGGAATCCATACGCGACTTCAATGCTTGGATGAGTGTCTAGATGTGATGTCTCAATACAGAGAGAAGGGAATTTGACCACCCCCCTCTTGCACTATGGAATTATTTTTTAAAAGTTTGTAGTTTGAGTTTTGATTTTGGTCTTTTGGAGGACCCATAAAAATCTCCAATGCTTGAATGAGTGTCTCAATGTAGTGTGTCGATATCAAAAGAAGGGATCTGACCACCCCCCTCTAGCATCGTGGCATTCGTTTTTTTAAAGTTTGCAGTTTGAGTTTTAATTTTGCGAATCCTTTTGAGCCTCTAGTGCTTGAATAAGTGTCTTGATGTGGACATGTGGTGTTTGGATACTAAAAAAGGAGATTGCACCACCTCCTTTCATATCATAGCATTCTTTTAAAAAAATTGGATTTTGAGTTTGATTATAGAAGTCCCTTACAAGTCCCCAATGCATACATGAGTGTCTCAATGTAGTGTCTTGGTACCGAGAGGCGAGATCTAACCATCCCTCTCTTGCATCACGGCACTCTTTTTTTTTTTAAGTTTCCAGTTTGAATTTTGATTTTAAAAGACCCATTTGGATCCTCAATGCTTAAATGAGTGTTTTGATATAGTATCTCGGTACCAAAAGGGGAGATTTGACCAACCCCCTCTTGCATCACGGCATTTGGCCTTTTCAGGTTTGTAATTTGAATTTTGATTTTAGTGAATCCTAACAAATTCCAAGTACATATATGAGTGTCTTGATGTGATGTCTTTGTACTTGTGCAACCCAATTCTGGTATATTCTGGAAACTGTCTTCATTTTAGTTGTTCAAGAATTGTGTTGCTCTAATTAGAAATTACTTCATTAAATCACGTTCTAAAAAATGACTTCATTGAACTCCATTTACAAATCACATTATGTATTATTTGTAACTAAAGGTTCACTTTGAATTATACAAAGAGTTAATCTAGACCAATTGATTAATAAATGAACAATACATTTATTTGCATTTCGAAGCAACAATACATCAATTTGCTAATTCCATAGTAATGAAATAAGGATTTGCTTGAACCCTTCGCTTAGTAATGCCTAATAGTCCTTATTTCAAAATTAAACTAGAATTTTGTTTTTCATTTGATCAATTCCACAATATGAAGTTAGCACTGATGTAGTAGCCCAAAACACACTTCACTTATCAATAGATTCACCACACCTTGTTTCCAACCTTGCTTGAGCTGCAACTAGCTAACACTGCATATGCCACGCACCCACAATGTTAGTCTCCATTTCCAATTCACTTTGTTAAGTCCCAGTCATCGGGACTCTAACACACACTCTCCACGTGACACTGGACATGTCATTTGGTGATATGGGGTGGAGCTCCATTTTGGAGTGCTAAGGCCCGTGGTGGCACTATTCACCACGGTCCTCACCGCCTTTAAGAGGCACCCTATCCCAAACTAGTCCTTTGTGTACTTGTTACTCTTTGGCATTGCCAATCAAGACTTTTCACTTATGACACATTGAGTATGGGCTAGTTTGAGGTGGGTTCCATCCCAACTAGTGCCACGGGATACTTCATACAAGTGCCCCATGGTACCTTTGAGTTGATGGTGAAGGCTTACTACCAACCTTGAGTCACCAAGATTCACCAAGACCTACCAAAGCTCCAAGAGGGAGGGAGGAAGGAGATCAACTTCTTCTATAGTACTTTTTGTAGGATTTGTCAGACTTCCCCCCCTTCTATATCAAAGGGGTACCCAACCCACCTTGAGTTTTGGAAGACTACCCGAATCCAACTAGAACCCCTGCATTTCTTCACCATTTGGACTCTCAAACTTTCAAACAGCTTAACTTTGCGCTTAGAGCTCCAAATCCAATATGTGAGCCTATTTTAGATATCTATACAACAATTAAATGTCAATGGACTATTCACTTGTCCCATTTGTACAAGTTCTCACAAAGTTATGGTCCTTAAAAGATTCGGGTCCACCAAGGGAGGCGTCACACCTTTACCACGGTCCTTCTCTTAACCATAACTTTTAAATCATAACTTAGAACCTCGTAATGCTTGTCATTCTAGCATCCTTATGTTCTTAGCTTATTAATGATATGCTACATGCCATACTTCCTTGAAGGATTCCTTAGGAACCCCTTACTCTTAGGCCTAAAGTGTCCCGGTGTCACTAGGACACCCCTAACTTGGAACGGCCATAACTTTTAGCCAACTAGTCCAAATCACACGTTCTTTAGACGGTTAGGTATGTCTTCTTATGAGCTTTTCAAACATGTATGACATTCTACCATAACCTTCAAATACACGCCACTATGGCACCCTATTTTCTCGGAAGTGTCTCAAATCTCCCTTCTTAGTTTATTGCAAGGCTTGGGGAGTCACCACCAAGGTCCCCCTTGCTCACTAGGCACTTCGGGCACCCCAAGGAGATAGGGACATGACAACTAATCACTTTAGTGAAATTCATATTTCTGTAAAACGCACAATTTGAATGAAGTTTTGCATGCAATATTCAATGGTTTGACGTATAACCTTGGACTGGAGCCACATAGGAAATAGAGTACACATTGTACCTTTATTTGAAGTGACTTTTCCACTTGGCTTCAGACTAAGGATGGATGCAACATATGAGGACAAGTGTAGTATGCAAAAGAAAATAAGGAAGACTATTTGCGAAGAGACGAAGATGAAAAAGGACTACGTTTTATGTAGCCACTACGAATAGGGGTGCAAGTGGAGGACATAGTGCAAGATGCATTTGTTCATGTTGACAAACTACATGCACAAGCATTGAATAATGATGGAGATGGTATAGAGGAGGTTGTTCATGTAGTGGACAAAAGTGTGGGAGTAAACTTGGCTAACATAGAACAACTCATCCATGAAAACACGTAGCCTCTATACGATGGATGTATAGTAAATAGGCTGCAGGCTAGCATCATATTCATAAACATGGAAAATCTATATGGCATTCTACATACTTTTTTTGACGAGTTGGTGAGCTTTGTGGCCACGAACTTACTACCTCAATCTAATTGTATGCCGAGAAACACATATGAAACAAAGAAGCTAATGATGAAAATGGGTTTGGAACATCAGATGAGCCACTACTATCCTAAAAGTCATATTTTGTAGGAGGGCCCTGATATCGAAGCATTGTTGCAATGTCCTGATTGTGGTGTGCCTAGGTATGTCACAAATTTGGATACAATTCCAACAAAGGTGCTATGTTATATTCCTATCATTCTCTACCTTCAACACTTATTTCAATGCCCAGAGGTGGTGGAGTTCATAAAGTGGCATGTAACCAACAAATCAGATGACAAGTTCATGAGGTCGGTGGTAGATAGTCTTCAATGGGCATTTGTGGATGAGATCAATCCCACCTTCAGAGATGAGGTAAAAAATCTATTCATGGAAATGTTATCTGACAGAGTGAATCTATTTGGAAATCAAAGCACTAAGTACTCTTTGTGGCTGGTTTTACTTGTGATATACAACCTTCCTCCATGGTTGGTAACTAAAAAGATTTTTATTTCATTAACAATGCTAATTCCTATGGAAAAGGCTCCAAGTAGAAAAGCATTTGATGTTTTCATTGGTCCCCTAGTTCAAGATTTGTTGTCATTGTGGGCAGATGTATCAACTGTGGATACCTTAGAGGGAGGAGCTTTACACATCTTCACACTCAAATGCATATTGCTATGGACAATAAACGATTTTTCCGCTTACAGATTAATTTCAAGATAGTAGACTAAAGGCTATAGAGGATACCTTGTTTGCGTGATGGAGACATGTGCTGAGCACTCACGTGTGCTGCACAAAGTGGTGTATTTAGGACACCAAAGGTGGCTTTTATAAGACCACCATTTCTGAAGAGCTTGTATCCCTTTTAACGAGCATGCAAAACTCCATGAAGCTCTTGCTAGGCCAAGTGGAGAGGACATTCTTTGAATGGTTGAAGAGCAAGAAATATTTATCTCAGAAGGAAGTCGTGAGGATGGTGAAGACGATCCTATTAAAGTGAACAGAGTGAAAAGAGTTAGCATCTTTTTCCAGTTACCTTATTGGATGGTAAGTTTCACAATTCATTACTTGTATTTTACTTCCATATTTCAGGAGTGCATTGTTTTTTACACCCTATAATAGAAATGGCATGTTGCAAGAAGTAAATGACTCAATTCATTCCATGTTATGAATACTAAATATTGAGTGTTTTTCAATTCTTCTGGATGATGTGTTGGTGTTTTCACGTAGTGAAAGTTTGCAGCCTAAACTCGTAATGTGGGATTATGTACATGCTAAAAGAAAGTTTTCTAATTAGAGTTTATGTTGGTTTGGCTTGTAGCTTTGATGACATGCATGGAATACTTGTCTTTTTGTAATTAGAAGTTATATTCTGCTAGGTATTACAATGTGTCTATGTATGAATGTGGGATGGGGGAAACTGTAATTGTCGCATTAGTATTCATGTCTCAGAAGTTTAAGAAAAAAAGCAGTGGATGAAAGCGTTGTTCATGGCAATGAATTTATTGTGACTGATGAAATATGTATACGCCATAGAAGTATTGTAGTAGAATTGGTGAACCAGAGATTAGAATGTATTTGGAATCATTTGTGCCTTGGCTAGAATTTGGCATTGTTACTCAATTACGTCATAAAAGTTAACTAATGAATTGTTCCTATTCCTTTGTGTACATGACCTTCTTATTCAACAAATGTTAGATGTCATGCACTGTAAAAAAACTTGTGTGACAACATTCTGAAGACTATTATGGGTGAGAAGGACCATCTGGTACAAGGTTGACGAATGTCAACGTCCGCCCCAAAATAGCATCCGTTTTCCGGACGCACGGACGCTAGCGGACGCAGCGTCCCGACCGCCGTCGGAAAGCGGACGGGCGGGGCGGACGGCCCGAGGCGGACGCCCAGATTGTGCGGACCAGATCAGTCCGCGCGTCGATCGGACGGCCGTGATCGGGCGGACGGGTGGACGGGGCGAACGCTGCGGACACAGCGTCCGCGTCCGGACGTCCTGTCAACCCTGATCTGGTAGTTAGATTAGATTTACAAAGAAGGGGAATTCGGCCACAACTATGGCTTCAACAATGAGGGGCAAACGGAGATTGTTTGTGGCTCCCTGATGCACTATATGTTCTATCCACAATTGAGAGGTAGGAGTTTTTAAACATGCTATGTTCAATTAGAACACTATCACGTTATGTATCCACATTGCATACAAAAATTTCAAAGGGCAAGCTCCATGGTTTAAAATCTCATGACTACCACATGTTGCTTCAACAAATATTGCTAGTATGCCTCAAAAATGTTGGCAACAAGCGTGGTGTGGGATCTATAATGAGAGTGAATAGACTCTTCTAGAAGTTGTGTAGTATGGCGGTTGAACATGATAGCAAGGAATAGCTTATGGAGGATGCAGCCGAGACCTTAGCGAGTTTGGAGCGTGAGTTCCCCTTGGCTTTTTTTGATATAATGGTGCACTTAATGGTGCATCTTGTAGAAGAGCTTTTCATTTGTGGCTCAGTTTACAACAAGTGGATGTATCCATTTGAGAGATACTTCACAAGGTTGAAGGGATTCATGAGGAATTTGACTAGACTTGAGGGAAGTATTTCTCAAGGATACCAAGTAGAAGAAGCCTTCGGGTTTGTGACAAAGTATATGATGCAGTACAATCTTACAAGTAGGCGAGTATGGGACAACAAAGAAGGCCCTTCAATAATTGACAAAATAGTGGAGGGAAAAAAGAAACCTCAAAGGTTGTCTGAGCAACTACAGCATTGGGTGTACAACTTTGTATTTGAAAATGCATCACAGCTATAAGGATACTGTGAGTAAGTGACCGCTCGAACCCTTTCTATGATCGAAACTGTCACTGCAAAATGAGCCTACTTAACAATGTATTGAAGTAAAGGCACAAATACTCTTAAGTATCGTATGTGTTAGTGGGTTGCAATTTGTCTTTCCTTGTTATTTGTGCAATATCATCTAGGCAGCAAGTATGTGTTGTTTGTCATGTTGTAAGTTTCATTATTGACATGTACATATATTTGAGGTTGATGAGTCACTGAGTTGTATATTGTACTTGAATATAGGAGAGGCGGATGTAGTTCTTATTTGAAATTGAATGTAAACATTGTTTGGGTCATTTTTATAGTAAGCATGCATTGAAATGTTGCAACAGTTGACTTCATCCATAAATTTCTTTTTATTTGGATGTACCTGTTGTAATGTATCCCTTACAAGGGACCATTCCAATTGTGAACAGTGGCTTCATGTAGCAGAAGACAAGGTTGTTTCTTTTCCTGAGGAAGAAAGTATGTCTTATTGTTTGTTTGTTTTTATTTCATTACGACAAAACTAAATTCTTGTTTTGTAATTTTGTGCGTGGAAGTCAGTATGAGGAGTATCATGTAGCTTTGACGATAGAGCATGAAAGGTTCAGGAGGATGAACCCTCGAAGGTGTGGTCATCATGCCGCACTATATCCAATTGATCTTAGAGAACTGAAGGCATTTTCTATGTGGCTAGAAGAAGAAGTGAACGAGAGGATGCCAAGAAATGCCAAGCAAGCAGAGGCAGATGTCATTTGTCTATCCAAATTACCGTCAGAGCTTACAACCAAGTATCGCAGCATGTGAGCATTTGGAAACCACCTTTGTGTCACGAGCGTAGAGGGGCAGCTGAAGACCTCTGATTCTAGTGTTGCAGCATTGTGTAGGAGGCCTTGGAGATCAGGCATTTATGACCGTACTGTTGTAGTTGTTGATGTGGAATATGTTGGGGACTTGCAAGAAATTGTTGAACTGAATTACAAAGGCCTTTGTGTCATTGTTTTGCTTTATAGGTGGGTGAAGGCAAATTATGTAAGGAATATAACAACAGTGAAAAAAGATTAGTGGGGATTTACACTAACAAACTTTAATCAAGTGGTGCCATTTGGTCTTAGGCATTTGCCTTTCCCATGCATGTGGAGCAAATATATTTTGTTGATGCAGTGGATGATCCCAAGTAGAAGGTGGTTTTAAAAAAAGAAATTAGAGGACGTCAAGTACACGGAAACTTTGGCACAATGGAAGATGAAGGAATGTTTGCTATAGGTGATGACAAAGACCATGAGGGACTGTGTGTGCCAAAGGTGATTCCTAAAGAAAATGAAAATGTACTACCTAATAGCCGAAACATTCGACGTTAGGATGCAATTGCAAATCCTATGGCTGAGATCCTAGAGCATGACTTGGATGTAGGTGAATCCGGTTCATCTTCTGAAGATGAATAAAGAGATGTGCAACTAAATGCATATTGTCTTTGAAGGAAAGTGCATTAGTTCAGTGTTGCATGGTTTGTAATGAAAGATGTCCAATGCTGTGGAATGCGTGGACTGATATGTAGCTGCAGAAACCATGTTTGATTTGGATTTGGACAGTTAGAAATATTACAGCATGCCATAACTACATCCTTCTTGGAGATGTCGGATCATGTCATGAAGAATGTGTAGTTAGAACAAGGAGTTTTAGAATACTATGTGTGAACCTGTACGTAGAGGTTTCTGGGTGTCACTAAAAAATGTGAGTAGTAGAATCCCCACTTGGGATGGCTTTGTAAGCATTGCATAGCATTCACAGGCTTTTGAATAGAATAGCTTCATTTAGATAGGAGAATCCCATGTTATGTAAGTTGAGAAGTTCATTTCAATCTTAAGCATTGAATAAAACATTTTATTTTCTTACTCTGATTATGAAAAGTGTATCTATAAAGCCCTACTATATTTAGAGGACTTTTAATTGACTAGAAATTATCTTTTTTGCAAGTTAGTTAGGTTTGTTCAACAAATTGGACATGCCAAAAAAAAAACATGAACAATGATACATCCCCTTTTTAGTTTATTGTAGAACTTAAAACGATCAACAAACTTGGTCAAAATGGTATTTGGGAAAATGAAGGAAGAAACAAAGTCATGAAAGAGCTCATCAGGTAGTAAAATAATTTTCCCACAGAAAAAAAGAAATTGACATGATCAATGAAAGTAAAAGCTAAATTTTACTCTAAAGGTAGAAGACTGCAACAATGATACTACAAAAGAAGGCCACGTCAAGTTTTCCCTAACTCTTCCCCAACTAAAACCAACACAGAATCCGTCCCTTTGTTGATTCTATTCCTGTAAAGCCAAAATTTGCCGTTTCTACATGAAAGGCAATTGAAATCAACATAAATCAACCAAAACAATGTTAATTCAGGCTACCATCTCTAGTAGTGTTTGTACAAGAACTTTTCTAAAATTGGTGGCATAATAAAGATTTATCACAATGTAATCGAATTTTTACTTAAACCTTCCATCATTGCTTCAAATGATTAATTTCATGTTGCCATTCCTTTGTGGAAACATTGCTATCCATGATAGTGAACTAGATGACACAAACAAAAAATCTTTTTCAATGAACAATGCATCCAAATGTTGTTTACAATATTTCAGCCTATAAAGCCATTACAAGGAGTTGTCCAAAATAGTTCTACTATATACAACTCAAACCTCATAGTTTTGTTTTTTTCAACTCTACATTGCCAACTTATTTTGCAAGCATAAATTTAGCTAATGAAATTTTTATTGAGGTGATTGACACCTAATATGATTTGAAAATGACTCAAAATTTTTGAAAACCAATTATGTCAAGTATTAAGAACCTTTTGCATTATTTTTATTACAATTTTATTATATAATTTTAATCACATCTTTATTCATTTAGGTACTTGGAAGTTAGGTAGATCTCATAGGAATGTGTGTGTGTATATATATATATATGATAATAGGAATTCTAATAACAACATTTGGATCCAAACTAGTTTAGTTAGTTTTTCTAGTTATGAACTCTAGAGTTTTTATTCATTAAATTGACAAAATATGAGGTTCAAATTTTGAATCTATAAAATATAAAACCATCAAATTTTAATGGTGCATAACTAGTACATTGTAAATGTCACTATAGGTTTTAAAAACCAACCAATGAATGTTGAAGAATTTTAGGGGAAATAAATTTATTGAATATTTAAAATAATTAAAATATTGAATAAAAAAAATTTAAATGAAAATTTATAAATGTAAAAATTTATTGAAAAAGTTTCTTAAAATTTTAATATATTATAGTTTTTAAAAATAAATAAATAAATCTAGAGTTTGTAAATTAAAAATATATAAACTTTGATTGCATAAGAGTGTTGGACTTTGCAAGAATATTAATTTAAAAAGTTTTAAGTATTTAAATTACAAGCTAGGACCCTGTCACTGATTGCACTATTAATTATGGCAAATAATTGAAGGTTTGGATTGCTAACACCATCACTATGACATTGATGTATTGATAATAATATGACTCATATCTTGATATCCACGTTCAACAATTCAATTTTACTACTATGATATTTTTCAATGTAAAGATCTTTTAATTCCATTTGTAATTTTTTAAATGTGTTCATGTTTTGAATGATGAAATCAAAAGACTTTGAATCTTCTTAATTTAAAACTTTTATATTATATATTGTAAATTTGAATTTTTTTATATTGAAGGATTGAATTGAGAGTTTGGAAAAAAAATTTATCCCTTCTTTGTAATTTTCATACTTAAAAAAATTGTTGAATCAAAGCATGTACATGATGGAAGGAAAAACTAAGTAGTTGATAGCTCTAAGATAGAATTGAAGACATTCAAATTCCAATGATGAGATTGTTTTAGAAATCAAACTAAAACATATGCAATTTTTTGGGAAAAATTGTTAAAATTGAGTTCAAAAATGAATCCAATACATTTTTTTCTCAAGAATTTGTTGAGATAGCTTATAAAACAAGAAGCTTCTTAACTTTCACATTATGTATTCAATTGGAATGAATCAATTCTTTCCACATAGGCAAAAATGTAATCTACAAGAAATTAATTATAAAAAAACTAATTTTAATATTTTTGTTTTTTTTATTGCCCACCTTTGCCTATTTGGGCCCAATACAAATTTGGATTTTAGAAATGAAAGTTATGATTTTTTTTAATTCAATGAGTTCAAAATGCAAATTTTGATTTTTCTGCAAGAGCTTTAATAGAAGACATGTAACTAAAGATTGTCTATGGTTAAAGGATACGGTAGCAAAAATAAACTTTTTATTAAACCAAAAGATGCAAGATTTTTCTATCTTAGACTCTTATTCTATAATTATGGATATACATGACATAATTTACAATTTTACTAATTGGAATTAAACGGCAAGCTTATAGGTGTTGAAGTTGTGAATCAAAATACTCATTTTTAAGAAAATCTACAATTCTCTCACATTTACATGTACATAGGTTTGAAAGTTGGTTTTCCAAATCTTGCAAGGAACGAAATAAAATATCTATTTTCTATGAAATTTTGAGTGGAGAGATTCACTATGAAAAACTTATTAAAAAAATCATTGTAAAATCAAAAAATCTATAAATTGAGAGGTCAATTATTTTTGGAATTCATTATAAAATGAGTAACTTCAAGATTATTCTATTTGATTTCTAGTGTATGTAAGAAATTATTTCAATTACAAAATATATTAAAATTATCAAAGTCTTAAACTTGAATTGAAGGTTAGAGAGAGAAGATAATTGAAATTGGAAGAAATTTTTTAATCCATGAAAATTCAAAGATTGTTGTCCCTATCTTGCAAGGTCCATTTAAATTTTTTTTTGCAAACTTCAAATGTTATGATCTTTCATTCTACTAGGTCAAATGACTTGAAATATATAATCCACACATTGACATAATGGTTTATCAAAATTTTGTATGGTTAGAGTTCAAGAAAAAAGTTTTAATTTTCAATTTTGATCAATGCAACAAAATTGACAGTTTATAACAATTTCTATTGAAAAAGTGATCGAATACTATGTGTTAATAAAAAAGATAAGGAGAGACAACTATAGTTACTATAATTTAAATAGAAATTATAATCTAACCACCCATTAGATCGCTTGGCCTACAACTAGAGTTCATTCCATTGAAAAATCAACCTTGTTTTGAATGATACGATAGAGCCCAAATAGTTTTGAGTGCTTCACAAAACCTACACTTGAGTTTGATGAAGTTGCATCAAGATCTTTAAGAGTTAAACATTAAACCTACACAAATGCCAAGAAAATTAAAAATGTACAAAAATAAATAAAAGAATGAAAATACCAAAAAATAATATAGTAAAACCCTGAAACTCTTATTTATCTTAAACTTTAAATTTTTTAGCGACATGGATCCCCGCCAGGGGGACGCTGGCCTAACCTGCAAGACTATGTGCCCAATTGGTTTCTAGACCTGATTGCAGGGTTTAAGGCTGCAGGGTTTAACGTTTTAGGGTTTACAGCTTGCATCCTCGACTCTGTTTTTCGGAGTGGCCTTCGAGAGTTTCCAAAATGTTTCCGAAGTGCCGATCGTCGTCACAATTGCGCTTGTAGGTATCGGGTTTTATTGTTCCAGTCATGGACGCGGAGGAAGTACAAGATTTTCCCCACGACCATGAATTCTCAGCCCTCGAATTGGCGGACGACAACGACGACGATGATGAGCAAGAGTTCGTGATCTCAGAGCAACTGGATGAGGAGACGCAGAATTTGGCCGCGGGACTGGCCTCCCGGCAGAGCGATGAGTTGATTCACGCATTGCAGGAGATGCTGAAGGTCCTAGCTACTCCGAAACGTGGAGGGCGAGTGCTGCGCCAGTACGTGTTGGCATCTCCGAAATGTGCCGAGCTTCTGTCAGCTTGGGAGCTTGGCGCTGGCGCCCCTTCCGCTGTGCCGCTCATGCTGGTACTGGCGGAGTTTTTCCGGCACCCGCGGGGGAAAGGAGAGCGAATTAGGGATGCAGTGGCACGACAGGAAGCGAAGGCGTTGGTGGTTGTGCAGTCGCGGCTGGACAAGCTTGCGCGGACCATTGGCCGCTCGAAGATTAAGGATATCTACTCGCATTTGTCTTCGAAGCAGAGGAGTAGGCAGAAAGCGGCACTGAAGTTGTTGTCAAGTATTGTGTTACGAGGGAAGCTCTTGGCGATCGAAGTCGCTACTAATTTTGATTTCACTTTGGAAGCATTGAGAAAACTAGCTCAGCATCCCTTCAAAGCTCCTGGGAATACTAAATCTGAGGGATCGCTGCATCAGTCTACCAGGTGATTGCAAGCTGTTCTCTTTTCTTGATTATGTTGCCCTTGTGATTCTTGGACTCGCCGCTTCATCCCTGTTTAGGATTCCACAAGCTATGAGGACTTCTTCTCAAGTGAATTGACCTCAAAGTGCAAGGGCTTCTTGCTGGTCAAACTCAATTTTAAGATATGAATTTCAATGACTGATCCGATCGAGCAAGATGAAGTTCTTGAGGCTACCTTCTAATCTAATTGACAAATTTGAAGGATTCCCGAAATTGATTCATTAATTACACTTGCAAGCTTCTATTAAATTTCCATTGAGATTTTTCATTTAACGAATAACTTTACGATTTGTGTTTTTGACCTATATTACATAATTCGTACTCCGTAACATTTTCATGATTTTTTGAAACTTTCCATAGTTTCCATAGTTATTATGGTGAATACTGATGTTTTAGCTTCTGGAATATTATTTTTTCTTTCATTATAGAAGAACATGAATTTGAGTAAGTTAATCATGTGCTTGACTTGCAATAAAATTCATAGATGTAAGAAATAATTATTTGTTGATGGTGAAAGTGAGAGTACGAAGTGCTGTTGACCATTTGGAAATGGGCTTGGGCATTTAGGGGTTATAAATTGTCAACAATTTCAATTATTATTACTCTAGAGAGGTCACAGTAGTTTGACAATTTTGTTTCTTCCTCTAGGTTTTTCTTTATCGAGTTCGCCTTATCTTTCCTGGTTACCGGGGACCCGGGTCTTCTTCGATGGATTCTTCAGAAGCGTCCTCTTTATGCAGGCGTTTTACATGGACTAGCAAAAGATGGGGAGTCTACTATCATTCAAGTACTCAAAGTGTTTCAAGAGAAGGTGATGGCTCCAGCGTCACTGGTTCCACCAGGACTCCAGAGTGCTGTTTTCGGGGATGTGGCTCTTGAACAGCTTGCGCGCATTGCAGGTGATGAGCTGTTTGGGGAGTCCGCTGATGTGGCTTACGAGACGCTCATGTTATTGTGTACAGATCCATCGCATGGATTGTGCCCCGAGTATGCATCGCCATGGGAATCGATCAATGTTAAGTCTGGAGCTCATGGTGGAAATCAAGGAAGACTATTGCGATTGTTGTTGCGATTGCGCGTGACTGAGGCATTTCGACACAGAGAGCTTTTGTTGACAACGGCAAGAATAAGACCGAGACTTGCGGCAGCGTATTTGGATGCCATTCCTTACTCCTTAGAGCCGAGGCCGTCTCCTACCTGGTAAGCAATCTTCTTTTGTGAGACACATCTGTGCCATCCTTAAATATGCAGTATCGCAAATTTAGCGACCTTAAATCCGCAAGTGAACATGTTGATCTGAGAGCGTTTCTAACGACATGCAGTTCAAATGAAGCAGAACTCGGTTGTAATAAAATCATTATGTTTTAAGTTTTTTGGTGTGGCCTTCTGTGGATCAATAAACCACGCTTGTGCCTTCTGTCATGTACAGGTTTACAATTATGTCTCTTGTGGCTGATCTCATACATATTTTAAGCACTCCTCCTCCTTTCGCTTCGATGGCGTTGCGGGGTCTTCCAATTCCAGCGGCTGACGGTCCCTTAGTTCGAAACAATTTGCGGCATCTGCTTCCTCGGGCCCTCACAAAGGTGGCCCTGAATAGGGGTTTGCAGCATGCCAATGTGCTAGTGAAACATGCGTCCTTGCGATTATTATTGGAAGCCCTTCTTTCATTAGAGGAGATTCTTGATGGAGCGTATGCAGCAGCAGAGAGTACATGTTCTCAATCAAAAATTGGATTTCCCAGTAATATTTCCGAACTGACTGAGGATAGTGGTTCGAACTTTGACTGGAGCAGAGAAAGCCCAGGCCAAGGTACCTCAGTGACTGAAAGGCAAAGTAAAAACCGAGATGAAGCTTTAAGAGCTCAGGAGCAGGAGTCCAAGAGGCGTCAGTGGCTGGGGCTTGTGGAATGTATTCAGGATGCAATGCGGGTAACTCTACCGGACCCAAACATTTTGCTTCTGATAAATTCAACCATAAGCTCAAGAAATGGCGGTTCGCTCAGAGAATGTGATGGGAGCCACAAACGAAATCAACCAGTACTGGAGGTCAAAGCTAGCAAGAGGAGGAAGAAAGATGAAGGCTATGCCATTGACGAGGGTGATGGAGCGCATATGAGTGATACCAATTCCGCTATGGAAAGTGAAGAAGCTGAAAATGCGGAAAATTCTAGTGCATTGCATTCTCTAGCACAAATTTGGGGTTCAGAAGCCATTGCCAGCGCTGCAGGCTTAAGCCAATCTTTACTGCACGCAAAAGTTCTTGAAGTGTTAGCTGCGTACCAGGTTTGCTCTCATGCTCAGAAACTTCTATGCTTGTTTTTGTTCTGTGATGCCATCAAACTATCAGTATACTACTAGGCTTTGAGTCATGTGATTTTGTGCTCTAACCGTTTTCTCCTCTGTCTGTTGCTCAGCGGGTTCTTCCCGTGGCGTTTGCAGATAAGAGCTTCGACCCTTTCAAATTGTTGCCTTCTGATCCCACGGCGCTATCTTTGGCTCAGCAGAAGGCTTTTCTCTCTCTTTTATTGGCCACTACTGCCCCTCCCCGAAATGTTTCTCAAAAAAATCAATCTACCTATAAGCTCGTTGAGGCAGGTGGCTCTGGATACATGTACAAGCATTTGAAACCACTAGTCAAGTTGATGATCGGTTCTAGCGTTGACCATATTAGAGATGCTACTCATCTGCTTGCTTCCCGCATCATGGTGAGCACGGGTGCCTTTGAAAGCAATACTTGGGAATCGAACTTGTGGTTGGATCATTTATCAAGGTTAGAAGGGAAATCAGTGGTCACTGGATATAATTCTGATGGGAGTCAGGGCGAACATCTTAGCCAGCATGTTCTCGGAAGCATTGGTGAATGTGTTGTTGGATTTATGGCGGATGCTGTAGGCTCAGTTGGAAGGACCCTATACAAGTATTTTGACAAATTATATTCTCTCGTTTCTGCACATTCTCTAGGGGAGGGATCCGCTGAGCACTCCAAAGAATTTTCGGGTAAATTCTGACTTGAATTTCCATCCCTTGAATCAATTATTCAATTCGTGTAAAGGACCATTTGGATTTCTCGGTGCTAGGTCATTTCTTGGTTCTGTAGAGGTGTCAATATGTTGTTGCTATTGCTGATGTTGATATGGTCGTTGCTGCTACTGAGAGTGATAAGTTCAGATGTTTGTTGGAATCGTTGAAGTCTTTTATAATTTGTTCTAATATGTGCTTGAAATTTTTTCGCTGGAGGCACGTGGTAATGCTCTCTACCTGTCACGAATTTGTATCGGAACGTTGAATGCTCGTATCCAACTTGGAGCTCACTATAATTTCTATTACAGGCTCAGTGGTTTTGGAGTTCGGTCCTTTCGTTGTATGTGCACTGGAGCACGCTCTTCGAGTGATTCGCTCAGTTTCAAAGAATCTGACACAGTCTCAGCGATCTGCTATCACATTGTATGTTGCTGGTGTCCTCAATGATCTTCTTCGAATGCAGGTATTTATTGTTTATTGTTTATTATATGTTATACATTTTGTTTTTAATTTGATTTTGATTTTAATAAACATTCTGTTTTGGGTTTGACTGCACTTTAAATCCGAATCCACCCACATTAGATAGGTGAAGACTGCATGTGGCTCTACATAAAATTCTTGTCCATTTGATTTCCTGTTGTGATGACTTTACTGAACGACATTAATCAGGTTGTTGGATCTTACAATGCAGACTGATTCACAAGCTCTGGGAATTGTTATCACTACTCTCTTATCCCCCGAATTTCAAAGTGTCTCTGAAAATCCTGACAAAGACATATCTACGCTTGGAAGTGAATGGATTCCTCTTGAAGCACTTTATCAGCAAACCCGTTCGTTAAGCGGTGTAGTCATTGTTCCAACTCCAACAACGCAGGTGCCTAACTTGATAATTAATGAATCTTCTGGACAGCTACCTGATATCATCAGAGGGTGCAGAGAAGCTGCTGACGACG
Organism: Pseudoscleropodium purum; assembly: GCA_963969395.1. Lineage (NCBI taxonomy): Eukaryota > Viridiplantae > Streptophyta > Bryopsida > Hypnales > Brachytheciaceae > Pseudoscleropodium > Pseudoscleropodium purum. Next base: position 23,255,778 of record OZ017797.1, read on the forward strand.
ATTTTGTAAGGCTAAGAGAACAGTTGGTTTCCGCTTTGGTATGTGCTCCACTTCAAGAAATCAGAAGGAACTTCTCCAACCTTTTGGAAATTGTTTCGAAGATCTGTGGTCAGAGTGCACCACTCTTGATCACGCTGTGTGGCTTGCACTGTAGATTGTTGGTGGAAGTGGATCTTGATTTCGAAAATGTTAAGAAGTCAAAGGATCATGGGATTGGAAGGCGAGTGCTTGCGGCGGACCTACTGAGTGCATTCTCTTCCAACTCATTGAGTTTGGACGTATCAGCTGTGACAGACTCATCATGGTCCCTCCGAAAGCAATCTCACTTTATTTACAACTTTTTAAAATCTATTCCGTTTTCCGTTCTCTTTTCAGCGATCATGGACGGGAGTAAGGGGAAGGCTTTAACCTTTGAAGTTTTGGCCGCCGCTCTCAATAACTCCTTCTCGTCAGTACTTGCGCGCGATCAGCTGGGTATTATGCGAATGATCCTCAGTTGTATTCAGCAGCTTGCTTCAGTACCACTTGAAAGCTTTGACACAAGACAACGTCTTGACATTTGTTTCGCGTATCTGAAAAGACTTGTTGCTATCCCTAAGAACTCGAATACTGGAGGAGGGTTTGACACTGTTTCTGAGGAGATATTACTCTGTGAGGACATGGTTACGAAGTCATTAGCTCATCCTGTCTTTGCAGGGTTCTGCCTGTGTACCACAGCAATGGAGACGAGCTCATCGAAGCATCGGATATGTGCTCGACTTCTTGATGAGTACCTTATGGATTATGTGAAGTTTCTCTTGGAGTCATGTTCTGCAATTGATCTACATGGGAAGCCTGAATCTGTTGCTGAGCTATTGGGGAGTCTCCGAGAGACTTCTTTTCAGGCTTGCAAACCCTTTGTTCAACGGGCGATGAAACTGTTCTTGCTCAAACTGGAAGGAAGGACGCCTGGTGAAGACGAAATCATTTTCTCTAAAGATTGTCAACTCATTCAATCTTTTATTCTACAGTTAGCAGGCCATGCAGACCCTCAACACTACCTCTCCTTTCTCTCTGATTTAATTTCAAACAAAAGTGGAAGGACCCCTTCAGGCGTGTCTCCATCCTCAGTCTTTCTGGAGTTTGCTCAGATCTTTTACGAGACATGGTCACAGGTTGGACAGAGAAATGTTTGCAGTCTTGAAAGCAACGGGTCACTCTTTCAGAAAACCTTAGTAGATGTATTTGAGTACGTGGTACATGAGGTGCTGAAGGATGCTTCTGAGAATGGAGATCGTTGCCTTCTAGCAGCTCTTCTGGCCTCTACCTCGACTTCAGAGGCCGACTGTTCTTCAACATCTAGCCAGTTCTTACTCCTCGTGAGTGTTACTCCAATTGAAGTTATGAGCTATTGTATCCACCACCCGACTATTGTCCGTGGCAACATTGCTAGTATTTTGGTGCAGACGAGTTCAACTCATAGAACCGAGTTTGGGAGATTGTTGTACAAGGGTACTGCAGAAGATAAGCCCGAGAAGGATGATATATCTTTGAAGATGGTTTGGAGATTTTTGGAGGCAAAACTGCAGACAGAGAGGATCAACTTCTGCCTTTCTGACGATGACTTGTTGCTTCTACTCCCTGCTGCCAAAGTGTTTTTGTGCAAGGATCAGTCAGGTTTAATGTCGAGAGTAGTGGTCCATGCTGGTTCGACGTACTTGAGACTAATTACCACACATATCAAAAGATGGAACGAGTTCGTTCCAAAGCTTGTCACCCGAAATGAATTGAGATTGGACGTGACTAAGTTTCCGAATGAGACTCTCAGAGTGGAAGAGTTATCTGGATCATATTTCAACGATCTGTTGATATTGATGAAGAGGTGCCTCGTTATGTGCCCTTCAAGCTGCAAGAAACGCGTCTCCCTAGTGCGCAAGCTTCTTCCCAAAGTTGGATTGCCTTTTGCCGACATCCAAATCGACTCTTTTCAGGGTTCAGAAGCAGACTTGAGCAGGCTATTCTTTCAGGTGTATGGGAAGGCGTCTGTTGTAAGGCAGATCCTATCGGTCATCGAATCGCAGGCCCCGGAAGACTTCAACACTGATATGTCGATTTCGAAACAGCAAACGCTAAGGATCTCGATGACGGAAACAGTAATGAGATTTGCATTTGGTCTTACCTCCACTTTAACACTTATATTCAAGCTGGCTGCCAAGATGAAGAAGTCATCGACATCTGCATTCAGTGCCGGTACATTTAAAGTAGTAGAGGTTTTGGAGGAGTACTTGCAACTTCAACTGCTTGAAGTAGTGGACTCACTTGATGCTACCGGGGCTGAGGCGGATATTGTATCTTTATTGGAGAGTTACGCAAAAATGTGCCTTCGTTATAAATTTGGAAAGGTGGAAGGGATGAAAGTCCTCCGATCTTTGGCCATGCGTGTCGCAAATTTATCTGACGATTATACAACCAGGAGGGAGGCAGGATCGTCTGTGCTGGAGTTGGTGTTGTCACACTCACAGTTTGTGCCTTACATTGTTTCCTGCAGTGCAGCGTCAAGACCTTTGCCTATGAATCTTGGGCGCCAAGCTGGAAAGGGCACGGTTTTGAGTTCTCTTCCTTCTATTCTTTCACTACTTGGGTCTCCCTCAGTTAGAGGAACATCAGATATCCCGATTACGAGTGTTTCAGGAGTCGAAAATCTCTATATGGACGATGGAATTAATGCACTGGATGAAGTCTCCGAAGGGAGCCAGCTAGCACTGCTTGAGCTAGTACGATCCTTGTTTCAGCTAAAAATGCACCCAGATAGTGGGGTACTATCCACAGAAGATAAAAAAACAATTGAAGAACTGCTTTCTCTTCTTCTTGCAGCATATGGTGCTACTACTAACAAAATCGACTCTGAAATTTATGCACTTATGTGCGAACTGGAATTTTATGGTGGTACAGGTATGATAATTACCCCAGTAATTCTTTAGGATATCGGGACTTAAACGGATCTCAGAATCCATGTGTTTCCTTTCGTCATTTATTCATACTTGTTAGCTCGTTTATATTCCTGTCGGATTTTTAAGGCCTCGAATCTGGTTAATAACTTTATTCATGGATAAATTAACAATCTCCCCTTGACTCCTTCCATTGTTGTCAAATCTGTCCAGGCTTGCTAACCATAGGCTTCAAAACATTGATGTCTCAGAAGTTAGCTCACGCTTCCAAACGAACGCAGTGTCCTAAAGTTTTTGACAGTTATATTTAATGTGTTTTGTCGTTGGATCTAGGATCTTCTGGACTTGCGGGCATGGATTACTTGTGGGGAGAGGCAGCTTTGAAAAGAAGGAAAGCAAAAATTGAAGAAAAGTCTCAATCTATTGACGGAGATGTGGACACGGATGAGAACTTGTTAGAAGCTCGAAAGAGAACTTTTAAGGAGAATCTAGCATTAGATCCACGAAGATGTGGATTGTCAGTTCTGTGTTTCTCATCGGTAGCTCAACATGCAATATCTGTAGGAACTCCAGAACCTGGGGCTAAATCAAAGAAAGTAAGATTCCCGCACTATGCGAGCTAATGCTATCTATAGTTGCTATCGGCTGTCTTGTTTCTGTTTTAAGGATTCTTCAATATCTTTTAGTGTTTTCATTGTAATTTGTAGAACCTAATAGGTTTCGTGAATTTAGCTTTTGATTTGTGAAGGCAACATGATTACGATTTCTTTAGACGGTTCAGTAACTCTGCTTGACTTTCGAGAGCAGGTTTTTCCAGGTGATGTTTATGATGCTGAGGAGCATCACTTGAGGGTAGCTGCTTATGATCCTCGCTTCATTCTACTATTTGCATTACATGGACTTTCTGAAGGGTGCATTGATGCAGAGGAATTTGTATGTCTGGGTTTTCTTGCTGTGGCTATAATATCTTTAAGCTCTTCTGAAGAAGGGATGAGAAAGTTAGGTTACAAGATTCTTGCCAAATATCTGACCAGTTTGGAGGTATGTCATTTAATCTTGGTACAAAACTCCCCTTTGGCGCATGCTTGTATATTGACATGAGCCATCTTTCCTAGTCAGTTGTCTGGAGCTGCACTTTGTCCAGCATTTCCTGCTTTTTACCTTTACTTTCTTTTCTAATTCTGTTTGTAATTTTCCTACGAAATGGAATAATTGATATCATGGTCTTCAAGCGTCAGCCGGTTGTTGCTCTGTTCTCGTGATTCCCTCTTGAGTAGATCTTAACTGGCACCATGCTTATGTGGCAAAACAAATTTGTCTGCTCTGCATTGAGTGATAACAGAACACAATGTTGGATTGCAGGGGGGCTCGAATTTTAAAGGACAGCCTCAAATTCGAATGTTGTTGACTTATGTGAAGAATGCAGTTACTGAGGAATGGCAACAATTACCCTATGTTTTGTTGTTATTTGCTGCGGAGTCTTCGTGCATTCTTATGCATCCAGAAAATCCTCATTTTATGACCATTACACGTTATCTTTTGAAGGGTCCAGCTCTGGATCTTGAGGTTAGCATCTCGTTACTTCTTTTCAATCTTATGTCATGTTTTGTTTACAAACATCTCATATCCTATCCAAATGATTATGCCTCCTACTTGCAAGATTGTGGACTGAATTCATATTGTGTCTTTGATGTTCAGTATGTTCCATTATTTCATTCAATGTTTGGAAGCGGATCTCCACGTTATCGGAGTGAGCGATTATGGATGCTGCGCCTTTTAGCATGCGGTTTGACATCATCCCACGATTCACGAGTCTTCCGCCGTCAGTTTGTGTTGGAGATTCTAATGAGTTTTTATAGTTCCCCTCTGGCTGATTCCTTCACAAGAAAATGGGTTTTACAGGTGCTCTCTCTCGCTCCCACTCACTCTCCCTCCCTCCCCTACTTGGTTTGTACATTCAACATGATGTCTTTATGCATTGAGATAGAATTTTACTTGAGCTTTCTTTTTAAGAAATATAGTGTGTTGACTTTGCTTTTGAGATGCAGGTTCTCATAAAAGCATCAAGGATACGAGGATGCGTGCAGATCCTTGTAGAGCGTTCAGGTTTTCTGCCATGGCTAGCTTCAGCTGCTGTGAATTACATGGACTTGAGTACATCAGAACAGGACGGAAAAGAAGCTGCTGACCTGCCATCTATGGTTCTAGAGGTTTGAAACTATTCATGTCACACATTTATGTTATTGAGTAGATGTCAGGGACAAGTTGACTACTTGCATTGGTGGATTTCAGGTCACTGTTTATTTCACTCTGCCCTAGTTCGTGGTACCTTCTTTATACGTTCATCAAAATATTGGGTTTTCAATTACTTTTATGTTTACATGCAGATCATAGAAAGATTGTTAAGTTGGAAATTTTTGGAGCAACGTTGCCTCGGGGATGGTATGGCGGAGCTCACTACGGCTGCTCTCACATTACGTTACTTTCTGACTCATTGTACAAATTCTAAGCAGCGGTCAATCTTTAGGAGGCCAACAATACGTATCATGACCTATGTCCTTCGTCTATCTCAACGAAGGAAAAAACATGAAACCCATTTTAGCCTTTCTATATATGATGTAGTAGAGGCAATTCGCTGGGTCGAATCAGAAGGTCCAGACAGGGGCTATGGTATCCATACAACTGGAGAAACACGAGCACTTGCCTTACAGATGTTCCTACAAAGTTCCCCTCCTGCAGCCTCAACGCTTGAGGTGAGATCAACTTTGTCGTATACATTTGAGAGCATTGTCAAATTTGAAATCCTCAAGCTTCGTCGTGAATTTTGATGGACTACTTGTATACATGCCAACCTGACATGTTTGTGTCTAGTCTACCGGCATTTTGTTAAACACTTATAAAAAGGATTCACAATCATGAAAGTCCTTAACTCAACAATCTTTCCTGGCTGTGTATCATCTTGACTGTTTTCATCATATTGTTCATCTGCAACCTGTTTCAACACTGTTGGATTCTTATGAGTGGGCTAATATGCTCATTCCTACAGTGTTGTTCTCTGTCCACATTGTCGTATGCAGTCTACGGGGGGCAGTCAAATTGATGAATCTCTTGCTATTGCAGGACAAGCAACTTCTGTGTAAGATTGCTAGCTGGACTGTGCCTGTCGCAATTCAAGCTCTTGTGAACGAACAATCAACTGGTGGGCTCGCTGAATCCAAGAGCCTCGCTGAGCGCTTACCTGAAAAGCTAACGCGTTGGTTTACAGCATCCCTTGTGCTTGGAAAATTAACTTCATTCAGAAACAAGCCGGGATCAACTAAATCTCTTGCAGATGCCCATCCTACTTGCTTGAATGCATTGTATGGCAGCCAGTCTATTCAAACTGCGGACTTCCATCCTGCCAGTATAGAACTAGCTATCCAATTATTGCAGTTGCAAACGCATTGTGTTGGGGAGTGTCACAATTCACTGGTCCCAGCTTTAGCTTCTTTGTGGCCTTTCCATAAGACTGAAGAGACGCTGCCAGGTTTGTTCTTTCACTATCAATTCAAGAAGAGAGTACTTCCTGTGCTTGATATTAAGGGAGTGGCTTTGTTCCATACATTTAGCACTCTACATGCAGACACTCTTGGAGGTCTCTTTCTTATATTTTAATGGATTATTTTCTCATCGCTGACTTATCTAGTGCAACGTGCAGGGGACAAGTCAGTAGAAATCGTTACTTCTTTGATAGAAAGGATTCTTAACTGCATTTCTGCACCTCAAGAAACTGATCACTCTTGGCGCTGGTACGTCAAACTTTCCTCACTGATTGTTATTTCCAAAGAGTGATAGGACTGCGTATCAATTATGATGGAATCGTATGTGCGGTATTCATATTCTGTTGCGTGGCCATCCTCAAAGCACATGGATTTTTCTCATTGCCCATAACGAGTTAAAAGTTCATGACGTGCTGATGGCTCCCTGTCCGAGGCAACTATATGAGAGCTATTTTAAATCGTCTTATGCATGTGTGGATGAAGGTGTTCCCCTGAGAGAAAAACGATAGTCCTTTTATATTGGTAGCCTCATCTCCTGAGTAGTGCAAAAAGTTACTGCACTAGCAAAAGGTACTAATAATTTAGACGGTTCTCTTCAGGTCTTTCAACAACGCCTGGCGTAAAAAGGAGTCTCCAGCGAGTGTAAATGTGCACACTGAGATTTCAAGTTTTGAGGCCGAGATGAGACAGGTAGCACTAACTGTTTTCCAGCAACTTGTGTTGAGACAGAAATCTTCTGGGCTCGCCCGACTTGTCTCTCAATGGGCGAAAGGATTAGACGTTTCGATTTCTAGCAGTAAGCTTTTCATTGCTAAATTGGATCAAAATATTGAGGAACGCCGTAGGACGTATTCCCAGTAATGTGGGGATGTATACATTTTGGTTGAGATTCGATGCTGTATGCATCGCTTTTATCATCTGCGCTGATTGAACAGGTGCAGACAATTGCCACCCTTTTGTCCCTGCAACTAAGACTGAAGCAGTCTTGATGCGGAGGGCGGAGGCGATGAGGGACCTGGTGCAGTTTTGGGGCCTCATGAATGTACTGTACATTTTCGTACTGTTGTAGTAGCAGTTGAATTAGAGAAAGTAATTGCAGATTGTAGACGGTGATCAGAAGAGGAGTCTTGGTCCAAAGTGGAACAGGAACTTCGAAAACAATATTTGTTGATGGCCATATCAAAAACAATGAGGCAATTTTTGCCACTGCAGGTATTCACAGTAAATTTTGTTTCTTTTCAATTACTCCGAACTCTTTTTGAATTTCCGATTTTGCACAAGTTTCCCTTAACGCTTTTCTTTAATCATTCTGCAACGTCTAAGGCGAAGCTCATTACGTCACTAAACCACGAACAACTTTTCAGGCGTGTCTCAAACAATGTTGAATTTTTTTCGAATTTTAGAGTTGTGAAAAGTGTCGAAAATTTTTAGTGTCAAGAAAAAAATGTCAAAAAAATTGTTCTTCACTTTGAAAATTCATAACTAATTCCACAAAGTTCCAAAAAATATACAATAATGTAGGTTTGATTTGTCTTCCTCTTCCCTTTGAAGGAAATTGAATTGAAAAATATTTTTTAAGGTTGAACACCTTGTAAAAAGGAAGTTAGTAATGCAAGAGATATTGAAGAGATGTGTCATCTCATATAAATAACCTAAGAATCTTCAATTTTATATATGATTCATGACACTAAGAATTTTCACCCCAACCATGAGTTTAGGGGTTTGAATCCCATTGCTTGTGTGTTACTTGCCTTGGGCCACTTAGGTAGGGATAGGCAATTCAAGTAGCACAATTATTTTAGTTAAGTAGTTGAGTAGCTTGGAAATTTTGGATTGGCAATTTGGATAGTGAATTTAGGTAACCAAAAAAAATTCAAAATGATTATGGTCTATTTTCTAACCATCTTTTTTAATACTCTTTCTAACACTTTGTTAATACTTTTTGTTTATAATCTTTGCAATTTACATATCAAGTTCAACACCTTTCTTGACATTTTATTGTGAAAAAACTATAAAAAAACAACACATTTTTTTGGTAGTGTTTCTATATGATATTTGTAATGTCCAAATTAAGTTGACAAATACTAAACCACAAGTAAGATTCATCAAAAGTCATATATATGATATTAATGCATATTCTATAAATGCCATGAGCTATCTCAAAATGCATTTTTTTCCAAAAACTAATTCTAAGACTTTAGGTTCTTTAGTCATGGTGTTGTAATATTACTCCTCTTATGTTGGGAAGTAGTACAATATTATATCATTCTTTTCCCAAACACCCCTTTTTCTTATAGTGCAGTGACAAAATAAAATTCCTTTATAACAAGTCAACACTCAAGTAAGTGTTGATTGTTGACATGATGGATTTCAAGCCTTAAGACCTTTTATAATTGAGATGGTAAATCAATGCAAAGGTTCTTCAAAAGATGGACTAGCTAATATGTAACTTACTTGAGTATAATCTCACTTCCAAGGCAAATGGATAGAACAACAAAAAGTGCAGTTGCAACTTTCTAGAAATATCATGAGCTCTTTATTATCTTCCATTGTATTCATGAAGCTATTATTTGTGTGGGAGATTTTATTCATCTTACAATGGGAATCTTGTCAAACATGCATAGATATTTGGTAATTTTTCTAGATACTTACATAGTACTCTATGCAATTCTGACAATGCCTTTGTTGTCTTTGATTTTGACTTCAAGTAAGTGAAATCCATTGGGACCCATTTCAAAGACAACAAACCTTTTTGTGATTACAATTAGCATTGGTCACAATCACCATGCACTTAACTTTCTTTCCCTTTTGATTCAAAGTTTTCAAAATTAGAACCTATAATTGGATTGATTTTTCCTATGATTAGTACATATGCAAAACTACTGTCCCCTAGAAAATTAATGCAAATTGAAATATTTCATGATTATTCTAATTTCCACAAATATAGAATTTTAGAGTGACACAAATAAGAAAGATGTATATAAGGTGGATTTTCTTAAATGTGGTCCTTAGTTCTTACATTATTGGATTACTCTTAGATCTAATTTTTTGAAAAATTTAAATGTGGATTCAAAGTATCAAACACGTTGATTGAAAATTTTCATATTTATGAAAAAAAAATAGAAAATCTTTATAAAATGTTAAGTTGAAAAAAATGTTTTATTTTCCTTAAACTAAAGATTAGTAAAATTTTAGGATTGAATTATGAAAAAGATTGATTTCTTATTACATTTATATATTTTAGTATGTGTGATATACCATAAGAAGACTCTATTTGGTAGATCAATGGTGTTAATATGTGAGTATGAAAATGTGAGCAAGACATCAAGTAAGCTTTGAGAATATATATATATATATATATATATGCACATATATATGTAAATATTTTACACACTATATATAACCATTGAAGGTGCTTATAATATAAACACCTATAATATAAGTACCTATATTATAATCATACGTACCACCTTTATAAATTTTTTTTAAATATAGACATCTATTACATAGGTGTATAGTCTTCTAGGCTCACGTATTCACACTCCTAGGCTCATATAATAGCAGCCCTCTTTGGTAGATTGCCTAGTTCCAAAATTTACCAAATTCGTGGGAACATATAAAAATCATCACCTAAATATAGGATCCTAAAAGAATGAACATTTCATAAAGCTTGTATTCACAAGGATGTGTCAAAGTTGAAAAAATTATGAAATTGTCAATTTGCAACTATATTTTGGAAGTACTTGTAGTACAAAAACACCCATCAAATATCAAGGTGTCTTGTTAGATGTGTTCTTATTTGTTTAAACTTCTTATACAAATATTTGTCGAACAACATTGCATTGGACATATGTTTAGTATGTTCGATGTGCTTGTAGAATATGTTCAAGTATTTTCTAATACTCTAGGTATATTTTTAGATATTCTCAAATATTCTCGTCACATTTTTTAAATCTATTTATTAGACAAACATGATGTCATGTCCGTTAATAGATGTCGTGTTAAACCAAATGTCACTGTATTTGATAGTGCAACCCTGCCATTCATTGTAATTTTAAGCTTTTCCATTCAATATGAACATTATAATATGAAATTTGTTTAAAAACACTTTTTAGAGCCAAGAAGAATATAGAGTTAAATCTTTCACCTATTAAGTAAGTGAAAAGCTAAATTATGGTTTATTGGATCTTGAATTCTTGATTGAAGAATCAACTCCAAAATTTTCTTGAATTTTTGTAGACTCAAATGACACAAAATAAATAAATCCCTTACTTGAAAAATATCAATAGTGGATACGTCATCCTATGATTGGTACCAATGTGTCACATCCTTCAGTTGCTTCAACTAGACTTGACCACAATATTGTTTAGCAATGCAATGGTCCTTCCCGATGTTGGGGAGGTATATATTATCCCTCTCTAGATACTCGGGAGGGACTTTTCAAGTTAATTTAAAGATTGGAGTTGGCTAATGACCCACCAATAAGACAGTTTTGTTCACAGTAGAAGTCCCTAGTACTTTCAAGGATGCAAAAGAGATTCCTTCCTCATTGGTATTAAACAATGTTACAAACTATCAATGATATTTTTTACTTATCAAGGATGCAAAGAAGACCCTCGCTTCATTGGTATACGCCGTCATGGGACTATCAATGATATTTTTTTACTTATATCTTTGAATTAGACCCCTGTCCAAGGCTGCAAAAGAGACCCTGGCCTCATTGGTAGACAATGTTATGGACTATCATTCAATGATATTGTTACTTTATCAATGTTTGAGTCCGAGTGTCCGACCAATCACAACTGATCTTTGGTAGTTGCTTGACTCGCTTCCTATTCCAAGAGACACATCTATAACTTGCTAAGCCTTAGAGACTGAGAAAGGATTTGAAAGATGCTTCGAATGTCTACCGAGAATAAGCTTTACGTACGGGACCGAACAGTTGTCGATCTCCACTGATTTCAATTGACTGCGAACAAGTTCCGTACCTCTCGCTCGCTCGCTAGTTTTAATTTCTAGCTCACATGCTTGTGGGATTTCGCGGCCGCGGTGTCCGCCGTGTGAACAAGCTCCAGCGGCAGTCTGATGTTGTTGAAGAAGTTTGCAGGCTACTGTTTGGTAGATTTGACTCACGTGTGGACCTCAGCTAGCTAGCTTGCTAGGCTTGCAGGCTTGCAGGTTGGCAGGCAGGAGTCTTGAACAGGGTTTCAGTTGGACTCGGATAGGAACTGAACAGACGGACTGCATTGTGTTCTGCATCTCTCCTAATCAAGGTGTGATTAATTAATCGTCTACTACTACTGTTTCATGACTCCCCACAATTTCAAACTAATAATTAAAAGGTATTAATAAGGTAGTAGACCTGCTCTAGAAGTGACCACGTTCTAAAATGCGACCCTATTTTGGAATGAATGGGATGTTGGCATGTTGCGGGAAATATATATTACTGTCAATGAGGAGGTAGGTAGGCTTAAATGGTCACGGCTTGAACAGGGCTTGGACTCGGACAAGAACAACCACTACATCACTCCTAATTGAGGTGACTAATCATCTACTGTTTCATGACTCTTCTACAATTTCAAACTAATAAGCTATTAATAAGGTAGTAGACCTGCTCTAAAAGCAACCATGTTGTAAAATGTGACCCCCTATTTATGAATGAATGAGATGTTGCAAGAACGTATATTACTGTCAATGAAGAGGTAGGTAGGTTTAAATGATCAAGGCTTGAATAGGGCTTGGACTCGGACATGAACAATCACTACATCACTCCTAATCAAGGTGACTAATCATCTATTGTTTTATAACTCCCCTACAATTCCAAATTAATATTTAAGATAGTTTGCTCTAAAAGCAACCGTAGTTTGTCCTAAATGCAACCCCTATATAGGCATGAATGATGTGTTGCTTGAAATATGCAATATTGTCAACAATGGGTTAGGTAGGTTCAATTAAATAGTCAAGTCTTGAACAAGGCTTGGATTGGGACAAGAATTGTTCTGCATCTCCTAATCAAGCTGACTAATCATCTATTATTTTCAAAATCCTCTACAATTTCAAATTAATAAAGTAGTCCACTCTAAAAGCAACAATGTTTTAAGTTATGTGAGCCCTATCTAGATATGAATGACATGTTGTTTGAAATATCTATTATTGTCAATGATGAGTTAGGTAGGTTGAAATGGTCAAGTCTTGGATAGGGTTTGGACTTAGATAGAAACAAACTAAATTGTTCTACATGTCTTAATCAAGATGATGAATCATCTATTATTTTCAAACTCTCCTACAAGTTCAAATTGACAACTAAGGTAGTTTGCTCTAAAAGTGCATGTATTTTAGATGTGACCCTTATCTAGGATGATTGACGTGTTGCTTAATATATGTTTTATTATCAATGAAGAATTAGATAGACTTAAATAATAAATAGTCAAAGGTAGTTACAAGAAACACTTGCTGTTTTGGGCTCAAAATGTCCTTTATACTAGAGTTTTGTGACTTTTGGAATTAAATTTTTTAAATAAAATAAAATATAGAATTTGTGAATTATAAAACTTGTAAAGCATTTAAAATAGTATGTTTGTAGAATATGAAACTTTGAGCATACGTGGAAGGTGGAAAAAATTTTATTTTCAGAAAATTTTTGATAGATTTGTGTAACTTTAGTATCTCCTTGTATCCCAATTTTGACTTTTGAATTCATATTTTTGGGTCACAAATAGTACTAAGAATCCCTTAATTAGCTCTAATAAACATCCAATTGGAGGTAGCTTAAAAGTAATAAATATTTTTTTTTAATTGGAAAAAATTATTGAATGTTTAAAATTACTATGTGTACCTTCTTTTCAAATTTTACAAAAATGAACATACAAAATAAAAATTATGAGCCCAAAACCACCTGTTCAAGAGTCAAGACTAAGAGGACAAAAAATAGGACAAGTGTTTCTTGCAACGACCCTCAAATCTTAAATAGGTCTTGGACTCAGAGAAGAAGAAATTGAATTGTTCAACATCTCCTAATCAAGGTGATGAATTATCTATTGTTTTCAAACTCCCCCACTATTTCAAATTAATAAGGTAGTCTGCTCTAAAAGTAATCATATTCAAAATGTAACCCCTATCTAGAAATAAATGACATATTGTGTGAAATATCTATTATTGTCAATGGTGAGTTAATTAGGCTTAAATGGTCACTTTGAAAGTAAACTATATTATAATTCCCTTCGTTGTGAAAGAAATGCCACTAAACAATTAGAAATTCTTGATTTTTGAAGAAGTTTTGAATAGGATGTATGGCGGTAGACATTCACTTGCTTGGGCCCAGTTTTTATTTAAAGTAGGAGGTCCATAAACTAACCTTATTCTAAATGTGTCCCTTATGTAGAAATGGGTGACATATTCTTTGAAATATCTAATATTATCATTGATAAGGTAGGTATTAGGCTTAAAAGGACGGTTTATAGGCCTTCTATTTGCTTAGGTTGCAATGAACACATACAATGCTTTTCATTGATTGTAGTGATGTTAAGTTTGAATACTTATGAATTATACATTTCACAATATGATCAATGAAATTGGTATAGAAACAACATCAAGTTCCAATTCCGATACTAATTTTGGGATGGAGGGAGTAAGATGTAAATATATATATATATATATATATATATATATATATATATATATATTGCCAACATCCTACATGACAAAAGTGAGATTGTTAATTTTGTTAAATTTACACAACTTTGGGCAACAAAAATTGTGCCATTCATCTATTTGTAGTAAGATATGTATACCTATTATGGACCCTCAACCCAATTGTATTTCTACCTACATTTGTCCAATGCTTTTGAGGACTGATATATTTGACAAATATAGAAAGAGAGACAATTGGATTGAGGACCTATAATTTGTATGTATACTTTAAGCTTTAAAAAATAGGATTGCTATCTAAATTTATATGTGAAATTGTCAATTGTTCCTTGAAAAGTGCCAAAGTCATGTTTGAATATTACCAATGTAATGAAATTGATGTTCCTACTAATTAATTCAAGGAAGCCATAAGTTCTACATCAATGTAGGATTAGTTCTCCAAAAGAGAAATAACTCCAACCACTCTAAATAGTTGGCATACATGAAAAATTTGTTTGTTTAGGGTCCCACATTCATTTGGGCTCTAAAAAGTTGGTCTAAGTGTCTAATTGACACCTAGACTATATACTTTGGTAAGAAAAGAGACTTTATACTAATTAATTTAATATGAAAAAAGAGTAGGAATAGGTTGAGAATTAGAAATTTGTTAAAGTTGTAAGAGTATGTGTAATAAGTTTAGGGTGTAGTTAAAGAGCATTATTTTTTTTAGGGTAATTCATATATATGAAGAAGTTTTTGTTTTTTTTCAAACTTTTATTTGCAAAATAGTATGTAAGTGGTTTATTTAATGGCAATGCTATTGATTAGAAAGTCAATTTTGTACAATCAAATTGGAGATTTTAAAGTGTTGCAATTGGTGAAGTGATTGTAAAGATGGTATACAAGTCACGCCATAAGAACTTACAATATTGATTACCATCAATGGTTGTATGTTTCAACTTAGATTCTTAGTGTAATAGTGTTGGTATTGATTGACTTTAAATGTTATAGACTCTAGGGAGAATCTATCATTGCAATATGTGAATTTGATGAATCAAATTTTTTTGTTGTTGTGACAAGGTAGTTTGAGGCATGATTTTTGAAAGATGACATAGTTTAGAGTATAAGTGGGTGTCACATGTACAATTCATGGGACTAGGACAATGACAAAGGTATAATCACTTAACTAGGATGAGGGTGGTATTGGTATAGTGTACTCCGGAGTTCAAGGTTGACGAATCTCAACGTCTGCCCCAAAATAGCGTCCGTTTTCCGGACGTTCGGACACACGGACGCTAGCAGACGCAACATCCTTCCCGCCGTCGGAAGGCGGATGGGCGGGGTGGATGGCCCGAGGCGGACGCCCAGATCGTGCGGACCGCATCAGTCCGCGTATCGATCGGACGGTCGTAACCGGGCGGCCGGGGTGGACAGGCGGACGCGAATGTCAGCGGACGCTGCGGATACAGTGTCCGCATCCAAACGTCTACGTCCGGACATCATGTCAACCCTGTCGGAGTTAGTTCTTTGAAATTTTTTGCAATCATGAGTATGAGTATTCCTAAAACATTATTAATTAGCTATTTTGAAATCCCTTTCTAACCTCTTGGTAAGGTATAAATGGCCTTTTTAATTCAATCCATCTCTTGGTGAGGCATTACAAAAGGCCTATGGTAAAAGTACCTATTTAGGATAGCCCTCAAGCTGCAATGGCTTTACAAGTTGACCTATTGTAGACAAAAATGAGATGCACTATTCATTGAAAAAAATTCTCTATTTGTACCATCTCATCCACTCATCTCTCTTCCTTCTTGGCTTAAGGTAAAATGACAAAGCTAATTGTAATAGTTATTACAAGTTTATGAAACCAAAATTGGTCCAAATGAAAAAATAATTCACATTTATATTGAATAAAATATTCATTCTTAGGAGAAAAAATATTATTATTTTTTCCTAAATTCTTCTTCATCCTTATATTTGCACACATTGACGTCAATTTCTCAACAAATTTCTCATATTGTATAGGATGAAATGCTTAACCTTGAAGTAGTGAAGCGCTCTAACGTCCATATTTTGAACGATGGATAGAGCACTTTGAGGCAATGTATTGTCTAGCAAACTTTTCATTCATCCAATCTAATACTTGAATCTTGAAGAGAAAACCTTCCTTTATGACAAATTTCTTGAAATTATAGTAAATGATATTTTTGTAAAAAGATATAAGCCAAAATGTGCAAAAAATAAAAAAAGGGTTGAGGCATTTAGGGGTTAAGTTATCACAAATAGGTACTTCTACCTCAATGCCAGAGGAAATTTCTAGATTAGAGGATGTTACCTCATGTATGCAGAGCTTCAAAAGCAGAGAGCAGAGATAGCTGTATGTCGAGCCTCGAAGTACTGTAACTTACAAGTAGCATATCCTAGACCCAGCAGGAAAAACACCAGTGACACAGGAGATCGAGGTTCAGGCAACTTGGGTTTTTTAGTGTTAAGCTTGTACTGTATTAGTTTGCTGTTACTTTTAGAGCTCACAACTGGTACGTCCCTGCATACCATACCATAGCCGTACAGTACCGTTACCGTGGGGTCCCATCTGTCTGAGGCGATTTGGGAGAGGAACTTTCTCAACAAGAATGCTCCAGTTCCAGTTTGAAATAACTTAACTTAGTTGAACTCTTTTCAACGCGCTAATTTCGGAATTTGTAGTACGGAAGATCGAGAACGCTGTCATCAGTGTCTATTATATCACAAAGACACAAAAAAAGTCGTGAGATATTAAGTTACGAGGTTTTTCTTCCTTGTGTTTTGTTGACGACGTTGTGGATCTGGCATTTGACTGATCCATCATTCCTTCAGGACTTTTTCGCAGCAATTCTTAGCGAATTCTACTTGTCACAAATTGATTGGAGACCAGTCTGCAAGGTGTAAATTCGCAGTGTTGCCCATTTTTATATTCAACGTCGCAAGACACCTTGCAGATTCTGACGGAACGGGTCATTCTGACAAGGGAGTTTCTGCAGTAAGTAGGGTGTGCACGTACGGTTTTGCCTTCTACTGGTCAAGGTTGGAATGGGTCGGAGACCATTCCTGTCTCAGGTAGGCCCGGTTTTCGCCTTTCAATTCCTTTTTCGGCCTCCATCAATTGTAAATTTAATGGATAGCTACATGTAAGCACCTCCCCGAGTCCCTGGTCATATCCATTCAAATGGCAGAGGTAGGCACTTTCCAGATGTCTGTCTGCAACCTGAGATCTATCCCAGTCCTAGTTTTGAGAGCTCTTGGCATACAATTTGGCGCATTTAAACATGTTTGTTTAACGAATGTGTCCATCTCCAAGTGTTTGGGACGACTTGCAGTCCACGCTATTGTGTTGCTCCCCAGTGAGGAGAACAGAACCATTGGAGGAAAATTCTTACCACGTGCATGAACGTAGTAAGGGTATCCATGGACAAGTACTTTTCAAGAGGTCGTCATTCAACTACAGCTAGTCTTCCGGAGAGTTCTTCACTTGCATAATGCATATATTGGCAGTGTGAGAACATTAATCCAAGGCATGGAGCGAGTCGATTGTTGGTGTATGGGAGCAGTTTAGTTCAAGATACCCATCCAGATCCTCACCAGCAGTTTCATTGCCTCGGCATGTATTACGCTTAGGGTCTATCGATCATCGTTCCTCTATTGGAACAGTCAGTGGAGCTTCGTTGCGAATGAAGATTACTTCAAGTACTGCTCTGAGTCTTGAGTACTGCTTTCACTGTTCTAAAGAAGTACCAGGTCTCACTACCAAACTCCAGTGGATTGAAGAGGGGTGAGACTCTCACAATAGAGTAAGCTCGTTTTAACAGCAAACTCTGAAGAAAACTCGACAGTGCGTCGATCGATTATTCTAATTCCCGGTGTAGCAATCCCACAGCTTGGTGTCGAAGAGTGTCGTTTCTGCTTTGCTGCTGATAATTTCAGCCTCAATTTAGTGCTCTGATTTGATTTTCGGCGTCAAATTCGGATTCGAATTTTGGCTAACATCCGTAGTCCTTCGGAGTTCCACATTTTATTGCAGTTAGTTGCTTCGTTCCCCTGAGTGATCTAATTGGAGGTTGGGCTTTGATTAATTTCTAGCAACAAGATGTACCGAAACAAGGTGTATGGCCATCCCGAATGGGCCAAGCACAAATCTTCATGGAGGCACGGTCGGCACCTCTTCAGCACTTTCTCCTCCGGTATCGTTGCTGCCTTAGCTCCTCCCGTCTTAGCTTGCACGCTGCTTGCCACTTTTGTCACCATCTTTAACCATCTGGTCCTAGTGAAACGTTTGCCTCAGTCGATCCCCATTCTCGAAGTTGCCTCCCTCCCCTTTACTCTCACGGCGTCCGTCCTCTCCCTTCTCCTCGTTTTCCGAACGAACTCCTCGTACAACCGATTTGACGAAGCACGCAAGCTTTGGGGTTCCAATGTGAACAGGACCAGGGACCTGGCACGCCAAGCTTTGACATGGATCCGCAGCCCCGCCGACTCCGCCAAGCTTCTCTGCCTGTTACGACACATCAAGGCCTACCCGTTCTGTCTTCGAGACCATCTCACCGATGAGTTCACTCTCCGAGAGGATCTTCAGGAGATTATGGAGCCTCAAGAGCTGGAAGCTATCATGAGCGCCCAACACCGCCCCAACTACGTCCTGCAGATCCTGTCGGAGCTTATCGAGCAGTGCAACATCACGCAATGGGAGAAGACATCCATGGACAACAACCTTACCGCGTTCCATGACAATGTGGGAGGCTGTGAGCGGATTCTGAAGACACCCATACCCGTGGCTTACACTCTGCTGACTTCGAGGTTTCTGATCGTTTGGCATCTGGCGCTTCCTTTCGCTCTCTGGAGAACTTGCCGGTGGCTCACCATTCCTTCCACTTTCTCCACTGCTGCATGTCTGTTTTACATTGAACAAGTCGGGGTGCTGATTGAAGAGCCGTTCTGGATTCTGCCGCTGGCTTCGTTTTGCACGGGCATTGTTTCGGCGGTGGATGGTTTGTCGGCCGCGCACAAAACAGCTTCTCTGTTGTGGAGCTTTCATCAGCCAGGCTTCCATCAGCCAAGACAAGAGAAAGACCACAGTGTGGTGCAGATCACGTTTGAAAGCTCCAGGTCGGACGGGTTTCGGAAAGACAGGGACAAGAATATCGGGGCAGTGGTGCTCACGAGAATGAACTCAGTTGCTTGAGTTGGATACTTTATATATAGAACGTTTCGGAGTAAACATATGCATATATGATTATATGCCAAGTACTCAATTTTAGAGAAGAGGAGTACATACCGGCTTCTGGACTTCTGGTATATATATATGTGAGGTCTCTTTTCCTATTCAGACATTCAATTCAGACCAATTGTAAATTTTTTATACAAATTTGTCAGTTTCAGCAACAAGACTTGTCGAACTCCTGCTTCAAATTTGAGCCGGAGTGAATATATTTATCAGTCGATCTCTTCATTAATTTGAGCCTCGGTCTGCTTCAATTCAAGGTTCGCGACTTCGCGTGGTTGTTGCAGATATCACTGGTTGTCACATTCGATCGATCAGACTAAGGTTACGCGCGCGAACTCATTTCGAGGAATCTAGCTTGTACTTCCTCTTGCTTGCATCGATCCACTGGGACCCGAATGATGCGTCACCCTGGGGTAACGTGTCGTCAATGATATCCCATTTATGAAACAATCGTGTGCTTTTTTACTCTGTGAAGAACGTCGTTTTTGTTACATTGGCAATGTTTTCATTAAAATGATATGGTAAAACTTCAAGGCAGGAAGGCGATGAAATTAGTTGGAGTGTCGGGAAAGGGGAGGGGTGGATGAAAGGTAATTTCATGGTTGTCATATTGGACAAGTTACTATTCATTTCATGTCTTGTAGGACGAGTTATTATTCATCAAATGTACCTCTTAGTTACATTTGATGAATAATAACTCGTCCTACAGGACATGAAATGAATAGTAACTTGTTCAATATGACAACCATGGGTAATTTGCATTCTATCGGCATGGCAAGCTAATGATCTAATATGCTTGTCAAAATATACAAGCTAATATACTTGTCAAAATAGCCTAATAGATGTAGTATTGTCAGCTTATCCTTGACTATGTTCTTGTATGCAGTATGCTTGACAGATTTGATGTTTTAGTTAGATTATAATCTGTTGGATGATATACCAAGGAGTTATTTCCTTTGTTCATGAGACACAACAATTTACCCTCAATTCATAGGGATTTTGAAAAAAAAAAATTTGAAAAGAAGATTTTATGTCTTAGTGGAAAGTGAAATCATAAGGGATTTTTACATTTTGTGAGGCATTTTGTATTTTTTAACCCTTAAAGTCCCATAGTTCCCTTGAATCGGTGGGACAAAATGGATTTTAGGTAGGCTTTTAGAGTCTCAATATACGTTGTGATTTTTTGAAACTTTTGTGAAGATAGTTCTAACTTCTAAAAACACAATAGCTTTTTGTGAATATACTTTTTATTTTAATCGGAGTCTAGGAGGAAAAGTTATGGTACAATAAGTCCAAATTTCAATTCAATGGGCGGAAAATATAACCCCAAAAAACTTATAAGTAAACTTTTTTTAAATATTTGATTCTGCATGGAAAGTTTTGATTCACTCCATTTGGACAAGTGATGTGAAATTTATAGACAATCTTGTTTTTTGGTCAATTAGAACATCTTCTTAATAAAATAAAATGTATGATTCATTTTTTAATTCAATTTTCACTATTTTTCAAAAAAAGGATTTTACAAGGTTAAGATTTCTTGCTAGAACAACTTCAAAATAAAAAATTAGAGGTTCAAAATTAGTAGTGCAAAAATTTTAAGTTAAGGAGATTCAAATATTCAAAATCAAAAAATCTAATTGAGCAAGGTATAAAAAAACTTGATTTTTTTACTTTAAATGTAAATATCTTAAAATCTATGTAGCCAAAGTTTTTGAAAAATTTTCTACACATTTTTACACTAGTCTAATAGACTAATACAAGATCCTATAGTTAGATTTGCAAAAAACATAACTTATAAAGTTATTTTTTCTTTGCAATACAATTTGTACTTTTGAGTGGTTTTTGATGGGAAAGAGGCCTTGGGACTTTAGGGATTTAAATTGATATACAACCATCCCCAAATCAATTTAGCTTCTAAAATTCAACCTTTTAAAATGCATTTCGTTTTTCAAATCAAACTTTTATATTTATTTTGGTGCACAACTGCACACATGGTTTATAGATATTTGAACTTCAAATTAATCTAATTTTTAGATGGCTTCTAGAATGCTATTGTTTATTTTATCACATGTTGGTTTTATTTTCATTTGGAATAGTAACTTTTTAATTTTAACATCACTACTCTTTCATTCCTTTGTCCTCATGATTATAATTGTAGATAGTATATACAAGTACCATTAGTTCCGTTCTTTTTTGTTTTTTTTGTACAAAAAGGATAAAGGCCCCATCACATTAACTCATAAGAGTTTCCTATGAAGGGAAATGTAAATCTAGAGCATTTTAAGCAAAATAAATTAAGGCATATGAATTATAGTCTTTGAAGAGTCTTGGTATGAGACCTTATTTTTGCAAGTTTTCATTTAGAACCTTGCACAAATCCTACTCCCTTTGTCTCAAAATAAGATTGGTATTTCTTTTATATTTTACATGGAAAACACTGGTCTTATTTTGAGACAAAGGGAGTAATAAGCACCAAATGACGAAGCTATTCACTTTCAGATTGAAGCATAGACAAAATCTACTTTCTCAAGATACAATAAGAAGAAAAATGGAAATGGCATTTAACCTAAGTTGTTTCATATTTTTTGGACCTTTGAGGAATTCGTTACAAATTTTTGAAGTTGAAGTGCAGTGGTCATTAGAAGTTGAAATGCAGTGGTCATTAGAAGCGACCACCTCTGGAAATGTACACTATTGATACATTGAAGAAAGAAAAATGTACCTCTGTGTCACAATCGCTTTTAGAGCATGGGCGCATTCACAGCAAACTACTAATATGGTTGTACTTCATCCGTTTAACATAGCTCTTGCAAGAAGGTTTTGAAATCATTCGTAATCTACCCAATACGTGGACAGCAATTAAGACTCGCATCTCGGGGATGAAGATTGAAGAACGAAAAACGAAGTTAAAATACACCCCAGCCCGAGGTCCCGCCCGAGGTATAGCTGATCGAAGGGCCAAGTCACGCACCCCGAAGTACCTTTTTCCAGGATGATTTACCCCAGCATGCCAATATAATCGCTCTTAACGCATGCATGCATTTTCAATCATCTTCTTAGCTTCAGAACCATGTATGGTGCACCATTGCTTGATCGATGGGACACAGTTAACAGTAAGAACGTGATACTCATACACTTCTAATAACCAATAAAAGAGGATGAACTCAACAAGCATTCTCCCTAGTTTGGGCCCATTCCAATCCTTAGCTAGTCACTGGAACTGAGTGTTTCCTGTAGCGAGAAAGGTGCCTCCTCCCAACTGCTCCAAAAGCTGAAGAATGTCACGGCAGAAGATCCTCATCCACCGTAGCCTAAACATGAAATGCAACAGCTGCAAAAAACTCGAACACCGAACAGAACTTCTGCATTCCCGTCGTCTCAAGAGATGGAATTGAAGTTAAGCTAGCTAGCTGTGATGCAACCACGTACTCCTTTGCCGAACAACAAGTCTTATTTTATTCCTCCGTCTTGTCGTTATTGTCGATCTCCAATTGATTCGTTTTTAATGGCGGGTTTCAGTGAAATTTGCTCCCGATTGTGCTTACTTTCATTTACCCCAACGAAAACCTCAGATCTAATTATATACGTACCGGTCCAAGTTTTCACTGCACTGGGCACTTGAACGTCACGTGTGGTGCTCAGAGACAAATGAATTATGACCATTTTAGCGAATATGACCATGTGTCTGAGCAGAAGTCATCACTTGCTGCGAAATCTTCAAACATGGGTACTGCGTGACATGCAATGTACCTGCAGCTGCAACACGATTGCAATAATATGGGAAATTTTTAACTTCCATTGATCATTTGGCTGGAAATTTTTAAGTAGCAAACTGAATTAATATAGCGTCAATTTCGACGAATCCTAGGAATTTCATTAAAATGTTGTGGTGGACCCTCAAGCAAAGAAGGTAATATAATGATTTTAGGGAGCCTAGGAAGGGATGGTGGTGGATATGATCCTAGCTTAACGGTGCACAATGTTATCATGAAATGCATGGCATATTCCTTTGCATACCTACCGGCACATGTAGCAAGCTAACGTAAATTAATATATGTCTAAAAGGCGCCCGACCACTTGAATTGAATTGACGTTGAATCCTACGATGTTTCGGAAGTTAAATCGAGCGCTCTTGTTGACATCGTGGACATCTGCTCGATCAAAAGACATTCAGGGTGAAGGACATGGACATCCTCCGACTTCCAGTCAGTGCAGACCTCCACGAGCTTCACGAACGACGAATTGAAGACGCTTGACAAACAAGGTAGAAACTTCGAGACACTAGTTCTGCAGTTTCCGATCGATCATATGAAGAAATTCTAAAGTTTCAGACGATCTGAAACCTCACATCTGTACCAGTCCTAGCTTTTGGAGCTGTGACTCTGCCCAATACTGGTGCTCTGAAACACGCCATTGACACAGCCAAGCAGCGCGCAAGCAGCTTTCCTTCGGCATTGTGGGTGACAAGCTGTAGCTCGAGATCAGTGCAGTCAAAGATGAGGCGGAGAACCGGCATATACGCCCTGCAATAAGTTCAAAGTATTACCAGCTGGAATGAGACGGGCTTGCAGATGCCGCTCTCTTCTTAAGTTCTAATTGAGAGACTGAGCAGAGGAAGCATGATTTCAGACACGAAGTCAAGACTTTGTGGTACTGCAGTACGACATTAGTACTCCATGCATTCAGTCAGACAATTGCAAGGAATATATCAGAGTTGCTTTAGTTACAGAAGCTCGTGAAATCTGTCCAAGATAAAACAAGTCAATTCCGAAAGTGAGCTTCACGCGCCATTGGCAGTGCGTGTTTCCTGGGATTCTGCTGAGACACTTCGATTGAAACAACAGATCGAGAGAGAAGTTAACCATTAAACGATGGTTTAGGTCCTGGTAGCCCAAACTTGGATTTGCAAATCTACAGGCATCGTATGGGATTTAAATAGGCTCATCATGACCAATTGATGATGAGCGTGCATGAGCCCTCAAGACAACAGGCAACCTCGAACCTAGTAAGCGTACTTCCATACCCAAAAAAAACAGTCAAATTATGATTCAAAATAGAAAACTTGACTTGAAGGTCTACTGTAAAGAGATTGATATCAAAAAGTTGGACTGTAGTGGAGTATTGGAGATGTTATCCTCAAGATTCCCTGACAACCAAGTCACTTTGGGTGCCTGGAACGACGTTTAAGGGTTACTGAGCAGGCCGGTACCAAATATAAGAATAAAATCATTATATTCCGTCTTTCAGTTTCTGGTTCAGTAATAATTTGAAAACTTTTTTAACATTTTACAATTTCTGTGTGTACTTACATCTTTAAGAACGGGGTCTTCAAGAACAGATTAAAAAAAAACTGAATCAAAGGGAATTAAAAACGCACCGAATTGATTGAGTAAAATATAAGATTCTATGTTACGGTAACCTTCCTGTAACAGGAATTAGTATGCTTTCAGATACTATTTGTTTCTCAATGTAATTGAACTAGGGTAATTGAGGCTCCTGATTCTGGATTGAGCCAGCTGATCTAATGACCTAAATGGTGTTGATTATGAGTTCCTTCGTGTTGCGATTCATGGCACCAGGTAGAGTAAACGTAACGACCCCTTCTCGATCACTCCCCATATCCAGCACGTAGGCTGCTGTATTTCCAATCAGATGTGGTTTACATTACAGCTTACCAGCAGCATCTGCAGAAATGTCCATTGAAAGCATAGAATGATCACAAATTGTACAATGAAAGCCGCAATTATCACTCACATTGATTTTGTAACCAGCATATGACCAGAAATAGAATGACCTATATAACAAGAATAGGTTTCACATTATGAAAAAAATTCATGATTATTTCGTTCTTTTAGGGAAAAAATGTAAAAAAATTTGAAATCTTTCTTAAATCTGTTTCCTTACACTGGGAAATTTTTCCCTCACCAAACCCATGCTGCAAATACTGTATGCTCAATTCCTTAAGTGGTTGGAAATGGGTCGTAAGCTTCTACTCGAGAAACTACAAATTTAACCACAAGGGCTCACAAGTATCAACTCATGTACGTTGAAGAAGATCGAAGGATAACTTTGGTCCCAAGACTGACATGAACGAAGAATTTATTGGAATAGTTCTACTTTCAATTTGTCAAATCAATTGAATAGGAGTGCCACTTACACATGGTACCTTCTTTCAAATTATAGACTTCATGACGTAAAATTCATATCCTTAACCAGCGTCATCAACTTTCGAGTGCATTCAGGATGTGCCCTAACTAAACAGTGAAAGCACTGTTCATATTCATTCACCTGTTTCAGACTTTGGAGTGCCAGGCTTGTGATATTCAAATGCCCAGAGTTCTAAAATCTAGAAGAGGTATAGATCTGAGGTAATCTGAGACGAGCATTTGAAAAAGTGCTAATTTCTTGAAATTTTAGCATTTTCGCGACTATGGCGATCGTTTCAAACCTTGAAGCCCGACATATAAATTTGTCAACATCCTTTAAATCTGACAACCATGGTCACCAGATTACAGATTGAGGACTTCTGTGGTCTTAAAATTGGGAAAGGTGAAGAGTTGTGGTTCCAAATGGCCAGATGGGGTCTAGAAAAGGGCCAGTGAATTGCCAATGAAAATCTAGTTTAGCAAAAATCTCAATTCTCCAATGATGATTATTTGTAATTACATGCGTTACCGGAGAAGAAACATTAGAAGATTTTGGGGGCCTCTAGATGCCTGCGAGTTATCATAGCCAGCGAACGCAGGAAACAGGTTTCGCACAGCAGTCTGACGTGGTCGAGATCCTGCCACGTCATTGACCAAAATTTTATTTATTTATTTATTTCATTTTATTTTTTGCATTTGGAGATTAACTTTTTATTTTATTATTCTTATTATGAAAAAAAATTCTGACAGCAGGCCATTCCCCTCGCTACAGGGAACAGCTGCGGGGAACAGGCCCGAAACAGGCTTCTGGAACCCCAAAACTCTTCTAATGGCATGTTTTCACTTCAACACGAGTCATCTGGGTCAAAAATCATTAATGTGATAGTCGTGAGAAACAGAGGAAAAGTGCAAAATTATTGACGATAAGTTGGTGGCAAGAAAACAATGGCTAGAAACCGGCTTCAGATGCTAAATAGGATAAGGGCGTGACAGACGCAAATTCAGCAGCCCCACAATCTCGATTTCAACAATAAACTAAATTTAAGGAAAGAGACCCCACCATCCACGAGAACCAGGTGCCGCTAAATCCTCTCAACGTCGGGTAGTACTAGGGTCTGCTATCGAACGAATAATTCGACGGCGACAAATTCAGCACTAGACTCATAAGTTACCCTAAATTCTACCCGTGCCGACTACGGGATTTCTGATCGACACCGTCTGATCGACGAACCAGTTGAAGTAACCTTTCAGTTATTCCTGAGTTTCAATTTCTCTCAGGAACTAGTCTATGAAAGAATATATATGTTTATTTGGAACAGGCAAGGGCCTGTTCTTTGTATCTTCGATTAGGCTCTTTTTCGTTCTCCTTTTGTCCGGCTGTCGGGCTTGACTGCTTAGAAATTTGTCGCTGTGCAATGGAATTCCCATTTGTTTAAAAATAAAGAAAAGAAAGAAAGAAAGAATATATATATATATATATATATATATATATATCAATTCAGTGTAGGTCAATGTGCGTTGCTCATTAGGGTATACTGTACCTTGAGGTTAGGTCCGTCATAGCCAATTCAAAATCATTTATTTTT
This sequence comes from Pseudoscleropodium purum, assembly GCA_963969395.1. Classification (NCBI taxonomy): domain Eukaryota; kingdom Viridiplantae; phylum Streptophyta; class Bryopsida; order Hypnales; family Brachytheciaceae; genus Pseudoscleropodium; species Pseudoscleropodium purum. The sequence goes on from OZ017797.1 coordinate 23,282,859, forward strand.
CACAAAAATCTCTTTTGCCAGTAGCTTTTAGAATTTCTAAAAATTTGTTATGGAGCAAAAAGAATATTTTGTTCACTTTACAAGTAAGAACCTCCAACTTCATGGTCATGTAGACATATGTGGTAATTGGATCTTTCAATTTTATCTTGGAACTTGAACTTTAATGTAGTTAAGGAGGCTTTACTAACAATTATAGCTACTTCTACGTAGTATTTAGGAGCCCCCCATTTGGGTGGACCCCTAGCCACACAGCCCTTGGGAATCCCGCCTTGGGTAGACTCCTTGGGAGCCCTGCCTTCATTTTTTAATTTTCTATAAAAAAAAAATTTTTAATTATTTTTTTATTTCATGGGATTCTTATTCTAAGATTCGAATTTTTTCCATCAATATGTTCAACACTTTTCAAATATGACATGCTAGAATTTCTAAAAATTTCATCATAGGCCATATTCATTTATTTTTATTTTATTTTTTAACAAATCTGACCCGAGTGTAGGATACCTATCTGTCTTCAATTGACTAATCTTCTCAGTAGCATTGTCTTTTCTTTAATTATTATTTTTTCTTTATACAAATAAAGGGAACCCTTTACTGCAAAGAAGTAAAAATACAAAGACCCAGCCGCCAGCGCCGGTGGAACAGGGCACAGTTATTTTTTAGTGCTTGTAACTTGGTATATTGCTATTTCGTTCCTGGCTACGATATTCTAATTTCAGACACCTGCAAGTTCGAATACTCTTCGCTATTGCAAGGCCTATGGTCCTATGAGTCGATGAAGTTGTCATCGACCCAGGCAGTATTTACCTCTGGAGCGTCTTCAGAGCGAATCTTCTCCGCTGGTTTCGGACTTTCGGTAGCAGTCCACTGCAATTTCACTAGCATCGGAAATTTCAAATGTAGGATAACAGCTAGATCAAATTCTCTACACCATTGCAAGGGCTTGGGGCCCATGGATTGAGATTCCTCGAAACCAGGTGGAGTCGACCTCGACAGTAAGAATTCCCTCTGAAGCAAGAGTCTTCACGGCGAATCTTCTCTGCTTGTTTCGGTAGCATACCACGATATCTATGTCGCTAGCATTAAAAATGTTCACATGTAATATTTCGAATTCTCTATGTCATTGCAAAGACTCGGGTCCCATGGTTCCAGATTCCTCGAAAGCAGTTGCACTCAACCTTGACAGTCCTTTTCTCTGGCTCGTCTTCACCGCCAACCTTGCCTACATTCTCTTCGCAGCCTGCCAGAAACTCTACACCAAGAGCTACCCCGCGGCCCGCCACCACTCAGACCCCTTCAGCCTCTCCATCATCGTCATCCACATCCTCTGCGGCGCCACAGTAGTCTTCGGCGGCTGCGCTTGCTGGCTCGCCACTCACTGCAACCGGGACTGCAACCTCCGGAGCCCCATTCCGAACTGGGCCGTACGCACGCTAGCTGTTGCAGCACTCAGTCACAGCGTCACCAACGTCTTCCTGCTTCGCAAGATCCCTGGCGTACACGTCGTCAACGTCCCCCTCTACATCTTCAGCACCGTATACAACGCGCACCGAGCTCTGAAGCTGCTGATGTCGATGTCGACGCCGAACTCCGGAATGTTGCTGGAGCGGGAGCTGCTGTTGCTTTGGTGCGCGGTGAGCACGTATGTGTGGGTTCGCTATTTCATGGTGCTGTTTGGAGTGGTGATGGAGAGCAATTTCATAGAGACAGGAGGATCTGTGAGAGTTTATGGGATAGCTTACACGCTCGCTTTGCCGTGTGCCGCTGTTGTGGGCATCGTGGCGCCCGCGGCGGTTCTGGGTGGGGTAGAGGACCGGTGGACGGTGGGGCTTGTCTCCTCGGTCGCCGTCTTGGGGCCGGCTATGGCTGCGGTGCATTTGGGTTGTTTTAGGATTGGGTTAAGGATGGGACCGAGGAGGTGGGGCGGGACCAAATGGGTGATGCAGTTTCTCTTGGACACCACAAATCCATCCCTTTCATGAGGACAATGGGAAAATAAATAAAAATATTGTAAGATACGTGGATGACTACATTTATTTGTCTCTATAGTGAGGGATAATAGCATCACCTTGAAAATTAGGTGCCACCATAAAAAAATTATTTTTGTATAGATTGGTACAGAGTATAATACTATAATATAATTTTATTTCAAACTATAGTAATTCAGAAGAGTGTGACTTTGTCAAATGAGTGTCACATACACTATTAAAAAAAACTAGCCTACACTAATTTGTCCTTTAGTGTGTATAAGACTAATTTATCAAAGTCACTCATTCAAATAGTAGTACACTTTAAATTAGTACAAGTTGAAGATATAGACCATTCACTCCCACTTCTAGCAAAGTTGGTACTATGAATGAGCTTAAAGCATCCGTCAAGGGTTTAAGTGAGGGCTAATCAAATTCATTTCAATATCTCTCTTATCCATATTTATCAATGCATAAACAATAGTTTTAGGTTGGATTTGAGAATAGACTCTATTTTCAACTAACATTTAATACTCAATTTTTAGGGAGTTCTTTTTATTCAAACTTGACCAAAATTTCCTACCAAACCTAAAATCCCATTACACCTAATTAATGCTCTTTAAAATTTAGGTAAAGATTCTTCACTATCTAAAATCATACTTAGTCAAAGCATGCTTTATCTTATAATAAACCAATATGAATGCCTTATAATCTCTCCAAAAGCAAAATTGTAGTGATACACTTTTGATTTCAGATCTTCACTCATTTGATAAATAAGTTTGGTTCCAATATTCATTATAATTTACAATTTAGTGTATTAACCCTTTATACAAGCCTTTATATTCCAAAAGAAAGTAGACACTAAATGCATAATTTTGAATAATAGAAAATACTTTGAACTTTAGAACTTTGTTCAAACTAGATTGATGTTAGAAAATTAATATTGCACTATTTCTAATATTTTATATAAGAATTTTTGCATTCCAAATCATAGAAAGATCTTCAAATTTCACATTGTACAATATACTAAATTAATAGGGTTATTGCTAGTTCTAATGACTTGTTGATTTTGCACTATTTTGGTTGTTTTCATGCCTTTTTTATTATTTTTTAGAATTTGAATTTTTTTCTTTAAATATTAAAAAAATATGGCCAATGTATACACCTTCAAAAAGATGATACTTTTAGGAAGGAAAAGCATAGAAAAGTATAGGAAAATAATTTACAAAAAAAAAATAAAAATGGCCCATTTGTAAGGACTTGATGATGAAGAGATTTCATTAAAAAAATGAGCTTGAAACCATTTTTAATGTTTAGAAGTACACTCACTAAGGAGCCCTATTTGCATGAATATAAAGGACATTTAAAATTCTATTTTAGATTCCCCTTGCTAGGAACATGATTGCCTAATATGGAAATGAACCAAAGAAATTTTAGTTCTAAATTATTAATTTGGGATACTTGATAGTACTCAAAACCACAAAACCTAAAAATATGACAAACTAGAAAAATAGAATTTTAAATATAAAATGATTTTTTTATTTTTGATATGATTATAATATCTAGAGATTTCTATTTTGAATAAGAAATTCAAGTTCATCCAATTTAGGCTTTAAAAGTTAAAGCAATGGACAATTTCAAATATCACACTACATGTAACATAATGGAAGACTAGTATTTCTTGCAAATACCCAATAATATCCTAATATATCAAAATGTATGTTATTCTATGATAGTGTACAACTTCATATTGATAGTGTATATGAATGCAAGTTGCACATTTTTTTGGAAGATCTTGAATTGATATTTAGCTTTTAGAATTGATCTTTTTGATCTTTTACAAAGTATATGAGTTAGTGCAAGAGGCATGTATAAGCCTTCACTCTAAACCATGTATGAATTTAATTTTCTAAATTTTAAATCAAAAAAAATTTAATCAAGAAAAAATTTGTATGTTAGTTTACAATGTGTCAATCATTGGAAAGATTATTAAAAGTCTAATCTTGTGTCTAAGTTTGCATTGTCGGGAGAAGAAAATTGTGGTTTCTAGATGATAAGAAACATGAAAAATAATGTACAAACTATCTAATTGTATATCCTTGCAATACAAAAAATCTATTGCAAAATGTACCATTGGATGTGCTTAAAATTTAATATGTATTAACACCACCAATTGCATGTCTACTTTTTATAATTGAATCCTATGAATACATTTCCATGTCTTTGTAAAGAACAAAATTTTGTAATTAAGTACAAAAAATTGCATTGTTAAGAAAAAACTATTTGAATCTAAAAGCATAGCTTTTAGGCAATCTCATATCCTTAGAATCTAGTTCAAGTCTTTCCATCAGGAGTTTGAAATTTATCATTCAAGAAGCTTCTAGATACCAAAATTTCATGATAAATAAACAATTCAAAAGTAGTTGTCATAGTCAATGAATGAAACACATGTGAATGGAGAAAAAGAACCAATAGTTAATGAAATTTGCCAAACAACCAAAGAATTATGTCAACCAAGGTGTTGATTAGGAAGAAGACTCCTAGTTGAGAGCATGTATCATCATCAACTCTTTATAGCATTTTTTTCTACTTTTGTACTATTCAATGATTCCATTCACCAAAATACCTTCATATTCTAATACCTACTAATATATTTATTGTAAATCATTCAAATGTGTTTTTAAATGGACAAAAAGCTTCATTCAAAGGCGCCTAGATAACATTATTCAACATAGTTGAAAGTTCAAATTTTGATAATATAATCCAAGAGTTATAATATTCTCTCAATTCCAAATAATTGATTCACTAATTCAAAAGTTTTGACCTTAAAATGTCAAACTACTAAAATCAAAGTTGTTCTGCTAAAAATAAAGCTATATAGTTGGCATCAAATGCAACGTTTAAACATCTAGTATATAGATCCTTGTCAATCTCTCTTAGAAGTATATTCTTATAATGTATCTAGAATATTCTTGAATGTTCAAAAAAATTCTTAAAACGTTTTAAGATATTTGGAATTATTTGATGGGGATTGAAACTAGTGATGTAGATTTCAATAGAAGAAATAACATGAATGTAATCTTGAATGGTCTAGAATGTCTATATGTTTTGATCTTTTTTTTCAATATTGTATATTTGTGATTGTAGGGCCTATATCTTATCTAGATTTTGTCATAGATGTCACATTGTATAGACTATCTGTTCAAACCATCCAATTTGCCTACTTATCGGTAATGTACGATGCCTGCCTAATGTGACTACTTTAAAGTAGTTACATTATTCATTTGGTATTTACAGCATTCAACTCTTATATAAGCATAATTTTAGCAGTTCTAAGTTCATCTTAATTTTTGAAATATATACTAACTTATCCAAGAATCTATATGCACATATCACTTTGGAAAGAAAATACCACACACCAACTTCCAATACTCTAGAGAGCACAAGATTTTGAGAACCAAGATAAGGTAGCTGATTCACCTGATTGACCCAGTAGAAAAGTAGGAACAATATTGATGTGGTACATACTTCCCAAATGGCTCTTGGAGATGATGCCCTACTATATTTCAATTTTGAGGTGGTGGAAGAAAGAAGTCCAAATTGCAAAGTAAATGTGAGGAACGAGGGCAAAGTTCTTACATAGGAGCATGTGCAAGATAACTCAATCTTCGATGAGTACATACAAAAGCTTCTAGTCAAGACTAGAGACAATCTTAGCTGGTCACTCAGATAGGATGAAGTAGATATCCTAGTCAAATGACCTTCACCAAAACTGCCTTCTTTTTGTCTCATTTTCTAAATATTCTCACTTGTCCATGATCCATTATATTCAATGTCAATGATAGTCTAGGTCACTTCAACCAATTCAACAGCTCTTATTAATTCTAAAATTTAGAAATTACCTCTTCTTCAAATTGAATATCTATTTTCTCTATTTGATTCTATCTCTTAGCTTTCCTAATCATTTTATTTCTTATGCTTCTTCATTCAATGTTGGTTTTGGCACAAGTAGAAAGAATTTGTTGAATTTGACCAAAATGTTACCACTCTAGCAATTCTACATATCACCATATATTGTAGGTGGATAATCATTGTAGGTACCTTCCTCAATTTGGACCTCTTTCAATAGTTGGTTGAGAGACCTGTAGACTGCGTTGATACCAACTTGGATTTATTCAACTAATAGTTAAGTTCGTTCCAAGGGAGGTTATTAAATAGGATTGTTTCTAATTATGTCTAATTGGCCTAAACCAACACCAAGCATAGACTTCAGTTTCAATTTCTATTTCAATTACTTTAATTACCTAAACTAATTTTTTAACATTTCTTTTAAATTTTTATTCTTTCTTAAATATATATATTCTTTTAATTCATGCTTATCTCCCAAATTGGATCCAGCATTCTTTTTTTCTTGATCTCAGTCTTTTCCCATACGGCTTCTTCACTACAACGTCCTCTCCCTCCAACTTGGCTATCGGGCTGCGGCCTCCTTTCTCTAATTTGGACTGGCAATTATTGTTGTGCTTTCTCAACCAGCTTCGTTCTGTCAACTGACACCGTCACAACTGCTACTTCTCTTACCAAATTGGAGCTTTGCTTCTCAGTTTCACACCTCAATTTCGCGTAATTTCCGTATTGACAGAACTTGCATCCCTTCTTATCCGACTTGGGAATTTCTTTACTCTCCATTTTTAAAATACTTTCTTACTCAGTTCACTCACAGAACACTTCACACACGCATGCTAATCATGTAATTTCAGTTATCACACTTCCCGACTTGGCAACTCCACAGCAAATTGAACACACAGACCAACTCGGCAAACTACAACAACACACAAATCAACTTCCTATTGGATTTGTGATTAAAATTCACCATTTCACTCCTGAACTCCAATTCGGATTTACACACAGCATCACAAATCAGGCTTCTAACTTCCGACTTGGATTCATACATCAAATACAACAAACCAAATACTTCAAATAGGCCCAAATGAATCACATACACTGCACCAATACATTCCCGACATGGCACACAACATCTCCCATACATGCAGCACACCAATTTGACAATCAATTACTCATATTGCTGAATTGGTGAAAATATCACCGTTCTTACAACTTGAACTTAACAGCCTTCAGATCTCAAATGTAAACTATCTCCGCTGCACTCTGAAAAAAACTTCAAGTCCTTCCTTCTGAATTCCAACTTAGTTCTATTCTCATCTGCTCAGATGTTCACTTCAACCTTCTGTAAATTCACTCTCTCCAAATAGGAATTGCTATGACTTGCTAAACTTGCTGCCATCCTCAACCATAAATCAAGCATCCTTCACTTCATCGTGAGCTTCCCACTTGGACTCATCTTCCACACTCCACTGAACTCTTCCTGCACAACACACTCACCACACCACCAACCTCTCCGACTAGGACTGACTCAATATCATGACCATCTCAGTTCCCAAATTGGGACTCGCACAAACAATCACACATTCACACAGAATCATCTACACACAAACAATCACAGAAACATACACAACCAACTTGGACTGGGACTCGCAGTGGACACTCTTCAACACTGGGTGCAAACCAAATCGGAATGACCCCCTAAATAGCACCGTCCAGTGGTTCCTCAACCAACTTGGCAGCACAACTACCTGCAAGTTCACTAACCGAATTGGCAACTACCCACAAACAAACCAACATCCATCTGGATGTAAACCACAAAACTCATCCCTGTCCAGACCTCCATCCAGTCATCTTGCACACCATGAAACTCCAATTCGGTTAGTGACTTCAGCCACCTCACTCATCCAACTTAGCCAGATCAACAACTTCTTCAAAAAAAACTACTTGGAAATAAAACCATACCATTCAAACACCCCTAAAAATGACCAAATTGGTCAACAAATAACACCAAAAACCCACACTAAACACAACAAACACCTCAAAACGACACATTCAAAATCGCAAAAATCTGACCAACTAGGCCATCTACAAGACCTCACATTCAATGGTTGAGAGACCCTAAAAAAGTAATAAAGACTTCCAAAAATTGATTAAGAGAGAAAAATAGAATCTAAGATACTCTAAAGTAGCGATTGGGATACTCCAAAATATACCTCTAATACAGCAAAATGTTGATGAGAGACCAAACTATAGATGAGTTACTCCAAAATAGGGGACCAAGGTACTGCCAACTAGTAGGGAAACCAACTTACAATACCATAGTGCCACTTATCCTATGTATCACTATTCCTCTTTCTTCGAGTTAGAAATTGTCCTACATATTGATCCCTTGTAATATTCCTACCATATTCTAGCTTGAAAATCATCCATCCAAGCTTCAATGGTGCAAGTAAGTACTAAAGATAAAACAATAGAAAAGATAAGTATTATGGAAGGAACTTTGAGCCCTAAACTAATGTAAATAGTGTTAGTACCACAACATTACTAGGATTAAAATACCAAAAGCTACTAGTACCATCATACTACTTTGTGTACCTCCAATTTCCCGAAATATTGCGGTTGGATCCTCCATAGACTTGTCTTTTTGTCAAGGTGGCACACAAGGTGCCATATCAATTGTGACATCCCGTATGCAAGGACTAGAGAAAAAAAAATGGTTTTTGAGGGTTCTCCAAGCGGCCTTTTGGAGGGCCCATTTTTTTTCTGATGCTCTCTAGACACACATTTAACATAATAGACAAGGTTAGATGTTCAACACAATGACTAAATTTTTGTCCTATATGGCACTTAGAGTTGTATATTCATTGTCATCACTACTACTAAATTTTTTTTGAAAAAGACAATACTCATTAAAATTTATACCAATTCATCCTTTTGATTGCAAATGTATGTTTTAAAAAAAGTGCCATGTCTATGTTTTTTACCTCGTTATACTTTATAACATCTTTGACACTTGATGGGATAGCACCTATGATAAGTAAATATAGAAATGTGCAAGACAAAGGAAACAATTGAACCGTCCCACAATTAGCATAATTTCCTTGAATTCCAAAGAGACATTTTATTTTGAGATCACCTACATCATACTTTATTTTATATTTTACATTTGTGTATTAATAATAATTAGTTAGTTAAATTAATGATAGGATCAATTTATGATTCAAATGATAATAAAATAATAATAATTTGTGCAACTATATACTTTGGAGAAAAAATCTAATGGATTTACAAGTTAAAATTTATATCTCTTAAAACTACAACAACATGAAAGGCTACTTTAATTCCACTAGGACACTAAATTCACCTCTAGGTAAAAAAGATATGAAAACTTTAACTTGCTTAATAGGTGAGACTCTAAAAATGGTTTTTGAAGCTTGAAGTTGTTTTGTTTGATACATTTAATTTTTCATACTATATATGGCTTTATTATTTCAAAATCAAGTGTCATATTGAATGTATGTCTAATATTTTGGACAATTTTTTTTATTTGAATCAAATATCCTCAAGAGTTTATTGATCATTCTTAAATATTTAGAAATGTTTTTTAAATCTTTCAAAAATATAATTGTGTGACATACAAAAAGTCTATATAACATTTTAGGCATTGTAGACATAGTTATATTGAATTGTTTTTTAGGACAATGTTTCTTAAGACTTAAAGAATTACATGAGCATTTGAATTGTAAAGGTGATAAATGAACACACATTCTCATAGTGTAATATCATAATTTATAAATAACACTAACATTTAAACCATTGTTCAATCGATGTTTGTCTATAGATAACATTTCAGAGTAAAATTTTTTTAAGGATTTTAATGGATAATGAAATGGATTTCTATTTATAGGTGTCTTACATAAAATAATAGAATTTTTTTTAATAAATTCACAACTTCACAAGTTCAAACTAATAAATCAAAAATCAAAAATATAATTAAAAAACATATAGACCACAAAATTATAAATTTTATATATTCACAACTTTCAATAATTGAGATTTTGAAATTTAAGTGTTTCAAAATTCCAAAAATCTAAAATTATTTCATTTAAAATTATTAATATTTACATATTTTTAACAATGTACCAAAAAGAGGTTAACCATCTTGGGTTTTCCAATTAACCACACCCTTTCAATTTAGAGAAAAAAGTCTAGGGCCATTGATTTTTGTTTTAGAAAAAATCTGCTCCAACCAATGTCATTGATCTTCACAAAAAGACTTGGAATACAATATGGGATACCCGATACAAGTACAGACTAAAGATAATGTATCGGCATTGATATATAGTAAAGATACTATAATAGTATGGATATGGATATAGATATAGACTAGGAATATTATATTTGTATAAATATACACTACAAATATGAACTTGAGATATGGATACAGCATTCGTAATATATCCCATATTGAATGCCACATGAAATGCCACATCAAAATTTAAAATAGGTTTGGAATGGACGGGGTGATCAAATGTATTGAATTCAATTTAAATTAATTTTTTTGAAGGGGTGGGGTGGGGAGTAAATTGAATTAAAATAAACTTTGAGCACATTATGATTTGCAAGGGATTTGCACTTAAAGCCATTTTATTTAGATTATTTTTTATTATAAAATAATTTGAAATAATCATTATTACTCAAGCCATTATGTAACATAATTTTTTTGATATGTTGGATTTAAAGATTTTAATTTTAGGTCAAACCGTAATGCATATATTTGTACAATATTAAATTATTATTATTTTTCAGTAAATTTTCATGTCATTTTATTTGGATAAAAATCCTTATAACATATGCTTAAATACATTTTTCTTATGTTTAGGAATTATAGAATGTCAAACTTAAATCATTTCTATAAAGATTAATATTCTAAACTTGAATTAAAAATACACTTTATCATTGTCTATCCAAAAAATTATTTTATTGATGAATCATGAATAGTGTTAATATATACATTGTAGAATAATTTATCTTTACAATGAGTTTCAAACGAATTACAAGACCTTCAACATTAGGAGCAAGTCACAATATTCTTGAAGATATTGATTGTCCACCAGAGACATCAAATAGTACAAAATTTTCAATATATGAATTAAAAAATGTAAAAAAAGACATTCTAACAATATTTGATGCAGCACAATATGGTGATCCTCGTGCAATTATGCGCTTTTCTAAAGTCAAACACTTCGATGTTGATGCTAAAGTGAATGAAAAATTCTTGCATATGAGATAAATATTCTAAAAGACTATATTTAATGATGATGTAATTTATATTTCAAAATGATGTAGTGTCACAAAATAATTTACAAAAATGAAACATTGAAGTTAAATTTACTATAAATCAAAATTAAACCTAAACAACCAAATTTTCAAATAAGTTTCATACAAAGTATAATTTTATTTTTAATTTATTAAGTAAGCATTTATACTCATTTTCATATAGTGCTTGATTTTAAAATAGGATCGAGCTGGAAGAACAGCATTAATATGGGCATGTGATTGTGGACATCTATCATGTGTTGAAACCCTCATTCGATTAAGTGCAAATATCAACGTAAAAGATACCCACGCAGGAAGGTAATATTAAAATAGGAGTAGATTTCACAAAATATTGCAAAGTAAAGAAAGAGTCAAAACATTATTATACTTATAACTAATAGAGTAAGAAAATTATGGTATTTTTTCAAATTTTATATGAACTTTGTTTTATTTTTTTGAATAATAATCATAAATTTATCTTGCATTGAAGTATAAGAAGCTTAAAAGATATTTGATATTTTGTAGCTCTAGGAGAAGGTTAGTGAATTTTTTTTAAATAGATACCAATAACCTAGTAAAGTTGGTTTTTGAAAAAACAAAAAATTTGTAAAATAAAATAGAATCTTGTGAAAAAAATTATATTTTTAGTATTTGCTTAACCTTGTTTTTTGGCAATTAATTATTATTTTAGTAGAAAATGTGCAAACCTTGACCTTCACTTATGATTTATTTTAGAAGATGCACCCTTAATTTAAAATGCAAATCATAAGAACTCATGGCATCTCCTTAAGTCCTTGATATACATTTGATTGGGCAAAACCAACCCTTATAAGTCCTTTACATTTGAAGGAAAAACATGTCCATAAAATGCCTTGCTCTAAATACAATGCAATGATTCAAATTAAATTTTTAACTTTTTGCAAATTCAATTACAAGATCTTTTCACCCTAGAAGACTTTGATGTCCAAATTTTGGATGACTAACAAATTGAAATTCAATTTTCTTTTTCATTACTATTTGGATGAAAGTCATTTAATTTGTAAAGATACTTTATCAAGTTATTGTCCTACATAATGGTTAGATTTGGTGTTACTGGAGTTCATATTTTCTAAAATTACAAATGTGGTAGTGTGTCAAGCCAAAAAATGCATTGATTTTAGTTCAAAATTGAATTTGCAAAAATGAGGTCATAGATTTAAAAAACTCAAAAATTTCAAAAAATCACCATATCAAAAGAATGTCATTTCAAATCCATTCCAATAAGTTTTACTCAAAAAAATGATGATATTTTTTTATTAATTCAATTTAGAAGGAATTTCAAAATTTTCTTTTCAAAATTAAAAAAAATATATTAGTGATAGCACTAGTGAATCTAACTGCATAGATGTAATCTAAAATTCAAAATCTACAACTTTTAATTGTATATTAATTCCAAAATATTCTTCCAAATAGCATTCTATAACAATTCTTCTCAAATCGTCAATTTTGGAATTTTTTGGACTTTTAGGTGTTTACTAACTTAAAGAAGCTAGTATATCCTCATAAAAATATGAAGTAAAAATATTCATCCAATTGCAAGATTCTAATGCTTAAACTTCAATAATCAAATTCTAAGTCTTTTCCAAAGGGAAACTTGTAACTTTTTATATTTTTATAAAAAAACGCATGAACTCTATAAGTTGATAATATGATGGAAAATCCAGTTCAAAATATGTAGAAAAAATTTAACAAAACAAAACTTGATTTGTGTTCTTGAAAATTTATTAAGCATACAAATGTCTAAGTTATAAGGACAAACTAAATTGCTATTGACATTAAGTATGGAATTAAATTATGTTAATTCCAATAGTAAAAATGGTTTTAGGAAGACACATAAACCATGTGAGGCTTTGGTTTTAAAAAAATTGTAAACATTGAATTTAAAATAAATCTTTGATGTTATTTTTCCCTAATTATTAACAAAACCAAAACCTTCATATATATTATGTCATTCATAATTATAGAGTGAATCACATCTTCACAAGTTTTTGTGTGTATATATAATTCAAGAATATTTCAAAAAATTTAAAATACACTAATTATAAATTTTGAAGATTTAAAAAGCCTTTATGAACTTTCCAATAAAATATCTATTGGATTCTCATGAAATAAAGCTTCCTACCTTAGCTTCCTACAGAGATCATATTCTATGGAAGCCATATTAAAATGCTCCATAAAAAGTTAGAAAGATGTAGTTACTAAACCATATTTAAAATCAACTAAAGATCAATACAAACTTCAAATGTCATTAGGGTTTAATTCACATTTTCTATTTCATTACCTATATTGCGTGTGTGTAGGGGGTGTTAGTAATAGAATGAAAATAAAATTAGTATATGCAAATAAATTATCTCTTAAAGCCATGGTCATTTAACTCTTAAAGTCACATTGTCTCCTAAGGGGATAAAATGGACTTTGGGTAAGGCTCCTAAAATCTACATAAAAACATTGCAATTTTCTGAAGCTTTTGGAGAAGATAGAAAAACACATTAGATTTTTAGAATTATGATTTTATTTCAATCATAGCTTATGAGCAAAAATTATGGCTCAAAAGCCAAAGTTTTAGTTTGACAAGCAAAAAAACCCACAAAAACTTAAAATAATTTTTTTTTCAAAAATTGTATTTTTATCTACATAAGAAGCTTTGATTCATTCCATTTGGATTTATTATTTGAAAGTCAAGGACAAACTTGTTTTTCACGCAATTTAAGCATCTTTTTGAAAAAATAATTTGTAGGATTCATTTTTGGACTCAATTTTCACAAGATTTCAAAATAATTTTTTTCAAAGTTAGGATCTCTTGCTAGAACAATTTTACTATTGAGATTAGTGTGTTTGAATTCCATCTTAGAGATATTAATGCTTTTGTATTCCTTTCAATCTTGAACCTACTTCTATGTAATAATTTTTAATGAGTGAAAATTTATCATGTTTTTATTTTATTTTTAAAATTTTAGATTTTCAATTCAATTATTCAATCTACAAAAGTAGAAATTCAAAATAAATAGTACAAAAAATTTAAGATTTAAAAGATTCAAAATCAAAATATGTAGTGAAGCAAGGCATGGTTGCTATTATGTGAACCAAGAATCATAAGCACATGAACATAGAAATTTGTATACTCATGTTATAGGTGTCTATATTATAGAAACCTTCATAGGTTACCTACACTATAGACACCTATATTATAGGTGTTTATGTTGTAAGCACCTTCAATAGTTGTAGGATACCTACTTATACATGTACTCAAGACTCATATACTTGCATTTCTATGCTCACATGCTAGCATCATTGTCAAGCAAGGTGCAAAAAAATTTGTTATTCACTTTAAATGCAAATATCTTACAATCTATAGGATCAATTTTAAAAATTTCTTCTACACATTCTTACACTAGTTAAGTACAAGTCTACAAGATCCTACAATTAGATATGTTAACTAATTAAATTTTAAAAATTATTCTTTGCAATAGAAATGGTAGTTTTGGTTGGTTTTGGATGGAAAAATGCCGTAGGGCTTTAGAGGTTTAGCCCTTCAAGCTCTTTTATGTAATATAATTAATCTAATTTATGAAAAACTTCATATATATTCCTATTCATTTATGAATTGCAAGAATGTTTATAGGCCAATTAATTTTGGTACAATCATATTCCATGGGTTTGCAAGCTATAGTATATTATTTTATTATTGTCACAATGCCACATCTATTGCATTGATGCAATAAAAATAAAAAATTTAGATAATGAACTATAGGATCTTATAATAAACTTGTATAAAAACATGTGATAAAATTTCACTAAAGGTTGACCTCATAGATTGAAAGATATTAACATTTGAAAGTGAAGAAAATTATTTTGGTCAACATTGCCATAGTAGGTTATAGGATTGACTTTGAATTCCTTAACTTCAAATTTTTGCACTATACACTTTGTTTTAAGAAAATTAATATTGAAAAACTAATTAAAAATATCTCATAAAAAAATGAATAGAAAAAAAATTTGATTTCTATCTTTTAAAAAGTTGTAGAGTAGAAGTAGGTTAGAGATGAAATTAAAATATGCAAATCCCAACAGTGAATTTGTTTTACAAAGCAAATTAACGTCAATGAGCCATTTTTTTCTAAAATATTGTGAAATTTGAGTTCAAAGACAAAGACAATACGTTATACTTTCACAAAGATACTCTAATAATTGCAAAAGAAAATGTTCTATAACTTTCTTGTCACATATCCAAATGAAATAAGTCAAAGATTTTCAAATAGTAAAAATACATTCTACAAGGAAAAAATTAAGGAAATTATATATAAATTTTATGATTTTTATATTGCTTGGGATTGACTGTTTACCATATTTGATGATATAATTTCTTACATTGAATTCTTTTTGAAAATCACACCAAAAATTGAGATCATACAAGCCTACCTAAATTTCAATTAGCTCCTCAAGATTCAAGAGGATTTTAAGACTTAAGGGATTAACATATATTTCTTTTCAATTCCAAGGCTTTTATTTTCTATGGTCATAAGATTTTAAGATTTTATTAAATTTTAGATTTAACTTTGAAGTTAACCTCTAAATGCCTAAACGACATTTTTTTGGCAACATAGAAATTTTGGACAGCTCACAAAAAATGAAATTTTTATTTGTTTTTCTTTGAAATTTTCGCACAATATGTGCCCAAAGAGTAGCTTTAAATCCCAAAAATTTCATAACATTTGACTACATGGTTAAAAAATTATTGTATGATATGTAATTTTCAATGCTCAGTGGGCAACCAAAAAATTTCTTAAATAAACACTTTTCTTTAAAATTAAAATTTGAAATTAATTTTATAGATCTATATATACATGGAAAGCTTTGAATCATTCTAATTTTGATTAATGAGATGAAAGTTACGAAGAATTTTAGTTTACGAGCAATTATAGATTTTCTATTCTAAAATAAACTTTGAAGTTCTTTACTTAACTCAATTTTTAATATTTTTTGAAAAAATAAAATCCTAGGGTGTAAATTGTTTGGTATAACATTACAACAATTGGAATTGGCATTTTTCAATTCCATAACTAAATTCCTAACAATTTAGTATTTTGATTCGTTCTTTCTACTAACTATTTATTTCCTATATATTATACAATTCCAAATGATCTAAAACATTTCAAGCATTGAGACAACTTGTATTGAAGAATGAATTTAAAGAATCACCACAATTTTGGACATTTTTCCATGCTAATGTGAGCTTGTGAAGTGTAGCTGCACGGTTTTGTGCAAGGCCAAAAAAAATATTTTTGTCAATTCAAACACTAATATCTTGCAATCTACTTGGTGGAAATTTTTGAAATTTTTCCATATCTTTTTAATCTGGCGTACTACAAGATTCTATGGTTGTATGAGTTGAAATTGTTTTTTTTCTAAAATTTGGCACTTGCACTAGAAATGGTAGTTTTTGAGCGGTTTTGGTGAAAAAATAGTCCCAAATATTTAGGGGTTAAAAAATTTTGAAATCATATTGAAGTTTTTGATGAATGTCTTAAATCAGCTATGCTAAAAAGGCAAGTAGAAAAAGGTGTACATACATACACACACACACATTTGTGTGTGTATATATAAATTAATATATATTTGGATGCAAATTTGTAGTGCACATCGACCATTCCTATGCACCATGAGTGTATAATGGAAGTTTGTATCTCCTATTGTGCAATTACCCTCTAGTTAATTTTCCAAGGACTGTAGGGTACATATCATCCCAAATTGTCCCAAATTGTCATTTTTAAGGGCATTGAGAAAAAATAAAAATGAAAAAAATACTTTTTCAAATTCAACCATTTAAAAGGGTAGTAGATCACTTTATAAATGTGTGGAAAATTTTAATCCATTTGATGGCATTGATTGGAAGAATCTTGCAATTAGAATATAATTTTTTCCATGGCCTAGTAGACTTGGACTCTACTTTGAATAAGATTCTTCCACAATACATTAGTGAAATATTTTAGAATTGAATACTAGCACATCGTCATAGTTTCATGCATGCCAAACTAAGAAGTGAATGAAGGATGTAGTATATTCAAAATGCCCTTGCCAACTAAAAGGCCTGAAAAAATAGAAGTACCAAATTAGTGAGGTGAAAATTTCTATTACCTATAATACTAGTCTCACAATAAAATTTCATTTCTTATTAAAATTACTACTATATAGTAATCTTTTAGTCTACAATAATTTGAATAGTTCTCAAATATTCAAACTTTGATAACTTTAGTGTTGCACAAACCTATAAGACATGTCATTGTAGTAAATACTTGATGATTTCTTATAGGTAACAAGGTATTTTCTTAGAAATTCAACTTTACAAAATAATACTATCATTGACTGTACATATTTTCTCCAAAAACTTTCATGTCATAGGTTGTATGATTATAGTGTTCAAAATATATATAAATATTTGGAGACTATCCAACAATGTCAATAGACTTTGACTTGGAGTGAGACTTTTGCACCATATCAAGTTTCTTTTGCCATTGTATCCTATATCCTACTCCATATTAGTTACATAATTTCCAAATTTCAAAGTTGAAGACAAGTTTAGCAGATGTTATCGAAAACTATTCATCATGCATAATGTTCTTCCCATGCATCCAATTAATAAAAATCTATTACATTCTTAAAAAGAAGGTACATTTTTGTACCTTGTGTCAAGTATTTCATATAATTCATTGAAAATTACTTCATAGATACATACATAAATTACCATTTCATCATTCTACAAATATTTGGCCTTTTAAGAATCAACTTCTTTTTTGTTCATTAACATGTGTTTTCATAATTTTTATAGGCTTATAATTTTGCACCCTTCAACCATATATTTAATGAATTTAAAGAAAAAAAAATCATTCACGATTAATTACTAAATTTTAAAATCACATAATTATCATTATGCACTTTTATATTTTGTTTGTGTGTTTCAGAATTAATTATTAAGAATATGTCTTAAACTTATTAGAAGAATAAATTTGATTGTAGTAGGACGGCTATACATTGGGCTGCTCGCTCAGGCAATCTTCCAATTGTTAGTATCCTTTGAGGGATTTGACAATTTATTATATGATGTCATTATCAAAACTTCTTCAATTTAATAATTTATTAATTCAGTCTCTGTATTTGTATACATATGCATATAAAATGCTAATTCTCAATTTAAATTTGATAAAACCTTAACCAAATATATGACTAAAGAATTGCTGATACAATATGGAATTGATTATAAAAAAGAAGACAATTATGGCTTGACTCCCTTATATTTAGCAAAGTCAAAAGGTCATGAAGGAGAAGCAGTATTTCGCTATTTGCTTGGAGAAGGAGCTCCATATAATGAAATTAAATCCATTGATATCCGGAAAATAGAAGCAGAAATTGCAAACAAAATGACAATGGAAAGTGAACAAAATGGAGAAGCAAGCAAAACAAATACATAGTTTACAAATCAAGAGACAATGACATAGATGATAGATAATGTGACATGAATTGGATGAGTTGTAATAAAAAAAATTGTACATATATAGAAACAATAGTTATTAGAAGCTAAATTTTTAAAAGGGAAAAATTAATAAATAATTTTAGAAATATTTTTTATTATTTTTTATTTTTTATTTTCATATTTTCACATAATTTGGGGACAAGGTTGTTCTTTAACACCCAACAATCTTCATAACTTTCGACTACATAGTTTAAAAGTTATTGTATGATATATATATATATATATATATATTTTTTTTTTCTTTTGATTGGATAGCCCAAGTAGATTGGAAAAAAACACTTTTTTTCGAAAACAAAAATTCAAAATTTGTTTTCTAGATTTATACATGTGGAAAGCTTTGAATCATTCTATTTTGATTAATGAGATGAAAGTTATGAGTAAGTTTTAGTTTGCAAGTTGTTATGGATTTTCTACTCTAAAATAAACTTTGAAGCCTATTAATTAACTCAATTTTTCACTATTTTTTGAAAAAGATAAAATCTTAGAATGTAGATTTGCTTATTATAACATTACAACCATTGGATTTTCATTTTTCAATTACATTTCTAAATTCTTAATAATTTAGTATTTTAAATTGTTCGTTATTTTTTTCTACTTACTATTTTTTCCCTATATGTTGTACAATTCCAAATGGTCAAAATTTTTTTCCAATATGTAGCCAACTTGCCTTGAAAAATGAATCAAAAGAAGCATCACCATTTTGAATATTTTTCATACAAATGTGACCTTGTGTGTACTTTGCAAGACCCTTGAAAGGATTTTTGTCAATTCAAACACTAATATCTTGCAATCCACACAATGAAAATTTTTGAATTTTTTCATATCTTCTTAAACTAGATCACTGTAAGATCCTATAGTTACATGTGTCCTAAAATGTTGTTTATTCCAAAATTTGGTACTTGTACTAGAAATAGGATTTTTGAAGCATTTTTGGTGAAAATATAGTGAAGGAACTTTAGAAGTTAAACAATATTCAAAATTATAATTGAGCTTCTATGTAACCTATACATTAACAACTTCACCTTTAGTGTAAATTTCCCTCGTGACTATATGCATTGTGATAAATACCTCAACTATAGTTGCATAAATGCCAACCTAAAAATTTCAAGAATCAATGGTATTAATTCCTAAAAGCTTAAGGCCTTTTTTGAGATTCTAAGAATTTACTCTAAAGTGAACAAAAAAACCAACATTTTCATAAGTTGTATCAATTTTTTTTGAATAATTATTAGGCTAATTCAAATTAAATATGTTAGAAATCACATAGAAAAAGAATACACAACAATATCACTTATGGATTGAAAGATTATAATGTTTGATCATGAAGGTGTCAAAATTGTGATAGTGATTGGAATTCCTTAAATCCTCTTTTCAGATGTCAAATCTAAAAAGTTTGTCACCAAAAGTATATGAGGTTAAAGTGTATAACAAGCATAATCCCAATCAATTTAAGGCTTCTCAAAATCTCTTTTACAATATTTAAAATTAATTTCTAATGTGAAATTTTCTCCAAGATCTAGTGTATTTGAAGCTCATTTCCAAAAGCTCTTAGCACTATACAAAGTCAAGATTGCAATAGACACCCTTGCACAAAATCATAAAAAAAATTCATTATCAATCATATTCAAAATTGAATTTGTAGTGCTAAAAGTATACTTCAAGAAAAAAATTTCAAAAATACAAACTACTAAAAATAGAAACTTAGTTAGGTTTTATTTAACTTCAAAGTGTTCTTGACATCAAAATTTGGTGCCTTTGGCATTTAGGAGTTAAAACCATTTTTCTTCAATCTTGTAGAATTATAAACTAGACTATCTAGTATGTTATTCTTGAACCTAAGTGCCCATAAACGCCCAAAGTAAAAAAATTCCACTTTGAAAGATAATGATTAATTATCTTAACTTTGAAAACATAATTTTATCTATATTATGGTTTTATTTAGTTTTGGAACATGATACTACCTTAAGGGTAGGTTCAAATTGGGAAGCAAAGAAGATAATATCCATTCAATCCTTGGCCACTGAAAAATACTATCCTTGAGTCTATGTTTTGTTCAATCTTATTCCATGTGTCATGTTTTGAAAATGAGTGAACATAGATGTTATATTATCCTTTTATACTACAACCTTAAACAAATCTAAATTGATGAAACAATTTTTTTGGATTGCTTGAGTTGATTATGTGCATTATAAACTTTAGTAGTTTAGTCTTTGTCCCAAAAATCCAAACCTAAAAACACATTATACAACTCTAATATTGAATACATTATCCTTTTATAAATATTTCTATTGCGAGGGCATTAAGATGTAACAATGCTACAATGGCTAATGCAATTTTATGCTCTCAAATCCAAAAAAATATTCAAATATTGTGGGAACCAATTCCATTTGCATGTTTGTCAAATTGTAAATATTATAAATTCTACAAATGTTAATTTTCTTCAATTTTTTATTACAATAATTAGAAATGATCTATATTAAACATGCTCCAACCCAAAAAGTTTTTTGGAGTTCTAAAATAGAATTGAAAAAAAAGTAATTTCAAATAATGGCAAACAAAATTGAGTTTAACATGGCTAACTTTAAAAATTAATTTTTTTTTATCACAACTAATTTTTTCTTCAAAATTCTATAGTAATGTGTTACATGCTACATACTACAACTTTTATATGTCCACTTTTGAACTTTGCCCATTGATGCTAATGGTATGGTTGTTTAGTTTCAAATCCATACTTAGTTTTATTTGACATTGTACACAATTTCACACTAAAACTAGTATGCATACTAATAAACAAACTCTTCAAACATCTACATGTGTGATAAGATTTTGAAAACAAAAATAATTTGCTTCATTGAGGAACACTATAAACCCATGCTTTTTTTCATAGGAAAAATACACTTAGAAAGACTTGGGTACTTAAGAGTTAAGTTAACAACACTATACTTTTTAAATGCGCTATTTTTTTCTCAATTAATATAGACTTGAATCAGTATCAATATCTTGAATGTTATAGGAGTGAAAAACATTTGCTCCTTGTGTCTATAAATTGTAATCTCAATATGATTTCTTCTATCTAGTTTGAAGATGGTAGAATGCACAATCAAAGGTCCATTCTTGTTTTCTTTCACCGATGTTTCAACCACCAATTTAAGCAAATACATAGAGTTGATAGAGATCCAATGAATTACATTTGATTTTCATGCATGCAAAACATAGCACTTGGGTTAGACCACACTCAAAAGTACCATTGGGATTACTTTGCTAGAACAAGACTTAAGTCCTTTTCTAAATCTTTAAAGCTCAAAATTTTTTTGATGCTATCATTTTTCAATAAAATTATGGATGAATAGTATTGCAATGCTCCCCTTTAATAACTTGAAGAAAAAACTTCATAGAAAAAATTGTCAAAAAGATGTAAATTACCAATTGCAAGGCTAAATTACAATATAGCAATTTAAAAGGATGTTTTTATCCAAATTTTTTACACTTTCCAAGCATGAAAGTATTAAATATTATTTTTAGTGATTAAATCTTGGACCAAAAACAGTCTAATTTTTTAATTGATTGATTGATTATTGACAAAATATTGATTTATTCTTAAAAAAGATTGAAGCATTTCATTCCAAGAATAGCTTGCATAGGGAACTTGTAAAGATTAATTTGTACATTTTTTGTTCTAACATAATCATGATTTGGATTATTTTTTATTTTGAAAAGGACACTCATATATTTTTACTTCTGATTATTATAGAGAATAGAAAATTATTCAAATTGTTAAAAAAAAAAAAATCCTTATCTACTCTATAATATGATTATTTATATATATGATTTTTTGGGATTCAATCACATTATTTTTCATTAGAAATTAGACCCCTTTTCTACTATTGAAAAACATGGCATTTTGATATTTGAATTGTAATTGGAACTTAAATAAAGAATTTTTGATTTTTTGATGAATAAAAAAATATGAGTTTTAATTTGACTTGAAGTACTATTAAAAAAAAAAGACTAAATTCTTTATATTTAATAGATTCTTTTAAAAAATACATAGCTCAAAAGAAGTTACATTGTAGATTTGATTGCATTTGACCCTTTTTTTGGTACCTTTGAGGGTAATTTGACCTACTTGCAATCCAATTTGCTGTTGTTATAAATTTCTAGAATTATTAAATATAACTTGACTATCCAAATTGAATGGTCAAAGAGACATTCAAAGAATAGGTGTTATCAAACACTTCAATCAACAATAATTTTAGGTGTTATTGAGGATTCTATAGAAGATTGATTTTGGCTTGTTGAACTCAGAGCAATTTGAGAACAATTGTACATAAATTCTTGGCAATTTAGGCAAGATTGCACTCCAAATGTTCTACATATATGTAACTTAAGCTAGCAATAGTGATGATAATATTCATAATCATCTTTATAGTGAAATTGGAGTATTTTAGAATGATAGAATTGTGACCTTCAAATGCACAAAGCTCTAAAACTAAAGACTGACCAATATTGATATGGGCTTGTACTATTTTCTATCACATGTTGTGTATTTGATAGGTCAACAAGCATAACTTATGTAGTATTGTTCAATTCATCTTGAAATTTGACTTAAGGTGGATATGACAAAATAGGCCTATTGATTTTTTTTAATATTCTTGGAATTTAAAGGTGTGTTACACATTTGATTTAAAGAATCTAGTACATTTTTCAATATCTTTTTTAGGAAATTAGGGATTGATACTTAGAAGGCATGATCCCTTGATCCATATACATCCTCTCAAAGAAGAGTTTACAAAAAAATGTTGTATTTATCTTCCACACTTGTACTAAATGACCTTCAATTACGATTTCTTTTAACAATAGATAAGTATAATTTTTTTTACTTAACCTTCTATACAAACTCTTTAACAATGGACAAACATTTTCTTAATTTTAAAAATTTGTCCCTATAATATGAAAAAATTAGACAAGCAAAACTTTCAAGATGAGAAATGGATGGGATCTCTAACAACATGGTGATGGAAAGAGACTTTCCTTCCTTAGGCCTTCTTTCTAGGAAACGTAAGCTTGTCAAAGAAAAATTAAATCTTATTTCAAATGCATAATAGGAATGTCTCATTAGGAGGGTCAGAATTACCAAAAGCATTCATTGGATAGATGGATTAGAATGGATGGATGGTTTAGACAAATATGAATTTTAAGTGTTGCTTTTTGCTTTCAAGGAATTAATGTACTAGTAACTTGTATTGTAATATTTTTAGTTGCTGTGAGAAAGACTTATTTCAATGATTAGCATATCAATGAAGGGATTGAATGGAAGAGACACTTGTTAAGTAATCAACTTGTTCACCACAACATCTAGCACTACTTTGGGTGGATGGAAGGACAAGACATCTATGCAACTTCACAAGCTAGATAGATGGTGGATTTTTTCAATCAAATTAGCCAACAATACTTGAATGTAGTAGTAGTTTCAATAGTAAAATATGCTAGAAATAGTAATATACAATAAATGATAAAAGTGTTTTGTAGAAAAGATAAGGTTTTTTAAGCAAAAACCATAGTGATTTATATCTTATGGGGGATCTTTGAGGCTAAGGTCATATGAAACTATTGTTTGACTACAATTACAATCAAATTAAGGTTGAAAGGATTTAAAATACATAATTGATGATAAATGATATTTTATTACTTTATTACATTTTATAAACAATTATTTACACCAAGATAATTAGACCATCACCTTCATTAGAAGAGAGTGGGGCATCAAGAAGGTCACCAAATTTGACAATGCAAATTATATGTATATACTTTTGGAATAAAAATAAATAAAATTTTATAATTGCATTCTAGCAAGGTATCTGAGGTGCCATGTTAGAATGAAAATTTAAAATGTTTTAAAAATACTTTCCAAAATTAATAATATTATTTTTTATTTGTATTGTTGGTCTAAATTTAGTGTCCCTCTTGGTTCCTCAATTTTTATAAATAATCTTCACACCAATTTCACAAAAATCAATTTCCACTTCAATAATTTCCAATCATAAGTAATTAAATCAAATAAACAAGTTTTAATCACTACAACAACAATCAATTTAATTACAAGCATCAAAGAATTTCTTATCTGCTAAGGTTCTCTTATACAAGTTGCCTTCTTATACAAATAGAGAAAAGCTTCAAGATAAAACTTTTCTTAATAAAACTCAAGATAGGTGTGAGACATAGGGAGCTTGTAGACATAGAAAGAGGGAAATAGAGGCCAATAAAGAAACCTCTCAAGTTTTTTTAGGGGATCTCTAATCTATTGCAAATGCAATGGCACTTGTGGAACAACCTCTTGCTCACGGTCCACCATGTTATTGAAAACTTGCTATAGACTAGGATTGTGTGAGTATTGCATATGTTATAGAAAATATATTATTGAATTTTTTTTACATTATATATTGATAATTATTTTATTTTTTATTTTTTGTTCTTAGAAATTACACTCCATGGTTTTATCATATTCAAATTTGGTTATACTCTTCTTACATTGTAAACCTTTGTATTGATTAAAACATATAATTTTTTATTTGAAGGAACCAAATCTCTATCATTTATTACAATTCCACTCTATTACAATTATTGTATATTTTTCTTTCATAAGAATATAATTAAATAAATGAATAAAAATTTATTTTATTTTTAATTAATCTGTAGTAATGGCATAGAGAATACAAATTGAAAATTCATGTCAATCATGTCCTTGATCTTGGGGTCATTTATTCAACCCTATGAAGTCATTATAGTGTAAAAGTGTGGTAGGAGATGTTCATGTAATTATGATATTCTTAAGTCTTCATTTGAAGATTTGTTCTACTTCTACATACATTCATTTTGAATAAGAACCAACTCATTGAAGGGTGATTGCAAGAAAGACCTTTAATTTTTTTTAGTATTTTGTCAAATCTATAGTTTTTGCACTCAATACTATGAGTATTAGGAATACTATGAAATAGAATAATCTCAACTATTGATAAAAATATTGATTGCTAAAAGTACCATTTTGAGTACTAGGAGTACTTGCAAATACTAAAATATTACTATTTGAAAAAAAAGACAGATTGTCACAAAAAATAGATACAATGAGGTATAAATTAATAATAATAATAAATCATGAACAAAAAAAACTAAAAATTGGAAATTTGTGAGGACTTGATGATGATCAAATTTCTTCAAAAAAATGAAGTCAAAACCATCTTCAATGTTCAAAAGTGCACGTGCAAGGGAGCCTTATTTGTATGACTATAGAGGCTATAAAATAATGAATTTTAAGATTTCTTTTGGTATTCACATGTCCCCCTTCTATAGGATTAGACCACAAAATTTTCAACTTTAAATCATTAGTTTTGGATACTCCATAGTACTAAAACCCCTTAAAATTCAAAGTGTGACAAATTAGCAAAATTGACTTTTAAATATAAAATGATTTTTTTTAATTTCTAAAAAACAAAATATATGATTATAATCAAGTTGTCCATCTCCAATAAAAATTTCAAGTTCATTGGGTTCAATCTTCAAAAGTTCTAGCAGAAAACAATTCCATCATTCTGAATGTGAGGCAAAAAAGAATAGATGTTTCTTGCAATCACTATAAAAAAATCCACAATAAACTCCTTTCTATTAAAATCAAAACTCAACCTTTCAAAAGCGTAGGAGTCAACTTTGCTTTTTTACTAATATTTCTTTCTTCCAATTGATACTTTGAGGGCCACTTCACATATGGGTCCAAGGTTGAGAGTTCGTCGGCCTTTACCAATCAAATTTCAGAAAACCCTGACTTTGGCCTCTCAACCCTTTACACAAGGCAGCACAATCCAAAGTCTGTCACCCTCTAAAGTGCTTGCATGGAAGCCCAAGCTCCTACATGGCAATGGCCTCACGATGGACTCTCGACCAAATTTTGGGTCGCCACAAAGTGGCAACCCAAACTTTGGTTGAGAGTCTATCAAATTATTCATTTATTGCCTATTTCTTTGGACTCTTGCCTAAAGTTTGGCCATGAACTCCCATAGCCTCTCGACTTGGTTGGCCCATATGTGAAGTGCCCCTAAGCCTTGTGTTTCACAAAATTCTAAATTGGAGGTTGTAGGGAAAGCTAGAGGGGTTGCCTAACAAACAAGTGCAATGGAAACCAACACCCATCTTCAGTTTAGAACATCAATAGAAAAATGCTGTAATGCTACAACATTGATACTTGCATCTAATGCTAGTTTCATCTCTACTAAAATATCACAATCCAAATTACAAGCTCATTTAATTAACCAACTCAAACTATACTTCAATACATGACATTGACATATACAACAAGAATAATAATTAAATACTCACATAATATTGAAACAAATATGTACATTAACTATGTATCTAACAATAATGCCTACAAAATTTGTAGATCATTTATCAAAGTAGGTAGTATTTAAGTCTCATTCCTAGTAAATGTATAGATTGAATAATGCTCGAGAGCTGTGCGGCTTAAGGACATTATGGGACACAATACCAAGTATAATAGTTCATTACAAATGTTGGTATTTATACTTTTTACAAATCTAAGGGGATAGAAAGAAGGTCTATTTTATAAGTTATAACGCTTTTCTAACTATCCAATGAAATGGTGACAAATTTGCTTTGCAAGTCGGACTTGTCATTATGGAGTCACTCACCTCACTCTTAGAATTAGGATCATAGTGTGGGACTCGAGATGAACAGAATCTTCAAATCTTAGGAAAAGATTGGCGGCCATTTTATTTACTTTATTATAACCCGGCCCTCATCGACGAACAGAAAACGGACGAGGATGATGGACCGAAACCCATCCTCATCCATCCATCCACCCTTCCTTCCTCCCTCCGTCTCCGAAACCAACACTCCGCGTCTCTGCCCTGCAGATCCTCCCACGATTTGCGCAGACCTCAAGGATCCTGCAAGTTTTTCGCAATTTAACGGCGTGGGAGTGACTGAGACTATTTCAACCTGTCGAGAGCCCGAGTAGATATTTTCATTTTCGTAGCATGTAGTGACGTAGCGTATGGAGGAAGAACGAGTGTTTCGTGTGCGGACTCTGCTTGGAGGAGCTCCTGGTGTCCCGAATTTTCGCGATTAGGAGGTATACGATGGTCTAAATCCTTTTCGCGTTCTTCATTCATCTCTGCAGCTCGAATCCGAGAAGTTTTTGGGGAATTTTTGGATTCCGTGAGTTAGCGAAATTTAGGGCTATGCATCTCTTCGCAGCTATTGCTCGGGATTGACAATGGTCGTCGATAATCTCGTGAAAACCTAAGAATTCGCGGACAATGCCTCCCATCAAGGTCGACATAGAGTGCACAGCGTACTGCAGGTGTGTGTTCCATTTCGTGCTCCGTGCGTAGAAAATTTTCCCGCTTTCAATTCTCGATCCTGCGTCACAGAGTATTCACTGCTGCTGATCGTGGTGTCACGGAGTACTCTCCGGAATCGCATTGTGATTCTTGTGTCACATAGCATTCTCCAGAATCGTCGTGGATTATTCGCTTGGGGTTTATTTGCTGAATACTTTACCTGCAAATCTGCCAATCATCTAGTGGTTTGTCGTCCAGATCCACACCGCTAGGGTTCGCTAGGATTGTTGATATGCACGCTGCTGATATACTGAGATGCATTATCAATATCTGCAGGTGCGGATATTGCTGTAATTGGGAATGGGGCCTCAGGCTACCCGGCCCATATTACATTGGCTTCTCGCCCTCGTTAATGCCTGTGCGATTTCGCTATCGGAAGAATGGCAATAGGGAACATCAGAGACTGCCTTTTTTCTGCAAGTAAGTGCACTGTAGTTGTCTCTACTCAAGCGCACAAAACAGCATCCTAGGTACATGTAGGAATGATACATAGGATGCTGATCAAAGCTGCAGCCGTGACTTCATCTTTGTATGCAGCACAGAGAAATTCTGGAACGATTGAGACTTTTATGATAATAATTTGGTGAAAGGTGGTCACCCTTTATCAGGTTTTGGACAGCAACCACACAGACTGGGCAGCCTTATTATGGACTGACGTCCAATGGAAGCTATCCAGCTCAGGTCTGTTTCACTCCTTTTGACTAATTTTGTTGAGCCTGACATGAATATTTCACGAGACAGTTCATAACAACCAGAAGTGATTTATGTTCATGATAGAGTTCAATTTCACTTGTGTCCAGAAATTCGGGGCAATTTTGAAAGCCGTTTCTTTTTTCTTTCTTTCATTTTGATGTAGTTAGTTAGTTCTCGATCTCAGATCATCATCTTTTGTTCGCATCAGGCCCGACCACCTCTCCTCTCGAAGCTGAGTCTGATGAACTACCAAAACCTTCCAGCCCGGCTGCTGTTCTTTCCGTGGAAGCTTTTGCCACGGCATGGAACAATTGCCGCTGATACTACCTACTACCCCTTTGGCACGCGCATGTTTATTCCTGGCTATGGATGGGGCGAGGCAAGTCTCTTAACCCTTCCTCGTTCCGCTTGCTCTGGACTTCGTTGTGCTATGCGAGTTCTACCCATGCGACATGTTAAAAATGTTGAACTTGAGTGTATTTTTGTTTCTTATATAAATTTCAGCTCAGGAGTCACTTGTTTTGCTTCACAAGTGCACGCTCATTCATCACCATCTTGTTATTATGCTAGTAGTATGGGTTGCTAAATGTTGAAGCACCTTTTTGTTTGAAATCATTAAGTTGAAGGGTGGTGTTGGAAATGCAGGTGGAGGATCGAGGTGGCGCAATCAAGGGGCCTCATCGTATTGATCTCTACCATCGTTCACACAACAATGCTCTTCAATGGGGTCGTCGCAAAGTCCAGGTGAGGGTGATGTGGAGACTCCTGGAGTTACTCTGTTCATTTTATTTAGTGTCATCCATGTTTTAATGTAACATCAAAATAGCATGCCATAGAGTGAATGCACTTTTTTTTTGTGAAATCGTGTACTTGGGCACCACCATCAAGAAGCTTTTGAGTGAAAAGTTAATTGACAAGTGGCCAACTCGAGATCCAAAGTTTAGTAAATGGTTTGAATCAATAGGAACACTAAATACATGGTGTTTGCATTAGAATTAAGCCTACTTAATACTGTATCATTCACTTCATCAAATATATGGTATAGTTGTAGTATCCTACTCACATGAGTTTGTCTTTCAGAGGCCCTAGTCTGTTTTCAACACTAAGCTCCGTGCGTTGCATGTTCTCACAGGTATTGGTCATCAAACCAGGCCAAAGTAGGTTGGATGACTTGAACATCCCTGGACCAGTGAAGTCGGCCCTCAAGGGCTTAAATTGGAT
The DNA here is from genome assembly GCA_963969395.1 of Pseudoscleropodium purum. NCBI lineage: Eukaryota > Viridiplantae > Streptophyta > Bryopsida > Hypnales > Brachytheciaceae > Pseudoscleropodium > Pseudoscleropodium purum. Next base: position 23,312,942 of record OZ017797.1, read on the forward strand.
ACGTACCCTCCTATTTTAGTGCCACACTTTTACTCGTCTGTGATAATGTGGTGCAGTTGCAAGGTTTCTGAGTGGTGCTGTATCGAGTCTATGTGTATAGCTTCAGCTTCTGGAGGACTCCATTACAGCTGTTTTCTGATATCCCCCTAAGTTTCCCCTTCTGTAATGAGGGAGTGGAAGGTATTGATATGGCAGGGTTGTTCCATACGAACTTCAAGCAAACAAGTGAATCAAAACTTTGATTATTTTTCAGTTTCAGTGAGAGGTAGATGGAACAGTCTAGATACATGAATGTGTGGTCGTTTGATTATGGAAATAAAGGTCTTTGACTTGTTTTGATTAAATTCTTCCCGGATGTTGCAGTATCATGTGGGACTAGTGATTCGGTATCATTGTGTGTCGGCAGTAGCTAGGTAAGATTGATTAGGAATAAGAATTGATTGATCATGTTTTCTGAGCTCACAACACTTAACCCTGTAAGGATGCAGCGGACCAGAATGCAATGGTCCGATGGATGACTTCACTATTAACTGTAAAAAAAAAAGAATGCACCTATTGGTCCAGCAATTGGAGAATTTTGGAGACTACCTTGGTCATTGGGGGCGTGTCCTTATGGGATTAATATATATATAATTTATTAGAGAGTATGGGAGGGTGGACTATGAATAGTTTCACCTAGAATCCCCAAGCAAAGTACTCCTCAAACATGAATTAAAGAAATTCAAAACATATATAATCATTTGTATTGGAAGGTATGCCATATACAAAAAGAAGTTTTCCAGATGTATTTATAGTCATCTTATTGGATATTGAGAAAATATTGTGTTGAATTTTACTAATTTTTCAATTTTTCAATTTACTAGAGGCAAAAGTAGTGAAAGATGGAGAGTTAGGAACGGGAGATTTGAATTTTCATATTTTGTTGGTACTAAAGCAACATTGGTTCCAAATATTGAATTTTTTTTAGAGAATCTAGGATGAATGATTGTTGAGACTACAAATAGTGAAATTTGAATGATAGTGTGAAGTTATTACTATTTGGTATTGCAATTTGAAAGAGTCCACGAGAATAGGGACATGTGTAAAAACAATATCTGAGTTTTTTTCTATAATACTTAGATTATGGATTGACCTTGTGTAACTGAGAAAGTAGCAATTAGATCATCATTCCAATAGATAATGAAAATTGACCCTTTCATTATCCTCCTTTTTTTTTTTACCTTAGGGTAAATAAAGGAACTTATTAATTTCTATAGATGATCAAATTTGAAAGAGTTGAATTCATAATTAGAATCATAAAAACTCAAGTTGGAAAAGGTACATTGATAATCACAAAATTAACTAACTACAGAATTGGAAATTTTTTTTGTATTTTTCAAAGGAATGAACTCTACTCATGGTTCCATTTCAATAGATCAAATCATTTTCAACAAATTGTATATATTTTATATCTATAAATTAATTTTGTAATTGTCTTAGCAAACCTTTGTCAAATCAACTTGAAAACAACTTTCAAAAATTCTCCTAAATTACAATTTCCATTTTTTACTTTTTCTATCACATGAAGTTATTTACTTGAGATAAAATGAACCATAAAATTCTCATTATTAATACTTATAACAATAAAGTTTTCTCAATGCTGTGTTTTTTTAACAAAGAAAAAACTTGGACTCTTGATTGATTTTTAATTCTATATAAAACATAGTCTATCTAAAAGAAACCATTGATTTTGTATGATAAATGATTTTCTTGTACATTCAAAGTTCATTGCCACCTTCCTCCAAACTTTAGTTTGTATGAAACTATCCAATCTTTATTCAAAGCTTATAGAAGATTATCTTAAATACTCACTAATATCCAATATGTCCTAAGGTCATGCAATTCCTATTGCAAAGTACTTATTATAGAGTATTATTTAATGTAATTGATTGATACAAGTTTGATATTTTTATAATTTGTGAAAAAATACTTTATCTATAGATTTTGGACCTTTCAGAATATATGCTGGAAAAATCAAATCATTGTGCTTTTGAAAAGTAAAATGTGATATTTAATTATTTATTTATATGAGTCTGAACAAATCTAGAATTATTATAACACCATTCAGAAACATTTTCAAATGAGTTCAGCGTATGATAATTCGTAATCATTTCAGATGTTTGCAAAATGTTTATCTAATAAAAAATGGCAATATGAGATACCACTAAGAGAGCCTGATCTACATATTCTATCAAAAAAGTAATGATCCACCTGTGAAGGCTTCAAGCAAGCCTGGCACATCCTCCTCAATTCAGCTCAAATTTCCGACGTTGGAGTTCACATTCCGAAGGCACATTGTAAACCTTCCATAGCACCAGTTTCCTGTTCTCTGGTTTCATTCCTACATTTTGTACGTGAGGAATCTTCATTACAAGGCGCGTGACACATCTAAGAGGACAAGGATTGCACCACATGGACGGTCACAAATCTTTTCTGCAGAAGCACGTCCTTGGAAGAAAATAATCACTGGAGAAACAATATTTCTTCGGAGGCTTCCCATCCAGGTAGTGCCAAAATCCTCGTGAGGGATACCGGTACTGTACCATGCCAAGTTTTTAGCATTTAATATGAGACGATCCCCATCTCACTTCTTCAGATACTCTTGCCAGCCAACAGCCTCCAGCCTCTCTGCTTTCTCCAGCACCATCTCCTGCAACGAGTTTTGGTACTCCCTCATCTTCTCAACTAGCTCCGGAGCTTCAACACCCAGCATCCGCACCGCCAACAGACCTGCATTAGTAGCATTCTGAATGGCAACAGTGGCAACAGGGATCCCCCTTGGCATCTGCACAATCGAGAGCAATGAGTCCAGTCCATCGGTGTGGCTCCCTTTCACAGGAACTCCAATCACAGGAAGTGGGGTTAACGAAGCCACCATTCCGGGCAGATGAGCAGCCCCCCCTGCTCCAGCAATGATCACCTTCACACCCCGCTTGTGTGCATTCTGAGCATACGAAACCATCCTCTCTGGAGTCCTATGCGCAGACACCACTGTCAACTCATACTGAACACCAAAAGACTCCAACACCTCGGCTGCAAGGGTCATCACAGGCAAGTCAGAATCGGACCCCATAATAATCCCAACAGGTGGACCAAGAGCACTGTTTTCCGAAGGAACCGCATTCAGACCAGTCTTTTCTTTAGGATAGTCCTGAATTCCTTTGGTGTTGATGATCCAGTTCATGCGTTGCCGGACGATCTCCATGGTTGGACCAACAACCGTAATGTGTCCCATCTTCCGCTGCTTTCGAATCTCTGGCTTCTCATACCAATGGACCGAAGCTCCAGGCACGGACATAGCCCTCCGCATGGTCTGGTGAGCCAAGGTGAACCCTTCCTCTCCCTCGGCTTCACCTAAAACATTATACATGAGAGAAGCAGGGACCTTCATGGAGGGGCTTCCAAGAGGAAGGCCTAACACACACCGCAGATGCTGCTCGTACTGCGATACAAAGCAGGCTTCGATGGTGTAATGGCCGCTGTTGTGTGGTCGAGGAGCCACTTCGTTAAGCAAAACATTCCCGTCCTGAAGCAGAAAAAGCTCAACGCCGAACATGCCTGCGCCAGAGAGGGATCCCACTGCTCGCTCCGCAACTTGCATTGCGAGCTCCGCGACCTCGGCAGGGATCTGTGCCGGGGCTTCCACGGTGTGACAAATGTTGGAAACATGCGTGGTTTCCACGACGGGGAACGAGCGGATGCACCCGTTGCGGCCACGGGCGACCATGACGGCGAGCTCCTTGACGAAAGGCGCCCATTTCTCAGCGTAGAGGCCGCGTTCGATGCCGCCCAGAGAGGCGATGGCGAGCGACAGCGCTTCTTTGGATTGCGCGACGGCGTTGCCTCGACCGTCGTAAGCGTCGCGGCGACTCTTGAGCATCAACGGGTAACCGAATTGCTTCCCTGCTTCCTCTGCGTCCGCGACGCTGTCAAGCTTCATGAACTCGGGAAGCGAGACGCCGTGTTGCTTGAAGTGCATCTTCTGGATGTACTTGTCCTGCACGAGACCAATGAGAAACCAAAAAAATAAGAGCTTCAGAATCAGAAGGGATGCTCATCGCCTTGGCTATGAAGGTATAGTAACTGCAATCAACGAAGGATTCATGGTTCGAAGAGGATCATATTGTGAAAATCGGACCAATTTATATCTCATCAGAATCAGCGAAGAACATTACATGTATTGATGAGAGAATCAATAAATAATATTGGACAAAAGAAACAAGTCCTCATGTGAGATACTCTAAACAGGAAACAAAAACATGAGACGTCCTTGGTCATTTAGGGATTAACCCTAATTTTAGGGTTTAGTGTACCTGGATGATGCGAATGGTGAATGGCTTGGGTTCGATGTCCACATTCTCCCGAGCGAGCGCTTCCAGCGACTCCACGTCCACATGCTCGATCTCGACAGTCAAAGCTCCGCATCCTTTCGCGAATTCGCGCACAGCCTGCATGTCCTTGAAGCTGCCAATCTGGTGATGAAACGCGATTTTCCCCGCGGGGCAATCGGGCAGCGGGTCGAGAACCGCGACGCGGATGCCCATGGGCGAGGCCGCTTGGCACAGCATCCGCCCAAGCTGTCCGCCGCCCAGGACCCCAATCACAGTGTCGCACAGACCCCAGGTCGTGGAACATAGCGTCTCGCACGACGCAGATGCCATCTCCTCGTCCTCTTCCTGCTCTTCCACGACCTCCGAAGACTCAGTAGTAGCCGAGATAGCAAATCTCGAAAGCTTCCTGTACACCCCAACACACGAGCTCGCTAAACCCTCGCTGAGCCCTGCCTTGAGGGCGTAATCCCCGCTCGCTCGCAATGAAACAGCAGGAAACAGGAATCCAGAAGAAGCAGTCGCAGGGACGATGAGCTTAGAAGGAGTAGTTGTGAGCGTTGCCACTTGCGATGCGGCGCAGAGAACACCCATGGCCACAGAAGCTCAATGCCACAAACCCAAAATTCTCCGAATCGGGATACACCTATGGCACCAAAAATCACGAAGGGAAAAAGGAATTACACCATCGTGTGCCTGGAAATTCACTGCAGGCACAGAAAAGGTCCGCCCAAAACAGAGCTTGTCCTCTACAGCACGTGGAAGAGACGCGCTTGCTCTCTACATCACCAAATGAGACGAAGTAAAAGAGCCTGAGCAGGCTCGCCCCGTCGAATTCGAGCTTCCAGGATGTTGATTTTGCAACCAGCTTGTGTGTAATCTCTATGCGGGCAGTGCAAATATGTGCCAGCCGAATTGGAAGGTGGAGGGAGGCACTGTCTTGTAGGAGGGGGAAGAGTGGATGTGGATGAGTTTCATTGGCATTAGATGGGATTCTGTTCGTCGAAAAGAACCTGGCTGAATCAGAAGGAGCTGGAGGACTTATCAGCTCCCATGGATTTGTGCTCATCTAAGTTCTGGCTCTGGCAGCATATTGTGCAAAATTCTTTGTACGCATCATGGCATCCTGTATCTACACCTGTCCAACATTTCACCTAAATTCTGAGATATGTGTAGGCAGGGACACAATTGGGAAAAGGGACCATTAACCCTATAAGGCTGCCACGGACCATTAATCCAATGGGTGATATAGAATTTTTTGTATAGGATAGAAGTGTGATTATTCATCCTCACAATTTTATTGTGAAAAGGGAACACCTTCTATAGTAGTTTGACTTCCAATGAGTACTTTTTCATTATTTTAAGTGATTGATTCCCATGTTATTAAAAAATGATGATTTCAACTGAGACTAGACTGTCCTTACAAGGTTAACCTTTCAAGAATTTTTGATCCAATAGGTTTATTTTTTACTTTTGCAATGAACAATGAAGTCATTCATCAACCACTTTTTGGCCTTAGTGTCCTTCAAAGGTTAATCATGAATACATGTATTTTATATTCATAGCTTTGGTATTCATACAATTTAAATTTTTTTTCAAGATTAAACCTATGCTTATAAAAAAAGTAACGGAAATGAATGCCAAAATCAAGTTTTCAAAAAAAAAAAAGTCAAAAGGTATTAATATTATCTATGTAAGTTTACCATTTTTTTGATAGAACATCCCATAGAAAATCAAATGATAATGAATGGCACTTTTACTTAATCCCTATTGATTCAAGGGGGCTTGGATATAAGCTAGATGTACTAAAAATAAAAAATTTCAACAACTCTTTTTGAGTTTTTTAGAAAAAAAGAAGTTCTATTATGCATTATAGATAGAATTTTTTGATATGGTCAAATTTGAAAAATTATTTGCAAATATTTTGAAATCAATTTCAAAGTATTTCAATTTGACAATTCACTAAAAATATAATTATTCTTTCAACATACAATTTTTTTTGTATGGGCTAAAATTTCATCTTATTTGATTACCAAGAAATAGACAAAGATTTTATCATAAAAATTTCAATACTTTCCTAATAATAATTTTCAAACACTTGATTTCTATGCTTTGTATTCATGGATGATTGCAAGAAAGATTTGTATAATATTTTGAAATTCCTTCTATGCTAACCTTGTAAGGACAGATTGGTCACTATAGAATCATTTTTTTGGTATAGTGTGAATCATCTTTTTAGGAAAACACTCATTGTAGGTAAAACTAATATAAAAGACCTCCCTATTTTGCATAAAATTCTAAAGATGAACATATACATTTCTATCTTACATAGAAGGATTTTGTATCATCCATCAAACTACTTTGGTCCACAATGTGACTGAAGTACTAGAGTATTTTCAAACAAAACTTTGAAAACACACATGTACATTTGAAAGTAAAATTGCAACTAGTTTGGTAGGATATATTTCAATTTGTTAAACAACTTTAAAGATTACATGAACTCACTATGATAGCTTCTAAGTTCTAAACTATTTAAAATAAAATCAAAATTTGAAACTTGAGAGCATCATGGAATAGAATCCTCATCAATAAATTAATGTAAAATAATACATTAATGTTAAAATTTATAATAGAAGTTGTACAAAGAATACACCCTCTATCCCACAATGATCTTTCAATTCCCCTTAATTTTATTGCAATAATCTTAATACTACGCTCTGAACCTCAATGATTCACACAACGATAGGAGTGCACCTAAAACTCTACCTTAAACTTGAAACAGGTTGAAATAACGTTATTTTTAGCAAAAAAAATTTCTCCAAATGGAAGACAAATTTGGGTCGGAGAGAGTAGAAGTTATAGATTGATGAATGAGAACACAATCATATTACATTTGAATACACGCCACATGCGTTTGTGGAACAGCATGACAGCATCTCCATGGAACACCACGGAATGCAAAAATATCCACACTGGACTGACTGAAGAGAGGTAAAGTTTAAAAACAAAAGAGCTTTCTGGTTGATCTAAAAATACATAACTTAAGACCCTGATCTCATTCAATTTCAACCAGCTTGAAATCAGAAATGCGGTTCTAAAAGCTTCCGGGCATGCGTCTACGAGGTCTGGCAGCATCGCGAGCATCCATCCAGCGGGACAACACCAACAAGCCCTTGTAGCCATACACAACGGCCGCAAGGACACCAACTAGTATCAAAAATAGCATTATCCAACGCCTGGCTACAGCAATAGTATCCTGCATGTGTAAACCCAGGAGCATCAATTAGAAGAATATACTGAATATACGTAAGTCTGACAGTTCAGAAGGCTGTGACACATGGAGATGACAAAGACGAAAAGAATTTGAAGAAAACTCGGATTTTGTTTTCAACTATGGATGTTCAAAGCAGAGTGCGGAAGAGACTTCAAGGTTGCAACAAGCAAGTTACACTATGTAGACAAGACAGAATTTCTGGTTTGAAGTAAAACCCGTATTTGTGTAAATGAAAGAACTCCTCAAACCATAAACAATTACACACAACTAGAAAAGTCACCTGAAAGCGTGAGGTCTTTGCGGAGTCATCCAAATTACGACCTCTCCGTTTCTTCGAAGTCTTCATGGGTGCCGCATTCAACTATTACAAGATGATCATGGCTTAAAATTTGCTTCTAAGATGTGATACGTTACTGAAAATCGGAAACAGGACATTCATGTACGAAATTACAATATCCATAAACTCCGAAGTGCCCAAGTGAAAAAAAACATGAACTTGAAAGCTGATATAGTGAATTATAGCACCTTTAAAATAATACTTGGATCTTCCAAAATGTAGGAGTTGATTTCTTGTTTCTATTGGTAGATATCGTTACCTTCCTAGTAAGATATAAGAATGAAAAAATGAATTTTAGTATACCTCAGGTTCTTTGGATTTGCGATGTCTCAGCTCTTCACTTTCCTCTTTTGCCCTCCGTTCAGCAGCCAATCGGAAACACTCTTGATCACAAGGTAAGATCCCCACACCAGAGACTGCACGCTTAGTACCTTTTGGCTGAGCAGCTTGCGCATCACAACAAAGCCATTCTTTCTTAAGACGTTGGCAAGCACACCGCACAGTAACCTGCCAAAAACGATAGTACCTCAGAAATTCAACTTCCTCTGTTCTAGCCAGCTTCGAGAAGGTAATAAAATGTACCAATTGAAAAAAGAAATCATGCCCTACATTCTTTAACAGAAATATGATTTGAACTATTATTAGCTATTAACTTCCAACAAAATATGACACAAGCAGCTCCGACCATTCCCTAACGCCACGTAAATCAGATATAAATTGCAGAATTACATCACATAACAGACAACCCTTTCAAAATCTTTCATAATGTACAACCGATGTCTGAGTACTGCACAACTTTCACGCCTTTTCCTATGGATCCTATAAACCCCATCTCACAGGGCTTGAACACTGTTCAATAATAATAGAAAGTCAAGAGTGCATAATGAAACTAGTGAGCAGGTAAGTTCCAGAACGAACCTTCTTGCGGCAGTTGTCAGCAGCCGTTGGACAAACGCCAGGATGACAAATATCAGGACAAAGGTGTGTACAGTTTGGAAGTTTGCTAGAGAGAAACACCACATTGCCTTAGTTAATACACTAATCGGACGTTGAAGAAAGTCAACAAAGATGGTCAAAATAAAGTATACCGTAGGCAATCATGTGTTGACCATATGAAGGTTAACCCTAAGTGACCAAATGGACAACAATTAGCCACTTCCGTAATTACAGGAGTTGGATTAGATCGTTCAGGACGCTTCAAAGAAGGTAACACAATGTACCAATAGAAAAAAGAAATCATAGACTACATTTTTTAACATAGAAATATGATTTGAAAGTTAATAGTCGACTATTAGCTTCCAAAGTGGACTTCCATTCTTAGTTTGCGAAAAATGATGGCCAACTCAGCAGTTCACCCAAGGTTCCTCTGGAACAAAGACAAATTCCAAGCAGTACGTAACATACTAGCCACAAAGAGTAACAAACAAGGAAGAGCGGAAGTAATAGTTATTCATGCAGGACTGCCTAGCAGCTAGTTTCCAAAACTGTAGAAATAATCAGATAATATGACCCAGAAACACAACGAGTGCCATAAGTACCTATGACAAGGTCCTCCACAGCTTAGTAACTTTGCCCTAGCTGCATCAGAGACGGAGTTGAAGGCAGTGCATTTAAACGACTGCACCAAGGCCTCACAATGGCATGCACGCTTCAGGACGGCTTTACATGGTTTGCAACTCCCAATGTGACAACCTTGAGTACATGGATGTGGACACCGGAGAGCTCGCTTCTGCAAATATACATCTAACATATCAGAAAGACAATTTCTCTGTAATAGGACGGCACCATCCAAAATCAGACAACTCCAATGCCAAAAATATGAATAAATGATGAGTAGACGTGAAACCAGGCTGGTACTCGAGGTTTCACACAGAGATAACAAACCTTTTGACAAGGTAAGCGACACTGCTCACAACTATCGACAACTTTAAGATTGTCAGGTTGGTTTGAAGAGTCCTCTGTTGAACCATTACTAGTACATTTCTCCTGAGGTAAAGAGGATCCAAATTTGCCCCAAACTCCCTCAGGTTCACTGGTTGGCTCTACTAATTCAATTCCACGAGGAATGGGCAGTTTATCGAGCTGGTAAACTTCTTCCCCTGCAACAAGACGCGGAATAGTGACAAAATGGCATGTGCTTCTGCAAGTATGATTTCCACAAGCCAGGGGGTTGCCACACGCATTGCTGCACCGAAACTCAGAGCTCTGTGAACATACCATCTGCATAATGGTCAACCGTAATTAGATTAAATTTAAAAAAGGTACATTTTCATGAAAATGCATTCGAATAAATGAATGCGTTTGTGCAAAGCACGTGCACAAAACTGCAAATGACAGCATAACGGCAACAACCAAAAATTTATGAAACTGTAAGATGACTGGCCTTGCATAGGAGTGTGAACATCATTCAATGTATAAATGAAAAAATAAGACCAACCCATCCCTCTCATCTGGTAATGACTATGTATCGCTGATTGCCAGTTACTACACTAATGATAGAGTAGAAAAAAAGATCAGAAACAATGGCACATACCGTGCGTTCACTGCCTTGGTGTTTACCGAGACACTGCTTAACAACACGTTCAGAGCAAGGCGGGCAAGGTTCAGCAGTGCTAGCTGATTTGTCATGCATCACCCTCTTCTTTTTTGCCTTGTAAGTGTACTCGGGATTGGGAGCGGGCTTAGGTCCATGACAGCTGAAACCAATGAAAAAGATGTTGAAGGGTCTACGATGTAAAACTAAAATAAAAAAATTATTATAAAAAAATAAAAAAATAAAAGCAAGCTAACCAACAACACATACCTCTCTTTGCAGTTGTGACCACATCGTAACCGGGTCATGCAAGGAAGTTGGCATTCCGGGCATGCACCATAGTGACATCTGTGTGGCTGCATTTGAATTCACGTTATTAATGATAAAGTAAAAAATTCATTTCTTGCAATAAAGGTATCCATTCAAATCGGAAAATGCAGGAAAACACAAATGAAAGAGGACATGCACAAGCAGATGAAGGCCGATAAGGGAAAAACACAGGAAGTGACCGGTCACTAAAATGCAATATGATCCAGCCTCATATGAACATACTTCTACTGGTCTGAAATTACACTCCGTGCCTTTGTTAATTGTTTTTCAGGTGTCATCAGACACGCGAAAAGGTTGCACTCCTACTTTGAAAGTTGAGACAAGTACCTTGCAACTGGGACCATGATTGCACTTGGGAGGTATCGCACAGAGCTTTGTGCAACGAGGTGGTCGTTGTGTCCGTTCCGTTCCACAGGGCACCTGAACATTACACAAATAAGCCCTTGTGATTGCATTGCTTGAAAATAGAGTCTAGATATGAATCAAGTATTGATCAGGATTATAAAGAATTGTTGATGAACAGTCTTCAATATGGTTTGAATCATGGCAAGCTCACAATATAGTGAGAATTGAAGACCTACATCAAGTACATAAACATGCAAAGATCAAGTACAAGCTCCGCGAACTATTAGAAACTCGATTCTTTCCTATGGACTGCACAGATTGAACAATACCTGGATGGCAGTTTCTCCACAAGCGCATGAGATAATTACATTCACAGGGCAAGGTGCACAGAGTCCTCTGTCAAACATAACATCTTTTCACGTTAAAAATCCATTAGAGTGCCCAGATAACCGTATTGCCCGAGAGCTGGGTCAAAAAACTGCAGTAACGATACTTCACAGGATGCTATCCATGAAGTAGAAAATTTGCGACAAATCATCAGTCTCAAAACGTGAAAGTTTCTGATACCAAATTACTAATAACTTCAATAATTCCAAAAATTTCTACCTTAATTACGCAAACTAGCATTCAGCTATGAGGTTGGCAAGAGCTAGTAGGAATTAGGAGCTCAAGAGTAATGAATGTCATAAAAACTGCAATTCTCACCAGCTGCAATACCTGTGACAGGGAGATGGACACTTATGATTCCCGCACTTCAGTCTTCGGCCACATACCTACAAGTTCTCCCCCGTGATCCATTGTACTTTTGTTTTGTAAACACATGCATGACATCTGGCTTATAATAAGTCAAAGGTATTCCAACAAGAAGAGATAACCCCATTTTAGGAATTCAGTATTAAGGACGCTAATCACCAATAGAAGAAACAATTTTCAAAAGGGCACCATTAGAATCAAACCTCTGAACAAAGTGGACAATCTCCATCACAACAGCGACGTTTGCATGCATGGCGACCACAGTCCCTAATACGTTGACATTTCCTTTCACACTGCAGCTCTTGATGACAAGGGACCTATACATTTGCAGACAAACACCAAAGAGCGAGGTTAAACATCATCCCAAAATAATGTGCCGTTCAGAAATAAGCAGCTCTGCATAAAAGAACCTGCAATATAAAAAATATGCTCGCGCAAGCAACAAAAGAAAGGGAGCAAACTAACACAAGCATCAGATAAGATTGACCTTCAAAGTAGATACTCACCTCTTTCTTCAAGCTTCCACACCGACAAGATTTGGTGAGAACAACACGACACACTTCTTTACAAGGGCCAAAATGACAGCGCTCTGAACAGCGATGAATTTCACAAGGTAAACGTTTTTCGCAAGTTGACCCACACGTGGGTATGACCACATCACAAGGGATTCCCTTGTGCTCTACTTTCCCACATGGGCAGCTCCTCTTCCCAGTGAGTAAGCACTCTCCACATGGTCCCGAATGACAGCCCCTTTGACACCAGTGTTTCAGGCAAGATAACTGGCGACCGCAAGGATTCTCACACCTAAAATTGGACTCGGCACATGCTCGAAGTGCACTTGTCTGTTCACATTGGCATTTGTGAATAGCAGTTTTGCTACAAGGAGGACAGTCTCCCTCGTGGCACGCATTCTCGCAGTTGTGTTTCCCACAACTGAGGGCCTTCTTGCACTCCCTTCCACATGAGAAGTTCCGGTGCCCACATCGCCGCATCTCAGTCTCTGATCCACAAAAGCACCTGCAAGGCATTTTTAAGTCACTCACAAAAGAGTCAACACATTGTCCAATCACTAATTGAAACGATTCTATGCAAATCCAAAACACAAGTGGACGACTTCAGCTCTTGCTCAGCAGTCAGAAAAATCGAATTCAGTGCCACAATGACAATTACAGTTGATTCATAGAACTGGGAACTCTACATAATGCAGTTGTGCTATCACAAAATTGAATAATGTCATGTGAATTGTGAAAATTGGAAAAATGCAGCTTCCAAAACGTCAACAAATATTAACTGTCCATAACTCACGAGGTTTTGCATAAATAGGATGGTTTCTCATTCTAAGCTTGACAAATGCATGTTTCTATGTACGTTATTCAAAATAATCTAATCTTAAGATTCATCGTATCATACAGGATCAAGAAAAACTATAATTTAGTTTGAACTTCAATTTTTGGTGTCCTACTTTGAAGTAATGGATAATTCAATCCAATACTAAGGTCAATTGACAAAAACTTTGAGGAATATACTTCATTTTATAAAAGTATAAGAAAAATGAGGTCGAGATGACCCTCAGAAATGAGAAAAATTGGAAGGCGTTCAAGCGTTGATATACCTAAACTTCAGTAGCTGAGGACATGTTGGACACGGCCCAGGATGGCACAACAAGACGCACTCATGGCCACATTCCCCAGGCAAAGGGCGACCACATTTTTCTCCGCAAGTGTGAGGTGCCAGCCAAGGGTCATTGACTGGATTCTCTTCTTTCCCACAAAAGCATCTGTACTCTCTTGGAAGCTGTGTCTTTTGGTAATCAGTCCTGCAATAGAATTTCACATAATGAGTGTCTCACCTGAAAAAAGTATGAATTTCCTAACAACTTTTCATGATAAGTTATGCAGAGCAAAACTCAACCTGCATTTTGGGCAATGCCAGCAAGCTTTGTCCTCTGCCTCCGCTTGTGCTGCTGGAAAATGTTGACCCGAGAGTGGGCCGAGGGAGCGAAGAGCAGCAGCCCCGAGAGCTTGACGAGCCCAGGATTGGATGCAGATGAGATGAAAAATGGCATGACAACCGGCCTTGCAGTCCCACACGGGATCGGTGGCTCGGACTCGCTCCAAGCAGATCAAGCATGATGTTGCACCGCTTCGCCGCGCTAACAACAATGACCGGATCTTCGCCACACCTAAAATCAGCAAAACCCTGCAAAGAATGAGCTCTAAACCCTAAAGGACTGCTCTATTGTATTTTCCACTTCATACACGGTAGTTGAGTAACTCGATGGATCCTAACAGAGGGAAAAGTTGAAAAAGCTGAAAAAAGTTGATTTACTTCTTTCAATCAACAGTTTGTTGTTCATTCTGACAAGGAATTTCTATAATAGGTCTGGTAGATACAAGAAAAATATGAATAAGTACACGGATCCTCACTTCTCTGGAGTCTAAACCCTAAACCCTAATTACTTGGGCAAGCTTTCGTTGGGACAAACGTCTTGAGAAACGACACTACACTCTTACAATTTATGACCTTCTCTAAAATGAAATTCTAATATATCCTGCACATTTGCCACATTGTCGTTAGATGTACCACGCTTGTCAAACATTCAAACTATGCCAGGACGCATTTGAAAGCAACAGCAGATGTCGAAACAGAGACTAATTTAAAAGTCGATTGATCGATCATTGTTCCGAAAAGTGCAACAGTAAAGTACCTGTGGCATCCATGTCTTCCGTGCTAGGATAATCGGCCATAATGGAAGACTCCAGCGAATCCACATTACGACCAGCCGGTGCATCACCGCCCTCGCCTCCACTCTCCGAATCGTCCTCACTGGAGCTGTAAGGAGGATTCTGCAATGGAGGATTGAACGACAACGCAGGTTTTTTCATCGCCATCTTGGTGGAGAGAGGGGCTGGAGGTTTGGGGTGAAGAAGAGGGGTATTCCAGGCACTTCGCCCTTGCGACGAAGAGCCTGCGTCGTGACCACCCCTTCGATCCATTCTTTGTCTACAACATGGATCCCCCAAAGCCTGGTTCCAAACGGAGAAAGTGTCCTCAAACCCTAAACTAATTGACGTTCAGATCACAGACAGATTGCTAGATTCCTGCCATCCCGAAGGTCGATTCAACAACCAGTGACCACGATCGCCACCACCCACCTATGAAATTCCACCACCAGGAAGAGCGCAATCACCTCATGGTGCAATCTAAGAACGAAATGTGTTCACTAGCGAGGCCATTGTGATATGAAAAACAGAGAGTTTTGAGTTAAACTAACCACAAATTACTGAAAAACTCAACGGGTATGGGGCCGAAATTTTGGAAGGAGTTGAAGTGGGATTCCTTGAGAGAGATGGTGAGGAAAGATTGATCGAACATAGCAATGGTCGAGGTCAGTCTCAAACCCTAACGCACACTGCATACAAGTGCCGAACATTGAGAACAAGAGCACCAAAACCTCTTTAATGTCACCTTGTATAATTGCATTACATCCTCAGCTCTGGCACCCTTGCCATAAATGTTTGGTTTCAACAGATATAGAGCTGGAGCCTAGGGTGTGACATTAAAGAGGTCAACGTTCCTGGGAACTGTTTTGGGGAACTCCCGCGAAACCTCCACCGCCACCGTAGTGTTGGATTTTGCGGGCTTGCGGGTTTTCGCATTTCTCGGAGAGCATTGTGTTTGAGTTCGGTTGCTGAATTCCCTGGAATTGTGGTTTGCGTCGAGAGCTCCTGTGAATTGTAGCGAGCATTTGAGACATCATCTTCGAGACCGCGAGGGAAAGCGAAAGTGATGGCGCCCTTGATCAACGCCAATCCCGTGGTCCACGAACGGAAGGAGCGGACGAAGCGGGAGGACAACTACGACGACGACACACCCGACGCCATTGACAATCTCGAAGTTTTCGATATCCTCTTCAATTGATGCACTTCGTCGTTTGGGGGTTTTTAGATCATCGTTGGCATATGCAGAATTTTGGACAGGCAGAGAGAGAGAGAGAGAGAGAGAGAGAGAGAGAGAGAGAGATTTACTTCTTCGTTTGGGGGGTTTTAGGTCATCCGTAACATTTGCAGAATTTTGCACAGAGAGAGAGAGAGATTTCGCAACGTCTGACTTGTAATTCCCACTGGGCTTCGTCGTTTTGAGGGTTTTAGGTTATCCTTGGCATTTGCAGAATTTTGTGCAGAGAGATGGAGAGATTTCGCAATGTCTGACTTGTAATTCCCGCTGCGCTTCTTCTTCTGTTTGAATCTCACCGAATTGCCGATCCTCTGGATACCCAGAATTGCCAATTTGGACGCTGAGCATAAATTCTATTATTGGACTGGTGAAATTTTCGTATGTACTTCATTTGCAGCAAATGAAAGAGATGTCCCAGACACCGAAGGATACGTTATTTGGATACAGTTTGCAAGAGCTATGAGGGTCCAAGTACTCGTTTTAGGTAGTAACATGACCTAAAACGAGCACTTGAGCAGATGTGCAGGTGAATCGAAATGTACCCACTGTCTAAGATTTTAGAGTTTTCAGTTTGGATCACTGGCGATTACGGGTGTCTAACATAATGCGCGGCAGATTTTTAGGTTAGGATAAGTGTTGATGAGTCGAGGGTTTTTTTGGTTCTCTGTCATCCTTGACTTCCCTGTGCACATCATGTAAGGGACATTACAGATCCCGAGCATCCATACTCCCTGGAGCAGCTGAACGTGGTGGCGGAGGATTCCATCTTCGTGGATGATTCGAAAAGCTATGTGAAGTAGGCACTCGACTCGCTCGTAATCCTAATCTTGTGCAAAAGCTCTACTTTTATGCATGAGATTGAGTGTTCTTTTCAGTCTTGACTTTTCTATGTTGCTTGTTGTTGTTTCGCTTCTTAAGGGTTTGTGAAAGAAGATCGCAGGATTGGACTTGAAGCATTTTTTTTCTCGTGGATTGCAGGATTACCTTCACACCCACAGTTCAACACTGCAGCATGGCCACCATCATTGGGCTTTCCTTGCGGTTGAAGCTTTTGCGTTCTCTGCCGCCACGTTTTAAGGTGAAATCCCTGCTCTTAAGTGTGTGAAGGCCATGTTGCAAATGCCGCACTGTGGAATGCCTTGCATGCTTTTGGTCTGGACTTTCACATTCAGCTGGATGTCCTACTGTAAATTACGGAGTACTAATTTGCAATTATTTTCGCAGGTGGATATTGTTCTCGCTCCGGGCTCTCACTCTACCGAAGCCGCAAGTAAGTTTACTTCCATCTTTCCCAAATAACCTTATGTTCGTTTGGGAAAACATGGTTTTCAATATAAGTACATTGTTTTAATAACGTTTAGACAATATTATGGGGAGATTGATCTTTGGGAGGCAAGATAAGCATGATGGAAGTTACGGACAGGAGACCTGCTCATGATTCATAGGGAGGCCTTCTTATAATCACCTTGCAAGCTTATGTCATTATCTAAAACATTTAGTTTACAGCTTTTTAACGTCAATGAAATGTCTAATGGAAGGGGCTCCTTTGATTGACTTACTTATTTGCTACCTCTCCATTACACACTCCCCTATGATTGATGTCCAAAAATTACTGAGAAGTCTAGGTTTAGTAAGAACAATGTTAAAATGTAGGGGATTTACCTTACCTGAAGAGTTTACACTCATTCTTACTCAGAATCTTGACTGTGGGGCTGCAGTTAATAAGCAGTTAAATGACAAGGAAAGGGTGGCTGCTGCGTTTGAAAACCCAAGTCTTGTTGACCTTGTAGAGAAATGCTTGGTCTCAGCTGACGAATGATTCTCCACCGTTGAAGTCTTTGGAAGCAGAGTAGTAGAATCAGCATTTGCTGGAACAATGAACTGTTTGCATTTTTGCATCCTGGCACGCTGCATTTTCTGACTCTCATATCATCGGCAAACCATGTAAAATACTGGAAACTGATCTCACCGTGTAGATCATTCCCGTGTGGATATATTCATCTACTTTCTTCGAGGAGCTCTTGGAAGTTCAAGGAAAGGCTTTAAAGTACTGACAGTCTTCGATAGCAAGCTTCAGCCTGAGGGTATAGGGTTATCTGGAATTAGTTCGTAGCATATCACCATGGTGTGAAATCTTGCACTTAATGGTGAGACATTGCCACTTAAGAGGCGAACAAGAGGAGATCATCTTTTGTTTATTTAATCAATAGTTCCTTTCATCGTACGGACAAAGGCTTTTTACATCTAATGCTTGTTGATTCTCGGTCGTAATTGTGGCAGTATGGTGTTATTTTGCATGGGGAGGCCACGTCTGTATTCCGTTTTTTGTTGGAAGAGAGTCGTAATCTGTTCTGCCTGTACTGTTGAGCAAATACCTTTTTCACGAGGAGAGCAAAACCCTTCGTGTGGAGTACCAACTGAAAGCCGCGGGATGTCCTGGAGATCGTGGGTCTCTCAGGAAACTGGTTTCAATGCAGATCCCAATCCTGTTGTTTCAATCTTGAGCCTAAACTGTCTGGGTTCAGTGGAGCTTGTATTGCCGTATTCGCCTTAGGATTTTGAACCGAGTTTTGGGGACACTTGTCTGGCCTCTAAAGTTGCCTCGAAGCATGTGCGCAGGGTTTGGGGTGATAAGGAAGCTTCCTCGTAGAAGGTAAAGACTATTCGTTCTCAGCGTTTGTAAGGTGGGGAATCCATTTCCGTGGTTTTCAGCTATTTTGAGTACTTGTTCTCATTTTTTTAATGCAGATTTTGTCCCCATTTTGAGAGGATTCCATTGCACTAAAATACATATTGTTTGGATATTGTATGAATAAGTTATGAAATTTCATTGGGTGAGGAGAACTGTGTTACAAGCCTCTTCACATATGAGTCAGTTGTCCTTTTTGACTCTTCAGCTGTTATACATTATCATATTCACTATTTTCTAAATATTTGCTTGTCAATAACATTTTCTCCACTTATGTCCTATTCATGGCAGAAGGCCTCTCATGAGAAAAGGTTCACTACCTTGCAGGCAAAGAGCTCTGGTTTCAATATGGTGCGGAAGAATGCTGTAGTTTATGTCAGAATTAGTTTCTTTAAGAAATTCACTTGTAATCTATCGTTGGTTATCGAACCCACAGTTAGCTACACTACCCACTCACGACATCAACGGTTGCCTTTGAACTTGTTGGTTATGAAATGGTGCAACGACCAAAACCAGCCGATTCTCTCAAACCGAATTCTCAAATGTGACGGAGGAAAACCACCTCATATGGCACCAACCATCTTGTGGCGGTTTGGCTTTCTGGGCATAGATTCATTCCGTTTGATTCCCAAGGTACGTCGAATTGAGCGAATTATGTGGCATGGTGTGTTGCTGGCTTTGGGTTAGTTATTGCCAACTTTATTCTTCCCCTCTTCATCAACTTGTCCTTGGCATATTCCTCCTTTTAACTTGCGATTTGCGCTGTGAAACATCCAGACCCCGACGTTGGATCTGAGCCTATTTGTTTCAATTTTTCGGCCCTTTGCATCTCTGTACTGTCTGGTCGTAGAATCCAAGTAATTTCAGGAACATTGTCCGCAAAACCATTTTCTGCTTCTGAAGCGCAGCTGTTAGTACCGCAAGAGTTGACATACTCTCAAAGCCATGGGCATCTTCAGGTGTAGCTTATTCATTGTTTTAATGTTGAAGTGATGTCACAAAATGTGTATTTGAACGACCAGAGACCAGCAATTAGTTGATGTTTCACAAATGCAAATAGAATTTTTTCATATCAGTAAATGACTTTATAGGATACATTTGGAATTGTTGCAAAGTGATTATCAACCCTGTGTCTTATGATCTTGTACGTTGCAGGCAGAAGACCACCTTGCCAAGGTCAGAAGCAGCCTTGCAGGCTGCCGCGGATCTGGGACCAATTCACGTGAACCTGGGGTCATACCGTCTCACGTTTGAAGACTGTATGTGGACTCCAGGTACACGCCGTTTATTTGCTGTTGGTGGACACAGGTAGACTAAGTTATTTTCATACACCTCTTGAAGCTGGAGAGTGGACATCCGGCATAGAAATATGGTTACCAAATCCCCTTGTTCAAAGTTCCTACCTCTTTGCACTGTGGGTACTAGAGTAATTGACCTACACCCTCCAAAAGTGTGCATAATGGCCTCGTTCTGATCATCATCTACCCTGAACATTTCTTTGGCGTGTGGTGTTTTTGCATGCTTCTAGAGTACGAGGCCCCAGAAATTCCGGAGGGTGCTGGTGCTATAGAACAAGAGATCTGCAAACTTCGAAAGGACAAACGAAAGATGGTATGTGATTGTTTTGGCATTCACATATTTGGTCGTGGATTATAAACATTATCACGAACACAGTCTAATTATGTATGGACTGGAAAACTTTGGTTTGGCTTATCTAAACCTTTTCCTTCTTGTGAGATCAACAAAGATTGAGTGAAAGCATTTTGCTTTACTGACAAATAGGGGTCCTGCGGAGCAATACTTCACTGGTGGGAAAAATTAAGGAATTTATTTTCCCTTGGAGAAGTTATTGCTACAAGCAACTCGGATGAGGAATTAATTTTGCCCAAATCGCATGATTGTTCAACCACGCAGTTGACTTGTGCTCAACATGACATGCAGAGAAAGGAACTCGACAGGTTCATGGAGCAAGCGAAAGAAATGAAGGATTTGAAGGAGCGGTGGAACTTGCTGGATTTTAAATACCAACTCCTGCTCGATATGGTACAAACTGGAAATCCCAAATAGAATCCTCACGTGGCAACTAGCACTGTACTTCATCAGAGCATTACTATTTTGGAACTTTTTCGCTAGAGTCTTTTTCGTCAGCTTCATTCTGGAATGTCACTCTGATGTGTGATAAGTATGCATTTCACTTATAAGTTCGACACACAAACTCACTTTTTTGCTCAGAAAATTCTCAGCGACTTACACCCGGTAAGTCACTGGCAACATTGGCTTACCTGTACAGATCATAAAGAACTCCAGAATTTGTCTGTTTTTTTGTGTGTCAATTTCCAGACAGAACTTCACTTACCGGAGTGACAAAATTTAAAGCTAAGGCTTAATCCACCACGTGCAATTGAAATTTTTGTAAGTCATGCTTTGAGCATCCAGTGATGCAATTTACACCAGATGAGCCAATCCATCTTGTGACCCAATCATCAATGTATGCCTACCAAGTTGAGACTTTCGCCCGTATACTTAGTTTCCATGCATTGGAGTTGCCACTGGATGGAGTAGCTCACCCTATAATTCAAGGTTATCTAAAAATGCTTGGGAAATGTAAATTGTAAAGCACGAAGTTGCAGCCCAGCTGCCATTAGTGTGGTTGTCAGAGACGTGGACCAGCATGCATGATTTGAAGTGGAAGGAATGCTCATCACATGTGCGAGAATCATTCATGACGCGATAAAGCTCTGTCAATGCAGTGGACAATGAGAGCATTGGACCAGAAAAAGGAGGAGGCTTGTGGAGTCTCGCAGAGAAGGCTGAGTGGAGAAGGCAGCTCCCCAAAACGCAGCTCTCCCAAACGAAACGCACGCTCCTGCAGCAACGACTCTCCTCCCAGAAACCGACACCATTTCTGCAACAATGACTCTCCTCCCAAACGAAGGGAGCGCACCCATTGAAGGGCTTTTCTGTCGTCCTAGCACGGTGAGGAGA
Source organism: Pseudoscleropodium purum (assembly GCA_963969395.1). Classification (NCBI taxonomy): domain Eukaryota; kingdom Viridiplantae; phylum Streptophyta; class Bryopsida; order Hypnales; family Brachytheciaceae; genus Pseudoscleropodium; species Pseudoscleropodium purum. The sequence continues at coordinate 23,334,512 of OZ017797.1, forward strand.
TACACCTAAAACCTCTACTAATCTTTCCACCTGGGCTCCCAACAATGTGACATTGTTGGAATGTCTGGCAAGTGTGTTACAATCAATGATAGTGTGAACATGAGAAAGAGGATTGAGTGTATGAGCTATGCTAAGAAGAGTATACCCAACAATGCTCCCAAACATGACACTAAATATTGTTGTTGTACATTTAGTGTCTTAAAATGTAGGATTTTAGTGCATAGAGTTAATTTCTTAGTTTATTGGTTTTGGGTATACCTACCTTAATCACTACCTTGAAACAACATTAGGAATCAAAGACCTTTTGGAAACAAAGGGAAAACAATAGACATATAAGCTATCAATCAAGGTATTGATAGTTACATGGATTATTGGTATATGACCTGCAAGATTCAATCAATGTTGCACTATTGGAGTTTGCATTGTGAGATCAATTGGTTTGTGCCTCATCAAATGTACAACAACAATACATAGTCTTGATTTTTGGGTGTACTAGCAATTTTGGGTGTTCTAAGTAAACCCCTATAGGACCAAACTTTCAAATTTCAAACAATGAATGAGTCCAAATTTATTACATACATACAAAATTTTGTTTTTTTCATTTGTCTAAATATTTGTGGATTTGTATCACAATTCTTTGACATTTATACAATATATGCTTTTATAACTTTTTAGTAATATAGAAGAATCTTAATGAATCACCTCAATTAAAAATCAACAATTTGAACTTAAAGTAGAAAAAAAATTCTTGTGGAAATTACTTATGTTCAATCTACAATGAATTTTAGAAGGATTTTTTAAGTTCTGATTTCAAATTTAATTCAAAAATATTAGTCAGTATGAACTATGGATATGATGTATGGATAAATTTTACAACTTTCATTTAAAAGTCATCATTGAATTATTATTTCAAATTGCTTTTTTGAATATATCTTCACAATTATGGAAATTTGGACTACTCCTTCTCCTTCAAGGGCTTAATTGCAACTATTTTAATGGAACATGTGTTTCTTAAGATGTAAGCAAATAATTTGTGAACTCATCTTTCACATGAAATTTTTTTGTGCTAGTATAATGGTTTTGCCATTAAGATGAAGGAACTTATAGTTGTCATTATTCTATGGACTAAACTTTTTAAGATTTTAACAAAAATTTCATCCTAGCTTCAAGGCTAGAATAAGATAATACAATTTTTTGGCTAATTTTCATAGAGAAAATGCATTGAAGATATATTGAGGATATTATGCAAATTTGTTAGAATTGTTAATCTCAACTAAGCTTTTGGATCCACCATCAAACTATCACCTAAAAAGACATCCATATAAATTGATAGTATTAATCGGTAGTGGAGACAAACCCAGAGTTATAAGAAAAGGGACATGTCCATTGACCATACTATTGAAAAGATTATAATAGTCAAAGAAAGAAATCTTTTAGTTTTAAGAAGACATATTTGAGACACTAGGGTGCTTAGGGATTAATCCTTAAAGGACCATAAGGCTAGTAGGTGGCTTCTACGATATGGATTTTTGCACCCCCAATTTTTTAGGGATTAAACACTAAGTGTTATAATTTTTTTAGTTCTTTTTGTATGAGAAGGAATTCCTTAAATATAAGTTCATCAAACAACCCTTATCAATTCTACAAACTATTTCATTCTACATTCCACTAGCATTCATCACTCACTTAGACACACACATCCAAATCCCATCCTTCTCTATACATTAGGTGACACACTCATACAAGGAATTGCTCTCATAGGAATTACTCCAGATCACCTTTATAATCTTTTGGCTCCTTGCTCACTCTTCAATTGAATAGCACTCCATAGAACGAGATGAAATAATATACTCACCAAGTATAATACACCGACTTCATTAGAATCCTACATTAACTAAACATAACTTCTTTCATACATTCAATTTTCAATTGTATTGCACTAGAACATCAATAATGTGCTTCATTACCCAACAATATACTAAAAAATGTATTATGTGTCACTCATACTAACTACTTAATCAAGATTATAATTTTTTACAAAAGATGAATATTTTTACTAAGATCATAGATATCTATACTATTCAAAAAGGAAAATCTCTATAAACAGTTGGTAAAAATATTCATCAAGAATAGAAATTTATAGCATTTTAAAATCAATTAGTGTAGGCAACAAAAAAATACAATTTTTAGTGTAGCCACCTAAAAAAGCCTATTTCTTGCACTTATCTCTACTCCATACAAAAAGCACAAGCACCAATGCCACATTAATTTTAAAATACCTTTCTAATAACCACTCAATTATCACTGAAGTAACACAATATATTCACACTTGTTTAGCTAACACTAGCTAGATATTCAATATATAGAATAGAGTCTATTGTCTAACATGGATATGTAATCCACACATCACTCATCTTTGCCATATGGGTTCAATTGTAGGACCATAGATGTCACTAGAAGAAAAACATGTTCAACACAAATGAATACTATACAACTAGTGTCCTATACAACTGTCATGCAATTCTAATCCTCTTTATTAGCACCAAATCTAATGTAATTGTTTTATGTCGTTTTACAACATCGATATAATGTTTTAATTGCAAAGTAGTCATTCTATAGTTGCAAAAAACGACTAGGAAACAACTAGTGTCCTATATAACCATCATGCAATTCTAAAATGACCGTAGTTGTTTCTTAGTTGCTTTCAAAGTTCATTCCCATTTGTCTTATATCAATTGTCCCATATCAATTGTAAACAATACCATTAGATTGAACATATAGACTTGTAAGTTGTTGTAGTCTTATACAATGAATTTTTTTGATATAATTCTAAGATTTCTACAATTTGTAAAAATAAAAAAATAATTAAAATTCAAGAAATTTTACAATCTAAGGAATTGAATTCTTGAAATTTAGGAATTATGTACATTTGAAGTTTAGAATTTCAAAAGAAAGTAGATTTGAAATTCAAAAATCTAGAAAGAAGGTAGATATGAAATCTACAAGTTGCAAATGTTGATGAAGTTCTTTGCATACTATCAAATGACAAAATAAATCCAACTAGATTGTGATTAATGCAACTAGTCCAGTGCAACTACGAACTTTAAATTGTCATCTAGTAAATGTTGTATGCAACTACAAAATAAGTTGCACATTGTAGTTCCAAAGTCCCTCATATTTTTTTCTAGTATATAAAAACTCTTAATTTACCCCCAATCAATAAAGATCAAAGTTATTTCTCTTTATGACTTTATCAATATAAAGCAACTATTGTATAGATGAAGGTGTGCATACACTTGTGCCTTTAGTTAGTTGTCATAAGGTCATTACCTAAAGCACTTCACTATAATATAGACATTTGCAAAGAGTAGATTATCATATGTGAAGGTTAGTTTTAACATGGAAGTGCTAAAAAATGCATTTTTCTACTTCAAATTTTGAAAGGTTCACATCACCCTAAACCAATCACAAAACAACATGTGACAATAAGCTACATTGTAGAATCAATTATAAGACTCAAAGGACTAACTAGGTTGGATGCATGTTCAAAGTGTCATGCATTGGCCAAGGGAGGCAAAAACAAGATCAATCGAAGAGTTATTGCAATCAATCTCCTAAAAGATAATTTGATATGATTTATTGTAGCTAGTGTTTAGGGCAGGATGTTATATCATGCCCAAGAAATGGACCCAGCAGGGTAATTTAGAGGTATACCAAAGATAAAAGTAAAAAAAGTCACCTATTTTGAGCCGTGTCTAGGGTATGTTCTAGACCTCCCATAGCTAATTTGGATTCTCTAATTGCAAATATAAATTCAAAATTTGCAAAAAAAAATTTGTGTGAAAAATTAAAAGTTCTTGCATTTTCCCACAGGATAAATCCAGCCTCCTGGGCCCATTTCCTGGAGATGATTTAACGTCATACGTGTTTGGGAAGTCTTCTTGAGTTTCACCAACTATTTTCCTTTCAATTTTCAGATAGAAACATTTTTTCATGTAGGGAGTCTAGTTAATTACTCTATTTTTACTCTAAGTAAAAATTTAGTGATTTTTTTTTCCAATGTTTTTTAAATTGCAAATGGTTTTTTCTCGCAGTTGTGTCAGCTAACGTTTGACGAAACTAGCTCATGGTTCTTCCCAAATATATGATAGGCTTGTTGTCGTTAGCTTTCTGAAAATTCTATTGACTGGGTAAAAGTGTTTTTTTTGTGTGCATGGCACGTGAGTTAGTTTCAGTTGGGGCCCATTTGCACTGGATTAAAATTGTTCCTTTGTTGCCCCCTCTTTCAATAAAAACAAAAAATAAAAAGAGTGTCAATTGATGTATTTTTCTTTTCTTGAGATTGTACCAGCCAAGTAAGGTAGAACCACCTATATCCAACTGGGCTCCAGTACCCAATTTGTAGTGTGCATTTATTTCCAATCAAGGTTGGAACAAATTCCAACCAAAACTTGGAATGTGTGTTTTCCCCTTTTCAAAGTTGGGACCAATAAGGTCATGACACATGTCCCAAATTAGTGAGTGGGAAAGTAGGAAGTACTGAGCGGAATGTAATTCTTGAATGATTGGAATTGCAAGATTCTAAACTTTGGCCACGGGTTCAGCCTATGTTTTGCCTTCCAAAAAACATAATAATTTCAATTTTGACAATAAAATTACAGAAAAATTGAAGACACTATATTCCTTAGCTTTCTACAAAGGAAAAAATATGCATCCCCTCGTACTCCTTGTTGTGTGTCATCAATTGCTTAAATGATCGGGTATGGGTGATTCTACCTTAAGGTATTTGCATGACCTGTGTGTGGGGGGTGGGTGGGTGCCTTGTAACCGAAAGTGCTGCTGCCACTGCTTTAAATATGGATTGATGCATTGTCTTTCATTTCAGTAGCAAATCCTCATTTGGAAAAGGTGAATCAAGGGAATTATGAATGGTCAGAATGGCAGGATCATGGCAGAAAGTAATTCAGTGGAAATCATGTGAGGGCGAGTTCACATAACTTAAGTTAAGTTATAGGAAGGTAACTTTGTCTGCTCTGAAAATGACCATTTAAGAGCTGATTCCCTTTTGGGGGAAGGGAAAGTACTTGAAACAATTTTCAGTAAATTTTCAGAGGAAGAAAAAAGGAATTGGCATGTAATCTTAGTCCTTTCATATTTTTTGGACCTTTGCGGAATTAGTTATGAATTTCTTAAGTTGAAATGTAGGGGGCACTAAAAAGCGACCACCTCTTGAAATATATATTGTTAGAACATTGACGGTATCCTCTATGTATTGAGGATTAGTATTAAATAGTTGCATCTAAAAATGCATTTTTCTTGCTATTGTGTGAGTATTGAAAAAAATAAGAAATGTGACTTTGTCATTTTGACTATTGAGATATCCTTAGGTGGTTGTAGGTGAGTATATCTTATTGCCTTTCCAAATAAACTTCCAACTTTTCACTAATTAATAATTAGAAATTGAGATTTCTACCATTGAAAGCACATCCCAAATTACTTTGAATAAGTATAAGAAAATTCAAATTTCGACATTTGATAATGAAAATAAATTGCTTTGCCAACAAACTAATAGTCAAATATTACAGAGGTCTTGGCAAACCATGCTTGAAAAAACAAAATTATGACAATGGCATGGCATTTAAGAATGCAATTGGCATGATTTTGCTTTTTTAACCCTTAAAGGACTAAGTTGCGTTTTTAGGCTATATAGAAATTTTAGGCAGGTGCATGTGGCTAAAGATTTCCATATTTTTGGCTGAAATTTAATGGAAGGTTGGGACAAAAAATATATTTCATATGTACTAAAGTTCATGATGTTTGGAAATAGGAGTCAAAAGTTATAACCTAACATGTTACTTTTTTTCATAACTAGTCAATTTGGGCAAATTAGAAAAAATTTGAAATTGATTTTCTAGTTATATATATATGGAAAGTTTTGAATCATTCCATTTTGATCAATGAGTAAAAAATTATGAGAATTTTTGTTTGCTAGTTGTGGATTCCCTATTCAAAAATAAACTTTGCAATCTATAATCTTACCCAATTTTCAATATTTTTTTATCAAAAATAAAATCATAGGATGTAGATTGTTTATTACAGCCTTTCAATAATTGGGATTTTCATTTTTCAATTCCATAATTAAATTCTTAATAACTTAGTATTTTGAATCATTCTCTACTACTACCTATTTACTCAATATTTTTTTCCTATATATTGTACAATTCCAAATCATCTGAAATTTTCTATGCATATGTCCAACTTGTTTAGAAAAAAAAATCCAAAAAGCACCACCATTGTGGTCATTTTTTCATAGGAAAGTGAGCTTGTAAAGTGAAGCTACCCTATTTTTTGCAGGGTCCAAAAAATGATTTTAATGATCTTGCAATCCACGTGGTGGAAATTTTTGAAATTTTTAGCATATATTTTCAAGTCGGTATACTACAAGATCCTACAATTGTATAGGTCAAAAAAAGTTTTTTTCCAAAAATTTGGTACTTGTACTAAAAATGACAATTTTCAAGCGTTTTCCGTGAAACATGGTCATGGAACTTTAGGGGTCAAGTATAATTTGCCAAGGTTGGTTTCTATAATTTTTGTTTTCTCATTTGCTTTTGAAGTTCTCAATTTTCATTGTGAACACTAGAAGAAAACCTTCTTGCAATCAACACAATTTAGATGATGTTTTCTATTTCCTAAAGCAAAAAACATCATGTAGATTGTATTGCCTACAACAAGATTTTTCTCTAGTACAAATGTCTAAATTTGAGTTTCTTCTAACCTATTCAAAATATTTTAGGATGCACTTCTAATAATAAAAACTTCAAATTATAATTGTAAACTTACGAAACTTAGAAGTTTATTTGGAGGGGCAATATATTAGTGTCATTGAAGACGCACTAAGGTAAGAGCACCTATAATTGATACAAATAATAATTGAGCTTATTTACTATTATAAAATATAAGTTTGCTTTATTGAATTTTATTGGCAAGTTAAAGACGGTTCCAATGCGTTGTAGCATGCATTATTTGAACATTATATAAATAAGTTATAAAATTTCAAAGTATCATTTGTAGGTCTATCAATAATCAACCATAGGCTCTTGTAGATTTTCGTGTTTTGATTTGGTATATTTTATTCATTGATACATAGCTTTTAGTGTTGTTTTCTTGGTCTAAGTGTAGAAGTCACATTTTGAACAATGATGATTATAGGTGTACCTATCTTAAAAAATACAATTTCTTTAAACAAATTGAAATTGATAAACACTTCTGAAGAATTTATTAAAAATTCATACAATTCAAATTAGTTTAATTAGTGTGCGACATGTTTTTCTATTTTATATTGATTTTTTGTTTTTGAGATCATTATTTGATATAATTTTATTTCCTATCTACTATAACAAGAAGAAAATATCTTTGCCTTGAAGTAATGAAAGTTTTAGAAATAAATTTTTTTCTCTGGAAAAATGTAATTAAAACAATTAGTAAGTTCCAATCTAAATGAATTATCTTCAATATAATGGTTGACCAATTAAAAATATGAATAAATTTTATGATGAAATTGGTTGAATTTGTATTTAAAATATTCAATGAAATTACAAAATTGGAAATATACTTTATAGCAGGTCAATTTGGCGGATATGGCATTTTTGACCCCAAAATGTTTTTTGGCACAAAAATTAAACAAAACTGTCATTTGGAGTCAACTTTTTTTAATTAATTTAAAAAAAAGTTAACCATCTAAATTATATCTTCATGAAAAAAACATATAAAAAGTTTCCAACTCAAAGAAGAAAAAAGAATTATTTTTCTTTTTTAATTGCTTGTTTGTAGGTGTATTTTAATTTGAATATTTAATCTAAACTAGCAAATGTTGAATTTATTTTGGACCTTTCAATGTAATGTACATGCTTGGAGCAAAAAAATAGTACACCCTAAATCACAGCTTTGATCATTATATGAAAGACTTATTCTTCTTGTATTATTATAATCCTTTGAAATGAAAAAATCGTTAAAAAACATCAAGAAATTCACCAACATCACAAGAATGGCTATTTCTACAATCTCAACAATCAATTGTTCTACTAGATAAAATCATATGAAATGAGTCAAAAAAACTTGAGAAAAAAAATATATATTTCACAATTCAATGGTCTACAAGGTCAATTTCAATGTCATATCACATAGCCTACAAAATGATAATTCAACTAGGTCTCAAGATACAATGTACTTGGCATGGCCTTAAAGTATAAGAATTGCAAAGTGGCAAGCCCTCACTAGTTCTTCAATATTTACAAAAAGTTAGGTTTTGAAGCCAAAATATTCAATAAAAATTGAATCTAACTCACCTAAAGTATTAGCACAAGTTATATTTTCAAATAGACTTTTAACTTATTTATTAACTCATATCAATATGTAATGGAGAATAAAAAATATATTATCCATTATCAAAATATAAAATAAGGTTCTTAGTATTTTCTTGTCAAAGGTCAATTTTGCTAATGCATTAGAATGTGCCTTTTGGAAATTGTAGATATTGAGGCCGGTGCATTGATCTTATAGACCAAAGCTTTGATCCAATACTCTTCTTTGCTTTAATTGTGATTATATGGGTAATTTTAGACCATGTTTATTTCTAAAAAATTAAATAATTCATGAGGTATTTGAGTTGAATAACCTTTTTTTATCCTTTTATGTAAATCAAGGATCCTTCAAATAGATATAAAATTGAAATACATATTTAATGGGTGATTTTAGTGACTTCCTTGAATTTTTTATGCTTGTGACTTAATCTACTTGAAGTTAAAAATCCAATATTTTCCTAAGGCAACTCTAACTACTCGACAACATAGGTCTCCCTTTGGCTTCGGTCACTATGGTAAGTCTTATAGGCATACTTATTACCAAAGGTTCAAATTTGTACATGTGACCAATTCTTTCTAAACCTCTTACAAAACTTTCTTCTCATCCTTGACACTCTTGATGGCCATTAAGTGTTTCTATGTAGCACTTTTCATTATAGCCTACACATTTTCTATTGCGTTCAAATCTAGTGATTGTACTATCCATTGTAGCTCCTACAATCTTCAATTATTTTTTACATTTTTGGCACTAGACAATAATGCACCAAAGCACCATCTTTCATGAGAACTGCACTATGGACCGACAACAAAAATTCTCTTAGTAACCCTTCATTAACACTTTCCACAAAATCTTGAGCAATCTTTTTTCTTGGCACTAAAAACCCTTATCGAGATTTTTTACTGTTGTGGAAAGTCATCACTAACATTTGGACACTTTTGAAAATTGAAGGCTAAACAATCCTACTAATATGTTTTGTGAGTGGTATGCTAAACATGGATTTGCCAAAAGTTTTTGCTAATTTTGAAGATTGCCTCATTTATCAAAATGACATTCTTTCACTACTTGACAATCCAATTCTTGTGTTCCTCTGCAAAAGCATGATGCTTCTCTTTGTATACTTGTGAAAGAAATGTTTTTTCGCAAGCAATCCTACTTTGCAATCTAAAATCTTTTAGTACTTGTCTAATTATTGCATCACCTACTTCGACTACCAAAACATTGGTGATTTTAGTCAAAGTTGCCCTCATCTTTTCTTTAGCAACTTGAGTAATAATCTAAGTGTCTTGTTATGAGAGTTTCTTAGGCTTTCCAATGCATGGTGAAGTTTCAACAATCTTTTCCATGTACATTTTGAGAATGGATGAAATTGTTTATTTGGGCATGCCCTTAGCAACAATAATTTTAGTCACTTTCAAATCAACTTTGGACATTCCAACCATTTGAGATTTTTCTTCTACTAGAGGTAGTCACACCTTCTCCAAAGACAAAATTTTGTTGAAGAATGAGAAGCTCAAGAGAGAAAGTTGGAGCCAATTAGGAGCTTGAAACTATGAAGAAGGTGTGACATCCCTTTTATGTTCTTTGGAAAAAGAGTGTTGAGAACTAAAAATGTAAATTTGATAGGAAATGTAGGATGAAGCTATAGAACGTGTAATCAATGTGGAATGTATAATGAAGGAACAAACATGGCAAGCAAGAGCTCAAAGGAATATATTCAAATGAAGAAATTTTCTTTACACTCAATATACACCTTTAGAGTAAAATAACAAGTATGGTGAAAACTTTGTAGAAATAATATATATTTTGTTGTGAAATGTCAATGGGAAGCCAACCTAGAGTTGCCCCGCTATTGTAATGTGAACCATCTACTAGTCAAAAATAGTCATCTATATATTTTTATATTAGTTCTATAAAAGGAGTTTATTTACTCAAAGATTAATTGGCAATTATTTTTTAATTTAACTTTTCCATTAGCTTTTATGTAGTATTAACTACTTTAATTTTATTTAATAAACTAAAAAATAGTTCATTAGAGTTATAATGAGGGCACTTATGATATATATGATGGGAGAATTAGAGTGGGGAGGAAATATAGTATGTTGGAAGGAAATATATAGGTTATATATATATTAATAATATTGAAGGTTGAGGATTGTAGGTGTAGTGAATTTGCCATTGCCATTGCAATATTTACTTTAATCTATATAACAAGAGTTGTTGGAGAAATAATTTCATTTGGATATTGTGATTGGATTGGGTGTTGGAATTAAGATTCTTGGTCATTGACATATTTAGCTATTTTACAAACATTTACTACAACCAAGACCCTCATGCTTTTTTGGATAGACCACAAATTTCACGATACTATGCACCTTCTCTAGAAAATGTACAAGTAGTGAAAAAGGTGTGACTACCCCTATTGTGTATAGCATGTTTTGCAAAGTTTTATATTGATCAAGATTTGTTTGAAGAGAAGTGAACAATTTCAAGTTTTGAGAGGATATATGGTTGAGCAAGTGTGGAATGGATTTGTCTAAAGACTTTTTGAAGGGGATTGTACATTATATTTATGGTTTACTTATGGATAAGGGAATTCCAAACAAAAATGAATCATCTAATTTTCATTATTATGGCTATGATCTAAAGATGCCTATGTTTTGAACTCCAAAAATTAATAGGGAACAATGGGAAAAATTATGTCCTCATGGTATATGGATGCATTGAAGGACACTTTTCTTAGCATAGGTGCCCTTGTGATGATGACATTGTGATCATTCGAATTTTAGGATTCCAATTTTACTTGGAAGAATCATTTTAATTTCTAATTATAAGTAGAATTCAATGCAAACAAGCCTTTAATTTATGTCAATCTTGGGAAAAAAAGATCGGAATTCTTCATTATTTCAAATTTTTAGTAAATAATATTCATAACAACAAAATTCTACATTGTTGTGATTTCATTTTTAAAATGTGTAAAAATTCCCCCCCCCCCAAAAAAAAAAGAAAAAGAAAAAAGGTAAATATGTTAATCCCTAAGTACTCAACCAAGTATGACAAATATTGTAAAAAATTACTTCATCTTATTAAAACTTATTAAGAAAAGCTTAAAAAATTATGTAATAAAACCATGTGTAATATAGAGATAGACAAAAAAAAAATGATGCTCTACGTGAATAAATGATATAGATTTGTTGAGGGAAGTTTCAAATTTTATTTATTATAAATTTTCAAAAGTAATCTTGTGATTTTTTAACTCAAAAACCTTTACAAATAAAATAAAATAAGAAAGTGACGAAGGTAGGCTAGTTTTTTTTTGTTTTTTTTTATGTATGTTGAAATCTCTTGGACCGTATATCCCTTCATTGCATTCTTAGTACCGTTAGAAAGTTTTTGGCAAGATTGGGTGCACGAACTTTGTTTGGTGGCATTCAAAGATACGATGTGAAAGTTACTAAATTTCAAAAAACATTATGAATTAAAAATTTGAAAATTACTTTTTCTTCTGTTTAGACCGTGCCAATGGCACACTCGGCACACTAGTTAAAACTACTAAGTTATTACCCCCCTTCCCCGCCAAGCATCTCGTCCACACAGGCGCCAAGGCGGACTTCGAAAAGCCCACCAGATTTTTCTTGATCCCGGGCCGGAGGAGCCTCCATCCAGTTTTAGATTCTGTTGGACGAACCCCGGCCGGATATTTTATCCCCGGGTTAATCCACCCCACGTGGAACGGATCCCCGCACCCACTCGCCAACAGCCACCTGGACAGCGTTCCCGTCTTTTTGGATAAGCCTCCGTCGTTCCCCGTCCAGGTTCCCCCTATGTTCCCCTGCAATGTGCCGCTTGCTGCTGTTCTTCCGAGTCCTCGAACGTTCTCGAAAGTTCCCAAACGTTCTCCACTGAGCACCGGCTGGGCCGACGACGAATGAACTGTTGTAATAAGAAAGTTCCAAACACTACTTACTAATTTGAGCTTCTGAAACCCGGCGTCGCCCATTCGTGTTATCACTCCTTTTGGGGGGCCTGACCGACTGGCTTTGGTTCTCAACCTTGGAATGGCTTTCCCTTGAGATATTTATGGGATTCAAAAATGATTCTGGGTACTGTAGCCACACTAAATTATTGAGGAAACTACCGGTAGTTGATATTTGGGGGGCCCGGGTGAACTGACCCTCTTGCTTGGCCCCTCGGGAAAACACTAAAATTTATTATTTTCCATGTATGAATAAATTTGCAAATTTGCAAATTCATATTTGCAATTAGAGGCCCCAAAGTAATTGGAGGAGGTGTTAGAGGTAAATTAATGGAGCACAAAAATAAAGGTTCTTTTCTTTTATAAGCATCCCTGAAATGATTTTGGGGATGAGCAAGGAGGTCAATTCACCATGACCATATTGGGGGGGGGGGGGGGGGGGGGTTGTTTTAATTGGCTACAATCAATAAGTAATGTAAATAGGATATAGTAGCCCCCAAATCGCCACTTTTTGCTATTGTGCCTTGTTATTATTAATAGAATGGTCAAATTTCACTGATTTTACTATTGGTAAGTGAAAGAAGGTTTCAATGCACTGAAGAACACGACATTTGGATAGAGTATGCCAAAATTATGAAGGATCAAAGTTTTTTTTAAGATGTGTTCTAAAGTTTTTTCTTCAACATACATACATATTGATTTTGGAAATGTACACAAAGTAATGATGGGAGTTTTAGGTTGGGTGTGATTTTGGAAATGTACACAAAGTGATGATGGAAGTTTTAGGTTGGGTATGATTTTGGATGTACCCACCTTAAGTGAACGAGGAGCTTTTGAAGGCCATTTTGTACTAAAGTAAATGTGCCCAACTTATAGTACTTTGCATAGTACACCCATCCCATATGAACCAATGTATCAACCGTTGAAAGAATGCTTCTTCCAACAACCATACATCCACCTCATGCTATGTTGTGAAGGGTTGTTGGAATTTTTTTCAAAAATTAAACCTTCCTTGACGAGATTGACAATTGTGTTGAACTTATATAATCTCAATACTTTGTTTGATTATCTCCAATGTCTATACTTGACATATATTTGATGCACCAAATTTCAAGGAAAAATGACTTGGAATTTGCTTAGAAGAAGGCCTCAAAGTTTGTCTTTGTTGTGATTAGCATGCCTACCTCACATCTCAAGTCCCATTGATATTTCAAAATCTCAATGGTATAGTTGAAAATTGTGACTTTGGGCTTGAGACTATGTCCCAAGTCTTCAAGTTCTAAGCCACTTCAAAATTCCAACATAGCAATACTTTTTGAAATTTTGGGCACCATGAAAGTGGGATCTGGAGGCTGAATTGGGTTTAGAAAAAAATAAAAACCTATTTTGGTTTCAAGGTCCCAAAATTTTTTTTGAATATAAAATGTTGGGAAAAAAAAAATATAAAGTCCTAAGTCCCAAGTCCCACAATTGATATTTTTTTTTTATTACAATCTTAGAACTTTGGCCTTTTACTTGGGACATAATCTGAAGTGCTCCTTAGTTGTCCTATCATGGAAGAAGAAGATTAGTGTCACTTCAAAAATTTACGTTTGTTGAAAATTGGTTCAATATAACAACATTTCAAGTTATACTAATTTTGAATTGTATGATTTTGGTAAATTAGTGACACTAGTACTATTAAGACAAAGCAATGTATTTGCAAGTTGAAGGTTGAAAAGCTAACTTACATATGAAACAGGACACAAAGTATCTTATAATATAGCTTCTCATATTGAACATCAAGGATACAAAATGTGTATTATAAAATAAATTTAATATCTCACATAATTTTATTAGGTGTTATTTGCATAATTGTTGCATTAATACAAAAATGTCTTTAGAAATTTTATTAATAATGAATAAATATTCATACATTCTTTTGAATGTTAAGTTTTATTCTATTTTCACAACTTTAACTGTAATTGGCATCAAGATGTCATTTTTCCTCTTTCAATAATGAAATAACTATGAGGTTTTGCTTCTCTTTATTCTACATTTGAATTTAAAGACATTGAATTTCAAATATGGAGGCAAAGTGGTTTTGGAAGTATCACAAATGATGCATGATAAGTGGATGCGATGTAGTTCAAACTCCTAGCAATCTAATCCACTATGGATGAAAAGATAGAAAATGGCTTAAAAAACAAATTGCATCAAAAATTATGAAGCTTGAAGAGATATGATAGATGAAAAAGACAAGTTTTTTGTAATCTATGGCTTCAATCATCTTTCCATACAAGATGAGTTGTGTTATAATCCCGTATGCAATTGATGTGGGATATTGCCATATCCATTGTTGGTATCCATACCCATATCTTTCTTCTCCATCAATATTCATATCTGTCTTCTATATCTATATTTGTATTTGAATTCCAGATTGACGGCTTGGATCTTCATCCCAAGAGTCCCCTTTCGAAATCCAATGGCCTTCCTTCAATGGCATTATAATTTTGTGAAAAGAAAAATGGAGAGTATTAGAGGTACTTATATTGTTTTGAATGCACATCGGACGGCCATGGATTTTTGGGAGGGAGGGGATTGTTTGGCAAGAGTGCATTGCATCTTTTCAAGAGATAGTGAAGGGAAGCAGTGAAACGACCCTATTGCCACTTAAAATGTAACCCAGGACCACATATGCGTCCAAGGCATAAACCTACTTCACTACAACCTAAAGGTTATCATTAATTATGTAGAAGTTTGCAATTACAATGGTTATAGATAGATATAATAGCAACACTATTCTATGGAGAACATGCATGATTCAGTATTATGTGTAATTGTATATTGAAAGTACAACCTTTAGTTAAAATCATCTGATTTCCTTGCTATTTCTAAAGAATAAAATTGTGAATTGAAATGCAAACTAACTTAGATTGATAGGTGTGTCTTTGGAGACAAAGAGAATGATATCAAAAAGTTTGATTGTTCGTTGAATATTGGAGATGCTATCTTCAAGATTCCTTGAAAATCAATTTCTTGTGACTAAGGTTGATGCTTAAAAAAGTTACCTAAGTTTACCAAAAATGTTGTCTACAAGGAAAATCATACAATTACAATAAAAAAATTATTTAATTAAATTGATAACAAGATAACTCCAATAATCTTGAGTTGTTTTTACAGAAAGTAAGATACTTTTAATAATGAATGAATAAACTACATTGAAGGTAAAATTACTTCAAACATTTGAGTTAACATGTTAGTGAGTTTGGTAAGTTTGAAGATCACTCCAAAGACCTATTTCATGTACAAAGGATATAAAAAGAGATTCATAGAAAAATCATAATGAATGATAGAAGAAACATTGGTGGTGGTTGATCATAAGAATTTCACTATATGTAATTGTCTTGTGATGCTTTGATTTGTCCAACCACACATTGAGGTATCTACACCTAAAACATAGATTTTTTTTTTCAAAGAGTAATTTTGAACACAATTCGGGAAGAAGACCATATCATGATGTTAGCAAATCAAAACAAAAGTGAATGCAATTGGTTTGAAGATTTTTAGGATTTGTGTGATATACTACAAATTTTCAAAGTTGAGGTTATATATAAGAACATCTATTATTGACACTAGACTACTTGTAATCAATGAGACATCCTTGAAGTACAAAATGCTTTCAATTCTTATTGGTTGTTTTAATTAACTCTTGAGCATTCATTGATTCTTTTTGAAAACTATGGTAGTGTTGCATTTGAACAATTGCTTTGTCATATTTGAGTCAATGAAAGCTTGTAAATAACTCTTTTTTAGTTTGTAGCAACCATTTGGTGTTACAAAAGGGTGAAGATACCTTAATATAAATCTCAAGATTATGGTACATTGATTTGTCCAAATAGTATATGTGACACTAATTTTCTAAAGTTACATTATTCTAAATTAGTGTAAATTGGATTACTATTCTGTCATACTATTTTTTACTAAATAAAATTTTGAAGTGACACTAATGTTTTCAATGATGCTAATTTCCTTCCATCACTAACAGAACAAATCCGAGTGTTGATATGTAGTTTTACATTTTGTGAAAATAAAGATACTATAATTCAAAGATGAAGCTAAATATAATGAACGGTGTACGAACAAGCGCCGCGGGTGTCATAAATCCAAAACGGGGAAAATGTGCTGAAATAGCCAAGCAGTGACAATTCTTTTCGGGCCGGGGGTACGTGGCAACATTGCAACGAAAGTAAACTTCGAGTTTTTACCGCGCCCTTCTGACTTGCAACTGGCTGTCTGGCTATGGCGTCGCCGTCGTCGTCACTGCCAGCACTTTGCGACGCCCGGTGCTGCTCCGTCCTTGTGTTCGCCATTCTACGGGCCTCTGCAGGCCCCGTCGCTGCTCCGGGGAGCTCCTCGTCCCGTTCTTTGGATGCCGACGACTTCTCGCATGCTCTCTTTGGTTCAAATTTCCGTCGTCTCGAAGCCGAATAGTCTCGTGGCTGCTCTGGTGACGAACTTTCGGATTGCGAGGGTTGAAGCCCTCGTTTGGAGCTTCGAATCAGTCGTGAGAACTTGTAACGTGCTTGTCGAAACTCCTCGGGTTTCTTTTGATTCTAGAAACCGCAATTTCGTTCCATTCTGTTGTGTATGGACGTAGATTTCAGTCTTTGTGCGACACGGTCTGAGACTTTGGGATTAGAATGGTTGTGGATAGCGAAGAAGCTTGGAGAAGCGTTGTCTGCATCTCGAGATCTCGTGAGTTGATGAGGTGTTGGTGCTGTGTGGCGGCGAATGGGGAAATGGGAGTGTGCCGGCTCTATTATTGTTCGTGTCGCAGGTTTCGGAGCTGAAAGATATTGATGAACTCGCTCTTCTGTTAATTTCTGCATCTCCTGGAATCAGGCTTGTGGTTCAGTTTCGAAGAGACTTCAACGAGGTTTCTTGCTGTCGCTTCTGTGTCCAATTCCGATTGCTTAGGGTTTTCGAGCAGGTGTTCTGTTCTTCGGTATCATTTTCGAGGTTTCAAATTGAGGAGGAGGTTTCATAGTGTTGTTTCGGATGTTAGTGGACATGTCTTGCCTCGCGGAAGTCGCATGTGAGCCAAAATGAAGACTGTGAGATTCCTCAACGGGTTGGAGTGCAAGACGAAGAGATGGCCTGAATAACATCGTCTCCATTCGTTATCTTGTTTTTTTCGGTGAGTGGTAGTGGTGAGAGAGTTGGCTGCAGCACCTAAGGGAAGGTTTGGCAGGGATGGAAGGTGGGCCTTTTACCCAGGGGTCAGTGGGACCTCATGTGCCCTCTGTAGCAATGGTGAAGCAAGAGCCGCGCACAGATTCCTGGTCCGAGGAAGAAAATAAGTACGAGGTCGCAATGTCAACAAAGCCTGTCGTTGATAAAGACTTCCTCTGTCCGATTTGCATACAGACAATGAAGGATGCCTTCTTGACTGCGTGTGGGCACAGCTTTTGTTACATGTGTATTATGACGCATCTGAACAACAAGAGTAATTGTCCCAGCTGCGGACTGTACCTTACCAATAATCAGCTTTTCCCTAACTTCTTACTGAACAAGGTGAGTGCGTTCCTCTCCAATATATTGTCCCTTCTTCCACATTACTTCTTCCATTGTTTCCAGAATGTCTTTTCAGTTGTCAACTAAATTTGATTACTCTGTCCTCTCATGTCTCTCTCATTAAGTGACATGATCCATATTTATGGATATTTTTACGACGAAATTGACGCGATCATTTCTTACAAGCTGAACCGATTTGGGGGTTTATTATGTTGCTTACATTTGATATACGGTATGCAGTTGTTGGGAAAGGCGTCCGCTTCTCTGCTCGTCAATAATGCATCCCCCGCTGAGCATTTGCGGCTTGCCCTTCAGCAGGTAACCCATCTTTCCTTTCCAGCTTTCAATCAAAGAATGGTTCCTCTTCTCTAACATGAATCATTCACATTGCATATTGCGTTGTCATCATCGTATATACTGTTTGAGTTGTCATATCTTTTGAAACAGTGCGTCCCCGGCCCTTTTTTTGAATGATTCCATTTTCTGCATCTTTATGTAACCTTTTGGGTGTCTCAAAGACTCCTGAGCATTGGACTTGAAATAATCGCCGATTAGTGTGGAAACATAATTGTCGGTGATCTCGATTATTGTGGATTGAAAAGCTTCTGGGTTTCATCTCACGACTGTGTGCCGAAAGTTGAGCACCTATGTGTCAATTGTACATCCGTTCTTAATTTATGCCCTTCACACTAATAGTTTCCTTTCTTGTTCATTCGGACATCTTTAGTCTGACTGTCTGGGATTCCACAGTAATGTGAGTTTGGTATTTTTCAGAAAATTCCAAAATGTTCTTTTAGGGAAAGTTGTGTTGAAGAGGTCTGAGTGAAGTTTCTTGGAATGCGACCTAGTGTGACGTGCTGTCAATACTCTAAACTTGTTTTGCATGATGGATTCTACATTAAGGGCTGCATTTATTTATTTACTTGTGCTACGGCTTTGCTTACTTGATTACGATTTCTGCGCTTGATTTAGGACGGCATTGCTTGGGTATGTCGCTTTGGATGCTTCTTTGGTTACAACAATGACGCTTATGTGATCTCATTCTGGTATCAGGGTGTTGATCTACCTGTTAAGGAGCTGGACTCTCTCATGCGCTTACTGACGGAAAAGAAACGAAAGGCCGAACAAGAAGAAGCTGAGACTAATATGGAGATTTTGCTGGAATTCCTACATCGTTCTCGGCAGCAAAAGCAAGAAGAGCTTAACCTTGTAAGAGTTAATTTTTAGTGAGCTTTATGTTTTGAGATCTCAACACAGTGTCTGCGGTACGTTTTTAGCATATCTTGATCAAGAGGTTGACATGTGCCTTCTACGCTGTGAAGGAGATTATGTGAGTCGTCATTCGGGAAATTAAACTTAGAGACCATGCACCTTTCGTCTTGCACGAATCGCCCAAGTACATGAGTACGTTTATGGTTACACCATGGACCTGAATGTGTCTACTTGTCTGTATTGACGGGAGTTGGTTGCAAATGCAGCTACAAGGAGATCTTCAGTTTCTTAAGGAAGACATCGGTACTGTGGAGAAGCAGCGGCAAGAGCTGCTGCGTGCCAAGGACAAATACGCTCTTAAAATTCGCATGATTGGACCATCATCCTCTAGGCCAGATGTTCTAGCGATATGTGAAAACACAAACAACGGTGGAGCGACTTCTCAGACCCGAGGGGGTCAAGGGGGTGCATCGGTTCCTTCTATTTCGCCAGTCACTAATGTACAGAGAGATTACAGAGGTCGTGGCACTTCGATTGGGACCTTCAAGAAAGAGATTTTAGGAGGGGGTATTTCATTGAGCAAGTCCCGATCAGACTCGCAAGGGTTGTCAGCTTCACCTGCAGTGTTGACAATGGCAAAGAAACGCCGTGTTGTGGCTCAGGTAATGCTGTCTGGATGACTCTAGTGTCTCTGAGAATTATTTTTGATAAAGTTTTCTCATCTTGGACTCATTCGGTGGAATTTGATATGGTAAATCAATTTTTGTTGCAATGCACTTTGCCCAATCAGTGGCTTGTTTGATGGAGGATATCTCGGCATGTCATTTTTCTAGGAACCTGGAACTGGAATCGTTGTGGTTTATTGTAGTACCGGATGAGTTTCCGTGATCTAGCAAGAACTTGCTACGTTGATTACAGATCCTGTCAGCTCCAGTCTCCAACGGTATGGATCATGATTTCTTAGACGTTTGTTGCTTGTGACAATCTTAGTTCGAGGATCTGCAAGAAGCCTATCTTCAGCGCCGAAGGAAAGTCGCTCAAGTTCAAAGACAGAAACAAAAAGTACATGAGGCCATAAAACGGAAGGACGAAGAGGTCACTTCTGGTGGTTCTGACCGATACTGTTCCGGATTAGACGATTTTCAGTCGGTTCTTGCTGCATTTACACGCTACAGGTATCAATCCTTTCTTTCTTCTTTTGTATTTTGGTTCGAATTATGGCATGTTGTTTTCTTGTCGAGAATTTATTGGGACCGGGTACTATTCTTTTAAGAAGTCGTTTTCTAGTAGTGAGTCTAACGTTGATTCAATGTCTTTTTCTGCAGTCGATTGCGTGTAATTGCTGAGCTGCGTCATGGAGATTTATTTCATTCTTCGAATATTGTTTCAAGGTAAAACCCTGACTATCTCGAGTTTTTGGGTACTATTAGATATTGGTGTTCTCTGGCGGAAATAGCATGTCCCATTCATCTTCCGCAGTACTTTTTCTACCCGTATTTTGTTGAGAACAAATAGGTTGTAGTGTATCTTCATTGACACTTTTTTAAGAGTTCTATTTTCTCTGCAGTATTGAGTTCGATAGGGATGATGAATTGTTTGCAACGGCTGGCGTTTCCAGGCGTATCAAGGTTTTTCAATTTGCTACGGTATGTCTCATCTGTCTGAATATGGTTGTGCCTAGTGGTTTGAACTGTGCCATGCTCACATGTTTGATGTTCGTTCTGCATTGTACGAATAGCTGAAGTACACTGAGGATACAAATCTCGGTTTATCTCGAATAGTTTATGTGGTCCCGGGTGAACAATGTGTGCAAGCTGCTGGTTAGACGTCTTCAGTGATTTTTGTGAGAGTTTCCTAACTCTGGACTTGTTTTTTTCAGGTTGTCAATGAGTTGGCTGATGTGCATTGTCCAGTTGTGGAAATGTCAACAAGGTCAAAATTAAGTTGTCTTAGTTGGAACAAACACATCACGTCGCATATCGCCAGCAGTGACTACGAGGGTATTATTACTGTCTGGGATGTTAACACGCGCCAGGTTTGTCTTTATTACCCTTATGCCAGGAGTTACGGAGGGATGTCAAATTGGTGTAAATTGGGAGATCTTGTGTTTGTCTGTTGTATACAGGTTGACAGAATAGTATTCTAGCTCTTGCATTTCTTAGTTGTCTGGCAACTTAATTAATGTAATGATGCAGAGCATCTTGGAATACGAAGAACATGAAAAGCGGGCCTGGAGTGTGGATTTTTCGAGGGCTGATCCGACGATGCTGGTTTCGGGGAGTGATGATGGCAAGGTAATTAGTTTGAAACTCATGTATTTCTTGTTCTCAGTCCTGAATCAGGATTATTCTCAGGATCTTAATTAGTTTAAATCTCAGTCATGATCCTGAATCTGCTCTGATAACTACTTGCAGGTGAAGTTGTGGTGTACGAGGCAAGAATCTAGCGTGCTCAACATAGACATGAAGGCAAATATTTGCTGTGTGAAGTACAACCCTGGATCAAGTAATTATGTCGCAGTAAGTTCTGCAATTTCACTATATATTTGTGAAATTCTGATATAATTGTCTGGATTTACCTTCAATGTATAAATGATCTGTTGACTTCTTCCGATGTGTACCATTCGTATCTTTGCTTTCTTATGTTATTTTATGGTAACTACGCCTAAAATGGACCGAATAGGCTCTGTGGCATAACCTGTGCTGTAGAATATGAATGACATTTTTTGCTCATTGCTAAAGGACTATGAATCAAACTGCAAGTGGTTCCATAATGTTTGGATGGATTGTGAATTAGTTACAAATTTTCAGAGATTCAAGGTGTAGGGTGCTAAAAGTGTCATGTAGGTGATGCCAAAATAAATTTGATGCACAGGAAGAAATGACAATAGAGAGAAGTTAAAACAATACAAAGTGCACCCAAAATTGATCACTTATAGAGTTGCCACCTCCACAGTTCTATTAATAGAGTTGCCACACTGCTCAAGATGTATTTGACATTTGTCTTTGTCATGGTGCACATGACAAGGACAATCCTCCCTGTTTATTTTCCCTTCAAAAATAGAGGTCGATTTTGAGGAGCGGTCCATTTTAGGTGTAGTTACCTTATGTGGTGTATTGTCTCTGGTTGCAGGTTGGTTCTGCAGATCATCACATTCATTATTTTGACGTGCGCAATCCTCATTTGCCATTGTACGTGTTCAATGGGCACCGGAAAGCTGTATCATACGTCAAATTCTTATCTTCAAACGAGTTGGCATCTGCATCAACTGATAGCACTCTGCGTCTTTGGGATGTTCAGGAGAATTGCCCGGTATGTTGTATCAACTTGTTTCTTAAGAATTATATGTGATTTTAGGCTTGTCATTCGTAGATTATATTCGGCGTGCTTTCACAAAGTAGCAATCAGATGTAGTGATTTCTGAATATTCTGTAGGTATGCTGCAGACGACTTAGTTCTTTCTGTCAGGTCAAGATATTTTTAGTTGGAGTTTTGGGTCTATGATCTTTTGCTTTTTTTATATTTGAAAATGTTTATTGGATGCAGATAAGGACACTGAAAGGACATACCAATGAAAAGAATTTCGTTGGGTTGAGTGTCAACAGCGAATATATAGCCTGTGGCAGCGAGACAAATGAGGTGTTTGTATACCACAAGGTAACTTTTTGTTTCATTTTATGAGCTTGTGCAAAGTGGCTTCAGGGATACCTTGACATTCCATATTCTGTGGATGTAAACGTAGCCAATTGTATGTTATTTCTCGTAGTCTTATGCGATTCTACTAATTCGTAAGAATATTATATTGACTGTGTAAGCTTCCTGCACGCTAGCTTCTATGGTTGAGGGTGTGGTGATGCTGAACTCTTCTCTTTGTCTGCAGGCTATGTCGAAACCGGCGTCTTGGCACAGGTTTGGATCTCAAGATCCCGAGGAAAGTGATGATGATACCTCCCACTTCATCAGTGCTGTATGCTGGAAAAGTGAGAGCCCAACGATGCTTGCAGCCAATTCGCAAGGCACAATCAAAGTCCTGGTCCTTGCTCCCTGAATGTTGCAGGATGTACCTTAATTGTACTTGTGGAGATTATCCCAGGTTTAAGTGGTTCGTGTATTTTATCCTTGGTTTTTTACCCGTGAAAGTTTTTTAGGTTAACCTGTTTGAAAATGCCGCATTTGGTTTTGCGGTAGAAGTTGACAGGTTAGTCTGCAACTCACCCTGAGTAGGGTTTTTCTTCGCAATTAAATGCTAGTGTGGTGTGAACTACGATGCTCGAGTTTTTTTTTGAGGGAAGTTATTTTTCCCTGTGACGGTTCAATTATACTCAAAGCAGGATCCCGCGGCTGCGATTTTTTTTTAATTTTTTTAATTTCGTATGTAAGACAATGATCTGGTGAATGCCAATACCCTGAATGTATCACTGGTGAGTCACACTAGGCAGTTTCTTACATACTTCATCTGCTAACTTAGTGCTGTGTACTAGGAAGTGCAATTTGAGAATCTTAGAAAGGGCGGTCTAGAAAGAGTCACTTTGTATTGGGTAGATGCAGAAGGGAGAAGATCAATTTATTGTCTTCAGGAAATCTGAAGCATTCATCACGGAGCCACTAGCGCTCTTTGTTGTTCTGGATTCCGGAACATTTCACTGATGTATCATCATAATTTACATTGTAAAGACTTAAAAATTTACATTCGGTCAATGATGGGATGCAAGGATTAGACGGTACATTTTGCTCCCTGTTCTTCCAGCTGCATTAGACCCCTTGGCATAGAAGTAAAGCATTGGCATCCTTGGTTTATGGGCTTGAGATTCTTTAGTAAGATGGTGGCCTAGCCTGTACATCTGCGTTGCACTTTACCGTAGTCTGTAACTACCGACAGTGGTATGGCCAGTATCATTGTTAAAATCATTGTTATAATCATTGTTATAACTAGGATGAGTATTTTGAGCAGGTGTATTCCAAAGGGAAGATGGCCTTGCATTGACAAAAGGTATAGTAGCCGACCCATTTCTGGTCACCTTCCAAGTAAGTAGTGATTAATTATGGCACAATTCTTGGTGCAGTTTTGGTGCATTATGATTGGTTGCAAGACTCTTAATATTGCAACCAGCCTGTTGTTGGTAAAAGGAAGATCTATATGACCAATACAGGTTGAATAGAATCTTCAACTAAAAGAATTCTTAGTAATTATGGTTTTAAGAAATAAAATTTTGAAAAATTATGGAATCCTTCCAAACTCTATTTTTGTACATGGAAGAATTTCCCCACTCAAGAAACCGATACTCTATTGTAGATATGTGTAATTGCTTAAGAAGTTGGAAATGGGTTGGCTACCTTAGCTAAATGTAAGTGATCAAATTCATTATAAAATAATTCAAAATGGCACCTATTGAAATGTTTAGAAATGATAAGGTAGTATAATTGAATAGTGTAGAAAATATTAATGAAAATAATCTAAATTCATAAAAATTCAAGATTGTAAATATAATTTATATACTAAATGAAAACACATCTCAAAATAAACTATTTTGTAGGGGCTTAATAAATTTGACTCTAAAGTATAGTAGTAGCAATTGAAAGTAATGAATTTTCAAAAAGTAAATTAAACTTTTTGGATAAGACATGTAATTAGAGTTGGGGACAAATAGATTGTCTTTTCATTGAGATACTTCCCCACATAATCAATACTTCACCAAATTTTACAACTAACTAGTACATATTATAAAAGCCATGAATGAAAGACAAAAGGTATTAAATAAAGAAAAGTAATAGTAAAAGAAATTTGAAATAACAAATTAAATTCAAATCTAGAAGGCTCCAAAAATTGTTGTAAATCCTCCACCAATCTACCACTATTTTAAAACTAATCCATTCTCAATCTACAAGATGCTTGCTTGATTTGAACCCTTTCAAATGCCAAAGAGTGGTTTAGAGCCAAAATAATGTTGTTGGATGTTTATGAGCATAGTATATTCTTCAAGAATTGTTCGTGCAAATTGTATTTGGTAAGAAACAAAAAGATAGGACTATTGCTTACAATTTAAATTGTAATACATGTTTTCCCTATTTCTTTTGAAATAAAAGTTGTTGGGGTCACTGAAATTATCACATAGCCTAATTATAAAATTGAAATCAACACTTGACCAATCACAGTTAAGTATGGGAATGATGTAATTGCACTTTCAAGGATACCTTCACTAAAGATCTACCTATCAAGAATGGAAAGATGAATGGTTTGGGGTGTTTTCATCTTAGTTTAATCGGTTGTTTTATCCCTTGCTAACTTTTCATTCACATAATTGTAGGCAACTTGCATTTATATTGCACTTCCTATCCACCTATTAAGCATAATCTATTGAAACTTAGTAATTCCTTATTGCATTCCTAATTTCAATTTGGAAGAATCTTCTCAAAAGTTTTATTTTTCAAGACTTACCTTCCAAATTTATACCCAATCTAAATCACCACATGAAATTTCAGTTTCACAAATCAAAAAAATTAAATTTGATAAATTAATTATTTTGTGCATTTTTCATAGTTTTAGATAATTAATTATAAAATTGGTGGTGAAATTTTATAAATAGGATTTTGCATTTCATAATGTTTGAAATATGAATGTGCACATCTTTCTTGTAGAAACATACCATGTTACCAAGGAAAAACTTTTCATTTTAGATAATCCAATGTCTAGTTGTTGTTGCCTTTACTAATTTTATAGTTTAGATATTTCTTCATTGTATACAAATTTTATTTTGATCCTTGTATTTTGATAATTTTTTTATATTCAAGCAAGTATTCAGGGATGATGATACAATTAGGTTTCTATAACTCAATGACATTTAGAAAAATTTGTTTGCAAAGTTTTGATTATTGACATTATAATTAAATTGAATTATCATTTAAAAAGATGTTTACTTTGATAATGAGGTTATATATATATATATATATTTATTTATTTATATTTATTATTTTGTATGTGTGTTCACAAAAATTATTGCATCCAAATTTTTAAACAATCCAAATTCAAAAATTCATCACCAACACTTTCAAGTCAATTATTATATAAAACAATGAAAATTGTACAAAATAATTCTCCTAGAATGGATTTATTACTTTTAGACAAGTTTGTCACATCAAACTAATAAATCAACTAAACAATTGAACATTCTAAAAAATAATGGATACTTAGGACTTGAATTCAAGAATTGGAGAGGGAAAATACAATTGGCCTATGTAGGTAAGATGGATATATCCATTATGGACCTTTAAGAGTTCAATCCAATTGCATCCCTATTTATACATGTCCAACATTTTGGAAGAAAATTTTGGACAAGTGTAAATAGGGATATAATTAGATTTAAGGTTCATAATAGATACACCTACTTTAGCTACTTTGTAACTTAACCTCTAAAGGTAAAAACTACATTTTTTGGCAACATATCAATTTTAAGCAACTTATTACAATTGAAATTTTTATTTCTTTTTGATGAAATTTTCACACATGTATCCAAGGAGTAGCTTTAAAGCCCAATAATTTTCATAACTTTTGACTTTATAGGTAAACAGTTATTGCATGATATGTGATTTTCATTGCTCGCTAAGTAGTGTGGGTAACTCAAAAACTTCTTTAACTTTCTTTTTAAGAAATAAAAATTTGAAATTGGTTCTCTAGATTTATATGTATGTAGAAAGCTTCAAATCATTTTATTTTGATTCATGAGATGAAAGTTATGAGGAGTTTTAGTTTGTGGGTAGGTATGGAGTTTTTGAAAATCATAACTACCCATGAACTAAAACTCTTCATAACTTTCATCTCATGAATCAAAATAGAATGATTTGAAGCTTCCCACATACATATAAATCTAGAGAACCAATTTCAAATTTTTATTTCTAAAAAAAAAGAAGTTTTAAAGAAGTTTTTTGATCCGTTGGACTGCCCACCAAGTAATAAAAATCACATATTATGCAATAATTTATTAACCATATAATCAAAAGTTATGAAAAATGTTGGGCCTTAAAGCTACACCTTGGGCACATATTGTGCAAAAATTTCAGCAAAAAAAATAAAAATTTCGTTTGTAATAAACTAGCCAAAATCACTATGTTGCCAAAAAAAGGAGTTTGGGCATTTAGAGATTAATACTAACCGATATGAAATGGATGCCAATAGATTTGAAGAGGGCACCAACAAATAGAGAGTAGGGACTAAACAATAGGGAGAGATTGCTAATAGATACAAAGTGATCATCAATGGATAGAAAGTTGGGCCAATGAATAGGAAGTTGGGCCAATGAATAGGAAACAAGTATTAATGGATAGGGAGTGGGCCAATGGGTAGAAAGTTGGGCCAATGAATAGGGAACAAGTATTAACGGATAGGGAGTGGGCCAATGGATAGAAAGTAGAAACTAGCGGATAGAGAGTAGAAGCCAACGGATCCATAGAGAGTAAAAATCAACAACACATAGGAAGTGGGAGCCAGTGGATAGGGAAGGGAAGCCAACAAATAGGAAGTAGAAGCCAACGAATAAGTAGTGGAAGCAATGGATAGGGAGTGGGAACCAACAAATAGGGAGTGGAAGCCAATGGATAGGAAGTGAATGCCAAGGGATTGGATATCACTATAAGAAACTTGCATTTTTTATATGGTTTTACTAAAACGGGCCTTGTTTTCAAAAACAAGCAGTGTCGGACAATTCAAGCCCATGGAAGTCCAAATTCCATGTAATGTCATTGTAAACATGGTTATGTTTGTAGAAAAATGTCTTAATGTCAAGGAAGACATACATGTTTCTAATGATGTCAAAGGAGACATTTTCATGTTTTTCAAAAACATACTTTAAAACATAAACAACCACATCAATAACTGCATTGTGTTTCATTGTTGGTAAGTTAATTAAATTACTATGGTCTATGATGAAATACTAACCATATGTGAAAAATTTAGTAGAAGAGCAGCCAGATGGCATGCTTTGCAAAAGAAATTGGATGAATGAGCACAATGGATGAAAATAAATGACCTTTATACAAGCAGGGTAGGAAGTGAAACAATCCATATGGGATATATACAACAAGAATTATGTTCAATATGAAATATCCTGGACAACATCATCAAGATATCAGAAACAACATTGAGATGTTTGAAACAACATCAAAATGTTTGAATCAACGTCTAGCCATTTGAAACAATGTCAAAAAGTACAATGACCAAGTTTTCATATTCTAATTATCCCATATCTTTTGTCTCACCATGGACAGAGAATAGATACAAATATGACCTTTGTAATCTACATCTTTATTAATTTTCAATGAAGGAATTTCTTCATTTTGCCATCAAAATTTTTCTTGATGGTAGATGGTAAGTTTTCTTTAATTCTTGGTGAATTCTACAATTTTTCTTGTTGTTTTTATTTTATTTTTTAATTTATTTTCACTAATTGTTTTTGTTGGCTTTGCCCTACAAGTATGGTATGTTCTAATTGACGTCTCAAAAACCAACATTAAAATTTTCAAACAACATAAAAGTATGCTAATTAGACATGCCATGTCATCATTTTCCTGCCACTACATCAAATGCCATGTCATAAATAGGTTGGTTGAAAAAAATCCTAAGTGGCTCTCATCGTCAATGTGGCACTTACATGGCATCCAAATGTCGCATTTTGGAGAGCTTGGAAGACCATGTTTTCTATGATGTTACAAAAAAACAAGCTATATTTAGGCACGTTTTTGTACATGTTTTTTGCTTGTCAGTTATGACGGATTTTAGGTGATGCCAACGCAGACATGTTTCTTGTCACCTCTTATGTTTATTCTAACAAATAAAAAAACATTGTTTTCTTCTAGTGTATAGACTCATATTTTGCAATAAAATGTTGAATCCTATTCATGTATATTAGTGCCTATTTCTACATATTAAAGTACTACCACCTCTATGTATATCTCCCGAAATCCTAATTAATGCACACATGGCTACAAGGTAACAAAGTGTATGGATAAGGTAAGTCAATGTTTGTTTGAATTACCATCCTTAATAGTCAATATGTTAATGACTACATTGGATGGATGAGGCTCAATGAAAAAGACCAATGGACTTGATATCAAAATAACTTAACAACTCCTATTTTTAAAAATAAAGTTTGTTGAGTTTATTAAAATTGTACAAAAAATATTAAGAATTTTAAATGTTTCATATAGTTGGTTTTAAAAAGGAAGTGCTTGAAAGTCAAGCTTTGAAAGATACTCCCATGTTTCTAAAAAAGACCTATGTTTTTTTTTTAATACAACAAAAACACTAATCATTTCCAAAAAAAGAGAGTATTTTTTTAAGCTAAAATTAGGTTTGCAATTTTCTCTTCAAGGTACTAGAATGAGTGCTATGCATTACTAAACAAAACATAATTTTAATCAATAATAGACATGATATTGAGTCCATGTAGAAGAATAGAATTTAACTTGGGCCAAACTTCAACAAAGGTTGCTATATAGTGTAATTAACTTTTAGTTATATTAACTTGTTGATTAATGTAACTTGGTTTCTTATCCTTTCTCAATATTCTTCTCCATTCACTTGTTAATAAAATTTTCAATACTGAACAAAAAAAATGCAACTTTTTTATTGTATAGAAATTAATATATAATATTATAAAGGCACATGGCTCTAATAGGGGGATATAAATTTTTGAATATGAAATTAGTGTTTTGCCTATTAAAATCCACCAGAGTTGGAGTTGGATTTTAACAATCTTTTGTTGTCTTTCAAACCTCATTAGAATAATAAAATGATTAGGAAATAAATAGAATACAATTTTTAACATTATATCATTACAACATTAACCCTATATTAAGGACCAAGTGTTCAAATTTTGATTAATGGATGAATACAAATGCATTCCAAACTCACAAAAGTGTATTTTTCATTCATTGATTTTTTGGAAGAATTGTGTGTTAGTTCTTCAACATTTGTATGATATAGGTTATAAACACTTTATTTTTCTAATATTCTGAAATTCAAAGAGTATGGGTAGATTTGGCTTTAAAAGTAACCTTTGCAATTCAAAAATGATTCTTCAAAAATGACTTTAGTAAAAAATAGTCAAATATATATATATATATATATATATATATATATATATATATATATATATATATATATATATATATATATATGTATTTTATTTTATTTTATTTTATTTTATTTAATTTAAATTACTATGATTAAAATTTAGCATTTTGAACTTAAATGAAAAATTTCTTGTGAAAAATCAAAAATATTCAATCTACAATCAATTTCAAAAATACTTTTCAATTTTTGGCTTTAAGTTTTATTGAAAAATATTAGATTGTAACTAATTGATCTAACTGTATTTTACAACTATTGTTTGAGAGTCATCTTATATTATTGTTCTAAGTTGCATTTACTCCCCCTACTTTTTAAAAGTGCCAATTCTTCGAGGTGTGTAAGAAACTATATACGAGATATATAACATATTATTTGACTTCTAAAATACAAATTATATAAAACATATGGCAATTCATACAACATTGGATTGATTATTCAACAAAAAACGTCTTTTATCAAGGAGACATTTTAACATCTTAACCTTATTATACTCAAATATATTGCACAATACAAATAGAATAGGAAACTATATTGCACCTTCTTAGCCATGTAAGAGGTGCAACTAGTATTCAAAATATAAGTACCATGTGTCATTGGATATATTGGATATAAGGACAAACATCTTTTGTGACTATAATATACCTCGACTCATGCACTTTCTTGTGTCAATATACACAAATAATACCATATTATGAGTTGTGACTGCAATTCAGCTCCCTCAAAAATCAAGAATTAATTTGTCCTAGGAATATTTCAAGCTATAATCTAGAAAAAATTAGCAACTCATGGACAAAAAGAAGAATCAAAATCACCTTTAAGATGCATGCATCTATAAATCTCATTGTCCCAAATGCAAAACCTATATTTGAACCAAAAAACAACACTAAACACTGATATGTTATTGATAACATGTAATGTATGAAATCAAAAGATGTTTACATTGCAACACAATTTTAAAGAATTTTAAATTTTTGTAATGAGCTTAGATAACTCTTGCATAGAATATTGAAGTCTCTCTTTTAAAGTTAGCATCATTTAAAATATATTTGATACAAATATCATCCCATATTGACTAATAAATTTTGTTTTTATTTGTTTGTAGTCTTTCTACCTTATGGAAACTACATCTAACTATGACCTTCTAAACAATGCCCCTCTAGATTCTTCCAAGCTAAAATGAATCTAAAGATGCCTCTGTTTATAAAATCCTATGGTTGCATTTGAATACACTTATTTTTAGTACTTTGAAATTTATAGTTTATTAGTATGATGTACCAAAAATGCATAAGAAGAGAATCTAGAATGCCTTTATGACTGTCAACACCATTCAATAAAAGAATACAAACAATGTTCAATTGCTAACTCATATGCAATTAAGTGTAGACCTGTAACTTTACCTAAATTATGACCAAGCCTTTCTAAAACCAACTCCTAAATATATCCTTGAAATCCTCTCCTTTCAAGGAATGTACATTCCAAATTGCATTTTGCCTAAGACTACCATCATCACTATAAGCACATCTCCAAAAGCAATACAATATGTACGTTGAAGAAACGAATTCAAATCATCTACCAAAAAACACTTTAACCCTTCATAACTTTTGCATACGACATCCAAATGTCACATTCTCTTCTATGTTGGAACCTCCTTTTACTTGCCAACTAGAAACCATGAAAATTTAACCTATATAATAGTAGTAACTCTAGACACAACAACAATACAATAGGCATAGTAGTAATATAGGGTTGTTTCTTGTGTACACCAATACTCGGCACTTTGAAAATCCATACTTGATTCGATCATACTATACCCCCAAAACATAAATGAATACCCTTTTGACTTCCAATAGGATAAAAATATATTTGAAGAAAATCTACAAATAAATACCCTTTTGACTTCCAACAGGATAAAAATATATTTGAAGAAAATCTACAAATAAATACCCTTTTGACTTCCAACAAGATCCAACAACATAAATGGTAGGAACAGTGCTCAATTGCTTGCTTGTTTTTTGGATACAAGTAGCTGTAGTTACCTGCTGTAGAGCGAGCCAGATTATGAATGCAATGCAGCTCGTGTACGTCGGTCCCAGTGATGAAGCTAGCCATGCAGGTTTGATATTAACCATTCCAAGCTCTGGCGGTACGAGACTGAATCTCCACACACTCGATTTCTCTCAGGACGACGACAATTGACGGAGACGGTGATACATATCACCTGCCGTGGGGCAAGTGGCAAGTGGCAAGTGGCAACAGCTGGCCATACATACATGTCAGATCTTTCACATCAGAACAGCCACTCAATCCCTGCAGCAGAAATTTCAAAAGCGTAAGCAATTTCAAACTTTCCAATGTGCGCCACGTACAACTAAATAAAAAAAATAAGAAACGGAGTACATTTCAATTCTCTACTTGAGAGAGAGATAGAGAGAGAGAGAGCCAGATTTCAAGTCCATTGACGGCTATAATTACGCCTGTCGGGAGGATTCTATGCGCTGCAGCTCTTCTTACAGTCTCACTGACCCCGACGGCGCCGCTGCAGTTGCCGCAGCCAGCTTCCTCCATTTGCTGCAGTCTGCTGAGACTTTTTGTTGAGCTCGGAGGTACACGACTGACCAGAAGGAATCTCTTTGACTTTATACCCATGGTCACCGGTTTTTGAGGCAAAGGTCGGGTTGCAGGGCTAACTACAGGAGTACAGTACAGGCCAGCTGAGCTAGGGGTTTTCAAATTTGAAACGGGTTCTGATTGAATTCTATGTTTGAAGGAGCAGGTTTTGGCTATGGTCGAGCTGGGATTGTGGTCGAGGTGTAGCAGCTTGTTGATTGCAGTCCAGCGGAAGTGGTGATCACCTGGAAGTGGAGCTAGCTGCTTGCAATAAGTTCCCGAGCTGCGTTCTATCGATCTCTTCAGAGGTAACTAGTGATTTGAACCACAGACTTCACTGACTGATCACTTCAAACTTTTGCACCAATTTTTCAATAACCTTGGTGGAGCTAGCCCATTTCTGTAGAGATGCGTGGCAACTAAGCATTGTATGTGGAGAGCATTGTTACATTTTGTAATCTTGTCTTTCTTTAGTGCAATGTAGTGCATTGCTATGGTAGCTTTTGACCCTATCTGGAGTGAGTATGCCTGATTTAAGGTTGAAGTTCTATTTGCCAATGTCCATTGAAGTTCAACCTCGTTTAGAGATAAAATATTCTTCTTCACTCCGATAGCATGTTATTTCTCATAGCAAACTCTACTACTTCAACTCGTCTAGTCCATTCCAGAGATATTGTCTTCTGAGCATTCATAGCTGCTCCAATTGAAATATTGTGGGACCTTTTCCTTTCCAGACACTGAGTGCTGTTGTGTAAGTTTTGGGCATCCATAGCTGCTAGAATTGAAGTATTGGAGGACCTTGTCCTTTCCAGATACTGAGCGCTGTTGTGTACGTTCAGGGCATTCATAGCTGCTAGGATTGATGTATTGGAAGACGTTGTCCTTTCCAGAAACTTAAAGCGGTTGTGTTCTGAGCTTTCATAGCCGCTGTAATTGGAGTATTGTAAGACCTTGTCCATTCCTGAAATATAACGCTGTTGTGTTCTGAGCACTCATAGCTACTCGAATCGAAGTATTGTAAGACCTTGTCCATTCCAGAAGCTTTAGGCTGCTGTTTCTGAGCTTCCATAGTTGCTTGAATCGAAGTATTGTAAGACCTTGTCCATTCCAGAAACTTTAGGCTGTTGTGTTCTCAGCTTCCATAGTTGCTTGAATCGAAGTATTGTAAGACCTTGTCCATTCCAGAAACTTTAGGCTGTTGTGTTCTGAGTATGCAAATCTGCTAGAATATGAGTATTGAAGGGCCTTTTCCATTGCAGTGACGCTACTAGCTGTTTTTCATAGTATCCATAGCTTCTTCCAGTCGAACTACATACTGAAGCACCCTATCTCTTCTCCCGCAATGCAGATCATGGCTATGGCGACTCCCCTCCTATTCCTCTTCCTCACACTTCTCCACTTCCCCACCACCCTCCGCGCCGACACCACTTTCCAGTACTACCAATTCTCCGACAGCAGCAACAGCATCTCCGTGCTCGGCGACGCCCGCATCTACGTCACCGACCTCGCTTTAGAGCTCACCAACACTTCTTCCGGTCGAGCCACTTACGACTACCCCGTCCGCCTCCTCCCCGTCTCCCCCCACACCAGCATCTCCTTCGAAACCACGTTCATCTTCTCCATCGAAAACGACCTCCTCTTAGCCTCCCCGCTCTCCTACGGCGCAGGCCTCACTTTCCACATCAGCTCCGAAAACAAAACTGTGGGCGACACGGGCGCCTTCTTAGGCTTATCCAAAGCGTCGTCCTCCTCAGTCTCGGCTCCCAAGTACTTCGCCGTGGAGTTCGACACCCACCAAGATCCCCAGTTCCATGACTTGAACGACAACCACGTCGGGAT
Source organism: Pseudoscleropodium purum (assembly GCA_963969395.1). Classification (NCBI taxonomy): domain Eukaryota; kingdom Viridiplantae; phylum Streptophyta; class Bryopsida; order Hypnales; family Brachytheciaceae; genus Pseudoscleropodium; species Pseudoscleropodium purum. The sequence goes on from OZ017797.1 coordinate 23,369,185, forward strand.
CGACTTCAACAGCTTGGTGTCCCAACAAGCCAAGCCAGCCCAAACGGATTCCATCCCTGTGACTCTTGCGTCTGGGAACCATATTCAAGCTTATGTGAGCTACAACAGCTTGGAGCATGTGTTGGACGTGAGTATAAGTCCGTACGTGAACAACGATTATGTGAAGCCCGCGGTTTCGTTGCTGTCGGTGCCGGTGGACTTGGGATCCGTGTTCAATGAGTATATGTATGTGGGATTCTCGGCGGCGACGGGCGCGGGGGTGGTGAGGCATAAGATTTGGAGTTGGACGTTCAAGACGACCACGGTCGATGGACTCGGGCAGCCAGTGGGAAGTCCCCCAGATTCGTGGACAGGAGCTCCAAGTCCTGGCTATCAGGGGAGCCCTTTTGGAGACTCTGGCGGGGTGAAAGGTGTTGCTAATGCAGACTCAGTGCTCTTACTTTTGAGTGCTGGAGTGGTTATGGTGGTTTTGGGACTGTGTAGCTGGTAAGATCGATCTAGTAAGCTTGCAAAATGGAAGCACAGAGAGCACCGCACTGTACGTGAAGGATCGATCATTTGAAGGTTTGTTTTGTGGTTCTAGCGCGGTTCTGGCAGGGCTAGTGGAGGTGAGGGTGAGGGTGAGGGTGAGGGTGGGGTTGGTACCTTGGGTAGAGGAGGATTTTTTTGGTGAGTTTTGAGGATTTAGGGTCGTTCTGTTAGCACATTTTTGTAGCAGAGAGGATGCTGTACTGTACTTTGCTTGATATTATGTAATCAGGTTACTTGGCGATCAATGCCTGTGTTCAATTGTGGTTATGGAATGGTTGCGGATGTGCATTGTCGAAGATAGACTTCGCACGTTTTATATTGAGCTCACTGGATGTGTCAGTGCTGTCTTTGTGGATCTCCGTCAACAAAAGTGGGGGTACTCTATGCCGTAGTTATCAACTGAAATGAAATGGAGGGATGAAGCTAGGCAGCGTTCTTGATAGACTATGACAAAATTGAGGGTAAGTGAAAGTGAGAGTTACGAGCTCAACACTGCCACCAAGAATTTGTAGCTCTTCAGTTGGAGCACCCAGACACAGACGAGCTTGAACTGTTCGTAACCTAGTTTTGGAATGAAATCTCTGCATTAGCAGAGCATAGATTTGACAGCTTAGAAAATGGAGGATGCCCTGAAGGTCTTTTAATTTTGAATAGGACAATGCTTGAGGAGGAGGGCATTGTGTGATGGAAAGGGCCGACGGGGATGACGGAGCCCAAGGAGGAGGCTCTTTCATCACACAATGCCTGATGACAAGAAGCTTTGCTCGGTGTAAACTGTGCGCAGAAAATTCAGATGAAATATAGGATGAATAGAAATAGTTGGGATGAGAAAATGCGTAATGCTCAATTGTGCATGCAAAACTATGAAGTTGGGCATTACACCTTGATTACAGCACTGAACCTATCCTAAAAATGAACATGTTGGAACATTTTCTTCCTGTGGTTTATGAATAGGTACATCCTATTTTTTGCAACTTACAATACCCTTTTCATGTCCTTTACAGCATGGTTGTCATAGTGGACAGACGTCCGGTTCGCCCGTCCGTTAGAGGTCCCGCCCATCTGATACAATCAACACATAGTTGACTTTCTAATAACAGAAAAATAGGTCACGTGGATGCCATGTGGATTAAGGAACATGTTGGGCACGGATGAGATCGTCTGGGCGCATTCCGAGGTGACGTGTCATTCCGCAAAATTGCACAAGTTACAAAATTAAAGCCGTCCGAACCGTCCGTCCATCCACTCCGGTTTGCCCGTCCGTCCGTCCCGTCAGATGACCCTAACTCGCCCGTTATGACAACCATGCTTTACAGGCTTGTATTCACAAGATTAATGAAATAGTTTTTATAATAGCAATCAAATCAACCATTGGATTTTGTACAATTTGGAATAGAAATAGGTTAACACCTAAAGCAAAAATCATCCAACCTTTGTTAGTAGAAAAAATAACAAAAACTCAAGATTGTTTCTGTGAACATACTCAGTTTCTTATAGAGTATGTTCTTAGCTACATGGAAACTTTGATTCATTCCATTTGGATAATTAGTTGATGGGAAAGTTATGAAAATTTTTCTTCTTTGGACAAATGAATGCATTTTTTTGAAAATTTAATTTGTAGGACAAGTTTTTTAACTCCATTTTTTTTTTAACAATTTTTCAAAAAAAGGTGGGGTTGAAATTACTTCTAAAGACAATCTTACCATTATAATTGATGTATTTCAATTTCATCTTAGAATCATTAACAATCTAGTTTGCTTTCCATTTAAATTGGATGAGGCATTTTTCTTTAGAGATGGTGGTGTCAAAATGATACCCTCAATAATTCTTAAGTTTTACACGTGTAACTATCATTTTTCTAAATATTACATGACTTCAATCTAACCCCCTCATATGACATTGCAAATTGATGTCAAATTTGTGTCTTCAATTGTCCTGTAACAATACTATTTGTTGAGAATTTAATATGCACCACTACCTTAGTTATAGGGAAAGGTTAGTAGAAAATAATTCAAAAAATAGATGCCAAATTTTTGGCATTATATAATAGTTGGTCACTATATTAGTTGTTTTATGTAAGTCAATAGACTTGAAGTTTTATGTTTTGTTTCTAATTAGTTAATGCCACTTATTGCATCTCAATTGAGCTAATATTCAAAATGTGCTACCGTTAGTTCTTTAACATAGTTTTATGGACTAAGATTTTCTTAAGTGAGTGTATGATATTATGTTAGAAAGTTCTCATCAAATACCTTTCCAAAAGCATTTTCAATACATAGTGTTATCAGTCTAAAATAATTGTAATTTCTACAATAATTCAAAGTTCATAATCAAAAGCTTTTAGTCAAAACAACATTAGATCTATAATCTTCTATTTTATTGTATATAAACATCATAGAAATATTGTGTTAGTTTATTAGTGTCGATAGTTAGTTATGATTGCATTAGTTAGATGGTTGATCCTAAAGTTCTTTCATGTTTTTAGGCCCCAAACTGCTTCAAAATCGATAGAGGATTTTCAAGAATTTGGTACTTGTATTAAAAATGGTAGTTTTCAAGCGTTTTTGGTGAATAGATAGTCATGAAACTTTAGGGGTTAAAAATTTGACATATATTTTGTCTTGTAATGTATTTGGCAATTTTTGCCACAAAAGTATAACCTTAGCAACAAGAAAAGAAGCATTTGGAATCAAATCAACACTTCAGCATGGAAATAGAGGTGTATGACACTAAAGGACACTCTCTAAAATCATAGATATTTCAAATTTCATTCTTAATCAAATGAATCAAATGGAAGAATACTCTCCAAAACCATAGATATTCCAAACATATGAATCAAATTTGACTTGCACCTTTAGTATAGAATCAAATTAGCCACACATTTGTGTGCCATAGTTTGATATACTTTTTAAGTAATTGATATACTTTTTTCACAATTTACTTGAGCCTATTTGTGATACTAAGGTAGAAATACCTAAAACCATTCACTTGACTTGATTTATATAGATGAAGTCAAAACTATTGGTAGGTGTTACTTGTAGACAAATAAAAATCTTTCATTTTTTAAAGTATATTTTTTGGAGAATTTTGTATATTCTAAGAATTTTCATTTGTGCTATAGGTGCATGCTTGAAGCACCTTCAAAAAGACTCCAAATCATTCACTAAAGGCTCTATTACTTTGCAACTATGTTGTACTATGTGTAAAATTAAAGACTACATAGAAGGTTTAAGGTCCTATTTGACACTTCAAGGGATCCCTACATCACAAAAATATAGGGGCAAACAAAATGGGTGCAACTACCTTAAGGCATCCTTAATGAGACCCATAAACAATCCCCGCCAAATATACTTTTGTCTTTTTATCACTTCATAGTTAGAAATTGAATTTTTTTTTAATCATTAGAAGTACATTTCAAAATATTTTAAATAGATACACAAAATTTCAAAATAAATAGGCATTGGACAATGAAAATAAACTACCTCAAAAGCACTCTAAAATTTATAGAGGTGTTGGCAAATCATGCTTACCAAAAAAAATGGGGGTAAATGCAATTTCAAAGCTTTGAGGGTGCAATTGGCCAAAAAAATTTGGTAAGTGTGATTTGCTAACACCTCTATAATTTTTATTTCACAATGTGCTCTTGAAGTAATTTATTTTCACTGCCCAATGCCAAAATTCAAGATTTTGTGTACATATTTAAAGTATTTTTGAATGAACTTCCAATGATAAAAAATTCAAATTCTACTTACAAAGCAATGAAAGGTTAGAGTTATATTTGGTAGGGTAGTAAGGTTAGAGGTCTACAAATTGCGCATTTAAGAGCTGAAAATTAATTTTGGAAGGTGAGACTTTTCAAAATATTTTTCATTAAAATTTTCCTTGAAAGACATATAGAATTGGTATCTAACTTAAATTGTTTCATATTTTTTTGAGCTTTGTAGAATTAGTTATGAATTTTTGAAGTTTGAACATAATGATCACTAAAATTGTCCACCTCCTAAAATATACACTACTTGTACATTACTTGTACAATGAGAAACAAAAATGCACCTCTACATCAGAATAAGCTCTTAGAGACCGAGCACTTTATAGACTACAAAATGCTAAAGTCGTCATTCAAAGTTTGTTGTTTTACTCTTGGAAAAAATACCCAAAGTTTTTATTTACCATACATTCTCAAAATTTAGAAATTTAGAATTCAAAATTGAATTCAAATACCCCAAATTAGCTAGAAGTGGTAAAAATTATAGTGAAAGAGAATAAAAAACACAAGTCCCTAATTATTAAGCAATGACAAAATAGATATAATTTTTTTACATTTATTCTTGGTTGGGGGAAAACAAACGCAAGACTCAAACTTTGAATGATCACTTTAATGTCCTCTTTTGGATCTACAATACATTAGAGAGAAAACTAGGTCTACGAAGGGTCGCTCCAAGATCCCTCAAATCACTTTTTGGGGGGCTTAACGAATTGTTTTAGCCCTATTTCCACTCACTTTTTTGTCAAGTTGTCAAACAACTGTCAATACCTCCAAATCCAAGCAAAAGCTTAGAAAAATCAGGGTTAAGGTAATGTAATACACCTTAACTATGATTATTAAATAACTTACATTCAATTGCACATTGTTTTCACACTACATTGTAGATATAAAACTAAATGTCCCAAATTGGTCCAATGATCATCTACCACCAAGAATTTCTTTTGATGGTTATATGAAAGACAAATTTCATTGACATTTAGAGTGGAAGGAGGACAAAGAGGTTGTTACAAAGAAATGAATTGTCCATCACGAATCCTCAAAGAGTATGGGATAATTTCAAGTTAAGAGCTCAATTGCTCATTGTCAAAATGCATGAATTGTGTTAAAAGTGAATTTTCAAACCTCATTTAGGCATAGTAGAAAAACTTTTTTGAATGAACTTTGAACTGAAAGGTTTGGGGAATTCATCTAATTTTCATCTCCAAAAATACTTTTGAGGTTTTGGGACTCTAAATAAAAGTTATGGCCAAATTTGAGAGAGGGATTAGAAGGGACAATTTTTAGACATTTTGAAACACCTTCTTTCAAATTTGGCCATAACTTTTATTTAGAGTCCCAAAACCTCAAAAGTATTTTTGGAGATGAAAATTAGATGAATTTCCAAAAAAATTTAAGTTCAAAGTTCTTTTAAAAGAGTTTTTTCACTTTGTCTAAATGAGGTCTAAAATTTCATTTTAATATAATTTCTACATTTTACTTAAATATGAGCAGTTGAGCTCCTATTCATCCTAATTTACATATCCCACATGGATTTCTTCCCCTAAGGTGGAAACACCTATTCCTATCCCTACCCCCATTTTTGTATACTAGATTGTCACCAAATCTATCCATAACCATCCATTAATGTGTCCTACAAATGTTTAACTCTAATTCATTGACATAGTAAAAAGACACATATTTAATTTTCATTTGTTGACAATTGAAAATTTCGCATATTTGGGTTTAGGGTACACCTATTTGACACTTTCAATGGTTTAAAGAGCTAGTACTTTGAAAAATCATAGAAACTACCTACCACATCCAAAAAATCTATTATTTTTAATATTCATAATTTTCACTTGCTAATACTACAAAGATATTAATTTTAGGAAAAAGTGCCTTCAACTATGTTAAATTGTTTAAATTGGTGGTTTTGGGTATTTCCACCTTACTACTATCCTACTAATATAAAGAGCTTTTTTTCTCATCTTGTAATATACTAAATTAAGCAAGGGACTTTTGAAGCTAATTACCTCTAGTAGCTAGCTTTAAAAGCTACTAAATTTGGTTGAATTTGAGTAATTGAGAGGTAAAATACATTGTGTTCTATTGCCCTATTTTTCGCTTTGTTGTACCATGATTAATTTGGCCTAACTATTTTTCTAAAAGTAATATATTCTCACTTTCGCATATGACACTTTTGATAGCCTTTGTAGCCCAATTTTAAAAGAGTGGTATTTCACTCTAGAGTGGCCCTTTGGAGACCCCAAAGTTTCTCTAATGAGTCTGCTCTAAAAGCACCCATGCTCTAAAAGTGATTATGACATAGAGGTACATTTTACTTTCTTTAATGTACCAACAATGTACATTTGACGAGGTGGTCGCTTGTAGTGACCACTACATTTCAACTTCAAAAATCCATAACTAATTCCATGAAGGTTCAAAAAATATGAAACGACTTGGGTTCAATGCCAATTCCATTTTTCTTCTTACAAAAATTTACTGAAAATTATTTTAAGGAGTTTTCCTCCCCCCCCCCCCAAAGAAAAAAAGCAATTAGCTCTTAAATAGTCACTTCAAAAGCAAACTTCTTGACAACCTTGTACCAGACTATTGAGGACGCCCTTATGTGCCAATCCTACATGTGTTAAATTTTAATATATACACTACAACTATACAATAACCCCAATAGGATGGCTTAAAGCATCTCCATTTGTGGCTTTTGTATCCCCATCCCTATCTTGATGAAGGGGAGTGAAGATGGGGATACGGAATGGAAGCCCGCACTTGTTCTTCTCCAAATATTTCAAGATTTGCTAAATATAGGTTTAGGATTTCACTATGCAATAGGAGGAAAGTAAACAAGGCAGAGGATTGGTAATTAGACAAATCGTAGATGCCCACATCAAGCAACAAGGATAAAATTTAGTATACAGATTACCAAAGTCAACTCCCCTATCTAGCATTCCATATAGGGGATTGGGACCCCCTTCCCCCGTTTGTTCCCTATGCGGATGAAAATCATCTGGATAGGAATAGGGAAGCTGGTTGGTGGGGATGCTCTTAGCTTAAGGTAACTGTGCCTATGATAGTCTGAATGCCATTGAGCCCATCATAGGCAAAAAAATTCTAGCGATGCACATTTCAAGAACTGGAATGTACACCACTAGTACAATTTTGCCTGTGATGAGCTGGCTGGCATTTGGACTGTCATAGGCAGAGTTACCTTATGTTCCCCAAGGAGAGCGGGTCAGTGACGCCTTCACATCCGCAACAGGTGAGTGAGCTCTACCCGCCAGTATCTGAAGCCAAATAGTCTGACCTAATATCGTAAGTTCGTACGGAGTATTTCGTAACCCTTTTTTCGCTGGGAATTGGAGTACCTGACAGCCTCCCTGCTTCAGTTCTGCAGCCGAAATCTGACCCAATCTTTGTTGTACTGAAAATCTATTTCTGACCCACCCAGGTTCCCAGGCTGAGCTAAGCTTAACTTGCTCGTGGGTGCTGCGTTTCAATTCCTGGGTTGGCACAAATTGACTGCAACCAATCTTCTGGAGTTTCCGCCTGCCTCCTGGTCAGTGGATCCAAGTCAATTGAAGGACTTCTTCAGTTACAGTAACAAGGGCTTTCTCAGTCAAACATGTTGCAGCAGCCATTCCAAAATTGTATTTGCTTTGTACCTTACAAGTTACAACCTGCTGCTGGCAAGCAAGTTCAGTTTTGAAAAGAGCTCACTGAGAAAAAGATGTTTCCAAATACTGTAAAAAAAGGAAATGGTTTTATTTACACAGACCGGCTCGACGGAGAGATATGAGAGAAACTAGCTGATATCCGTGTCTGATTCATATCACCCACACAAAAGAGTTCTTGGATAGATAGTTTTTCATTCTATCCGATCCGTATGGGAGCCAACACTACGAAGCAAGAAATTTGCACCGCTTTCAAGGTGGAAACCAATATTCTTGCGAAGAAGTGAAACAACTCCTTATTCCTGCCGAGGATCCACATACTCACCAGACGGAGTTCTATTCACTAGCTATTGCTTATGTAATCTTCTTCTTAGAGTCCTGATGGGCGTATAATCAAGATATCTACTGGGGATTCACAATAGCCTCACACTGAGCTAGAGGCCGTGGTAAAATCGGCTTGATTGATTAGACGCGTTCAGCTTTCAGTCCAGCTAGTTGGTGTAATTGGGGAGGGCATGCTCAGGCTTGCAATCAAAAGCATCCGGGTGGGATTCGATTTCGAAATGAGGTGCCACAAGCTCCTGTGTCAGCAGTTTGGGCAGTTCAGGAATGCCCGACAGAGTGAAGGTGTACATGAATTTGAAGGGCGTGATGGGATGTAGACGGACCACTCCTCGGGCCTCTGCAAAAAACCCGGTTCCTCCGGTGATGCCTATGAGCGTGTCCTGGAAGTTGATGAATGGCCCCTGCCGTTTTGCACCAGAACACCAGCATCACAGGTTTAGTCAGTAAGAAAATCAAGTTAAATTGCAGATTCTTCGACACAAGGCTCAACTCAACTCAAATACTACACTACACATACACCAGTCACTACTAACTTAGAGACCCCAGTAATACATGATTTTAAACTAGTTGCAGTGGTGCATTTACAATCTTCTTGGACACTCTTGTCACGTTATTTTTTCACCCATTAAAAATGAACCCATTCACTATACATAGATACGTCAATATGTTGTGTTCAGTGTAGTGGAAATCTTGTCCTGTTCCAACCATGGAATTGGTCAACAATGACGTATTCGGCAATTTTAGCCAAGTTTGGCGCCTTGGACATTTTAGAGGTTTACTGAATGATCAGTGTATCTTACCATGCCACTGATGTGTCCCATGTCTCCAAAGTACCAACTCATGATAGTCTCATACTGATCTGCTGTGAAGAATGGCAAGCTGTGCAATTCAGGAGCACCGCGTCCCGGATAGTTTTTCATGTGCAAGCAGATCCCGGTGGTGATGCCCAGTCTCATCTTCAAAGTTGAATTGTACAGCTACAGATGCATCCAGGGTTGTCAGAATTCAATTGACATAAGGTGGGTACCCCGCAAACCACCACTTCTTGCTACTGTGCTACTGTGCATAGTTGCTATTATTAGACTGGTCAAATTTTCATCTTTTCTCGTTGGCAAGCGAAAGGAGGTTGGTTCCAAAGCATCAGATAACGTGACATTTGGATACCGTATGCCAAAGTTACGAAGGATCAAAAAATTTCAGTAGAAGTTCTAAAATCGTTTCTCAACATATATTACATATTGATTTTGGAGATGTACGCAAAGTGATGATTGATGGTGGTTTTAGGCAGGGTGCAATTTGAAGTGCACCCACTTTATACATACTTAGCTATTTGGAAATCATTTCATGGAGGCAAGATAAATATATTTTCATTAAATTGGGTTGAGATTTATCCCAAAATGCCCCCCAAATTGAAGCCCATTTCTAGATGATGGCCAGCACTCTGGGTGATGTAATTTCTCCTTCGTCTAGATTGATACTACAAAAAAACTTCTGGAAGAATAACTTCTGTAATGGCCAATTTGAAAGTAAATAATAATATCTGAGAATTTGGAGAGTCTTGGTCTTACCTTGTTTGTGAATGGGACTTCGTCGCCAAGGGCCTTGATGTGTGCTCCTGTGCAGGGATCAATTTTGTTCACGGATTGTCTGCTCAGCTCCAGAAAAGCAGGACTGTCTCTGTCGAATTCATTCATCTCGTACACTGTAAAAGTCTGCTTCCTTGCTGTGACAGAGAATTTCATTTTCATGTTAACTTAACTTAATGGCCTCCCAAAGATGAGAACAACATGACTCATCAAGGAGTAGTCTATAGCAAACACTGTTGTTATATAAATTGAATTGCCCTTGATGACACAAAAATTGGCACTTCGACAACACTAGAATTCTAATCAACGCTGCTGCAGATTAATATTGTGCATATTAACAGGTTTGTCAAGTGCAATATTTTCCTCTAAGACAAAAAATACATGTTATTCCTTGTTTGGCTGGACCATTAAGTGATGGGTTGGAACACATTGAAAAAATTAATGGGTACTAAGATACAACCTATTTCATGGCTTTGGTGACACCATCATTTCTCTCTTGCCACACAAATAATGACCATTTCAACACTAGAAAGGGACCTAGCATACTGGGGAAAAAAAAATTATGGATTATTTTTCGGAACACCGCCCAAATTCTGTAAATATGTAAAATTTGCCGTAGGATTCCGACCATCATCCTCAAAACTTTGGCACGTTGGAAGTTTCAATTCATTCTTCAACATCACAGCGTTCTGAAAACAATCTGAAAAGTTGTCCCGAGGGATGGACGGACGGACTGACCGACCAAAGACATTCAACACTTCCCTGATTCAAGTTTTCAAAAACTCATGGAAAAACCAGCTTGGTGTCACGAGTGACTTTTTAAGGGTTACGGGTTGAAGAAACTATGAAATCTCAGGTTAATTAATCAGGTTTCTGGAATCTCATCTCACCCAGCTTGGGAATGTCATCCCAGAGGAAAAGCCTGTCCGCCGCCTCATGCATACGGGAAAGATCCGTGTGATTGAGAGGTCCCATGCCAGCCAGTTTTTCCAACAACTTGTCCGTTCGATCCAACGAGGTTGTCTGGTCGTGGATTACGCGCGGCTCTTCAAGAACCGACACCACCATTCTCTTGCCCCGCTTGCTCGACGACGACGACGACGACGACGGGGGGCTCTCAGTCGCGAGCTTCCTGAAAAATTGTCCTCCTCCCAAAACTCTGGAAGATGAGACACTCACACGACCTCGAGCACTGGCACCGCTGCTTGAACATTCAAACGATGCAAATCCCTGAGCAGGCCTGCTTGCCAATGCAGCCTGAGCGTGCGTCATAACTTGCACAGCCATTTCGGGATCAAATTAACCTCGGAATCGGGACTCTGAATCTAGACAATCTAGACAACTTCCGAACTTTCGGATGTAAGACAGTCTAGTCTCGAAATTAACTTGCTAGCTAGTCCGGACACTCGCACAGAATTGAAAACCTCGATCCGAGAGTTGCAAGCTCGATCGACAACTGAACTGTGAGAAGCGGATTTTCAAGTTTGTGTATTTGTAAGTCACGGAGTGGCAGCTGAACTTGACTGTCCCAAAGGAGTAGGAGTCCTGTTTTTTTAAATTTTTTTAATGGTTTGTATGACAATGGATTTGTTTTGACCGTTGAACCTTCTAGAGTGGTTGCCAAACGAACTGTGTAGTATATTCCCAACTAACGGCAAGCTCATTGGTAACTTCGGTTGGAGAACCTAACTCAGTGCACAGGTTATCAGACTTTGGTTCAGCTTGCGTAATTACTTCAGCATGGTGAGGTCATTCGATGTGCATGTGAAGACAAAAATCGTAGTTTCAGAACTCAATACATCTGAGTTTCCGCTACTTTGATTTGATCTCGAAAAAAAGAGATTCTCAAACACATTCATCGTCATTTTCAAACTCATGAGCCTTCTTTTGGGAGCTACACATCACCCGTCTTCAATCACACATGCAACCATTGATGTATTTAAACATTAGAATGTACCGTTCAACCATATTTGGAGAATGGATGGATAAGAGCTAGCTTTGACTACACGTAACTTTACTTGTGTCATTTGTGTCATGTAGTCGTTGAATTCGGAATTTTTCCAATTGGTTTGGAATCAAGATTGGAATCAAGGTTGACTTATTGAATACATTTTCAAGTTTTGGTGTCGTATTGGATGTCCGACGTCACATGTCATACTTGTCTAGAGACGTCAAACGTCTTGCAATATCAATTGAAAAAAATTTGAAATCTCACTATAACTATGAATCTAAATTTTAGAATATGATATGTTTTCATCAAATTGAGACACTTTATTAAAATGAGACTTAAATATGTCAAAATGATAAGCGAAGGATAATTTATTTGAAAGTCAACCTTAAAGTTGACTTTATTATTTGTCGAGGAATCTACTAGGCATCGTGTGATATCTATCTATCTCATATTCTCATTATTGCCTTGTTTGGGAGAACAGCCTTAGTTGAAAGTTCATTAAGTTTGATTTAACCTCAAAAGCTCTTTTAAATCCCAAAAAGTGTTTTGGAATTGTTTGGATCACCTGAAGTAAAGTAGTAAGAATTGGATTTTTGCATATATAGCGTAAAATAAAAATGCCTTATATAGAACTTTGTATTAAATTTGTCTTAATATATATATATATATAAGTAATATAACGTTGCATTGTTTAATTTTAAGACAAAATTGCTTCTAAAAAACTTATCCATTTCTACAAAAAAAAATTAATTTATTCAAAGTTGATTAATGAGGTAAGAAATATGAAGACTTTTTTATTTGTGGAAACTTTATGGCATCTCATAGAAAAGTGACAAATGAAATTTATTTTTTAATCCAATTTCCACAATTTCAAAAAAGAAAAGAAAAGGAATGTTTCATTTATTATTCTAAATATTATTTTAATTTTAATTTTAATTTTTTATTGAAATGAGAACAAATCTAGATAGAAGTCATTAAATTCCATTCTTATAACCCCCAACTACAAAGAGATTTGTAATTCAAAATAATTTGTACTTCAAGTGATGCTAAATATGTTATAATCCCATTTTGCAAGTTGTAAGGGTGAACTTAGAAATTCATTGAAAAAAAAATGAAAATATATATTACATTGGAATTCTAATATAATTTGTATATAGTGCAAATCAATAAATAAAACTAGAAGAGATAAAAGCATAGTATATTGGCATACTAAATTTATGGATGGTCTTGTAGTTATATTGACCAATAACCTTGACCCTAAAGTCTCAAGCCCTTTTTTACTTTATTTTTATCAAAACTCACTTTAAATTGTCATTTCTATTGCTAAGAGAATTTTTTTCCATATTCAATGATATGATCCTTCACTTGATTAGTACTCAATTCTTCATTTTCAGTTTTGAAAAAGGAAAAACTAAATTGAAATAGTTTTAAAATAGGATTAAGACATACTAATTCCAAGAATGAAAAATATAGCAAAATATGTACAAATGTTGGTAAAATATACAAGTAATATTTTTAAATCCAAAAGTCCCATTGTTTTCACAAGGGACAGATGAAAGTTCAACTAGGGTCATGTGATCTCAAATTTTAAAATAATTTATGAAATTTTTAGGAAATAGGAAAATACTTTAGATTTCTTAAACAAATTTTTTATTTCAATTGGTGCATGCTAATATTTGTACATATTTTGACATATTTTGCTAAGGTATTTTCAAACTTACAAGAATAATAAAATAATCATTCTCCAAGATACAAATATTCTAAGCTTTTATTTGAAAAAGTCTATATATTAAATTACATATATATTTCTTACACCGTGTGCTTGAAAAATAAAAAGGACTTACATGGGGAATTTTGTTAAAACAATCAAATTTTGTTGAAATGGCAGGAAACTATTTTGGCAAAAGGCTGAAAATCTCAACAAAAAATGGGATTGTTTTTGGGACAGAGTTGTGAATTTTGTTGGTTTTATGAGCAGTTTAGCACGCTTACGCCTTCCATGCGCACATAGGGTAGTGTTTTGTGGCCCCGTGTAATAGAAAACCCTCTTTTGCCACTGTACAAATGGCATTTGGAATAAGCCAAAATTGTACAAATGGCATCCGGAATATTGCCATTTTAACGAAATTGCCTATTTATTGATTTTGTAGCACTTAGTTGAATTACATGAAACTATGTTAAATTTTATATGTAAAGCATGATTACAAGATGAAATATTTAAAATCCTATACAAAAAATTGAAAAGTTTAGTGTAAATATAGTGTATCTAAATTTGCAAAAAAATATCAAAAAATTTAAGAGTAAGGTTTATAAATATTTAAATTGTTATAGGTACATATATTATAAACACTTGCAAATGGTTATAGGTACATACTTGCAACTAGGTTCAAGGCTCATAGGCTCATGTCTTTGTGCTCACACATTAACATCCTTGCAAACTTTTGTAATAGAAGGTAGACAAATCTAATGTAAACAACTATTAAATGGCCCCATTACAATCTTGCATTCAACCTACAATGAACACTTTGTAGGCTACAAAGAATTGACTTAAAGGTCACAATCAAATTCTCGAGTGGCAATTATGGAGTGGCTTTGTGACTACAATAAGAACTAATACTTCTTGAGTGTGAAACCATTTATGAAAGTATCTGTTTAGGGCCTGAGTGCCCAACTTATGTTTATTGAAATTCAAACCCTTTTTAATTCATTCCAATCAAACTATTATCTAAAAAGAGATTCACACAAATGACAAGTACTGATTGGTAGTGGAGACAAGCCCGAAGCTAAAGGGAAAATGACACATCCTTTGAATGTACCATTGAAAGATTATAATAGTCAAACAAGAAAATCTTTCAAACTAAAGAGGCCATATTTGAGGCATTTGGTCAAAGTGTGGGAAAAGATGTAAAGAATTAAATAATCTTATAGAGGGGCAAGGCAACAATTGTCTTTGTAATACATTTGTCTACCTTAATGTTATATGCAAGATAATAAGAAAATATTTTTTAAGAATTTTTAATATAGTAAGAATAATATGATCGTGTCATAGTACAAACATACAAGCAAAAATACATTAATATAAAGGTCCTTTGTGTCAACCGAGGCCGTAAACTCATTAGACATACTGAATTCCATGGTAAAATTCATCACACGTATCTAAACAAATAAAAAAGTGAAATTAGAATACCTAACACCCCCCTCCAAGTTACCTCATGACTCACCACTTGTCCACATAGAAACACACATGTGACCCTTTGAACCTTGCTTTGAACAAGTGCACCAACCTATGCCACACATTTAGTTTTGTGTTGATGAAAATTACTACATCTCCGTACCTAAACAAATTCATGGGTTGTTTTTTTGGCAATTTGTCGCCAGATTGTCAGTCTTGTAAGCTACTATGCTTAGTTCCCTCCCAAAATTCACCTTTGGTGGGAAGGCCTGTAGGGCTTTACTGTAGAACTAGAGGTCCAAAAAAACACGAAGTAAACAATAAAATAAATAGTATAAAATGCCAAGAAATTAGTAAGGGGCAACCTCATAAAACTATTAAGTATATTGAGTGTAGTTAACTCCATAACTCATCACACTTATGTAACTTCATGTACGATAGTCCATGAATTCATCACACCTATGTAACTCCATGAATTCTTCATGCCTACATAACTCCATGAATTCTTCATGCCTCTACACTCCATGGTCGTTTAGAGGTATGCATTACATTGACTACTACCTTGCTTAAGTTATGGGGTGGAGACTGGAGGCTTGTTTATGCTGAATGACTAAACAAAAATTAGATTAATGTCAAAGTTTTTTATTTCCATTGTAAATGATAGGGCATGACATCGAAACTTGCCCCTTCTTTATTTCAAGAAGGATGAAAATTTCCAATAGTTTTTTTCTATTGATCACTTAATGTTTTAAATGCATTATTCTCAAATATTTAAATGAAACAATTAGATTCATAATCCAAAAATATCTTTTAAGTAGGTCAAAATATAACATACAGATTTTTACCCATGTATGAAAATTTAATTAGTCTTTGTTCTTAACCCCTAAAAAGAATTCGGTGTTCTTAAGCCTAAAATTGCTTCAAAGTACTCAAACCCAGTAAGGCTAAAATCTTCATCTATATTAATGCATTAGCAAATTCAACCATAAGATCCTTTAGTTAACTAGTCAGAGTACACCTTCCTAAAATTTCAAATAAGAAACCTTACCAATTGCAAGATCATAATGCTTGGATTTCAGAAAGAAGTATTTTCAACTCTTCCCAAATGATTGGATTTCATTTTTCAAACATTTTGCACAAAATTTTGTAGATTTTACAACTTATTTCTCTTGATAATATGTTGAAGAAATAAGGTTGGAATCCATATAAAACATTTCAACAAAACATATATCATATTCAAAATTGAAAAAAAATAATATGTAGAAAGAAATATAGTATATTTCAAAATACTAAATTGTTAAGAATTTAGTTATGGAATTGAAAACAGGTTTTAATGTAGTAATAAACAATCTACATCTAATGATTTTATTTTTTCTAAAAATATTGAAGATTGAGTTAAAAAAAGGACTTCAAAATTTATTTCAAAGTGGAGATTCCATACTAAGTTATCTCTTGAGAATTGTCAAGCAACCTATTTCCCTCGAAGTGAAAAAAAGAAATAGCTGTTGGATGAGATTAAGAAAATCCAAGACCACCCTTTGTTGTTGTGCAATGTAAATTAAGAAAACAAAATGTCATTATAGTCGCACAAGCTTATACAAGTTAAAAAACAAACAATAATTCCTTTTGAAAGTCAACAACGATGTGCTTTGGTCGTGTATCATATGTATGTGGTAGTGACGATAGGATTTTATTTACGCTTCTTCATATAAACATGCCATTAGAAAAAATTTCAGCCATCGGGAGGTCTGCAAATTCTGCCCCCCTCCCCCCGAGTGCATTTAGGGAGGAAATAAAACTGTTTTATTATTTTTTATTATTTTTTTAAGAAAGCAGTTGACGTGGAACTACTTGTGCCACATCAGTGGCACATCAGATTTCAATAATTTTAAAATGTTTTTTTAATATTTTTTTAATTAAAAAATTATTTTATTTTTTTATACTTGCACCTCGGGGGGTCGAAAAATGAATCCTTAACGGCCTTCCCCAAGGCTCAGATTTTTCTTGATGACTTTGTAATATGTAAATCTAATGTTCAAATTAATCAATTTCATTGATTTATGAATTATATATAATTATTAGCTTTAGAAAATATAATTGGTTGTAGAGAAATAAATGAATCTTAATTTATTGAAGGATTTAATTAAATTCTTATACAATTCATTTGAGAGAATGAATTCAAATCAATTGATTTTAAAGAATGAATTCGAATTATTCATTTTAGAGAATGAATTTAAATTAGTTCATTTTAGAGAATTTTAGTAGTATGAAGGACACAAAGAAAGAGAAAGAGGCATGAAATTGAAGAAAAACATGAAGAGATTATGGTTTAGGATTGAATATTAAAGTTTTATATAAAATGAAAAAAAGAGGGATTGAATTTTTTAATTTAATTTAGGATTTTTTGCGCAATGAAAGCAATTGAGGAGGAAAGAATTGAATTTGGAGATTGAGTCTTTCAATGTAGGAAACTGGAAATGATTTTTTTCAATGGCTATATGCCACATTTGTAAAAATTATTATTGACTACCCTACTATTAGGTATGTACATAGTTTTACACTATCACCTCAAAAAAGGTAGTAGTTGCCTAAACTATTGGCAACCTAAATCTCCTCATAACTTTCTTAAAAAATTCATTTTTTTGAGCTACCTAGGGAGCAACAAAAAATTATATATCATACAATAACTTTCAAACTATGTAGTCCAAAGTTATAAAAAGCTATTGCGCATTAAAGCTACTCTTCAACTGCATGTTGTTTGAAAATTTAAAAGAAAAAAAAATGAAAATTCCATTCTTAGTGAATTGCCCAAAATTTCTTTGTTGCCAAAAAAATCTTGTTTGGGACATTAGGGGTTAATTTTGAAAAACGTGGCACTAATATTTATGTCAAGGTAGATATGAGTAGATTTTATCAAAGTCTATGTCCAAAAGGCAACCACTTTTCAAAAAGATATTTCAAAACTAACTTAGACTTCAACTATAACTTATCAATGTCAAAGTAAACTGTATTGGAGTAATTTGCTTGGAAGTGGCATTGTCAAGAGAATTATCCCAAAGAAACTCTTCATTAACAAGTGTCTTTTGCTAGACTAAAGTTTTTCTTATTCTTCTAGATCATAGTTATTCATATGATAATAAATGATATTGTTGGCATTGTGATCAAACGTCTATCTTGAACCAAGTTTTCACTAAAATGTTTATTCTACTTTTTAGATGTAACTAAATGGCTTCTCAATCTTTTTTTTTGTAACATACTTGGACAATACCTAGTTCTTCAAAAAAGAAAAAATATTCAATTGAAAAATGGATAATAAAAAATTCAATAATACACTTTATTTTAACATTGTAGTATAATTAAGGAATGCAAGATGCTAAACCCATCCTACAAAATGGGTCTTGCAAGTTGAAATTTATTTTGTATTGGGTAATTGTAAAAAGAAAAGCCTCATATTTTTGTACAATGCTAATTCTATTTTCTTCACTTCTCCTAGCTAATTAGGGACCTCAAATTGCAAATATGAATTGAAAATTTGTAAATTTTATCATGCGTGGCAAATGAAAAATTCTTGCATTTTTTCCAAAGGTAAATTCAGTGTGCATGGCCCACTTCTAGGATGCATTTAATGTCCTACCAAAGCAATGGCTAGGGAGGATTGACCCCTCTATTGCCCCATGTTTTATCCTTGTAGAAAACCTTGAATATTTTCTTTGCCACATATGATAAAATTAACAAATTTTGAATATATACTTGCAATCATAGATCCCTAATTAGCTAGGGAATGTGGTGAAATACAAAATTTAATCAACACAAAATAGGGGACAATTTTGACATTTACCCTTTGGCAAGCCAATAGAGGGGTCAATAGTCCTTCCCATTGCATTAGAAGAGTTTTGGGGGGTCCAGACGCATGTTTCGGACGTGCTCCCCCGCAGTGAGGGGAATGGTCTGTTGTCAGAATTTTCTTTTTCATTAAATAATAATAATAATAATAATTTTGTCTCCAAATGCAAAAAAAAATTAAATTAAATTAAATTGATCAATGACGTGGTAGGGTCTCGGCCACATCAGACCGTTGCACCGAACCTATTCCCTGTGTTAGCAGGCTGTGATAACTCGCAAGCATCTGGAGGCCCCCAAAATCTTCTAATGATGTTGGAGAGATATTGTGCCTCTCTAGATACTTGGGAGGGACTTTCAGTTAATTCAAGGATCAGGGTTGGTTGAAAAGCCCTAGAAAAGAGACAATTTTGTTCCGTTTCCAAAGATGCAAAAACAAGGGACCCCGGCTTCACTGGTAAACAATGTTATGAGTTACTTCCTACTCCGTATTTCCAGACACCACTGGATTTGTAGCAGTGTTCTGTAAGTAGCTCTACAAGTTCTCCAACTCAGGTGCTGATTGGCTGGTTGTGTGACTTGTTGATCACCAGAGACAATTAAAAAAAAAAAACAGAAAAACAAAGCTTGGATACCGACAACAATATTGTAAGTTATTCCAAGAGGAAGCAACAATTTCCAACCAGTCCCTTCCACTACCTCTGGACTACTCCAGGGTTGTTGTTGTTTTTCTATAAATTTAATCTGAAACTCCAAATTACACCAGAAATTTCTTCAAGCACTCCAGCAGGCTGAAAAATCTCCAGAACAAAAGCAACCAGGAAACATTTCCATTGGACTCAGAAATAGGCCTTTCAGTTGATTGTTATTATTTTTTTTTCTTGTTCACAAATCTCCGACAATTGAGAGGTTTGGTGACGGGCCTTCTTGCGAAATAAGACGGGTGAGCAGATGCTTGTCGTATATTTGAAGGACTGCAAACTGTCTGCCTGCTCATGTTCAAAATGACAGGGGATTGTGAAGTCATCGTCTACTGCAAATTATGGGACTGTTGGTAAGGTAACTTAGAACACACCACACCATTCTAGTCCAAACTCCCATTCCAGACATCTAGGACAAGTTTCATTCGAGACATTTAGGAAAATGGCACAAGATAAAGAAATTATCACCACCAAATATGAACTCCACAACCTCACCATTCAGTTTGGGTACCTCACCACCATCACCTTGTAGTTTAGGGTCATCTCAGACCTAAGGTTATAGGTTTGCATCACCAAAAAGAAAATGTTGCGTTCATAGCCCCCAAAGGCTCACAGCAACAAGGAATTGTAGACCGAACAACATAAGGTAAAACTTGATTGACATTTGAAGTAAGTACCATAAAACTACAAAAATTATCCAGACAAATCAAGTGAGATTTGAATCTGAAAATGTTTGCAAAGTTTGGTACTGTAGTTAGGAATTAACCCTAGACCGCCCAAGAGGACCAAAAGTGTCTTCACATTCAGAGTTTAAAGTCCAATTGAGAGTGCTGTAACTTTTGCATCTAATGTCCGAATTCAAGAAAACTTGTTGGGAAAGTTGTGCTATGTCTTCTAGTTTGTGTGGTAAAACTTTCAGATCAATCCAAGATGAATCAAATTTATGGAAGCCAATCAAAGTTCACAAGTTCAATTTGAATTCACCAAAATGCATTTGACAGCTACAATTTTGAGGGCTTGTATCTACTTTGTCAAATGTTTGTATACAACAAAATTTGTTGGGTTATGTTCCCCTTTTAAACTAGTTATCGTGGTAAAATTTTCATGTAAATCCAAGCTTCTTTGAATGTTTGGGAGCAATCCGAAGTTCAAAGTTAAGACATTTTTGGATCACAATGAACTTTGGCGGCTTGTTTCTTCTCCATACATTGTCCAATTTCAATGATTTTTTTTGATAAAGTTGCACATACTAGTCTAGTTTGTGTGGCTAAAATTTGACATCAATACAAGAAGTTATGAGTGACTGAGAAGCATTTTAGTAGAAGGAGGTTTAGGCTCATATGTGTTTTTGGTAGCTTTTCTTGCTATTTTTTGACATTTCAAAGCCCTTTTGCAAACACATTGAGTCAATTGAATGATATTTTCTTTCACCAATGTGTTTGTATCTTGGTTTTGAATCACTTCAAAGTTTCAATTTTTTTTCATTTGAGTAGGTTTAGAAATCGAATTTCACCTCCAAATGTGTTGCTAGGAAAATTTCAGCATCTTTTTTCAACATTAAAACATTATAATCTTGCAATCCATGTGGTCAAATGACTCCAAATTTGACTTATGTTATTTAGAACATATTCACTACAATCCTGTACGGTTGGGATTTCTATAACTTAGTGACATATAGATTTATAGCACTTTAAAAGCAATGATGTTTTTGAACCCAAAATGACCGTGGGCCTTCGAGGGTTAATAGTGTTCTGCAACAGTTTTGCCAAGTTTGCTACTATGTCAAGCTAATGGCTTACACTTAGAAGTCAGTTGTGGTAAGTTAATCTCTTGATGTCTCAATCCTCTTTTGAATTTTTGCACATTTTTGCTTATATTTCTATGCAAAAATATTGTTTATTGCAATTTCATGAAATTGGTCATTAAGGGAGGTTGTCTCTTCAAGGTTCAAGTATTTACAAGTATATATATGCTTTCAAAAGCCAATTAGAATTGGAGGCATCTACCTTATTAAGAACATAGAGAACATGTTGAACTCTCCCACTATTTGATGCAATTATGATCCACTAATCCAAAATCATTGATTGATTAATCATCATGAATATTAGAAGCATTCTTGATGAGAAATAGAAATATATAACGATATGTTGATTTCATACCACTTACATAAGATGTTCACACTAGAGATTGAAGATTACAACAAGCACTATTGGAGTACTAATCCAAAAGACAAATGCATTGATATAAATTGAGAGTGTTGCTTCTCCTTGGAAGAAGATCGAACACTAGATACAAAAGCATTGATGCAATTGATGTCCACCCTAATATGACACCAAAACACACCTTCTCCAAAGTATTTACTAAAAAAAAGGATCCGACAAGTTTAGATCCTTATGAAAGCTTGGATTGACTTGAAGGGGTTGAGTATATTCATCATCTTTTGTGTTCTTTGTCCAATATTTATACAAAGTTTTTTACATCCTATTAGTAGACAATGCAAGTTGTCGGAACCTAGAGAAACAAATTTTAGTTATTTCCAGTAGAATTTGAAATAAGAAATCCATTTTCAGTATATATTTTTTATTCTATTGGTTAGAAACAGAGAAATTACTAGAAGTATGGATTAACAAATCATAGGGTCTCTTATTTGAGATAAAGTGGTTAAGAAGGACATTCACACTTTTTGTCCTAACCGGAAACGGGAAACCGGATAATTGTCTAACAAGTATTTTCAAAGACTTTCGGCAATATCAGAACTAAATCCAGAATATATCTGGAAATGTGTGGGATTTGGAATGCGGAAATGTTTTGAATCCAGAATGTATCTAGATTGGATCCGGAATCTGGAAAATGATCCAGGACAGAAGATTTAGACCTGAGCAGCAACTCGGATGACTCCAATAAAGGCTTCTACGAAGACACAAGGGAGTCAAAGTAGGAGTAGTTTGAAGAAGGCGTACCGGGGGAGGTAGCTTGTAGGTTGTCTCCACTTAGTTAGGATTTTTTTTTAGGTTCCAAAATGGTTTTTCTGAGTGTGGGCCCAGATTCCGGATTTATAGGGATTTCGGATTCTTAGGAATTCAGATTTTTAGGGATTTTGGATTTTTAGGGGTTCTGGATTTGTAGGGATAATTGGGTTGTGAACGTTTTGGATATCTCAGGTTGTTCACTAGTTGATTGCCATGATTTCTGGGGTGCCTTTTTGGTTTTTTAGGCGTTAACTTTGGTTTTGGTTTTGGTTTTTTAAGGCAGGCAAGTTTGTTGCCTTCTCATTCCATCCTAGCGATTATTATGTTGTATTTCATTCCCTTCTTTAATTTAAGTCACTTGGTAAACATTCTGGCTCCAATCGTGTATCTAGATTGTATTGGTTTGTTGCTTGGAGTGTTGAGATATGAGAAGGACAGGTAAAGAGAAATCTAGATTTCAAATAACTGAATTGGATTAAGGGAGTGCTATTGTAATGATATTAGATACGAGACAAAGAAATTGCGCATGGTGCCTTTGAACTACTGGAACAATAATCTGGTTTTTAATAAAGAGTGGTGTGAGTGCAGATTTGGAATTTGAAATGATTATGTGCAGAGATTAGCAACCATTAGATGAAACTCCCACTCACCGAAAGATCTACCAACCTTGAAATCCATTTTACACCTAAAAAGATTATCCCCTTGTTAGTTCCGAATGCTTGAGATCTATCATTGTAGTAAGAAGGAGTGAATGCAGTCCAGAGTGACTAGCATTCCAAATTGTCCATTCGAAATGTTGTGAGGATTCGGATCTACTTTTTGTTCTACAATACCTTGAGTATTTGTTTGTTTTTGCCTGTATAGTAAATAGACTAGAGTGGTGAAGTCCTTACCCCTCGAAAGATCAATAGCAAACCCTCTAATGGTAAAACAGAGGAATTAAAAACCAGTGTATTTAGGGATGCAACCAGAAACTGGGTGGTACTGGATCCAGATTAGAATCCGAATAGTAATTGATTCCAGAAGAAGAGCAGAAGAGAGCAGTCAGAAGAAAAGAAACGATCATCCGGATACTGAAGTTTGGGAGAACATCTAAAATTCCTTGGGACGATAATTCGTGTCATCTTATCGCATTTTCGTATCTAAAGATACTTACGCCTAGATCACAAGTGTCTACAAGAAGACAATGCAAGTCAAGAAAATTTTGATAAATAGATTTCTCTTCACTTTCACTAAAATCATATCTTATTCCAACAAAAGATCTATCCATCCATTAGAACTAGTCATTCACGACCAATTCCTTTCAACTTAAATTTTGTGGAATTCGTTACTAAGGGATTGTTGAGGCATGATTTCAATCTTCTAAAAACCTAATAAATTTGTTTTTAAAGTTAAAGAAATTGATTATAGTAGGTTCTTAAACAAAGTTGGAAGGAGAGTAGAGGACCAACAATTTAACATGACATGTAACAAATCACCATGCAATCAATGAAGTTAATTACAAGACTTAGCAACTCTAAAGACACCCAAAAGCCCAACAAATGGCCTCAAAATCACAAAGCTAGGACCCTTGTATCATTGGTATGATACAAAGCATTGAACTCCCACTCAATTTCCCCTCCCACTCATTAAACTTAACATGATTGGTTTCTCATTTCACATCACAACGCACTATTGGGGGAGCACATTTCAAGCTCCCAATTTGTCACTTTCTAGGTTGACAAGTGCAATTGCTAAATAGTGCTATGAAGACTATTTGAATTTAATATGCGACACGTTTTTTTCATAAGTAAGAGGACATCTAAAACATAGTTGGATGAAGAAAGACAAGTAAAACCTAACTTCAAGTACTTAATTTTGAAAAGTGTGAAGGATGGAAGCCATGTACACCTTCCAAAAGTGAAGGTTTGTCTTTCAAAATAAACATATCAAATCACCATATGCACTAATATGAGATAAGCAAGCATTAGATCTGGACCCAGCCAGATTCTAAATCAAAATTCAAGAAAGGAATTAAGTTCATCACTTCCAAGGAACTCGGGTAGCCTTATTGTTGTTGCTGCTGCATCTGAGGTGCTGGTTTCTGTAAACAAGGTTGTCCTCTGATAATGCCAAGTCTTCTGCATATCTTGTGTTTACAAAACTCTAATTTCCCTGCAGCACAATAATCATTTACATGATCAAAAATTGCATGCTCATGCACTTAACAAACAGTGCAAACTTCCACCAGAAGCACACTGACCTGAGAACCAATTAAACTGTCTGATTTAAGGGTGTTCAAGATGGCAAATTACACTATCCTTTCTGATTGATTTAAATCTGTCATTTTTTTGTACATACCTGTAGCTGATTACACAACTTCCTCAAGTCAACTTATGATCGCATGTGAGTAAATGTAAAAGCCCATTGATACCTAAGGCAATGTCATAAGAGAGGTTTGAGCACAGTGAGTTCAAGCGTTGAAACAAGAGCAGAATGAAATTTAAAAGCGTCTTGAAGCTGTGCCAACCTTAAAACCAGAAACACACACAATCACAATGCATAAACATATACAAAATATAAATAGGTCACTTAATGCCTGAGTGATCTCTTCATACAATCATGCTCCTGAGCCTTCAGAAACATGTCCCACCTCCTCTCATTCATTCCAAGTGCCAACAGCTGATGTTCACAGACATAAAAAAAAAATGAAATAGAAATCGCCACTGCGGAACTGATCTGCCTAGACTACCAATCTGAGGTAGTTCGAAAGAAGTTGAGAACCTGAAGTACTTCCTCCTAAACAGAAACGAAACGAATAGACTCAGCCGATTCCATGAAACAGACTAGGAACAGGCATAAAATGCCCCCATTGCCTTCAAAGTCTCCAGAATAGTGCAATCCATTCCCATGATATATATATTCTCTGTCTCACCACTTTGAACAGAACTGGACTTTTATGAAATCAACCCTAAAACATCTTCCTTATGGCCTTCTCCAAACCCACATTCTAGAATGTCCAGTAACTTAAAACATGACTCATTACCACTATCACTGACTACACCACACTTCTCTCACATTCAATCTATTTCACAGTCAAAACGTTTGCTTGCATTTGGACCTAAAACCTGAGTTCTCACCTCTTCTTTCCACTAGAAGCAAATTAGAAATAAAAAAATCCAAATGCGTCCATCACAGGGAAAGAGATTCACATAGTACCCAAATCAATACACGAAGAGCTCACTCACTTCACGTGAAAGCTCCGTCAGCTCAAACGAGTAACAAAACCCAGAAACCCCAAATTCCCAAATCGGCAGCAAATCCTCTCTAGAATTTCGATTCAAACGGGAACCCTCGTCCTTCCCAGCCAGGAAGTGCTGTGCAGCATTGAGATCCAGGGGAACATTTCCCGATCTTTGGGAACGGAACACGATCCCAGTCCCGTTCCCGTAAGTTCGATAACCGTTCCCTTGGATGCCAGAGGAACGCAAGTACGCAACTGAAACTAGAACGCCAGATGGACATGACGACATGTGAGTGTGAGACGGTTCGGTTATGACACCTGTCATTCCACGTGTGCATGCCACATGGATGCTCACGGTGACATGAGCCTTGCAGGCGTGACTTAGGCCAGGGAGCCGACCCATTTCCGGCCTCTTAACCCTAGACCGCCCAAGAGGACCAAAAGTATCCTCACATAGTTTTAAGTCCAATTGAGAGTGCTGTAACTTTTGCATCTAATGTCCGAATTCAAGAAAACTTGTTGGGAAAGTTGTGCTATGTCTTCTAGTTTGTGTGGTAAAATTTTCAGGTCAATTCAAGATGAATCAAGTTTCTAGAAGCCAATCGAAGTTCACAAGTTCAATTTGAATTCACCAAAATGCATTTGACAGCTGCAACTTTGAGGGCTTGTATCTACTTTGTCAAATGTTTGTTTTCAACAAAATTTGTTGGGTTATGCTCCCCTTTTAAACTAGTTATTGTGGTAAAATTTTCATGTAAATCCAAGCTTCTTTGAATGTTTGGGAGCAATTCGAAGCTCAAAATTCAGACATTTGGGGATCACACAAAACTTTGGCGGCTTGTTTCTTCTCCATACATTGTCTATTTTCAATGATTTTTTTGATAAAGTTGTGCATACTAGTCTAGTTTGTGTGGATAAAATTTCACATCAATACAAGAAGTTATGAGTGACTGAGAAGTGTTTTAGTAGAAGGAGGTTTCGGCTCATATGTGTTTTTGGTAGCTTTTCTTGCTATTTTTTGACATTTCAAAACCATTTTGCAAACACATTGAGTCAATTGAATGATATTTTTTTTCACCAATGTGTTTGTATGTTGGTTTTGAATCACTTCATAGTTTCAATTTTTTTCATTTGAGTAGGTTTAGAAATCGAATTTCACCTCCAAATGTGTTGCTAGGAAAATTTCAGCATCTTTTTTCAACATTAAAACATTATAATCTTGCAATCCATGCAGTCAAATGACTCCAAATTTGACTTATATTATCTAGAACATATTCACTACAATACTGTACAATTGAGATTTCTATAACTTAGTGACATTTAGATTTATAGCACTTTGAAAGCAATGATGTTTTTGAACCCAAAATGACCATGGGCCTTTTAGGATTAAGCAATTTCGCAAATCTAGAGCGTTGTTTTCTTGAGTGGAGAAATTTTTCCATCTACAAAAATAGTTTAGAAGGATTCCATATTTTTTTTTGAAATTTTATTTCTCAAAATTTAATTATTGTAAATTTTTTAGTTGAAGATTTTATTCAATACATTCTTGTCACCTAAGCCTTCCTATTTCCAACTATAGGTTCCTAGCAAAATAAACAAAGGCTCCAACCAATCATAATGCAGCACAACTATATTGGAAATTGTGTTGTCAATAATCTCTTGCTGATTGGAAAGAGTGTAGTCCATGTGATGGAAATGGATCCCTGGTCGAAAATGGGTCAACTCCTTTATTGCCCCATGTTTTTACCTTTGTAGAAAACCCTAAAAATTTTATTTGCCAAGTATGATAAAATTTGCAAATTGTGAATTCATATTTGCAATTAGAGACCCCAAATTAGCTAGGAGACAAGATGAAATACAAAATTTAAGCAGCATAAAATAGGGGGCAATTTTTGACATTTAGCCTTCGCCCTTGAAGGACGTAGTCCCTTGTGACCTATGACAAGCAAGTTAGGCAACCCATTTCCAATTACCATGTCTATTGTATGGTTTTTGGTGGAAGGAAAAAATTGATACAACTTATCGAAAATGTTGGCATTTTGTTCCATTTTGGAGCAAATTCCAAGAAGCTCAAAACATGCCTAGCGCATTTAAGGGCTAAGCAAAATTCACCATGTCTCATGTCTCTTGTATGGCTTTGGTGAAGGGGAAAATTCCGCCCTTTTCGGAGGAATTAGATTCGGTATTGGAACCCGCCCGCCCACCCCGGAGCTCCCCTTTTTTGAGCTGACTGAGCTCCTTGATTTGTGGGTGTTGAGGATAAGTTCAGCATTTGGTATCAAATGGCAGTTGGAGTGCACTTTTGAGTTTCCGTTGCTGACGGAGGCCAGAAAATTCCCCGGAGTCACCCTTTTGCCCGCTTTAAAGGACACCTGGCATGGGGACCACTGCCACTGGACCACCCACCATCCAGACCATGAGCAGTTAAATGGGAATTGGATCCTCGCTTCAAATCTACTTTTCTTTTCTACAGTCGGTTCATTGGTTCTTTGGTTCTTTTTAGGGGTTCAGGGTGCTAACTTTTAATAAAAGTGTCCTTCGTGTAGGACAAGACTATTGGGATGATCACTCATTTCCAATCACTTAAGCAAATCGGACCTTGTTCAGCCGGCCGGCGGAGGATTGACCCCATCATTGCCCCATGTTTTATTCATAGAAAATCCTAAAGTTTTTTATTTGCCACACATGATAAAAAAAATTTCCCCCTATTTTGTACCATGTTCATTTTATGTTCTCTACCTCTCTGACGTACAATATTTTGGGACCTTTGATTGTAATTATGAATTCAAAATTTGCAAATTTTATCATGTGTGACGAGTAAAATAATTTGTGTATTTTTCTCTTATGATAAATTCACCCTAATTGACCTACTTCGTGGAACATATGTAATGTCTTGTGACTTGAATTGCTTGGAAGGCCATCAATAGCTTTGGGAAAGATTTCTCGTGTGAAGCGGAAGGAGATCCAATGATCAAACTTGAAGTAGTTTGCTCTTGAAGCAACCTTCTAAGAGCTAATTTACACTTGGGGGGAAGTTAAACTCTTTGAAACAATTTTTCGTGAATTTCATAAGAAAAAAATGGAATTGGCATCAAACCCAAGTCATTTCATATTTTTTGGACCTTCATGAAATAAGGTACAATTTATTGCAATTGAAATGCAATGGTTACTAAAAGCCACCACCTCCGAAAATGTACAGTACACTACTTGTAAACACACTCAGTTTAGAGCACCCTACCTTACTGTCAATGCCTTCATGGCCCCGGGCTGTGTAGAGCTATCTCCAAGGTTGAGATTCTTCATCTATGCTCGTGGCATCTTTTCTAGTATGATTGTAAATTCCTTTATTGTAGAGTACTTTGTTCTTGAAAGCCAAAAAAGAATTTTCAAATTTACTCAAAACTTTATTCAAAAGAAAATGCAATAACTTTTAATTTACCACATGGATAAATCTTAAAATCACATACGGAATCAAATACCCCAAATTAGCATCATAGACTCTAGATATTCAAAATTAAAGATTCTAAAATAAGGGATAGGTTTTTAAGTTATCTTGATGTAGTAAGATTTTTCCAAATGTCTCTCCTCTTGTGGAATGTTTGTAATAATATTAGACAACTCCTACATCGAGCTTTCAAAATGATGGAAAATATAGTAGAGAAGACCAGGAAAGAATCATACTGCTAGAAAAATCGAAGGAAACTTCTTATAAAAGTTATATAGGTATATTAATTAGCAAATAAGGTAAATTTAGGGATAATACTAATTGTTTAGGATAAAGACTATTTGAGTTCATTTATTTGGAGCATTCAATAGTAATTATAGTAACTCACACTTATTTGGAAATAAAATGAATTTGTAAAGAGCATTTATATAGAAGTTTGCAATATTTTAAATAAAATAAATATCATGTAGATTACACTTGGTTATCAATGGTGCTAGTACGTGAGCCTAAGAATGCGAGTTTGTGAGCATTGAGCCTACAATATAGGTACCTATCATATAGATATCACACTCTATAGAAAGTGTATATATCAAAAACACCTATAATGTGGGTATTTATAATATATATACCCTATAATCATAGATGGTTTCCATGGTATATGCACCTATAATACAAGTGTGTAGTATTCTAGGCTCATGGGCTCACACTCTTATGCTCACGTAATAGCAACCCTTGTTGGTTGCCATGGATTATTGAAAGAAAAGAATAAAAGATTTTGATAGAATGAGTAGTTTAGTGAATGATTTTGATGAATTATTAGAGAAGAACAAAATAGTAAGTTTTTAAAATGTTGTTTCAATATTGGTCATTTAAAGATTCATTACTCCCTAAAGTTCTTTCATGTATATTGGCTCAAAACTACCTCAAAATACTCTTACCCAAAGCAAGGCAAAAATCTTCATTTATGTTTATTTTGAAACATATTCAACTACAGTATCTTATAGTTAACTTATTCAAATATACCTTCCCAAAATTTTAGAGTGAATATTTCTACAAAATGAAAGTTCAATGTGCTTAAACTTCAAGTTTAGACTTTTTCAACCATTACAAAAGGTGAAGTATTGTATATCAAGATCTTTAGGGAAAGAAACTCATAAGTCCCATAACTTGTGCATTGTGGTAAATGATTTGTAAGTATACGTGTAACAATATAATTAAAAAGAATTTCATATCCATCTTTAAAATTTATAAATATATATATATATATATATATAAACTATAAGATAATACTAAATGAAAGAGAAAACTAAATGTTTTCATCCATCAAAATGTTTGTGGATTCTTGTATTGGTTCTCTTGTATTTGTAAATGATAGATCCTTAGAACTTTTGAATACAAATATTTTATATTTGAGGGACTATTAATAGGTGTATTTAACTTGATAAATAATTTCTTTAGTTAAAAGAATTATGTATTCAAAGAATTTGAATAAATAAATATTCTTAAAATTTTAAAACTTTTTTAATTAGAATTGAATATTTTGAACTTTAAGGAAATCTTTGTGAAAATTTTACATATTCAATCAATAATCGTTTTTGAAAGATTAATTTTAGTCCTTGGTTTCAAATTTTATTGCAAATTATGGATTATTGTAGTTGTAGATATAACTATATGGATATATGAAAAGTAATCATTTACAATTTCTTAAACCATAATTAATTATTATTTTAAGTTTTCTTTTATAAATTTTCTTTACAATTTTGAAAATTTGGACTATTTCTTGATCGATAAGGAATTAAGGACCAAACATTAAAGTTATGAATAAAATTCAAATGCCAGTATGTCCTAAGTATACAAAATCTTTGTTTTTTCATCTATTTAGTTGTTTGAAGAAACGTGTGTCACTTCTCTCACATTTGTACTGAATACTAATTATATTTCCTGCAAACACAACGACGAGCCCCACATACATATGACCAACAATTTCCTCCTAATCTATTGTTCATCTATTTGGACGAAGTGGCGGGTCACGAAATGTATTCCTTTTGTGACGGGTATTCGGGGTACCATCAAGTGCGGATCCACCTCGACAGTGTTTTGTACACTACATTCACCACTCCTTGGGGTACCTTTGCTTGGTTGCGTATGCCATTTGGCTTATGCAATGTGGAGGGGACATTTCAGCGGGTTCAACTGAAGATATTTGGTCCATATATAGGTCGGTTTATACGGGTTTATTTGGACAACTTTACTGTGTACGGTGACAGACTTAAACATGCTGAGCAACTCCGGGTGGCCTTCAGACGATTGAGAGAACATGGTTGTTCTTTGAGCCCTTCCAAATGCAAACTCGGTTTCGAAGAAGGACCATTATTGGGCCATGTTGTCTTTCAGGGAGGCTTGAAGGTGGATCCCGCGAAGGTGCAACGTATATTAGAGATGAACCCGCCTACAACTCGGGAGCAGGTGTCCAAGCTTTGGGGAACAACGATTTACCACAATCGTTTTATTCCCAATCTTGTTGGAATAGGTCGGCCTATAAGCGCATTGATTGCCAGATCCAAACCGTTTGCTTGGACCAGGGATTGCGATCAAGCTTTTGAGTATATCAAGTCACGGTTATCTGCAAGCCCTGTGGTCTGCAATCCGAATTGGGAGGCACAGTTCATTCTAAACCCGTCAGCCTCGGATTTTGTGGTGGCCGCGGTGCTGTTACAAAACGATGCGAGTGGTCGAGCACACCCCGTGTACTATGCAAGTCGACTGATGAGCATTTACGAGGTGAAATATTCACCATTGGAGAAGCTGGGAGTTGCATTGTTATTTGCTTGTACGAAATTCAAACATTATTTGATAGCGAGCAAGTTCCCAGTCTTGGTGCAGTGCGAGACTGAGGGCCTCAAGTTGCTCGTGCAACAAACCAATCCGGAGGGGAGAATGGCACGTCTTATAGTCGCGTTACAAGCGTATGACCTCGTAATCAAGACTTCCAAGGGTACGAGGGCGAGCCACGCATCCTTACTTCTGGATTTGGGAGAGCCGCCAGAGGGAAACGAGGGTACTTTGTCTGACGAACCCGAGTGCTTTGCGTTAACCATTGTGCCAAAGCTGACGATAATGGGTGCCACCGCGGATTTTGGACGTACGGACATAATAGCCTATCTGCGAGATTCAAGTTTTCCTGATGGAGTAACGGCCCAACAGTGTCACAAGATTCGGAGAAGGAGTCAATCTTACACACTCATAGGCGATGAGTTGTATCGAGCCGGGAAAAATGGGATTCTTCGGCGTGTGTTGGTTCCTGAGGAAGCAGCTGAGGTATTGCAACATTGCCACGAGGGAGTTTGCAGCAGTCACTTTGCTGTTGAGGTAACATCACGGAAGATATTACAAGCGGGATATTATTGGCTGTCGATGTTTGCAGATTGTGCTCGTTTTTGTAGAACTTGCCATTGTTGCCAAGCATACGGGAAGCGTGTGGTGACTTACACTGAGTTGAGTCCTATTTATCCTACAGGGATATTCGAAAAGTGGGGCGTGGACTTTGTTGGCCCACTTCCTCTCACAGCAAAACGCAACGAATATTTGATTGTTGCCACCGATTATTTATCAAAATGGTCGGAAGCTTCACCGATAAAATATTGCAACAAGAAGGTCGCAGTGGAGTTCATTTATAATCAAATTATTTGCCGCTACAGATGTCTTTTGGAAATTGTGACGGATCATGGGACACATTTTGTGAACGAAGTTGTCGCCGGACTCCTGTAGAAGTTGTTTGTAAAGCATAGGAGGGTGAGTCCCTATTATCCGCAAGCGAATGGCCTAGTGGAAAAGACTAATGGGATATTGGTCGGGATTATCAGTAAGGTAGTGCTGGAGAAGCGTCGTGAATGGGATTTGCATGTGTCAAAAGCGCTCTGGGCTTACTGAACCGCTCACAAGACCGCAACGGGATATACGCCGTTCCAACTAGCCTTTGGTATAGAAGCTGTGATGCCTGTGGAATTAGAACTAAGGTCACTTCGTACCGCTGTGAAGCATGGCTTGGGGGATTCAGATTCAGTGGAGGCCCGGTTGCATTTACTCGAGAAGATGGATGAGAACCATAGATGGGCATTGCAGAACTACGAGGCGTTGAAAAAAAGACGAAAATTATACCATGATGCTCAAAAGAAGACCGTGGAATTCAACCCAGGGGAATTGGTATTAATGGTGGATCATTGGCTAGTGAAATAGCATGGGCAAAAATTTAGACCAAAGTGGCTAGGACCCTTTGTGATTCACCAACACTTCGACAATAGCTCTTATAGTTTGAGCACTCCTGAAGAGGAAATTTTGAAGAAACGATACAACGGTGCAAAACTCAAAAGATATTACCATTGTGCAGAGCACGTCCCATGCACTCAAGGAGCTACCGAACCTGGGGAGGAGATGATAACGAGTTTTATGACATAAGAGGCGAGGTAAACGAGGTGTCATACATTGTACTAATTGAGGTCTTCAATATGGAGCGGTTAGAACTAGATAGCGGTTAGGGTAAGTTGGATCTAGGAGGTAACCACTATGGAGGAAGAGAAAAGGGGAGAGATGCAAGGAATCATGGCCAATGTATGTAATACACAAAAATGAATAGAAAAATGAGGGTTTGGGGGGACCCAAAACACCGGTGTACAATAGATTAGGAGGAAATTGTTGGTCATATGTATGTGGGGCTCGTTGTTGTGTTTGCAGGAAATATAATTAGTATTCAGTACTATTAATAAAGATTTTCAAGGTTTTGTCGTGTAAATATTCTATAATTCAAACAAATCCAGTAACCTTGAAAAAGTTTCACTTCAAAAAGTAACCTTGAAATATGCTCCTTAGGAAATAACTTCAATGAATATGTAAAATAAAAAATACCCCCTCACATACCATGACTAGAACTCAAAATTTGAGAAAAAAAAAGAATTTCAAGTGAAAATTAATACTAATCAATCTTCAAATTTTTTGTAAAAATATTCTCAATTTTTTAATTTATAAGTATTAATAGGTGTATTAGCATATTTGAGAGCATGAATGCAATCTATGAATCACATTTTACAACATTTGTTAACCCCTAAAGTTCTTTGACTATGTTTTCAACAAAAATGCTTCAAAACTATCATTTTTAGTACAAGTATCAAAAAAAAAAATTTAATATTTTTGGACACATTAAACCATAGGATCTTGTATTATGATAATTTGAGAAGATGTGGAAAAAATTTCAGAAATTTCCACCATGTAGATTGCAAGTATTAGTGTTTCAATTGACAAAAAGCTTTTTTTGGGCCCTGGAAAAAATCGGGTAGCTGCACTTCACAAGGTCACATTTGTATAAAAAAATGTCCAAAATTTTTGCAACTCTTTGGATTCATTCTTCAAGTCAAGTTGTCTCCGTGCTTGAAAAATTTCAAATCATTTGCAATTATACAACATATAGGAAAAAAATAGTAAGTAGAAAGAAGTAGAGAATGAGTCAAAATACTAAATTGTTAATAATTTAGTGATGGAATTGAAAAAAGCCAATTCCAATGCTTATAATGTTATAATAAACAATCTTCACCTAATATTTCTAGTTTTTTCCAAAAATGTTGAAAATTGAGTTCAATAAATAACTTCAAAGTTTATTTTGGAGTAGAAAATCCATAAGCACCCGCAAACTAAAACACCTCATAACTTTTAGCTCATTGATCAAAATAGAATGATTCACAGCATTCTATGTATATATAAATCTAAAAAATTAATTTCAACTTTTTATTTTTGAAAAAAGTGATTTTTTCAAATCTGCCCAGACTGCCCGAGTTGAAAAATAAACTACATATTAGGCCATAACTTTTGACTCATATTTTCAAATGTCCTGAAATTTAGTGTATATGAAGATATTCCTTGTCCACACCTTCTATTAAAATTTGGGCCTAAAATATGAAAATCTCCACTCACATGCAACTGCCCAAAAATGTTATGTTGCCAAAGAATGCACTTTGGTCCTTTAGGAATTAACAAAGCATCATTAAATCATTATTCTAAGGTTTAGTTTTAATTTAGCATTAAATTCAGAAATCAGATAAGTGCACATTGTCATAACGGCAAAATTCAAATTAAAGATATTAGCTAGAAATTTCCAACCTACATTGATCCAAATGGTGATTTTTGTGAGCCATTTTAACCCTAAAGGTTTATAACTATATTTTATAATTAAAAAAACTCCGAAATTTTTATTTCTAGTGCAAAGAATTGCAATGAAAAAAACTATTCTTTTACATTTCCGAACTTTAGGATCTTACATAAGATGTATATGAAAATGTGTGGAAAATTCTTTGGAAAATTTGACCATACAAATTCTAAGATATTAGTATTCAAAGTATAATTTTAATTTATTTTTGAATCTAGTATTCTTAAGTTTATAGACTTTGAAAGTACACCAAAATGTGTTTTTTTCATCCATTTATTTTTTTAAAGATTTTTATGTTTGTTCTTTGACATTTGAATGGCCCACATTTTCAAAACTTTGTTTACAAACATTCTATAATTCAAAGGATATTGGTAGGTCTAGCCTCAACAATAACCATTTCAATTCAAAAAATGACCCTTCAAAAATTACTTGAATAAAAAATATATATCTTCAAAAATCACTATGATTATAATTAGAAATTTTGGATTCCAAGGAAAAAAATTCTTGTGAAAATTACAGAAATTCAATCAACAATTGATTTTCTAATTATTAATTAACTAGTTTTAATCTTTTAATTTTATTGAAAATATTGGTTAGTGTAATATTTGATCTAACCTTATGGATGTAGATTGATCTATGAATTATATTTTACAACTAGTCTTTGAATGTCATCATCAAATCCTTTATAAGAATTAAATTTCATAATACATCTTCACAAATTTGAAAAATTTGGACTACCCCCTCACCCCTAAGGGATTAAACATTCTATATAGAAATGTATGTAATATTTCATTAATGAAAATTCTCACCATCATTACTTGTGAAATACACACAAGGAACAATGAAAATAAATTGAATGAAGAAATGAAATCTACCATTGAAATGTGTTCATTTAAAAGCATCCAAGTGCCATTTTTTGGTCTTTGTAGGCCATAAGGGGTTGAAATCGTTTAATCATAAAGGGATGAGACCTATCACCAAGTGCATTTTTCATTTTTTTTAGCCTCAACATCTTTCTAGGGTTAAAATATGCAATTGCCAATGTATATTTGTAGATAGGAAATAGATAAAGACTTTAGCTCTTCTTCTCCTCCTTTTTCAATAACTCCCTAAGGTAGGAGGTTCTTCAAGTGTGGAGGCATTGTAATCATCCACCTCCTCAAACGTACACTATTTATGCATGTGCGCATTGGAGGAAGTGTGTGATTTTAGAGCCCTACGCCACTTCAACTTTGAAAATTCATAACTATTCCTCAAAGCTCCCAAAACTATAAAATTGGTTAGATGCCAATTCCATTTATCTTTCAAGAAAAATTTATTGAAAAATATTTCATAAAGTTTCACCTACCCAAGATTAGTTTCAGCTCTTAGATGCGTACTTTATGAATCTCTAACCTTGAAGGAAAAAATGAATCCATGCATTAAGGTGGAGGCACCAATAATCAACCACTCCTAGTATCCAACCAGTAGAGTGTGCTATTTCCAACCTTAGCCGGTTCCCAAGCTTGAAATTTGATTTTTTTTAAAGTCCTTTTCTAAGGTTGGAATGAATAAGGTCATGCCACATTACTTGAAGTAGTGAGCAAGAAAGTACTGTCTTGTATGATCATATTTGGAAGACTCTAGACATTGCTTGTGGGTCAAGAGTTCTTTTGCCTCGTGAAATGCACCGTAATTTTAAATTTCGGAATATAAATCTGAAAACTTAGCTATCCCAATATTTCTTATCTTTCTACATGGGAAAAATATTGACCAACTCATCACCCAATTCATACTACACATAATCTGCTCCCAAACTCCTTAAATGATTAGTTATTGGTGCCTCCACCTTAGTTGCACCGTTTTGTTTTGTTTTTCATTCTGAAGTTGGAGGTGCCAAGTCTTTTTCTTGCACAACTGCAGATGCTCAATTTTACGATATAACTTATCGTATGATTTGCTGATGTTCTGCCAACCAATAACTTCCAGACAATGGAAGTCCATTACATTACATTTTTGACCTGTTGAGGCACTGAATTGAACTTGCAGACATTCAATGGTTTTACTCCTATTATTAGCCTTGTGAAAAATATGGGCTATTAATAACTGAACTGTAGAAGCATGAATAAGGTGAACCAGCCTAACTTGTTACTGCCACCCCTCTCAAATCCAAATCTATCCGCCCTCGTGTATGAACCCATGGGGTGCATTTCAGAGCTGAAAATGTACACCCCATGTACATACATACACGAAGGGGCAGATGGAATTGAGAAGGGTGGTGGTAATGGGCTGGTTCACCTGTAATTAGTGTGATGAGGAGACTGAGTTGGACTGAATTCACATTGCAAACATCACCCTTCACACCAAATGAGAACATATCTTGAACTTAGTCAATTGTTTTGTGTCCTCACTTGCATATTTTTTCAAGTTCTGGAAGCTAAGTTTAAATATCTTTAACTTACCCCAAACTTGGTCAAGACGCTTACAATTCATTTCCACAGACTGAAAGATCAACCTGACAAGGTCCAGGAAGTTTACGAAATTAAGCTTCAGTCAAATTTGGAAGTAATTTAAGGTATGCCACCAGTGCAAAGCATGTCTTAGTCCACTGGACTTGGGGTGATGTTTGAATGGTACTTACTTATCTGCACATGTTTTGTAACAGTGAATTGAATACTTCATTGAAGCTGTAAACGACTTAAAAAATTCATAACTAATTCCATGAAGGTTCAAAAAATATGAAACAACTTGGGTTCGATGTCAATTCCATTTTTTCTTCTTTTGAAAATTTACTGAAATTTATGCCAAGGAATTTAGCATCCCTAGAAAGGCAATTAATTCTTAAATGGGCACTTTAAGAGTAGACTACTTCATATGTGATACCACATGTGAAGGTTTGATTTGTTCTAATTAGGTGCTTGATGTTGAATTTCTATGTTATATTCTCTCGGTTCGCATCACCTCACACTATTCACAAGATGACATGTGGAGTCTTTTTTTTATTTTATAAAAATGACTTAAGTTATCTCGAATCAGACCTTCACTTCGGGTACTTCTAATAAATTGAATCGTGTGTTCTACCTAAAAGTCTAACGCCATCTCCATCAATCACCATAGACTTGGGTAGGCTTTTGCAAGTGTATGTCACAAGATACAACATTCTATAGTCCTTAGAGAGGTTTCCTTTTCTCTCTTGAGTCCTCTTCCATGAAATTTATCCGAAGTATATTATGGGGAATCAAACTAAGCTATGGTACAAAAAGGGTGGTAGAACATTTATGGCGTGCCAAATTAATGTTTTGCTAAATTCTAGAGACAAACAACCAAATCTACAAATAAATGTCAAGATGGTTTGCCTAAAATCCAAAGAATCCATTGAGTCAAAAAACAATTTGTGGCATTTGACAATCTACCATCAAGAAATTTTTTGATGGCAAAATGAAGGGATTGCTTCGTGCATGGGATTGAAGGATAGAAAGGTTGTTTGGAGGATGAAATCGATTGTCTATCATGAATCCTCAAAGGATATGGGATAATTTGAAGATGAGAGCTTGACCGCTTATTGTCTAAATGTAGGTATTGTATTCAAAGTAGAATTTCAGACTTTGAATTAGCATAGTAGAATAATCAATAGTTGAAATTTGTCCATAAGTTTTTGTGGGCAAGCTCAAAATCACAATCAAGTTTTTAGAGATGAAAATTAGCTTGATCTTTCAAATTAATTGAGTTCAAAGTGTTTTGAAAAAAATGTTATTCTAATACGCCTAAATGAAGTCTTAAATTTTACTTTGAAGACAATTCTTACTTTTGACTTGACTATGAGTGGTTGAACTCCTCTTACACTCCATTTGCTTATAAAGAGCTTGTTGTCTCACTTCTATACACAGAAAAAGTGACTTTTGAAGCTTTGCAGGTATTTTTTGAATTTATTGGATTCTCCATGTATTTAATGTTGAATTTTTTAAAGTTTGTTTTAAAGCACTGAAAATTATTTTGATACTCTAATTAAATATATTTGACCCCACAATGTTGAAGCTACTATTCAGATATGATACTAACATGTCTCCTATTGAATACAACTTGCCTACACCCATCTGATAGCTATTGAGTGTTATGACTACAAAACAATTTTCAAACAATCAAATTTATTCTTGTAGCAAAAGATGTAATTGGGATTTAAATTTTGGGCTCTTCAACAATTACAAACTAATTAACTCATCAACCCTAAATTTCTAGCATTCATTTCTTGAACATTCATTCTAGATTGTTTTTGTAATATATTAGGGGTAGTCACAGCTTCTTCATGCCCAATTCAATTCTTAGAGAATTGAGATGTTGCAATTTTTGAGTGGTGTTCTGGGTGTTGTAGACCTCCCATTCTTTGACCTCAGAGTTTTCCATTTCTTCTCCTCTGCATGTGAAGAAATGACACTTCATTCTCTGACTTTAGTGAATTTTCAATCTTTCGCTCCTTCATTTCATCCCTCAGTGGTTGTATTCATCACCCATACAATGATTTCATCAAAATCACCCCAAGGATTAAGCATTCTCTAAAGTTTCCATTCTTTGTGCTTGTTGCACCCGAAAGTGGTGTCACACCTTCACGAAAAATAGCTCTCAGCCATTGGCTTGTTGTTTTCTTCACCAACTTCTCTGACTTTATAGAACTTTGTTTCTCGGAAAAGGTGTGACTACCCCTATTGTAATGCCAATTTTGGAGGTTTTGTTTGGTAGAAGGGTAGTCCAACCCAACCAACAATTAGGCTTAATTATGTGTGAGACACTCTCAATGCTTCTTTTGAGCTCATTGTCATTGTAACAAACTATCACAATGAGCTCAAATTTTGTTTTATTTACCATCCCTCTCACTATCAATTGAGAAACAATTTAAATTAAAGTTTTTTTAATAAACCCTCCCTCTCCTCTCCTTCTTTATAATTTTGAAAGTCAGGTTGTTTGCCAATGAATATGAGATATATGTTTTCCAAGTGTATATCTTAGTACGTATATGTATCCATATCCATATTATATATATTTTGTATTACAATACCATATATATATACATACATACATATCAAAGTATTTGTATTTGTATTAGATTGTCTGTATCTGTATCCAAGTACCATATCTGTATCTCTTGTTTTGGGGGGAGATCAACGGTTAGGAGGGGGAGTTTGTAATTTAAAAAAAAATAAAAATCAATGGCTCTTGTCTTTTTGCATGGATGGAGGTTGGTTAATTAATTGACCAGTTTGGTACATCTCTTTTCGGCTCATTGTTATTGTCATTGTCATTGTGAGCACAAAATAATTTCCAAACCATGAAATCAATTCTTAAAGCAAAATGAGAGTCTGGGTTTAAAATTTTGGGTTAAGGTAAAATCACCTATACCCAATTGGGCTCTATTACCCAATTTGTAGCATACATTTATTTCTAACCAAGGTTGGAATAGATTTCAACTAAAGCTTGGAATGTGTGTTTTCTTCCTTTTCAAAGTCGGGACTAATAAGGTCATGACACATGTCCCAAATTTGTGACCAAGAAAGTAGGAAGTAGTGAGTAGGAATATAGTTCTTGAATGATCGGAATTTCAAGACTTTAGGCTTTGGCTATGGTTTTTGCCTACTTTTTGCCTTCTAAAAAGCACTATAATTTCAATTTTGACAATAAAATTGTAAAAGAATTGGGATCCCCATATTCCTTATCTCTCTGCACAAGAAAAATATGCTTCCCCTCATACTCCTTCTTGTGTGTCATTAATTGCTTAAATGATCAAGTATGGGTGGTTCTACCTTTATTAAAAGAATAAATCCAACTAATTTGTCAACCTTGAACTTCCCACATTCACTTCATGAACATTCATTCCAAATTATTTCTTTAACCCTTGAAATTCCATGACTATATATTCACCAAAAATGCTCCAAAACTGCCATTTCTAGTACAACTACTAAATTTTTGGAAAAAAACATTTTTTGACACATGTAACCATAGGATCTTGTAGTATGATGATTTGAATATATGTGGCAAAAATTTCAGAAAATTCCACCATGTGGATCATAAGATACAAGCATTCAAATTCACTAAAACCATTTTTTCAATCCTGTGAAAAATCGGGTAGTTGCACTTCACAAACTCACTTTTTATATGAAAAATGAAAAAAATGGTGGTTCTTTTTTGGATTATTTTTCACATACAAGTTGGCCAAATGCTTGAATATTTTCAGATCACTTGGAATAATACAACATATAGGAAAAAAATAGTAAGTAGGTAGTAGTAGAGAATGATTCAAATTACTAAATTATTAAAAATTAAAATATGGAATTGAAAAGTGTCAATCCCAATGGTTATAATGTTGCAATAAACAATTCACATCCTAGTGTTTTATTTTTTTTTCAAAAATATTGAAAAGTGGGTAAGATAAAGGATTTCTAAGTTTATTTTAGAGTAGGGAATCCATAACTGCCTGCAAACAAAAAAATCCTCATAACTTTTGACTCGTTGATCGAAATGGAATGATTATAAGTTTTCCTTTTATATGTAAGTCTAGAAAACCAATTTCAAATTTTGGTTTCTAAAACAAGTCTTTTTTTTCAATCTGCCCAAACTGCCCAGTTACAAAATAAAGTGACGTATTAGACTAAACTTTTGACTCCTATTTCCAAATGTCATGAAATTTGTTGCAAATGAAAGATATTCCTTGTCCACACCTTCTCTAAAAATTTCAGCCTTAAAATATGCAAATATGCCTAAAATATGGTCACAATGGCCTGCCCAAAATTTCTATACAACCAAAACATGCAGTCCGGTTCTTTAGGGGCTAATATACTGTAATAACCATTTTCTCACAAGGAATTTTAAAAGGGAAAGCAGTAAAAATATGTTCAGTTAAGGGAAGTTCATCCATTGTATTTAAGAAAATTCAGTAATTATCCAAACTGACGCAGGCTGCTCACTCACTTGCTGTTATCCCCAGTTCCCAAATAAACATCATTGACTGGGTCCATAACTGATGAACCTAACCCAAGCCCCAAACGAATAGATAAGTTACAATAGGAGACATAGAGCTCGAAATACTAGGTGCCACGTGGAATTAATTATTCAGATTTTGCCAGATTTTGGCAACATGCCACATGGCACATAGAAATTTATGAGTCACAAAAACACTTTCTTAATATTCGAAACTGAAGATAACCTTTCTTCTTGACCAGTTAGATACTATTAAAGCAAATAATATCAGTATGAGCAAAATTGTACAAATTTCTAAAAAGGATTAAATGTATACCACAGGATCAAGCTAAGGTAATTTATCCTGCCTTTAATTAAATTAAGCTTATCCCATTGACTGATTCCAGAGTCCATAACTGATCCAACTAAATTGCAATGAATTTTTTCAAAAAATAAAAAAATAAAAATTGCAAGGAACAGAATCAACGGCCGAGATTGGAATTGTAACGAAAGGATGAAATCAAGAACTCAAACCAACGGTCCGATGGGGGATGAGGACGAAACCCAGATAAACGTGAACTCCTTCATCTTCACCGTCATCCTCATCCATAGAATCCGAACGAAACTCCCAACGAAACTCACTACGAAACTCATCCACATCCACGTTCACATCCAGATCAGAATCCCAACCGTCATCCTCATCTATGAAAGTGACGGAATTCATCCGTCTACTTCATCCCCGTCGCAGGCCGCTCCGGGGGCGCGGGACCTTCGGCATCCCCACGCTCGCCGTGCAGGCGAGCAGATCCCGCCAGTACGAAGTTGCGCGACCTTTTCCGGCATTCGGATCGGGAACCTCGCGCCGCAGCCTCGGAAAGTTGGAATCGTGTACTCAAGACAGCCTACGTGGCCCAGGAGCTCCTAGATCTGGGACCACGCGGAAACCAATCCTGCAGTCAATCGGAGACGAACGCAACAGTCGGTCAGTCAGTCAATCGGGAAATGAGAGCAAGCAATCCTTTCTTCAATCGAAAATGAAAGTAACAGTCTCGCTGAAAATCGAAATTGAATGTAAGAAATCGCTTATTCATTCAAAATGGAACGCAACAATCCCTTAGATAATCGAAAATGGAAGCAGCAGTCCCTCGGAGAATCGAGAATGATCGCAATGAGACGCAATCAATCCTTGAGATAGTCGAAAATTGAAGCAACAGTCCCTCAGTTAGTCGAAATTGAACGCTAGCTACCCAGCACTCTTTAGCTTCTGTTGCACTCATCTTTGGCCCCTGCCTTTGACTCCTCGTCATCGTGCGCGCTTTTTTTACGCTTTTGCTTATCCGTCTGCTGGCATTTCAGCGCCCCCCCCATGGACTCGTCAGCAATCCCCTGCTCCTTCCTCGACCCCACCTGAACTAATCGCCTGAAACGGTATATATAATCGCATTGATCATCCGGTTGATCAATCGAGTGTCAGGCATTCTGCGACCTTACTCGCATGTTCTCACTGGTCGCGTGTTTGATTATTCTCTGACAATTTCAGGTCAGGTTTCCGGGGAACTACCTTGGCAAGCTTGAAAAGGTCGCGTTCCTGATGTTTGGAGAGCCTTTTCAGTGATCTAGCTTGTCAGGCTCGATACGGTTGCGGCTTTGTGACGATTTTCAGAGTTAGTGCCATTTCGTTTCGACGGTATAGAGAATTTAAGTTCATAGTTGCAGTAATAGAATTTTCTGAGCTCTTTTTCTGATTTTTCTGAGGGTTGAACAGAGCGGTCTAGAAAACTTCATTGTAGTGAAGTGAAATCTGAGTGGAGATTTAGTAGAGACAGGGAGCGAAAATTGGTGTGTGTGGGCTCACTGGATTTGTTCGGAACTTGGTCCTCTTTTTTCTGGGGATCTTGTTTGGTGTCGCAGTGGTGGTGCGCGGGGAGCTTCTGACTCATCGCGATGGGGGTTCGTGTGTCCATGGCGACGTTGACAGTGTGGGTAGTTGTAATGGTCAGTTGTTTCCTTTCTATGCCGGACGCGACGTCGGCGTTGGGGCAAGGCCAGCGAGTGACATCCGTCTACGACTTGCCTGACGGGCGTGGCTTCGTGGCCAATCTGGAGGTCATTGAGCAAACGGACTTATTTGGACCCGACGTGGAGGAGCTCAGCATGACTGTCAGGTTCGAATTTCCTTTCTTTTCTTCCGTAGAGCTAGTTTAGAATTCGACTCGATTCCCTTCAACTGTGTCTCTGTTTTGAAGTCAATGATTA
Source organism: Pseudoscleropodium purum (assembly GCA_963969395.1). Taxonomy (NCBI): domain Eukaryota; kingdom Viridiplantae; phylum Streptophyta; class Bryopsida; order Hypnales; family Brachytheciaceae; genus Pseudoscleropodium; species Pseudoscleropodium purum. The sequence goes on from OZ017797.1 coordinate 23,413,755, forward strand.
TTGGTCAAATCTTGGAGCCAAATTCATACTGTTCAGTAGTCTGCGCAATAGCTAAAGCATCGCTTGTACCACACTTCAGAAGCAACTCAATGCGCCTGATGGATTCAAGAAAGCAGCAAAGATTGATATAGAGCTCTATGAATTTGCTAGAGAAACTTGTGAGGCAGTTCGAAGCTCCTTACTGAAGAAGCGTTCCCTCTTTCTTGTAGCTCACGTTTCCTGTCCACCCGTGTAGAGATCATTCATTTCGATTCTAGAATTGCTCGTTTCCCAGTCAAGGTGACCAAATGTTCCGAAAACAGGCGCTATATGAGACTCTTCTACTCAAAATTTTCAATCTAAAGTAGCATTCTTCGTGACGCTGGTAGCGACAATTTCATTATAACGCTAGCACACCCACTCATCCATCGACTAGCTCTGGTGTATCTCTAACGTTCTCTCTTTCGTCTGTTGCAGAGTGGAAGGCCAGTTCCGCGTGACCGTCCAAATCTCCGACCGCACGTCCTCCCGCTGGGAAGTCCCCCATTCTCTCATCCCTCGCAACGAGCCCCTCTCCACCAACAAACTCCGCTTCGCCTTACCCCAGGAGCCTCTCCTCACTCTCTCCTACACCACCAACCCCTTCGGCTTCGCCGTCACGCGCATCGTCAATAATGAGGTTCTCTTCAACTCCACACCCAGCGTCACCACCTCCCTGGAAGGCACCGAGGAGACACCTTCCTTCAACTCCATGGTGTTCAAGGACCAGTACCTGGAGATTTCGACTCACTTGCCGAGCACGGCCACGTTGTATGGACTCGGGGAGAGCACTCGACCAGAGGGGTTGCCTCTCATGAAGGGGAAAACTTACACGCTGTGGGCGACGGACATCGGCGCCATGAACACGAACGTGGACTTGTATGGCGCCTACCCTTATTATATGGATGTGCGAGAGGGAGGGCTCACGCACGGCGTGTTGCTGTTGAGTAGCAATGGCATGGATATCAAGTATGGAGGGGATTTTTTGACGTATCATGTGATTGGGGGTTCGTTTGAGTTTTACTTCTTTGCGGGGCCGTCGCCGATGGATGTGGTGAATCAGTTTACGGAGCTCGTGGGAAGGCCTGCGCCCATGCCATACTGGTCTTTCGGTAAGGACTCATTTCATTTGTTATTTGGCTTCCAGATTCTTGGTACATCAGTGCATCACAAGAGTAAAATTTTCCTTTGTTAGTTGGCTTCAAGAGTCTTTTCGTTTGTCATGTTCCCTTGTAGAGCTTGTCTTAGGATAGATACCAATGGGACGATTGGTGTATCATAGGATAAACTAAATGAATGCTTTGGTTGCGTAGGCCTTGAGTTTTACAATGTATGTTTTATGACGAGAGAATTTACTAGGCTCGTTAAGGTATGTAGACTTGGAAGAGTGAGGAGTGGTGTTCACCAGAGTCTTAGGAATGAATCTTGGTATGTATAGTACAGGATTCGACAGGATTCACCTTTGCGAACAGCACTCCTAGCACCAAGATCGAGCGTATCTTTAGTGCCGTGAAGTCAGTGGTTTGTAGCACTTTGATATGTGTATGCTGATAGATGTACTGCCAGACAGAAATGTTGCCTTGTTGGCATAGACCATGATATGTGGATGTGGATGGTGAGTTACTTGGGAACTGAAAGTATCTCAGGGATGAAGTTTGCAAGGTTTTATTCGAATGCTGGGTGTCTATTTACTGGTGTGGATCGGTAAAATTAATAGAAAAAGAACGTTTGAACTGACTGTTTTGTTGTGGTCGTGAGCAGGTTTTCATCAGTGCAGATGGGGCTACAAGAACGTGTCGGAGCTCAAGTACGTGGTAGACAGTTACAAGAAGGCGAAGATTCCTCTGGATACCATGTGGAACGACATCGACTACATGCAGAACTACTTGGATTTCACCACGGACGCGGTAAATTACCCGGAGGACGAGCTCAAGAGCTTCGTGGAGGAGCTTCACGCCCACGGACAACACTATGTGCTGATTCTCGACCCAGGTATGGAAACTCTGTAATACAGAATTTTAGGGTTTGGGAGCTTGGGGTGGTGTTAATCAATGCTTCACATCTTCTGTTCTGAACAAACACCAAAATGGAACATCTGCAATTTGAACCTTTTTTACGGTGTCCCGTTGCTATGGCCTTAGGTCATCATAAATGAGCTGCTTAAAATCATCCTAAATTCAGAAATTTCTCCCCTTAATAAACCAAAATGGAATTCTTGAGAGTCCAAGTTCCTTGGATATGAAAAATCAATTCCTTAAATCCAAATGCATAAGCTGAAATCAAGGACTCCCAATGAACCAACCAAGATTCTGATAGTACGTTCATCACCACATTTGCTAACATGGCAATGTTTCAAGTAGGCTCGTTTCGGGATACCAGTTCTAACCGTCACAGGAGAAATCTGAAGTGTTCATCTAGATGGGAAATTCCATAGGCAATGTATAGTGATGACAAAATTGGATACACTAGGAATGGAATTTGGACACCATATGACATTTGTCGAATTTCCGCATTGGATTTCTCCTGTATTAAAGCTCTCCGGCATTGATTTCAATTTGCTGTTTGTTACTGACACCATTTTAAGAATTACGAGTAGTTGGTTCTGATAGTGATCTAAATTGGCGAATTCAGGAATTAGCACTGCTTACGAGAACTACAGCACTCTGGAGCGCGGCCTGGAGCAGGACGTGTTCATCAAGGACGAGCAGCAGGAGAATTACCTGGCGCAAGTCTGGCCTGGCCCAGTGTATTTCCCTGACTTTCTGAACCCCAAGACGAAGTCCTGGTGGACCAACGAAGTCACCTCTTTCCACAAAAAGGTCCCGTTCGACGGGCTCTGGATCGACATGAACGAAGTCTCCAACTTCTGCAGCGGCACGCGGTGCCGGTTCAACGGCATCGTCTACCCCAACCGCAACGAGTGCTATTTGGAGTGCCAGAAACCCGAGTCGCAGTGGGACGACCCGCCGTACCAGATCGTGCGACAGGGGGCATACGAACACATCGGTGAAAAGACAGTGACCATGCGGGCCACGCACTTCGACGGGACGACGGAGTATGATGCGCATAACTTGTATGGGTTGTCAGAGTCGGTGGCGACGCATGAAGCGCTCAAAGTGACGCGTAACAAGAGGCCATTCATTCTTTCTCGGTATGTTTGTTGGAAACTGACAAAACCTTGATAAAAAAAAGTGCAGCATTTTGAAATTACATGCACCTGATTGGAGCGAGCCTTGGTTATAACGTCCATTTCGTTAAACTGGCGGTATTCCAATCCTTTCACTCGTCTCAGGACGCGCGGCCTGAAACATAAATCCATACCTTTCTAATTTGTGACCTGAAATTAGACCTAAGTTTTGAAACTACATTTCAATATTGTTGGTGCCAGAATCGCCAAAAATGAACGATATGGACGACTTCTAAGTCCCCTAGCTCTGTTTTATTCACCGTATATAATTAACCAAAGTGTTTCTGTTTCAGTAGATGTCGTGATTAACCACTCTGGAGTTCATGCATCTTGATTTTCTCTTTCGGTGTCCTGAAGTCCTGAAATTTGGTAAGGCATACGATGAGTCATTGAATTCACTAGGCATTTCGTTATTGTTGTTGTTGTAACCGAGAGCTGATCATCAAGAACCAATCTGTCTGCAGATCCACCTTCATCAGCTCCGGCGCGCACGTAGCCCACTGGACGGGCGACAACGCTGCCACCTTCAAGGACCTGGAGTACTCCATCGCCGGCATGCTCAACACGGGCATGATGGGTCTCCCAATGATCGGCGCCGACATCTGCGGCTTCGCCGACAACACCACCCCCGAGCTTTGCAACCGCTGGATGCAGCTCGGCGCCTTCTACCCCTTCTCCCGCAACCACAACACTATGGGCGCCACTCCCCAGGAGCCTTACGTCTGGCCGCAAGTCGCCTCTTCTGCACGTTCCGCTCTCAGTCTCCGCTACCGTCTCCTCCCCCACTTCTACACTCTCATGTTCGAGGCTCACAACCGCGGCGCCCCTATCGCCCGGCCACTCTTCTTCTCTTTCCCGGAAGATCCCAACACACTCACTGTTAGCAGACAGTTCTTACTCGGGACGGGACTCATGGTCACACCAGTCTACCTCCCTAATGTCACCACGGTCACGGGGTACTTCCCGAAAGGCACATGGTACAACCTCTTCGACGGATTCGTGACGAAAGTGGAGAGCAAAGGGGAGCATGTGGAGCTTGACGCAGACTTGGATTCTATCAATGTGCATGTGCATGAAGGGACTGTGCTACCGATGCAGGAAAGCAAACTGACGTCGACGGAAGTGAGGAAGACTCCGTTCACGCTGGTGGTGGCGTTTCCGAGTGGGAGAAGCGCAGGGTATGCGCGTGGGAAGCTATTTTTGGACAATGGGGATGACGTCGAGATGGTGATCAGGAAAGGGAGGTCGACTTTCGTGACATTCGTTGGGCAGCAGGCGGAGGAGAGCGGCTTGTTGTCATCGAAAGTTGTGAGTGGGGATTATGCGATTGAGGAAGGGTTGAAAGTGCAAACGGTGGTGATTCTTGGGGGGAAAAATAAGCCGAGTGGGATTAAGATCAATGGCGACGCTGTGGATGTGGATGTGGCGTTTGACGCGGCGGTGCCCTCGATCACCATTTCGGGGTTGGACTTGCCGGTGGGCAAAGAGTTCGAGATTCAGTGGAGCACGCTGGCATCCTCACATTCCAGTATCTAGATCAATGATTCAGAACCAAGCGGGGGACCGTGCTTGCAACGACAACCTGGTTTTCACCTCGTAATATCAACTGCAACAACTGAAAAAATTAATGTTTTAAGTACTAGAATGACATAATATTGCTGGTCCAATGTGCTTACAACAACATGAGTCGTATGAGATCTCAATGATATAGGACTTGGTATAGATCTGGGTTGTTGTTAGTAGACTAACTCAACATTCTCGTCATTGATGTTAATCTAGACGATTGACCAGAGTTCTGTAGATCGTATTGATAGATCTAGAATTCTTTGGATTGGTCTGGAGGTGCAATTGACAGTTTTAGGTTGGTTTCGACAATTTTGGTAGGATACGCGGATTTTGGGTCCTGGCTTGAGTAATTAGCCGCGACACCGCTAGCCGGCAGGGTACGTAGTTCCTGAAATTCTTTACCTAAGGGATGCTGAAGAGCGCCAGTTTACTTACTAGCAGTAGCAGGTTCAAAGGCTGGGTTGAGGAGAACTCAAGTGGTGGACATTAGTATGTATATAGGGAGCTCCGGTCCCTCAGATTTGTACTATAATATCAATTTAATACAAATGAATGGATTAATAAGCAATCCATGGTGTCAATTAACCTTGTAACACTGCCGCAGACACTTTGTCTGATGGATGACAAAGAATTCTCATGTATAGGATAGCAGTGCAATACTGAATACTTCCACTGAATACTTTCCCATTTTTTTAAGCAATTGATTCCCATGGTATTAAAAAATGATGATTTCATTACAAGCTTGCACTTTTTTGAAATATTAATGACATGATTTTAGCTCCCATTCTTTCACTTTTGACACCTTTGGAGGGGGAGGTTTGAAATGTGGCCACTCAATTTGAAGTTTGCCTCTGAGCTATTTTAATCACTCTACTTTCAAAACTTGGACCCCTACTGTGGTCTCACATTTGTCAGAATTAGAAAATTGATTATACATTTCTTCTTTTTCTACACATCTCTTTATCGCCGCTCCTCTCCTCCCTCCCCTCGGACCCCCTCTGTCTCTCCCGTTTTGTCGACTTCCCTTGTCGATCCCCCCGTCTGTTCCCTTCCCCCACTTTCACCATTCCCGTCCCGCTTCTTTTCATCTCTTTCTCGTCTACTTTGACCCCAGAGTGCGTTTGCTACTGACAATTTTAGTAGATTGGAGGTTCCGGTTTGCGGAATTGGAGGACGCATTGGGAGGACGGACAGCGGGGGAGGGTTTGAAGTTTTGGATTCATCCTTGCACTCTCCCCCCGGAAGTTACGCGTTTATTTGATTTTCAAATTTCTTGGGAGAATCATTCCTGGAGGTCGAGTGGATTGGTGGTGGTTGAGGATGTCGCCTTCGAATTGACAAATTCGGCGTTCGGACCATCTGGTAAGTGTCTTTGAATTTCCCTTCCGTGGAGATTTGAGGTGATAGGGTAGTGGAGTTCAATGAGGACTTGGGGTTTTGGGATTTGAAGGGGAGTTTGAAAGGGCGAGCTCTTGTTTGGTAATGCCAAAGGAAGGGATAATGTCATGTGGTGATGGTGATAATGTTGTTTATAACGCTGGAGACTGTATCTATTTGTTGTGTGGGTAGTGTTTCCTATTTGAGCTGAGGCTAGACCTGTGGAGCGTTGACGTGAGATGTGTAGCGAAGCATGAGGGAGCTCGTCTGTGACGAAATTGAACTTATTCCTGTCTGAGGAGGTTTGGTATTTGTGTTTCCGCGAGAGTAGATCTGTCGTTAAATCCCTACGATGTGGACGAATACGAGGATGGGCTTAGCGATCCGGTTTAATAGTGCTTGAGAGTGTGATTTTGGAGTTGCACGTATATGGAAAGTTTGTTTTGTCTTGTACTTTCGAATCCCTCAGTGTAAGCCTGAATTCTGAAGATGGCGCAACTATTTCCGTAGTTTGTGAACGCTGCTTTGATGTTTGATCGTTTAGTGTGGAATCTGCAATTGTTGTGGCGTCGAGCGGCTGTTTTATGACTTGTTTGTCAGTTCGTGCTGTTCTCTACATCTTGTGGAATATTTTAGGGCTTCAGCTCGCCTCATCTCGGAGCTGCTTCTGTTATCTGATACTTTTTGTATGTGGAGGAATTTCAAACACCAATTCAACAGTTTTAGAAGTTTCTTTGCATGTTTGTGAATTTTCAGGTCCCAGTGTCGCAGTATATGACCGAGGAGTGATGGCCATCGGCCACTATGAGATGTGGAACAGTCTGCCATTAAGGGCCATGACCATCCCTAATAGTAGAATACTGCTGGCTTAACAACTCGACTTTTATGTTCTTACCCTGTCCTGATGGTTTTTATTCGTCCTCTTATGCGCTGAACCGATCTGTTTGTTTGTTCCCGAAGCCTCGAGCTTCTGTTGGATTTCAGCATCCTTAGACCTTAGACCTTATTCATCTCCTCTGTTGGGATAGGATTATTTCAAGCCCTCCATCTCATACATGCAATTTAACACTGGCGTTGCTCAGTTGGCAGTCGCAAGATTTGAACCCAAAAATGACAAAGTATTTTGGAGAGGCTTTTCAACACTTTCGTTATCTTCATTGAATCATTGGTCTGATAAAAAATTTGTCCATCTTACAGAAGAGCCTATAGCGGAAAGATAATCACATTTATGTCTTGTAGTCAGTTTTCTGGTTTTCCGACCTGAGAAATTAAGAAGGTTGGGATCAATATAACGATCCTCTCTTTAGGCAATTCTGGATATTGGTAACCGAATCCGATGATGATATTCTTGTGCGCATGGAGGGTTTTAAGAGCGCAAGTTTTCTGCACGAAGTTTAAGCAGCTGTTAGTGATCATGTGAGTCCGAAGTGTGTCTTGTGACTCAAATGTGATCAACGAGGACGAAGTCGGACATTTTGAAAGCATCCAGATGATTATGTTGTTTCTTGTTTGAAAGTCTTAGATACAATTTCTTAACGATGACCGGTCCTGTTTTGCAGTGCACTTCTAGACCGCCGCTTTCCCCCAATCCAAGCACGCGAGCTCCCTTATCTGGAATGCACGGTGTCTCTCCTCACAGATTACGAAACTGCAGCTAATTACCTTGATTGGGAGGTATGCAGTATGCGGTTCACTCTTGAAGACACATTTTCCATCTGCTGTGCAGGGTAACTGCAGGTCAAGCATTAGTTTCGCTTTTGTATTTCCCCGGGACAAGCCTTGGGAAGTTATAAATATTGATATACATAAAATGAAGTAGGAGAATAATGCAGCATTTCACAGATGCGTTTGTGCTCGATGAATCTGACCCTGCTGGGCCTTCTTTTTCTGCTCCTTGGTATTTGGTTTGATTAGGGTTTCTGTTATTTTGGGGGGCATTGTTTCAAGTCAGTGATTATTGTAGTGAATGTGATTTCCCCTGAATTTCATTGAGATACGCATTGTTACTATTGCTTCTTGAATTCTATCTGCATCTCCTAGGGGAGGTTTTCTGATTTGCTTACAGGTCACTTATCAGTTTCCTTGGTTAATGACTTGATTTTATTGTCATTTTGTTTTTGTCCTTGTCTTTGAATTTTAGGTCGGAAAACATGGGATGATTTTGGAGTTCACTGACCCGGACAGTGCGCGTCGGAGCGCCACGTATCTCCCTGACTCCCCTGAGGTTGCCGCACAGGAGGGTAAGCACCTTAAATCTACATCTTGAATGGGACTTAGTTGGAGTTCCTGATGCATATCAGTTTAATTTTACAGAAGCCCTACTTCTGGTGCACTCTCTGTTTTGTCGCCAGCCGCTACAAACCGCAGCATGTGCGCTGGGTCATTGCAGCGATTGTGGCGATAACGGCCATGGCGCGAGCGTTTTGAGCTTTGGCTCATTCGTAACTTGTTGTGTAGCTTGCGGCTCTATGTTCGTCACGCCATTCTGGATAAAATTGAAAATTTTTTGAGTACTTTCGGGATTTCTTTTGCGAATGGCTGATGTTTGAGCGGTAAGGTTGAATTGGAGAATGATTTGATCAATTTGTGGTGAGATGATTCAAGCGTTGATATTTGGAGCTTCCGATCATGAATTGTTTACAGATTGCCGCTTCGAGGCCACCTGCGTGGTCAATTTCCAGTAGCTCAAGCATTAGGTCTCCCCGAACTTCGGCTCTCGGCTTAGGAACTCAATGTAGTTCCAGAGCATTGGAAACTTCGAGCTCTTTGAAATTGATTAACGACGGAGTTGGTCTTCGTGGTGGTTTTCTGCACAATCACATTAGCAAGCTGAGAAAGCAGAAGTCGTTGAGAACTGTAGGGGTTGCCAATGCTGGACTGAGTACACCAGTCTGTGTCTGGTAAGTGGAATTTCATTCAAATATTTTGTTATATTGAGTCAAATTCTATGTACAGTTGTATGCCATAAGTCTTTGTAACCTTTGAGAAGGGCCCTGTTGTGGAATGATTTCATTCCAATTTAAGGAACGAAGTGAATTGATATGAAATTAGGCAAGATTTGTAAGGACGTAGAATTCAGTTCTGGTAAAATTGCTAAGACAATGAGCATTTTGCAAGAGTATCATTTAGGAGTGGTCTAAGTGAAAATATTGGTTACCGGAGGGTTTTTAGTTATGTTGGGAGAACAAAAATCCTCGCCGGAAGTCTCTTCCTGTTTGTACACCAACACCAAAAATGAGGTAATAAATGATAAAAAAAATGGTTTGCTGTTCAAAAGTGTTTCTTAGGGTACGAATACTTTTACATGCTGGATATTTGTGTACATGTTTAAAGTTTAAGAGTCCGGGTTTCCTGTGTACTTTGAAATTTTGCTGTGACAGGCATTGTGGAGAACGTGAAGTGGGCGTTTACGGCATCACCACCAAGCTTGGAATCAGCAGTTATAGCCACAAGTGCAATCTTTTTAGCCGGTGCGCCAGTGTTGTTAGCAGGCCTCTCTTTGTCAGGATATGCCTGCGCATACCTTCTGGCGCTCCTTACCTGGCGAGCATTCGGATGGCAAGCGACTTTCATAGTTTGTGTTTACTTTGTCCTCGTAAGTTCCTTTCTCTGATTTATCATGTAATGCCAGTTGAAAAGGACAAATCATTTTGAAGCAAAGTTAGAGGCCGTGAAATGATTTAGAGGACACTGTTTGGATCACTTAAGCATGTTAATCGATACGTAGGAGTGTGATTTTTGGGAGATCAGCATAGAGCTGCGGAGGAATCATTTTGGCAAAATCTGTTGAGATCAATTTTTTTATTAGTATATAGGAATTTATTATGCAATTATTCAACGTGAGACCACCTTCGAAGGGACAGAAGAGACAGTAGACAACCCCATTTCCATTCAAAGATCCGTGGTCATAGACATCTAGCCAAGTCCTGTTTATACCGCTTACTAACAAGTCCAATCGAGTTTATGAATAGATGAGTTGTTGTGGGCAAAGGGTCAGTATAGGAGATCAGATTGTTTCCCAGAGTGTCATGTTTTTTTTAATCTTTTGTCATGTTTTGGCCCACTTTTTCTAGTCCGTTGACTTCAATCCGTGATAGATGGCATCGCTTGCAGGGAACGCTTGCTACGAAAGTGAAGATCAAACAGAAAGAAGCAGCGGGGATTGCAGAGAAGCGAAGTGGCAGAAGGGGTCCAGGAAGTGTATTTGGATCTTGGACAGCTGGAGCAATATGCGCCGCGGTGACCGTTGCTGCGTTGGGAGGCCTTGAGTGGAAAGCCATATGGCGCTTGGGCTTTTTGGCTAGCTTCTGCACAAAGCTTAGTGACACCATCTCTAGCGAGATTGGCAAAGCCTTTGGAAAAACCACGTGAGAATAATAACCTCTTTCACTTCAGAGTTTCTCTACAAGTTTTGCTTACAGCGGGGTGTCTGACCTCTTGATTCTTGCTCCACAATTTGTTACCAATCGAGCACAAGAAGATTCTTCTTTCCTCAAAGTACTAGCCCCGTTGTAGAGTCTGAAATTGCTGGTCAGCTCTGACACCCCTAGCATTGATCATTGGGTGAGTGCTAACCTAGCCACTCTTGTACTGGGTGAGTGACAAGCTTTGTTTTGATTAACAGGTATCTGGTGACAAGTTTTTCTGTTGTGCCGAGGGGAACGGAAGGCGCAGTCAGCTTGGAAGGGACATTTGCTGGCTTGGTAGCCTCGGTTATCTTCGCAGCAGTTGCTTACTATATCAACCTGGTAACTTTGGGATGAGTCATCATTCTCGATACTTTGGAAACTAATAATCAATTTTAGTTGTAGCTTTTAAAACACATATCCATTATTCAATGATGTCGGGTGTGATTTCCTCTTTTATTGTTACATTTTGTAAACTTCCTTTGAAACTTCCGAAGTGATTTATTTCAATTCCTGTTGATACGTAAGCAATTACTTTGGGCCATTTGAGCGGTTAGGGATTAGTGTGATCTCTTTAAGTAATCCAAGGGAACTTTCTCTGAGGTCTTTGATGTGATGATGCTTGCTGGATCTTTGTAATGAAAGTAGTGAAAGAAATCATTTGATTACTGCAGACGAATCAATCTGGAGCTGTTATTTGTGTAGTAGCTGCTCAAGTAGCAAACTTCTGCGAAAGTTATATCGGTGCTGCTTTGCAAGGACGTGAGGGGTTCGAATGGGTACAGTTTCTCATGTTCGCCTCCTGTTTTTGTGTTTTGATTAAATGCCATGTTCACTATAATGCTCACTTTGTCGTACGTCTTTTGTTTTTACTTTTTGCAAGTCATTTTAGGGTAACCGACTGGGCATTCTCCTAAGCGTTTTTTGGAACTTGCAGATCACAAATGACGTTGCCAATGTTGTCAATATAACAATAGGAGCGTCTCTGGCAGCTGCCCTCAGCAGGCCCATTGGGCGATAAATCCACGAACTGGAGTGAGATGCATGACCGTGGCTCTATTACACGAAACGCACAAATTGAGAAAACTATGAGGTAGGAGCACCAATTACTGTAAGAGACCAAAAGCTGTGATCTCATGGTGTACCTACTATAGTATAAGCGACTAAGTTGAAACCTATTAGTATTGATGTAGTGTTTAATGGTTTTGAAAGCTCTTGGAGATGCTGATTAGTGGCAGTTATTGGTGATTCTATTGTCCTGTATCCAGCTTTATGGATTTTGACCTTACACAAATCCTCAAAAAAAGTCATGCTAGATCTGTTGCTTGTGATTCCTTCTTATTGGGGATTTTATTCAATTTAGGTCATGATTGAACTTGCCCATTCATTCAATTGCGCAGCACAGAAATTGGTGATCTTATCTTAGCTTCTGACGAGAGGTTTTTTGTCATCTTTTCCTGGAAGATCCACCTTTGTTTATAAATTCTACCTCAATTGTTTTTTGTTTTTTACACTCTATTCAGTTTATTTTACATTTGAAGCCAATGTAGCCAATGTATTTTTTTTTATTGAAATCTAATTTTTGATGTCAAGAGTGGGCCAAACCATTTGTAGCCAGACTATGATTTTTTGCTAATCATTATTAATCTTATGCAATACTATAATCAATGCTAATATTTGAGGTCTTGAATTGCGTAGCTACTACCAATATAGATAGAGGCTTTAACATGAGACAAGATATATTGTCTCAAAGTTACTATATTTGATTTTTTTGAAAAACATACCATTGGGGGTTCCACAACTAAAACATTCTCTTAGTTTTGATAGTTTCAGATATGTATGTATTCTTGCTTGGGGTAATTACAATTGTGTCATTCATGAGCTTTTCAACTACATTTCTTCTTCTTTCACTCTCATTTGAATATTCTTCCAACATGCTTGCACTTGCCTCATAATAAATTGTATTATCTTCACCATTGCTTGTATTATCTTCTTTACCATTATAGTAGGCTTTTATTTCACCAATATTGATTGAACCATCCTGCACAAGATCAAGCTTGAATCATTCTTCATAGGATATTTTTTGAGATGGATATAAATAGGCTATATGTGGAATAATTGTTTATTAGAGAAGAAAATTGCCTTAAATCATCTTCTCTTATTAAGATTAAATTTATTTTTGAATTTTTGAATTACTTAATAATAGCCCTTTTTTTTACCACAAGACATAAAATTAAAATAAACCATCCTCCCAAAATGTTCCAATACAAAGCAATTTGAACACCTTACAATGATGCTCTATTTGCATAATGATGGGTTGAAAATATAATGAGTTTAAAGCCTTCAATTTATGTAAAGGTTCAAACCACTACTTTAGTATCCTACTTATCTATATCTAGTAGAATCACATCAAAAAACAAACCATTATCTATAGTAAGAATGACATAAAACATTCACATTCACTAATACTCTTTGAACAAACACAAATTTCTACAAGCATACCTCAAAATGTGAATATTCTTTGCACTTACAATCAATGAAGGCTGGTCAGCACATGCCAACAAAAACCATTAACGAGATCAATGATTGCAACATAATACAACACTCAGAAGACTAAGAAGATTCAATAAGACATGGAGACATTGCAAAGAACTAGCTAAGTATTTTTTACTTAAGCCACTGTTGGTAACTATGAATAGAAAACTAAAGTAACAAAAAACAATTATTGATTCTTTATTTGACATAATGTAATAATGTATACAAATTAAACTTATTTTCTACATTATTTTTTAATAAAAGATTTATCTTAGAATGATACTTATATGTGATGATGGCATATTAGAAGATTAACCTAACATTGAAAATTATTTTAGAGTAGATTCTTGAATCATGAATGGCTATCTTTAAGGTGTAATAAACATAATTATTTTAAAATTATTCTTTTGTCTTCTTTTCAAACCAAGGTTTAATAACCTTTGTCTTATCATTATAATGTTAAATATAATCAAACAAATGTTGAATCCTTCTATTCAGCAAAGAACATCCAAATATAAACTTTTAAATTGATATAAGGGCTTCAATGTTTAAAAAGATCATTGATTGTAATCCTCTTATGAATAGCCAATAAGGTGACAACATGGTTGTCTTTAGTTGGGGTTCCAAATAGCTTGCTTTCATAATATCAAATTACCTTTGGTCCAACAAACTAATTTTTGAAGTTTTGTCAAGCCTCATTTGAAAATTTACCTTGATCAATATTCACTTTCAGTAGCAAAACATCTTTGATGTGTGCATTCTTACAAAAAAAAAATCTAGATTTTCTAGTATCATATTAATCTCAAATCACAAAGGTTTGTAAAATGTTATTTTACTATATTACATTATTCAATTCATTCAAGCACTCTTTTGTGATTGTGAAGCTATAAAAGAAAAAATAATTTGGTAAGGAATAGTGAAGATGCATCTTCTTAGTACTCTAGACTATTTTGGATATGGTAAACAAAAAATTTCATGGAACAAGCTTATTTGACTTTGTTAGCTTTAAATCAAAGAGAAGAAGTTTTACATTGACATAAGCTATGTTGTGGAAATTGAGTAGGTAAGGTATGGTGATCTTAAAGCATCCCTCCCTAAAAATGTCTTCTATTACAAAGGTACATTTTGTAGTCTCGAATGCACCAAGAAAATACATTTTAGGAGGTGGGCGTTTTTAGTAACCATTGCATTTTAACTTCAAAAATTTATAACTAATTATGCAAAGGTCCAAAAAAAAAATGAAATGACTAATTCCATTTTGCTTCTTAGAAAAATTTGCTAAAATTTGTTTTAAGTAGTTTAGCTTCTTCCAAATACAATCAACCTTTAAAATGTCACTTTCAAAGCAAACTACCTTATCTTTTTAGAAAAGTGTGCAAGTGCTATTAGGATAGAGCCTCGCCACTTGCTTTTTAGATATCACTTTTTCTTTTTTCTTTTAATTGAACTTGTGTATTAATAAAGTAGGTACCCTCTAAAATTATCACTTTTTGCTACTATGCCTATTTACTATTAATAGATTGGTTTAATTTTCCAATTTTCTTATTGGCGTGTGAAAGAAGGTTTCAACGCACGAAAGAACACAACATTTGGACATCTTATGCAAAAATTAAGAAGGAACAAAGTTTGATTCTACACTAGTTTCTTCTACATAGAAAGGTACATAATTGGTTTTGGAGATGTACACAAAGGAAGACGGCTACGGGTTTAGGATTCGTGGTGCATTTGGGATACCCACCTTAGCCAGACATTTAGGGTTTTCAACTACGAACTGACCTCATCCCATATTGATTGTCGACACCCAGAACAGATTCAGATTATAAAACCAGGCTCTGATCGCTCCAAGAATTATGTCTTTGAATAAACCCAAAGACTGCACCAAAGTAAAGATATACTATTCCACGGGGGATGACACTTGGACCCAACCGGCAGCCCATATGCCGGATACAACACCCAACAGTCTGACGTGGAATTTTCCTGTTGGCCAGTTTGCAAGATTAGGGTTAGGGTTCAACAGCGTAGCCGCAAGTCTCTTAGCTCGCATCTTGACCCTTTCTTGGTGTCGAATCGGTCGTCTTGTTTGTGCTTTAGCGGAGGCAGTTGGTTTCCTTGGATTTGGGGGGTTTGAAATCAAGTTTCGGTGCGTGTTAGGTTCTAATTTATCTTTGAATTCATCCCTTCTCAAGCTTTTTAAACGTTTTCATTCTGTGTTTTGCTTTGAGTTCGTGTAGGATTTTACTTATTGTTCATATTGTCATGAGAATTCCTGCATATCGAGTTTGTAGCTTGCTTTGTTTTCATGGAGATGCGACTGTCGCTGTGGGCACTGACTAGAAGATGGTGGGACGCTCTTAGTTCTTTTCACAGCTGTAAATGTTTTGCGGAATGAAATCGTTTTTTTTTTTTAGTCGTAGGGTTTTGGGCACCAGTAACTGATCGTTAGTGTTTTGATGGGCTCGTCTTTTGATGCTGGACTGCTAGGCTCGGGGCTCTTATGGAGTGCTTCTCCTTTTTGTGGTCCTTGATGCGCTGATGCTTTGATACTGGAATATTTTGGAAGTTCACTTTTTTCAGCATCATATAAAATACCACTCATGGCGAATGAGTACCTTGAGTGTATGAGAATGGTGCTAGAGAGATCCGAGATAACTTTCCCTTTTAGCTTTTGGTTTCGACTTTAGCTACGAGATACACAGTCTCGAATAACTATACTTCGAACTTTGATGAGAGACAACGTTGTCCGACTCTTGGACTGACCTCTGATGGTTTACATGCTGTCTTACTTCGAGTGCTCCATATGTTTTAGGTTCACCTCGTGATCGTGTGATGAGAAGATAACATATACCAATGGATCCTTCTTACATGGACTTGAACCATGAATGCTAGAGGAAGTTATCTGACGATCTAAGGATTGAAAAGGCTTTTTCATTTTATTTCTGATGATGATCAAACAAACTTTCGTTCTACCTATTGCTTCATGCAGTGCGGAAAGACATTTCTATTTTGAACTGAAGAGAAAAAGTATTTTGTTGCTATTTGTCAGCATCGTTGGCCTTAGATTTCTGCGAAGTTTGCACATCCCAGCACTAGGTGCCGATTCATGACACCCATGTCACTACTTAGTTGCAAAGAGTAACCAATTTCCACATGCCTCCTGGAGGTGAAGTGCATTGTGTCTATCGATGGACGTCACTCTTCGCATTGGCACATCTCTGTCTACGTATCACTTGTTGCTTTCAGACAGCGGTAACGAATGGTATTTCTTCTTCGGACTTCGGGTAATGTCTGAAAGACATCATGGACAACGTCATTGAACAAAACGCTAATGAAAGACATTCGGATTGGAACAATTTGACAAGTTCAAAATGCGTCCCCTACCCCAAAAAAACTGAGGTGTGCAAGAGATGATTCAGTGACTTGGTTTTTAAGGTACCATCACTTCCAAGACTTTTTCCAGACTCACTGCTTCCGAGGACGAGTTACGCAGGAAACTTGAAGAGGTTAAGTTCTTGGCGAACCCATAGAAATGCAGTACAATGGGTTTCATAACGCTTTAGTAATAGTTTACAAATATTTTCAAGTTGGTTTTTTTGAAACTTGCTAATTTTCTGAACGTAGGGTAGCGTCTGAGTTTGCTCCAGCCGAATTGAACCATCCTTTTAATTCCAATGTGGGTGATCCCTAAGAATTCCAGTCCTGTTCCTCAGTAACGTTGAGAAAAAAAAGAAAAAAGAAAAAGTGCAAGATGAAGATGCGTATTCATTCAATTTTAACACCTAAATGTTTTGAATCTTCTCCAGAAAAATCATCATAAAGTACTTTTGGGAAGAGGATTTTGGAGTTCATGTACAAACGAAAGTTGTATGATTCCTTCCATACAACTAGATTCTAATACTATCACCTGTGTTGTGTCTATAAATTTTGAAAGGAGATTTCAAAATTCGTTTTCAATTCAGTTAAAATCAGAATATTGTCATTTTTCGAGTAAAAAATTTGTTGGAATGGATTTGAAATAAATTTATCTTGATATAGTGATTTTTTGAGTTTTTTCTGTTTTTTGAATCTATGACCTCATTTAGTAGAAATGTAGATTTGAACTTGAGTTAATGCAATTTTGATTTAGTTAATTGCTTGACTACTTCCACATTAGTAATTTTAGAAAAATATGTACTCTAGTAACACCATATCCAACCACTAGATAGGACTAGAACTTGATAAAGTATCTCTACAAATTAGAATGATTTTCATCCAAATAGTAAGAATAAATGAAAGTGATTTTCAATCTATTCATTGATTTAAAATTGGACATTGGAATGCTTTAGGACATTGCAGTGCCTTAGGGTTAATTGACATTCTTTTATTTAGTAGGCAATGTTAAGAAGAATTACAAATCTTATTGAAGTGTAGTATGGATCTTGTTGTTTATCCAAAATTTGTTTAGTGAGTGTAAGCAAAAGTCAATAGTCATTTGACTTTGTAGTCTAAATGTGGTGCTTGGCAAGCCGTGATCAACTTAGATGTGAATCTAGTAGGTTGAAATATTCTAAAAGAAAAATGCAGAAAACACTTTTTGTCAACAATTTTTTCAAAACCAAGCCCATGTCATTTATGAATTAAAGGACAAATGCTAAAATTGAAAATTAAAACTTTAAGAAAATTACAACACTACAATAGTGTAGTGGAATATTGTGCCAATTTGTAAGAAAAATTTCAGCTCATCTGATTTAGTGAATTGAAGGATTATTATATTTGAAGTGATAAAAAAAACTTCTTTTCAATTTTATAGAACAAGGGAAGTAGACTTTAAGCCTTGTTGGATGAAAAAAAATCTCTATATAAAAATAAAGATTTACACCATTCATTAGTACATCCTGTTAGGCACACTCATGCAAAATTTCTAAATAGTGAAAACACAAAACCAAACATTTAGAATATGTGGAAAACATTTCAAAATCTTTGATTTCACAAATTGCAAGATTATAGTATTTGAGGTTAGAAGAAAATGCTATTTTTCAAAATTACAACAATATAGTTAATAAAGTTTTCACTCCTCTTCAAGTCAAGTTTTTTTTCTAGCACCTTAGAGCCAAAGTCCAATGTTGTGGCACAATTATAGTGGTTTAAATTTAGAAGGACCATCCTCCATTTTTTGCATGGTATATTACTACAATGTAATGCAAAAAAAACCCAACTTCAAGTGTAATTCTAGAACTAAAAGTAGTATTTTTTGAAAATTTCATGCCATATCATATTTATTATATAAATGCCAAATTTCAAAGTCAATGAGGGTTTTAGCAAAAGATGCCTAAAGTACTTGAATTGCTTTAAAATTTCTAGACAATATAATTTTCTATTAGGACATCTAATTGTATTTTTTTCCTTCTTGCTAAGGTGGTTCGTGAATGCACCTTGTGTCAAATTTTCATTAATATCTATTCAGAATATTAATTTTGTAGGAACTTACCTAAACATTTAATTGTCTATTGAGTAGTAAATTGTCCTTTAGGGATGAAACTATTTTAAACTAATTTTTATTCTTTAGGATTATATAGTTTGTTATAAAAAGAAATATTTGGCATATTCTTGATCCAAGCAAGGATGGAATTTATGAAGTGTTGTCATACCCTATGTAACGGTTAGATTCAAAAATAAAATAACAATTTTTTGAAGTATTGAAATATAAGAAGTGAAATGTCTAAAATAGGATAAAAAAATTTCTTCCATATTGATTAATTTTGGAATATTTTAAATTTTAGTAAGAAATTCCTGAGAGTAAAATCTCTAAGCATAAAACTTTAAAATCTTTATTAAATAATTGTCATTAGTTTGAAAAGCCAAAACAACCAAGAAAAGACATTGCAATCAAAGACACATCAATTAAAGAAATATGATAGATGTAGCAATCTAGTAAAAAATAATCTTAGTTAGTAGACTCAAACCAAAAAATCTAGTATCCCAAAGAGCCAAAAAATTTAAAATGTAATTTTCAACTTGGTAAAATCATTCAGCATTGAAAAACAAAGTATTTTGAAAGTCTATTGCCAAATTTAACCCACACTTATAATGCATTGAAAAGAGGTGTATCACTCTAGTTTGCATTAGTTGCCCCCCCCCCCCCCCCCCCTTTCTCAAAAAATTATAGGTTGTTGATTTTTTGAAATGCTTACCCTCGAAATTGCTATGGGTTTTTCAAAAAATCATAAGCCATTGATCTTGTGAGATTTAATCTGAGCCATCTAAATATGAAATACTAGATATGGATATAGTATTGCATATGAATACTAAATACTAAATATAGGCATTGGATATGGATACAGTACCACATGTGAATATGTAGTGAATATGGATACTAGATATAGATACATGATGAATTGTCCTATATTGATTGTCAAAAAAGTTGGTTATTGAAAATTACAAGAGGGAGAAGGGTGGTTGAAAATAAAAATTTCAAAATTTTTAAATCCTAAATTTCAAAATCTTAGTGTAGTGTTACAATGCACTAAAAAGTGGCAGTAACTGCCAATTCCAATACATACTCTTGTTGCTTTCATCTTCTTGAAGTCAATTTTTGGCAATGAATTAAGTTACCAAAAAAAGTTTCATTGCTTTATGAAAGGGAGAATGCACACTATGGTGGACCAAAAGTGGCGAGCTGTACACTCCACGAAGTCCACTGCTCGTGGTCTGGTGACGTGGCAGATCCCATCGGACTCAATGCTGGCCGTTGATCTCACTCCCATCGGATGGCTTGGGGGTTAGGATTTTTGTGGGGGGGTTAGGGTTTGGTGGCGCGTTACGGGTTTGGCTGAAGCTTTGCTTTGTTCTCTTTCAACGCGTCGAAGTCCTGCGGAATGATTGTGTTTGTAGGGTACGGCAGATGCTGAAAGAATTTTTGGAGAAGGTTTGGGACATGGCGGAATCGGCAGTGGCAAGGCAGTGCAAGGTGAAGGTGGAAGCATCGCAGGCGCTCCGCGGTAGAACTGGCTTCAGTACTCCAGTGTACTCTGAGGCTCCGGAGTTGTTTCCCCTATCGAACACAAGGTCCTACAGCCGGAGCGACTTCGCCTCGAAGTATGGCTTGAGCACTGAAGGTTCGAACCCGAAGTCGCTCACTGTAGGGGATGTTAGCGAGGCGGAGTTGGAGGGATTTTTGGGACCACGATTAACAAGAATGGGCACCGTTACATGTGCGTGAATGACGAGGAGCTGATCAAGCAGATCGAGCGCATGTGGATGGTGGTGCACCAGAAGAGCGGCGTCTTGTCCAACCAGTTGATCACGAAGGGGATGGCTCGAGGTTTTTACTTGGAGAAGAAGAAACACAAGAAAGTGAATTGGGCGGCTTATGCCGAATGGACCAGTTCAGAGCAGCGTAGGCGGCGCTTGAAGTTGAGGAAACAAGGACGTGCCAGTGAAGATTGCAGTGAAGAAATGGATGATCTGCCGCTAGAAGATGGCGGATCCGCTCAATCGAAGTTTAGCAATGGCGAGGGCGGTAGTATCTGTGACCGCCAAGGTTTAGAAGTTCTTGGGGGAGCTCCTCCCGCGGCTGAGGTTTTGGAGCAATGGAAGGCGTACTTACTGTACGTTGGCAAGGAGCGTGGAAAGCTGGCGAATCTGTTGCTCCTACATACAAAAGCGCGAGACGATTATGTCATAGCTAAGTGTCGTGCAAGGTCGCAGATGGAGTTTTGTTTTCAGAAATTAGAAGATGCTAGAGAGAAGCTTGATCTAGTGACGCATGAGTATAACCTGGCTCAAAGCAGTGATAGTTTGTCTCCGATCCCAAAGGATGAGCCGGGGTTAGTTTCTTTGAGGAAGGTGATACAGTCGACACAAAGTCATGTCGAAATATTCTAGGGTTTAGCGGCAGATGTAGAGGTAGAACACCGTAGAGTGAGAGAAAGCGAATCAGGAGTTTGTGCGAAAGTGGCGAAGGTCGAGGCCGATCTAGCAAAATGTGTTCGTAACGAGGAAACCATCAAGTTGCTGCTGGGCCGATTAGAGTTCGGATCGCCTTTGTTTCGATCTGTAGCACCTGCTCCTTACTTGGCTTGGGAAGTCCCCGACTCAACAGAATGGGTACCCTTAGAAAAGTGCAGTTTTTGTGGATTAGGGTTTGGACCAATTTGGGCTGTGAAGCTCACTTCTTGCAAGCATGCTTACCATGAACTGTGCTCCAGGGCGCACTTCCAAAATTCGAGTATGTGTTGTGAGGTGGACTGCAAAGAAGAAATGCATGAGAAGTGGTGGAGTGCGGTTGGCTTGATGAAACCAGGGACTGATGTAGTACCCGCAGTTACAAGGAGTCGACCTCCTGTCCCGAAGCCGTGGAGTCAAGCAGCAGGTACTTCTTTGATACCAATGTGCATGTTCTTGTCCATGGATTTGGAGTTTTCTTCCATAGCTTTTGTTTTTTGTCCTTTGGCTGCTTTCTAGTCCACAGGTTCAGTTTTTAGTCCACAGCGTATATGATTTTGTATGAATGCTTAGTTTCTTATCCACATGTTGTATGTTTGTGTCCATATGTTTAGTTATTTGTCCATAGATTGGAGTTTTGGTCCGTGGGTTTAATTTTGGGTCCATAGGCTTGATTTCGGGTCCATATTGTTGGTTCAGAGTCCATACGCTCGTTTTATGGTCCATAACTTCAGTTTAGAATCCATAGGCTTCTTTTAGGTCCACAGTTCTGGTTTACTGTCCATAGGTTGTATTTTTGGTCCATATGCATTTACTGTAGACTCCATATGCTTTACTCTTTGTCCACATGTTGAAATGTAATGTCCACAGAGTCCATATGCTTCATTCTTTGTCCATATGTTGAAATATATTGTCCACAGGGTGGAAATCTTTGTCCATTAAGTCCATTACACTAATGGGTTTCGAAATTGCATGTGTGCAATCAGAGAACTGCCTACAGTATTGGACATTCAACAAGACGAGATGTTGGAGCCTAATGGTGGTGTGCCAGAATCAGGAGCTAATGTCCCAAGTGCCACACATTCGGAGCTTCAGGCAGCTTCTCAGCCTGATAGCAGCATGAGAGGTGATCCCAGCTTGGATGCACTCTCTCTGCCTAAAATATCTCCAAAGAGGAAGCCTGAAGCTGCCACCAGGGTGGACCCGAAGGATGTTTTAAGCGAGGGAAACAACGACAATGGCGATGAAGATTCTAGCGAGGAGGATTATGAGGATGAAGAGAACAACGGAGGTGATGGAGAGGCTAATAGCAAGAGCGACCATGAAGAGGATGATGCGATCCAGGATTGTGGACCATCTGGCTCAACCAAGAAGAAATGCAGTGGAGTAAAGAAGAAGAATACAAGCAGCAGAGACAAGAGAGGAAAAAATGCTGCGAAGCGTCAAAAGGTCCCTGTTTCTGAACGTAAGTCCACTGCAAAAAGTACCCGAGCTGCTGTACAGAGGTCATCAAGAAGGTGAATTTTCAAGTGAGGGTTAGTGCTTTCGTGTAGGCCTTTTTTTTTGCATGAAGGCCCTTTAGTACATTAGGCGTTCATTTTGTTCGATTTTTGGATTCCAGGATGATGGCAGAGATAAATGCCGAGCCTAGTGGATCTTTTGTGAGTGTATGGTAGATGTGTAAAGAGGAAGTATAATTACGAAATACGGAATTTCAGGAAGAATTGAGTCAAGAGGGGCATTTCAGGAAGAATTGAGTGAGGAGCTGTGATGGTTTTTCTGAATTCGAATCCGAATATGTTGTTGGTTTGCATTCGCAGAAAATGAACCTGTAGAGTCCACAGAAGCACAGAATGCGAGTGTAATTGTTGAGTTCAAGGTCGGTTTGCATAGAAGGATTTCTGACTTATGCACGTGCTAACTTGCCCGTGGTCATGACCTAAATTGAAGTGAATCAAACACAGTCTGATGCGGTTTTTGTGTGCTTCTTACTCCTTGAAGTGTGCTTGCAGCTTCTATGATTCTTGTGTGTTGCATTGCCTTCGGTGGTGTAGTTGCTGTGCTTGGGTTCATATGCATGCTGCTTCTAGTCGTGTGCTTGTGGCCATGTTGAGTTGGTTGAACTTTTGATAGGAAGATGGCGTTGGAGTCAGTGGAGGATCCCTTTTTTTGTCTGATGCATGTCGCAGCTTAGAATTTTGATTTTCTTAGTATACACCAAAATAGGAACGGAAACTAGTAATTAGCTAACCAGATCCGATTAGGTGGGGAAGGAAAACTCAGAATTAGCACGGAACGTGAAGTAGTGGGCTTCTTGGATCTAATCCGGTCAGGAGTAACTAACGACGGAAACGGAATGTAATACGGATTAGGTCTAGGACCGGATGATGATGATGAACCGGATTATGATGGTAAACCGGATTCATGATGACAAACCGGAAAGGGTCCAGGGACTATAAAAGGAGGAGCTTTCACTGTTGCACCCCCTTTTAGAAACTCGACCTTGAGCGCACGATTGAGTTTTTGTCGTTTGTGCGTCTGTGCATTTATATTCTGTTCGTTTTAATTCCGGTTGAGATCGGAGAGAGGAAGTGAGGAACGGGACGTGCGGCTAGGAGAGAGTGAGGTAGATGTGAGTGGGAATGCCTCAGCTACGTAGGTCGAGACAAGCGAGTCCCTCTGGAGGCGAGGTGAAGCTCCGGAAAGTCATTCCGGTTATTCCCTCCACAGAGCCGGAAAAGGCTGAACTCATGGATGATCTCAAATCCATGGGTTGCGTAGGGTTTGTCGAGAAACCTTGGGGTTTTAGGGAGGAGAGAATGGTCAAGGAGCTCCTCGGAAAGTTGTCCAACCAGTTTGACAACACCGTGAGGGGAGCTCCCGTCAGCTGGAACGAGGGGATGTGGAGAGCGGTTTACGGTTTCCGGGCAGGAGGTTTGGGAATGGCGAGTCGGAAGGATGAGTTTGTCCGAGGGAAGTTCAAGGGAGCCGTCAACCCGAAGGACGGATACGCGGTCGAGGATTGCTTGGATGACCGACACCGTCGGCTCCTGCAATTCCTGGTTCCGGTTCTTCACCCGGAAAAGCCGACCAGGGTGACGATCACCCTCGGCAACACCATTTTCGGTGCCCTCAGTGGTACCCGGAAAGTGGACTGGGCACGGATCATTTCCGATCTCGTGGCCCAGCTTGTTAGTAGGGTTGGGAAGAAAAGGGCCACTCCAGTGTGCCCTTATCTCTTCCACCTCTATCGGGAGAACCAAGTCCTCACCGACATAGAGGAGAGGGCGTGGAAGACGCAGGAAGTGCTCCTGAAGTATGGGGAGTCGGAGACGGATGACGAGGCGGAATCCGATTCCGGGTCAGACCAGGAGTCCAGCGAGGAAGAGGAGGAGCCGATGCCGCCGATCAAGCGACAGAAGCTGACGCCTCCACACAAGCGCGGGACGCCTCCCGGTCAAGACAAACCGGCCCCGGAGGAGAAACCGGAAGCCGAGAAGACCAATTCTGGGGGAGATCCGGATATGCAAGATCCGTTCAACGGTCTGATCAACGTCCTCTGCAACATCAGGGCGGATTGGGAGGTCAAGCACAGGACGCTTGCGGCAATCGGCAAGTTGGTGGGTGCTGCACCGGACAGCAACTTGGCGGAACAAGTGGCGCACTGCATCACGAATCCGGAAGAGACCCGGAAGCAGGAAGCCGAGATCCGCCGGTTGCAGGAGGAGGTAGATAAACTGAAGGCAACACTTTTCGCCTATTAGGAAGACGTGACGGCCGCTCGGGAGATGGCGGAGGAGACTCGGAAGGTGGCCGAGCAGATCAAGGCGGTCCTGGGAGAGACCGGAACGGCAGCGGCCAAGGCGAAGCTCTTCGACGAGAAAATCCACGAAGAGAAGAAACTATCCGGTTCCCGGATGGTCCGGATTCTCGCGGACTTCGCCGAGCAGGTGGAGACGGCAATGGTGGAGGGGCGGAAGGCAGCGGACCGGATCGAGGAGAGCAGCCGGAAGCTGACGGGAGCGACGTGCGACAAGGGTATTCACCTTTCGGACATCTCACTACCGGACCTCTTTCCGGATGCAACTATGGCGAAGGACAGGAAGGATTGGACTCCTGAGTCCAAGAAGTCTGCACGGACTGGAACTCCGGGCACGAGACCGGATATCACCATCGACCTGGAGTCTCCACCCGGACCGAATCCTGCGGAGGGGGAACGGGTCCGGAATTTGAGTGAAGTTTTCGAGGAGCTAGTCCCGGAGACCGGAAGCCCGACGATAGGATCTAGAGTTGTAGGGTAGATAGGATTTTAATTTCAGTTAGGAGTAGGAGCGGATCCGGATCCGGCTCAACAGTATTAGGTTAGACCGGAAGTTAGATTAAGGTGGCGGCGGACCCCCACGGGTTTTCCGCTCCTTTTTGTGCTTTTAGGGTTTTTACCCTTTGTATATAAATCGGTTCCTGCGATGGGAATTGGGAGTTTTTCATTTTGCAAACTTCTTGTACTCTTCTATTCTCTTCGTTGTGTATCTCTCTCCAGCGCGACAGGATTGTATGATGTGGAGTTAGGATAGTACGAGTTGGTTGGCAAGTGATTTCTCCCCTTGGTGTTTATTTTCCGATCCTAGGTGCATGTGATTAGGTACCGAAGAGTTGGGAATGAACTTAGTTCCTCAGCACGTCTAGAGTTTGAGATTCCGGGTGAGAAAGCCGTTGTTAGGCTAGGCGGGTAGGGAGGGATTCCTTAGCTGCGCTAGAACTCCCGGGTGGGAAATCCAGTTGAGTGTCCGATCTCCTGTGAGGTCTCACCACCTGTATGGGTAACGGAAGAACTTTAGTTGATGTTGGAACGGACGGGTGCACTTGTAACCACCTGTCTTCGCACGGATCGGAAGTAGCATCAAGGTCGTTGTAGTACGAGAGGGTCGAGTGTGGGGTCTTTGTGTGACCTACGACCCGGATTGCTATCTGGGTTGTTGTGAAGGACCAAACCGGATCCGGATTAGCTTAGGAGTCTAGAAGGTAGGACAGTGGGTCTTCAGCCACTATAAGTCACGGAAGGAGTGGTGGGCCTACCACTCTCAAAATTAAGCGGCGACCCCTCTGATGGTGAAACAGAGGCAAAACCAAACCGGATAGGATTACGGGTACAGGATGACCATTCCGACCGGATTGGTCAGGACGGATTTCCAGGATCGGAAGTTGTGAGATCCTGGGATTTGGGTATTTGTACGGACCGGATAGTTAGTAGGACCGGAAGAAGGAATAATCCGGTCTGTAGTTATCCGGTATGGTAGTATTTCTGGTTCTAGATCTAGGACCGGAAAGTAAGATTGGCATACTGACTGAGCTTAACTACTTAATAGAGCTAGATACTTCACAGGATCTCGTGGGTTCGATCTTTAGAGTCACTTAGTTATACTCTAGAGCGATTTTTGTGAGTATAATGGGGAATTGACCTGCCCTGTGCTGCGACAATGCACCTGGTTTGTGTTGACTTGTGCATGGTGATCTCTTGAATTTGTTAGAGTATAGAGAGTGGGACTGATTGTCGTGGGCTTTTTGTTTCTCCAAGTGTTTCTCCAACTTGTTATCGAATGCTTCTGGCTTCTGTTATGCGCTGTTGGGGAGATTATGGAGTTCAGTCTTCTCTTGTGTGCTTCTGCCTTCAGTCTTTAGTTCATACGTATTGGTTGACAATCACATTTTTGAGGTCTTGTAATCACATTCCCCGGCTCTTCTACAACTACAGTCTACTTTCAGAGTCCAGATTAATCAAGCGCTTTTTAAAGATTCAATAAAAATGTGGACAAAAGAGAACCATGCAACCACTTACAATTGGATTTTAAAATGACCCAGCTAATATAAAGAAGAGCCCTTGAAGAATTTACCTGCATCCCATCTTGAAGAATTTATCAAGTTTGTTAAATTTTTGTCCTGATTCATGGAAGGTAGGGGGGGAACTATCTGTAAAAGAAATCAGGACCCGGCATACTTTGCTAAATTAGAGTCCCTTAATTAGTCTCCCTTAATCAGAGTTCTCCCTTGAAAGTAATGGAAGGGAGGTGGGAATACTCTAAGGAGAATTTAATCAGAACCCTGCATACCTTGTTAATTGACCGTCCCTTAACCAGTCTCCCTTAATCACAGTTCTGCTTGGGATACCTTTTGAGTTTCTACAACCCATTAACCAGTCTCCCTTGCATACTCGTTCTTCATTAATAGTCCATCAATTCCTGGATTCCCCTCCCACATCCCTGGACACCCATGTTGATTGGGAAAAAAAAAAGGGAAGGGAGTTAGTAAATTGTTGAAGGTGGGGTGTACATGCTTTCTTTAAAGGGGAAAATAAATAAAATAAAATAAAAGTTAGTAACAAGTTGAAGGTGGGGTGTACATGCTTTCTTTAAAGGGGAAAAAAAAGGAAAAAAAAAAAAGGTTAGTAAATTGTTGAAGGTGGGGTGTACATGCTTCAACAGTGTATGAAGATTTATGTGACTTAGAAGAAAAAGAAAAAAACAAACAAACATATGAATGGTATGTAAATAATAAATGGGGGCATTTGGTGTTGCTTTCGAATTATTTGAAGTCGTCATTAATTAGATAGACCCTCTAGAGATTTATGTGACTTAGAAGAAAAAGAAAAAGAAAAAAAAACATATGAATGGTATGTAAATAATAAATAGGGGCATTTGGTGTTGCTTTCGAATTATTTGAAGTCGTCATTAATTAGATAGACCCTCTAGAGATTTATGTGACTTAGAAGAAAAAGAAAACAAAACAAAACATATGAATGGTATGTAAATAATAAATGGGGGCATTTGGTGTTGCTTTCGAATTATTTGAAGTCATCATTAATTAGATAGACCCTCTAGAGATTTATGTGACTTAGAAGAAAAAGAAAAAAAAAAAAACATATGAATGGTATGTAAATAATAAATGGGGGCATTTGGTGTTGCTTTCGAATTATTTGAAGTCATCATTAATTAGATAGACTTATTATTTAATTATTATTTGAAGTCATCATTATTTGAAGTCAATCATAATTATTTGAAGTCATCATTAATTAGATAGACTTATTATTTAATTATTATTTGAAGTCATCATTATTTGAAGTCAATCATAATTATTTGAAGTCATCATTAATTATTTGAAGTCATCATTAATTTGGTGTTGCTTTCGAATTAAAAACGTATGAATGGTATGTAAATAATAAATGGGGGTTTTGGGTGTTGCATTCGAATTATTAACTTCCAACCTTCCACAATTTACTAACTTCTTTTTTTTATTTTCCCCTTTAAAGAAAGCATGTACACCCCACCTTCAACTTGTTACTAACTTTTTTTTTTATTTTTTTTTATTTTCCCCTTTAAAGAAAGCGTGTACATCCCATCTTCAACAATTTACTAACCTTTTTTTTTTTTCTTTTTTTTTCCCTTTAAAGAGAGCATGTGCACCCCACCTTCAACTTGTTACTAACTTTTTTTTATTTTTTTATTTTTTCCCCTTTAAAGAAAGCATGTACACCCCACCTTCAACAATTTACTAACTCCCTTCCCTTTTTTTCTTTCCCAATCAACATGGGTGTCCAGGGATGTGGGAGGGGAATCCAGAAATTGATGGACTATTAATGAAGAACGAGTATGCAAGGGAGACTGGTTAATGGGTTGTAGAAACTCAAAAGGTATCCCAAGCAGAACTGTGATTAAGGGAGACTGGTTAAGGGACGGTCAATTAACAAGGTATGCAAGGTCCTGATTAAATTCTCCTTAGAGTATTCCCACCTCCCTTCCATTACTTTCAAGGGAGAACTCTGATTAAGGGAGACTGATTAAGGGAGGCTCTTGTGGTGGTGGAGTGGGGGACTAGCGTCTAAGGCAGAAAATCTGCTGAATGTGTAGATTTAGTGGGTTAAAAGTAGATTTCATGTGTGGTAGTGGAGGGAGGTATTGCGAGGGTGTAGATTTGGGGGAGTGGATGATGGTCAAATAACAGAATTTCTTCTAAGTCCTGATTAAAATCTCCTTTGAGTATTCCCACCTCCCTTCCATTAGTTTCAAGGGATCACTCTGATTAAGGGAGAGTGATTAAGGGACGAGAGTGTTAACAGAATTTCTTCTAAGTCCTTATTAAAATTTCTTAAGTTCTTTCTGGTTTTGAAAGTTTGGAGTGCATGGCAGACGTTACAAGTTCAACGGATGGAGACTGGGAAACAACAAATTTTGGCATTCTGCTGCAAGCTCATATATGTATGCTAAGTAAAGACATGCCAGCGTTTACAACTTCAAAGTATAGAGACTGGAAAATTGCCAATTCTGGCATTCTGCTGCGAGGTCACATGTTATTAAACTGAAGCTCGTACATGACAATTGCAAGTATAAGCAGCACAATCCTATCAGTCTAGAATTTCTCAACGGAGTCTAAGTTGCTTATGGTGGTGCAATCTATCCTGTACAACTGCGCGCGATGGTACTCTCTGTACTGTGCTACTTTCCTCTGAATCAACCCTTCTAGAGTGATTCTCCGGCGGACCTTGGAAGATCTCTCCACTTAGGCTCTCCAACTTCTGGAATTGCAAATCCATTTCCTTGTCCCACTGCCCTCTTCCTTGCAGGACAGCCTTAATGCGGTCCCAGTCTGACACTACCACATCATACTCCATTTCAGCCAGTGATATGAACACTCTCCACAGCCATCGTTGGAGGTTGCCCTTTGTTTGTGGCCACGACGTCGGGTACTGGGAGTCCATCCTTGTCCATAACCGTCTCCACAAATGTCCATAATCTGCCTCACGCCGCTGAAAAGTCCATAACTTGCAATCTCTGTGACAGACACTCGCACGGAAACAACAAAAAAGAAATTGCATTGGGGCGCCCCTAAGAACTTATACTTCAAGGCAAATGTGGTGGGTCACCCTAGACCCCAAACCCTAAACCCAGCGCATCCAGGTGTTGAACCCTGATCGCAGCCGTCATCTACAGCGCTCCCCCCCCCCATGACTGCTCGTACATTGCAACAAACAAACGTATAAGTCAACAGTGTAGGATCACAAACCTCGGCAGCTTAAACCAAATCTTTTTAGCCTCCTTCAACCTCCAACAACGAAATCACAGACATGATGCCCTGCCTGGTAGCATCAGATAGGGAGTATACCATATCATTTCCACTAACGCGATGGTCCTTGGGTGGCATTAAGAACTTCACAGCCCGCATGAGATGTGCATGCATGAACACTAGGTCAGAGTTCTTCAGAAGTACATACGAATCTTCGCCCCTTCTATACTTTTGGTAGTAGTATCCACCGACCACTTCATCGCCAACATCAAATTCTGTACCCCACTTAAATGTGAAAGCCTTCTTCACAACATGAACAGGCCTCGTAGCATAAATTAGCCAGAAGTCTGCGTTCTCAGAATTGCCTCTAGCTGCATTCACAGCAAAGTTGTCGCCCACATCCAAAGTCTGCGCAAGAAGGTCCCCTTCCAGCCCATAGCTCCAAAGTCCATCCCAATCGGATAACATCTGATTCCTGACAAATTCAGTGTTTTGGGGCTGCAAAATCTTCATTGTCCATGCACCAGTCCACCTCTGGTTTGGGCAACTATCCCAAGCGTTGTCAATACAGAATTCGCAAAAGCATGCCAACTCCTTCACCAGCAGAGATGTCAGATTATTGACATTAGTAGCCATTACAGAGTGTAATTTCCGAGTACCTGGAAAGGAATCGCAAGCATGGATACTATTCCTCAGTGGTTGGACATCACTCTCTAGCACATGCCAGAAGAAGCGCTTCATCGGCTTCTTACTGCCAGCGTAGCTGGTTTCAACCCTCTGTGACATGTTAGCCTTCAAGAAATTCACTACATCAGCTGCACACTACAATTGTGCACCGGTTGGCCCCTTCAACTGCTCCCTGCGAATGAATGACTTCACCACAACACCAGCCCCATCATGTGGGCCCTTCCCGTGGCCTGTTCCAAAAAAACTCCAAAGCATGCTACATCCCCCAGTCATATTAGGATATCGACTCACAAAATACAAGGGCCTGGATGATTTGAATTGTGAAGCGTAGCCATCACTCCAGACCCAATGTTGTTTGGGCCTGAATCCAGTGCTAGTCATATGATCCCAATGCAACCCGAAGCAGTACTGTACAAACTCAGAATCGTGTTGTTTATCATCAGAAATATAGAAGTGATATTCAGTTAAAATCCATGTATCCTCGTCAAGTGGATCACGGTTAGGGTTATGACGAAAGGTGATGTGAACAAAAATGCTTATCTAGTAAGAATGCCAATGCATACTCTGGACCTCATTCTGAATTTCAAATTTGTAATTCTCTACAAAGTCCACAATGGACACAACAGTATGTTCGGGAAAAGACTTGACGGCCCGTTTGAATTCTTTGTCTTCCTACCTTGCGACAAAATGATGCGTTACAAATGCCTGCAGCTTGGGCTTCAAATACTCTACGAACTGATCAGAGGTGGTTTTTTTATAGACCAGGTTCAGCTTACTAAGGACCTTACCAGATCTGGATCGAGTCTCCTCCTTTGCAAACCGTCTCCACTCTACCAGCCGCCCATCCGAGCCATCTACTTCATCTGCACAGAAAGGCAACTTGTCAACCCCGCACTTATCACACTCACCATAAAGACACCTCACGTTGTGCCATTCGTCCAACTCTCCTTTTGCACATATAACGGCCTCCCAAAGCTGCGTGAGTCCCTCGTACTGCACGCATGATTGTTCACAGTGCACCCCAGGGCAGTGGCTGCAAGTATGGTATTCGGGGAGCAGGGATCGCATTAAATTGAGCGCAAGTTGCAGCTCGTTACATTCAACGTGATATATGCAACAACAGGTTTGTCTTTCTCGAAGTTGCTTAACAAAGAAGGGCTTCATAGCATCAAACACCCTTTGTGCCACTGAAACATCAGGGTGAGAGGTCTGGAACCGCTTGAAAAATTGAACCTGCCATTGCAAACGAAGCAATTGTTACGTTGGGGGAAACTGTCAAAGCAAGGTCATGTACTTGCATAGTACTTCACTCGACTTCAACAAGCCTAAAATGGACTGCCGGGTCCTTTCTATGTATACAACAGTCCTCGCTTTCTTCACTGTCCACAAAGTCCTTTGGCTGCCCACAAAGTCCCCAACTGTCCACCAAGGCCACAACTGACACATACAAGATCAACAAATGACACACTTGCATAGTACTTTGGTGTACTTCAACCACCCTACAGTGGACTGCGAAGTCCATTCCTTGTCTAAATTTTTCCTTCACTTCCCTCCCTGTCCACAGAGTCCACTACCAAAAAAGCACAAGACTGCATTTCTTACCATCACGGTTGCATTCAGAGTCCACAATAATCCTTCACTTGCGAAGTTGCCTAACAACAAGCACTCTAGTTTCTGCGATGGACTGTACCGATCCTTGCACTGCCCGCCCAATGGACTTCCAATGATATACATCACCCTGGCTACATAAATTCAATAAGCTCAGAGCTCCAAGTAATCTCGACAGTGGTTGTGGACTTTGTGGAATGCATATCATACCTGTGTTTCTTGCAAGTAGTGGGTCGGTTTCTCATCAAAAACTCCAAGAGCCAGCCTTTTGCGAGTGACATCTTTCTTGTTGGGTGATACTCGGCTTTCACAAACCCACCAGGTGATGATGACGATGCGCTCCTCCTCTTTCAGTCCATCTGTTCGTTTCCTTCTCACCGTCAAACTGAATAAGAAATGACCAGTCGCACTAAGCACAACTCGGCGGTTAATGGCCATGTGAACATTGCGGTGATGAACCCCTAGAACCTTCGCAACTTGCCTAACTGAAGATTCACTTTGACAACTAACTGTTGCATCAAGGATTGCATGCTTCGCAGCCAACTTCGCCGCACTATTGGCTCTCTTCACTGTATCTAACTATGAGGAAACCCCCGCAATAACTTCCTTGTAAGCCAGTGCAACCCTAGAGGGCAAAATGTGGTCAGGCAAATCTTCAACCACTCGCTTGTGATCTAATGCCTTCTTCAATACAATCTTCCTTGACAATGGCCCAGGACACGCACTTAAGTGAGTCCTAATAGAATCAGCTATCAATAAGGAAACCCTACGAAGCTCCCTCTCGCTCATCTTATCCTCCAACCCTGAATTGTCTCTCCGCTCCCGGTCCATGGATTCCTCCTCCCACTGACATTCTAAAACAGAAGTCTCGATTGACAATTTCTCTGCTCTATTGAATCTACTTCGCCTCTGCCTCGCATTCTGAGATGCAAGCCTCTCTTCCCGATTGGCTTCCTTGGAGATAAGTTTCTCAGCTGCAAGAACAGACCTCTGTCCTGGACCCGACCGCAGAATACCAGCTCGTGATGCTTGAGTTTTCTTCAACCCCATCACGCTCAATACGACCCCTTAGCCTTGCAAAGCCACGCATTGACACCTTTTAGTCAATGACAGAACAAACTTACAAGATCTCATAACCTAAACCCTCCCTAAGCTTCACAGCACACTTCGAAGCTACAAAACGTACCAAGACCCTAGAAAACAAAAAGGAGGACACAAGCCAAGCCTTCACCGCACACTTCCAAGCTGCAAATGTACCTAAACCCTAGAAAAAAAACGGTAGCTGATCGTGCCTTCACCTTGCTAATGCAGTACACGAGTTTCTTCAACCCTAAGCCGCACTCCTCACAGCACGCCAGAAAGTGAGTAACCAGCCAAGAAACAACAAGTCTGAGTCCGTCGCCACACTGTAGGATTCGGAAATCATCGCCAGGGCACAACAACTGAAACAAGTGCCACGAAATCGAGAGACAAGTTCAAAGAAACAACAAGTGAAACAAGCGCCACGAAGTAGAGAGAGACAAGGACTGAAACCCTAAGCTTTGTACGTCGTACACGTGGCTGATCATCTCATGTCCGTTCCAGGAGCCCGTATTGGAATCAACCAATTTCTGAATTCTAAATACGAGCCACCCTAGATAAACCCAATCGGAACATCTTTAGGTCTGATGCTACCCCCAAATTCTAATTTTAAGACCATGAAAAATGACCCCAAAAAATAGCTTCCTTTCTGACCATTTACAAGTCCATTTCTATGGACTATAAGGTAGATTATGACATAGTTTCGGGCTAGACAATTACTACTTAGTATGTAACACAACCTATGTGAAATTTAATTCCAACCTCTTCCCTATTTTATTGAGTTCTAGAGTCCTTTAATTAAAAAGACATGTACTGTGACAGTCCTTTTGAAGTGAATAATCAAGTCCTTCATTTGTATAGAAATGGGATTTGTATTAATTAAACGCTATGGTTGTTTCCTACATCAAGTACACAATGCAAAAAGAAGTCCTTTTCATTGCTTGCATGTTTTAATTGACTTGAATTCAATGAATTTATTTAAAAGCGCCTAGAACTATGGACTGTGACAGTCCACAGTGGATCACCGTAGTGTGCATTTGCCCGAAACAACAATGTTTTTTTTAGAAAAATTTGAAACATAAAGAGAACCAAATCAAGATGCTCAAGGCAATTTCCAAATCCATTCTAATCCAAATTTTTCAAGAATATGCTCACAACTTTTTGGTAGAAGGAAGCTGTCCACAATTCAATAAGTAATTGATCTTTTTCTAGGACATTTTTCAAAAAAATTAGTTGGTTATATGCATCACAAAGCTTCATATGATATACAATTGGGAGTGATATTAAATAGTACTACAATATTCAAAACAAGTTTTTTTTGCAAATAATAAACTTGAAATGATAGCATGTGGCATAGAGAGTAACTCCATACTAAGTCTTGATAGTATCATATGATGCATAGTATACTACCATATTATCCAAGACAAATTTTGTAAATGACACAAATTGTTAAACCATAGAATTCCAAAATACTCATTACCTTTATAGATAACATGAATAGACAATAAAGTGCATAAAACAAACTCCTAGTGAATATGTGTGATATAAAGAGACAAATTATAATTGAAATGAACTTTAAACATCTTTGCAAATGGTACAAGTGGACATTTAGTCTTTTGTAGTTATAATCAATCTAAGCTTCATTGAATACCTAATGTTAGTATATTTCTAGTTCAATTCTTTTGTTGTATTTATTTGTATGCAAGTAATATTATGATTGATAGTAATGAATTGATAGTTGTATACAAAATTGTTATTTTTTATTTTTTTTAATCACAATCTTGGTAGTACAATTAGTCGCATACTAGTATCTCATTAATCATAACCTTGATAGTAGGATTGATTGCATAGACTAATATAAACCATGACACTTCTATGTTTAAGACACACTTTTCTTTGTTCCTTGTCTAGTTTCAAGCGACACTAGTAACTTATCCTACTAGTGAATGTGACATTATTTACAAAAGTCATAATTTTTATAATGTGTCTAAAGTTGAGCCTATTAGCTAGGTGTTATCTAACATAGTCATTGGATACATCATTCCATGAGCCAATTGCAAGTCTTGATTTATACAATAGTTGATGCAATTGCTCAAGGATTTACACCTTTAAGAAATTAGAGATTCATGGTGTCATTTAAATCATTGCAATTGCCTTCATTTTGCTTGCCCCCCTTGGAGTTTGCGAGGTGGGCTGACCAATTTTGCACAAGTCTAAAGCACTTGCATTTCATATAGTGGTTAATGTCACAATCAATATTTAGGACCTCAATATGTAACAAATATGGTAGACCATGCCATCCAACTCACATCAACATCCAACAAGACGAGATCTCAAAAGTAGGAATTCCAACATGGAAAGTACAAATCATAAACTTGTATACAAATCTGCTTTGCACAATTTTTTAAGTGATTGTTTAATGTGGTGCATTTCATTCTCCAACTCTTGTTAATCCCTATTTGTTCAAGTATTTAGATTCAAAAGCTAGGACATGCATTGTGAATGAAGGCCATAGAATTGAAAATGGGTACATAGTCTTGTTTCAATACAGAGAGATAAAGGAGTCACGAAAGTTTAAATGTGCTAAGGTGATATATTGGTGATTACTTATTTAAAACCAAAGGTAGCACTATTGATAGTTCTAATAACTTGCAAATATATATTGCATAGATTTTGCAAAAGCCAATGGCCAAGAGATTAAATTGTTTATTATTAGTTGCAATAGTAGCTAGGAGGCTTTATTGGCAATGGTAGTCCAATGGCTTTAGAACTAAGATTTCATTTTCAATGAACATTGTGCAAATAAGAAATTATTACTTAACCCCTTACTGTCTATAGGGACCAAAAGTGTTCTCACACAATGTAGAAGTACAATTCAAATAGAAAGTGTTGTTACCTTTGCATCTAATGTCCAAATTTAGTAAAACTTATTGGGAAATCTGT
The DNA here is from genome assembly GCA_963969395.1 of Pseudoscleropodium purum. NCBI lineage: Eukaryota > Viridiplantae > Streptophyta > Bryopsida > Hypnales > Brachytheciaceae > Pseudoscleropodium > Pseudoscleropodium purum. Next base: position 23,450,136 of record OZ017797.1, read on the forward strand.
GCTTTCTCTTCTAGTTTGGGTGGTAAATTTTTTAGATCAATCCAATATGTACTGATTTTTGGGAAGTTCAAAGTTTATAGGTTCAATTTGAATTCACCAAATTGCATTCAATGGCAACAACTTTCTATCAATTCTTCTATAATTGTAAAATAATTAATTAAATATTGAATTCTAACTAAAACAACGTGTACATGCAATGGAGCAAGGGAATTTCAATAAAAAGATCGTGTTTAGCAAACACCATTTGAATGGGACCCTAGTTCATGATAATAGTTTTCTTTATATGCAAACACAATATGAATGTTGCAATACATAGAGTACCAAGTTTAGTCAACAAAATGATTGAGGAAAAAAAAAATTTTAATTTTAAAAAAATTTAAAAAATAAATAATAATAAATTAATAAATTAATTATATATATAAATAAAAAGTAAATGAGATAAAATGTTTCAATTTTGTTAATAAAAATATTACATTGTTTACACACTACAATACCAAGCATTGAGTAAGAATTAAAGAATTTAGAATTAGGCAAAATAATAGGTAGAAGGAAAAATTCAAGAAAGTTAGTTCTGAACTTGCAATTATTTTTTAGGCATGTACACAAACAATTGCACATTAAGGAATAATAAATGAAATAAAACCTCCTCTTCTTCTTTCTATGTAGGCTATAGTTAAATTACTTTATAAAAAAACCTTTTGGATTCAAATAGAAATAAATAGTATATATGTAACAATGTTATCATAGAAAAAAAAATCCTAAGAATGAATATGATATTTCAATATAAATGTGGATTTTCATCCGAATCCATGATCTCATAGACTCATCTATCACAGTTAGTTTTGGCCCTCCTCCCTAAGCCAAGAAGGAAGAGAGATGAGTGGATGAAAAGGTACAACAAAGAATCTTTTTCAAGAAAGAGTGCATTCAATTGTTGTCTACATTAGGTCGATCAATCTATAAAGCCATTACATGGGCTTTACCACAGAATGCAAGAGAACAAAATTGGATCTTGTTGTAGAGTTTCAAGGTCCAAATTGGGCTAAAGTCCAGAATGGGTCCTAAGTTTACCTTGCCTCCCAACAAGCACATTAGAAAAGTTTTGGGGGGTCCACAAGCTTGTTTCGGGCCTGTTCCCCCGCAGTTGTTCCCCGCAGCGAGGGGAACAACCTGTTGTCAGAATTTTTTTTCATAAAAAAAATTAAAAAAACAAAAAAAAGTCTCCAAATGAAAAATTAAATTAAAACTAAAATTGGTCAATGACGTGGCAGGATCTCAGCCACATCAGACCGCTGCACTGAACTTGTTTTTTGCGTTCACAAGTTGTGATAACTTGCATGCATCCAGAGGCCCCAAAAATCTTCTAATGGGTTCGTCATCTTTCTTTGGAGTTTGGATTCACCCCAAACCAAGAGCTGCAGCAGTTGTTTATAACTTTATACCGACCCGTACACGTCCTTGCAACGTGAGGCTCTTCATTTAATGCACGCCGGCCTCAGAAGCATTCCGAGCTTCTTCTCCTGTCTCACTTTTCAACTGACGAATCCAATAAAGAATCTCAAATATCTCTTGAGTTCACAGCTTGGGTCCAAAAGCTTCTATTTAACTTATCGTACCACAAGAGAAAGATCGAGCTGACGATTGATGGGCTCAGTTCTTTTGTGTTTTGTTTATGTTACGAATCGATCGGGAACGGAATTTCATTGCATTGCACAATTGATGTTTGAATGCGTTCCATTCTAGCCACAAAGAACAATCGTTTATCGGCATAAGTTAATTAAGCGCAAACAAGTGGCTTCAATCCAACAACTGAAAGCCATTCCAAACACGTACTGACAGAGACTCATTCCTTAAAGAAATTAAGAGCTCCTGACCAGTCAACAAGTGAAACAAGCAGAGGAACAATTCCTTAAAGAAAAAGCAAGCTCTTAAGAGCTGACAATTGATCGATCATGTGTTTCTTTATTGCTTTGTTTTGTTTCTGTTACGAATCGGAAACGGAATTTCATTGCACAATTGGTGTTACTTAGCGTGCAAGACAATGATCGGCATCAACGCAAACGAGTGACGTACTTCAAGCAAAGCCATTCCAAACAAGTGAAACAGGCAACCGGAACAGACTGAGGAACAAATTTTTATTAAGTTTCATATGCACCTCTCCCTGCAGGCACCTTCATATGAAAAGCTCGATCTGCAATAGGCGTATCTCGTTCCGTGCATGGGACTCGCCTGGTCAGGAATCGCACGGTCATCCAAGATGCAAACCCCATTTGACGGCGGAGATGCATCTGACGGTTTGTGTGCAGCAATTCATAAAAGAGAGAAGGGCATATTAGGCCGGGCCAATTCTCCTTCAGGTCGATTGCACAAAATTTCAGCCCCTTTTAGGTCTACTTCGGACAGCCTCTTATAATGGTTTTATAGAGTGGCCTATTGTGGACAACAATTCAATGCAACTCTTCATTGAAAAAGATTCTCTGTTTGTACCTTCTCATCCATTTACCTCTCCTCCCTCTTGGTTTAGGGAGAAGTGCCAAAGCTGATTGTAATAGGTGAATATGTAAGATTGGAATGGGTTTGGATGAAAAATTCACATTAATATTAAGTGAAAGATTCATTCAAGTTAGGAATTTTTTTTGTATTCTTCCTCATTCTTATGTTTGCACACATTGACCTCAATTTTTGAACAAATTTCCCATATCTTGTAAGTTGAAATGCTTAAGTTATTACAAATATAGGTACTTTTTACTAGCTTAAGGCCATCTTCAACTACTCATTAAAATAAGATTAAAACGGAGGTCAATTCTCCTATATGTAAAGGCCTTCTAGCTAAGAAACCAGTCCAATTCAATAAAACCTAGAAAATTTCAGCCCCTCTTTCTCTTCATTGCCATTTGGGATTGAAAGAGCTCCATTTCAAAAATGAGATCATATTTTTAGACCTTCAAATTATGTTTCACATATTATATTTCATGAAAAAAACTTATACAAAGAACATTTTTGTAGCCACTAGAACTACAAGGGCTTCATAACACAATCTAAAATAGATGTTCAGATTTCCACAATATCCAAAGTATTTGATTTGTTGAAAAAAAGAATAATTTATACATTTTTATTTTATTGAAATCTAACATTCTTTCCAAGAACAAGAATTCACCTTCTATTCTTAATGCACCCAATTCATTGAGCTCAAACCATGTCAAATCATGTCTTTTATGAATAAAAAATTCATTCCACCAAATTGATTCCTAGGCTTGGTTAAAGGGGCTCGCAGCCTCACATTGATTTCAACCTCTTGTCCAATCACAAGTGAGGATTTGGGGCTTCTTACACAACAAATTAGTCCATCCTTTAGGAATAATGCGTCTTGCCTTAGTGAGTGATACCAAACTATATACCTCTATTAGAAGGTAGATTCTCTCTTGTCTAATGATTTTAAAATCTATCTAAACTAAGTGTGAAATAGAATAGTGTTGTTTGTGAGAATGATGTCATGACTATGGTAGATCTATTAAAGTATATAGTGTTTGGTTACAAGTTTTCAATTTATAATATTATAACATTATATATAGAGGCTTGCAATACGAGTTCCTTTTATAATACCATTGTACATGAAATTACTATATATTCCTACTATCAATAGATTTCATTGGAAACTTCAATTTCAAAATCTTATATTACACATCAATTTATTTGCACTATTCATAAGAGTTTAGGTTTGGTTTTAGAAATATCTATTTTTCATATTTTAGAAATTTATAGTTTATTCATTTGGTGTCTAATAAATGTGGAAGAAGGAAATTTAGAATACTCTTTTGACTTCCACCAAGATCCAATTAAATATTAGGCATTTTATTAATAGACAATTACTTATTTAAATGCATTTAGGTGTAATTACCTTAGGAGCTACAATTATGTATACTTTAGGAGCCAAGAGGGGATGAGTGTAGAAATCTTAGATTAGCTATAAGCAATGTTGTAATGAAATGTAATTTGCATAGTAATTCAAATATCCATTAGCAAGGTACATGTAAATTTCAAATTGAAGCATGGAGTATAATTGCCAATTTGATCCTATAAGGATGTTGTCAATCTAAGAGGTTTGATGGATGACTTCACTATTAAGTGTTGAAACAAAGAATGCACATACCTAATGTCTATTGATCCAATAATTAGAGTATTTAAGTGATTACCTTGGAAATGGGGACCACATCTTTCTAGGGTTAATTCTAGAAGGACACCACAGACACTAAGTGTTTGATGGATGGCTTTACTTGAGATTGTAGGATGGATCAAAAAAATGTTTTTTCACCCAATATTTTTTTTTGAAAGTTGCTTGAGTACATTTGTAGTCATTAGTATTGCAAATTCCCTTATTATGGTATTATTGACTTTTCTAAAAAAGGAGAATGATGTGTAATCCACAAAACCCCCTTGTAGTGCATTTTGGTCATTTTTTGTTCTTTATTTGCTCTTGATGTGAATTTTAGTTGTAAAAATGATTTTTTCGAATTTAAATTCAATTAATGACATGGAACTTATCAAGTGAAGTTTCTACTCCGATTAAAATTTTTGAAAAATTACTAAATTTCAACATTTTATAGCAATGTGGACTTTAAAACTATAACCATGGTTTGTTGATTTCCTAATTTAAGAGTGACATCCTAAATTTGGTTCATACTATGATGAGTTATACACTATAATATACATTTATTGTGAGAATTTCTTAAAAATTTGCAGTTATTTCAAAAAATTTCAAAAAAATTTCAAATTTTTATGACTTGTAGTCTTGTGATATCATCTCTGAAAAATAAATATAAAATTTATCATTCAAAATGGAAGAAAAGAGAGTGATGGCTTGAAATTAGTGGTCATGAAGGGCCACATCCTTCTACGGTTAATAGACTTGAACACTTGGATTCATCTACATAAGCTAAATCCATAAACAATAGGGTAGACGTCTTCTAATGGATGAATGACAAAGAATCTCTCCATACAAGATAGAAGTGCCACTATTCATCCTCCAAATTTTGTGAGAAAAAAGCCAAAGGTCTTCTAAAGTAACTTGACATCCAATGAGTGTTTTTTCATTTTTTTTAACCAAAAATGCACACAATACCAAAATAGAGCCATGGAGCATTGACCCCTCTATTGTCCCAATAGAAGGTAAATGTCAAAATTGCCCCCTACTTTGTGCCACTTAAATTTTGTACTTCATCGTAACTCCCAATTAATTTGGGGTCTCTGATAGCAAATATGAATTTAGAATTTGCAAATTTTATCGTATGTGGCAAATAAAAAATTTCAGTGTTTTCTACAAGGGTAAAGCATGGGGCAATAGAGGGGTCTGGATCAGGGCTTTTATTTTTGCCGAAATTTTGCCAAACTATCATAAATCTGACCTCTCTGACTTCATCCCTCCAAAAACTGGCCTAAACACCCCCCCCCCAAAAAAAAGCCCTAGTCTGAATCCCAATACACATGATTTCCACGGTGACCAGTCCATTGGTCAAGGGTTAATTGTTGTTGAAGGGTCGCCTGGCTCAAGGCTCCAGACTGTGATGTCTATTCGCACGGGAGCGAAATTTTCTCACGACGTGTACTTTGCTTCCCTTCACGGCCCTCACGCAAGACTGCCAATCGCTGGTGCACTTTAACTTACTTGTAGGTCGGAGTGCTGCTTAGCTAGTACGCACTCTGGGTCCCAGTCTGGATACCAAACAACCGGAACTGTTGCAACTACAGGCCTTTGCGTGGCCTTTTCTCCTGCATTTAGAACTCTCTGGAAGCGAAAGGGAGTGGAAGTAGACGTCGATCGTGGGTTTGTAACAATCGCATGGAAGTTGGAATCAGTCGTGGCCTGGACGATTATAAGTTGCTCCTTGTGCCACCAATTGGTATGTCGGTCAGTCAGTGCGAGCTAGTGCACAGCTGCAAGGTTTGGGGATTCAGTTGCAATTGCAAGGTGTGGGATGGAGTCCTTTATGTGCAGGCAGGCATTTCTTGGTGAAGCCTGTCTCGTAATGAGTTCTTCCTGTTGGTGATGGAGAGGTTGCCGTGGTAGCAGTGCAGATTCTAATGCCGGTAGAATATTGTTGTGTGCATGCCAGAGTCAGGTATTAAACATAAACAACCGTTAGCTTCCGAAAAGAAGATAGAGAAATTTAGCAGCAGAGTAAACAGAGAAAAACCAATTGCGATAGCCTTTGGGTTAGAATTCAACTTAGAATTAGTACTTTAGACTCGCATCAGACTGGTTTGGTTGAATTACATTGTTAGCAGATTAGTATCTTGTTCTTTCGTTTCAATTTTCAGCTGGGTTTCTCATTCCTCAAGTTCTGTGAGTGTGTGTGTGTGCGTGCAAGGTTTGCCAATCTTTGAGGGTTAGCGACGTTCACATTTCCAGCCCTTTCTTGCAAATAACTTGTGCCTCCGTGAGAAGGGTTTTATAGGATGAAAGAGGTCCTCGCTGCAACAGCAATGGCGCCTTCCTCACCCGCAGAACACAAGTGTAATACTTGGCTGAGCTTCCCGAGGGTGTCTGTGATGCTGTCCTGAAGCCCAAGGAGAATCATTTGCTGAGGAAATTAAAGAGACTTGTGGGTACTCCTCTTCCAGCAACCATCGGAGTGGCGTTCCTCATTGAGGTAAGGCTTCAAATTTTCTAAGAACATCTCTGCTGGCCATGCCATTACCTGACTTGCTTTCGGGAGATTCGGGACACCATTCTCTGCTTCCGCTCTGCTCCAATTCTGTGGTTGCATTACTTTACAAATACCATAATTGTTGTTCGCCAGTACAGTATTGCTATATGTAGATGGATACTTTTTTGCGCCCTAGTTTCTGAAGAAACGATATCGATGCAAGCGATGTGCTTTTGAAGATATTGTTGTCACTTAAGAGTATCTTAGTGCATGGGGAAGAATCTTTTGACCTCACATTCCCCCTGGTGGTCCACAGTGTTCGTGGCCGTTGTGAGCAACCTGGCTGGACACACTCTTACCACGCTATGTAATGTACCGTTTAAAAAAAATATTCTCCCAAGAGTTACCATTGCTCTTAGTTTTTGAGCTTTGGGGCCTCAATTAGGTCGTGACTGTGCTAAAATTATAAGCCCATTCAAGTTGATGCTTCGGTAGGGGTGTCGCGGTTCACAGTTTCACACACAAGGCTCTGGCACCTGTTTCGAAATCCAGCCCAACGAGCCACCACATTAGTCTTGTTTCAAAGGACTATGCCTGTAGTAGAGTTTTCAAATTGCTTTCAATCTCTGATTGCTCACAACTCTTGGACCTTGACACTGCTGGCTTCATTTGAACCCTCCTGCACTTTAGACTCTGATTTTACCATTACAGAGGCTTGCTAAATTCGGTACATGTGGTGACTTATGGAGTTTCAGGACTGCCGGAGGGGTGGTAAACCACAACAAGATGTTGAACATAACAACTGCCAAGAGGCTCTTCCTCATATTGGCCTCATTGCTGTGGCTCATCCCAACGGAGGTATTTGGTAGCGCCAGTCCCATCCTCAGTGCCCAGTACTGCGTCACTGAAATAAATGAACTGGCCGACGAGAGCGGCGTTGTCGCCAACTTGAAGCTCATCAGTGGAAGCGACACCTACGGCGCTGACTTGGAAAATCTCCGACTCACTGCCAGGTACCCAAAACACAATCATCATCGCACCTCGAACACTGCACTTCAAAACTGTGGAGCGGAATTCACATAATATTCATTAATTTGGAAGTGTTTCAAGTGCCTCAAAATCTGTTCATTCTTCCTTTGAAATTATCATTAAATTGGCATGTTTCGGTCGGAGCGCCGAAATTGTGGTATTCAATTGCTCAGAGTTTCGGACCTAAATAGAAGGTTCCATATGGACGCCTGGAATGTTTCCCATCTCCTTAAATTTCGACAATTTCGAAATAGCTGACGCTCCTGGTCTAGGTTTAAATTGCTTTATAACAATTGCACAAAACTTCGCCGAAATCGGTGAGAACTGGCGATATTCATTAATTTGGCAGTGTCTCAAGTGTCCAAAGCTGGTCTTCCTGTGAAATTTTCGTTAAACTGGCATGTTTCAGAGCGCCGAGATATGTACTCAGAGTTTAGACCTATTTAAAGGTTCCAATGTGTCTATCTTTAGGAATCCCGACACTTTAACGAAATGATTGACGTTACTGGTCAAGATTTTGCTTTGGAACAATTGTTCAAAACTTTGCCGAAGTCAGTGAGAACTGGCAATTCGATGAATGTTTACTGAATTGCATTTCTGAGTTGTGATTCTGATCGGTTCCAGGTACGAGGATCACGGTCGTCTGCACGTCCACATTACAGACGCGACGCAACCACGCTGGGAAGTCCCAACGTCGCTCATCCCTCGCGAGCGCGTCCAGGACGTCCCCGTGGGCGCGCAAGCCCACACCATCCCCGCGTTTCCCTCTCACCCATTACAAATCTCATGGACGACTTCACCTTTCCACTTCACCGTGACGCGCCGCGCCACCGGTGAGATTCTCTTCACAACCGCGCCCACGCCACTAGTTTTCAAGGACCAGTACTTGCAATTCGCTGCGCACTTACCGGAGGATTCCCACCTTTACGGCGTGGGCGACTCGACTCGCCCGGAAGGCATGCGCCTCCAGTACGACCGCAAGTACACGCTCTGGGCGACAGACGTGGGTTGCTGGGCGACCGACATTCCCTTGTACTCCAGCTATCCGTTTGTGCTTGACGTTCGTCCTGGTGGGGTGACCCACGGCTTCCTGTTTCTCAACTCCAATGGCATGGACGTGGAGTATTCCCGTGGGGATGTGCTCACTTTCAAAGCCATTGGGGGAGTCATGGATTTTTACTTCTTCGCTGGGCCGTCGCCACTTGAAGTTCTCGACCAGTTTACGGGTCTGGTGGGAAGGCCGGCTGCGATGCCGTACTGGTCGCTCGGGTTTCACCAATCGAGATTCGGCTACAAAAATCTTGATGAGGTTGAGACTGTGATGAGGAAGTATGAGGAGATAGAGTTTCCCGTGGAATCGATCTGGTTGGATGTCGACCACATGGATGGATTCAAAGACTTCACCTATCATCCGATGCACTACCCGGAAGAGAGAGTGCGAAAGTTTGTGGAAAAACTTCACGCGAAAGAGCAGAAATTCGTTTTCATCATCGACCCGGGTATTGCTATTGATGAGAGTTACCCGACATACACGCGCGGGAGGGAGCTTGGGGTGTACTTGAAGAACGGCTCCGAGGGCGGCGAAGGATTCTACATCGCGCAGCAGTGGCCCGGGATGAGCACCATCCCTGATTTTTTGCACCCGAAGGTGGGAGAGTGGTGGGCGACCGAGATGGAGGAGTTTCTCAAAGTGGTGCCGTATGATGGAGTGTGGATTGATATGAATGAGCCGGCGAATTTCTGCTCGGGGTCGCTATGTTGGGATGACCCCGAGGTGATTTGCGAAGTAATTGATGTGTGTTGTATGAGGTGTGACAATCGGCCTGAAGTGCTCACGAGGTGGGACAATCCGCCGTATCAAGTGTATATCTATCATAAGCGGGACAAAGTGTTTTATACGAGAACCATAGCGTTGACGGCGCTGCACCATGACGGGTCCAGAATGTATGATACGCATAATCTTTACGGCATGTCGGAAGGGCAAGTCACGGCCGTGGCGCTCCAGAAGGTTCGACCCTCGAACGCCATGCATGTATTTTGTGAAGGCCGCTTTTTAACGTCTCCTGGATTTCTTACCCCTAAAACCGTCTTTGCACATTGCATTGCACACGAAAATGAAGCCAAAAATAACCTAAAATTCTCCTCAGTTTTGGAGCATAATCCAGACGTTGTATGGTCTCCATTGCAAATGTTTAGTGCATGATGTATCCAAATTGTGAATACATGATTTGCAAATGAACATAGAAACTTGCAATCATCTGAGACATGCATTCCAATGAAATTTGAACTGTCGTCCTTTAAGAAAAATATCCTGGTTTATGGATGGTGATGTTTTCGACAGTGAATCAATTTAGGCCAAGGAAGGGTGAAAGTCTGTCTTTGGGCTTGTGTCCGGTCCGGGTATGTGCCCCGTGTTTAATTGGTGGCCTTGCTGCAGGTGCTGAAGAAACGTCCGTTTGTGTTGTCGCGTTCGGGTTTCATCGGTGCATCGGCGCACACCGCGCGCTGGACGGGCGACAACGCCGCTTCCTGGTCTGACTTGGACTACGCCATGTCGGGTATCCTCACCTCAGGCATCTTCGGCGCGCCGATGGTGGGCGCGGACATTTGCGGCTTCCAATTCGAGACCAGCCAAGAGCTTTGCGAGCGCTGGGCGCAAGTGGGTGCGTTCTACCCCTTCGCCCGCTCCCACAGCGACACCTATTCTGGCCCCCAGGAGTTTTACCTCTGGAGTTCCGTGGCGAAGACCGCCATGGACGTTTTTTACTGGCGCTACCGTCTCCTTCCCTTCTTCTACACGCTCCTCTACGAGGCCTCTCTCACCGGCGCGCCCATCGCACGCCCACTCTTCTTCCAGTACCCCGACGACGCACAAACCTTAGAAAATCACCGCCAATTCCTCCTCGGAAGCGCAATCCTCGTCTCCCCTGTTCTCGAACCAAACCAAACCTCCGTCCGTGCGTATTTCCCCAAAGGCACATGGTACAACTTCTTTGACATGTCGAAAACCATCCGCGCGGAAGATCACGGCGTCTGGGAGACGCTCCCCGCAGCCTGGGACGAAATCAACGTGCACATCCGCATGGGGGCCATCATCCCCTTGCAGGACTACGCCTTGACGACGACCGCGGCGCGAAACACCCCGTTCACGCTTCTGGTGGCGCTGGCGCCGGCACCCGAGTTTGGCCACGCCGTTGGGCTCGATGACCGCGACGTCGCCGCAGGGGAGGTTTTCGTCGACGACGACGACCAGCCCACCATGGCCGTTACGCCGGGACAGGCTTCCTTGGTCAAATGGGAGGCGGTGCGCACGGGCGCGCATTACGTCTTCAGATCTATTGTCACAGAACCGGAGTACGTCCTCCGCCGGGGGCTTGTGATTAACGCCATTCGCGTAATGGGCGTGACGGCGCAGCCATTCTCGTTCAAACTGAATAGACTTGGAGTCGCGGTGGACGCCACGCTCCACGCGAATACCTCAGTTCTAGAGTTGAAGGGACTGCAGCTTCCGCTTGGGGAAGATTTTGAGCTCGTTTGGAACGCGCTCTCGCTTGGAAATATCGCTGCCTCGCTATGAGAATGCTTCGGTGACTTTGGTGCAAGAATAGAGGTCCCTGTTAAATTGGATGGATGCGTACTAGCTCTAAGTTAGATTCAGCTCGTGCTCATAGAATAATGATCATAAATTTTTTTGACAGAAAACAAACAAACAAAAGTTTAGTTAATTATCGAAGTTCGATATTGGAAACTTGGAACTGTTGATCGATTTTGGAATTACTGACTTAGCTGCTGCACAGCACGGCGCTGTTGCGATCAATGATATATGTTTACTTGCAAGGCAATATCGTCATAGAATGATCCTCTAATTTTGCAATAGATTATTGAATTTGGAGACTGTTGAACAATATATTGGGACTGTTGATCAATATTGGAATTACTTCTCCGTCGCCGCCACCGCTGCTGCTGCTGCAGCAGCACAGCACTATGGTGTTGCGATCAACCATGTTTGCTTGGATGTGCACGAGCATGCATTGTCTTAATTTGTATGTGTGTGCAAGCAATAAGGTCCTGTAAGAGCATCTAAAATATGGTGGTCTAAACAAGAATCTGAGCACGGTTCTTATTACTCGATTGTCTTGTTGAAGCTTGCTGGGAAATGAAAGGGGATTCTAGGCTCTCTTAGCTTGTATTTTTGGACATTATATTTCATAATCTCTGAGAATTTTGAGGGAGGTGCTTATAGCTGTACCCACAAATGAATCAACATTTGGATAGACTCACCATGATTGTTCATTATCATGGTCAGATGGATTTGAATTTCATATGTTCAACCTCACTATTGGTGAAGATTTATTTGAGCAGGATTGGAACTTGCTCCCTCGTGGGAAATTTGGTCTTGCTCGAGGAGGTCAATCTGATGCATAATCTTACTTAGTGCAAGATGATTGAGAACTGTTTGTGCACACATACTAGAACTAATCCTTTGCATCCAAAGGGTGTTTATTTTTTTGGATTATGCAACACTTAGAGCATAGAAATACTTGAACACCCATGACTAAGACTTAAGTATATGCATAGGAATGTGATAATGGTCTTAATTTAAGGTAGGTACACCCAAATGTACTACTGACCTTAAACCGCCATCTATACTATGTGTACATCTCCAAAGTCTATGTGTACTACCTGTGTGGAAGAAATGCTTTTAGAATCAAACTTTGTTCCTTAATAACTTTTGCATACAATATTCAAATGCCACGTTCTCTAGTGTGTTGGAACCTCCTTTCACTTGCCAACAAGAACATATGAAAATTTGACCAATCTAATAATAGCAAATAGGTTCAATAGCAAAAAGGGGTGGTTTGGGGAGTACCTACCTTATGTGGTTTTAGATCAATGATCACAATACAATCATCAAAGTCAAAAAAATTATTTGTTGTAAAATTGGTGGTAGTAATCATAAACAATTATATTCATTGGATAACCCCTAAATGCCCAAAGTCTTCTCCAAAATTGACGATTTGAGAGAAATCATCTCAAAGTACTATTTGAAAGAATAGTTTAGAATTGATATGCAAATAAAAACTGTAGACTTTGAGTTTTAGGTTTCATTCATGTAGTTAGATTCATCAATGCTATCACCAATATTTATTTTATAAAATTTGAAAGGGATATTTCAAAATTCCATTTAAATTCAATTACATCAAAATATTGGCATTTTTTTTATTCAAAATTTGTTGAAATGGATTTGAAATGAGTTTCTCTTGAGATAGTGATTTTTTGAAACTTTCTATTCTTTAGATCTATAACCTCATTCTTGCAAATCTGATTTTGAACTAAAGTCAATGCAATTTTGGCTTGGTTAACCACTTGACACACTCCCACAATTGTAATTTTAGAAAAACAAATCTAACCATTAGATAGGATTGCATCTTCACAAATTAGGATGTCTTCCATCCAAAAAATAATGAAGAAGAAAAGTGATTTTCAATTTGTTCATTGTCCACAAATTGGATGTTAGAGCACTTCAAAGTTAAAGAATTGTGTATGCACATACTAGTGTTTTCTGGACTTGGAAGTCTAGGTAGTGAAAAAAAACAAGGATTAATGTATGTGGCTATTAGTCTCTCATATTCCTTATTCAAGTTTGTTCTTTTTTCTCTTTGAATTCTCTAAGTGGCTTCTTTTAATAATTGGTCAAGAGTTTGGCCAAACATTTAAAGCAGTCATAGATAAAAAGTCTAATTTCTTAAAAAAAAATTCTCTAAGGTTTTAATAACAAAAATCTTAAGAAACACTATGAACCAATTATTGCAGGGCTTGTGGTAATTGTCTTCCAATGATTCCAAGATGTATGTTCTTACTTTGTTAGGAATCTTGGGTGATTGTAAGAAATACCAATTACAAGGCATAGGTTGACAATATTTCTTAAAGCATCACTCTTTCATTCAAAAAACCATTGTTAGTACATTCAACTTAATCAACAAATTTAATTGATGACAACACGCATACATTAGTTTGTAACCATGGTAAGCAAATAATTCCTGTCATATGAAATTACACACAATATACAAATGTCCAATCATTAGAACTTTAAACAACAATTTTATACCCATTCTACAAAATAATAGCTTTGAGTTTTTATTACAAAAAATCTTGTAAACAATTTTAAACAAGGAGATGACTTCAATACCAAAGGCAATCAATCAAACATAACATAGCTACAGATTATAAAGCAAAAGACAACTAGAAGCCAAATACTTTTGCTATTGCTCCAAGCATAAAAGCAAGGGAGGAGCAAGAGGAGCAAGAGGAATGAATTCCTTGTTCAACTACATATTTCAACAAGCTTCAAGTACCTCGCCAAATCTACATAGGTTAAATCATTCTAGCTTTCCAACTACTCCACTCTACTTTTGATATTCCAAGGCAATTCTTCAAATCATTTGAAAAAGACTCATATTACCACTTACTCCTAAAATCAAAGAGCAATTTAAGTTTTATTTATATATTAAATAAAAATTGGGTCTAAAAGAAACTATTTTATACTCATAATAATTGAAGTTCATTATTTTGTAGTACAACAATAATATTGTGCATAAAATGCACAAATTAGAAGCATGAAACTTTACAAAAGTCCAACAAGTACAGTCATCTGCATTTACTATTCAAGATGAAAAATAAATTTTGTAGTTATCAGTTTATGATAAAGTATCAAATATAATTAAAATTTTGCCAAAAACACATATTTTCACACTTAGAGAGTACATTACAATACCATGACCAAGCCTACTTATACTATGCACAATAGAAAAACAAAAAAGAAGACCCAACTTTGATACCTACACAGTTACACCATGGCTACACTAACCCATTCAAGTGCAAGCAATGAAAATAGACTTAGTCATGAAGCCTAAAATTCAAAAGTGGGTTGGATTTACAAGTGGAAGAAGTGCCTATAATTTGGTATAGGCTTTTGCAAATGACTTCTAATTATAATTATGCCTTTGTTTGCGAAACCAACATAGTAATTGGTTTCATCAAAAGTCTCAAATCAACCTTCTTGAATGCACATAGCCATTTCTAAAATTTCAAATCTCATATCAAAGCATTGACAATTTTTTTCGCATAAGACTTGCTCTAATAAGAGCAAAAAGAATCCAATATGGTGTTAGATCTATTTTATTTTTATAGGATATCCTATATTCAATGTAAGATGGTCGGTGATTACCACACTATGTTTGTTATAACTTCATAAATTCCTATACTAGCACCCTATGTTGGAAGTAAAAGAATTCAAATTTTTTGCTCGTGTTTTTGAAAAGCCTCTATGTTTGGACTCACAAATATTTCTAAAACTAACACTCAATGCCCCCCTTCAAGATTTTTTACCAAGTGGATAGAGTTGTAAGTCTTGTCTTCTATTTTGGAATGGTTAATTTTATATTTTGTGACTTCTCATGTGTAATTCAAACCATTTGATTCTAAATATGAATTCCAAATTTCCAGATTTTATCACCCCTAATAAATATTATGTTCTTGCATTTTCTTATAGGCAAAAATTTGAAACAAAGTTCCACCTACCTACTTACCTTTTTTGTAGGAAGCTCCTTTGGTGCTAGTTTAGTGGAATCTCCATAATCACTTTTTTAATCATGTAAGAACAAATTGGTTTCTACAAAAACCATCATTTTCTAATACTGAGGAAATCAATTGCTTACAAAAAAAAAAAAATACTCATTCAAAGTCAAACTACTGTAGAAGATGTTCCTTTTTTACAGCAAAACTCTGAGGATGAATAGTTGCACTATTGTCCTATACTAGAAGAATTCTCTATCATCCAAAAGACGGTTAGTGTCCTTGGCAACGTTAACAGGTTAACTTCTAAATGTTCAAAAGTCCATATTCTAAATAATGAATAGAGAGCTTCTTGGGCAATATTATTTCACCCAAGTAACTTCTCATCCATTCCCAAATAATAATTGTGAATTTTCAAAAAGCAACCTTTCTTTACAATCAATTTGAGAATTTGATGTAAATAATACAATTACTTAGACCTAGGAGAAAAATGTCCAAAAATCCAAAAAGAATTCAGGCGTCTAATTCTGCTGCAGATCGTTGTCCGGATAAGGCTGGGTAGTGACTTTGGAATCTACCGTGTCAAAATCCATCAATAGACGATCATTTAGGGTTTCCCTTAAACCCTAATGCGGGAGGCTCAATTTGCTGTTGCCAAGTATTCACCACACTTTGAAGGCTTCTCGTCATCCCTCTTGCTCTTTTGCCCACCCTAATCGCAGTTCTGGAGTCGCCCAAGCTCTCCTTTCTCAATTTTCGTATTCTTCTCCCTTCCAATTCCAATTTATCTTCACCTTCCAAGTGTTTTTCCCCGGTTGTTCGCGCGTGACAATTGCGTCAGAGTTGGGAACAAGACTGCGCGATGTCGGATGATGAGGTGAAGGAGGAGAAGGAGCTCGACTTGACTTCGCCCGATGTCGTCACCAAGTACAAGTGCGCTGCTGAGGTTGCTAACAGTACGTCGCTATTCCCTGCCAATCAATTTTAGGGTTTGGAGAGTATGGTTGTGGAGATTCTTGTTTTTGCTGGCGTTCGATTGAGTGTCATTGTGCTGAATAATGTGAATGCTGTGAATTTCGGAAACCTGAATTACCGGGGTGGGATGGCATTCAACAAATCGAATTCACTGTTGCATGGAATTCAGTGTTGGGATAACGATTTCAGATAATCCGAAGCGAATGGGCATCACATTGTAGAAACTTAGAGGAAGTTCACGCATCGGTATAGAAGACAAGGCGGAGGATATTATTTGCGTTATTTCAAGCAGCTGAATTTTAGTGATTTTTGGAGATCAGCATAGAGCTGTGTAGACATCAGTACAAGAGCCAAAAATTGACTGAGATCAAATTTTTCTCAATACCTTGATTTTCTTGTGCAATTTCACACTATGGGAGGCTGTTGACCACAGGAGGTGTTAGTTGGTAACTTAGTTTTCATTCTTCGATATGTGGCAACTGACATTTACCCAAATCGAGCTTACAGCACTTGCTAGTAAGTCCGATCAAGTTTACGAATAACTTAGATGAGTTGCTGTTAGTAACAGGGGTCAGTATAGGAGACTGGATCAGGTCCTTATGGCTTTAGTATCCTCTCTATCATACTGTTGTCAATTTCCTTATCCTTTTGTTCATATCTGAGATGGAGAGGCCTCGTTGACCTTATTGAGGAGTGCTTCTGAATTTTTGGAATCCTTCTTTGATCGCAGAGGCCTTGCAAGCAGTGCTGGCAGATTGTAAGCCAGGAATCAAGATTGTTGACCTCTGCGAGAAGGGTGACGCTGTGATTCGTGAGTGAGTGGGATGGAGCATGCTTTTCTCCCTTACGCTGATTTCTTTACTGCGCTTCTTTGACCGTCTGGAACCAAATTACGAGGCTTAAAAACTAATTTAATGTAATGCTCGTTGATTAGCACATGCCTTTGTACTAATGGCTCTGGAAGGGATCCTTTAAGCAATAGCAATGCTGAAGAAAATACTTGTTGCACATGGTTTAATGGTCGAATATATTTGTCCTCGTTATTTCATGATGCGCCTACAAACGTGAGGTGAATGTGTTGTCAGTCCAAAACGTTATTTGGAGATGGCAGAGTTCAGGATGTACCATTGCTGACAGAATCCCGTTTAATGACAGCCAAACTGCATTGATGTACAAGAATGCCAAGAAGAAAATTGATAAAGGAGTTGCATTTCCCACCTGTGTGTCTGTCAACAACACTGTATGTCACTTCTCGCCGTTGGCCAGCGATGATAGCGTTCTAGTAGCAAACGACATCGTGAAAATGTAAGTCACAGGTGCATTCCAGGACTCAGTATGTCCCCGCTTAAATGCTTGTTAAATGTGGGTTACAGAGCGTGTTCGCTGTTTATACACGGCTTGAACAGCTATAGCTTGGATAGTGCGATTATTGCCCTTGCATTTGAACTCAGTGAGATTCTTGTTCTGTTTTCATAGCCTGACCATCTGTATTTCTGAGTCACAGCAACATTGATTTTGCAGACATCTAGGATGCCACGTGGATGGGTTTGTAGCCGTTGTTGCACACACCCATGTGCTTAGCGAAGGGCCTGTTTCTGGTCGTGCCGCAGACGTACTAGCTGCCGCTCATACAGCTGCAGAGGTGGCACTTCGGCTAGTGAGGCCCGGAAAGAAGGTTGGTAACTACTTTTTTCCTTTTACATGTGACGGAGCAAATCACTACTGATGACTGGAAGGTTTTGCTCAAGCATTCTTAATGAATCCCTACAAGCAAACGTGTTAGTTACAATGGTTTCTAGACATTAGATGTACAATTGGCTCTTGCTCTGTCATTAGTTGTTGAACAGAACCAGTCATTGGTCACCCTGCAGGGTCACCTTTAATCGATCTCTTCTCGTAGGTCAGGTCTGCAATCCCACTGAACGTGTACTGCATCCGTTGTTCAGAACAAAGACGTGACGGAGGCTATTCAGAAGGTGGCTGCTGCATACAACTGCAAGATCGCCGAGGGTGTCTTGAGTCATCAAATGAAGCAATTTGTGCTCGACGCCAACAAAGTGATCCTGAGTGTGGGCAATCCAGAGACGCGTGTGGAAGATGCTGAATTTGAGGAAAACGAAGTCTACGCAATCGACATTGTGACCAGCACAGGCGAGGGAAAGGTTTGCTACTTTATCTGGGGCTTGGTTTATTTGAGTGACTACTTGCAGAGTAACAGTTCTAGGTTCATGCACTGTGGTTTGTTGGAATCCGGTTGTTTGCAGTAGTTAACTACAACGTTTTGATTGAATAGTTAATTCCTAACTGAGCCTCAAGTATGGGAAGCATTTTGGACCATTGTTTAAACAGGTAAGGGTTAGCTCCTCATTTTGATGATCAGATAGCTCTGGCATGCTGCACCGATTCTCTGTGCGACGCTCTCACTCGGTGGTCCTAGGAAAAAATCGCGATGTCATTGAACAGCTTGCTTGCTCCGTGGGGTGAACCATCTATGTTCACTTGAAGCGGTCTCTATATTTCACTTTAATTGATGATCGTAGTTGACAGTGAGGTTTTGATACGGGAGTTGCTATGGCTGTAAGCTTGATATAGAATTCTTTATGCCTCTAACCTCGTTACAGTTTGGAGGTAATTGGGTTGCCATTCCAAATGAAGTTGCATTAGATGTAGCAGGTCTTTTTGTTGTCCCTTCTATTAGTGTGACTTGTTGACTTTTCAATTGAAGAATTTGACATTTTGTTTTTGAAACCTCTTCTCTGGTGTAGCCAAGGCTACTGGATGAGAAGCAGACCACTGTGTACAAGAGGGCTGTGGACAAGAATTACCACCTTAAGATGAAGGCATCTAGATTCATCTTCAGTGAAATTAATACCAAATTTCCGATTATGCCCTTTTCTGCCAGGTGAAACTTCTTGCTAAATTCTCTTTTCGTTTTTGGATAGAAATAGTGAATGATATGAAGTTGGTCTTTGCGTCTACATGATTGAATTCGTCACTTCTATTGAATTCTGTATTGCTTTCATTCCCACATACAGCACAATTCTGTTGTTGATATTTTTCAGACTTAAGGTTGTTCTGTTGGTGAACCTTTCAGAGCATTAGAGGAGAAGCGGGCACGTCTTGGGCTTGTTGAGTGTGTGAATCATGAGTTGCTTCAGCCCTACCCTGTCCTTCATGAGAAGCCTGGTAGGTTGTCGTTTCTGAAAATAGGTTTGGTTAGGGCGGGGTTTTCTAGGGAATTCTGGGTGTTCGGTATTAGCATAGATACTGCCAAAGATATCTATAAGGTTGCGGAATTGTAGCATCCTGGCCATGAGCTCAGGCTTCATATTTAGTACTTTATTATGTATTTTATTTTCTCTCGTATGCGTAGTCTATGAAGCTTTAGGTAGAGAACTGCTTTGGGGAGATGTAGTCGTTTTGCGGAAATGTAGTATAAGTACTTCATCTGTGTAATTTGTATTGGACAGGTGACTTCGTGGCCCACATCCAGTTCACAGTATTGTTGATGCCCAATGGCTCCGACAAGATCACTGGCATTCCTCTTCAGGAGTTTCAGCCTTCCAAGGTTCCTGAGGATCCTGAGATCAAGGCCTGGTTAGCTTTGGGGACCAAGTCCAAGAAGAAGGGTGGCGGCAAGAAAAAGAAAGGTAAAAGTCTACGTTTCTCATACACTAAACCCTCACGCACTCTGTAATTGTACAGTTCTTGCGAATCCTCAGAATCTGTTGTGTAATGTACTTATTCGATTGGAGAATTTCTACATGTCAAGTTGTGATCACATGTCGCAGTGCATTCAGAATCCCATTTGTCACTGGAGGCAGTGTAATTGGACAGCGTTGAGTGTATCTCGTTTGGATAGATATGCCCAGTAGTACATATGCTTCCCATGTATTGGATTATCTGAGGATTTGCTGTATAATAAGTCCTTCCTTGCTGTTGTGACAATTGCGAGCTAACTTCATGATGACGATGAAAAGGCAAGAAGGGCGATGCTATGATTGAAGACTCTGCTGAGGCAGCAGCAGAACCGGCCGCAGAAAAAATGGATACGTCTTCTTAGAGATGGACGGATGAGAGCCTACGACACCAGGTGCTCATTGTCGTGCACCATTTCAGTTTTGCTCCGGATCACAACAGTAACGCTTTCGGATAGCAGTAGAAAACGCTGGATTCTGTAAGCAGTCCCCGACAACGCTGTTGATGTGTTTCCAATTTCTGTGTTTCACCAATTCGGAAGTGTTTCTTTGTTCAAGGTGAAATGTTACCCAAGATCAATGATTTGAAAAAGGTTCAAACATTTGTTTATCAAGAAAGAATCCCTGAATTGTCTCTCTGATGGGGTTTGCACCAACGCACCTATTAGGAATTGCGACCGAACTTGGCACTTGGTGCTTGGTACTGTATAATTGTACAGTCTGCCTAATATACTTTGTCGGATTGATGGATGGATGCGAAGAGTTTTGCTAACTAGCATTACCTTTGGATTTCATGCTGCTCGTCTGTGCGTATATTTCAAGAGTTTGTTACTTTATATCTCTTTTTCAAAGATTCGTTAGCAGATTTCCCTGTCTGGTTCATGGTGCGCGGTTCAAAAATATTAATAATGTTGATTGGTATTAGAGGTAGCTTCTAAGTTGGAAATGTCGCGGCCTCTCTTTCAATGATTGTTCTAGATTGCATTTTGATTCGACTTCTTGGTTTTTAGGTCTTGGTCCCACCCTTAATATATGGGTCATAGGTTTGCCATGTTCCTTTGACAATTATCACTAAATTATTCTTTGCATTGTTAATGTATCTTCGCATTCTTGGAAATTAGGACTCCCTTGGTCCTTGAGGGATTAGTTGAGCATGGAGTTCGTGCAGATGGGATCATGCAACAACACCCTTCACATGGACAATCACAAACCAGATCTGATCCAAGTATTTGACCCCAAATGCTACAATTTGTGAGAGAACGGTTCAGTATGAGAATTTAAAAAAAAGGGGCCTATCTGGTAAGAATAGGGATGAGCCGACGAGGGTGCGATTCCCATTAGGCATTTGATTCCATCCCCTCGGCCATCACCAGCAAATCATGCAAGTTGTTTATCCACATTCAAGACGTGTGCAGAATGAATACGGGCCCTCATCTTTGAATTAAACTGGGGTTGTGCACTGTTACTAATATTATAGTTCCCTCGCACTTTGAAATTGCATAAGAATGATACAGTGATCAAAGCTTGATCTCAACAGATGTAGTTCTTCTACCCCCAAATATCTTTCTACTGCACTATACATCTCCCCCAAATCAGACTTTCATATGTTACAATGCTCGAGTACTGCAAACAGTATCCTCTAGTGTTGAATCAGTATAAGGAACCGAATTGAGCAGGTCAATTCTGTCACCAGTAGAGTAAAAGGCCATCAAACTCGAGTCAGCTCCGAACCGAGCCGCTCGTCCCTCAACCTCTCGATCTCTCATTGAATCTTGCAGTGCCCTGCCTGCCGTAAGGTACCAAATTATGGATAAGATCGATCTTCAGACCTCTAGGCCTCAAGACAAGGAAATTTGCAAGAATATCACTCAATTCAAGGAACTACCAGAAATGCCTAGTTATTTCATTCAATTACTCTTCAACCAGTATGTGTACAGAGCCCAAGAGCTGCCTATTTGACAACATTGGCCTCATTTTAACCTGCACTGCACATCTGGAATTGTACCGACTGCCATGTTGGCTCTACTAAATAATTTCGGTTGCTGCCTCTAGTCGTCCACCTCGGCTTTGATCTCCTCAGTCAGCTCTTTCTTGTAATCATCGAAGCTATCTGGGTACTTTCTCACGGATCCGTCCTCCACAACCCACACTTCACTGTTCTCCTCCTCTTGACAAACACGAGATATCAAGCGAGCATCGTGACTAACAAGGACAACACCACCAGTGAACTCGTCCAAGGCATCGGCCAATGCATCAATACTTTGCATGTCCAGATGGTTGGTAGGTTCATCAAGCAGCAGAATGTGCGGCCGAGCCATGGATATCGAAGTGAAAACCACCCTGGCTTTCTGTCCCCCTGAAAGCTTCACAATAGGAGTGAGATGGTTATGACTGGGCAGCCCAAACTTTCCAAGCTTGGCTCTCACGGCTTCTTGTTTACTCGGACCCTCTTGATCTGGATAAAGCCGCAGAAGATACTGAACTGGCGTCTCGTCCATCGTCAATGAATCTACAAAATGCTGAGAATATCGCCCCACTCGAAGCTTCTGGCTCTGATGTGAACGTCCTTCCGTGGGTTGAAGATCTCCAGCCAGGAGGTTCAACAACGTTGATTTTCCAGCACCATTAGGCCCCACGATTGCAACTCGCGTACCCATATCCACACCCACATCAATTCCCTTGAGAGCAAAATCTGGCCGATTCGGGTACCCAAACCCAACATCAATCAGTTGGAGGAGTGGGGGCGTCAATTCGGTGGGCTCCGGAAAATGAAACTCCACATTGTAATCCCGCCATCTCTTTGGGGCCTCAGGAGCGGTGTCGTCGTCATCCGCCACGGCTTTCGCCTTGCCCTTCGACTTCGCATCCTTCCCTGCAGCAAACTTCGCACGGTCCTTCACCTTATCCTGCTGAGCCTTGCTTCCACTCCTCTTCGCAGCCTTCAACTGCTTCTCATAAACCTCGTATTTCTTATTATTTTCTCGACGTTTCTGCTCATACATCTCCTCAAAAGCTGCAAAGTTGCCCTTGTATGTGAGCAGCTTAAAATCATGCAGATGAATAATATCAGTAGAGACGGAATTCAAGAAGTCCCGGTCATGGGAAACGACAATCAAAGTCTTTTTCCACCTCTCGAGGTACTGCTCCAGCCACATCACCGCTCTCAGATCCAGATGATTGGTAGGCTCATCAAGCAACAACAGGGTAGGTTGCATAAACAAAGCCCTCGCCAACGAGATCCTCATCCGCCAACCTCCACTGAACGACTTCGTGGCCCTCCCTTGCATAGCAATCGAAAACCCTAGACCTGCCAAAATCTTCGACGCTCTAGCTTCCGCAGCGTCCGACCCAAGCACCTGCAGCTTCTCAAAAAGAGCCGTCAGCTTCTCTCCACTATCGTCATCGTCATCATCAGCCCCACCATTGTTGGCTTCCTGCAGCTTCGCAGCCTCGTCGCGCAACCGAACAAGCTCTTCATCCGCCGATACAACTGATTCCAGAGCCGTTTTCTCATCACCTACAACCTCCTGCTCCACCAACAACACATCGATGTTCTTCGGAACCGGAATTTGCCGCCACGCCAACAGCTTCAGCAATGTGGACTTCCCGGTGCCGTTCGGCCCCACCAGACCATACCGCCTGCCATGAACAATAGTAATCGTCGTGTTCTTCAGAAGCTCCTTCCCCCGAGCAGACACGGAAAAATTCTCAACTTTAATGTCCTTCATGCTGGCCTCCGCCGCAGTCTCCTCCCCTTCCAATGTCGCGGTCTTGGCCCCAATCGTCACCGAAAACGCATTCTTATCGTCCTTCATGGCTTCCTGCTTCGCCAACTCCGCCGCATGGGCAGCCACCATCTCCTTCTTCTCTTTCTTCTTCACCGTCTTGTCTGTTACCGTCAAATCCAAACCCCTGCGCTCGCCCCGCTTCAACGCCAAGGCCGCCTCCTCCTCACTATCCATTCCCTCGTCCTCTTCATCCTCGGGTGGCAAATCGATGTCGCCGTAGGCGCTAGTCGCTGCAGCAGGTGCCTTCTTCGGAGCCTTGGCACTCGCGGCCGGCTTCGGCTTCACCGGTCGATCCTCCTTCGCCTTGTCCAAACTGTTCAGAAACGCAGACACCGAAACCCGCTCCTTCTTCACATTGGCCCCTCCTCCACCACCACCTGCCTTTGCCTTTCCCCCTGCTGCCACGGCGTCCTCCTTCTTCCGCACCATGGTGCTCAAAACCTCAAAACCCTACCCTCAAAATTGCGGCGAAAAACCTCACCGAAATCAGAAAAGAAACCACAGTGACTCTGTGTCGAGGCTCTGTTTCAGGAGCTGGTCGGGGATCCAAACGGGGAGCAAAGGACTTCCGGTGCTGCCCTACACCGCAGAAAGGTTAACTTAATACAATCAACAACGCCTCAGAGCTGCAGCAACCCTAAAACTAAAAGATTTTGCTTGGAGAGCAAGGGGAGAGACGAAGACGACGACGAAGACTTTACGGATGGATCGGTGGTCTAAAAGTTATGGCCCACAAAACCGCTTCTAAGTTCAAAGCAACACAAGCCGTAGATGATGGAGCAAAGTTTGCACATTTAAAAAAATTTCCAAACCATCACTTAACCCCTAAATGCCCAAGGCTTGTTTTGAGCTTCATGAAATTTGCTCTAAATTGAACAAAATGCCAACATTTTGATAGGTTGTATCAATTTTTTTGAATTGCGACCATACAAATTAAAACTAGACATGTTAGAGATCTCATAGGAAAAAAAACAAAACAATATCACTTATGGAGTGAAAGATTATAATATTTGACCATGAGGGTGTTAAACTTGCAAAACTTATTTGGAGTCTTTCAATCCTCTTTTTACAAGTCAAATCTAAAAATTTGGTGACTAAAAAAATATGAGGTTAAAAGGCCTAATATGTGTAACAACAATCAATTTAAGGCTTCTTAAATCTACTCTATAATTTTTTTAAATGAATTTCTAATGTAATATTTTCTTCAAGATTTAGTATATTTCAGGTTTATTTTCAAGAGCTCTCAACACTATAAAAAGTCAAGATTGTGATTGTTAGGTTTTATTTAACTTTGAAGCTTTGCAAACACCAAATATTGGTGCCTTGTGCATTTTGGAGTTAACTTCTAAATGTCCACATTCATCTCCAAAATTGACAATTTGAAAAAAAAACATTATAAAATATTATTTGTAAGAATATTTTGGAATTGATACACAAGTAAAAGTTGTAGATTTTGAATTTTAGTTTCCATCCGTATGGTTAGGTTTACTAATGCTATCACCAATATTAGTGTGCCTTGTGCCATTGCCACAATCTATTTATATATAATAAAAATATATGTAAAAGTAAAAATATTTTTTGCCATAAAAACTCAAAATTTGATATCTTTGAAATTCAATATTTTTTTGCTATGATTTAAAATGCCACAAAACAAAGTAAGTGTATCCCTCCTTGTTGAGAACTTTCTAATGATATGAAGAACGCAACTAGGCATTTGAAAATTTTCAACCCCTTTGAAGGGCTGTGAGTTCCCTAAGCTGCCAACGTTGAAGAAACAACCTCACAAAAGCCTACAATTGTTGTGTGACATGGCATGGTGATTGCCATGTCACCAAAAAAATATTTTTTATTTTATTTTTTGCTTTTTTTGCATTCTAAATTTTCAAAAAATAATATTTTTTTTCAAAAAAAACTAAACTAACAACGGATGTTCTTGATTTGCTAAGGAAACAACTTCAGAGAAACAAGCCTCAAACAACCCTCTAGCGCCCCCCCCCCCCCCCCCCCCCCAATCTCTTTTTAAGCGATGCATGGTATGAAAAATACATAGTTTAGGATAATTTAAGATCCAAAAATAATTCAAAAATCTATATTTTTTATATTGTCACTCTAAA
Source organism: Pseudoscleropodium purum (assembly GCA_963969395.1). Lineage (NCBI taxonomy): Eukaryota > Viridiplantae > Streptophyta > Bryopsida > Hypnales > Brachytheciaceae > Pseudoscleropodium > Pseudoscleropodium purum. Next base: position 23,475,959 of record OZ017797.1, read on the forward strand.
TGCTATAAAACGAAGCTTGTGCGTCCTTCCTCATTGAGAACTTTCTAATGGTATCATGAACACAATCAGAAGATGCATGGTTTAGGAGATCTCACTATAACAAACAAACAAAACAAACAACCTAACTTAAAGTATTGATTTTTCTATAAATTTTAAGAAGGAAATTTTGAGATTATTTCTAAATTCAATCATAAGTAAAATATTATCATTTTTTGAGTAAATTCATTGGAATGGATTTGAAGTGAGGTTCTCTTAACATGGTAACATAGATTTTGTATTCTTCAAAATCTATGACCTCATTTTTTCAAATCTAATTTTGAACTAGAGTCAATGCAATTTTGGCTTGGGCAACTACTTGACATATTTTCACATTTGTAATTTTAGAAAAATATATACACTAAAAACATCAAATACAACCATTAGATGGGACAAGAACTTGACAAAGTATCTCCATAAATTAGAATAACTTTCATCCAAGTTGTAATGAGAAAAAAACAAGACTATGAATCTGTTCATTATTTAGAAATTGAACGTTGGAGTGCTTTTAAGGATTCACTTAAGTAGTGAGACTACAAAGAGAGGGACTTAGGATGTCTTTAACATCAAAAGAAGAGTAGGAAGTTTGCATCTATCTTGATGATATGGCAAAATGGGGACTTCCATTGACCCCATTTCATCTCAATAAAAAAATAGTTGAAATTGCACAGACTAGGGTTATATCATTCACTAATAGATTTTGAGGAGAAAGTTGGATGAATTGAAGTGGTTTAAAAAAAGACATTCACTATGTTCATTGAAAAAATCAAAAGGGCTAGACATTGGGCATGCTAGGGGGCCAAAGAATGTAGCCAATTTCTATGAAAACTTTGAGTCTATGTATTCAATTCACAAATATGAACCTAATCAAATTTGGAATGTTGATGAAAGCAGAACTCAAGAGGCGAGAGATGGTGATTTACGTATAGCCAAAAAAAATGAAAGAATTATTCATTTCTAATGCCTAGTGAGAAAGAGCCCATCATAGTCTTCACATTCACTAATGCAATTCAAAGGACAATATCTTATTTTTACACACTATAAAAAACCTATTAGTTTTAAGTGACTAGCCCTAACTTTTTGAAATTGATTTTAGGTGATGTCTAATGCAACAAACACATGTTTTTATGTCAACAAAAACATTCAATTTAACAACAATGTTGACATAAAATCATAGGTTTGTTGCATTGAACATAACTTAAAATCCATTTAAAAAAATTAAGGCTTGTCACCTAAAATGTAGGTTTGTTATAGTGACATTTTCAAAAAGATACAAAGGAAAAGGTTAGGAACTATGTTAAACTTTGTGGATAAGAGGCCACTATGTCAATGCAATCTACTTACATGTTTTGGAAGTGGGTGGATCACTTAAAAAATACTCCGTATAATGTTATGAATTGAGCACCTAATGTGTGTGACAACAAATTTGGCATTTTTTCCATATCTAAATGCAAAGTAAAGTGATGTTTCTGAAAACAATGCTAATCAAATATCCCCCAAATGAACCATAAATAATAATTATAGACTTATAACAAGGCCTTTATACTTGTAGCAATAAGACATGATCAAGGGGCTCTAATAGTCCAAAAGTCTACATTCTTGTACTTGAATTATTCACTCGTTTAAGGTGGGTTTTTTTTTTTTTTTGGGGGGGGGGGGGGAGAGGGGGACATAACTTCAAAATTCAAAGAAAATTTTATTTACAATATGTGAATCCAAATTCATGCTACATAGCAAAGAAACAAACTACTTAATTTCTTTACAAATTCACAACTTTAAATTTGCATTGATAAAATCAATTATAACATTTTCACCCATTCAATGATTCTTTTTGTATTTTTTTCTATAGTTATTATTTAGAGCAAGGTATATTAGTTAAATGAAAACCTCATCATAGTTTTTCTAACCTCTAAAGCCCTGAACCCCATTTTTTTGGCAACATAGAGATTTGGGATAGCTCACTACGGATGGAGTTTTTATTTTTTTCTTTGAAATTTTAACATGACAATGTGCTCGAGGAGTAGCTTTAAGGCCCAAAATTTTTTATAACTTCTGACTACATGACTAAAAAGTTATTGTATGAAATGTGATTTTCAGTGTTTAGCAAGCAGTGAGGGCAACAAAAGAAAATGATTCAAAAATCACTTTTTTCAAAAATTAAAATTTGAAATTGATTCTTTAGATTTATATCTACATGGAAAGCTTTGAATCATTGCATTTGGATGGATTAATCAAAAGTTATGAGGAATTTTAGTTAGGAGTAGTTTGTAGATAGTTATGGAATCTCTACTCTAAAATAAACTTTGAAGCCCTTTATTTTACTCAATTTTAAATATTTTTGAAAAAAAACAAAAAAATTAGGTGAAGATTGTTTATTAAAACATTGAAACCATTGGAATTGGAATTTTTCAATTCCATAAAGAAATTATTAACAACTTAGTAATTTGAATCATTTTCTACTTCATTCTATTTACTATTTTTTTCCTACAATGTTGCACAATTCCAAATGATCTAAAAATTTTCAAGCATGTAGCCAATTTGCTTTGAAGAATGAATTCAAAGAGTAACCACCATTTTGAACATTCTTTTATGCAAATGTGACCTTGTGAAGTGTAGTTGCCTAGATTTTTGCAGGGAGAACAAAAGGATTTTTGTAAGTTCAAACATTAATATCTTGCAATCGACATAGTAAAATTTTTTGAAATTTTTACTACATCTTTTCAAAATATTTTACTATAAGATCCTATGGTTACTTGTGTTTAGAAATGTTTTTTTTCAAAATTGGGTACTTGCATTAGAAATGGCAGTTTTAGAGCGTTTTTGGTGAAATATAGTCAAAAACCTTAAGGGGTTAAATAGGATACAAAGTGTAGATTTGTAAATGCTTAAATATCAAAGAAATGTATTTTTTGGGTTCACTATAGTTACACATTACTTTTAAAAAGTGAGATTTAATATGGATAGAATGGTTACACTTGTATAAATGATATATGTTCTACTTCTATATTTCTTAACCTCAAAAGAATATGGCACAAAATTTCAAATTATTTTCATCATAGAAAATTTTAAAAAATAAAAGCTTAGAAAGAAATTATTTTTCACAAATTATAGTATGAATTAAATGGAGTTGTCTTTAATACCATATTATAAAATCTTTCATGGAAGGGGAGGTTATTATATTTTTTAGTTTCATAAATTTTTAAGCCATAATATTATAAAATATTAAAAAATAACTATATTTCTCTCAAATACTTTGTTTTAGAAAAATAAGACTCAACTTACACCAAAAATGAGGGGCCTAAAAATCGAAAAAGTTTCCTTTTCCAAGCCCCTTCATTTGCCATTAAAAAGCCTTCTTTTAGAAGTCATGACGTTTGAATTGGGTTAGACTATCTAGTGGTCATAAGATGACAACAAATATTTAAAAATTTCAAATATATTAAAAAAATAATGCTTCTTGGTGGTCAACCTATGGAATTTCAATTAGACACCACAAAAGAAGTAGGACTAACTTTGAAGCTAAGGGACTCAAAATTTGACTATTTTTGGTACTATTAATATGGAAAAAAAATTGTTCCACATCATTGGGCTTTTTTAGAGATCACATGACTTCTCATTTCATAGTATAAAACCATTTTCCAAGGACTTCTCAATTTCAACCTATCAAAAACTTTAAATTTTTTAACATTTGGTAATCAACAAATGATGCATGTATGTGTATGTGTGTGTGTGTATATATATATATATATATATATATATATATATATATATATAGATGCATTCATACTAATATTTTTTTTATGAATTTCTTTGAAATTTCCAAATTTAAATTAATTCTCTATTGATTGTCACTAATTTTCATTCTTTATTCTCACATTCACCTATGGTAGCCATTTTAGTGCAATTCATTGAATGTGATTCAGTGGACTTGTTGAACGAAATCTTCTATACTAGTCAAAACAAGAGTATGTATTCAATGGTGTCTTTTATCCAATGACTTCATTAAATTTCATTCTACAATAATAGTGGAGAATTTGAATTTAAGCAATGAAACATATTTGTTAGGAAGAATTTTGAGACTTTCAAAATGCTATACATTTCCATTATGTTTTCATAGAAGTCTCTTTCTAGAAGTTGTTGAGTTGGTCAAAATGTTGCTAGATCTATATCACCAATGACACTAAAATTTCAATGTTCGTTAGAAACCATTTTATTTTGATTTGTTTATTAAATTTTGAAAGACGAGGGATATAATTTATATTGTGAAGTCGCTAATGGTTAAACATAATTATTGTCCTGATAGATAAATTAAGGTGTATGTAAAACAATTAAGGTGGGTACACCCATAATGGTGTTGTGCCTTAAAATGCAATCCAAAATAAGTTCCATATTGGTATAAGCAACAATTATAAGTAGTCAATCAATGAGATAAGGCGTTTTGAGATTACATGAGTATCATTACAATTCAATACAGAGGCTTGAACGCTGACATCATATGAGGATTTTAAGTCTCTGACATGTTTTAATGTAAACTACATTTTGATTGGATTCTTATGTGTTGCTTGTTGCTTTATAAGCTTGCACTTTTTTGGAATATTAATGATACAATTTTAGCTCCCATTCTTTCACTTCTGACACCCTAGAAAGGAGAGCTTTGGAATGTGGCTCTACTACAATTTTACGAGGAGCAACTCCGTCTACAGGATCAATCAATTGTTGAAGCAAGAATCCAACATACACATATTGATTAGCATGTAAACCTATTTGTCACAATCAAAAAATTGATTGTAAAGTACATTTCTTCTTTTTCTACAAATCTCTTTGTTGTATTGTTTTTATTATTAACTATTTAGCCTTGAGATTACCCAGAGCCCAATTTGTGATGGTTTAGGGTGTAACTTACCCACCTTAGTGTGAGACACGGTAATTGAATCACTACGTGGAATAACAAGGAAGAATTGAAATGGGAACGATAATATTCCATAATATTCCATAGGATCTCTCCCCTAAGAGAACGAAAGGGCTCAGTGTGAATAAAGAGGACAGCTGCACACGGGCTTTGTTTTTTTGATGATTAGGGTTTCCGACTTGCCTCCAGCTCCATATCCATCGCCGCTCCTCTCCCCCCTCCCCTCGGACCCCCTCTGTCTCTCCCCTTTTGTCGACTTCCCTTGTCGATCCCCCCGTCTGTTCCCCTTCCCCCCTTTCGCCATTCCCGTCCCGCTTCTTTTCATCTCTTTCTCGTCTACTTTGACCCCAGATTGCGTTTGCTACTGACAATTTTAGTAGATTGGAGGTTCCGGTTTGCGGAATTGGAGGACGCATTGGGAGGACGGACAGCGGGGGAGGGTTTGAAGTTTTGGATTCATCCTTGCACTCTCCCCCCGGAAGTTACGCGTTTACTTGATTTTCAAATTTCTTGGGAGAATCATTCCTGGAGGTCGAGTGGATTGGTGGTGGTTGAGGATCTCGCCTTCGAATTGACAAATTCGGCGTTCGGACCATCTGGTAAGTGTCTTTGAATTTCCCTTCCGTGGAGATTTGAGGTGATAGGGCAGTGGAGTTCAATGAGGACTTGGGGTTTTGGGATTTGAAGGGGAGTCTGAAAGGGCGAGCTCTTGTTTGGTCGAGCTCTTGTTTGGTAATGCCAAAGGAAGGGATAATGTCATGTGGTGATGGTGATAATGTTGTTCGTAACGCTGGAGACTGTATCTATTTGTTGTGTGGGTAGTGTTTCCTATTTGAGCTGAGGCTAGACCTGTGGAGCGTTGACGTGAGATGTGTAGCGAAGCATGAGGGAGCTCGTCTGTGACGAAATTGAACTTATTCCTGTCTGAGGAGGTTTGGTATTTGTGTTTGTGACGAAATTGAACTTATTCCTGTCTGATGAGGTTTGGTATTTGTGTTTCCGCGAGAGTAGATCTGTCGTTAAATCCCTACGATGTGGACGAATACGAGGATGGGCTTAGCGATCCGGTTTAATAGTGCTTGAGAGTGTGATTTTGGAGTTGCACGTATATGGAAAGTATGTTTTGTCTTGCAATTTCGAATCCCTCAGTGTAAGCCTGAATTCTGAAGATGGCGCAACTATTTCCGTAGTTTGTGAACGCTGCTTTGATGTTTGATCGTTTAGTGTGGAATCTGCAGTTGTTGTGGCGTCGAGCGGCTGTTTTATGACTTGTTTGTCAGTTCGTGCTGTTCTCTACATCTTGTGGAATATTTTAGGGTTTCAGCTCGCCTCATCTCGGAGCTGCTTCTGTTATCTGATACTTTTTGTATGTGGAGGAATTTCAAACACCAATTCAACAGTTTTAGAAGTTTCTTTGCATGTTTGTGAATTTTCAGGTCCCATTGTCGCAGTATATGACCGAGGAATGATGGCCATCGGCCACTATGAGATGTGGAATAGTCTGCCATTAAGGGCCATGACCATCCCTAATAGTAGAATACTGCTGGCTTGACAACTCGACTTTTATGTTCTTAGCCTGTCCTGATGGTTTTTATTCGTCCTCTTATGCGCTGAACCGATCTGTTTGTTTGTTCCCGAAGCCTCGAGCTTCTGTTGGATTTCGGCATCCTTAGACCTTATTCATCTCCTCTGTTGGGATAAGATTATTTCAACCCCTCCATCTCATACATGCAATTTAACACTGGCGTTGCTCAGTTGGCAGTCGCAAGATTTGAACCCAAAAATGACAAAGTATTTTGGAGAGGCTTTCCAACACTTTCGTTATCTTCATTGAATCATTGGTCTGATAGAAAATTTGTCCATCTTCCAGAAGAGCCTATAGCGGAAAGATAATCACATTTATGTCTTGTAATCAGTTTTCTGGTTTTCCGACCTGAGAAATTAAGAAGGTTGGGATCAATATAACGATCCTCTCTTTAGGCAATTCTGGATATTGGTAACCGAATCCGATGATGATCTTCTTGTGCGCATGGAGGGTTTTAAGAGCGCAAGTTTTCTGCACGAAGTTTAAGCAGCTGTTAGTGATCATGTGAGTCCGAAGTGTGTGTTGTGACTCAAATGTGATCAACGAGGACGAAGTGGGACATTTTGAAAGCCTCGGAGGCGTTGAATATGATTTCAACTTTATGAATCATCTGTGAGAGATGGTCCTTCGGGAGATTCTTATATTGCTTTAACAGAATTTGAAAATTCCGGCTCATCAGATATATCATAGAGGATACGAAGTTACTGTTCTCTGTGAATCGGAACCTGGAGACTTTACCCAGGAGGAGTAAGGAGGAGGCCTTTTACTGCTGCAGCTTGCACGCGAGGACAGAACTGGGAATCGCAAGAGTTGTGTACTAGGTTACTCTGCCATGGCAGGGTTACTAGGTGGCGCCGATGCAACAGCGCAATTGGCTTTAGCAGGTGCAAGTGCTGGCAGTGGAAAGCTCGAGGAACCTGACCACTCTAGTGCAAACTGGTACTTCAGTCGAGATGAGATTGAGAAACAGTCGCCTTCTAGGCTGGATGGAATTGACATCAAGAAAGAGACATACTTTCGGAAGTCGTATTGTACATTTTTACAAGATCTGGGCATGCGGTTGAAAGTGTACGACCTTGAACCTGGTGTTAGTCTACTTTCATCTGGTTGCTGGCATTTGGATATACAAGATCTCTGCTCTGTTTATTTCCGCTTGTTTTGGGGTGTGTTAGTTCGCCTGGTTCATAATTCTTCAGATATATTTAGATTTGTTTCCACGCTTAAGTTTTATTGATTTATTTTTGTATTAAATTTCAGGAGTAATTTGCTCTGCTTTTTCTAAACGATGATGCAGGCCTCAAGTGACTATTGCAACTGCGATTGTGTTCTGCCATCGATTTTTCCATCGCCAGTCGCACAAGAAGAATGATAGATATGTGAGTCTTGCTCCGACCATGTTTTTAAGGGAATTGAAAATAGTATGGTCTGGACCCTTCGTGACTGAGAAGTTTTCTGCGAGGTTGTGAATATCCGTGTGGTGTAATGTGGTTCCAGATGGTAGCAACCGTATGCATGTTTTTGGCTGGGAAAGTGGAAGAAACCCCTCGCCCGCTTCGAGAAGTTATCATGTTCTCATATGAGATTCGGTTTAAAAAAGATCCTGTGGCAGTGCAGAAAATCAGACAGAAGGTAATACTTCCACTTGCCATTCTTCTTGGTCTCTTGAATAATGCATATCCTTTGTGAGTTTTTTGTTGATCTAGCCTTCAAGTTGGAACTGGAAGTAAACTTGCTAAATCAATGCCCTTGTGACTTACTGAAGATCCTTGACGGTGCGTTGGTCGTTTGAAGTTTAGCTGTCAAGAGTCGATTGAGTTAATTCACGGTGGCTTCCAACATGTCTGGGTCGCGTAGATTTTGTTATGTGATTCATTGCAGGTGAGGATTCATCTCGAGTGGCGTGTGCAGATAGTCTTTGTATTGTGCTGAGTTTTCTCGGAAGTGTAATAACTTGGAATCTGAACATACTTCCAGAGAATTGTTGGTGAGTCATTCAGAGATTTTAGGAGTAGCTTGAGGCTACAACTTGAATGAATGAACTATCTCCAGCGTCTGCGGCACGTTCTCACGTGGATTACTCTTCTTGTCGGCTAGGATGTATACGAGGAACAAAAGGATCTGGTACTGGGAGGAGAGCGGTTATTGCTGACCACTTTGGGATTTGATCTGAATGTACATCATCCGTACAAACCCTTGGTGGCAGCTATCAAGAAGTTCAGAGTAGCGCAGAACACCCTGGCGCAAGTTGCTTGGAATTTTGTGAATGATGGGTGAGTAGACTAAAACTCATAATCTGTCTGCTGCTCTCGTCGGATTTGATTATTTTATGATAATTCCCGCGTTTCTGCGGACTTCCTTCATCCCTAAGTGCCCAAGCTAATACTAGGAAGTTCACTTTGGAAGCTACTCGTCGATGATAGTAAGTTTTCAAAGAATATTTCTATCAGTTACAAATGTAGGTTTGATTTCTTCTTTCCATTCGTACATTTTATTACCTCCCTTGAAGCTTCATGAATGGCTACGTCAAACTCCTATAGATATGATAGCGACCACTATTTACCGTTTGGGCACTTAGGGGTTATCTGATTTGGGCATTTGCCTCCGAGTTCCGAGCTTGAGGATTGCTTGATGAAGACCTATATTATTTTCTGTTACTACTTTCGCCTTGCAAATTTTCCTTTCCTAAGTGATTAGGACACCTGCATCCCCTTTTTTTTTTCTCCCGCTTATCGGTGCTGTCTGCTTAAATACGTTTGTAATAAATACGTTTGTATGTTTTCAAAGCAAGCAATCCTCAAGCAAGATTACCCAAGTGATTCCGGATGACTTCCTTCAGGTTGCTTGGAATTGCGTGAACGATGGGTAAGTAGGCCCGGGATTTTGGGTTTTCTCATTGCTTCTACAAAAAGATAATTCGTGGTTTAAATGATTACCTAGTCTTTTGTGCCCCCCCCATTAAGCTCTTTCTTCTGTCTGATCCGTGTAGCAGCCAGGAAGGTTCCCTCGTTAGTATATAGCTGCTATTCTGCTTACATTTATTAATTGCTCTCTGTAGATATATGCCAGGTAAGCTTATGTTACTGAAGAACATTTTTAATTCACAAGTTTGTTGCAAGTTCGAAGCGTTAACCCAAGGGGAAAGGGTTGTGCAGTCTTCGCACTTCGCTGTGTCTGCAATTCAAGCCTCATCATATTGCTGCTGGAGCTATCTTCTTGGCTGCTAAGTTTCTCAAAGTGAACCTGCCCAAAGATGGAGACAAGGTGTGGTGGCAACAGTTTGAAGTTACCCCGAGACAATTGGAAGGTGGGCCTTCATATCCTCTTCTCCCAATCAAATTCCTATCTGCATGATGAAATTTATGCTAAACCCGAAGTGTCTGTCATAATGAATTCTCGTTTGTTTTGCAGAAGTAAGCAATCAAATGTTGGAATTGTATGAGCAAAACAAAACCAACGGTGCAACCGGTTCGCTTGCCAATGATCCAAGCCCGAGTGAACTGAACCGGGGTCAAGCCCAATATGAAGCTCCCTCTACAAATGGACATCACTTTCAGCAAAGTCATTTAGCAAAGGCAGAAGTAGTGGAAGCAAAAGTGGATGATGCTTCTAGTCAGCGGGATGAAGAGTATGCTGGTGGTAGGGTGCAGTCATCTTCACCATTGTACACACCCAATATGGTGAGAACTTACAGCGACCCCCCTTCTGATCGACCTTCAGAAGGAAGACATAATGGCGTTTCGGAGACCTCTGGCGTGCAAAATTTGAATGGGAGGATAATGCAGGAGGTGACTGTCAGGAAGGAAGTTGTGCGATCGACTGAGCATTATCATGAGTATCGAGAGGAGGTGAAGGCAAATGTTACTCGAGTTGATCGGAACGATGACGGAGGATTAAGTGCCCGCGAAAGACGAAGAGAAAATGAGGATTGGATTGGGAAGGACAAGTCGAAAGAGAAGACAGCTACGGTGGTCAAGTCTGAGACAGCGGAGATTAAGACGAAGACAACAGTAATTACAGATGAAAAGGACACCAAGAAGGAGTTTGTGAGCCTGGAAGAAGTGGACAAGGACAAGATAAAAGCAGCATTGGAGAAACGAAGGAAATCACGAGGAGGATCCGACGTTAAGCCTCTTGGTGTTAAGCATGAGCCAACAAATGAAGAGGAGTTCTTAGAAAGGGAGCTCGAGAGTGGTGTGGATACGGCAGCAGAGGCTGAGAAATCTGTAAAAGAGAGAAGGGATAAGAAGTTTTCCAGGAGTGAGTATGATAAGGAGCATCAGTCCAGTGCCAAGAAACCAAGGGTTAAAGAGGAGGGGGAAGTGAAGAGTAGAATTGAGCATGATGTGACAGTTTTGAAAGAACGAGTTGCTGAGGGTGATCTTGCTCCTCCAATCAAGAAGAAAATTGTGAAGGAACATGAAAAGAAGCAGGTATAATGGTGCTAAAACGAGTTTTCTGTATACTTTTGTTTCTGTTCTTTATCGTTTAGAGTAGTCTGATTTCATTTGCAGTCCACTTCAGAACATTTTTGCATGTCTCATGCTGATTAAGTATTGAAATGGTGTCGCTCTGAGGACATGGTTTATACCTTCAACTTTCATTTTCCTTAGTCTGTAGGTTGACGCTGTTTAGGCTCTTTTCCCATTTGTATTTCTCCAGCATTTCGGAGATAGCATTTTAATCCAGTTTTGTCTCCAGGGGAAGTCACTTGAGCGTAGTGATCATGGCGATGTAGAAAGGGACAACAGGGTGCAAAGGGAACGCTCTGCAGAAAGGGTCGAAGAGGGTGAAGTGCCAAGTACAAGCGGCACTACTAGGTCTCCACCACGATCGGCTGAGAAGAGGTCTTTGCCTGACCGTAGCTTGAGTCCTGGAGCTCAGAAGCGTCACTACGGAAGCCGCGAACAGTACGGAAATCGGAAAGATGGGCACAAAGATGGGAGGTATTCTTCACACAGTCGGGAGCACTACCATCACCATTCTTCCCACCACAGGTATAGATTTTCTTGTCCACATTAATGTTTTTTGTTAATCGCCTCTGTTTCTCTTCTGAAGGTTATTCTGTGTAGTGTATTACTCAAATTCATTTCGTGGTTTTCAGCTGTTAACTCATTATGAGTGATTCCCAATTATTAGAATGGGGTATTTCGGGGTGGATTTTGTCCCCATTTTTAAGAGAATTCCATCACACTCGAATATGTATTATTTGGATATCGTATGAATAAGTTATGAAATGTTGAAGTTTGAAGTAGGAGAGCTCCTATCGCAAACCTAGACTACCCTTGAACCATGAGTATTGCATCTATACAATATATCTCATGAAAATATGAAAACATCTTTGACTTTGATAGAAGCTAGAATTATCTCATTTCTCACGAGTCACGTGTTTGGATGACACTTGTATTGTACATGAGTGACATTTCAACCCATGGAAAAAGACCCCACGCTAATGGGTTCCCTATTTTACTATGCTTTCTCTTAGACATTTCGTGATGAGATTATCTGCTAATTTTAGTTGCAACTGATGAGTAGCGATTTCTGGCAGAGTTCTCAATTCGTTTATTAGTTTCATTTTTGCTCTGTGTAATCGCAGGGTGTTCCTCTGCTGGGAAATTTGTGTTATTGTTATATGAGGAATGTGTTTTTGTGTACTCATAGATTTACCCCCCTCTGGCAGGTACGACCGTCCAGATGGTGAAAGGGATCGTCACCGGGGTGATCACAAAGATCGGGATTGGTCTGACCGCGATCACAAGAAGCCTCGTCATGAGTGAGAAATTACTTCTTGTCTGGACCTGTGGGTTCTGGTTTTGCAGGAAGAATGTGCCACAAATACACTGCTTGGACTGCTTACTCTTTAGCTCTTTCAGATTGAGCATTATCATTGGAGCTTCTTTCTGACGCAGTTATATCCCCATCTCATCTCTGATGGTAGGGAAGTTTCTACTTTGAACCGCTGTGCTACTGATTTTGTTGTTTCCAGATGTGATCCAGCTCTCACCCTGTCAGTAGGAGGTGCTGTGGATGCCAGAAAATGAGAGTATGCTGCAAGAAATACAAGTTTGTATGAACGGCTCTGAAGTGTGCTTCGGGATAAGGCTAGAGATTTTGATCTTAGAATAGAGATTGTAGAGTACATCTGAAGTAGTAGTTCAAGATATGTTGTCAGTGGATACTGATTCAGTACTGTCCAGAGTTGCAATTTTCCTTTTAAGAGCAAAGCTCTTTTTGCCCTCGTTAACTTTTTTGACTTGAAAGATGTGTTGCGATACATGAGAGATTGTTTTCGGTACCTGTTCCAGGGATGACAGAAAACACCTTGTTAATCTGATCATGTGATATTACAAATTTTGGTTGAAGGCATTTTTGCCAGGAAAGCTAAGTTCCCTCAGTTTGTTGGAATTTCTTGTTTACGATCCTGCTTGCTCCCTTGACTTTTTCCTCATCAACTGTTCAGTTCAGGATATGAACCACTTGCTCTTCTGGTATCAGTAAGGCATAATCAACAGTCCAAAATTCAACACCCAACTTGGGACCGAAAAGTGTAAGAAAAAATAGATATTGATTACACAAGATGTATAGACAAAACATGAGAGTCTATGAAAGTGTAGTGTTATTTTTTGGTACATTTAGGAATGATATTCTGAAAATTCACAACTTATTTATATAGTGTCTAAATATTGCATGCTAAAGTCTATAGGAATCTCTTTTGAGTTGCCAATATGATCCAATGAAAACATTTTATGCTTAATGACAGTAATTATGCTCAATTGTAATTAGTGATGATTATAGTTTATATTCTTTAATCAATCACTAGTATATAAGGTCAGTAATCCATTCATTTTGTTTTGAATTTTTTTCATTATTAGATTGTAATGTCTTTGGGAATCATTATGACATGTAATTTATATTCTCATTGTACAATATGGATTGGTTTTATGTTTTCTACTCACCTTCCAATTTAGTTTAAAGTTTAGGAAGAGATAGAATCAATGTAGTGAATAATGTTTTGATTTTTTTTTATCCTTGAGAGGATTCTAATGCACCAAAATTTGTATTATTTAGATATTGTATGAATAAATTAAGTTTTGTTGAATTGAAATGGCCCTTGGCCTAGTCTTACACTATTAATATGCTTGAATGACAATTATTGTATCTTCTAAGTATTACAATGAAGAATTTCATTTCTTCCAAGCCATATGTTTGTTTGACACTTGCATTGTGAATATTTGACTATTTAATTCAACAATAATCAATTCTTAATGTTAGAATGATTTATAAATATTTACTATGCTAATTTAATCTTGTGGTGTTTAAGCTACATTAAAGTTAAAAAACTTTAAGATAATTAAATTATATAAAGTAATTTCATTTCAATATAATAATGATTACTAATATGTAAATAGAGACTTAAAATACCTTGTTGCCATTTGTTTTGTATATACATAATGATAGATTCAAAATTGGCCCAATATTTTATATTGTGGTTCAAATCAAATTATATAAGAGTTCTTTCATTTTTTCATTTATGAATTTAGGACCAAAGCATGTAATGTTTTTCATTGATTTTAGAGATTAAAATCTTAGCTAGAAATGAATTGTAAAAACAATTGAAATTTTTAGTCCCTTAGAGATTACTATCCGGATTAAGGTGTTTGGATTATATTGTTTTGTTACATTCTAAAAACATGTGTTGTACACAATAGTGACATTGAAAAACTGATTTGTTACTAGTTGCTCTTGTTGGACTCTTTAAAAACAATTGCATATATAACTTTTTCTTGATATAAATTTTTTCTAGTGAGAATACAAAATAAGTTTTTATATGGTTTCTTCCTTCTCCAACACTTTTTTTGAGCAACTCTTCACTATTCTAACAAAAATATTTTCCAAAATTTCCATTTAGAATAAAACAAATCTATCACTATTGAAAATTTCTAATCTATTTGATTATTATTCATTGATTTAGTCACATAACATTCATTTCTCATTTGTAAATGATATTTTAGGGACTTAAGGATTTAATATAAGACTTAAGGTGAATAACTCTTAATCCCTAGAAGATAGTTGTTTGTATAAGGAACAACAAAATATCAATTAGGTTTCTACAAAGTCAATTTTGAATGAATCTTTTCTTATTGTTTACTCAAGGCCCAAAAATGATTCCCTTCGTGGAAATATCTTAAGACTTTGAATTTTTTCCAATCACATGTAGATAAAATGTTATAACACCAAAAGCATTTGAAGCAGCATAAAGAACTTTGATCAATGTAAGGAAATTCTAACAAATTTAGCTAACTCTTCTTTTATTTCTATAATTTGGCAAGTTGAAAATTAACATGAAAATTATGCAACTATACCATGAAGACATTGTATATTGTACAAAATCTCATGTGGTTGACAAAGAAATTTTGATTAATTTAAAATTAAAACTTCTAAATTTTTTTGGGTACATTCTTACAATAGTCTAATACAATTTTGTAGGGTTGAATTTCTTAAATTATCATATTTTATTTATTAATGTTCAATACTTAAAAATATAACAATTTAAAAAAATTTAATCCAAAACTTGTTGATAAAGTCAATTTTACACCTGTTGATTTTATACCAATTTCCAGAAAAGGTTTAAAATAATTAATAATATTACAATATTATTGATTTCTATTCTAGTTATTATAATAAAAAGTTTCCTTTATTGGAGACCAAGGTTTGGTGAGAGAAATAGAGGAAAATGTCTAACTTAGTGCAAAAAGTTTTTTCCCTTTAGTTGTTCCTTTAGCTAAATTAATTTTAACTAATAAAAGATTTTGAAATAGGTCTAAATAAGAAACGGGGAAATTGAATATTAGTGATATTCACCAGGCCAGAAGTAGGATGACGTCAGTCGCCAAGCCCGGAGTATATGAATCGGAGCCGAACATGAACTAGGGTTTGCGACGTTCCAGTAGCTGAGTTTCGGGGAGTGCCATTGCCATCGCCGCTTGCTCTTCTGCCTTCGAGTCCTTGTCCTCCTGGTGGCTCTTCATTTTCTTCGTCTTCTCCTCTCTATCGCGCTTCTTTTGACTCCTGCCGCGCTTCTTTTGGTGGCCTATTGAGTCTTTTTGGTGCTCGGGGCAGCGGGAGGTTTAAGTGCGGTGTGGTGGCGGATCAAATTTGCGGACGCCGTCGCCTCCATGGATGGTACGCGGGGCTCTCTGATGCGTTGTGGTGTTGCGATAGGGTGGACCTGGCGTAGTTCTGTTTTTCGTGGGTGTTTTGATTTGGTTTTTGTGGGGGTTTCCGTGCTTTGCTTTATTTTGCGTTCTTTATCCTCTTTTCGTTTTCGTTTGGCGGAAGATCCTGTAGTTTTTTGAGGGATTGATCGGAGGGGCGGGTGTTGATGTCGTGTGGCGACGGACGTTTTCTTCTTGGTGTTTGTTTTGTGTCGGTGGTTTCGGTGTTTCTGAGCTGAGAATAGGTCGGTTGAGGGAGAGGGGTTTAGGGAAGGATGAAGGGAGCGGAGGTTTCGTTTTCGAGGTTGAGAGTTGGTGTGCATTAATTTTGTTTGTGTTGTTTTAATAGGCGCTTGTTTAGATTTTTGGTGGAAGTAGTTGATGTTTTCTATGGATAATATGGTTAGGGCAGTCGGGATGCAGATTAGGTCATTCGTACTTCTCTAAGTGAACCATGTATATAGAATTGCATCTTGCTACCTTGTTCTGGATTGTTCATCCGGGTGATGGGGAGAATACAGCATGAAGGTGCTATGGTTATGTTTGGTGTTGAACTATTCATTTTGACGTAGGGTTGTCGAGCATGGATATTGGACTTGTACAGTTCTGGTAGTTGTATTCTTGCGGTATGGGGTTTGCCTTACATTTTAAGTGTTTGCAGTTAGTTGGCATGCATTGTTCTGAATCTCGTTTGAAGCCTTGGATAGGAATTTCAGTATTTCCGTTCATTTGGGGGGTTTTCAGGTTTTCATGTGGCAGCGACGACTGAGAAGTTGCAATCATGAAGCGGTCTATTCGACCTTAAATTTATTCTGCCTTCGCGCCTCGAGGATATGAACAGACCTTTTTACGCTTCTAGTTGGGACCTGGAGACTCCTCTATTCTGCTGCGGTTCGTACGAAATTCTTTGCCAGTTCTTTATTCTGGTGTGAGGAAATAACGAGCCGGGTAAATATAGGCGTGTGTATCAGTTTACTGAGTTATGGCGAGCTCACTGTCAGATATGTCGGCACAGTCGGCACTAGCAGGTGCGACGTCTTGTGGAAACGGAAGGCTTGAGGAACCTGATCACTCAAGCGCCAATTGGTATTTCAGTCGGGAAGAGATTGAGAAACATTCGCCCTCAAGATTAGATGGTATCGACATCAAGAAAGAGACATACTTTCGCAAGTCGTACTGCACGTTTTTGCAAGACCTGGGCATGCGATTGAAAGTGTAAGACCTCGTATCTGGTTTTGGAAATTAACGTAAACGTGGTCGGAGAGAGCAGATTATGTCATTGTATGCCAGTAGTTCTGATTATGTGCCTGTACAATTGTAATATATTCATCCGTCTGCCAACTGAGTCCAGTGTATATGAAGCCAAGGTGATGCTCTTTAAAACTGCGCGGATAGTCTCCTTATTTTCTTGCTCCCATCCGCCATGTATTTTGTGGACATCGCTTTGACCTGCGTGTGATGGTATTATGTCTTTGTGTGGTTTTATGAAGAGTAGCCTTTATGACCGTGCTGCTATGCATGTGTCGCAGGTAATTACTATCACTGCACAGTCGCTTGTGCTCACAGTTTAATTCTTTGTTGGCATGATGTTTGCTAAATGATTAAATCTTCTGAATATCGCAGGCCTCAGGTGACTATTGCAACTGCCATTGTATTCTGCCATCGTTTTTTCCATCGACAATCACATAAGAGGAATGACAGATATGTGAGTATCTCCAACCACTTGTCTGGATTATGATCTTTTGAGAAACTGAAATTAGGTTACTAGATGTATTGGATAGTTTCTTGCTGTATGAGGGTGAGCAATAGGTGCTGTCCTTTGTACTCATTCTTGTGGTTATGGGCATGTCGCGGCAGATGATCGCAACCGTATGCATGTTTTTAGCGGGAAAAGTGGAAGAAACGCCACGTCCTCTTCGAGAAGTTATCGTATTCTCTTATCACATCCGATATAAAAAGGATCAATTAGCGAAGGAGCGAATCAAACAGAAGGTATTACTTCAACCCTCCATTTACGTATTTCCAGATGTTAGCTCCATTGCGAACAGTCTCTTTTCTATGGTGATGATATTTTAATCGATGACCTCCTCATTTCCAAAATCATGCCTTTGGTGAACTCTGGAATTATCTCGTGGTATATGTATTTACAAGTGTGGGTGTGTTTAGAAAAAGATTTTTGTCTGAATTGGTCATCTTTTTCTAAGGATTTTGGCAATTGTCTCCAGAGATATGTACAATTGATTGTCTGCCGTGTGAATCTATTTAGAATCGTATTTTCAGATGGTTGTGCTAGTGACCATGGTTGGAACGACTGAAATTTTTATATGGACTTTTCTTACGAGAATTTCTCTCTACGTGCATCAGGAAGTTATTGAGGAACAGAAGGAGTTGGTATTGGCTGGGGAGCGGTTGGTTCTGACCACATTGGGCTTTGACCTAAATATACATCATCCATACAAGCCCTTGGTGGCATCTATCAAGAAGTTTAAAGTGGCTCAGAATACCCTGGCACAGGTTGCTTGGAATTTTGTGAATGATGGGTATGTGGGAGCAGAATCTCTTCTGTTTGTGCTAATGTTCTTCAGTTTAAGTCTTATGCTTGTCAAAAGGCTTTCCTGTCAGAATAGTTTTGGGTGGTCTACACCGTTATTAATGGGTTGTTTGAAACAATCTCAAGGTCTGCTACCGTCGTGTTCTTATTGCCTCTTGAATCATTATATTACTCATGAGTGCAGTTCCGCATTATGTAGTCAAGATGCTCTTTTTAGCGTGAGGGCAACGGATTTTATAGAAGGACACCTCTCCTGCAAGAGTTTAGTGATGATCACTGAGTAACTGTCTGCAGTCTTCGGACATCATTGTGCTTACAATTCAAGCCCCATCACATCGCTGCGGGCGCCATCTTCCTGGCTGCTAAGTTTCTGAAGGTGAATCTACCCAAGGAGGGGGACAAGGTGTGGTGGCAAGAGTTTGAAGTCACTCCTAGACAATTGGAAGGTTAGCTCTAATATCCACTCGTCCATTCAGATGGTGTATTGCTCAACTGCTACTTGTTACAGTGCTCATGGTACTTCTGGGTCTTCTCGTATCATGCTCAATGCTACGCACTTGCCAGTTTGTACCCACTTTGACAAATACTTTTACTTGTCATACTTGAATTCTTCATTTCTCTCTCTATATTGATATAAGTATCAGCAAGGAGAATTTAGTCCCCGTTTTTCCTGCAAGTCGCCTTTCTTCTGGGTTTTTTATTGTGGATGTGTAGTTTTCACATCTTTGAGAGTTGCGTGGTTTCGTTTCTGCAACTGGGTCTATCATTAGGTCAATTACTGTTTTGACAGGAGTCAGTATTTTGCAGAAGTGAGCAATCAGATGTTGGAGCTTTATGAGCAGAATAGAACCAATGGTGCAACTGGTTCACTGGCCAATGACCCAAGCCCCAGCGAAATGAATAGGGGTCATGCTCCCGTAAGCTCGATCCAGGCCCCATCTACAAATGGAAACCACCAACATCAAAGTACTTCAGGAATGCCACAAGCAATGGAATCAGCTGCAGATGAAGCCTCTAGCAAGCAGGTTGAAGATAAGGCTGGTGGTGCGGGGCGTTCATTGTCACCTCGTTCTGATCTGCTTTCAGATGCTAGACAGAAGGGTACTCCAGACCCTCTTGGCACCTCCAAACTCTTGAACGGGAGGGTCAAGCAGGAGATAACTGTGAAAAACAAAGTGCTTAGACCAAATGGCGACAGAATTGATCATCATGTTGAGTACAGAGAGGAGGTCAAGTTTAGTATTACCCATGTTGATAGAAACGAAGATGGAGACTTCGTTGCATGAAACCCGTCAAGATAATGTATGGACTCGTCTAAACAGAAAAATAGTAAAAAGAGGGCAATGAAAGTGATATACAGTAGTAGGATGCAGTGGTGGCGAAACAAAGATATCTGGAATGAGGTTGCAGTAGTAGATAACACGAAGAATGTGGGAGCTTAAAAGTGTTCCAAGACAAGCTCAAGTCAAGCGTTGAAGGAAAGGAATAAGCTCAAGGGAGGGGAAAAGGAAAAACACATGACGCAGCAGATGGAAAGCCTGTAGAATTTAAGCATGTGCCACTTAATGAAAACTTTCAGAAGTGGGGCTTGAGAGGCGTAGAACTTTGCAGTTGAGGCTGTGTAAGTTGCTAGATTGCTAAGGTATAGGGGTGTTTAAACGCAAAGATGTTAGGAGGGAGGGTTAATATTAATCAAATTCCTCTCACTGTGACCGGTCTGGAAAATCGAGTTGCGGACGTGATTTTGCTTCAATAACACGATTCATTTCGAAGGAGAAATATTCGTACCAGCATATAAGGCAGCAGGTATGCTTCATGCGTTTATACGTGATGAATACATTGTATTTGCCTTTAACCTTTGTATGTCTATTTACTTGTGGGTATTTAAACTGGGATTCTGTAGATTTTGGCCTATTTTAGATTCTGGAAGTTCATTATTTAGAATTGTGGACTTTTGCTGACTGTAGTTGGTGAATCGCTGGATTAAAGATTTATTACTCTAGAGTAATGTTCTAGAGATGTTACAATTTTAATAATGGTGTTAGTAATGAGGTCGTTAGCTCTCCAATGTTCATCATAGTTGTTACTAAGTAGTCACTTGATGCTGAGATCCACGTGTGTCTTCAGGGGATTCACAAGAGCTGATGATCACACCGATGTCGAAAAGGTCAACAAGGTGGGAGGGAATGTTCTGCAGAATGAGGGGAAGAGGGTGAAGTGTCAAATACAAGTGGATTCAGAGGATTTAGGTCTCTTCCTGCCCTTTACCCGAGTCCTGGAGCTCAGCAGTGATTCTATGGAAGCCGAATTTTTGAAATTTTTGAAGGATGGGCGTAAGGATGGGAGGTATTTCTCACACAACCGGGAGCAGGTATGCATTTTATGTCGGTATGCGTTTATCTTGTCTATTATCTTGTCCAGTCCTTTTCTTATGGACTGAACTGGGTTTATGTTTACTAGCATCCTTATTTTGATTTTGAACCTTTTACTTCACTTTTTACAGGCATTTTGGAATACCATCCAGATGGTGAAGAACTCTGATTTGGGTCCGACTTGGAGCAAGTATGCTCTATGAAAATGAAGGATAGATCATTACTTTGATTCTCTTATTCAGTAAGATGTGCATATTCATTTAGGGCATTTAACCCTTAAAAGACCACTGCTTTTTTACAAAACTTAACAAAACTCGGGGCCACAAGAATGTCCGACTTGTTGAGAGTGAAAAGGAGTTGTATTTGGGAACTCATCCATACCAATGGTACAAAATGTGATACATTATTATTTGCCTTTGATACATTATTATTTGCACTATCAATTGAAAGATTATACATATTTGCACGTGAATGTGCAAGATTATCACAAGATGCGAATCTCATGATACCTCCACATTACTGAATATGTTTCGTGTGGGGGGCATGGTTGTCAAATGTGATTGAATGTGGGACTTCCCATGGATGTTGAGTTCAATGCATTTGTTAAGAATTGATGCCCAAAACCCTTGTAAATAGTGAAAGCATAGCATATTTGGACATATATATATTCTATTGCTGTAAAGCATGTTTAGCAATGTTGAATTTGCATACATATTACTTTTTTTTATCCTTAGGCTTCAAAGTATAGACTTAAAATGGGATTTGGGAATTGTTGAGTTGTAGCATGTTTATGAGGAACTTAACACACTTTCCTAAGTGCCAACACCATTTTTTAATAGACTTATGGAAGGTGTCTTGAAGAATATTTTTGATGCTTCAATACAGTGCTTTGAAGGTAATTGGTGAAAAGTGGGCAATTCAAATATTTTATCAAGTTCCCTAGAGCTAGGCAAAAGAACCCAAACAAGGGCATGACCACATTGAGGCTTAGTCTAAAGGATCATTATCCCTTTAGGGAACAAATGGAATTTTGAGTAGATACCTACAAGCTAAATTTTATAGAAAAACTAATAAGTTTTATGAGATTATAATTTTTTTCACAATCAGTTTTGGGAACAATAGTTATGACCAAATAAGCTTTGATTCATTTCATTTGGATTTGTTATGAGAAAGTTATGGACATTCTTGTTTTTTAGATAGTTAGAGCATCTTCTTGAAAAAAATAACTTGTAGGATTCATTTCTGAATGTAATTTTTCAAATTTTTCAAATTTTTTTATTTTGTATGGTTTAGTCTACTTTCTAGAACAATCACACCATTGGGATTAGTGCATTTTAATTCCATCTAAAATATATGAATATTTTAGGTTTTCCTTCTATCTCGAACTTACTTCTACTTAACAATTTTTTTAAGAATGAAAATTAAATTTTTTTGAATTTCTTTTTTTTTCCCAGACTCTCAACTCAATTCTCCACTATAAAGATTTAAAGCTCAAAACTCTATAGTGCAAAAAATTTTAGTTAAAAATGTTCAAAGTCAAAAAATCCAGTCCTACAATGTGCTAAAGATTTTGTTTTTAAATGCAAATATCTTGCAATTTGTGCAGTGAAAAATTCTGAAATTTTTTTCAATGAAAAAAAACAATTAAATTTTTTTACTATTTACTATAGAAATGGCAATTTTCAATGTTTTTTGGTAGAAAAAAGGCCTTGGTCCTTTAGGGGGCAAAATTATGCCTCAGCATCCTAGATCTAGGAGCGTTTAGAAAATTCTACGACATGATGGACTGTCTTCACATACATGAGAAGCAATTCTATATCATGAAGATGAACACCACGTATTACTTGGCACTTCGCAAAGAGTTGTTGCATCACACTTGCAAAAGTAAGCAATTCATTACAAAAGTGATGTTTATGGCTATGGTGGAGAGGCCACCATTCGACTCATATAGATCTTGCTTATTCCATGACAAGATTGGAATCTTTCTTTTTGTTTGCAAAAAACCTACCACGTATGGCAATAAGAATTATCCAATTGAGACATTGAAAACAAAGTCCATCCACTTAGTCACTAAAGACAAGATGTTTAAGAAATTCATTGAGAACATCTTACCTATGATCAACGTGAAGTAGCCACATAATTGGCTGAACAGGAATGGTAATACGATCTTCATTCAACAAAACAATGCTAAGCCACAAGTCACGAGCGACGACCTTGATTTGATGGACCACTTAGTAAAAGATGAATTCAATATGCAATTAATGTGCCAACCACCAAACAGCCTTAACATGAATGTCTTAGATTTGGAATTTTTAGGACGATTTAAGCTCTTCAAAATTAGTTAGAACAGAATACAATTGATGACTTCATTGCTGGTGACAAAGCAAGCCTTCTAGTCAATGGAAAGTCACAAGTTGAACTTGGTTTATTGTTAGGGCATCATTGTATGGTTGAAACAATGTGGGTTGGTAGTTGCAACCACTCCAAGTTGCTACACATGAGCAAGGCACTACTTCAACGAAAAGGGAAACTTTTTGTGGTGCTCAAATGTCTTTAAGATGTTATAGAATGTGCCCAACAAACAATTCAAAATCAATTAACTTTTAGAAATTGTTGTTCATTTGCTCCATTCTTGGGTATGTTATTGCATTGACTCCGATGCTCATCACTTCAAGAATGTTGTTTTGACTTGATCAAGTGCTTATTGTTTCAAGAATACGAAGATATTTTGCTCAATGATAGCACCCTCTCTTATGAACTTCTATGCTTGTTAACCTTGCTTCAAGAATCATTCACTTCTCTCAACTTTCTACCACTTCAATACACCTTAAGAGTTCTATGTTTTTTGGAATGCACAATCTCTCTTTATCAATAGACCTTGTAATTTTAGAGGAGGTCTGAACTTTCATAATTGCTCATTCATTCTTTGTGTTGCATACTTTTGTATAATGGAAAATCTTACTTAATGAGAAAAATTGCAAAGTAGGCCATATTAGCACATAAAAATCTTGCATTAATCATATGCATCCTTTATTGTATGCTTAGATTGTAGAAAGTAGCAAATCTAGGGGGGGTTTTAAATAGAAAAAAAATGCTTGAATCTTTTTTTAATTCTAAAACAGAGGCCGGATATAATTCTATGGAGAATACTAGCTTAATTTGGTCTAGTATACATCAAAATTATAAAAAGCCAACATTCATTTACTTTAATAGTCAAATATATGTTTTTAGCTTTATATATACAACACATTGTACTTTACTATGTTACTACATTTTCTTAATTTCGTATGTATAGGAGATTGATATCTAGCATTCCTAGTTTCCAAATAATCATGTAGGATACAATTATCTATAGATTACAAAGTCTTCATAAGCAAATTCTCATTGGCATTCTCATATCCTTCTACAAATATTCATGTAAGATTGAATTATCCATAAACTATGAAGTCTTCATACGCAAATGACACTTTTATAACCTTGTCTTCTATTGTAGTGGTATATGTATTTTTCTATTGTAATTTATATAACTCCTGAGTTCTTCTAAATCATGTTGAATATATCCCATTGTATAAGTAATTTTCATGTCCAAAAACGCTCATCATGGCTTCAAACCAATTCATCACCACTCACAATATTCTCTTAATTATACCTTTTGCAATAAAAAATGGTTGCATGGTCTCTAAGGGACAAAGACTTAAAAAATGAAGCAAGAAATGAGAGGATATAAAATTTATGAGAGGACACTTGGACTTTAATAGTGGTTAATTTTCATATTATATGTAATGCATTCATTAGCAAAATTATGATCCTACTGAGAACCCTTTAGTTTTTGACATTCTCAAAATGTACTGAGCCTATGTCTAGTACATTATAAGTAGGTGTGAAGTATTGCTAACTTATTTGACTTTCATATTGGAGGCCTTAGAAGGCTATATTTAATATTGCTTCAATTGACATATTCAAATACCAATCGACATTGTTTTTTATAATATTTACAAAGCTAGGTACCATCATGACTGAATGTATAGTGGTTTTCAACATTTAAGATTTCACATGTTTTTAAATAAAGTGGTCATTTGGTACACAAGTGATCATAATATAGGAAGCTGAGGATTGTATTTGGCCTTCATTGTAGTTGATTGTATATTGATCATTATTTATGAGTGGACGAGTCTACAATTGAATCAATTTTTGCTAATGTTTTGACTAGTTTATTTGAACTAGTTGAAAGAAAGACGATCAAATATACAAAGAGAATGTAGCTATTTCCCTATTTTTTGAGCCTAGGCTACAAAAATTGATGACAAAGACTTGTATAGTTGCAATCACTAGAAGGAACTTGGATTTTTTTGGATTTTTGTGTGTTTAAGTTGACAAATTTTTCTAGACATCTAATGTCACAAGCCATGTTTTTATGTCAACAATTATGTTCACTGTAATATGAAGATGTTATGGTGGACGTAATTGTTGACATAAAAACACAACTTGTAACATTAGATGTCTAGAAAAATCCATCAATTTAGATACAAGTTTCTTCTGGTGAATTGTATTGTTTTTGATAGTGGGTATGTTGCAATACTCTAGGAAATATTGTATTGCCCAAATTCAGGCATTAGCTAAGTGCAAATTGGAATGCATTTTTAGGCTTAACTTTGGAATGATTATGCTTGTTACTAGAAGTGATAGAGTGGGTCTATTGTAAACAATTCATAGTTCTAAATGTATTGGAAGATTATTTCATGGTTGGATTGATTGTGAGGCTGTCTTGGAAAGGTTTACATTTACTTTTCACACTTTAAATAGGGTTTTCTTGAATTGCACATCCTAAATCCTAACAAAAACTAGCTAGTTTAGACTTCTTGCAATCACAGAGCTTAAATTGAGCTCACATCAACGATCCACATCAATACATTAAATATAGCTCCAAAAATTATTTGTCAACAAGTTCTAATTTTCAATTTCAAACAAGAAAATACAATAGTACATGGAGTTGAGCCCAAATATAAAATGTACCAATCATAATTGCATATACACGAAGATGAAACATTAACATACTAAAATAATTCAAGTGAGATTTTTTAGTGGGGCTTCTCTTTAGTACAACAAATTGGGAGCCAATGGAAATTGTCCACAACATCAAAGCCATCATTGTAGAGGTGGGTGGACATAGGAGAAAATTTGACCACAGCGACCATCTCGATAGTTGGGAGACAGATCAACAAACCGGTGGACGGCTCGATAGATAGCAAACGGCAAATAATTTGATGGATAGGAGTTGAATAGATGCCTATTCTAAAAGAGCAAAAAACTTATTTTGCCATTTGCAACCTTCATTTGTGAAATTTGTAAACATGTAATATACCTTTGGAAAGGTCTTGGAAATATCTTTCTATTGGTGTATTTCATTCCCCAAACTCAAAAAACTCAAATTACAAATGACAAAACAACCTCGCTGCAAGTGTATGGTGGGTGTTGAGCTAGTTGTCCACCCATCTACATTGTTGTCCGCTTGGTGGAAGGACAGACAAATAGGCAAACAGATGGGCGGATGCCCTTATGAAGGAAAAAAAAATTTCATTCTCCATCTACAACCTCTATTTTGCATGTATTATACGGTTGAAAAGATCTTAGAAATACCTTTCTAGTGGTATACTACACGCCCACAAACTCAAAAAATTGAAATTGCAAATTACAAAAAAAGCCCGCTACAAGTACATACTATGTGTCCACACAATCGTTTGCCCATCCACACCACCATCCGCTACATGGTTGTGTGAATAGCTTGAAGCATCAAATGAAAAACAAAGCTTGCTACAAATGCATGCTTTGCATCCACCCAATCATCCACTCATCCGCGTTGTTGTCTACTTGATGGATAGGTGAGTGGTTGCACAAACAACTTGAAGTCGTAAATGAAAAATGTAGCTCATTGCAAATGCATGCTTTGCGTCCATCAACCATCTGCCCATCCACCCATTTGCACCACAATCTACTTGGCGGACAGCTAAATGAACAATTGGGCAAATGCCCTCATGAAGGAACAAAAAACTTCATTTGTCATTTACAATCTCTATTTTTGGAATTTGAAAGTGCATATTATATTGTTGAAAAGGGCTAAGAAATACCTTTCCAATGGTAAATTATATACCTACAAACTCAAAAAATTCAAATCACAAATGACAAATAAAGCTCCCTCCAAGTGCATACTACACATCCACCCAAACGTTTGTCCATCTGCACTGCCATTTGCTTGATGGATGAGCAAATGGTTGAGCGAACAACTTGAAGCCTCAAACAAAAAATAAAAATTGTTGTAAATGCGTGCTTCGCATCCTCCCGACCATCCACCCGTTCATTTGGTGGTCGAGCAAACAGTTGGATGAATGCCCTCATGAAGGAGCAAAAAACTTTATTTTCCATTTGCGACCTTCAATTTTGAAATTTTAAGGCGTGTAATATATTGTTGAAAAGGTATTGAAAACAACTTTTCAATGGTATATTATATGTCCCTAAACTCAAAAAATTCAAATCACAAATGACAAAAGAAACTTGCTTCAAGTGCATATTATACATCCTCTTAACCGTTCGCCCTTCCACTTAGCGCACTAATAGATGGCTATGCAAACAATTTGAAGTTTCAAATGAAAAACAAAGTTTAGTGCAAATGTACACTTTGCGTCCGCTTAACCATCCACCCATTCGCCAATCTACAACACCATCCACTTAACGGATGAGTGGATAGCTAGGTGGACACTCTTATAAACAAGCAAAAAAATTCATTTGCCATTTGCAACCTCAATATTTGGAATTTAGGGTGTGTAATATACCATTTAAAAGGTTTTGGAAATACGTTTTCAACGACATATTACATGTCTCCAAACTTTAAAAAATCAAATTGCAAATGACAAATGATGCATGTTGCAAGTCCATAGTAATTGTCTAGCCTGCTATTTGCTTGGCTATCCCTCATTTATTAAAACATTAGATTTTAGAAAATATAGATTTGCTTTCTAGACTTTTATTCAATGCAATACATATTCAATGTAATTCATGTAAATTTCTACGCATTTGAAATTGCAAAGCCTGTACTTTAGGCCCTTATCCTAATCTAAACTCTAATACTAAGTTTTACATTGTTTATAAAGTTTTTAAAAACATTGATGCAATGTGTGGAATATATTTGACCTTTATTTTCCTTTAAATGTGATTATCAAAAAGTACTACATATATAGATCTCAATGACTTGTTTCTTTATGTTTTGAATGTGATTTCTTTTTTGATCAATTATTTTCAGGGTTGACAAATCAGTACGTCCGCCCCAAAATAGCGTCCGTAACCCGGACGTCCGTCCTCACGGACGCCAACGGACGCAACGTCCCTCCCGCCGTCGGAAGGCGGACGGGCAGGGCGGATGGCCCAAGGCGGACGCCCAGATCATGCGGACCAGATGAGTCCACGTGTCGATCGGACGGCCGTAACTGGGTGGACGGGTATCGGGGCGGACAGGGTGGACGAGGGGACAAGCAGACGGGACGGACGGCGTCCGCGAATGTCAGCGGATGCTATGGACACAGCGTCCGACCATCCTGTCAACCCTGATTATTTTATTACAATTGTAGAAATGTAGAACATGCAATTATAATTTGAAGTGTTTATTTAAGTTTGTTGAAAAATGTATTGAAAGTTTGAAACACCAAGGTATGCATGATACAAGCAATTGTATTATTTCTTTATTCTTTGAGAGGATGCTACTAAATATGATCTGACTTTGTATCATAACTTTTGATAAAATCATTGATACATGCATAAGTTTTATCGTTACAACTTGGTATGAAATTCCTATATTATATGGGCTTGGTTATAATTACTTGTAATGTATTTTAGTCTAATCACAATGCATATAATTTGTTTAAAATCTTAAACTATTTAGAAATGTAATTTTATATATGAAATGAATACTTTTAAAGACAATAATAGCATGAAAAAAATAATTATATGAATTCTTTTATTACATGTATCACAGTGAGCTATCAAACTTTTGGAGTTATGTTTTAAAATTTAAATTTTTTAAGAGGGAAAGTTTTGTATAAAATTTATAAACTATAGATAGGTATTTCAATTCTTCATATATATTGTGATTTTTTTTTAATATGTATAGAACCCAACATTTTCTACACTTAATTTATTTTTAATTTGATTCTCACTTAATTTTTTAGTTTTTTTAATTTGATATTATTTTTACAAAAGCCGTCCTTTAAGACTTTTTAATACCCATGACCCCTATATATAATACAAGAGTTGCATCAATGGAATGTTACCTTATTATTTTGGCTAGAAGTTTGTAGCATAAATTTATAATTTTATCCATGCAAAAATATTTGTTCATTTTACTTGATATTGAAAATAGTATTGAATTTTTTTTTTTTAATTTTTATTAGATGAAACCTACTTGTCAATTTGTCATAGCATATGTATATTCAATATCCTAGCAAACTAACTTACCCCAATCATTAATTTCAATATATTGTACTATATGTTGAAATTGTGTAAGATTTTAGTAAATAACATTATTTTAAATGTTATAATTAGATGTGATGATAGTAATACATATTGAAACTTACGCTACATTAAATTACAATGTAATGATTTTAGTACTTTTAGTAGCATGTTCTCATAGAATAAGAAAATCATACAATTGCTTGTATAATGCATACTTTGATGTTTCAAACTTTCAATACATTTTTCAACAAACTTAAATAAACACTTCAAATTATAATTGCATGTTCTACATTTCTATAGTTGCAACAAAATAATTGATAAAAAAATGCACACTCAAAACATAAAGAAATAAGTCATTGAGATCTACATATGTAGTATTTTTTGATAATCACATTTAAAGGAAAATAAAGGTCAAATATAATCCACATATTGCATCAATGTTTTTAAAAACTTTATAAACAATGTAAAATTTAGCATTAGGCTTTAAATTAGGATAAGGGCCTAAGGCATAGGCTTTGCAATTTCAAATGCATAGAAATTTACATGAATTACATATTCATACATGACGCTATATCGAATATATGTTGCATTGAATAAAAGTTTAGATAGTAGACCTATACTTTCTAGAATCTAATGTTTCAATGAATGAAGGACAACCAAGTAGACAACAAGGTGGACGCTCACTATGCACTTGCAGCATGCTTCATTTGCCATTTGCAATTTGACTTTTTAGAGTTTGAGGGCGTGTAATATATTATTGAAAAGGCATTTCTAAGACCTTTCCAATGGTATCTTACACGCTTGGGGGGTGCACTTAGTTCTACTACAATTGATCACATGCAAACAAAACAAACAACCCCCATGTACTTTTTGAAATTTAAATATAAATAAATAAAAATAAAATATGAATAGATTTTATTTATTTTGAAAGTTTAGGCTATGAATTATTGATATTTTTGTTTGTTAATAATAATTAGTTACAAAATTTGAAGTAAAAAGGTACATTGTAGAAAAGGAAAATAACTTTCATACCCCTACATTATTATATAAGAAAAAATTGTCTAAAAAATGAACAAAATATTTCTAAAAATAACTCTCTATTGAAAGCTCTTTTTGAATTGAATATTGATACAATGGTCATCTAAATATGTTCTCTATAAATATTTGAGTTGAAAAATATGCCATTTTAGTTCATTTTCAACCTCTTTTAGAAATCATTTCATATTTTATTTGAATTGCAAATTTTGGCAATAGAAATGTATAGTCATTATCAAACAATGCTCAAAATTTTAGGTTGAATTTATAGTTTATTAGAAACCACTTGTTCACACGTCACCAACTAAATAAATGGGAGTGCATCCCCCAGGATTACACCCCCCTAAATTTCAAATGTTAAGATTGCAAATGATGAATGAAGTTTTTTGCTCCTTCATGAGGGTGTCCGCCCAACTATCTATGTAGCCATCCACTCGTTTGCCAAGCAAATGAGTGGATGGCTAGACAATTGGACAAACGTGAAGTATGCATTTGCAATAAGCTTCATTTTTCATTTGAGACTTCAAATTGTCCTCACAGCTGTCCACCCATTTGCCAAGCGCATAGCGGTGCATACGGGTGGATGGTTGAACAAACGCACAATATCTACTTGCAACAAGCTTCTTATGTCATTTTCAATTTGAGTTTTTTTAGTTTGAGGGTGCGTTCATTAGAAAGGTATTTTCAAAAAATTCCAATGATATAGTACATGCCTCCAAATTCCAAAAATGGAGGTTGCAAATGACAAATGAAGTTTTTTTGCTCCTCATAAGGGTGTCCACCTAAGTGTCTACCCAACTGTTTGCCCGTCCACGAAGTAGACGGCCATGCAGACATGCGGATGGACAGACAGGCAATCAGTTGGATAGATGCATAGTATACATTAGCAGCGAGGTTCTTTTGTCATTTGCGATTTGAGTTTTTTGAATTTCAAGGCTTATAATATACCATTGGAAAGGTATTTCTAAGACCTTTTCAATGGTATACTACATACTCCCATATTGCAAAAATAGAGGTTGCAAATGGCAAATGAAATTTTCTATTCCTTTATAACTTTATGAGGGTGTCTACCCAGACGTCCACCCGTCCGCCAAGCAAATAGTGGTGCAGACAAGCTAATGGTTGGATGGACGCCATTAGAGGATTTTTAGCAGTTGTGGAGGCTCGTGAGTTCCCTTGGCTGCTAGCATCGAGGGAATAGCCTCGTAGCTACTGCTTGATGTGGCACTGCGACTACCACGTCACTGGAAAAAAATTTCAAAAAAAAAAATATGCCTTTTTTTCTTATTCTAAATTTTAAAAAAATATTGATAGCAAGAATAGGGTCTAGAGAATAGGCTTGAAATGGCCCTCATGACCCCCCAGAAATCTTCTAATGAAAGCATACATTTGCAACAATCTTCATAGCCATATGCCCATCGGCCAAATGGATGGCACTGCAAACAGGTGAATAGTTGGGTGGACGCCTAGTATGCACTTACAATGAGCTTTTTTATTCATTTGCTATTTGAATTTTTTTAATTTGGAGATGTGTAATATACCATTGGAAAGGTATTTTCAAAACCTTTTCAATGGTATATTACATGCCTCCAAAATAAAAAAAACCAAGGTTGCAAATGGTGAATGAAATTTTCTACTCCTTTATGAAGGCATCCACCCAACTATTTGTGCATCACTCGCCTATCTGCCAAGCGGACAGTTGACAGTACACATAGTATGCACTTGCAATGAGCTTTCTTTCTTATCATTTGAGGCTTTTATTTTTTGAATTTGAGGCATGTATTATATCATTGAAAAGGTATTTCCAAGACCTTTCCAATGGTATATTACACACTTCCAAAACTCCAAAATTGAGGTAAAAAATATCAAAAGAAGTTTCATGTTGTTTTAGAATGGGCATATGTGTATTGGCTATCTGCTCGTCTACATGTTTATTGCCTAGGAGTTTGTCGAGTCGTCTACCCATCCACCAAGTTGCGGTTGTCGGATCTTGCAGATGGCTTGGCAAACGTAGATGGGACGGATAGCTTGGAGGATGCCAATGAACGAATGCAAATTTAGTCTATGGTAAATTTTAAAATTACTAAATGTCATTAGACGTTGCAAACCTCACATCCACAAACGCATTTGGACGTTTGCACGTCATGGAAACCTTACTCATGAGGACATCAATGCATATTTCAGCCATCTTTCAAAGACCTTGAAGACCAAGAACACTTTTGTTGTTGTTGACCTTATGAAAGCCTTCATGCAATCCCAAAAATTATCATTTATGTTGAATATTATATAGAAAGTAGGGGAATTTAAGTCATTTGTAAAGGATCACTAAACCAGAGGCTTTGAAAGATTAATTGAATTGGGGGGATGCACTTTTTCAAGTTCTATGTGGACACTAATGAGGTCCCAATTATGAATTTCATAAGGTCAGCCTCGGGGAGATCACTATTGATTTTTAGAAATCTATGTGAATTAAAAGATAGGGTCTATTTAATTCAAAAAGGAAAAAATTTATATAATATGTAGGGCTATTACAAGGTCCATGAAATGCTATATAGTCTATTATATATAAATTAGGCTATGTAAAAACATCATTTAGTAGGAATTTTTATTATTAATTTAGCTTTAACAAAATAGGGGTTGTGCAAATTTTTAATAGTATAGTGAATATAGATGTGGATAGATAATTTTATGTGGATGTTAAAATGGACAGAATCAAAGGAATATACAATGAAAAGTAGTTGATTGAGATTGTCCTACAGTACCAATAGTGTATGGTATATATCAAAAAATTTAAGTGTAATTATAAGACATTGACTATAAGTATAAAAAAATTATCACAGTGTACAAGTAGGAAGTTTTACCTTAGTAGGTTCAACAAATTGAAAATTTTACAATATAAGGATAGCATTTATAATCCATTGAACTTGAAGCTTTAAAACCATATACATTACACACTCATATTGAATGGAATGTTCATAAAATAGTTTCAAGTGGGGCTTTTGAAGTGTTCAATGATAAATTTGTTATTGACCTATATAAGAAAGAGGTTTTAGAAGATGAAAAGTCTAAAATTGCTAATTTTTGATGCATTGTCCAAAATCACTTTAAAAAAATTGAATTTCAACTATATAAAAATGTATTAAAAATAAGGCAATGTATAGAAAAAATTTCAATCCATGTGATGATGTGGATTGAAAGATTATAGCTTTTGAAGTCAAAAAAAATATTCCAATCTTGCAAAAGATAATAAGTAGACTTTAAGCCCTCTTGGACTCTTGGAGTAAAATTTTTACTCTATACGAAATGATGATTTTGACCATTCATAAGCATATGTTGTCAGGCTCAATCATGAAAAAAATTCAAAAGCAAATATGAAGTCTAGCTTACTTGTAATGAAAAGAGGCAAAGTGCATTAGCAATATACTAGTCATCTTTTTTGATGATTCAGTCTTACACAATGAAGAAATTTTCTATTTGAAATCTAAATGGTAGAAAAATTAGAAAAAAAAATTTGGAATATGTGAAAAAAAAATTAGAAACTTTGACATTATAAATTATAAGATAATAGGGCTTGGAGTTAGAAGAAAATGTTTTTTTCTTAAAGTCTCCCTTATATAGCTAACAAAGTTTGACTCCTTTTAGAATGTGATTTGAGATTTCAATTTTCTTAGACCATTGTATGCCATATTTTATTAGTAATGTACATGGCAAATTTCAAAAGATTATGAGCATTTTTGCAAAAGATGCCTAAAAGATATCCCAATTGTTGAAGCTGCCAAAAAATACAATTATCTTAAATACAAAAATTAAGGTAAATAGCCCCATATTAAATACCCTCTTAACACACGTGTATACCTTAAATTACAAAGAGTGATCTCCCGGGAGGTCAGCAGTTGATTTGAAGTGGTTGCCATTTGAGAAACCTTCTCAATGCATTTTAAGGAGAGACGGCAATAGTCAGTTGATGCTCCCTCATAGGTGCTTGGAGCCTATTCCTTTTAAATCCATGTGAAGTAGCAAGGTTTCAATACCGACTAGAAATCAAGAAAAAAGTAAGGGAAATGGCGCGTATAACTACAGTGAACAAGATTTTATGATGGTAGGACTTGAAAAATACATTTAGTATTGGCAAAGCGGAATGTCAAATTACATTGGATTTGCCACTACGTTCGGTCTTTACATAAATTACTAGAAGCAGGTGCTACATAAACTTAAAGAACTACTATTTAAGTGTCTTTTGGAGTTGGTGGAGACTTCTAGCCCCTCTACAATTAGAAGGTGGCACGTACTGGAGTCCCTTGCCCAAAATCGACAGTCAATCCCATGGATGTAATTCAGGAGGAAGAAAAGGAAATTGAGCTTTACTTCGACCCTACAAATGAAGCGCCAAGGGAATGCTTCGATCTTTGGATGGACATACAACCAAGATTATAGAGACTTCTCAAACTTGAAGTCCCGAAAACTTGTGTTGTTTGGCAAGAAAGAGCATTGTCCACCTTATACAGATTGAAAACAGATGCGAGTAATGGGAAGTTCTTGCTTCAATATTGGAGACCAAATAACTCTGAAAGTACAATGGATTTGAGGTATTGGAATTGCTAGTATGGTAAATGGATTGTCATAAATACTCCTCCTACTTGGGTGGACACAACTTGTGTAGTGTATGCAAATTGGTCCAAGATAGTGGTTTCAAAGTCTTGGATGATTCCCAAGAAGAGTAGGGAGGCTATTTTAGTGAATTTGAATTGGACAAACGTCGTGGATCCATAATCAAGTACCTACTTTGGGGTCACTACTACCATCATGAGATGTTACAACGTAATGTGCAGGTTGTCATGGCCATCATGAGACCCTATGATGCTTTATAAGGTTTGATATAGGCATCCTGGGATTTCACAATGCATTCTACATCTAATAAGTGTAGTTGCGTATTAGGTTTTCAAGGTGTACTACCCTATTTGATTGTTGTACAATTAATTTCTCAAAATTCTTATTTGTAATATATACTAGCAAAAAAATCTTCATAAATATGAATATATTTATGATGTTCATTTTTTGCATGGGGCACGGGGACAGTGATCTTATAGCAAATAAGCAAAAGTATAGGTTGTTTTTCTCTCGTGTACTGAAATTATGGAATCAGTTCATATTTGTATCAAAATTAGAATACAATGTTCATATTATACATGTAATAAGATTAGTCATAATATGCTTTTGTTTTCTCTCACAGTGAGTCAATATTGTAATTGTACTCTTCTAGATTTTGTATCTTCACATTTAGTTATTAGACAACTAGAAATGAATCTATTTTAGTATTGAAAGAACCTTGATGTTCTTTATATAAACTGAATTTCATGTCATTATTTCTAATGGAATATTATATTAGCCATTATTCATCTCTAAATTTATCTTGAATGTTTGAGCACTTGTGACTTAGTTGTCCACAGTCCTTCAAATTTCATTGTAAGTACTATGATATAATGGTACTATCACTTCATCATCTCTTGAACACCTCGCTTGAGAATGTTAGCACTCCATCCATGGATCTCTTGTTGAAATCTAATCAGTCTCCTTATTACCAAGAGCAACTATTCATCTGATAATTTGGAACTAATGATCATAACTTATAAATTCACTTGTGTGTACTTTTGTTGAATTCTCAAGAATCCTTATTTCTGAAACAATTGCCTACATCTCATTTAAGTGTGAATTATATATTATTCTTGATGAATTTAGATAATAGTCATATGACTTACACTAGAGCACAAGAATCAAATTGTACAATTTTGATACCATGATTGCCAATGAAGTTGATGCATTTTCTACATCTTCATCAAAGAATTTTCCAATGCAATAATCCTAAACATATTGCTTAGTGAGGGATTAATAAGGGGGACAGAAACCATCTTTGCTTCACGTGGTTGTCATCATAGGACCTTCCGATAGGTTACGGGACATCAATTCTACTATAAATAGGATGCCAAAATCATAGAAATCCGGTCTTTAGCTCTCCCAATCCAATCATTTGAACTGTAGCACAATCAACTATGGAACAATACTATATGATTTCTTTGATTTCCAAGCACATGAAGCACTCCCTTAATTACTAGTGGGTACAAATTTTAATGCATGCAACACATTCTTGTTTGGGGAGATCTCTTGGTAATCCTAAATCCATTGGGGTATTTTATTGCCTCTTTAATTTTGGACTATTGATAGTCCAAAAGTAGTTAAATATGGCATATTTAGAAATCTAGGAAGAAAATTTAAAAATTCAAAAATAAATAAATAATACATATAAATATTTTTGTTTTTGTTTTTTCTTAAGCATAAGTAAATATAAAATGGAAGGGAAAATTACATCATTAGTAGTTCTAAAATAGAATTAAAATGTATCTTTACTAATCGCCAAATGTTGTAGCAAATAATGTTCACTTTCAGAAATTTTTTTGTTCTAAAAAATTGTGAAAATGGGATACTTCAAAAACAATTTTATATGTTACTTTTTGTTAGGGATGCCTCAAATGCCTACAAATCAAAATTGGCTTCATAACTTTCAGATTACTTATCCAAATAGAATGAATCAAAGATTTTAAAAAAGGCATAAATATATTATATAAGATATTTAGTTTTTTGTTTCTTATTTTTTGCATTTCTTTTGTTGGTTGGAGTCAAGAATTTCCTACTCAGCAACGCACAACTTTTTATCATAGCACCAAATTAAATAAAAAATTATATTATAAAGGTATTACATTTTTGACCACAGAAATCTTCCAAAAATTACAGTTAAATTTGACATCATGTTAATATATCCAAATCCTTAAAACCCATTTTAGGACTTTGAACATTTAGAGGTTAACCTCTAAAGCACAAAATTGCATTTTTTAGCAATATAGAAATTTTGGGCAACTCACTACAAATGGAATTTTTTTTTGAAATTGCCATACTACATTTAGAATATTTTTTAAGGCTCAACAATTTTCATAACTTTTGACTACATGGTTTAAAAGTTATTATATGGTATGTAATTTTCATTGTTCGGTGGGCATCATAGGCAACTAAAGAAAATTCTTTGAAATTACATATTGCAAGAATTTTTTTTTAAATTAATTTTCTAGAT
Organism: Pseudoscleropodium purum; assembly: GCA_963969395.1. Lineage (NCBI taxonomy): Eukaryota > Viridiplantae > Streptophyta > Bryopsida > Hypnales > Brachytheciaceae > Pseudoscleropodium > Pseudoscleropodium purum. Next base: position 23,513,278 of record OZ017797.1, read on the forward strand.
TTATATGTATGTGAAAAGCTTTGAATCATTCCATTTTGATTGATGAAATGAAAGTTATGAGGAGTTTTAGTTTGCAAGCACTTATAGAATTTCTACTCCAAAGTAAACTTTAAAGGTCTTTATGTAATTCAATTTTCAATATTTAAAAAAAAAAAAATTATAGGATGTAGATTTTTTATTAAAAAATTACAACCATTGGAATTGGCATTTTCAATTCTATAGCAAAATTCTTAACAATTTAGTATTTTCAATCATTGCCTACTTTTTTTTATTTACTATGTTTTTCCTATATGTTGTACAATTCTAAATGATCTAAAATTTTTCAAGCATATAGCCAACTTCCCTTGAAAAATGAATCCAAAGAAGTACAACCAATTTGAAATTTTTTAATACAAATATGACCTTATGAAGTGCAATTGCCTTGTTGTTCGCAAGGCCAAAAAACATATTTTTGTCAATTCAAAAGCTAATATCTTGCAATCTACAAGGTAGAAATTTCTGATTTTTTTTCCACATCTTTTCAAGCTATCATATTACAAGATCCTATGGTTACTTGTCTCCAAAAATTTGGTTTTTCGAAAATTTAGTACTTGTACTAAAAATGGTAGTTTTAGAGCATTTTTGATGAAAACACGATCCAAAACCTTGAGGGATTAAATGTGACACTATTAAAGAAACAAGCAAGGAAGATTTTATTTTATTCTTATAGCTCTAAAAACATGGTGGACATTAAATATACTATGATTTTTCTAACAAAAACTCCTACTCTAAAAAAATTAGAATTAGAATTTGTGATTAATATTTATCTCAACATGACTATTATTGGTTCTTGATACTTCTTCCATAGCGTAATATCCATTCTTTTTGTTGTAATAAAAATATGAAGGGTTGATATTATTAATGTGCATAAGAATTTGATGAATGAACTATGCTTCTTCTCAATTGTAAAATATTGTTGTCAGAATTAATATGGAGTAGTAATCAAGAAAGATCAAAGAATTGAGATATTCTTATTTCATAACCAATGTGTTCAAGAAATTGAAATATTTATAAACAATGTAATTATCCTTTAATGAATAGCTTCAATTCTCGGCAATTTAAAAATTAAAAAAATAACAAGAATTAAATTAGAAAACATTCTATGTTATTTGTTGTGGTCTTTGACCAAGTTAATTTCAAATTACTATGAACAAATATAAAATATATAATATTATTTTTATATTTAAAAAGGATAATGAAATAGACCTCTCATACTAAATTTCATTAGTTGAGCTTAGAACCTATCATCATCATCTTTAATTCTAAAATTAAGTTTGCTAAATATTGTTGAAGGGAAGAATTAATTTGGAATTAACTCCTAAAGTTCCAAGGCCATTTTCCTATCAACAAATTGTCATTTTCAATGTCAACAATAAAAATTTCAAACACCTTTTCTTTTGCATATCCAACCTTAGGTTTTTGTACAAGACTAGTATGAAAATGTCTAAGGAACAAATTTTGTAAACTTTGACCATATAGATCACAAGATACAAGCCTTTTCAGTGAAGAAAAAGAATAATTTTGTTCCTAAAGTATAAGGCTTTGAATCTTCTTAATTGAAATTTTTGTATTATAGATTTTTAATTTAATTTTTTTCATAAAATTACTTAAGTTGAGAGTTTGAAAATATATATTCTTAAACTTGTTATATTCATTCTTAAAAAAAATTGTTAAATCAAAATAGGTATGAGATGGAAAAAAACTAAATAATTGTTAGGTCTGAGATGGAATTGAAACACACTAATCCCAATGGTGAGATTGTTCTAAGAAAAAATTAACCCATATACAATCTTTTTAAATTGTTAAAATTCAGTTAAAAAATAAACCCAACATGTTATTTTCTCAAGAGTTTGCTAAGATAGCCGACATAACAAAAAGATTCATAACTTTCACATTACTTATTTGAATGAAACAAATCAAATCTTTCTACATAGACAAAAATATAATTTGTAAGAAATAAATTTTTAAAATAATACTTCAAATTTTTTTTTCCTGTTGTTGCTTGCCCTCACCTATTTGTGGCTTATTCTAGCATAACTTTTGCTCCTAGCCACTAATTGAAAAAATATCATATTTTCTAAAAGATAATGAATTTTCCCATCTTGAAAAAAATTCATGAAATCTTGCCAAAAATGAAATCATAAATACCTATCCAAACCTTCAAGAGTCTTCCAAAGGGATTACTAGAACTTTAGAGGTTGAAAAGGGATTCAAAAATAATATTATGGGACAAAGGTTGTAACAAGTTTGATACTCTATTGCCAAGGTAATTCTTAAACTTTAAAGGCTTAGTTGCCAATCCTAGCAAAGATCATCACCATTGTTTTGTTGTACGTAGATTTGGACTAGACTTTTCATTTTGGTTCTCCACTCTATATATGCTCAAGTCCAAAATCAACATGGGCCCTTCAAAAATCAAGTTTTTTCTAGATGCCATCATATTGGCTCAATCATTTTCACTTAGAGGTCAAATCCCGTATGACATTTTCTTATTATTATTCTCTTCAGTTGTCAAAGAGTCAAAATTTGGAAGAATGGAAGGTGGGCAATGGCTTTGAAGTTCTAAAAAATGAATAGAGCCTCTTTTGAATCAAGCAAAAATCTAAATCCTACATTAGCTTTTGTATGAAGGCATGCATTGATATTATTTGTTGTTTAGGTCTTGGGGAATTACAACTTGGTTTACGTAGTCTAAAAACAAAAATAACTCATAACATGGGAGGAATTGGAAGCAAGTTAGTTTATTAATTCATTTGATAGAGAAAGAGTTGGAGCAATCAAATCTAGAAAGTACAATTGCTTACAATAGTTATTTTCATTTATACATGGGTGTGTTTCCTAGTTTTTTATATTATACATGGAAAGAATTGCAAAAGATTTGTTTGTTCTACACCTTGAACACCATTGGCATAGAAGGGAGGGGGAAGCAAACACAAAGATGACACAAGTGAATAGATCCTTTTTGTAAAGAAGGTTGATATAAAGAATTATGGCATATTATATTGTGTATTACAATGTTTCTTAGTACTTTCATGTGTTATGGTCAACAATTTGTTTTTTCCCAAGTCTTTTTTCCATCTTTTGTTGTTGATGATGGATTCAACTACCCCTATGCAAGTGTTGATCAATCACAAAAGAGGCATTGACAATTACACCATTGTGTCAATTTTGAATAAAAGATTATGTATTCTTACACATTGAATTTGTGTTAATTTTTCATTATTGATTGCTTCGTATGAATCATGAAAGCAATGTCTACCAAATCCAAAGGTCTTCAAAGTGAATCTTTTATGAGTGTGTTAATATTGCATTTGCACATTTTCCACACTTCAATGTCAACAACTCAATGTTGTATGCACAAATTGTTACGAAATCCAAAATACTCATAATGTGAGTACATAACAGTGAGTGCGTCATTCCAATCTTTTGCACGCCCATTACCTATCACTCATTCTGCAACTCAGTACAGATACTTTCTCCACGTCAGCTCCTCTATCCTCACTCCTCAATAATCCCACAGCTACTAAAGATTCTATTCATTATTCTTGCTCTGACCAGAGCGGCTCTGCTCTGGAACCTGGAGGGTTCCCTCGTAAACTTGACTCATTCAACGTGAATTGAATTCCTTCGTGGTTTTGACAGGAGCTGTTTCCCCCAAATTAATTATTACTGTTGGTATCTCCCTACAGCGAGTATCAGAGGCGGAAGGGTCCATCATTGCCCAAGAATGTGCCCAAGAATGTGCCCAAGGATGTGCGAACAAATGAGTGATGCAGATCTGGGAGTGCGGGGAGTTTGCTGAAGCAGGAAGCAAGCTGCGCCAAATGCAAATCCTCCTCAAAAGCAGACCCCAGCAGCAGGGCAACTGACCAGTTCTTCTTGAGAGTCGCGACACTCTAAGGTAGCTACGGTAGCAGCTACCGCTGCGCTCGTAGCAAGGCAACTTCAGTAGTTAAGCTTCGTGCGTAGTTTGCGATACAGCTAGTAGGGGTCCGCCGTAGCTGAGGAGGGAGTCCTTTCTTCGAGGTGTCATGTGCCTGGACGGAGGCTGGCAGTTGCCTCCAAATTGGGGGCCTACCTACAACAGAGGAGCCCCATCCGTCCAGCTTTTGGACCAGATCAAGGTTTGTTACAGAGCTGGCAGGCCTGTACGTCTTGGGATGTGGTATTGGTGTTTCTTCTCACGCAACCGCCCTTGCAGCCTCAGAATATCAATCTGTGGTACACAGGTTGCTGGTGGCCGAAGCTGCTGCTGCAATAAGGTGGAACACCCCCACCCCCACCCCCACCCCCCGCGCAGGCCGGTCCAAACTGCCGTTCCGGACATCTAGGAAAACAAGGAGGGAGTCCCATACCAGGCTGTTGGTAATAATACAAGCGAAGGGGAAAAAAATTGGGGAGTTCATTTCATGAAAGGACGAGAACATGTGTCCTTGTCTTTGGAATGGACAGAATCTATGCCTTAATTACACATTGTCATCAATTCTTAGCTTCAAATTAATGCAAGTTGGTTCATTCTAGCAATAATTAGAAGTATGAAGTTGGTATTGAGGTCATTATGGAACGAATAGGGCATGTGGTAAGTCGGGTATCAGTTGGTAGAAGCCCTACCAAAAAGCTATTTTTTTTTTACATTGACAAACATGTCTATGGGCTTTCATGGGAAGCTCAAGGCAGTGCCCTTCTGTAAAAAAAATTCAAACCAAACGAAGTCCAAAATTTTATTTATTATTTTATCATGGTAACATTGTTTTTTATTGCTTGTCTACTACTAGAATTTATTCCCATATTTTCCAAATAATAGTATCATAATGAACTAATCATTTTACCTGCAATGAGGTAGTTTACCTTAATCCCAACCGGCTAGAGTCCACTTTTTATCATCACATCACACAATCATCTTCTAAAGACATGTTTGTAAAAGGGAATGGGTTGCACACTACAGATGGATTCCATAGCAACAAGCAGCCGTAGGGGAGACTTGTGGCCGCGCACTAGTGCAGAATTTGCAACATGTGGCCCATTCCAGAGCATTAAGAGTTGGGTGTCCCCCTTTAGAAATGCAGAATCGACCAAAGGGTGGATTTGGTGATAGAATGGGTAGCACCTCTTCCCTTCTGATTCAGCCTCACAATTTGGCCGGCACCCCCCTACTCTTACCAGATGACCCATCCAGAAGCTCCATGTCACCTACCTCACCTCATTTGTACCTCACCAAGGAGTCCCCAGTTGTCCATTTGAGCCACGATCAAAAGGAAATACTTTACAAATATGAAGCCAAAAGCCACAAGGAATACTTATTGAAAAAAATGAGGCTTTGTAGCAAACAAGTCAACTGAAGAGGCTCAGCAACAAAAGCTACGAGAAAGTGTAGCTGCATTGTACCTTAACCTAGCTCATTCATATTAATATAGGGACAAGGACTCAAATCTGATGAAAGTCATACGTGAGAGGTTCTCCTCTGGTTCTCTGTACTGTTTCCCTTTCAATGGAAATTGTCCATGTGTTTCAAAAAATTAAAAAAAATTAAAAAAATCATACATAAGAATCTCCTTAAACTCATTAAATATTTTTTTTAATTTTATAAAGAAAATGACTTGCAACAAATAAAACAAAGGAAGCAACAAGAGGTTTCCACTACAAAGCTACAAGAGAATGTAGGTGCAAAGTAGTTTGTGTAAGGGACAAAGACTTAGTTTTAAGAAGCAACAAACATTGTACGTGAGAACCCTCTCCAAATTTTCCACTTTGTGAGGAGGTATAGCTTATGGTGGTACTATGCTTCATTTTCTTTGGTCCATAGGCAATAGACAAGCATGGAATACTTAGCAATTTTGTGTGAGAAAAAGGGTGTATGTGATGAAGTAATTCATTTTATTAAACCTTTGACTTAGTGTGAACCACATTATGTATGCGTCTTCGAATCAAAACAATAAATTCTTGTAATTCTTTAGTTAAATAGAAAAAGGAGACAAATGGTAGAAGGACTAAGGTAAATGACCCCATTTGAGACCAAATGGGAACAAACCCATTGTAGGCTAAATTATGTTAGTAGTGTACATGTACAAATTTATATACTTGGAATATTGATTGAGGCTGCATTAAATCTTACATAATATACATTCTTCAATTGTAGTGATTAAAACACCCTTTATCCACGCAACACTAGTTCAAGGATAGAAAGGACTTGCAACCTCAAATTAAACAATGGATTCTTTTCAAAACAATGAACAATAGCAATTCATTTCTAGCCAACTCATATACATTAATTTTTGCCCATGTACTCACTATCCTACCAAAGCTCAAAGTTTAGTAGAGGGCACTCAATCAATCATGCAAATACATATATACACACACACTTGTACTCTGCATACATTAGAAAGTTCTACTTGGTGTAAGGATGCATCAAATTCTTCAATTAATCATTCATATTTAATTGACATTGTATTGACTTTAAAAATGTATGACTTTTTGAAACCAAGGTTTGCATAAAAGACAAGGAAAAGGTCAATTACTCTAGATTGAAGTGAATGTTTTCATCTTCTTAAAGAATTTATAATAGTTCCTATTGTCAATAATACAAATATTGTAGTAATTTCTTAAATACTAAAAAATTCAATAAAATTAATCTTGAAAATGAAAATAAAATATTTAACCACTTTAAATAGATGCTTCAATTTTAAAGCAAAAGATCTAATGATCTAATTAATGATCTATTCTCATCCCTAGGTATAGATTGAATTCAACCTTTCTAAGTAAAATATAACATCTTCTTCAAATAGATATCTATTTATTATGACTAAATTTTTCCATGGTTGTCATAACGGGCGAGTTAGGGTCATCGGATGGGACGGACGGACGGTCCGGACGGCTTTATTTTTGTAACTTGTGCAATTTTGCAAAATGACACGTCACCTCGTCTGCGCCCTGATGATCTCGTCCGCGCCCAACATGTTCTTTAATCCACATGGCATCCACGTGGCCTATTTTTCCGTTATCAAGAAGTCAACTATGTGTTGACTGTATCAGACGGGTGGGACCTCTAACGGACGGGCGAATCGGACGGATGGGCGAACCGGATGTCCGTCCACTTTGACAACCATGAATTTTTCTACTTAACCCTCACACTAAAACTAGTCATGTCCTTTAGAATATAATCATACAATTTATGAGAAAAATTAGTTACAATAAAAAAATTTCTATTTTACAAAATTTGAACATGGTCAACATGCAACCTCACAAACATTGAATTATTTCTTATGTAAATTTTAAATTTTCTTGAAAAAATTTGGATAAGGAAAGGTGTGTAAACAAATGTTTCCTACATATCTCCACAATCAAATTTTGAAAAATTCATCACCAATTGTTTTCAATAAATTATCATGTAAACCATGAAAATTGACCTTTAAAGTTCACCAAAAATAAATTTCTGATTTTTTGAGATTGAAATTTAATATTCTTGATTGAAATTGTGTTAGAATGTAATGATAATTATGCATGACAAAAAATACTAATTATAATTACATTGTGCAAAATTCTTTGAATGGCTCAAATAGGCAGTGTATCATTTCTTCTAGGTGTTGTACAACAGTGACTCTTATCATTCACTACCTTTGTAAACCATATGGACTTTTGGCACCATACTCACTCTTGATATTTGGTGTTCAAATACCTCCTATTACTTTAAAGAGACTTTGTCTTCTTTCCTTCCTTTGTAATTCAAAGGCAAAATAATAGTGAACATTCTAGTTCTCCAAAAGAAATGCATCCTTATGAGAACAATCCAATATCCTTATGCATTTGCAGTAAATTAAACTCCAAAGTGTCCAAGCCTTTTCAAGTGTGTTTTGACTATGAAAAAAGAGCATGGGCTTATCAGGGTTGACAGGATGGTTGGACGTCTGGGACGTCCGGACGCGGACATTGTGTCCGCAATGTCCGCTGACATTCGCGTCCGCCTGTCCGCCCCGATACCCGTCCGCCCGGTTACGGCCGTCCGATCGACACGCGGACTGATGTGGTTTATACGATCTGGGAGTCTGCCTCAGGCCGTCCGCCCTGTCTGTCCACCCCGCCCCTCCGCCTTTCGACGGCGGGAGGAATGCTGCGTCCGCTGGGGTCCGGACGTTCGGACGTCTGGGTTACGGATGCTATTTTGGGGCGGACGTAGAGATTTGTCAACCTTGGGGCTTATAGATATCTCTAATGAAGCAAATTATTTTTTTCAAAATCTAACTATATCAATGATTAAAGAACTTGCTTATTAGTATATACACCAATTTTGAGTGAAAAATTGCATAAGAGTTGTGAGATTATAACAAAAGAAATGTAAGTTTTCTTTATTTTTAGTATGGTGTCCCTCTCTACAATGTTTCAAAAATTTGCATGTAAAAGTTTTTGGGGATTGGATGTGACATGAACAACTATAAATTGTGTTAGCACACTAAAATGCACTTTCAAAAAATTTAATTTTACACAAAAAGCTTAATTTTACACAAAAAGCTATTAAACTCATAACACAATCCACCTTGCAATTGTTGAGATGCAATTTTTTTTATAAGTATAAATCACAAATAACTCCAAATCAAGACTTGTTTTTAAAAATTTTCAATGGTGAAAACCATCAAAACATTTTACACTTTCCATTGAAACCATTTTCAATGCAAATAGATAAGTACAAGTTTTTAGATCTCAAATCAAGTGAAATTGCTCAAAGTTGAAAAATGAAGTGAAATTAACAAACTTCACTTTCCACTAATGGACATATATGGCTTTGGAGACCTCTCAACAATCCAATATGTACCTTTTTCATTGAAAAATGAAAGTTTACAATAGTTAACTCTAAAAATTATCCAATTTTTTCTTAAAACAATCAAACGAATTTAATTGCCCATAACAAAATAAGCCTAAAATTTCAGATCAACCATATATGGTTGGTTGGGCACTTAGGGGTTAATAACTTTGATTATTTATGACTTGTTCTTCAATTTGAGTACATTCTAATTTGTTGTTGAAATCCATTTTAAAAAATGGGATGATTTCCTATAACAAAATGTTGAAATATGTTTAGATAATGGATTTAAAAAAACTATACATTGAAATCTGGTATTCAAAGATTAGGGAAATAATCCATGAAAGGCTGTCAAATTAGAACTCTACAGATTGGGAAAATTCCAAAGTTTACCCATGCATTTGATAAGTTTTGCCAACCGACGAACGATGATCTCTCAATAATTTGTCCACCTCCCTTATGCTGCCTAAGGGAGGTGGACAAATTATTGAGAGATCATAATTCAGCATTTAATAACTACAATTCTATGTGGGATACTTTCTACAAGTCTCTTGCAATCATATGGAGTAAGCTTAATGGAGTGAAAAACATATATGACATGGTTCCAAAATTCTATCAATCCAATTGGAGGACTCTCATATCTATTAAGTCTTCATCTAATAATTGACTAAAGGTATTCAATGAAATTCAAATCATGCAATTAACCCCTAAAGTTCCTTGACTATGCTTTCACCAAAAACGCTCTAAACTACCATTTTTAGGACAAGTACCATAAAAATTTAAATTTTTTTTGGATACATTCAACCATAGGATCTCATTTTATGATAATTTGAGAAGATGTGAAAAAAATTTCAGAAATTTTCACTGTGTAGATTGCAAGATATTAGCGTTTCAATTGACAAAAAGCCTTTTGGGGCCCTGCAAAAAACTAGGCAACTGCACTTTACAAGGTCACATTTGTATGAAAAATTGTCCAAAATGGTTGCAACTCTTTGGAAATATTCTTCAAGGCAAGTTGGCTACATGCTTGAAAAACTTCAGATCATTTGGAATTGTACAACATATAGGAAAAAATAGTAAATAGAAAAAAGTAGAGAATGAATCAAAATACTAAATTGTTTTGGAATTGAAAAATGCCAATCCCAATGGTTGTAATGTTGTAATAAACAATATTCACCTAATGTTTTTATTTTTTTCCCAAATTTTTTTTTAATTGAGTTCAATAAAGAACTTCAAAGTTTATTTTGGAGTAGATAATCCATAACTGCCCACAAACTAAAACACCTCATAACTTTTGACTCATTGATCAAAATGGAATGATTCAAATCTTTTTTTGTACATATAAATCTAGAAAATAAATTTCAAATTTTTGTTTTGAAAAAAGTGATTTTTTCAGATCTACCCAAATTGCCCAAGTTGAGAAACAAGCTACATATTAGGCCATAACTTTTGGCTCATATTTCCAAATGTTCTAAAATTTAGTGCACATGAGAAATATTCCTTGTCCACACCTTCTATTAAAATTTGGTCCAAAAATATCGAAATCTTCACTCATATGTACCTACCCCAAAAAATTATGTTGCCAAAAAACACACCTTGGTCCTTTAGGGGTTAAGTAGATGATATAGAAGAGTAAAACAATGCCATGAGAACTACTCGTGAAGCATCTTTGTTGTGTGAATGGGAGGATTGTCATGTTGGAGGATGACACATGAAGGGTCTAAGTTGAATTTGGAAATGACCTTGTTGACATTTTGTCTAGAATATCACAATTGCAAATTTGATTAATGCGCCCTTCTAGTTTGCTTATCAATCTAGGTCATAATTCCCCACTTCCATGTTTGATTGTTTGATTGACAATTCATACCACAAGGGGCCCCACTTCTTGTATCCAATATCCAAACCTTTTGTTTCAATTGAAATGGTTGATTTAATACTTGTTTGAGAAGGTAACTCAACTCCAATTATCTACACTTCAATGTTTGTGAACTTTAGCAAACTCTAAATGTATCTTTACATTTTTGGAAGAAAGATGTGGCTTTTTTAGCTTTGTTTGTGAATGCAAACCCACTCTATAAAGTGCACACTTGATAGTGTGAGAGCTCATTCTCATTCCCAATACTTGTGCATACATTTGCACAAGTGTCCACTCTTCTCCAAACTAATTGTAATACACACCTTTGTTCTTGTGCTCTTTTCAACTTTTGAGATTTGCCTCCAAGAAAGCATTCTACATTAGAGAGATGTACCCAACAAAGGTTACGGACTCTTCCCATATTTATATACAAAGTATTTGCTATCTTTCTGTTTGAACATCTTCCCTAAAGCATGGAAACTACATTATCTTGAACATGTTAGGATAATGCTTTTGGCATCTTGGAACATTGAAGAAGAAGGCCTATACAATAGGGATAATTGTGCATGCAACTATTAATTAAAGACTAGATCATGTAAACCTTTGCAAGTGCTAGTGAAAAATCCCTCATAACTTTGTGCACATTAGTTCACAAGTTTCTGCATTTTATGAGTTGTCAAAACTAATCAAATGCGAGAAATATCTACTAGCCATCCATCTCTCACGACAAATGCATTGTGGTTTGTTGTACAATTACCTTTTCAAGAATTTCAAATTGAAATAGAAGGTGATCCACCTTTGAACTAGAAAATACCACTTTTTGATTTGCAATTAATAACAATCAAAGTTGTGATTACTAAATGTTTAATTTGAGTTTTGTCAATCACTTTAACCCCTAAACGTCTGGATCCATTTCCAAATTTGACAATTTGGGAAAAACTATTATAAAGTATTATTTGGAAGAATATTTTGGAATTGATGTACAAATGAAAGTTGTAAATTTTGAATTGTAGATTCTATTCGTACAGTTAGATTCACTAGTGCTATCACCAATGTTTTTCTATAAATTTTGAAAGGGGAATTTCAAAATTTCTTCTAAATCCAATGACAAGCAAACTATTATCATTTTTTGAGTAAAACTTGTTGGAACAGATTTGAAATGAGGTTATCTTGATATGGTGGTTTTTTGAAATTTTTGTGTTCATTACATCTAGGACCTCATTTTTGCTAATCTGGTTTGGAACTAGAGTCAATGCAATTTGACCACTTGACATACTTCCACATTTGTAATTTTAGAAAAATTAGTATTCTTGTAACACCAAATCCAACCATTAGATAAGACAAGAACTTAATAGAGTATCACCAAAAATTAGGATGATTTTCATCCAAGTAGGAATGAGATAGAAAGAAGAACTTCAATTTGTTCATTGTCCAAAAAATGGACGTCAGAGCGCTCCAGGGTTAATTACCAACCATCTTAAGAGCCTGTTTCCACTAATTAAGGTTGTTTGCTCTAAGGACAATTGTGCTCTAAAAGTGAACATGACACAGAGGTACATTGTGCTTCCTTTAGTGTACCAATAACATATATTTCAAGAAGTAGTTGCTTCCAGTGCCCCTTGCATTTCAACTTCGAAAATCTATAACTAACTCCACAAAGGTCCAAAAAATTATAATACAACTTGAGTTCAATGCAAAAATTAACTTGAAAATTTGTTTCAAAGATTGTTTCGCTTCCCCCAAAGCAATCAGCTCTACAAATGGTCACTTTTAGAGCAGACTGCCTTTCATTAGTGATTTCCTGCACGCAACAGGTGTGCAATGGCTTTTGGTTCTTGGTTTGCAAACCCCGACCCCCCCCCCCCCCCCCCCTTTGAATGTCAATCATATGATGAGGTTTCGTTATTGGGCCTGATGTCTCCAATCCCAACAAGGGCCTCCATGTGAACCACATTTCGAAGCGAGAGTGTGGGGTTCAATCAACTCCACCCAAGGTGCCATGACCGTTGTGGCTACAAACAAATTGCTCATTTGGGGGCACAGGTGAGGTGAGGGGAAGTCAGTTGTTTAATAGTACCGGTGTGGAGCACACTGTTTGTTTAGGTGAACAGAACATGCTTGGGTTGGTGCTCCTGCTTTTCCTTGACAAAATCTCCGCAAAAATTGTGGCGTACCACTTAATTGATCTTGATTGGTTTGGTGCAACTGTGAAGGGAATTGGAGTCACTCAGTGGAGACAAAATGGGAAAAACTGTAGGAACGGATATAAGCTAATCTCCATTCAGTTCACCAAGTTGGCACCCCCCATTTCTTTGGCTCTGGACAGAATGGGACGAGGACGAGTTTTTGCAGCAACAAAAGCTACCCTCGGGACATTCACCCTTGCCCCTTCGAAGCTTTGAGAAGCTGTTTGTTTGTTCGATTTCAATTTAATGAAAATGAAAATTAATGTAGTTGGCCTCACCCAATTTCTTTGGCTTTGGACCAAATGCGAGGAGGACGAGGTTTTGCATCAACAGAAGCTACCCTTGGGATATTTATCCTCACCCCTCTTGGAACGTTTGAGTAGCTCCCATACTTGAAACTGAGTGAGCTAGTGTTGCTGTATCTTGTAGTAAAGTTGTTTGTTTGATTTAAATTAATGAAAATGAAAATTATAGTTAGCCTCTCCCATGAACTATATTCTCTAGAAGTTATTGTTTTAAAGGATTTATTGGTTGTGGATTGAAAGTAAGGACATTTTGCATTGATTTGCTAAGCTTCATGTTAGGAAGTTTGATTAATTAGGTGGAAATTGATCTAATGCTATAGTATGACATGGATAGAGCCTCTTGTAGCAAAGCTACTTGTTTATTAGGTATGGGGAGTATCGTGAAAATAATTTCCAATGGCAACCTTTATGTCAAAATTAATTTAGGCGAAAATATAACCCTTACAAGACACTGTAGCTATTTTTCAATTGTAAACATTCAATGACAAAGAATCCTTCTATGTAGGATAGATTTACAACTATTCATCCTCAAAAGTTTGTGTAGAAAGGGAGGTCTTTTAGAACAATTTGACTTCCAATGATTTTTTTTTTTTTTTAAACTAATGATTCATAAGGTACCAAAATGGATGATTTCTACAATCACCAATCCATCCTTTAAGGGTTTAATCTTATATATCTATTTCTATATTGATGAATATAGGATGCACTAGGTGTAAATAGACATGGTTCAAATTACAGAATGAAGCTCAAAAAATAAAACCACGAGTGAATCCATGGCCAAAGCTATAGAATGAAAGCTTTGACCGTCCAAAATCATATCAAGGGAAGCCATGACTATAGTATCAAATAATTTGTGTGGCCTTTCAAATATGTACTACACAACTTTTTGTGCTTGTTTTTGATATGCTAATTCACCTTCCATCGCTTACATTTATAAATATTTTGATATAAGAAAAAAAACTGGTGAATAGTTTTTTAAGGCTAAATATTTGCATGTGCATAACTACTTGAATATTTATTTGTTTAATATTTATGTTCAAATAAATTGATGAATAAAATAGATTTAATTCAAAAAGAGGCTTCTCTTTCTTTATAATTAGGACTTTTTGAGGATTTTTCAATTGAATTTTAGGATTTTAGAAAGGTTTCATTGTAGGGCATTTGGTTTAATAACCATTTTTTGGTGTTCAATTCAAGATCCATAATTTTCAAATCTACTTGTTTCAACTTTGTTCTCTACCAATCACATGCCATCTACCATCTACGACTCTTTAATATTGTATGCAATGCAATTGCTTCCTAAGGCCAAGCCTTAATAGGAGGATATGTTGATACATCCTAATGCGGTCTCTTTGCAAATAGTATAAACTTTGGACATTGTATCCTATATCCTACTAGATATAGAAGTTTATGTGTCTCTTTGATGAAGGTGCATGTGTGAAAGTGTCTTGATCATGGCTTTTTTTCATTTTTTATGAGGTGCCAAAGTGGCAACATAAATTTTTTTAGTGGTGCTCCTAATTTCAACATTCACCCACATATTGGATAGAAAATTTTACATTAGTACATATGAAATGTCCATAATTATATTTCCATCCACAATCTTGCAATTTCATCAAACATTTTTCTTAATTCAAATTTTAATGGTAAAAAACTTCATGTTTTTCATTGCCATTTTTTAGCCAAATTATTTTTTTCTGATGCAATCTAGTTCACTCCATTCTCCAAGGCCAATAACAACAACCATATTTTGAAGGCATTGATATCTTTGTGAAAATCTATAACCTCCTCCCCCCTCAAAACAACAACAATCCAAAACATCATTTTTTTGCACCATATCTATGATATTTTCAATAATAAATAAAAGATCTGAAACCTAGAGTCATTTGTCATCAGTAGCATCAAGAGTAGTAGAGCCTTGGTATGTGATTACATAAATTATTAATGTACATATTTGTACATATACAATGAATAGGTGGTATACAATATACATCACAAGATTACATGATTGAAAGGTGTAATAATTTGTATTGAGCATTATTCATGGAATCTTTGTACCTTCTTCTTTCCTTCAAAAAATGATGAAATAGGTACGATTAGAAGTCTAATTGAGTGTTGCCTAATGTGTTTATTAGGGCTAGACTTGCACTATTACTTCTATTAGTGTCAAATAATTGAAGGCTTTGAAACTTTGAAAAGTTAAAATTTCATCATTTAATATTTTTGAAAGCTATAAATGTGTATTTCATTTTTTAGATTTCTTTTAAAACTTCATAAAAGTCATAATTGATGAAAAATTGCCAAATGGATGAAAGTTTTGGTTATTAAAAATGACCTTTTAGTCAACATTTAGATTTTCTACAAAAATATTTTCTAATATTAAGGTCTTATAAATTTTAGTCTTTTGAATTTTAAAATTTTGATTTTAAATGTATTTAATTTATTACTAAAACTTTGGAACTTTCATTAATTGTTGAAGGAATCTTTGGTAGTATATGTAATTAATCAAAATGATTGCAAAATAAGTAATATTTTAGTTGTGAGGCTTTAAAATCCAATGTTTTTTTGTCATGTAAAAAAATGAAAAATGGACCTTGAAGGTTATCACTAGAAATATCACTAGAACTAGTTTTGAACCAAAGTTTTTCATTGAAATTTTGTTACAACCTTTATGTTGGAATAGGTTTTAGAAATGTTTTAAATCTTATATATTTATATCTACTTTTGTCTTGACAAATATAGAAAATAATGGGTGTGAATAAATATGACCAAAGTCATAAAATTAAATCTTAAGAGTGACTTCACCACTAAATTCAGAGGCAAAGCCATAGAATGAAATTCACAACAAAAACACTACAAGAAATTTTTTGTCCAAATTGACAAGAAATTGACACAATTTTGTCAAATTGTGGTGTCAATTTGGACATGTTGATTCAGATGCACAATTGACAGAATTGTGTCAATTTCTTGTCAATTTGAATAGAATTTCTATCAATTCTCATTGTTTTATTGAGAAATTTTATGTCAATTGTATCTTTTGGTAAGTCTAAAAATCTAATAATTTATTTACAAATTTTCTCAATAAATGGCCAATACATGGTAAGCCAAAACCAACCCAATAAAGACTACCACATAGAGAGGAATACAAAATTAGATTTCAAAATAGAATTTAAAATTAGAAGGCAAGCTTTCCAATACCTCAATGACGTAAGAGAAGTATCACTGGTGATGATGGATAAGAGAAGACAAGCTCTTTATGCAAATGGGGTGGTAGAAGGTAAAATAAACCATATGGGATATGTGAATTAAGACTATGAATGGTTCACATATCTCATATGGTTTGTTCTACCTTCTACCACCCCATTTGCATAAAGAGCTTGTCTTCTCCTATTTTGTATTGTGAAAATCACCTCTCTTAACTCCAAGGTATAAAAAATAGGTCTTCTTTTTTGTAAATAAATTTGTTTTTGACATAGAATTCCATATATTCCATTATGATAATGGTGATTTAAACATTACCCAAATAATCGAAACTTTTGGAACCCAAAATGAACAAAAAAACGTGTTAACATTTTTGTTGATCGGATGTTGTACTATCTAAATTAGTAAAAAAAATTACAATAGAAAGCAAACATTGACAAGAATACGACAAAACAATTGACAAAAATACAAATTGCTAGCATTATGGGTAGAATTGAAGCTTTTGTTATTTCAGACAAACTTGTGTCAAATATTTGTCAATTTGAACACCATTATCTTGTAGTGTAAGAAAATAGTGACAATTAAAGCTACAATTTTTGCAACAAATAATTTGTGTGGCCTTTTATATACTACACTATTGTTTTTTATTGTTTTTTCATATTCATAAATCTAAAATTACATTACTTTTATAAATATATAAAAAGAGGGTTGTCAAAGAGTTTATTGAAGCACATATTTATTCAAAATTCAAAAACTTCTACTTCTACTAATATGGAAAAAATTCTACTATAAAAAATAAATTAATACTCAATGGTAAGAATGTTTATTGAAGAAAATTCATCTCCAATTTTTGAACACTAACTATACAATTCAACTATTAATTCAATTGTGATATGAACAAAATTTTGTATCACCACCCAATAACTATACACTTTGAAGTGAAGGGTTCTAAGGAGTTTTTAACTAGATTTCAACTTCATCACCTTTAAAATGCAAAAAAATTTGTAGAAAGAAATTATTTTGCATTATGTTATTGAAGGTGAATCTTAACATGGCATTTAATAATCATGCCAAATTCCAAAACATGATAAAGTCTCTATTTTTATATAAAAAAGGATTTGGCAAGTTTACTATAGGGATTATTGAGTTTTTTTTTAGTTTGGTTATAGAGTTTAAAAAGATTTCATTGTAGGACATTTTATTCATAGATTTTGGGTGCCTAATTCAAGATCTAAATTTTTTGGATCTACCTCTTTTCTAATCCCTTTTATTTTTATTTTTGTTCTACAAGTGCTCTACTACTAATTAACTCTCATCATCTCTTACAGTGATTGGCCTTGCTTGTTATATGTGGTGTCTTCTTTCATGGTTGCCTTCATGCAATTTTTGTCAAGCTTTGCTAATACCTTGTTGTATTCCTTCAATGTTTAGTCATTTTTTTGGTTCACCTAAAATACAAAAGAAAAACACATTGGAAAGAGCCTTTGGAGGTTATCACATGTACCTCAAACTATCATCCTCACAAAGCAAATGCATCAAGTAGAAGATTGGTTGTATAAGAGGCTATAAAACATCTTCAAGGATAAATTTCAGCCGTAGAAGATTTTGACCTCTTCATCATACACTAAGACCTCTTCTTTATCACTTCATATCTTGCTTGCATTTGAACCTGCTACAAACTTTATAGGATGATGGGATATACATTGTGTCTTGAAATGACCTCTCTCTAGTCAACAATTAGTTACCACAACTTTGAACACAACTTCAAAAAGACCAGCCAATTATATTTGATCATCATTGTGATCAACTTGTATAACGAGGAACCTCAAGCCACACATTCAACTACTTGTTTGACAAAGAGTCCATCCAAGAAAATTTATTATTTGCTTTTGTTCTTCAAGCTCAACATAGATAAAAAGCTCATACTCAACAAAAATGTGCACCCCTTCGTTGGCCTCATCAATGGCATATTTGAGAAGATCCATGACATTTTTTCTCAAAACATGGTCTTTCCACAATGCAATTCTCTACACCCACCCAACAAGATCCTCATTGATTTTTTTGCTTTTGTCACAAGTCAATCTAACCTCTCATATATTCAATTTTTGAACTTAATCAAGAACGTAGTGTCTATTTATACAAGACCAAGGAGTACAAAAACAACAAAACATTCAAAATAAAGAGGTTCCAAATGCTTTTGATCATGGCCTTTGGCCCAAATGAGAGGGCCAAAGCCAAACTTGTGATTATTTGATTGTTGACTTGTAGAGCCTACAAAATTGTCACTCTTTTAGCATACACAATGTCTATGACTCAATGTCACCCTCTTACAGGGTTGTCCCAAACGTTTATTTTTTTGAAAATCACATCCAAAATTCGGACATCCTATATCAATGGATAGTGTGGACATAGATGGACGTTGTCTAGGCACCGTCCATCAAGCGAACAACTAGGCGGATGGTGGATGGGATGATGGTGGACGGGTAGATGCCAATCCAAAACCAACAAAAACTTCTTTTGTCATTTGCGGCCTCAATTTCTGGAATTTTGAGGCATGTAATATACCATTGGAAAGGTATTGGAAATATTTTTTTCAATGGTATATTATACAGCTCCAAAATCCAAAAACTCAAATCACAAGTGACAAAAAAAAGGTCGCAATAAATGCATTTTCAACATCACAGTAGTTGTCCGCCTGGTTGTCTGCTTGGCAGAGGGGGAGATGGGTGGATGGCTCGGCGGACAAGCTGATGAAGGAGAAGAAAACTTCATTTTCCATTTACGACCTCAATTTTTGGAATTTTGAAACGTGTAATATACCATTGAAAAGGTCTCAAAAATACCTTTCTAATGGTATATTATACGCCCCCAAACTCCAAAAACTCAGATCGCAAGTAACAGAAAAATGTTGCAACAAATGCATTTTCAACATCACAGCAGTTGTTCGCCCAGCTGTCTGCTCATCTGCAAGGCCGTCCGCATGGCAGATGGGCGGATGGCTCGGTGGACAACTTGATGAAGGAACAAAAAACTTCATTTGCCATTTTTGACCTCGATTTTTAAAATTTTGAGGCATGTAATACACCATTGGAAAGGTCTTGGAAATACCTTTTCAATGATATATTACACGCCCCCAAACTCTAAGAACTGAAAATGGAAAATGACAAATGAAGCCAGCTACAAGTGCATAGTGAGTTTCTCCCTTTTGTTTGCTTGGTTGTCCCTCATTTTTTTTAAAATTGGATTCTTGAAAGTACAGGGTCGCTTTCTAAATTTTATTTAATGCTACATATATTTAGTGTATCATGTATGTATGAATATGTAATTCATGTAAGTTTCTACACATTTGAAATTGCAAATTCTATACCCTAAACCCTAATACTAACCCTAAACCCTAATGCTAAATTTCACATTGCTTATAAAATTTTAAAAAATATTGATGCAACATGTGGATTGTGGAATATGTTTCACCTTCAATTTGTTTAGATGAGATTATTAGAAAGTATTACATATGTAGATTTTAATTACTTATTTTTTGATGTTTTGAATGTGATTTTGGTTTTTCTTCATCAATTCATCTATTATTTTGTTGCAATTATTCAAATGTAGAACATGCAATTATAATTTAAAGTGTTTATTTAAGTTTGATACACCAAGCTATGTATAGTACAAGCAATTATATTTATTTTTTATTCTATTAGAGGATGCTACTAACATTTTATGATAACTTTTGACAAAAACATTTGTACATGCATAAGTTTTATACTTACCCTTTGGTATGGAACTTTTATATTATATGAGCTTGTATATAATCACTTGAAATTTATTTTAGTGCAATCTCACAAGATATAATTTTTTTTAAATCACAAACAAATTAGAAATGTAATTTAATACATGAAATGAATATTTGGAGAACAATAAAAGCTTGAAAATACTAATTATATTAATTCATTTATTACATGTTCCATTAGTAAGGTTTATATTATATGAAGAGGTCATAGGCATTAAAATGTTTTATAAAAAGGCTTTTGTAAAAATAATATTAGATTAAAAGGACTAGAAAGTTAGGGGGGATCAAATTAAAAATTAATTAAGTGTAAAAAATGTGGGGTCCCTCAATAGAAGAGCATCAATGACAGGATGTTCACCTTGTTTTCCAAGACCAATATTGATAACTAGTCTTTTGGAGCTCGAATACTTGTCTAAAAATTCAAAAAGCAAAGGAAAAAATGTAATATCACTTTAAACCATCTTTCTAATATTTTCAACATTAAAATATTGGAACTTTCAATAGGTTGTCACTAGTAGCACATAGAGCAACAAAGTGCTAGTATATTTATTTATTAACCCCTAAAATTCTTTGACTATGTTTTTCCAAAAAACACAGTTAAAATGGGTTGTTTTGATGTCAAAGACCCTCACAACTTGAAAAATAAATCTTATTGCATCTAACCATATGATCTAGTAGTAGACTACCTCATTGTGTTGTAATAAGAAAATGGAAGGTTTTGATTGCACAAATTGTGTTATATTGAATGTTTGAAAAAAAAAAAAAAAAATGGGCGGGGGGGCATCCAAATTCCAAGAAGCTTTGATTTGGGAAGGCTTTTGAACAAGTTAATTTCACTTTTTTGCTTGAAATTTTTTTCTTGCTTTTTGGTCACATTTTAAAAAAAATTCATAACATTTCAAATTGGGCAACATGTACTAAAAAATTCCAATAGGGAACTAGCTTTAACCCCTAAAGGACCATTGTCCCTTTGGGGGACAAATGGGATTTTAGGTAGGTACCTATAGGCTGAAATCATTTTTTTATTTTTTGAAACTTTTTTTGAAGATATAAAAATTGATTACCTTTGTGGGAATATAATTTTTTTTTTCAATCAATGTCCGGGAACAAAAATTATATCCAAATGAGTTCAAAATAGGGGACGGGGGGCTGGGGGCAACAACAAAAATTTCAAAAATTTTAATTTTTTAATTTTTTAATTTTTTTTCTTGATAGATTATATTTGTGTGTACATGGAAAGATTTGATTCATTCCATTTGGATTTTTTATGAGAAAGTTATGGACAATCTTGGTTTTAGGCAATTAAAGCATCTTCTTGAAAAAATAATTTGTAGGATTCATTTTTGAATGCAATTTTTATAATTTTTCCCAAAAAAAGTTCCACATAGTTTATCTTTATTTCTAAAACAATCTCCTTATTGGAATTAGTGCATTTTAATTCCATTTTAGAGATATTAATAATTTAGATTTTCCTTCTATCTCATACCTACTTCTACTTAATAATTTTTTAAAGAAAAAGTTAAGTTTTTTTGAATTATTGTTTTTTTTGTAGACTCTCAACTCAATTCTATACTATAAAGATTTAAAGTTCAAAACTCTATAGTGAAAAAAATTGAAGTTAAAAATGTTCAAAGTCAAAAAGTCTAGTCTTGCAATGTGTTGAAAAACTTGTTTTTTCTACTTTAAATGCATATATCTTGCAATCTATGCGGTCAAATATTTTGAAATTTTTTCCACACATTTTTCCACCAGTTAGGTATAAGATCCTACAATTAGATGTGAAAAAAAAATTCAATTTTTAATTTTTTTTACCTTTTGCTATAGAAATGGTAGTTTTAAGTGTTTTTTGGTAGAAGAAAAGG
Organism: Pseudoscleropodium purum; assembly: GCA_963969395.1. NCBI lineage: Eukaryota > Viridiplantae > Streptophyta > Bryopsida > Hypnales > Brachytheciaceae > Pseudoscleropodium > Pseudoscleropodium purum. Next base: position 23,535,307 of record OZ017797.1, read on the forward strand.
CCTTGATCCTTTAGGGATTAAGAAAAGTTTCATACAAAGCTTTTTTTTCAACTATGATGGCTTGTACATACAATAAACTATTCAAAATGGGAACAATTGAGTTTTAGATATTAGCTAGCTTTAGAGGTAAAAACAATGATAATAAAATTGCCTAAAATATCAAACTTTTGGCAATCTTCATCAATTTATATCTAGGGTGAAGTGAAGGACAATTGGACATATTGGGCTTGGTATAGGAAGAGACTGGGTCAAGGTTAGTAAAGCCCAACTCATGACAAATCACAAACTTTGGATCACACTCTCCTTGAATTTGAAGATGTTCCCCTTTCACTCGATTTTGGACATATTCTTTGCTCGCTACGTTATAGTTTTAGAATATGCAACATTGTATTTCAATAATATCAAAATATACAATCTCCCATAGCTTTTGAAGCCACAAACATTGTATCTTCTAAAATGACAAGAAAAGATCTTTATAAAAGTGGGGTGGTAGGAGGTAAAACAACCCATGTAGGATATGCAAATTAGAATTATTAAGATCTCAACCGCTCATACCTAAGTGAAAAGATGGCAAATTCTGTTAAAATGGTGGTATTCCAAACAGGGTTGACACGACGTCCGGATGCGGACGTTGTGTCCGCAGCGTCCGCTGACATTCGCGTCCTGGCGGACGCAGCGTCCGCCTGTCCGCCCGATTACGGCCGTCCGATCGACGTGCGGACTGATCTGGTCCGCACGATCTGGGCGTCCGCCTCGGGCCGTCCGCCCCGTCCGTCCGCTTTCCGACGGCGGTCGGGATGCTGCGTCCACTAGCGTCCGGACGTTCGGAAAACGGACGCTATTTTGGGGCGGACGTTGACATTCGTCAACCCTGATTCCAAATGCCATTTTCACATCTTGACATTTAAGACAAGTATACATTGCTAACATCTAGGTCAATTTTAGATTTCAAAAATCTAGGGTTAACATAGACATCAAATTGAGCAATTTGAAAAATCTAAGATTGATATAGATTTCAGATATCTAGGAGGTATATAGATTTCAAAAAACTAGTACTAGTATAGATTCTAATATAGAAAAAACACTTCAAATTGTGCGGTGTGAACTATTGAAACTGCTAAATTAACAAAATACCACCATTTTAACGGAATTTGCCATAAAGTAGGAATTGTATTCAAATTAGAATTTTAGGCCTCATTTTGGCATAATTGTATAAATTTTTCTAAAAACCTTTGAACTACAAAAAGTTAGTAAATTAAGCTAAATATCATCTCTAAAAATATGTTTGAGCTTTAGAGTCTCCAATCAAAAGTTATGGACAAATTTCAAAGAGGGATTGAAGGGGATATTTTCATTGATATTTTTAAACATCTTCTTTGAATTTTGTCCATAAAGTTTTTTTAGAGGCTCAAAATCATACAAACAGGTTTTTGGAGATGAAATTTAACTTGATTTTCCAACTTTTTTAAGTTCAAAATTTTTAGAATAAATTATTTAACTTTGCTAAAATGAGGTCTAAACTTCTACTTTGAACATAATTCCTACATTTTGACAACGAGCAGTCAAGCTTTCATCTTCAAATTATCCTCTAGCCTTTGAGGGTCCATGATGGACAATTCATTATGATTATAAAAATAACCTCTACCCTTTTTTTTCCTACAAATCCTTATAAAAACAATTATTTCATTTTACCTTCAATTTTTTTTAGATGGTAGTATGTCAAATGACAAATTGGCAATAGATCCTTTGAACATTTGTCTTTTTTTTCAAATTTAGCAATTAGGAGTAACTTCCTCAATAGGCCAAAGGAAGCCACAAAGCAACCACCACCTTGCCACCACCACCTTGTGCATTGTGTCAAATTTACTAGTCTACAAAAATGTTAGAAGAGTACCCTGATTTGAACTTTGGGCAAGAAGATGCCTAAGGCCCTACCCGAGCTCTACTGGGCATTGCAAATTTTGTTGCAATGTAAATTACCGTGACCATAATGCCCCTTGTCTAAGAAAAATGACATTTCCCCATAACTCTTCATGGTCACATTTGATTGTAAAAAAATTGGTGGAGTGTCAACATGTGTCTCCGCATCCCAAAAACATTTTAATAAATATAGTATATTTTTTTATTTGCAGTGAGTTGTCCAAATTTTCTACATGCTAAAAAATGTTCATTGGTCTTTTAGAGTTAAAACATCAAATTTGATTTGAGAAATAAAACACAAATTTTTTTGGCATATTGATATTTTTATGTATAATTTCTTATAGACAATTTTATTTGTCTCTTTATTAAAATTTTTTTTTGATGGAGTTTGTATTTGTTGTTTGTTCTCAAATTTGTGCATATTACATGAATATTGAATTGTAAATTTTTTGTAGATAAAAAACACAATTGGATTAAAAAATCATGATTGGATTAACCCCTAAAGGACCAAACTTCATTTTTTTAGGAATGTAGCAATTTTGAGTAGCTCACTATGAATGGAATTTTTATTTTATTTTATTTGAAATTTTCACAAAATATGTTCTCCAAGGAGTAGCTTGAAGGCCCAACAATTTTCATAATTTTTTACCACATGGTTCAAAAGTTATTGCATAATATGTAATTTTCAATGTTTGGAGGGTAGCCCAAAAATTTCTTAAGAAAACACTTTTTCAAAAATAAAAATTTGAAATTTATTTTCTAGATTCACATATATGTGGAAAGCATTGAATAATTCCATTTTGATTTATGAGATGAAAGTTATGAGGTGTTCTAGCTTGTGGGCAATAATGGATTCCCTACTCTAAAGTAAACTTTGGAGTCCTTTATTTAATTCAATTTTCAATATTTTTTGAAAAAAGTAAAAGTATGGGATGTAAATTTTTTATTACAACATTACAACCATTTGGATTGGTATTTTTCAATTCCATAAGTAAATCCTTAATAGTTTAATATTTTGAACCATTCTCTACTTTGACCTTTAGGGGTTAAAAAATAGGATTGTGAAAAATATGATTTTAAACAAGTTGATATCTATTGTTCAATTGATTGAAAATAAATCTTTTATCCAACAATTATAAGATAATAGGAGCTAATGTCACCATCTTAGGGTATTTAACCCTTAAAAGACAAAGGGTGTTTTTTTCAAGAGAAATTGTTATAAATTGTCAATTTTTGGTGCATTGGCTAAAATTGAAAATTTTAGCATTTTAGAAATTTTAACTAAACAAAAGTGTAGTAGCTCATTATATAGATGTGTAGAAAAAAATTTAGGCCATTTGACTATATGGATTGCAAGATTATAACATTTGAAGTTTGATAAAAAAGTTTTTTTGAATATGCCAAACAAAGATATCAAACTTCAAACCCTTTTGGATTTACACCATTCATAGGTGTATCTTGTTAGGGACACTCATACAAAATTTCAAAAGCAAATAAGGGGGCTACTTTACTCTAAATCACCTTGCAATACGACACTAGCAATCCACTGGCCATTTTTAAATGATTTCTTGTGCAATGCAAAATTTGTTTTTTTAAATCCAAATTATGAAAATATAAAGCCAAAAATTTACAATATGCAGATAAATTTTCAAAATATTTGATTTCATAGATTGCAAAATTGTAGCATTTGAAGCTAAAATGAAAATATTTTTTTTCTAAAACTGTCCAATATAGATATTAAAGTTTGATTGGTTTTGGAATTTGATTTTTGAACTAAAATTAGTCTTTATTTTGACAATTGCATGCAATGTTTTTTTTATGTACAATTTTTTCCAATTGGCCACAACTAAAAGATATTGGATATTTTTTGAAAAGGAAATTTACATTTTGGGGCGTCAAAATAGATATATTACTATTGCAATTTAAAACGACTAGCCAAATTTTACTTAGGTATCATCTAATTTTCACATTGATATCACGAAATATCACCCAAGTATCATCCAAGTATTGCATGAGTGTTAAAGAAACAATTGTCTCCTTCTCCAAAATGGAAAAAACCCTGATTGCATACTATATTATATCATATTAATTTTATACATTCCAAATTTCAAAAGTAGACAAGAGAATCAACAAAAGATTCCCAAACCATCCAACATTTCAAATTTTTTCAAGTGATGTAAATTTTCACATAAGTATTGATTTGGAATAAATTTTTTCTTCCTTCAAAGGTAGTGAGTGAGTATATAATGTGCCAAAACTTTAGAAACATTTATTCAAAATTGACTTTATATGAACTAACTCAAATATTCAATTGCCTCTTCAAATAGACAATTGTGTATTATGGTTTAATAAAAGTCTTAAAGAAGTCTTTTATCATCAAATTTATTTAAAGTAGTAATTAATATTATTCTCCAAGATATATACACCCTAGAGCACCACCGTCTTTTAAATAACACCTATATTTAGGTTTTAAATGGCCTTACCAAATCTATGACAAGCTTTCAAAAGCAACCAATGGAAGTCAAAACATTTCCGCTTCAAGTGTGACTATCCATTCAAAAAAACAAGTCACACCCTTTTTAAAAACATTACGCATCCCCTTCAAATAAATTTTGAAAAAACAATATTTGAGTCTACATCAAATGTACATATGTTCATTGATATAGTATATGGAGGATAAAAATACAAATACAATTTTCCATATCCTCCATTACTTGGATCCATATAGGAAAAATACAAGAGGGCTTGAGATATGAAAATTTTATTGAGATATGAAAAATTTGGGAATATGGGTCTGGGACCCATTCAAAAAGATCTAATGGCATGAGTAAGTATTCTTTGCTTTTAACTTGGAAAAATGTTAGAAAATTATAATTTGATTTGGTCATAACAGAAATTCTGAACCCTATAGAAGGCCATTAAGCTTTCATTTTTGGTCAACCCATAGTGCAAATATAGAAAATTTAAATAAATAAATAAATATATTTTTGAAATATATTTTTAGAAACAAAATATTAAGAAATACTAAAATTTGACATAGTCTTGACGTGGCACCAGTAGTGCCTCATTAGATTTCAAATTTAAAAAAAATTCCCTCTATAATTGCACCTGAGATGTGCAAAACTCACAAACCTCCAAAGGCCTAAAATTTTTTCTAATGCAAGTTTTCCCTTGAAATGACTTAATTGTTTTATTTGAACCACCTACTTCGTTGGAAAAAAAGGCCTTTTTGGATGTTTCTATTTTATTTGAAATGTTGTTAATTTCAATCTATGAAGACTTGTAATTATCCAAAATAGGATTCAACTTAAGTGTAAAAGTGTTGATATTAGGCATTTATTATTTTTTAAATAGATGTCTTTTTAGTTTTAGTTACAATGCACTAATATTTTAATATGTAGTTTATAAATAAAAAATTCTAGCCTATTTTTTTAATCTTTCAAAATGTAATGATGACGATTTTTTAGAAACAACAATTTATTAAACAAAAAATGGTTTCTATACATTTATTTTTACAATGTTGCTAATAAAAGCCAATGTCATAATTATAATGTCCTTAATAGAGTCTTAATGGAACAATTACAAAAATAAACCAAAAGCTTAGATCCATTCTATTTGAATTAGTGATGAAAAAGCTATGAAGCATTTTTCTTTTTGTAGGCAATTAGGTCATCTTTCAAGAAAACTAATGTATTGAATCCATTCTTGAACTCAATTTTCACTGTAATTTTTCAAATAAAAATATTGCATGTACTTTAGTTTTCTTTTTAAAATCATATCATTGTTGGAATTAGTGTGTTTCAAATTCATCTTAGAACTAGTAATGATTTTTTTCTCCTATTTGGTATATACCTCTATTTCACAATTTTCTAAAGAATAAAAAATCATCTTAAACTTTTATTTTATTTTAATCTTAAGTTCTAAATTCAATTTTTCAACATATACATTTTTAATAAAAAAGAATTTGAAAAAATTTGAAGTTAAAAAGGTTCAAAGCTATATAATTCAATCAAACAAGGTCAAAAAATAATAATTTATTTACTTTAATAACAAATTTTTTGCTATCCATGTGGTCAAAGTTTTTGAAATTTCTTCTACATTCGATCACATTGCTATGCTACTTGAATGCAAGTTCCAACAATTATACATGCAATAATAATTAAAAATTAAAAAATTTTGCACTCTACAAAAGAAATAGTATTTTTGAGTGTTTTTTGATGAAAAAAGGCCTTGGTCATTTAGAAGTTAAAATGTCATTAAATTAGTCCCATCAAATGTGTCTTTGAATCATCCAAAATAGCAATGAATTTCAATGTTTAATTATAGAATGAAACATTCATTTAGTATATAAAATGTTTGTAAGCATAAAATATTGATGCATATTTTTTTCATACTTTCATATGCATCTAAAATTCTAAATAGTATGATTAAGATTCCATGAAAATAGCATTGGTTACACAAAAGCATAGTTGTATCACTCAACAATTAGGGACTTAGGGTCACAAATGCACGGACTAGACTCGACATACTTATAATCTACACAAATATAGGTTTTATTTCAACTAGTACCTAAGTGAAAAAATTATGCCTTTCTATATACAAAATGTTGGAGCCTAGGTGACAATAATACAAAAAAATCAGAAATTGAATTATTACTTTGTTCTTCTCATAGAATACATTTATGTTTAGATGAAAAGCTTTTATTCATTCTATTTAGATCAATGTTGTAAAAGTTTCAAAGAATCTTGCATAGAAGGCAATCAAGGTGATTCTGTCAAAATCAATTTTGTTAAATGCATGGAATTTTTCTTTTGAACTTGATTTTTACAAATTTTCAAAACAAAAGGACTATTGTAGATAGATTTCATACAAAAACTATCTCACTATTATCATTGACATGTTTTGATTCCATTTGAAAATGATTTCAGATTTAATATTTCTCTCCATCTTGTATCATGCTACTTTAAATCAACAATATTTCAAATGAAAATCAGTTTAAGAAAATAAAATACTATAGACTTTCAATTCAATTCAAAACCATAAGAATTTAAATGTCAATAGGTTTAGTATAATTTAAAATAAAGATGATCCAAATTTTCTCTAGACATTCTCAAAAAAATCTAATGTAAGATCCTTTAGTTGGATATGTATAAAGAAAATATAAATAAATGAAATTGTTGTAGTCTTTTGCATTAGAAATAGAAGTTCTAAAATGTTTTTTTTGGTAAAGCATAGTCATGATATGGGGACTTTCATTAAAATGGCAAAAATTCCATGACTTTGGTACTTTGTATAGTTCATACGGAGGGGTTTGAAATCTATACTAGTCCTAGATGTTTGAAATCGACACCTCTCTTAGATGACACTTTCAAGGATTAGACCATGTAGTCTAAAATTTGTACTAGTTTTAGATGTCTAAAATATATGCAAATTATAGATTACACTTCAATTGTTTAGACCACATGGTTTGAAAATGACATAGAGAATATACCTCCATTTTAACTAAATTTCTCATTGATCTTTTAAGTATTAACTTGTTGAAGTATATTCTCCTTTAAAGTTTAGAATGAACTGTCTCTCCATCAATTGCAAAATTGATGTGTGTAAACTTCAAAAACTAGGTTATTTTTATCTTTTCCAAAGACAAAGTTTTTTCTTTTTTCTTTTAATAAATAAATAAATTTATTCAATGAAATAAAATGAATTGTAGAATTTTTTAGAATATGCTTTTAGCTACCTGCATAGAGATTGAAATTAGAAATATCCTTATAAATTTTGCAATATTTGTTGTAATGGTATAAAACAAGCTTCACATGTGGATTACAATGCATTGAAAAGAGGCATACCCACCTCATTTGCAATAGTTGCCCTCCCCCTCTCTCAAAAAATTTACAAGCCATTGATTTTTGTAAAAGAAAATGCTTATCCTCAAAATTGTAGTTGATTTCTCAAAAAATCACAAGCCGTTGATCTTGTGAGATTTAATTTGACCATCCAAATATGAAATACTGGATATGGATACAATATTGCATACAAATATAAATACAATACCACATACAAAATATGTATTGAATATTGAATTTGGATATGGATACAATACTACATAATACATAACAAATATGTACAGAATATGGATACAATACTACATACAAATACATATTGAATAAAGAGTATAGAATATGGATACATTACCGGATATAAATATGGGATGCATTGTCCCATATTGATTGTCAAACAAGTTGGTTTCTAAAATTACAAGAGGAAGGAGGGGTGGTTGGAAATAAAAATTTCAAAATTTTAAAATCCAAAATTATGAAATTTTAGTGTATTGTGACACAAATCCACTAGAGTATAATGATTAGGAACCACCCTAAATAAATAAAATCTATGCACAAATTCTCAAATGTGAGGTCAATTGAGCATATCCAAATTTTCAAAAAAAACAAAACGAGCTCTACAATCCTTTAAGGGTAAAAACTTCAAAAATGGCTCATAAGATTTTCAAAATGGAAAATCAATAAAACTAAGCATCAATAATATTATTAACCCCTAAATGATCAAGTTGCATTTTTTGGCAATATAAAACTTTTGAAGAACTCACTACAAATGGAATTTTTATTTTTTTTCTTTGAATTTTTACATAATATAATGTAAAGGCTTTAAGGAATATCTTTAAGGCCCAACAATTTTTATAAATTTTGACTACATGGTTCAAAAGTTATTGCATGATATTTAGTTTCTTTTTCAACTTAGGCAACTTGGGTAAATTAGAAAAAAATCACTTTTTTCATAAACAAGATTTGAAATTGATTTTCTAGATTTATATATAAGTGGAAAGCTTTGAATGATTCCATTTTGTTCAATGACATGAAAGATATGAAGAGTTCTAGTTTGCAAGCAAGTATTGATTTTCTACTCTAAAATAAACTTTGAAGTCCTTTATTTAACTCAATTTTCAATATTTCTTGAAAAAGATAAAATCAGAGGATGTAGATTGTTTATTACTACATTACAACCATTGGATTGACATTTTTTGATTTAATAACCAAATTCTTAACAATTTTGTATATTTAATCATTTTCTATTTCTTTCTATTTACTATTTTTTCCCTCTATGTTGTACAATTCCAAATGATCTAAAAATTTTCAAGCATGTCGCCAAATTGCCTTGAAGAATGAACCCAAAGAAGAACCACCATCTTGTACATTTTTTTATACAAATGTGATCTTGTAAAGGATAGCTGCCCAGTTTTTTAGAGGGCCAAGAAAATGATTTTTGTCAATTAAAACACCAATATCTTGCAATCTATACAATGGACATTTAAAAAAATTCTACATCTTTTCAACCTAGCATGTGGCAAGATCCTATGGTTACATGTGGCCAAAAATGTTCTTCATTCTTAAATTTAGTATTTGTACTAAAAATGGCAATTTTGGAGCGTTTTTGTTGAAAACATGGTCAAGGAACTTTGGAGGTTAACCAACATTTCGTGGGTCCCTTTCACTTCGTTAGAAAGTGAGAGCCCCCAACATGGCAACTTTTGAGCCTTGTAATAGCTCTCTGCAACTTTCTAGTTAGCCAATGCTACTAGCATTGCAACTTCCTAGCCAGCCTATCAATGATTCTTTGTAGATTTAACTAAATTCACTTCCAAGAATCCAAGGAGCTAGGGATTATCCCAATCTCTAAGAAAGACTAGTTTAGATTGGTTTAATCCTTAAAGTTCCTTGACTATGTTTTTGCCAAGAATGCTCCCAAACTGCCATTTCTTATACAAGTTTCAAAATTTAGAAAAAAACATTTTTGGACACATGTAACTATAGAATCTTGTATTAAACTAGTTTTAAAATATTTGGTAAAAATTTCAGAAATTTCCACTATGTAGATTGTAAGATCTTAGCATTTGAAGTGACAAAAATCATTTTTTTGTCCCTACAAAAAATCGGGCAATTGAACTTCACAAGGTCACATTTGTATGAAATTTTTTTCAAAATGATTGCAACTCTTTGGATTCATTCAAGGCATGATGGCTACATGATTGAAAATTCTTAGATCATTTGAAATTGTATAGCATATAGGAAAAAAGTAGTAAGTAGAAAGATGTAGAAAATGGTTCATAATACTAAATTATTAATAATTTATTTATGGAATTGAAAAATGTCAATCCCAATGGTTGTAATGTTGTAATAAACAATCTTCACCTAAATTTTTTATTTTTTTTCAAAAATATTGAAAATTGACTTCAATAAAGGACTTCAAAGTTTATTTTGGGGTAGAAAATCCATAACTGCCGACAAACTAAAATGCCTCATAAATTTTGACTCATTGATCAAAATGGAATGACTCAAAGCTTTTAATGTATATATTAATCTAGAAAATCAATTTCAAATTTGAATTTTTGAAAAAAATGATTTTTTCAGATTTTTTTGGATTGCCCTAGTTGAGAAACAAACTATATATTAAGCTATAACTTTTGAATCATATTTTTAAATGTCTTGAAATTTAGTGCATATGAAAGATATTCCTCGTCCACACTTTCTATCAAAATTTTGGCCAAAAATATGGAAATCTCTAGTCACACATACCTGCCCAAAATTTCTATGTTGCCAAAAAACGCAATTTGGTCCTTTAGAGATTAACAATGTTGTATTGTTAATTAAAAATGAACCATGGTTGTCATAGTGGACAGACGTCAGGTTCGCCCATCTATCCAATTTGCCCGTCCGTTAGAGGTCCCGCCCGTCCAATTCAGTCAACACATAGCTGACTTTCTAATAATGGAAAAATAGGCCATGTGGATGGCATGTGGATTAAGGAACATTTTGGGCGCGGATGAGATCGTCCGTGCCCTGAATTTCACATTCCAAGGTGACGTGTCATTCCGCAAAATTGCACAAGTTACAAAATTAAAGTCGTCCGGACCGTCCGTCCGTCCCGTCTGATGACCCTAACTCGCCCGTTATGACAACCATGAAATGAACCAAAAAAGGCCCACCTTCTGTCCAATGTCTAAAGGCCTATTTACATGTTTGCCTAATGGACAAAGAGCTACAAGGGATGCTACAAGCAAAAATACCAATTCCACTTTTACGTGGACTCGGTAGGTGGGGGATATGGTTAGAAGTCAACATATATTAGATTCTCTTATGATCCTCTAGTCTCCACCAATGAGATTGTCCACTAATATTGGTTTAAAATTGAGCTCCTCCTTCTCCATTACCCACCTCGGTAAGACAATTGGTAAAAGCAATTTCGTCTACTTATTTGTTTTAGTTTAAGACTTTAAGTTTGCCCATTGGGTGAGCACGTAAGCCCACCCTAAGACCCTCCTACCAAGTATCAGTGAGTGAGTGCATTCACCAATACTAGAATATAAAGAGCATTGTTATACGTTCCTTTTACAATGTGGGATGCATTGATATCAGTGGAACTCGTTCTCCTACTTCCACGCTCACCAATGATCAGTATGAAACTCTTCAGTCTCCTCAGTTTTACAGAGCCGGTTGTACTTTTTCTGCCCACCGGGTTCACACGGCAGGAGGCCCTAGCTAGCTAACTGAAGGTAGGACTTAGATTGTTTTTCATTCTTTATTTCTAAACAAAGGATTTGCAGACCTTATAAGTCATAAGAGGATTTCCTTAACAGAGGTGTGATATCTATCGGCAGATTAAACAATGGTGATAAGAGCCGCCATTCCGGAATGTTCTCTGCACCATTGACTTTTCCGAGCCAACTCTCTCGACGAAGACTGAAACAATCGTATAAGTTACGATACATTTCCTGAAGGCGATAAGTTAAGTTAAGTTGGTACCGCAGTGTTGGGTGCTCGGGAAGCAAGGTGGGAAAATAGCCAAGATGTCGAAAGCGTTTCAGTGCAGTTGCATGCATCCATCAGACAGGTCTGCAATGGTTTTATTTGGCATCCGGCAGCGCTAAAGTTTCGTAGAAGACGACAGGGCCAGGCTTGTATTACGCTTATCACTACGGTTTTGAATAAGTAAAACGGAAAGTGGAGGCTACCCGAAAACAACACACATTCAGTGATTGGCCTGCAGCAGGTTCCCAGGCTTACTGTAACTTATTAAGTTAATTCGAATCGGTTGACTCAGTTTTCTTCGGCTCCGGACACGGACACAATGCCAGGAGGTGGACACGGATATTGAATGCCAGAATGTGGACCCGGCCGAAATTTTACAGGGGGGGAATGGAAGTTGCCTCCCTACTTTACAGTTAATCGCAAAAGGTCGTCCCCACTCCAGGTGCAAGAATGGTGTCAGAGAGAGAGAGGAAGGTGTCACTAAGAATAGTACAAAAGAAACACAACATCAAACTCCATCACACCCTAGTTTGGGTGCTCCAAGGAGTTTTATTATGTTTTTTTTTTCAAACTTAGCCTCCCAGTCTCATATTGTATACACTTTACAATTAACTCTTTTGTAGGGTGGTAATTCTATTGATATTTGGATTGTTGTTTGTTAGTTTGAAGCAATCTGAGTTCAACTATGAATTCAAAAATTTCAAATTTGATCATGTAGTTGTAAATACTAAATAGTAAGTTGCTAAGTACCAAGTTTGTTGGTCTAAAGGAGGTCTAGAGCACCAAACTACAATGGGGGAGCTTGGTATTCAAATTGGACTTTGGCACCAAGCTCTTGAACATTGTAGTTTGGTTCTTCAAAATCTCTTCAGAGTCTTTTTCTACTATACATTTGTATGAATTTTTTTTCCCAAAGTAAAGATTTTAGAGTTGTGCAACCTAAAAGTTCACATGTTAGTATGAATTTTTAGTTAAATAAGCCACCTTTTCATTTTTTGTCAAATTTTCATCACAGTCTACTTGTAATTGATCATTGCTCTATTTATGAAACACAAAATTTGTTGTGTAAGAGCATCCACATTCTACCTCCACAAAGTTAGCTATAACATTTTATCTTGGGCCTAGAGCTTATACACTACAAGACAAAAGGGTTGATTTAAGTGAGTTTTCAAATATAGCCCTAGACAAAAGATTATAAATAATGATCTTTTAGAAGATTTCTTGGCAAAATTTTACTAGAAATGCATATATTATTTAAAAAAACTCATTTAAAACACCTGTTTCTCTTATAGTGACATTATATCCTATTTTGGAATGGAAAGCAAGAAGTTGGAAGGCTCTTCAAAGTATGAATTGTGGAGTGTCACAAGTACCATGAAAGTGTACACATATATTCATTACACTTGCTTTTGCATGTCTTGCACAATAGAAACAAACGATATGATTTCCAACTATTAACCATGGCATTTTTCTTGGCTTTTCTTCCATATGTAAGGCCTTATTGAAGACTCATATATTGGTAAATTACTCTGATAAGGGTCAATAATGTTAAGGGACATTTCACACTACATTGCAAGTCCCAACTTTTTAAATCCTAGTAGAAGACCAAATATCAACTTTCTTGGGTTGTAGAAGGTGAATAAAAGTTAATTAATGTGGCACTTGGGACTCATAGTGTGAAGGCTGAAACCCCAAATCTAAGTTGTTAAGAACCCAAAAAATGAGTCTAAAAGTCAAAATCCTAGTTTTGGGGTACTTTTAGCATCAAATCTGCACTGCACAGATTTGGAGAAAAATTTAGCCCACCAGAATGCTTTATATTGTATTTTTCTCTTCCTTTCATATTCAAATTTTTATTTGGCACTTGGAGGTCAAGTTGAGATTTCCTTTGGGTATTGGCCTCCAAGTTCTTGGTGCCAAAACTTCCAAAAACAGCTCCCATGCAGACGTTTTGGAGTGATGTGAGACTTGGGACTTAGTGGGAAACAGTGATCTTACCAGTTTAAACTGTTGTTTGTTTCCACCAGAAATACATCCTGATTGGAGTGTTCTTCGGGTCGTAGCCTGCATGGATATATATGCGTCTGGCTGATGTGTCCACAATATTATTCAATTCGATGTCTACTCTCGAGTAAAATGTAACGATCAAGTCACTCATTTGCATGAAATACTGGGCATCCTCAAATATCACAAAATCCATATTGTCTCTTGTCATTCCGCCTATGAACAGTCTATGTTGACGCTTTGGTACATACAGTGTGTGGTAACTGTCTATTTAGAGTAGCCAGTCGCTTGAAAATAGTGAAGGACTAGTGCCAACAAACTTGCTGCTTTCACGGATTAGCGACTAATTACAATTTCGTTTCAGGGGTGCAACTTTGAGTGCCCAAATTGTGTGAGTCACCCGAGAAAATTCCAAGAACTTGAACTGTTTAGATTTAGGTTTTAAGATACCCTACTCACTTTGAAAAGTGCCAGAGTCGCCAAACAGAATGAAAAATTGATGTTTAATTTACTATATTTTTCATAGAATCTGCCTTTGAAAAAATGTTGGTATCAAGAGTAACTCTTGCTATCTGAACCCACGTGACTTCGGTGGACTATCCCCCAAAGTCTCTGGTGAATCACGCCAGCCTGGCTTGGGGTTGGAGTTTTTCTTCTTACAATACTCCTCAGCATCGCTTTTCATGTGCCGATCTATCGCTCTTGTCATACAATTTCGGCCTATGCCCCTGACTCCCTCCAGATAGTCTCCAATGCGAACTTGACCAAAAGCATTTGAAGAAACTTTCCCCTTCAACCTCTTGTAAGTTAGCCTCTTATTATTACACTATCAGTCTATGTCGTATTCCAAAGTCATAAATTAGGCAGTAATGTAACTTGTTGCGCTTGGGGGTGGAGATACCTTCTGCAGGGGAGAAGGTACTGGTACTTTTTCTACAATTTTAGCGAACTGCAGCTCACAGCCGGCTACAGTGGCAGCTGTTGCTCTGAAAACAGCCCTTGAAGCTTCAGGTGCATTCCACACGTCCTCTAGTCATGGCAAAAGATACGCCGCAACACAGAGGAAGCTAACTCACGTTCATGGTGTACAATTTGACTTTTGTGGAGTGTAGAAAATGCAACAGTAAGCTTAACGCGAAGGCAACCCTCGGTAAAAATAGTTGATTTACTACATTGGTTGCATGTAAAGAAACTGAAAGAAACACTGAAGCACCAGTTCCGTTGAACCTTATCTTCACACTGCTTTGGGAAGTAAAGAGAGCACAACTGCACATGACTGTAATATCGACAAAGAGATCCTCGATATGCTAAATATGGACATGGACTTTTTATTGACGAGCTTGCCCCACTCTTAAATTTATTATTCGGTCGATTGTAAATAAATCTCCACCAGCCATTCCCACTTTTTTGCATGCTTCCCAGTTCACATTCTGCTGCTGGGTGCCATGATCAATGGCTGAATGGCGGACAGGCCACTCCAGCCACGGCGTTCGCCAAGCACCGGTTGTCCACCTCGTTTGCAGCGAATGCCACGTGGACGAATCCCACAAGCCACATTACCTTCCCGGAGCCTCTTTTTCACCAGTAAGTTAGTGTGACTGAGAGTTTTCGTCCTTGGCATCTTGGCTCCCTGGCTTGCACCCCAACCACAAACCACAAGAAAACGCCCGCCAGGCCGACCAGGCAGGCTAGCATATTGAGCTCATAGCTACCTACTAGCCAACACAAGAAACTCCAACAGAGCTCGCACCAGCACTGCAAAAATTTGATTTGCATTCATCAGAGTCACCGTCCTCGTGATTCACAAGGGAGCCTGTCGGTGTGGCAATCACTCACTAATGCAGCTCCCTCACTCATCAGTGATGACTTTGTCCTGCCACCAAGGTTTGTTACTCTACCATTGTAGCCAGATTTCCGGGCTGTCAACAGCGTATCAGTGTGAGATTGGATTCTGGTTTCATCGATTCTCACGAAATGCAATTGATTTCTCCCCCCCCGCCCCTCGCAGCATCGCGTGTGGGACAAATCTTGTGCACAAGAATCCTCTTGTTACCGGTATTTCTCATCCCAAAGTCTCCTTTCGGGGATACTTTTTGGATACTTTTTGGGATACTTTGTGGGTTCACAAGGTTGTGTGGTGAGCCTTGTACATGTACAGTGGATGTTAATGACGAGTCCCTGGTCGCATGAGCAGGAATTTCTGGTGATGGTGACGAGGGTGTGTTCATACTTTACCTGTCAACCACATCTGACGAGAGTGGGTCCTACGCCCGCTCAGCCCCCCCTTTGGATCCCCATTTATACCTCCCCCTTCCCTCTTCCCCTTCCATTCAATTCCTGCACTGCTGCTCGCTTCTGCTGCTACTGGGAGACTCGGAGCCTCTTTAGGTTTGGTGCTGGCTGGCTGGAGGTAGGAGGCGTCGACTGTTGCGACAGCAGCACTGGTAGCTTCTCTAGCTGGGCTGTTATTTGTTGGCGTGCGCACTGGCTTCGATCTGCAACCTCGCCCTCGGTATTGCCGAATTCGCGTCGGACTGTTCAATTGTCTGATGCGCCGGCCCGAGGGTAGAGCGTTAAGCGAGTTTTACAGCTAACGGTTTTCTAGCTGTGATCCTGTTCACCGAAACAGAGATCATCACCGACACTGGTGCTGCTAGCTTTCCTCGGTAAGAGGTTGTGTGATTAGCAGTTACTCAGTCGGCCTTTTGTTGTTCGTAGTGTCCTATGTCGTTGCTTAGAAGCCGATCTAGCTCGAGGCGGTGATGCAGAAGTTTTGAACTTCTGGACTCTGCTTCGACCCTGACTAGGAAGCTTGAATCTGGAGGTTCTCAACGAAATCAAGCACATGATGGTTAGCGCCCGACCCATGTGGTCAGACTGAGAGGAGCATGTCGCCTGAATTGATCAGTGCATGCACCACTGACCAGTCTATGACTTGGCGTGCACATGTGTGCATACGAAGCACCCAGTCATGATGTGCTCGTAGTCATTTGTATTGAACCGTTTCATGCATGTGTCATTCTATGTGCTTACATTCTGAAGCCTGAAGACACTCAAAAGCTCAACCTTCGCAGCGGTTGGCCAACGATTCTTCGGATGATACCGTTACGAAGCTCAGGAGGGATAGCGCCTACCTCTGTTGAATTGCTTGGGAATCAAGCTTGGGACAGTAGCACGGCGCTATCCATTCTGAGCTTTGCAACTGTGTCGTCCTTTTCGGGAGTCATTCTGCCACTTTCTTTACTGGTATGTTCTAATTTCCTTCTCATTGAATTAGCCTTGTGGTCGCACTGGTATGCAGATAGAATCGAGGTATGCTTCCTTATAGTGGCCTTTTTGTTGGAGATGTGCAAATGTCATCTTTAATCGTGTCGTCTGTAAAGGGAGTTTTTTCATGTGCAGAGGCTTTGACTGCAAACATTAATGTGTTGATGTCAGTACCACGCTTGAAGGCGTCAGTGTCATGAGCTCTTCCTACTGCCATTTGACTGCATATTGTACTTCTTAGTCCTTGATAGACTGTGGGATGGAACGTACTGCGCGTATTCCAAATACTATCATGGGCGAGTCTAATGACAGTCTTAATGCAGAGGAAGATTTACAGAGTCCGTAATGTGCACTTGGTCATCGGTTGATCGAATCTATTGCAGACTTATCAGTATCTGGGTCAGTGGCAAAGGTGGGCCTCATCGGAACGTGGCGTCTCTGACATTTCAACCAGGGTAATCTTTTGATTCTGCTGATAGTTTAGATGTATGAACCCACTGGACGGGATATGTACCATGACTACCGTAGCTTAGAATCTAGGCCATCTGAGGCGACCGATAGTCATCGATTACTCAGCATGATGACGGACTGGTCGAATCCGCAGATTAGTACTGGGGAGTGTTTAGAATCTAGAACAATAACTGTTTATTGATTATTTACGTTAGTAGAATTTCGAATACTAGTTTTGAAACTGAATGAAGTCTGCCCACCACATATTTTGGCAGGCAGATGTTGTGGTCCAATATCTTTGGCTGCGTTTTTCAGGAATCTGCAATCAATAAAATCTAATGTCCATTGCATTGAAACGTTCCTAGCTGGATTATGTAACTGTGCTGGGGAGGTGATCGTAATTCATAGATGTGATCTTGACAATTATGTTGTCCATGTGAAATACTCCGCAGTTGTATATGCCGTTGCCTGCGACAAGTGGTCAGATTTGATGAAACGATGGTGAAAAGGAGTATATGTGAATGTGGATAACACAGAACAGATGCTCTTTTAGTGAAAGCTAGAATGAAAGTGGTGGTCGTGGTCCAATCCCGAACTGTGTCTTTTGGGAATACTGAATCACTTTGCTCAGTAGCCTTATCTTTTTCCACTTTTTGGATATATTGGATATTTGGATTGGTTCTTTATTTAATTCCACAGTCACTCAGTTACTTCTTCGTCGTGATAAGCGTTTGTTAGTTCGCTTTCCTACTGATATCGTAATGTCATCTTATAACTTTGAGGTCGACGGGTTATGATTTCATAGCTGAATCAGTTTATATCTAAATTTTACAGTGAAAGTGTCCTGTATATGACGTTTCTATTCTTGTGTGCAACCTATCTGCTCCGACCGATTGAACTCCTTACCTGCAAGCTTCGCTTCGATTGTAACTTTCCTTATCGAAGCTCGGCTGCTCATCTCTTACACCTGTCTTCAAACTGTTGAAGTGAGTAGAGCATCACTAGACTTCCTAACTTGGTTTCCCTTGCCACCAATGCTGCTATTGATCAGTTCCTGGCATGTGCATTAATCAGCATTCTCAAAAGAATCAGCATAAATCAAATGAAGGTTGAACATTGCTGGATAACAGGATCATCTACTTTTTGTGATATCCATACCACTCTGCGACGGTGAATTCCCTCTGTCAGTTTCTGCCTGTGGTTTAATTGCAGCAGTAGTTTACTGAATCTCTTAGGAAACTGTCAACCCAGCTTTGTCTTTTTGACTCACACAGGTCTTATAAACCAGTGGATCTGCAATCTCTAATGCTGCTGCTACTCGCCAACGTTATCTCTCTGGCACAAGCATAATTAATGCGGATCTCACTGAAGAAGAATCTAATGTATACCTTGGGATCTCCAGGAGAATATAATTGACCTTGATGATGACGTAATAGTTGTTCCCCAGTGGAGACAGGCTCTAGAAAAGGGGGAGCTGCAGAGTCGCTACCTTGACTTTTCAGTACCCATGTGTGCACAATCATGACTTTACTCCACCTCTTCATCTTCCTTCCTGGTCTGGCTGGTTGTAGGGCCAGTTCCGCCACTTGCAGGGGAGACATTGTCGTCAATTTGACGGTTAGAAAGTCTGATATTCACTGACTAATTTTTTTGAACCTGCATGTGAGTCAGGTGACAGCTTCGATATGCAGGATTCAGCCATCTCCATTTGGGTGAACATTCAATCTGTAACAGTTGACCGTCAAGTATATATTTCGTCCTGAAGTATTGAATCTGTGAGGTACATGTAGTCCCAATACTGTGTGCCTATCTCTTTTCATTTGCCCGATGCTTTGAGGGAGTGGCGCCTCAAACTGCCAAGTACCTAAACGAACTCCCTAGTTTTTGCCTTACAGCAAACCAAATCTGTATTTTCTTCCTGGTTTCGGGTGGCTACATTTCGTAACAGTTGGGCCGATGGATGTCGTATAGAAGTTGTGCATTGTCTAAACAGCAGCAATTTCTTCAGCGTCCATGCAAAAGAGGTGAAGGTATGTATTATCAGTTTACTGCGTTCATTTTTCTCTGCCAGACACAAGGGAGGCATGCACGATTCAGCATTGTTTACTATTTTCAGACTTTGCTGATTTCAGTGTATTACCAGTACGTCTTGAAATTTCAATAAAGAATTATTTGCTAGCCAGATGCACAGGTCTCAAGACTAAGATATGTCAATGAGTCAAGCCAGTGAATACATGACTTACACTCGTACATCGTGACTTGCTCTTAGATCTCTTTGATCTTATCACCTGGGGTCCCAGTTTGAAATGATAGTGTGACAAGTTTGTAGAATATTCTAGAGTAATATATTTCTGAAGGTCGTAATAAGAAGCTCAAGTGTACAGTTAGTCAAGTTAAACAATGTAAGGGCCTGCAAATACACCTTATTGCGACCTCACCTAATTGTGTTACAATTTACGCACATGCGAATTTATTTTAGAACTTAAATCTTAGGAGTCATACTTGAATTATGAGATTTGTGCCACATCCCTAGATTTAGGTTATGAAATGAAGAGGGATATGCATTGTGACCCAATTACGGTACTTACATTATCCTTATTATCATTATATCTCTATGTATGTCAGTTTTCTTATTCATAAATTTGTAACTTGATGTTGTCCTGGAAGCACACCTGCAAGTGGAGTGCAGATTGGAGGTACACCTAAGTTGCGGCACCAAGAGTCACTATGAGTGAATTCTAGATGATCTTGACTTTTGGAAACATATGTTAGAGGAGATTATAGCACTTCTGCCATTCTTTGACATATCATACCAGAAGAAACAGGGAATTAACTAGTCCTGTTTGACTCCTAATTAAGTTGGCAGGTGCAGCAAAGCATGTATACTTTGTACTTGGTATGCAAAGTATCGACCAGATATCAACTAGGTGGAAAATTCGTGGAAAAATGAAGCAACTGATTTTGAGTACTGGAAACCGAATGAAACCGACGGACTTTTAGATGACTAATATCTCAGTTTATACGCTATAAATTGATGCTCTCTGATGGCTTAAAGAATGCAGTCCTTGAATAAACTTACGCACTGTGCAATTCTTTCTCCATGTTACGGTATTTTGAAGGGGGATTTCCTCAGTAGTTTGCCGGGATTTTTAACAAACTCTGAACTCTGAAGCTATTTATCGAAAAGGACCATGCACACCTTCACACGGTGCATGATATGCCGCTCTACTTTGGAATTCTACATGGAAGATGGAAGTGTGCAATGATTCCGTAAAACTATTTGTAACAGTGGACTTATTTTTTTGGGTTGTATTCAGTTTGACTACTAGGCAAAGCTACTCCTAATTTGCAGTTTCTCCTTGTTCACACAGAAAATAAAGCATCATGAAACTCAACGAAGGCAATTCTGACTACGGAAACTTGGAGATTCATTTCCAATTCCGACACAGCATGGAAAGTTCGTTGTCAGTGATAGAGTACACTTACCAGTTTTTGAAGTCAGTTGGAGAATTATTGTTAGAAGTTAAAACGAATATTTCATTTAAATACTCCTTGTTGCTAACACCACGAATCATTTGTGGTGATTAGGTAGGTCAATGTAGGGTCCGAGCTGCATTGCAATTGCCGTGTCTGAGATCGATAGGTAGAAACATGGCATCCTGTGAATGTAGTTTTACGTGGAGGCAATCTCTGCTGAAACGAACCTTTACTTTATGTCGGTCTGTTCCAAACGTAGAGCTTTGAGCTTGTGGCGGATATAGGTTGCACGTGCATGCACGGATCTTGAACCTCATGAATTTTAGAACTATGGATCGGAGAGTTTGTGTTGACTGTACTCCGGAGGTTGTCGCATTTAATCCCTGAAGTTCCAGGATTACATTCACCATTTTTTTTTTTTAAACTGTCAAAAAAAACTTCTTCTCTTCTGCATATTCAAGTTTAGGATCTTGCCTTACACTTGTATGAGAATGTATGAAGAGAATTTTAGAAACTTTGACCAAGTAGATTGTAAGATATAAGAGTTTTTATATACCTTGCTTGCTTTGCCATATGCCTAGGTTTTCAGATTTTGAATCCTTTGAACTTAAAAGTTTTGAGTTAGAATGTAGAGTTGGGAATTTCCCAGGCTAGAGTATACTCAAGCACCCTTGGATGTCGATACTACTTCTGTACAAAAAATTTGAGTTTTGAGTTCTAAATCTTTATGATAAAGAATTGAGTTGAAAAATCTAGGAATAAAGAATTAAAAAATTAAAAAATGATAACTTTCCATTACAAAAGTGTTAAATGGAAATAGATACAAGATGGAAGGAAAATTTAATCAAAGTTATGAATAGTTCTAAATTAGAATTGAAATAGGTCAAAACTAATAATGAAATTGTTACAACATGTAATCTTCCCTCTATAGATCTTTTTGTTTAGAAAAAGTGTTAAAAATTGAATTCAAAAATGAATTATGAATGCTTTATGTTTATTTATTTTTAAATACCTTAATTATTTGAAAAATAAAATTGATAACTTTCACATCACTAATCCAATTAGAATAAATCATAGCTTTCCCTGTGGACATAGATATATTCTCTAAAGAAAAATAAATTTCAAATAAATTTCAAATTTTTGTAGGAATATCTTATTACTTGAACTCCAACATTTTGTACTTAGAAGGGCATGACTTTTTCTCCCTATCACCAAATGAGTAAAAAATATATCCCTATAAAGCTAGTGCATCCTCTAACTTAAAAAAATTTCCAAAATTTCTAAAAAAGTTTGATTTTATAGAATCTTCCTCTAAATCTCTAAAATTCCAATTCAAAATTTTGAACTTTTAGGGATAAAAGGGAACAAAGGATACTATAGGAGTACACAACATCATACACATGGATATCTTTTAAATTGATTTGTAGATAGAATAAGACATATACATATATATAAACTAAAATTCTATAAAGTATAACTTCTCAATCAAAATTTTAAAATTTTAAAATTATTAATTTCTAAATTTTTCAATATATATACTCATTGATTTTAAGAATTTGAGGTTTTAAGATTCTAAAATCTTAAATCAGTTTGTCATTAGTATTTCAAAACAACAAAGCTCTAATTCCATTTTAGAATATATAGTTGAAATTATAATCTTTGGTTACTTCTTCACATTAATTGTAGCAAATGTGAAATTTCACAACCAAAAGTTTGACATAATAGGGAATTTCATTAAAATGATGGTATTAAATGACAGTATTAAAATGACAATATTAAAATGACCGTATCTTCTATTTCTATTTTGAATTTCATTAAACTCCAATCTTTTATTTCTATTTGAATTTCATTAAATTTGAATCAAAATAGAAATAGAAGATTGGGGTTGCAAGTTTATGATAAAAGTGCTTTGGAAAACAAGTAACACATTATTATAATGTAAGTTGAAATTATTTGTGTAATTTGAATCATTCTACATCGATAACTATATGTTTCAAGAGCTCCATCAAATCAAGAGCCAGAGTTGACAGGACGGTCGGACGTCCGGGACGTCCGGACGCGGACGATGTGTCCACAACGTCCGCTGACATTCGCGGTCCCGGCGAACGCAACATCCGCCTGTCCCCCCGTCCGCAGTCACTCTTAATCCTTAAACAATTAAATATTAAATGAAGTGCAATGGTTCGCGATTTGTTATAAATTTTTTTTTTTAATGTTTCCTTAGAATTAAAGGGAAAAGAAACCATTTTCATGAGTTATATTAATTTTTTGGGAAATGTAACCCTACTAACTCAAAGTGGACAAGAACTGCCCCGTCCGCCCCGCCCGTCCGCCTTCTGACAACGGGAGGGACGCTGCGTCCGTTGGCGTCCGTGAGGACGGACGTCCGGGTTACAGACGCTATTTTGGGGCAGATATACTGATTTGTCAACCCTGTCAAGAGCAAATCTCAAAACTCATAGTCAAGCTAGGTTGTAGAACTATAATCATGTTGATAGTATTTCATTGTGTTTAGGTGACAACATTTTATAGTTTGTTGTGCAACAAAGGCAACTTATCAAAAACATATATAATATATTGAAGTCAATAGGAAAAATAAAAGTCCACTATTGCAAATCTATCAACACTAATAGCAAGTTATATCCCAAAAGTTAAAGAATAAAGAGAATTTCATCTATGAAGAAGATTTTGCTTTACTTTGAAGAAAACAATAATCATATACAAACTCAATGAAAAGCTTCTCTCAATTCAAGTGCCACTGCATATGCTACTATTTGATGAGCAAAATGTTTGTGGATTTGAAGCAAGTGGGAACCTAAATGATACTTGAAAATTTAATTGCTTATATACAAGTATCAATTTCAAAGGCACCTTGACATCAACAACAATTATTTTCTTTTTCATTTCCATAGTTAACATTTGCTATTGTATTGGCAATAGACCTATCAAACTCTATATCACCTATTATCAAATTTTATATTACCATTTATCTGTCAATCTCTTATTTGATGTCTGATGAAGACCATGTTAAACCAACATCCAAAATTTGGTTTCAAGAACCATATAAGTGACAAACTTACAATGTGTGCCTACCATTTGTAAGGTTGAATTCAACCTTTTTTTTTGTGAAATAGAGCTAGAAAGCACCAACCCCAAATTTAGGGCAAAAATGGAGTATTGAAATTTTAAAAAACAAACCGTAGCCAGGAAGCAGCCTAGGGTTTTTGGGTCGAGGCCCAAAAGCCCCACCCTAGACAACTATATCACTAGCTTCGCTTTGTCTACTACACCAGAAGTTTGAATTTGCACACCTGATTGCTCAACGTCTATCCATCATTAAGGCCTGTTGGGCTTCGAACTCCTTTCACTTGTCGCTTGTCAAAGTTCTCTACTAAACTCTGTTCATTGCTAACATTAACTAAGGCATTCAAAACTACAATTGCCAAGTTGTAGACCTCATTCCACTCCTGGTCTTTGTTATTAGCTACATTGATGTGCATTGCCTCCACTCCTTCCTGTTTTGATTTCATGATGGTGTGCACACTGTGCAAAGGCAGTGCAATTGGTGTAGAGGCATCATCATCCCTTCCACTCAGTGTCTTTACAATGATGGAACCTTTACGCATTAGGAGCTTCATGTGTCTAGGGTGTACTTGTTGGTTAGTGTTTGGACGATTTCAGATGAGAGAGCTGAAGCATTGCTGTGCTATATTGCTGTAAGATGAAACCCTTGTTTTTCTTGTGCATGTCTTGATCTTTGTTTGCTACAATGAGTACAAGATCGTAGTATACCGGTATTGCTCTTTGTTTGCTCACAGAGTTGTGTTTCTGGTTGTACATATTGTCTACAACACCATGGTTTGACACTAGGTTGCCAAAGGTGGTCATTAATGTTGTGTATTCATGTTCTAATCAACACCATGGTTTGACACCAGGGCGCCAAAGGTCGTTGTTAATGTTGTAGTATTCATGTTCTAATCAACCCCATGGTTTGACACCAGGGCGCCAAAGGTCATTGTTAATGTTGCAGTATTCATGTTCTAATCAACCCCATGGTTTGATAAGTTCACCATCGATAGTAGCTTAACATTTTGTTTTTGTTACTTCTTTGGTGATAGGATTCATTATAGTTTCTTGCGATGGGTGACTACTACAACAAAATATGCATTTTATAACTGCATAAATATGACTAGGGATGATTGGTGACTACTCATAGTTGTATTCTTGGAGGCTAAAATCTTTGAAAAAAATATGACTGCAAAAATGATTGTTAGTCATATTTTGGCCTTATACTTCACGGGTATATAATATACACCAATTGGGAACAACTAAGTACTTCATAGGGAATGGTAAGGAACATATTTGGGGAACGTCTAGTCATATTTGTAGTCATATTTTGTGTTAGTTATATTTTGTAGTCATATCTTTTTGGTAGTGACATTTGTTTTGTTTTGAGGCCCAAGCCCCAAGGAAAATTTGGGCGGGAAACATGTTTGAAGAGTACCTAGTCATATTTTTTCTTGATCATATTTTCTAGTCATATTTTTTGGGGAGTCATTTTTTGGAGTCACATTTTCTTTATAGTCATTTTTTTTTCTAATTTTTGGGTAGCCTAAGGAAAATGTGGGTGAAGAACATGTTTGAAGAGCATCTAGTCATATTTTTGCTTGAGTCATATTTTGGGGGGAGTCTTGTTTTGTAGTCATATTTTTTTTATAGTCATTTTTTCTCCTTTTTGGGTAGTCCATGGAAAATTTGAACAAGGAACTTGTTTAAAAAGAACATAGTCATGTTTTGGCTTTAATCATATTTTTTGGGGAAGTCATATTTTGTAGTCACATCTTTTTCATAGTCATTTTTTTACTTTTTAGATAGTCCAAGGAAAAGGGGGACAATCTAAGATGACCATCTAGTATTTTGGTTATAGATCTCATTCCTTAGGGTGTAGGTGTAACTTTATTTCATGCCTACTAAAAATTTATTGTTGTTGTTGTCATCGTCATCATTGTAGTATATTGTGCTTATTCTAGAACTTGTGTTCAAAAAATTTAGGTGGCATCTATTTATATTTTAATTAAAAAAATTTAATTTCTCATAAAGTTTACAAACAAAGTAGAGAAAAGTGAAATAATGAACAACATGAGACAATAGATGGATTCATTCTTGGCCCATCTTGTTGGAAAGGATAAGAAAAGGGTCTCAAAATGCATATTAAATTTATTTTGATTCCTTAAGGCAAGATTTTTTAAAGTTGAAATATATATTTGGTGAAAAAGAGAATCCTATAAAGTATTGGTTCAAATATAGGGATTGTTGATTTTTTTAATCATAGAGAAGGAATATTGTTTAACAAATTCATTAAGTCATCAAGACATGATCACACATCTAATATGTGCACTAATAGATTGGTGGCACTTGTAGATTGACTACTTATGTTGATTGATTCTTGTGGTTGATATGAATTAAGAGCTAATTAGATTAGTTGATACAAAGTAAAATCTAATGCATTTAAACTAGCAAAGTGGACCAAAGATTGTAGGTTTTAGAAAAAACACTTGAAACTTGGAAAAAATCTAATTTAAGGGGAAAAAAAGAGTGTAAGAAAAAAGAGTGAGAAAAATCCATATTTGAGTACCTATAGAGTAAGAGCAAGTGAGGAATGCCATCCATATTCAAAGTCTAAATGTTTGAATTAGAAGCATAGGTTTCTAGTTGCTACTTAAAGCTTTAGGGATAGTTGGAAGACTAAGTTGACTTCCTTATAGAGTTTTGACTTGGTATTAAACAAAGATTGTTGATTATAATATACTTAATTGACCAAATTAAATTTGAAGGTCTTTAATATATACTTATTTATCACTTATGAGGATTATATCATTACAATTGTTTGATTTCTTGAATTATTAAAAATCAATTAGTAATAATAGAAATCAAAGATTGCAATTCTAAAATAATTCAAGAAAAGAAAAAAATGAAAAAATATAGAAATTTTTTTGGAAAAAGTCAAGAGAAAGAAGTAGAAAGAAATAGATTGAAAGAAAAAAGTTCAATTATAAATAGAATTTATGCACCTTATTGTAAAAATTGTTATTTAAATTGTATACAAAGAAGAAAAAAATACAACAAAAATAAATCAAGGTAGGCCTCATGATACAATTATAATATACATGTTAGAAAATGGGGATGAGGTGGAAATGGATTCCAAGGCATGTTCTTGAATTTGGCACTTTTTTTTTTTTTTGTATAAACCATTAGAAATTAGAAGTTAAATTCAAACGTAAAAAATTTATTAAAAACCAAATTTGAATCCAAAATCTTTTAAATAATCCTTATAGGTTTTCAAAAACATACCACACTTTTTAAAATATATACTTACTAAAAAAAATAGATCATAATAAAATCAAATAATCAAGAGCAATAATTTTGGATAAAAAATATCAAAATTCATCTAATTCAAGTTAGAATATAGAAAGGAACCTTAAATTTTGATGACATTTACAATCCAATCTTCAAAGTAAAAGTTAATTTAATAGGCTAGAAGAAAATATCAGATAAAGTCTTGAAAAATGAATAAGAGATAGAACTTCATCCAATCATCCATCTATAATTTTTGCTAAAATTATGCCATTGTAAAGATTTTACTATTTTGAATAGGCATGCATAACTCTCTAACTTAAGCTATCAAAATTTTTGAATTTTCAACTTGGATTTGGAAGTCTAAAGCTTTGTAGTATAGTTTTTCTACGACAAAACCAAGGCAATTCCAAAAAAAGGTTCGTTTAAGGGGAAAGCTCAAATTAGCTTAGTGTTTTAATCAACTAATGTCACTTTGTATGTAAATCTCTCTTTCTTTTAATTTCAAACATACTATTTATTACCACATGTTATGTTAGTAGAGGATGGGATAAATGGCTTATCTCTATTTCCCTCACACTAGTAGTCCGTCAATTAGCAATTTCTAGGTTTTATCCCACTATGTCTGTAAATCTATCTTCTCAAACAAAATCCAAATAAATAAACGAAAATCAATAGTCAAATTCAATTGTCATATTCAATAATCAATTTTCAATAATCATTATGTTAGTATTCATTTTCAATTGTCATTTTGCAATAGTCATTTTTCAATAGTCGCTTTTACACATACAAGAAAGAAGAACATTTAAGTTCAAGATTGTATAACGACAATGTAGAGTGCATAGAAAGGAATGTATCACAATCTATAGAAGTTCAAAATTGAAAATATACGTGTAATAACTTGACTTTAAATGAAAATACAAAAACTACACACAAAGTATAACAACCGATTTCATAACTTCTAACTTTAAGTTCCAAAGTTCAAAGCTAGAGAAGTCTCATGTGAACTACTACTACTATAACATAATAGTTTCTAAATTGCCAAAATCTATAATTGGTTGAGGTAAGGATTCTATCTACAACAAAAGTTCTCAGTCTTCTCTGCAATTTCAACCACATAGAAAATGTTAAGCACTAATGTACTTTAGCAATTGGCAAAATCAATAGTTGCATATTCAATGTGATCTTTTCAATAGTCAATTTAGTAGCGTGGCTATTCAATGATCAATTTTTCAATAATCTTTAATGTGTAGAAACAAGTTAACATAGCAATAATCGTTAAATCAATAGTCTTTTATAACCGGCTCAAATTTATATTTAAAATTGTTCTTCATTAACTCATACAATCTAAGTCTACTAGTCCCGAAGGACCAATAGATTCCTTCACTTCATCTTCACATGTTGAAATTCTATATTTATATCAACTTATATGTAATAATTAATTTCTTATTCTTACAACCTCTCGGCAATAATGCTTCAATTAATTTAATTCCCTTCACACTTTTAATTTATTATGTAATTAATTTACCTTACAATTTCTCTCGGAGTTGATAAATTATATATAAAATTAAACTCTCAAAATTATTACACAATGCTCCACGGTTATTCTCTCTAATAAAAATAGAATCTATATGTGTTCTAAATTGCTCACAATTATTTCCTCGGCAACAAATATTAAAAAAATAATTATTATTAAGAAATTGGCCAACCGGCTCTTTCTTTAAATTCCAAAATACTTATAATAACTTAATTAAAAATAACTCTTAAATTGCTTCTATAACAAAGTACAATTTAATTCTCCGCTTTAAGTAATTATTTGTATTACTCAATTTCATCAACAAAAACATCAAAAGATTACAATAAATGATTTCCCAATATAACTCTCTTAAAAATGAACAATTAATTCCTTAAGCAATTACAAATTTCTCTTTACACTCTAAATCAATAACCAAGAATTATCTCTCCAATTAAAAATCAATTTATAAATTAATTCCTCACAATTAACACTCAATGATAAAGCTTCAATTATATTAAATTGCATTATCCTTCACAAATAACACTTAAAGAATGACAAGTGATAACACAAAAATTATCCTCCACAATCATTACTAAATTTTAATTGCTCTTCAATCTTCACTTAAAGTTATAAAATTATCAATCACACTTAATAAATTAACACACACGATTGCCCTCGCGGCAAAGATATTAAAATTCACATAAAAAGACTTAGCCTAAACTCAAGCTATGAACACTCAAGAAAGATGCAATAAATTCACACAATGACACATGAAAAAATAATGAATGAGAGAGAGCAAAACAAGGAAAAAAACAAACACTTATATAAAAATCAAGATTTGAAATGACATGAGAGACAACCTCCCAACTACAACTACCTTAACTAATTTTAATTTCATTCATTCAAAATAAAAAATAAAAAACTTCATTCATTTCCATTCATTTTAAATTATCCCTTTAAAATTTAACCACATTCACACAATAATTGCAAAAATGAACAAAATATAAAGTTAAGAGTCTCACAAGCTTTGACTTTAATTGATCAATACCATCTAATTATCCAAAACCACCTCAAACTTCTAATTTTTATTTTTTTTGTCAATTTTAATTAAGATGTAAACCACTTATAGCTTATCATTAGAAAAAAATTGTTTATGGTTTAGAATGCCTATTGAATAATATTTAAATACCAAACTTAGATCTTAAAGCTCAACATTAAAGAATATCATTGTGCATGTTTTATCTCAAGAATATAGTTAAAACACTCACATATTATGTACTAAAGTTTGTTTATTTTTTAGAAAGGTTTTCAGTAATGTCATACAAGCCACATTTTTAGAGGGTCTTTGTAGGCCCTAAGAAGTCACAAAATTATTCATATGAAGATTGAAGGCTTTGAGGCTCACTATGGGCATGTGCATGCTTGTATTACAATTAACCTCTAAAGGCCTAAGACTATGTTTTCATGAAAAACGCTCCAAAACTATCATTTCTATTGCAAGTACTAAATTTATAAAAAAGAAAACATTTTTGGATACATGTAATTATAGGATCTTGTAGTAAACTAGTTTGAGAAGATGTGCATAAAATTTCAAAAGATTTCACTATGTAGATTGCAAGATATTAGCATTTAAATTGACAAAAATCTTTTTTTGGCCTTATAAAAATACAAGCAGCTGCACTTTACAAGGTCACATTTGTATGAAAAAATATCCAAAATGGTTGTGCCTCTTTGAATTTCTTCTTCAAAAGCAAGTTGGCTGCATGCTTGAAAGTTTTCAAATCATTTAGAATCATTACAAAAATTCTAAACCCTACAAAAGGCCATTAAGAATTCCTTTTCCGGCACCTCTCCATGCACTTACAAAAAATTAAGAAAATAATTTTTTCTGAATTTAAAAAAAATAATAATAATAATAATAATAATAAATAATAAGTCTAATGTGGCGTTGACATGGCACAAGTAGTGCCACATCAGTAGTGTTCATTAAAAAATAAAAAACCTTGGAATTCCTCTCTAATTGCACTGAGGGGGGGGTTGAAATTCGCCAAAGTTGACATGGCATCTAGACATCTGTGCCGTCTGGACGTGGGGTCCAGAGCATTCATTGACATTCAAAAAATCCGTCGTCTACATCGTCCACTGTTGTCATTTGCCCTGTCCAAACGCCTTGACCTCCCCATTCGCCTCGACTACCCTGATTGCCCCGTCCATCTTGACCACTTTGTCCACTGTCTTGACCATTTCGCCCGCCCTATTTGCCCTGATCACTTGGTCCGTCCTAAACCCTGAACTTCAGGTAAACTTCAGATTAACAAAAATAAAAGAATGGTTGTATAAACTATAATGTGTATAAATTATACAAATTTTGTTTTTGGCTTGTTGAAAAATATAGAGTGAAAAAGATTTTTATTCTATGTCCAATTGTCCACACCATATTTTCAAAAGCATTCCACTTTAATTGTTAAAAAAAAGTACCAAACAGTGATGCATTCTTAAGATTTAACTACACTAATGAAATTGGCGTGAATACTAGGGCTTTGTAGTAAATGTATGACAAATTTTGCATCAATTTTTGTATTGATTTTTGCATATTTAGACAATATTTGGTTTATTTTTTCAACCTCAAAACCATATGCTAGCAAAGATTGTCCTGATTCTTGTTCCCATATATTTGGTTCCCAATATCCTACATTCGTTATTTTTTGTGCATATCCAATTTCATTCTAAAACTCTTGCTATGAATGAAAATGTGTCAATTTCAACCCAAATTTAGTCGGCCAATCCTTAAAGGGTTAAGATATGATTTATAGATTACAATTTTTTTGTTGATTATCTCACCTTAATATTCTTTTTTTTTCAAGCACAATTTCATTGGTGTTTCATTTTTGTCCC
The DNA here is from genome assembly GCA_963969395.1 of Pseudoscleropodium purum. NCBI lineage: Eukaryota > Viridiplantae > Streptophyta > Bryopsida > Hypnales > Brachytheciaceae > Pseudoscleropodium > Pseudoscleropodium purum. The sequence goes on from OZ017797.1 coordinate 23,567,008, forward strand.
TTCTCCACATTCAAATTTCTTAACAAATCTTATTATACATTGAATTCTCGCATCCTCCTTTACATTTTTTTACTTTAAATATAAAGTTTAAAAAAAAGGGTTAAAGCATACAATAAACCAAACAAAATTTATATATTCAGTATCCAAAAATTTCTCAATCAATAGTTCAATACAAATAAAAAAATAACCAAAAATTCAAAATGTATTCAATTTAATATATATTGCCATATATTTTTGATTTAAAATTTAAAATATACTATATAGTGTGCATAATTAGCAAATTGCACACATAATTTCCTTTTCAATTCTATATTCCTCAACTAATTCCAAATGTCTATATAGCCTATTGAACTACTACTCCTCCACTAATATGAATGTTAGAAATGTTCATCTGGCATTGGCCAATGGTATATATCATAAAATTGATGCATCTCATGGGCCAAACCACCGTAGTGATCCTCACTGGCTCACCCTTCAAACAAAGGCGGTCCAAATAATAGTAAAACACATTTCTGAATTTGTGAAATGCAAACTTGGTCATATGAAGTGTTTCACGTTGTAATTTGAAGTAGGCCTCTAACATACATTGCTTGTAGATTTTTTGAGCAATTCGACCAACTGCATACTCTTCCAATGTGAGAATAATTTGGAATGATTTCCACATCTGTATCTTTCGTATATAAATATGCAATATTTGGATCTACCTACCATCTCCTCTATAAAGCCTCTGTCCTCTTACTTGTTGATGTGAACATGTATAAAGACTTGATTGGTTCAGTAGCTAAGGTGTTTATGTTCCAACCGCAAACTTTAATATAGACATGTGACTTGTCTTTGGGAAAGTATAACATGATGTTGTCTGGAGAAAGATCATTATGTAAATGTCTGGCAATATACACTACATTCATTATGTACACAAAGGCCCATGCAAGTTCAATGCATTTTTTCTGAAATCGACTAAAATGGTGAGCTTTAATAATCTCATCCTTTGTGGGGTGCATATACATCAATCGAATGTGTATGTTGTTTGGATAATCGTTATCCAGGTTCAATATTTGACGTAGAGTTCCACCGTTCCACCCTTCATACGTTATTGCATGCACTGCAATAAATTTTATTATATTCGAATGTAGAATTCAAACGGCCATTGACTTGTTCTGATATTTCAACTTCGCAAGTTTAGGTCGAGTGCAATAGTGAATGGATTTCTTTGCTGCAAACTCCCAATGTAAAAGTAATCCAAGACATCCTTCAATATGGACCCTCTGAATTGTTGCATACCCACCTCTCATCGTCCTGTCATCAATGGGAATCACATGTGCTATATTTGGAAGTGCTATGAGATGGTGTCTGTTCCTATCTACTTCAACAACTCCATCACTGTTTTTCTACCAAACAATCGCCTCAATTTGATTGTGCTTTTTAGCAAACAGAGCACACCGCCCCTTGAACAAGTCCGCTTTGAGAACGACTTCTTGAAATTTTTCATCATTTTCTCGATATTCCTTGCCATATTTTGCCAAAATGACTTTGGAATTCTACAACGCATCGTGAACCTTGTTGTTTAAGCATTTGTTGAAGTATATCTTGTTTGTCTCTTCCCACCACTCTAAAACGTTCAATGCATTCAACATCTTTTACCTCATGTCTACTTTGAATTTCGACATGCACTCCTCTTGATACTTGATGTATTTATTGTCTAAAGACAAAGTTGTCTCCGACTCATAAAATTGAATAATGCACTTGATTATGAACTTCTTGCATGCCTTCGAAGGACTTCTCCAAGCTAACTCCAAGCTCAACGGCCCTACTACATGCTTCCCCTTTGCAACCTTTTTCCCCTTTGTCATCATGATGTACCAATTCTATGTGAAAGTGTCGGAACTTCGAGAAACAAATTTTTGTTATTTCAAAATAATTTAAAGTAAGAAGTTCATTCTTAGTTTATTTTTTTGCTTCTAAGAGTTAAAAACATAGAAATTACTAGAAATATGGATTAGCAAACCATAGGGTCTCTTAATTGAGATAAAATGGTTAAGGAGGAAATTTATACTTTTCGTCCTAATTGGAAACTGAAACCCGGATAGTTGTCCAATAAGTATTTCCAAAGACTTTTGGCAATATCAGGATTGGATATGAAATCAATCTGAAAATGTTCTAGACTAAGGGATTAGAAATCCAAAAATGGCTAGGATTTGAATTTGGAATCAATTCGGAATTATTCAGGATCCGAAATCCAGAAAATGATCTAAGATAGAAAATTCAAACTTGGGTAGTAAATTGGATGATTCCGGTGAAGGCTTCTATGACGATACCAGGAAGTCAAAGCGGGAGTAGTTCGAAAAAGCACATTGGGGGAGGTAGCTTGTAGGCTATCTCTACTTAGTTAGGATTTTTATTTCTAGATTCCAGAACAAGTTTTCTGAATGTGAGCCCAAATTCTGGATTTATAGGGAGAATTGATTGTAAACTTTCAAAATATCTCAAGGTGTACATTGTGTGGTTGCCTTGATTTTTGGGGTGCCCTTTTTGCTTTTGGGATGTTGACTTTGGTTTTGGTTTGAAAAGGTAGGCAAGTTTGTTGCCCTCTCATTCTATCCTAGCGATTATTCCATTGTATTTCATTCCCTTCTGTAATCTGAGCCACTTAGTGGACATTCTGGCTCCGACTTTGTATCCGGGTTGTGTTGGTTTGTTGCTTGGAGTGTTGAGATGTGAAAAGGACGAGTGAGGAGGAATCCGGATTTTTGAATAACTGGATTAGATTAAGGAAGTACTATTGTAATAGTATTGGATTTGTGATTGAGGAGTTGCGCGTAGAGCCTTTGAACTATCAAAATGGTAATCCGGTTTAGCCAAAGAATGGTGTGAATGCAAGTTTGAAATCATGTCTGATTTCGTGTGGAGATTAGCAACCGCCAGTGGAAACTCCCATTCACCAAAAGGTCTACCAACCTTAGAATCTCTCTAAATATTTAGAAAGACTAATCCTCTTCAATCTCCGATGCTTGTGATCTATCGTTGTAGTGGAAAAGAGTGAGTGAAATCCTAAATGACCTACTTGCTAAATAGGCCATCCGGAAAGTTGTGAGGATCTAAATCTTCCTTCTTTGCTGCAACACCTTGATTACTTGGATGTTTTGTGTGTTTTAGTCAGTTCAGTAAGTGTGAGAGCCAGAGTGGTGAATTCCCTACTCCTCGCAAGATCAACAGTGGACCCTCTAATGGTAAAATAGAAGAATTGAAAACCAATACTTTGGAGGGACGTAATTGGAAACCAAGTGATACTGGATCCAGATTAGAATTCGGATAGTAATTGAATTCGGAAAAGAAAAGAAGAGAGTAGCTAGAAAAAAAGAAAGAGATCATTTGGATATTGAAGTTTGAGAGAAGCGTCACTAAAATCCCTTAGGACGATAATACATGTCATCTTACCATGTTTTCATGTGTAAAGATACTTACATCTTATGCCTAGATTGCGCGTACAACAAAAAGAATTCCATAAAATTTAGTTATTAATTGCCAAAAAAGTTTAGTTTAAATTCCACATGCAACTTGCAAAAAACCCGGCAATAAGGAGCCCCCCAATATATCACTCTTGCCTTTCTTAGGAAAAGAGCCAATGGAGGGTAAACCACTAAGTTCTCCACTTCACACTTGAGTTAATAAGGGGCAAGGCAAAAGTGAAGTGTAGGCAATTTGTCTGCCCTTTTTATACAAAGAGGTGGGACGTTCGCCTCATCTGATGGTTGCACCTCGTTTGCCCAATTGGACGGGTGGAGCATGGCAAACGATCCACTGACTACCCGATCTGATGATCGTGATGGGGTGGTTGCGGTGTCCACTTAATCGGACAGCAAACGCGAGGCAGATGGGCTTAGGCAAATACATTTGTTGTCTGCTTCATCCAACGACTGCAACGGGGTGGTCATGCTGTTCATTTGATTGGACGGCATCACAGCTACAACAGGGCGGACCCTAAAATAGTCCATTAGTGTCGCATGCGTAGTCTAGGCGTAAGTATTTTTACACACAAAAACATGGTAAGATGATATGAATTATTGTCCTAGAGAATTCAAGATGCTTTTCCAAACTCTAGTATCCGGATGATCGTTTTTTCTTCTTTCAACTACTTTCTTTCACTTTCTTTTCGGGAATCACTACTATCTGGATTCCAATCTAGATCCGATATCACCCTGTTTTACGGTTTCGTCCCTTAACAAACTGGTTTTCAATTCCTTTATTTTACCCTCAAAAGGTCTACTATTGATCTTTCGAGGGGTAGGGACTTCACCACTCAAGTCTATTCACTACACAAACAAAAACAAACAAACAACAAACAAGAGGTTGTAGCGCAAAAGGTAGATCCAAATCCTCACAACATTCCGGATGGTCGATCTAGAATGCAGGTCACTTAGAACTATGTTCACTCCTCCTTACTACAACGACAAATCTCAGGCATCTAGAGTTGATAAGGAAGTAATCTCTCTTGGTGTAAGATGGATCCCAACCAGGGTTGACAAATCAGTACGTCTGCCCCAAAATAGCGTTCATAAACCGGACGTCCGTCCTCACGGACGCCAACAGACGCAGCATCCCTCCTGCCTTCGGAAGGTGGACGGGCGGGGCGGATGGGGCGGACAGGCGGACGGGGGGACAGGCAAACGGGGCGGTCTCGACGGACGCTGCGTCCGCTGGGACCACGAATGTCAGCGGACGTTGCGGACACAGCATCTGCGTCCGAACGTTCGACCATCTTGTCAACCTTGATCCCAACGTTGGTAGACCTTCCAATGAGTGGATCTACACTCACACCACTCTTCACTAAAAATCAGATTACTGTTCTGGTAGTAGAAAGGCACTATACGTAGCTCCTTTGTCTTGTATCTAACATCATTATAATAGTACTCCTTCAATTTGATCCAGTTATCCGAAATCTGGATTCCTTCTCACGCGTCTTTCTCACATCTCAACACTCAAACAACAAACTAACATAGTTCGGATACACATTTGGAGCCAGAATGTTCATCAAGTGACTTAAATTAAAGAAGGAAATGAAATACAACAAAATAACTGCTAGGATGGAATGAGAGGGCAACAAACTTGCTCGTCCTTAAAAACTAAAACCAAAACCAAAGTTAATACCTAAAAAGCCAAAAAGGCACCCTGGAAATCAAGGCAACCAACTAGTGAAGAACTTGGGATATCTAGAATGTTTATAGCCCAACTGTCCCTACAACTCCAAAATCCCTACAATAATCTAGAATTTAGGCCTATGCTTGGTAATCCCGTTCCAAATTAAAAATCCTACCTAATTATCTATGCTCTATCTACCTCATTGTACCTTCTTCGAGCTGCTCTTGTTTTGACTATCCGGAGTTTTCATCGAAGCTTTTACTGGTGTACTCTTTGCTAATGACCGAGTTTGGGGCTTCCGTGAAACCTTGGGAGGCAAGTCTTCCAATTCTATCTCTTCTTTAGATCCGAACTTCACACCTCTTCCTCCGACTCTTCAATCTTATGAATCTCTAGATCTTTGGCTTGCAGCAACTCACTTAATTCAATCTCAGCACAATCTCGTTTTGGCGTTAACTATTGCATATAGGAGAAATCTTGCGGATGAGACCGAGTCGGATTACTTCAATCTATGCGTTGAGATTGCCGCTAATAGTCAATCTGGGTACCATAAACTTTTCGGTCGTGACTTTTCTAAATGGTGGAAAAATTGGAACGGAAACCCCTTGCTCGGCCAAAACAAACTTCTCATTTGCTCCTTTCTCCAGCTCAAGTACTACTAGTCCTGATGGAGTCTGTGCTTGGCTTCCAACAACTGAAGTGAGGATAGACTTCAGTCCCTTCGATTGTGGCTGAATCGAACCACTAAAAGCCTGCCAGATCAGAGTTTGTCAAATCACAGCATCCCGGAATATGTTTCTAGGGACTTTCGGAAACCCTTCTAAGTTGATGGCTTGTTCCAAATCCAAGTACTCTAGCAACTTCCACATGTACTTCAAAACAATTCCCATCTGAGCTTCGAAGTCGACCAGGATCTTTACCATCTTGGATCCAGTCATGTATCCTTCTTTCTCCAACTAGGTGGTGTAGAGATCCGCTCGGATCACTGTATGTTCCGGAACCATTGTAGGAGCACGAAAACTCAAACCGGATAAGTTAGTCTAGAATTAGGATTAGATAGATTTGCAAATTTCATTTTTTTTGGTAACCTCTAGAGACTTCCGCTATACTATGACTATAATAGAAATAGTTAGTTTTCAGGTTACTAAAACCTTTAGTAAACGTTACGGAAACAAATTCAATACAGATTTGGATTCCGGAAAAGTCCTGGATTCCTAAAACCTATGTTCTAGACTTCCGGTCTAAGAAACTAGAAGATCATTAGGGGAATGGTCATCTACCCGTTCTCCACTAGGAACTATTGGCTGCGCACTGGGTATTTAAACCCACTACCACTTTTCTTTCTCTTCCTCTCTGCTTGCTGAACTTGTTGAATATATAGTTGAGAGAATGAGTGGTGAAATAGCAACCCAGATAGGAAGGAGATGGAAGGATTAGTACCGAATTAGATTTATCAGTTGTTGATGATTCATGGCGGCAGCTGCCGACCTATCTGCATGAAAGTTTGGAGTTGTAGCCCAGATGATTTGTTTGGTTATTCCTTCCGATTCGGATCACTGAGCGCAATTAGAGGAGGACTTCATGTGTATCAGGTGTGTCGGGTTCTTAGATAGGCCATGGAATATGAAGAACAAGGAGATGATTTAGGAACTCATTTACGGAGTTCTAAATCAATACGAGTTGATAGTGAGACGTCGACCTGTAGTTTGGATAGAAGACATTTGGACAGATGTCTATTCGTTTAAGAAGAATGGGCTTAGACTAGCCGAAAGAGCAGACAAGTACATAGCCGGAATGTTCCAGAGTCAAGCCCACTCAAAAGAAGGTTTTGCCATTAGTAACTATAAGAACGAGAGGCATAAATAGGTACTGAACTTTTTGATTTCAATCTTGTATCCAGAATAGCCTACCCGTATTAGAATCACGATGGTCAATACCATTTTGGGGGCTTTCAAGGACTAGATCGTCCATTGGAAGAGAGTGATTTAAAGAGTTGTGGGTAAGTTGGCAAAGTACGTGGGCCGAGCAAAGCAGAGTCCTATCACTCCGTATCTGTTCCACCTCTATCACCATGAGGAGGTCTTGAGTACCGAAGAGACAATTGAGTACAACACCGAAGTCAAGATCCTGAAGTACGACCTCACGAAAGAGTTGGAGAAGGAGGAGAAGCAATCCAAAAAAGAAGAGAAACTGAAAGAGGAAGAAGAAGTAGTGGATTGGAAATGAAAGAAGTTCATAGATTTAGTGGCATAGGGGAAGGCGCCAAATTGGAACGGGGAGGAATTGATATCAAATCTGGAACATCTCCAAGAGCTCGAGTTCTTTGAAGCCGGAATCTAGTGGATGCAACTAGAAAAACACATGTATGGCAACCTGGAGGATCACGTTCTTCTTATCGCAAACAAACTCAAGGTAGAGCCAGACCAAATTTTAGAGGAAAAATCTAGAAACGTCCAAATTTGGAAGAGTTTCAACAGAAGGAGGAACAGATCTGAAAGTTGGAGGAAGAAAGGGATAACTTCAAGTTCCAACTCAAGTGGATGGAAGGAGAGCTGAATATGGCAAGACGGAAGGAGACGGAGGCTTTGTGATTAATTCACGACCTCAAAGAACTCATCATGGTTCTAGAACATACAGTGATCCAAGACGACCTCTACACCACTTGGTTAGAGAAGGAAGGGCACATGACTAGATCCAAGATGGTAAAGATCTTGGTTGACTTTGAAGTCCAAATGGAGATTGTTTTAAAGGACATGTAGAATTTGGGGTACTTGGATTTGGAATGGGCCATTGACTTAGAAGGGTTTCTAGAAGTCCGTAGGAGCATATTCTGGAATACTTTGATTTGACAAACTTCGATCCGGCAAGCTTCGAGTGGCCTGATCCAGTCCTAATTGGAAGGATTGAAGTCTATCTTCACTCCAATTACAAGACCCTCATATAGCCAAGCACGAACTCCATCAAGACCAACGGTACCTGAGCCAAAGAAAGGGATAAGTGAGAAGTCTATTCCGGCAAAACAAGGGGTTTTTGTCCCAATTTTCCCACCACGTGGGAAAGTCACGGCCAGAAAGTTTATGGTACCTGGATTGACAGTTCGCAGCAACCTTGAGGCATGGATTGGAGTAATGACAAATCCGGCTCAATCTCATCTACAAGATTTCTCCCATATGCAACAATTGACTCCAAAACGGAATTGTGTTGAGATTAAATTGAGTGAATCACCGCTAGCGTTGACGAATCTCTACGTCTGCCCGAAAAAGGTGTCCGTAACCCGGACGTCCGTCCTCACGGACACCAGTGGACGCAGCGTCCCTCCCGCCATCGGAAAGCGGACGAGCAGGGCGGACGGACGGGGCGGACGGCCCGAAGCGGATGTCCAGATCATGTTAACCAGATCAATCCGTGTGTCGATTGGACGGCTGTAACCAGGCGGACGGGTATCGGGGCGGACGGGGCGGACGGCGTCCGCAAATGTCAGCGGACACTGCGGACACAGCGTTAGCGTCCGGACGTCCTGGACGTCTAACCGTCTTGTCAACCCTGATCACTGCAAGTCAAGGATCCAAAGATTCAGGAGATTGAGAAGTTGGAAGAAGAGGTGTTGAAGTTTGGATTTGTAGAAGAAATGGAATCGGAAGACTTGCCCTCCAAGGTTTCACGGAAGCCCCAAACTTGGTCATCATCAAAAGATATACCAATGAAGGCTTCGGTGAAGACTCCGGGTAGTTGAAGCGGAAACAACTTCAAGAAGATATGGTGAGGTAGATAGAGCGTAAGTAGTTAGGTAGGATTTTGATCCAAAATGGGATTTCCAAGTATGGATCTGGGTTCCAGATCGTTTTAGGGATTTCAGAGTTGTAGGGGCAGTTGGATTGTGGATGTTCCGGATATTCTGGGTTGTTCACTGGTTGGTTGTCTTAATTTCTAAGATGCCTTTTTGGTTTTTTAGGCGTTGACTTTGGTTTTGATTTTGATTTTTAAGGGCAGGTAAGTTTGTTGCCTTTTCATTCCATCCTAGAAGTTATTTTGTTGTATTCCATTCCATTTTTTAATTTGAGTCACTTAGTGACCATTTTGGCTCCAACCGTATATTGGATTGTGTTGGTTTGTTGTTTTGAGTGTTGACATGTGAAAAAGACAAGTGAGGAAGAATCCAAATTTCAGATAATATGATCGGATTGAGAGAGTATTATTGTAATGATATTAGATACAAGACGAAGAAGCTATGTATAGTGCTTTTGAACTACCGGAACGGTAATTTGGTTTTTAGTGAAGAGTGGTGTGAGTACAAATTCGGAATTGGAAATAATTTTGTATAGAGATTAGCAAGCGTTAGAGGAAACTCCCACTAACCAGAAGGTCTACCAACCTTGAAATCCCTCTTACACCTAGAGAGATTACCCCTCTTGTCAGTTTCAAGCGTCTGAGATCTATCGTTGTAGTAGGGAGGAGTGAATGTAGTCTTAAGTGACCTACATTCCAAATTGGTCATCCGAGATGTTGTGAGGATCCGGATCTACCCTATGCACTACAACATTTTGAATACTTGGGTGTTTATTTGTTTCTGTCTGTATAGTGAATAGACAAGAGTGGTGAAGTCCCTATCCCTCGAAAGATCATTAGCAGACCCTCTGATAGTAAAACAAAGGAATTAAAAACCAATTTGTTAAAGGGCAAAACTCAAAAAATTGGATAATACCAGATTTGGATAGGAATCCGGATAGTAGTGATTCTGGAAACGAGAATGAAAGAGAGTAGTTGGAAGAGGAAAAAACTATCTTCCAAATCAAGGTTGACGAATCTCTACGTCCGCCCCAAAATAGCATCCGTAACCCGGACGTCCGGACACCAGCGGAAGGCGAACGAGCGGGGCGGGGCGGACGGACGAGGCGGCTTAGAAAACCCGTTTTGGGTTTAGGGTTTTGATTGTTTTTACCAATGAGAGATTGAGAGTGAAGTAATTTTGATTTTAATTTTTCTTATATTGCAATTGCGATTCAATAGAGTTGTATATCACTATTTATGTAAAAGCTAAAATATGAAATATATTTTTAATTTTTTTTGTTGAATTTCATTTTGATTTAGAAACAAAATCACTTTAAAATCCAGCGAGATGTATATCATCAATAAACAAATAATTTTATAATAAAATGATTGAAGAAACCATTGTCATTTGTCAACATGAGCTCCATATATCATAAGCAACTAAACAATGAAACATCTAAATTCACATCTCCACAATTCCTATGGACGCCAATTCACATCTCCTCTAACCTCAGCCCCACTACTCTCTCCTGCAGTTCTCCGTTCAAAATCTCCATTATCGGAGTCATCTTCATTGTTGGAATCAAGTATCGTTGTCTCCTTCAAGTCTTCTCTCGAAGTAGGTTTACTCTCTTTTTTCGAATTTAATTTTTCTTTTTTTACTTTGACAGAACGATTAAAGGCTTTTTGAATAGGAACCTTTCTTTTCTTTCTATTTGACAAAGTAACAACATTTTCATCAAGAAGGGTCCTATTCTTCACTGGAAAGATAGCAAAAGGTTGCATTTCTCTTTTCGCTTTCACGTTACTCAATTCTTAAACCATCAATCTCGATGTAGGGTCGACATGTCCATGAACGGTTATCTCCACTTTGGCTTTCTTTTGAAGTAATAGAGTGCCGTTTGTTGATTTGATGGGTTCTTACGTCATTCCTTTTCCTAAAATGCGATCACGCAAAGATGCCAATGGCATCCGATCACTATCCGTATCACTTAGGTTTGTAGGTGATGTCGCAGCTTAATATTTTGATTTTCTTAGTATACACCAAAATAGGAACGGAAACTAGTCATTAGCTAACCGGATCCGATTAGGTGGGGAAGGAAAACTCAGAATTAGCACCGAACGTGAAGTAGTGGGCTTCTTGGATCTAATCCGGTCAGGAGTAACTAACGACGGAAACGGAATGTAACACGGATTAGGTCTAGGACCGGATGATGATGATGAACCGGATTCATGATGACAAACCGGAAAGGGTCCAGGGACTATATAAGGAGGAGCTTTCACTGTTGCACCCCCTTTTAGAAACTCGACCTTGAGCGCGCGGTTGAGTTTTTGTCGTTTGTGCGTCTGTGCGTTTGTGTTCTGTTCGTTTTGATTCCGGATGAGATCGGAGAGAGGAAGTGAGGAACGGGACGTGCGGCTAGGAGAGAGTGAGGTAGATGTGAGTGGGAATGCCTCAGCTACGTAGGTCGAGTCAAGCGAGTCCCTCTGGAGGCGAGGTGAAGCTCCGGAAAGTCATTCCGGTTATTCCCTCCACAGAGCCGGAAAAGTCTCAACTCATGGATGATCTCAAATCCATGGGTTGCGTAGGGTTTGCCGAGAAACCTTGGGGTTTTAGGGAGGAGAGAATGGTCAAGGAGCTCCTCGGAAAGTTGTCCAACCAGTTTGACAACACCGTGAGAGGAACTCCCGTCAGCTGGAACGAGGGGATGTGGAGAGCGGTTTACGGTTTCCGGGCAGGAGGTTTGGGAATGGCGAGCCGGAAGGATGAGTTTGTCCGAGGGAAGTTCAAGGGAGCCGTCAACCCGAAGGACGGATACGCGGTCGAGGATTGCTTGGATGACCGACACCGTCGGCTCCTGCAATTCCTGGTTCCGGTTCTTCACCCGGAAAAGCCGACCAGGGTGACGATCACCCTCGGCAACACCATTTTCGGTGCCCTCAGTGGTACCCGGAAAGTGGACTGGGCACGGATCATTTCCGATCTCGTGGCCCAGCTTGTTAGTAGGGTTGGGAAGAAAAGGGCCACTCTAGTGTGCCCTTATCTCTTCCACCTCTATCGGGAGAACCAAGTCCTCACCGATACGGAGGAGAGGGTGTGGAAGACGCAGGAAGTGCTCTTGAAGTATGGGGAGTCGGAGACGGATGACGAGGCGGAATCCGATTCCGGGTCAGACCGGGAGTCCAGCGAGGAAGAGGAGGAGTCGATGCCGCCGATCAAGCGACAGAAGCTAACGCCTCCACACAAGCGCGGGACGCCTCCCGGTCAAGACAAACCGGCCCCGGAGGAGAAACCGGAAGCCGAGAAGACCAATTCCGGGGGAGATCCGGATATGCAAGATCCGTTCAACGGTCTGATCAACGTCCTCTGCAACATCAGGGCGGATTGGGAGGTCAAGCACAGGACGCTTGCGGCAATCGGCAAGTTGGTGGGTGCTGCACCGGACAGCAACTTGGCGGAACAAGTGGCGCAATGCATCACGAATCCGGAAGAGACCCGGAAGCAGGAAGCCGAGATCCGCCGGTTGCAGGAGGAGGTTGATAAACTGAAGGCAACACTTTTCGCCTATCAGGAAGACGTGACGGCCGCCCGGGAGATGGCGGAAGAGACTCGGAAGATAGCCGAGCAGATCAAGGCGGTCCTGGGAGAGACCGGAACGGCCGCCGCCAAAGCGAAGCTCTTCGACGAGAAGATCCACGAAGAGAAGAAACTATCCAGTTCCCGGATGGTCCGGATTCTCGCGGACTTCGCTGAGCAGGTGGAGACGGCAATGGTGGAGGGGCGGAAGGCTGCGGACCGGATCGAGGAGAGCAGCCGGAAGCTGACGGGAGCGACGTGCGACAAAGGTATTCACCTTTCGAACATCTCTCTACCGGATCTCTTTCCGGACGCGACCATTCAGAAGGATAGGAAGGATTGGACTCCTGAGTCCAAGAAGTCTGCACGGACTGGGACTCCGGGCACGAGACCGGATATCACCATCGACCTGGAGTCTCCACTCGGACCGAATCCTGCTGAGGGGGAACGGGTCCAGAATTTGAGGGAAGTCTTCGAGGAGCTAGTCCCGGAGACCGGAAGCCCGACGATAGGATCTCGAGTTGTAGGGTAGATAGGATTTTAATTTCAGTTAGGAGTAGGAGCGGATCCGGATCCGGATCCGGCTCAACAGTATTAGGTTAGACCGGAAATTAGATTAGGGTGGCGGCGGACCCCACGGGTTTTCCGCTCCTTTTTGTGCTTTTAGGGTTTTTACCCTTTGTATATAAATCGGTTCCTGAGATGGGAACTAGGAGTTGTTCATTTTGCAAACTTCTTGTACTTTTCTATTCTCTTCATTGTGTCTCTCTCTCCAACGCGACAGGATTGTATGATGTGGAGTTAGGATAGTACGAGTTGGTTTGCAAGTGATTTCTCCCCTTGGTGTTTATTTTCCAATCCTAGGTGCATGTGACTAGGTACCGAAGAGTTGGGAGTGAACTTAGTTCCTCAGCACGTCTAGAGTTTGAGATTCCGGGTGAGAAAGCCGTTGTTAGGCTAGGTGGGTAGGGAGGGATTCCTTAGCTGCGCTAGAACTCTCGGGTGGGAAATCCGGTTGAGTGTCCGATCTCCTGTGAGGTCTCACCACCCGTATGGGTAACGGAAGAACTTTAGTTGATGTTGGAACGGACGGGTGCACTTGTAACCACCTGTCTTCGCACGGATCGGAAGTAGCATCAAGGTCGTTGTAGTACGAGAGGGTCGAGTGTGGGGTCTTTGTGTGACCTACGACCCGGATTGCTATTTGGGTTGTTGTGAAGGACCAAACCGGATCCGGATTAGCTTAGGAGTTTAGAAGGTAGGACAGTGGGTCTTCAGCCACTATAAGTCACGGAAGGAGTGGTGGGCCTACCACTCTCAAATGTAAGCGGCGACCCCTCTGATGGTGAAACAGAGGCAAAACTAAACCGGATAGGATTACGGGTACAGGATGACCATCCGGACCGGATTGGTCAGGACGGATTTCCAGGATCGGAAGTTGTGAGATCCTGGGATTTGGGTAATTGTATGGATCGGATAGTAAGTAGGACCGGAAGAAGGAGTAATCCGGTCTGTAGTTATCCGGTGTGGTGGTATTTCTGGTTCTAGATCTAGGACCGGAAAGTAAGATTGGGATACTGACTGAGCTTAACTACTTAATAGAGCTAGATACTTCACAGGATCTCGTGGGTTCGATCTTTAGAGTCACTTAGTTATACTCTAGAGCGATTTTTGTGAGTATAATGGGGAATTGACCTACCCTGTGCTGCGACAGGTGATGACGCTACTTTCCGTAGATTACCGCCTGTAGAAATTTCTTTGGAAATGTTCACTAGGTGTTTTCCATATCCAAAGCTCTGAGAATTATCCAATCCGACCAATCGTGTGCTAACAGACTTCAACGGTATTGGTGGAAGAGCACTAGATCTTGGTACTTCAAAAATTGACTTCATTGGCTCTTTTCCTTTATCACTCTTCACAATTGCCGAATTTGTGACTGCTATCCCAAGTGAATCACTATTTTTCTGTACCGCAATATTTGGTTCCCCCTCATCACCACTATTGTTGCCCACATCTTTTGGAATGTCCACCTCCATGATCGCATCTTCTCTTTTGTCGTTTCCTTACACTACATTTAATGCCACAGATGGAGATTCAGAAATTAGAACTTCTTCATTTCTCCCATCATCACCAATAGCATTCTCATTGATTTTCACCTCTTTGGCAATAGCGTTTGCCTTTTCCGATAGAATGTTTTCGCTATTCAAGAATCCCATTCCATTGCAATATGTAGTTAAAGAAGGTAGATTCTCCTGTACTTCTACATTGTCCTCGTCTTCATAAAAGGTATATGCATCGTTTGCATTGTCGGGAACCACATCCTTGCGGTTTAGATGATAATCATACGTATTATTCACCAAATCAGGAAAGTCGTCCATAACGTCTTCATCTCTCTACGCTGTCGCACGATTGAAGTCATTTCCGTCATTTACAACTGAAAAGGCCCTTTCCAAATCCTCGTCATCATCATCATCATTGTCTTCTAACGTCGGCCTATCTGAATCTTCTGATTCCATCGGATCCACATTATCATTATACCATTTTTTTTCATCTTTTTCCTTCGATGTGTTTAATACTTTGGAATTGGTATACACGTACACCAAATCCGCTGTTTTCTCCGGCTTCAATTTATTTCGAGATTTGTTGAGAACAAAAGAATAGTTGCTCCAATTTCATTCATATGAAGATGATGACACCGGTTGAGCCAATATCCTCTTTGCTAATGGAGCTATAAACTTGCCACATGCACCTTCAAAATCCCACCAAGCATGTGCGGACAACATTTGTTCTCCCGGATTCAACATATTGTGGAATGGAGGTTGTTTGTGTCGAAAAGCCACAAATTCCTTCACCACTGCTGCGTATTCATCCGGTTTACATATTCTCTCCAAAACTTTCTTACATCTTGACATTGCATCTGCGTCATCCGCTAGCTCTTTGTCATGAAAAATGTTTGGATTCAAAAGAGCTAGCGGCCAATTGGAGATCGTTGTCCACCATTCTTCTTCGGGCATAAAAAGACTGTACCAATGGAATTGCAAGTTCTTCTAGCAAACAAAATGGTGGACTTTGTAATCCGTTCATATGCTTCTCTAATTTCCTCATGATATGCAACACCTTCCCCATGCATGGTGATTTTGAATCCAAATCGCAGAATGCACATATGATTGGTTCAACCATCTCCACATAATTGATGGACCGATTCCAAAAATGGTCATCAAGAACAATTTTCTTCACCGCTAAGGCCAAGTCTTTTGGTTGGACTTTGGCTCCACGTTTCTTCTTGAGAGTATGTACATATTCAACCCATTACGGATCTACTACCGTTTGTTTCAATGCTCCTCTCAATTTTGTCAAACGCTCCATCATGATAAATTTAGAGGCGAACCTTGTATCCCCAGGCATCAAGAGACCAAGATTTGGCGAATACTTTTGCAATAGAGTTAGTGGCATATGTCTCTTCCTGATAAATTTAGCTACAAGAACTCCTTTATTCAATTTGGAAGCAATCCATTTCTATGCAGCCCAATCCTTCAACAACAAATTCAATGCATGTACCACGCACCCTTGGTAAAAAATATGAGGATATTTTGCAAATATTACATCCCATGCGGACAGATTCACGGGAGCAGTATCCGTAGTTATTAACACGACGTTCTTGGACCCCACTTGTTCAATGAACTTTTCCAACATAGCTGCCAAGTACTCCGCATTTTTTTCACAACCACTTGTATCCATAGATCCAAGAAATTCTTCACCTGCAGATGATACAAGCATAGCATTGATGAGAGGTCGATTAGTCACTAAGCTCCATCCATCAATGGACAATGTTGCTCCAAATTTTCGAATGTTATCTTCGGTCCGTGCATTCAACTGTGTCTGAATGTTGGTCTTCGCCTCATTCAACAATTTGTACCAAAGGTCGTGGTATGAGGGAGGAATGTATGGCCTACCGAACACAGCCGTTTTCTTCACTGCTTCTTTAAAAGCTGGATTTCAAGCCACGGAAAATAGTATATTCGTCGAATAAAAAAAATTTGCCCATACTAAATGTAATTTGCGACTATAACCTTCTTCAAATCCATTTACTAAGCTGCCTTGCCTCTGAGGCTTAGAACTTGATGGCCTCGGGGTTTCACGTTCACTAGAAGCTTCTGTACTCAAAGTCACTTCAGTTGTGGCATATATCATTGATACCAATTCTTTGAACGTTGGACAAGAGTCTTCGTAGTCAAAATGCGACACAGCCTTTCCGGCTGAAAACTCTTGGACATCTGAAAGGCCAGGGTTGCCATCCACATTGTCTATTACAACGCATTTTGGAAAAACTCCTTCGCAATGCCGAAATAAATCTCGAACTGTCATTGATAATCGTAGACAAAGGCTCACCTCTTTATCACGTATACCTTCAGGCCCAGCATAGCCTAAGTGGTTCAACATACGGCCAAGCTTTCTTGCTATGATTGCCTTGCAAAGCCTACATTCTACTTTACAATCCTGTGGCACACTATACCAAGGAGAAAAATCCCCTGTCGGTTTAGCTCCATACTGACAAGTATATGTTTTACTTCAATTTCAAAATAAACCAATAGAATGTTTTAAATTTGAAACCCACAACGTGACAATGTATACAATATCAATGAAATTAGTCACACAAAGCTTTGAAAATCAAAGCCCCTCCGTCCACCGAACTATGCATTACCAAGCAAGAGACACAATAAATTGAAGCTCATAGCCCTTGGAAATCTTAGCGTTCGGTTTTTCGAGAGCGAATACAAAATCTTCTCTTCTAACATTTATAATCCCCTCCAGAAAATTTAGGGTTCATTTTTTAGGGTTTACATTCAAAAACAACCAACAACGCGGACAGGGCTGAAGCAGACAAGCGGACAGGCCGGATAGGCTAGACGGGGCGGACGGACGGGGCAGACGGGGCGGATGGGGCGGACTTCACATTGCCATTAGTCATTAGAAAATTTTATATTGTTATGTAATTTGAATGTTACACAATCAAAAATGAATGCATCTATGTAAAATAAGATGTACATATAAAAATATTTTTATACACAAATGAAAATATAGCATCTTTATATATAAATATATATGTATAAACTAAATATATGAAAACATAATTCCAATATCACTACTAAATCCTATACGATCATTTTAAGATTTAAATCTTTCACATTCTTTTTTGTTTTTAAACAATGAAAGGACCATTGTTTTTAAAAAACAAAATTCTCCTCAAATCCTACTTTCCACCGGATAGACCACTACCTTCTCCCAAAACAAAAGGAAAATCTGTTGTACCGAGGAGCTTAGCAAATGATTGACGAGTTGACCGTTGTTGACTTGCACGGACTATTCGCCCTCCAGATTGAACTTCAATGTCCACCTTATGAAATTGTTTTTTGGTTTCTGGAGAGAAGTCATCGTCCTCTTTACGCTTCCTTTTTTGGTTTTTTTTCGGTGATAAATCGACTTTGTCTGCCTTCAAGGTTCTCAAGTTGCTCTCCACACGATCTACCATCGCTTGAACAACTTCATCATCTCCTTTCCCTTGCCATACTGTGAGGCAGTCTCCATCCAATAGGAAAGCCTTCCAATGCCCTATAATATCGCCAATGCGCCTATCAAATGCTGCTGTCACATCTACAGATGAATGTCCTGTGCTTGTTAGTCCATTTGTATCGTAGACAGCACGAACTTTTGCAGCCTCTTCCAACTTCGACAATAGAAGGGTCCTACCTACGAGGGTGTGGTCGTATGCCTTATACTGCTCATCGAACTCTTTTCCATGGTTCACCTCCACCCAACTGTCTTTTGGTCCTCTCTCCACTTTTTTATCTGGAAAACAAAAGAACTTTTCGTGTTGCAAGCTCCAATGTCCCCCCATGTTGCAGCAAAACATTTCACGGGCCGCGTCATCTACGATTTCTCGAGCCCGCAATTCCACCTCTCTATTGTGAGTCATCCACTCATCCAAATCCAATGGTTGCTGAGATTCCTCGTACAAATCATGCCTCTGTTCATTTGCATTCCACCGGATTGGCTTCCCTAAATGTTGATAATTTTGGAATTTATACAACGCTTGATCAAGAGGAAGATTCCAACGATTGTACTCGTGGCCTCGAGGCATAGCTTCCAAAATATCAAACATTTCGTAAAACCTATTGAGATTACAATATGAGAAGGATGAAAGGCTTTACTTAGATGGTAGGATGATATCAAGGCCCATGCATGGGCTGAACATAAAGGAGAAGCCTTTCCCTAGTTATCCACAAACCATGTGGGATAACTAAACACCATGGGCTGCCTTTGACTACAAGCAATACCCATTAGATTCTAAGCCTAACTAAGAGGCTAATACTACTCCTAGGGCTGAATGTACATAATCTACACTAATATGTACATGTTCTTCAACACTCCCACTTTGAGAGTGGTCAAAGGCCCCAAGGCCCATCTTCCCTATCAAGTTGTGGTGTTGTGGCTTTCCAAGGGCCTTGGTCAGCACATCAGCAACCATAGCTTGGGTAGGCACATACTTGAGCTCAATCACCTTAGCCTCCACTCGTTCACGAATGAAATGGTGTTGCACATCAATGTGCTTGGTACGAGAGTGGTGTGTGGGATTTTTGGCCAAAGCAATGGCCCCTTGGTTGTCACACCAAATGGGTGTGCTCCCCTCTTGGACAAGACCAACATCAGCCAAGAGTTGCCTCAACCAAATGGCCTCCTTGGTGCATTGGCTCATGGCCATGTATTCAGCCTCCGTTGTAGAGAGAGCTATGGTGGGCTGCCTCTTGGAATTCCAAGTAATGGCACCCAATCCAAGCATAAACACGTAGCCGGTGGTGGATCTCCTATCCCCCTCATGACCCGCCCAATCCGCATCACAATACCCATGCAAAGTCACATGGGCACCTCCAAGTTGCAACTCCATGCCAAGTGTGCCTTGAAGGTACCTCATCACCCTCTTCACCACTGCCCAATGCATTGGGCCATACTTGGACATGTGTTGACTCACAACACTCACCGGAAAGGCCAAATCAGGCCTTGTGGCTACCATGGCATACATCAAGCACCCAACCGCTGCCTTGTAAGGCACACCTTGCATTTCAGCCCTCACCTCTCCAAATTCAGCATCCGTGAGCTTGGGCAACTTCACATGAGTGTCAAGGGGTGTACCTATGGCTTTGCACTCCTCCATGTTGAAGCGCTTGAGGATTTCTTCAAGGTACTTGCGTTGGCTCATGGTGATGGTGCGGGCAGCCCTATCCCTCTTGAACTCCACTCCAAGGCAATAGCTTAGCTCTCCAAGATCCGTCATCTCATACTCCTCTTTGAGCATAGCCTTCACCTCAAGCATCTTGGGCATGCTACTTGCAAGGAGGATCAGATCATCCACATATAAGATCACAATCACCAAAAACTCACCACTTTGCATGGTGTACAAAGAGTGATCAGCATGGCTTCTTAGGAAGCCCTTCCTCACAAACATGGCATCAATATCTTGGTACCAGGCCCTCCCCGATTGCTTCAACCCGGGAAGGGCTTTCCTCAACTTGCACTTGAGGTGCTCCTTGCCTTCTTGCACAAAACCTTGGGGCTGATCCATGTAGATGACCTCCTTGAGCTTGGGGTTGAGAAAAGCCGTCTTCACATCCATTTGGTGCATCTCCAAGTCTATGGCTGCCCCAAGACTCACAACACACCGGATGGTGCTAAACTTGGCAACGGGAGCAAAAGTCTCATTAAAATCCACACCCTCCACTTGGGAGAATCCCCTAGCAACCAGCCTTGCCTTGTACCTCACAACATGACCCAAAGCATCCCTTTTGGTGGAGAAAACCCACTTACAACCCACACTTGATCTCTTGGAAGGAAGGGGTGCAAGCTCCCATGTCCCCTTGGTAATGAGGGCCTTGTACTCCTCTTGCATGGCCAACTCCCACTTGCTTGCATCCTCACAACGCAACACCTCTCCTAGTGTGGAGGGATCTCCAAGGAAAGCCACATTGGCTTGTTCTTCATTTTGTGGGGGAAGAATGTGATTCAGCCACCAATCTCCAAGTGGCTTGCGGGTCCTTGTTGGATAATGTGGCTCCTCTTGCTCCTCCAAGGGCTGGTCTTACTCCTCCAAAGGCTGATCTTGCTCTTCCAAGGGCTCATCACGCTCTTGCCCCCTTGGTAAAGATCTTGGAGAAGGAGCTGATGGCCTCTTCCCTTGGGGTGTGGCCGCCTTCTTCTTGGGCTCCACCAACTCTTCATCTTCTTCATCTTCATCTCCTTCATCTTCCATGTGCACTCTTGGAGTTGTGCCCACCTTTTGGGCTGGTCCTCCACTACTCCCACTTGGGCTCATCTCCAAGAGCTTAGGATCAGCACCTCCTCCAAGAAGGTCACATCTCGACTCTTGATGATGGCCTTGCTCTCCACACACATCAGCCTATAAGCCTTGGTTCCCTCACAATAACCAAGGAAAAGACACTTGATGCCCTTGGCATCCAACTTGGTCCTCTTGGCACTTGGAACCAATGCGTAGGCAATGCACCCGAAGATGCGCATGTGAGACACATGAGGTCTGATCCCACTCCAAGCTTCTTGGGGTGTCTTGCTTGTCAAGGCTTGCGTAGGGCACCGATTCCTTGTATAAACCGCATTGGACACGGCCTCCCCCCAAAGCTCATACTTCAGCCCTTGGCCATGAATCATGGCCCTTGCCATCTCCACAATGGTGCGATTGGCACGCTCCGCTACGCCGTTTTGTTGAGGAGTGTAAGGGGCTGAAGTGTGGTGCTCAATGCCATGAGCCTTCAAGTACCCCTCAAAGGCCTTGGACACATACTCCCCTCCATTATCCGATCGCAGCACCTTCACCTTGCACTCGGATTGGGCCTCCACAAGGGCCTTCCAAGTCTCAAAACGCCCAAACACCTCACTCTTGCACTTCAGCATGTACACCCAAACCTTACGAGAGAAATCATCAATGAAGGTCACGAAATACCTTGCTCCTCCAATGGATGTGGTCTTCATTGGCCCGCACACATCGGAATGCACAAGCTCCAATAGCTTGCTCGCCCTTGTGGCCCCATCCTTGGGGAAGGGCTGCCTTGCTTGCTTGCCTTCAATGCACCCCTTGCACACCATAGAACTCCAATCATGCTTGCAAGAAGAGAGGTTCAGCCCCTTCACAATGTGTTGGAGGCTCTTCATGCTCTTCACATTCAAGTGCCCAAGCCTCCTATGCCAAAGCTCCACAAGGTCTTTATGGGCTGATCCTTGGGCCACACACGCCAAGGAAGTGCCATTCACCTTGGTGAAATGGAGGAGGTACAAGTTGCCCTCACGAGGGGCTGATGCAATCAAGACTCCACTTGGTGCCCTCACAACACACCCCACCATGTTGAAATGCACTTTCAAGCCTCCCAAAGACAATTTGCTTACCGAAAGCAAGTTGGCATGCAACTTGGGGACATGGAGGACCTCATGGATTTGGATCCTCTTGGGCTAACCCTTCACCATCACCTCCACAAGGATCTCCCCCTTGCCAAGGGCCTCCACCATGCCATTGTCTCCCAAATAAATCTTCTTCCCCGAAATGGGCTGATACGTGTGGAAGGCATCACGATGGCTGGTCATATGTTGGGTGGCTCCCGAGTCCACAATCCAAGTAAACATGTTGGCCTTCTCCCCTCCTCCATTGGCTGCAAAGGCGAAATCCTCCTCTTCCTCCTCTTTGGAAGCTTGGTGTGCACTCTCCTTGCCTTTGTCTTGGCTGATCTTGCAATGCCTAGCAATGTGGCCTGGTTTGCCACACTTGAAGCATGTCCTTGTCTCCTTGAAAGCCTTGGTGTTGCCTCCCTTGCCATGTCTTGAGACTAGGGCTGATCCCTCCCCTTGGGGCTCATTCTCCTTGCGCTTGGTCACCTCATGCATCAAGCGAGCCGTCACAAACTCCAAGGTCAGCTCCTTGGTGGGCCTTGTCTCCAATGCGGTGATGAGGAACTCATAAGATGATGGCAAGCTTGCCAACAAGGTCATCACCACATCTCCCTCCGTCACGGGCGCATCCAAACAAGCCAACTCATCCGCAACAGCCTTGACCTTGTTGACGTGATCCAACAAATCGTCCTCCTCTTCCATCTTGCTAGTAAAGAACTTTCGGCGAAGAAATAGGAGGTTGGAGAGGCTCTTGGTCTCATGGATGTTGCAAAGGGTGGTCCACGCTTGGGCTGGTCCCTTGCAATGGCGGATGTGTGCAATTTGCCGGTCCGCAAGGTTGATGGCAATGAGAGCAAAGGCCTTCTTCTCCTTCCTCTCAAACCCCTTCTTGGTCTTTGGATCCGCATCTTCACTTGGAGGCTCCTCACTCCCATCCACCACGTCCCACAAGTCCTTCTCCGCAAGGATCATCTCCATCTTGAACTTCCACATGCCAAAGTTCTCCCCATTGAACTTGTCAATGATGCGCACACCCTCTCCTCCACTTGATGACATGATGAAGCACCTCCCACTTGTTGGCAGCACCCAAAGGGTCTCCAAGTCAATTCAGCCTCCAAACACTCCCTTGGAAGCCAATTGGGCTGAAACGGCAACAATCAGCCCTTCCAAGGACACCTCTCACTTGTTGGCAGCACCCTAAGTGTCTCCAAGTCAATTCAACCTCCAAACACTCCCTTGGAAGCCAATTGGGCTGAAATGCCAACAATCAGCCCTTCCAAGATCCTCACAACCTTAGGAAGGACAAAACACTCCTCACAAGTGCCTCACCTCCTTTCAACACGAATTCAGACCCTAATGGAGCTCAAATCCACCACATGGACATGATGGGCTAGTGCTACTTCAATTCAGCAAGCCAACTCACAATGCTCCTCACAAATAGGGTACTCCACACTCCAAGGCACTCAAGCCTTCCAATCAGCCCTCAATGGATCACCAATCCACCCAAACACCCTAATTGGCCCTCAATGGCTCACATGGCCACAAATCAGCCCTCTTGGGTTCACAAAGTCCATGAATTGCCTCACACACTCACAAGGGCACTAATCAGCCCTCCATGCATGGCAAAAACCTCAAGAAACTCAAATATGCTTCCAAGGCTCACAAAGACTCTCAATAGATGGCAATTGGCACCATTACTATCCACAATGCACCTAAGTGCAAAATCAGCCACAATGGGCTCCCAATGTACTTTTCTAAGCACAAACTCAAACTAGGAGCATGCAACCAGCCCACTCTAGGTCTGATTACTACCATAAGCAATGTCCCACCCAAAATGTACTCCAAACCTCACAAACCAGCCAACAAAAGCTCAAAAAAAATGCACTCCAAAGTTTTTGTTTTTGAAAAATGACTCACACCATATGGTTTGTAGGTGACAAGTGACAAAGGGCTGATTACTCCTCCAAGCTCCAAGACCTCCTCCAAATGCTTTGAATTCCTCCCTCAAACGCAACTCCAAATGCATGGGCCCATAACCTATTGAGATTACAATATGAGAAGGATGAAAGGCTTTACTTAGATGGTAGGATGATATCAAGGCCCATGCATGGGCTGAACATAAGGGAGAAGCCTTTCCCTAGTTATCCACAAACCATGTGGGATAACTAAACACCATGGGCTGCCTTTGACTACAAGCAATACCCATTAGACTCTAAGCCTAACTAAGAGGCTAATACTACTCCTAGGGCTGAATGTACATAATCTACACTAATATGTACATGTTCTTCAACAAAACCTAGCACTCAATGGACTACGACATTTGACATACACCGAACGAATGAGTGATGCTTTCACAATGCAAGTGACATGGAAAGTGTGGCGACATTGGCCCATGGTTACCGCACCTTCCGGTCCAAAGAGGCCTTGGCAAAGGCTACAACAACCATCAAAGATTGGAGAGGCTGGATCACAAGCATGCACCACTCGCTTGTCTTTTACATTGATGTGTCCTGAAAGTATGTTGTAAGGGACCCATCCTTCCTCTACTTCCAAGGCCCAATTGATGGGTGGAATTTGGTCCTTCTTTGTGTGGTTTAACCGCTCAAACATGGCATCCATATCTCCCCAACATGTGATCTCCGTATATCCCTTTGAAGGATGTTGGTCAAACATAGTCTTGAACCAACTCAAAGAGCTTTGAATGGCATCGCAATTTTCATTGGACTCCATTGCCAATGTTTGAAGACCTGCCATTGCTCGAGATACTACAGAGGGTCTGTCTTGGAGTCTTTGTACCCATGCTAACCATCGAGACTCCAAGCCGCTAGATGGTATAAACTTCTTCAAATCCAAGCACAATTGCAATCGATTCAACTTGGATTCAACGATTCCTTTTGCTTCAATTGCCTCCTCCAATTTATGCTTCAACTCTTCAAAGTCACAACTCTCCGTTTGCGTCTCCACATTCACGTAAACGGATGAAAGTTTTTCCGTTGATGGTTGTTGTGTCGCTTTTAACATGCTCATGTCGTGATTTTCTTGTACATTTACAATGGCAGGATTGTCGCTTGCTTCGGCCTTATAAAAAGGAAGAGAGAGCTTATCTTCACTCTCTTGAGTCTCTTGACTGTCTCCGAGTACAATCACTGGTGAGATTGCAACCTCACTTGGATTCTTGGAGGTCCCTTGCAATTCTGCAATTCTGCAATCCGTTTACGCATCTTCATCAACTCCTCCATTTGCCTTGATGATTGTTGATTTAAATGTTCAACCTCATTCTCCGAAGTCTTTAATTTCAACTCCAACACTTTGCACCTTGCTTCCACTCCTCCAAGGTCAGCAATTTTCTTCTCATATTCCACCAATTGTAGTATGTGAACATTTCTTTCTTCGAAAAGTGGTCCGAAAGTCTTCGTGAGATTCTGAAATGCTATAGCACTTTTCAACATCTCTGGTGCCATGAAAGAAAACTCCTCGGCCAAATTCATAAAAGTCGGAGCAGCTTGCGCTAAAAATTCAATTGACATCGTCATCATGAAAGTTGTATCAAGTATATGTCCAACATTCTTTGGATCTGTAAGTGGCCTCATTGGAACAGCAGTAGCACCATCATCGGGGTTAGACAATCCGCCTATTTCTTCATGAAGGTTAGCAAACTGAACCGAGAGCTTCAAAAGATTTTCCAATTGTTTTGAATTGGACATGTCTTGCAAGGTTCGATGTAGAGGACTCGACAATGCCGCTGTAAACGGAAACTCCTCCGCCCTCCTTTTACGCTCGGAACTCCATAATGAGGATATATTATCAATCATCACGCCTTGTCCACGAGGCATATGTACTTTGTCTTCTAAACTTAACGCTGGACTAGATTCAATGCCTTGATGCACAGGCGGAGACTTGTAGACCAAACTATCAAAACAATTGTTGGCTATCAGACTATCAATTGTAGCATTAGCCTTTGCCACCTTCTCCACCAAGACTTCGTCTACTTTACATTTTGAAGTTTCCCCGCGTTCCGTGCAAACATTGCCTTCGTTTACAGACTCCGTTTGCATTTGTGCCGCAATATTTGGTGTAAAGGTCAAACGCGTTGGAGCTATGGAAAAGACTTCACCCTCCTGCGCCTCTATATCTTTCTCCACATCTTTCCCCACATTTTTCGAAGAGCTTTCATTGATTGCTTTTGTTGGAGATTGTACAGACCGTAATTCTTCAACATTTGAGGCTTTTTCCACACCATCCGTTTTCACTTCAATAGTATTTTTTAATACTTTTTTTGTTTCTCCCTCTAAATTGTACAAGTCGGGAATGTCCTTTTGATTGGCTTCAAGTAGAAGTGGGCAAGCTGTTGTCGTCAGAAACGTGCTTTAATCGATCTTGCGCTCTAATATAAGTTCAGCGTAAACCATACACGCCACACTATAATTAATATAGCCTTTGCTTCTGGGCTTGTTTCCGAATAGAACACGCCACACCTCCTCAGATCGATGGACACAATATTTGTTGTTGCAAGTCCATGGTTTACAACAAAAATCCCATGTATGACTCTTGTGCGACTCCTAAGGCCACAACTTGTCAATGTGGTACATTTTAACATAGGTCCTGCACATATTTTATGTCCAATACTCCGCATCTTCATCTTCCCACCCGCTCTCTGCTTTAATTGTAGGGTCATTTAAAATGTCAAGCCGAAGGTCATACGTAGCCCCCTTCACTTTGCTCTTTTTCTTTGCTTCGCTTCCCGGAGTCACCCCATCCATATTTCGATCACCTTTGCCGTTCATGATTGTCAATTGGATTCAATAACCAATTGAAGTGAATAAAAAAATCTCACGTGATAGTCAAAAGTGATGGCATCAACCGCAACACAGTAACAAAAGATAGAGGACCCCAACTCTCCACCCCGTAGGAAAAACTAGCGCATAAAGCAATAGTAGCACATCCAACTTGGCATCGAAGGAGAATTGAAGTGAGAAGAAATGAAAGTCACTCCACCCTTATAGCCGTCCGCCGCCGGACCTGCCCCGGACCGCGCGAAGCGGCCCTGAACCTCGTGTCCACCGCGCAGACCGACGACGTCCGCTTCGGCAGCGAACGCGCCGTCCGACCGCCTTGACCAATCGCCCCGTCCGACCGCCGCGTCCGCCCGAACTGTCCACCTTCCGACGCCATCCGCGCTTTGGACAAGCTGACCGCCCCACTTAAACACTGACCTCCGACGGCGTCCGCCCAGCTGTCCATTGGAGCATCCTATGAGGCCGATATTACTCAAAAAAAGCAGTAACATTTCCAAAAAAAAACAGCCTAATAATCACTGCTAAATGAGGAAAAATGTAATTGATTTATCATTTAAAAAAAAAAAAAATGTAAACCCTAAACCCTATACCCTAATTACCCTAAACCTTTATTTTTCTCCCCTAAATTGTTTTACGAATGAGGGGAATGTGGTTAAGTTGAATATGTTTGGATTATTTACTGATATTATCCCTCTAAATAGGTTTTGAGAAGATCTGAAGATGGTGGGGATTTTTTTAAAGTTCATTAGGAAATCAAATGTTTTGCAGAAATAATCAATTCCATTTTCATTATAAGCAAATGAAATTTTAAAAAAAGGCCCCAATACATAATTAGAATAACAGTTTAATGGATTTCAACCTCATGATATTTAATGAAAGGTTGTGATTTCTCATTAAAAGTGCATCACGATCTTCAAATGAACATCAAGTCTTTCATATTTTTTAATGAAATTTTGATTAGATTTGAAAACAAAGGAAAAGAATCAATGTTTTAACTTTCGAATCATATATAGCTATATTTTTCCTTAAAAACATAGAAAAATTCGTTACTTGAATTGGTTGAGTAGAATACATTATACACTTATACATGTGCTATATTTATTTTGAAGGGTAATTCCAATATTCTTATTTCAGATGTTTTTAAATATTAATTTTAAAAAAGAGGGTTCATTGTTTAAAGATCTAAAAAATTGAAAAACATAATTTCTATTATAAATAGGAATTGAATTCGGAATTCGATTTTTGAAATGATTCAAATGAACAAGATATTGATTATAAAATATTTCTTTTTTTGAGTTTTCAAAATGAATTCACGAAACAATTGCAAACTTTTGAACTTAGGTATATGGTATTGTTTTTGGTTTGTACTTTGTAGAGTATAATAATTCAATTTTAATCCTAAATAAATGAAAAAATTCCACATGAATGAAATGTTTCTATATATTGCACAAAGATTTCTACCAATTACTATGATAATTAAATACATTGTTACATTTCATAAAATATTCTACATAGAAAGAAAAAATCATTTCAGTTTTCAATCATGATAAACGATGTTTTCTACTCTTTCTGTTATATGTTCATTTTGTATAACGTGTACATTGTACAATCTTTGAGAGCAGGGTAGTTCATTTTTGACTCTCATTGAAATAGAAAATATATTTGTGTGAATGTGTTTGGATTTTGAAATCATTATGTACTTTACGGTCTTGCAAGAATGCATCTTGTTCCTTCCTTTGAATCCTTTTGATATTTTCTTTTTTTTCCTTTGTTTTCTGTCTCGTAGGGCTCTTATTATCTTGTTCTCTTCATTTGACCAGCCTATTTGGCTTGGCTCTTAGTTTTTTGTTTTTTTTAATGCAATGGTTTATGCATATATTATAAAAAATATATATTATTTATTTAAAATTAATATATTGATGAACAAATGCATAAAGGCATTGAATGCTTTCACATTTAAAGTTATAAATCTATCATAAATCACTCTTGTAAATTTGAATGATTGAATCGAAAATTTGAAAATGTAATTACAAGAGCTTTCAATTCAATCAATTGCATAAATCATAAATGTTGAAATGCAACTCGTATGAATTTAGCATCTATGAAGATTAATTCATGCCATCCACATGCAATTTTCCAATTTAATAAAATGCAATTGAGTACTTCAATTTCTTTCTTTCCAATCCTCCAAGTAACATTCACTTCATATCTTTCTCTATTTGTTTATTTATTTTTTGGGAACAAATGGAGAAACCATCTTTGTCTATATTTGAACATGCACTCTTATTTGATTGATGAAGAATAGATCTATGAAATATATAATCATTGATTTGTTCATGTTGATTTATCTAATATATTTTATGTATGTATATATATTTATATATATATGTGTGTATATATATATATATATATATATATATATATATATATATATATATATATATATGTATATATATATATATATATCATTAAAGGAATATGAAAGACAAGATTGATAAATTGTGTTCAAATGTTGTTGATTTTGAAATGATTTAGTACTATATCATTTATAAGAATATTATAATAGTGTTATGGTATAATATTCCTAAAACAATTGCAACAAATATTAAAATACATGTTAAGTTAGGTTTGTTAGCCTACCAATTGTTCATTAATAGATATAATTGAGTAGTCCCCTTAAATGAAACATTCAATATCTAATATCTAATATCTTACAATCCAAATGGTGGATTTGTCTAAAATTTTTTCCACATCTTTTCCAACTAATTTACTACAAGATCCTACGATTACATATGCCCCAAAGTATTTTTCTTCTAAGACTTGATATTTGCACTACTATTGGCAGTTTTGAAGTGTTTTTAGTGAAAAGAACTTTACGGGTTAAACATCTCTACCGTGAGATTTTGAAAAAAGAACAATTTGTTTCATTAGGTTTAGGGTTTAAGATGAGCTGTCCGCCCTGTCTGCCCGATCCAGCGTCCGCCTTGTCCGCCTCGTCCGCCCCGATACCTGTTTGCCCCGTTCTTCGTCCACACTGTCCGCCCCATCCACCGTGATATCCGTCCACCCTGTCCGCTCGATCTAGAGTCCGCCCCGTCCGCCCCATCCGCCCCAATACCCGTCCGCTCGGTCCGTCCGATCCGGCGTCCGCCCCGACCGCCCCAATACCCGTCCGCCCTGTCGGTCCGATCCGGCGTCCGTCCTATCTACCTCGTCTGCTCCGATACCCGTCCGCCCGGTTACGGCCGTCCGATTGACATGCGGACTGATGTGGTCCGCATGATCTGGACGTCCACCTCGGGGCGTCCCGATATATATATGAGGAGGCGGACGGTTCATTCCGAACAATCGTTCTCTTTTGGAGTGGGTGGACCAGTGCATTGGAAGCTCTGCGCGCCCCTTCCGCTTTGAGTGAACAATTGTTGTAGCATTGTTACAAATTTTCACAAAGTTAACGCTTGTAAAATTTTAATTAATTAATTAAATCAAAATTTTGGTTCTTAAGCTTTCTAATTGTTTCATTCTCTTTGCTTCGGCTTCATCATACCGAAAAATAGAACATCCAAAAAAAATAGTTGAAAGGGAAGACCCCAATTGTTCGATTGGGATGTTTGGGCCGATCCATTGTACGCGGGTGAATCGGGATGGGAAGAAGAACCAACAAGAGTGTGAGATTGCTCAATGTGCAAGAAGTATGTAACATTCAAATGACTCACATTCAACAACTTTGGCGACGTGAACGTGTAGAGCACCAAGCGCCACGTTGGGAAGGACAAATGTCTACGTGCCAAAGTGAGCACTTCAAACAACGATACACACAAGTGCATCGAGTTCTTGGCATTAAAAGCGCCAAACCAAATATAATGAATTATAATGTTATGGCAATGGTTTGGGCAGAGATTGTACTCCACAAGGACGTGGACTGGCATACCGCTACAAGTCGCAATGTAGAGAACTATACGCGCACGGATGTCGTTATAGATACACAGTGGAGGGGCGCAAGCGATTGCATGCCAGAGTGGTCTAATCGAGGTTATCTACAACAACCTTCAGTTGTTCTACAAGATGTTGAAGATGCATGGACAGATGACGATGATGACGATGATATGCAAGTGCCTGTCACATTTGGAGTTAGGCACGAGCGGGTAGAAGAACGAGAACGAATTGAATTCGAACAACAAATGCAAGAGGCAACACGCAGATGCCTTCAAGATCGTGGACGGCAAAATAGGCATGGTGGGTCCTACGGACATGAATATGGAACGCGAGAATCTGAACAAGGAAGAGGTGGTTCATATTCTGGTTACAATCCTCAAAATAGATATGAAGGTGGAAGAGAGAGCTATGGATCCACGCATTATGGTGGTTCAAGTGCAGTTGGTTCTCATTATGGCACTCCCCCTGAAATTGGCTCTCAAGGTGGAACATGTAGCTATGGCAACACGCACTATGGTAGGTCTACTAAATTTGGTTCATATTATACGACGTCCACTCAAGTGGGCTCCGAAGGTAGTGGAGGAAGCCATGTAACCCCGCAGTATAGTTGCTCTCTTCACAGAAGCGCCCAATATTATCTGGGATCAACTAGAAGTGATTCATACGGGCATCATAGGGCCTCTTATTACGGGGCTTCAAATGAAAGAGGATCAAAGCCTACTACTCCGGTTCTTCCTCCCACTTTTGGAGGTTCAAATTATGAACAAGGAGGTGCACTGAGTGGATATCATGGAAATCATGGAGGTGGTCCGTTCATTGGAGTTCAAAGAAGAGGCAATGGTCAACAATTTGAGTCCGATTCAGATTCCGAATAAAAAAACATGCAAGTATATAGTGAGTATGTATTTGCTCCATTTTCTCATTTTACTCTCACGACAAGTATAGAGCACTAAATTGGTAGAAGTAGTACAAAATTTTAAATGAATAGAACAATTTTGAACAACAATTTTGTTCACTTTTTCAAAAAGTGTTGTGTAATAGTGTACACCAAGTATGTATGTAGGCAAGCATATTGTTGAAGACATCATTGTATTATTTTATAATAGCGTTGATGTATACGGCTATAAGCAACTTTGATAAATAATAAAAATATGAAGAAGAAATGTAATTTTGTAAGAGCCATATTATGTCTATTTTTGAATTTAGCATTCGAGGTTAAATATGTATTAGCATGGTGTGTATTTTGAAATTATTGTTGCGTGTTTATTACATTTAGAAACTCGTAAATGGTAACAATGTATTTCTAATTAATTTATGAAAGCTTGAATTATTTGAATATTTGAAATTTTTTTATTTTTCATTCAACGATTGCTAAAAACTAAAATGATTTCTTATTGGTATGAAGAAATGCCCAAATTAGACAATTAGTGGTTCTTCTTTAGATTCTATTTTCAAATATGGAAGTTCACTGAAATGGTTTATTTATGGTTCTTTAATTGACAAGTACATTGATGGAATGCACCGAAAAAAAACACATTATTAAATACAAGAGTTAATCCTTCTCTTTATTTTTTCCATTTTTATTTAAAATTGCAAGTGCACCATTTATGAAAGACTTAGGGTCACAATAGGGACCTATGATGCAAGTCATTTAAAATTTATAAATAAATTACAAATCTTTGAAAAAATACAAAACCACTTGATTTTAATTCCCCATCAATTTCTCTTCGTCTGAAAAATGAGAAAAAAATATTCCCATCCAAAGAAATAGATGAAAAAAGCGGATCAGTTCTCAGATGCACCATTTTTGAGACTCCGAGCCTACCTTAAGACTTGAAAACAAAATCAAATTCGAAACTCATATAAAAAATATATATATTAGAGCAATCTGTTCTTTGCCGTCCGATCAGTTTACACCAGATTTCTCCGTTCGTGGCCGTTGGATCGGGCAGACACCTAATCTGTTCGCCCCTGCCCGTCGGATCGGACGGACACCAGATTTGTTCGCCCGTGGCCATCCGATCGGGCGAACGGGGCTCGAGGGTTTTGAGGAGGCGGACGGCTGATGCGTCCGCCACCCCCGGCCCTTTCGATCGGGCGGACGGTTTGGGGCCGTCCACATTGTCACTTTTGCTTTGCCCCTTGTGAATGCAAGGTGGAGCAGAGAGCTTGGTGGTTCATCCTCCATTGGCTCCTTTCCTAGGCAAGGCAAGAGTGGTTTATTGGAGGCCCTCTTGTTGCCAATTTTTTGGACACTTGCGCGTGAATTCAATTTCAAATTACAAAATTTGATCTATATCAGTTTCATTTGTCACGATGCCGAACGGGAAGAAGAAGGTTGCGAAGCTAAAACATGGAGAGGGACCATCAAACTTGGAGGTAGCTCACCAAAGTCCTTTGGAAGAATGCAAAAAATTCATAATCGAGCGCATCGTTCAATTTTATGAATCGGAAACAATATTGTCTTTAAACAATAAGTACATCAGATATCAAGAGGAGTGCGTGTCTAAATTCAATGTAGACATGACAAAGATGTTGTTGGATGTATTGAATGTGGCGAAGTGGCATGACGAAATGCATAAAACGTACTTCACCAAATGTTTGGAGAATAAAGTTTATGACGCTTTGTGGAATTCCAAAGTCATTTTGGTTAAATATGGTAAGGAATATCAACCCAATGACGCCCAATTTGAAGAAGTGATTCTGAAAGCAGACTTGTTTAGGGGACGATGTGCTCTATTCGCCAAAAAGCACAATCGAGTTGATTCAATTGGTTGGTGGAAAAGCAATGATGGAGTTGCTGAAGCAGAAAGGACCAAACGGCACCTGATAGTACTTCCAGATACAACATTGTCGCAGCTTAGAATTTTGATTTTCTTAGTATACACCCAAATAGGAACGGAAACTAGTCATTAGCTAACCAGATCCGATTAGGTGGGGAAGGAAAACTCAGAATTAGCACCGAACGTGAAGTAGTGGGCTTCTTGGATCTAATCCGGTCAGGAGTAACTAACGACGGAAACGGAATGTAACACGGATTAGGTCTAGGACCGGATGATGATGATGAACCGGATTATGATGGTAAACCGGATTCATGATGACAAACCGGAAAGGGTCCAGGGACTATAAAAGGAGGAGCTTTCACTGTTGCACCCCCTTTTAGAAACTCGACCTTGAGCGCA
This sequence comes from Pseudoscleropodium purum, assembly GCA_963969395.1. Taxonomy (NCBI): domain Eukaryota; kingdom Viridiplantae; phylum Streptophyta; class Bryopsida; order Hypnales; family Brachytheciaceae; genus Pseudoscleropodium; species Pseudoscleropodium purum. The sequence continues at coordinate 23,600,847 of OZ017797.1, forward strand.
CGATTGAGTTTTTGTCGTTTGTGCGTCTGTGCGTTTGCGTTCTGTTCATTTTGATTCCGGTTGAGATCGGAGAGAGGAAGTGAGGAACGGAACGTGCGGCTAGGAGAGAGTGAGGTAGATGTGAGTGGGAATGCCTCAGCTACGTAGGTCGAGACAAGCGAGTCCCTCTGGAGGCGAGGTGAAGCTCCGGAAAGTCATTCCGGTTATTCCCTCCACAGAGCCGGAAAAGGCTGAACTCATGGATGATCTCAAATCCATGGGTTGCGTAGGGTTTGCCGAGAAACCTTGGGGTTTTAGGGAGGAGAGAATGGTCAAGGAGCTCCTCGGAAAGTTGTCCAACCAGTTTGACAACACCGTGAGAGGAACTCCCGTCAGCTGGAACGAGGGGATGTGGAGAGCGGTTTACGGTTTCCGGGCAGGAGGTTTGGGAATGGCGAGCCGGAAGGATGAGTTTGTCCGAGGGAAGTTCAAGGGAGCCGTCAACCCGAAGGACGGATACGCGGTCGAGGATTGCTTGGATGACCGACACCGTCGGCTCCTGCAATTCCTGGTTCCGGTTCTTCACCCGGAAAAGCCGACCAGGGTGACGATCACCCTCGGCAACACCATTTTCGGTGCCCTCAGTGGTACCCGGAAAGTGGACTGGGCACGGATCATTTCCGATCTCGTGGCCCAGCTTGTTAGTAGGGTTGGGAAGAAAAGGGCCACTCTAGTGTGCCCTTATCTCTTCCACCTCTATCGGGAGAACCAAGTCCTCACTGACATAGAGGAGAGGGCGTGGAAGACGCAGGAAGTGCTCCTGAAGTATGGGGAGTCGGAGACGGATGACGAGGCGGAATCCGATTCCGGGTCAGACCGGGAGTCCAGCGAGGAAGAGGAGGAGCCGATGCCGCCGATCAAGCGACAGAAGCTAACGCCTCCACACAAGCGCGGGACGCCTCCCGGTCAAGACAAACCGGCCCCGGAGGAGAAACCGGAAGCCGAGAAGACCAATTCCGGGGGAGATCCGGATATGCAAGATCCGTTCAACGGTCTGATCAACGTCCTCTGCAACATCAGGGCGGATTGGGAGGTCAAGCACAGGACGCTTGCGGCAATCGGCAAGTTGGTGGGTGCTGCACCGGACAGCAACTTGGCGGAACAAGTGGCGCAATGCATCACGAATCCGGAAGAGACCCGGAAGCAGGAAGCCGAGATCCGCCGGTTGCAGGAGGAGGTAGATAAACTGAAGGCAACACTTTTCGCCTATCAGGAAGACGTGACGGCCGCTCGGGAGATGGCGGAGGAGACTCGGAAGGTGGCCGAGCAGATCAAGGCGGTCCTGGGAGAGACCGGAACGGCCGCCGCCAAAGCGAAGCTCTTCGACGAGAAGATCCACGAAGAGAAGAAACTATCCAGTTCCCGGATGGTCCGGATTCTCGCGGACTTCGCTGAGCAGGTGGAGATGGCAATGGTGGAGGGGCGGAAGGCTGCGGACCGGATCGAGGAGAGCAGCCGGAAGCTGACGGGAGCGACGTGCGACAAAGGTATTCACCTTTCGGACATCTCTCTACCGGATCTCTTTCCGGACGCGACCATTCAGAAGGATAGGAAGGATTGGACTCCTGAGTCCAAGAAGTCTGCACGGACTAGGACTCCGGGCACGAGACCGGATATCACCATCGACCTGGAGTCTCCACCCGGACCGAATCCTGCGGAGGGGGAACGGGTCCGGAATTTGAGCGAAGTCTTCAAGGAGCTAGTCCCGGAGACCGGAAGCCCGACGATAGGATCTCGAGTTGTAGGGTAGATAGGATTTTAATTTCAGTTAGGAGTAGGAGCGGATCCGGATCCGGATCCGGCTCAACAGTATTAGGTTAGACCGGAAATTAGATTAGGGTGGCGGCGGACCCCACGGGTTTTCCGCTCCTTTTTGTGCTTTTAGGGTTTTTACCCTTTGTATATAAATCGGTTCCTGAGATGGGAACTAGGAGTTGTTCATTTTGCAAACTTCTTGTACTTTTCTATTCTCTTCATTGTGTCTCTCTCTCCAACGCGACAGGATTGTATGATGTGGAGTTAGGATAGTACGAGTTGGTTTGCAAGTGATTTCTCCCCTTGGTGTTTATTTTCCAATCCTAGGTGCATGTGAGTAGGTACCGAAGAGTTGGGAGTGAACTTAGTTCCTCAGCACGTCTAGAGTTTGAGATTCCGGGTGAGAAAGCCGTTGTTAGGCTAGGCGGGTAGGGAGGGATTCTTTAGCTGCGCTAGAACTCCCGGGTGGGAAATCCGGTTGAGTGTCCGATCTCCTGTGAGGTCTCACCCCCCGTATGGGTAACGGAAGAACTTTAGTTGATGTTGGAACGGACGGGTGCACTTGTAACCACCTGTCTTCGCACGGATCAGAAGTAGCATCAAGGTCGTTGTAGTACGAGAGGGTCGAGTGTGGGGTCTTTGTGTGACCTACGACCCGGATTGCTATCTGGGTTGTTGTGAAGGACCAAACCGGATCCGGATTAGTTTAGGAGTCTAGAAGGTAGGACAGTGGGTCTTCAGCCACTATAAGTCACGGAAGGAGTGGTGGGCCTACCACTCTCAAAATTAAGCAGCGACCCCTCTGATGGTGAAACAGAGGCAAAACCAAACCGGATAGAATTACGGGTACAGAATGACCATTCCGACCGGATTGGTCAGGACGGATTTCCAGGATCGGAAGTTGTGAGATCCTGGGATGTGGGTATTTGTACGGACCGGATAGTTAGTAGGACCGGAAGAAGGAGTAATCCGGTCTGTAGTTATCCGGTGTGGTAGTATTTCTGGTTCTAGATCTAGGACCGGAAAGTAAGATTGGCATACTGATTGAGCTTAACTGCTTAATAGAGCTAGATACTTCACAGGATCTCGTGGGTTCGATCTTTAGAGTCACTTAGTTATACTCTAGAGCGATTTTTGTGAGTATAATGGGGAATTGACCTGCCCTGTGCTGCGACAAACATGCGTGATTCCTGTTGATAATAGAACGATGAGAGGTGGATATGCAATGATTCGAAAGGTCCGTATTGAAGAATGTCCAGGAATACTTTCTTATTGGGAGTTTACGGCAAAGAAATCCATTCACCACCAAACTCGACCCGAACTTGCAAAGTTAGAACATCAAAATGAATTAATGGCTGTTCAAATTCCACACGCGGGTGTGATACGGTTTGCTACGGTGCACAGAACGACGTGTGAAGGTTATGCGTATTGGTGGAATGGTGGAACTCTTCGATAAATGTTGAATATGGATAAGGACTATCCAGACAACATTCAAATCCGTTTGATGTATACAAATCCAACCGAAGAAGAGGTTATAAAAGCTCACCGTTTATGGCGATATCGGAAGAAGCGCAGAGAGCTTACATGGGCCTTTATGTATATAATGTATGTAGTGCATCTTGCTGGACATTTGTACAATGATCTTTTTCCGGACAACATCTTATTGCATTTTCCAGAGGATGAGTCACGTGTGTACATTGGAGTTTGTGATTGGGGCATGACCACCTTAGCTTCTCAGCCAATGAAGTCTTTGTACACATTCACATCAGCAGATGAGATGAAACAAACTTTGTAGAGGAGATGGTGGGTGGATCCACGTATTACATATTTGCATAAAGTAAGTGCAGATGCGGAAGTCATTCCGATATATTCACGTAAGTTGGAAGAGTATGCCATTCGAAAAATTGTTCGGCAGATGAATGGAAACATGTCAGAGGCGTATTTCAACTTGCTACTTAAAACACCTAGTGCGACACAATTTGCCTTTTATGAATTTGCAAAAGTGTTTTATGCTTACTTGAAGCACATTTATTCGAAGAGTGACGATGAAAATACTAGTTTGGTCCATATGATTACACGATTTTCTAATACATATCGTTGACCGATGCCAAATGAACATTTCCGCCATTTATATTAGATTGGTAGTGCAGAAGTAGTAGTTGAATACTTGAATAGGTTATATAGGCATTAAAAATTAGTTTAGAAATATAGAGTTGGAATGAAAAAATTATATGTGCAATTAGCCAAATGTGCACACTATATGGTATATGTAAATTTTTGAATTCACAATGTATGATATTTTATATTAAATTCAATACATTTTGCCCATATTGATTATGTTTGTATTTGTGTTGATCTTGATTTTTTAAATAGTATATATATATATATTTGAAGTCACAAAATTTTTTAGTTTGCCTTCTGAAAATGAATTGGAATTTTTTCATAGTTTCAAGACTATCATGGACTCATGGTCAAACTTTATAATCTTTTAACTTATAAGAGACATTGTTTTAATTTTTTTTCCTATGTGGTTGAATCCCTAAAGGACCAACATGTGTTTTGGGGCAATATATAATTTTTGGGCATACGTGTGATTGTAGATTTGCATATTTTGGGTTGAAATTTTTTAATAGACTGCGGGGATGAGGAATATCTTCCATATGCACAAATTTCATGACATTTGAAAATATGAGTCAAATCGCGAACCATTGCACTTCATTTAATATTTAATTGTTTAAGGATTAAGGGAGTGACTGCGATGCAGTTTGGGTAGGGCGGTCGGAAGAAACAGGGCCATCAAAGCGGACGGGCGAACGCTGTGTCTGTCGGGACCGCGAATGTCAGCAGACGCTGCGGACACAGCGTCCACGTCCGGACGTCGTGTCAACCTTGTAGTCATGATTACCCCTAATTTCTTATAGTGGTGGTTTTTCTTTGGAAAACTACTTATTCCTTTGTCTAACCGGTCCCTTGTCAAGCATCCCCCCTCTCGGAATAGTGAAGCTTTGAACCAATAGTTAAAATTCAATCTTGTAGTGTATATTAAAAGGCTCCAAACAATAGAACCAAAAATCCTCACAACACCCTAAAGTCTTACAGTTGGTATTAAATCCAACTAGACGACAAAGGTGTGAACCACTAGGAAATATTGTTCCAAAGTCTAGTTTCCAAGACATTGTTAGAAACGTCCAAAGTTTAGCTTTCAAGAATAGTGGTAGGAATTAAAGGAAAGAACGACCATCCAATCATCCTAGCTAGTCTTTAACTTCATATGAAAAATACCTTTGAACTACCAATGGTAGAGCTCCGACTTGAAAAATATATTCCTTCCAAAGAGAATAGAAAAACAACTTCCAAGTTAGTTTTTGTGTTAGGAGGGTTCCCTTGAAGGAATCCAAAAAATTGAATTAGTTGGGATCTAGTAGTGAGGAGTCGGGGTCCAGTAGTAGAGAAATCGGGTTCAATAGTGGGAATTAGATCCGAGTATAAGGGGAGTTGTCATATGCGCAGTTTAGGCATAAGTATCTTTATATACCAAAACGTGGTAAGATGATACGAATTATTGTCCTAGGGAATTCTAGATGCTTTACCAAATGCTAGTATCCAAATGATTGTTTTTTCCTCTTCCGACTACTCTATTTCACTCTTTTTTTCGGAATCACTACTATCCGGATTCCTATCTAGATCCGATATCACCTAGTTTTCTGGTTTTGTCCCTTAACAAACTAGTTTTCAATTCTTTTGTTTTACCCTCAGAGGGTCCACTATTGATCTTACAAAGGGTAGGAACTTCACCACTCTAGTCTATTCACTACACAGACAAAAACAAACAAACAACAAACACCCAAGTATTCAAGAAATTGTAGCGTAGAAGGTAGATCCAAATCCTTATAACATTCTGGATGGCCAATTCGGAATGCAAGTCACTCAAAACTGCGTTCACTCCCTCTTACAACAACGATAGATCTCAGGCATCCAAAACTGACAAAGGAGTAATCTTTTTAGGTATAAGATGGATCCCAAGGTTGGCAGACCTTTTGGTGAGTGAGAGTTTTCTCTAATGATCGCTAATCTCCGCACAGAATCGTTTCCAATTCCGGATTCGTACTCACATCACTCTTTACTACAAACCGAAGTACCGTTTTAGTAGTTCAAAAGCACCATGCGCAACTTCTTTGTCACGAATCTAACACCATTACAATAGTACTCCTTCAATCCGATGCAATTATATAGAAATCTAGATTCCTCCTCATCCATCCTTCTCACATTTCAACACTCCAAGTAACAAATCAATATAATCTGGATACAAAGTCAAAGCCAGAATGTTCACTAGGTGGCTCAAATTAAAGAAGAGAATGAAATACAATAGAATAATTGCTTAGATGGAATGAGAGGGCAACAAACTTGCCCACCTTTAAAAACCAAAACCAAAGTCAACAACTAAAAAGCCAAAATGGCACCTCGAAAATCAGGGTAACCAACCAATGAACACCTCGGGATATCCGAAAAGTTCATAGTCCAACTGCCCTTAAAAATTTGGATCCCTAAAAATCAAGAATCCTAAAAATCCAACACTTGGGCCCATGCTTCGAAGTCCCATTTCAAAATGAAAATCCTATCCAACAGCCTACCAACTATCTATCTACTGCTCCATACCTTCTTTGTGCTACTCCTGCTTTAGCTGCCCGAAGTCTTTACCAAAGCCTTTTTGGACGTATTCTTCATTGATGATTGAGTTTGAGATTTATGTGGAATTTTCGGAGGTGACTTGTCGCACACGTAGTCTAGGCGTAAGTATCTTTATACACAAAAATGTGGTAAGGTGACATGAGTTATCATCCCAAGGAATTCTAGATGCCTTTCCAAACTCCAATATCCGAATGATCGTTTTCTCCTCTATCAACTACTCTCTTCTACTCTTTTTTCCGGAATCACTACTATCCGGATCTAGTATCACCCGTTTTTTCTCCGTTTCGCCCCTTAACAAACTAGTTTTTTAATTCCTCTATTTTACCATCAGAGGGTCAACTATTGATCTTTTAAGGGATAGGGACTTCACCACTCTTGTCTATTCACTATACAGACAAAAACAAACAGACAACAAACATCCAAGTACTCAAGGTGTTGTAGAACAAAAAGTAGAACCGGATCCTCACAACATTCTGAATGGCCGATTCAGAATGTAGGTCATTCAAGACTGCGTTCACTCCTCCTTACTACAATGACAGATCTTGGATGCTCAAAACTTACAAGGGGGTAATTTTTTTAGGTGTAAGATCAGGGTTGACACGACGTCCGGACGTGGACGCTGTGTCCGCAGCGTCCGCTAACATTCGTGGTCCCGGTGGACGTAGCGTCCATCTGTCCCCCGTCCGCCCGATTACGGCCGTCCGATCGACACGCGGACTGATGTGGTCCGCACGATCTGGGCGTCCGCCTCGGGCCGTCCACCCCGCCCGTCCGCTTTCCGATGGTGGGAGGGACGCTGTGTCCGCCAGCGTCCGTGCGTCCGGACGTTTGGGTTACGGACGCTTTTTTCGAGCGGACGTAGAGATTCGTCAACCCTGTGTAAGATGGATCCTAAGGTTGGTAGACCTTCCGGTAAGTGGGAGTTTCCTCTGACGGTTGCTAAACTTCGTACAGAATTATTTCTAATTTTAGATCTACACTCACACCACTCTTCACTAGAAACTGGATTACCATTTTAGTAGTTCAAAGGCACCATGTGCAAGTCCCTCATCTCGTATCTAACATCATTACAATAGTACACCTTCAATCCGATCAAGTTACTCGAAATCCAGATTCCTCCTCACCTATTTTTCTCACATCTCCACACTTAAACAACAAATCAACACAATCCGGACACGCGATTGGAGCCAAAAGGTTCACCAAATGACTCAATTTAAAAAAAGGAATGAAATACAACAAAATAACTACTAGTATGGAATAAGAGGGCAACAAACTTACTCACCCTAAAAAACCAAAAACCAAAACCAAAGTCAACGCCTAAAAAGCCAAAAAGGCATCTTGGAAATCAAGGCAACCAACCAATGAGCAACCCGAGATATCCAAAATGTTCACAGCCCAACTGCCCCTAAAAGATCGGAATCTCTTAACACGATCTAGAACCTAAATCTACACTTGGAATTCCCATTCTGGATAAAAATCCTACCTAACTACCTACACTCTATCTATCCTACCGTGCCTTCTTCGAGTTTCTCCCACTTTGATTGTCTAGAGTCTTCACCAAAACCTTCATTGGCATATTCTTCACTAATCACCAAGTTTGGAGCTTCCTTCAAACCTTGGTAGGCAAATCTTCCGTTTTCATCTCTTCCTCAGATCCGAACTTCAGCATCTCTTCTTCCGACTCCTTAATCTCTTGAATCTCCAAGTCTTTGGCTTGTGGCGATTCACTCAGTGCAATCTCAGTACAATTCCATTTTGGAGTCGACTACTGCATATGAGAAAAGTCTTCCGGGTGAGATCAAGCTGGATTTGTCATCACTCTAATCCGTGCTTCGAAATTGCTGCGAACCGTCAATTCGGGTACTCTAAATTTTTTGGTCGTGACATTTTCAAGTAGTGGGAAAGTCAGGACAGAAAGTGCTTATTCTGCCGGAACAGATTTCCCACTCAACCTTTTCTCTAGCTCAGGTTCTGCTGGTCCTAATGGAGTCCATGCTTGGCTACCTAAGGGTCCTGCAATGAGAGTGAGGATAGACTTCAGTTCCTTTGATTGTAGTTGGATCAGGCCACTTGAAACCTGCCGAATCGGGGTCTATCGAATCGAAGTATCTTGGAATATGCTCCTTGGGACTTCTAGAAATCTTTCTAAATCAATGGCCCATTCCAAATCCAAGTACCCCAACAACTTCTACATGTCCTTCAACACAATCCCCATTCGGGTTTCAAAATCGACCAAGATCTTCACCACCCTAGATCTAGTCATATGCCTTTCCTTTGCTAGCAAGGCGGTATAGAGCTCAACTTGGATCACTGTATGTTTCAGAAACATGATGAGTTCCTTGAGGTTGTAGACGAGCCAGAGAGCCTCTGTCTCTTTCCGTCTTGCCATGTTCAACTCCCCTTCCATCCACTCGAGTTGAGACTTGAAGCTATCCTTTTCCTCCTCCAACTTCCAAAAATGTTCCTCCTTTAGTTGGAACTCCTTCGCATTTGGGCGTTTCCGGATCTCCTCCAAAATATGGTCCGGCTCTACCTTGAGTTCATTTGCGATAAGAAGCATGTGATCCTCCAAGTCACCATACATTTGTTTGGCCTGTGCGACATCTACTGGATTTCGACTTCAAAGAATTTGAGCACTTGAGGATGTTTTGAATCTGGTATCAGTTCCTCTTGTTTTGGTATTGGCGCCTTTCTCCTTGCCGCCAAATTTGTGGACTTCCTCTATTTCCAGTTCACTACTTTTTCTTCCTCTTCTAGTTACTCGTCTTCGAATTCCTTCTCCTCCTTCTCCAACTCTTCCGTAAGGTCGTACTTCAGGATCTCGACTTTAATGTTATACTCAATTGTCTCTCTAGCACTACGCCCGGATTCCTTGTGGTGATAGAGGTGGAATAGATACGACGTGATAGGATTGTGCTTTGTTCGGCCTACGTACTCTACTAACTTGCCCATGACTCCCTGAATTACTTTTCCTCAATGGACGATCCAGTCCTCGAAGGCCCCAAAAATGGTATTCGCCACTATGATCATAATGCAAGTAGATTTTTCCTAGATATAGAATTGGAATAAGGAAATTGAATACCCGTCTATGCCTTTCATTTTTACAATAGCTAATGGCAAATCCCTCCTTTGAGTAGACTTGATTCCAAAACTTTCTGGTCACATACTTGTCTACTCTTTCAACTAGTTCGAGCCCGTTTTTCTTAAACGAATAGACATCCGTCCAAATGTCTTCCGTCCAAGCTACGGGTCAACCTCTCACTATCAACTTGTACTGATTCGGAACTCCATAAATGAGTTCCTGAATCATTTCCTCGTTCTTCATGTTCCACGGCCTATCTAAAAATCCAACATACTTGATATACATGAGGTCTTCTTCTAACTGTGCTCGGTGACCTGAATTGGAAGGGATAATTGGACAAACCATCCAGACTATAATTCCGGACTTTCATGTAGCTGGATCGATAGCCGCTGCCATGAATCACTGACAACTTGCAAACCTAATTCGGTACTACTCCTTCCATCTCTTCCTATTTCGGTCACTAACTCACTACTCTTTCTCTCAACTATACATTGATCAAGTTTAGCAAGTAGAGAGGGAGAAAAAGAAGAGTGGTAGTGGGTTTAAGTACCCGGCGTGCGGTCAACAGTTCCGAATGGAGAACAAGTAGATGATCGTTTCCCTAACAGTCTCCTAGTTTCTTAAATTGGATATGTAGAATGTAGGTTTGGAGAATCCAGTACTTTTTCAGATTCCGGATCTATATCAGATTTGTTTCCATAACGTTATTAAAGGTTTTAGTGACCCGGAAATTGACTATTTCTATTATAGTCGTAGTGTAGCGTAAATCTCTAGGAGTTATCAAAAAAATTGAAATTTTCAAGTCTATCTAATCTAAATCCTAGACTAACTTATCCAGTTTGAGTTTTTATGCTCCCACATTAGCAACCCGGAAACTAACTATTTATATTATAGTCGTAGTATAGCATAAGTCTCTAGAAGTTACCAAAAAAAATTGAAATTTGCAAGTCTATCTAATTGAAATTATAGATTAACTTATCCGGTTTGAGTTTTCGTGCTACTACATGAGTCGTTAGATTCCATCTTTTCCTCGGATCTGGACTTCAACACCTCTTCATCCGACTCCTCTATTTCTTGAATCTCCAAATCTATGGCTTGGGACAACTCACTTAGCTCAATCTCAGTACGATCCCGCTTTGGTATGGACTACTACATATGCAAGAAATCTTACAAATGAGATCAAGCTGGATTTGTCATTGCTTTAATCCATGCGTTGAAGTTGCGGCGAATAGCCAATCCGGGTACTACGAACTTTCCGATTGTGATTTTCCCAAGTGGTGGAAGAATTTAGACAAAAACTCTTTCCTTTGCCAGAACAAGCTTCTCACTTGTCTTTTTCTTTGGCTCAAATACCGCTAACACTAATGGAGTCTGTGCTTGACTACTTGATAGAGCCACAACTGAGGTAAGAATTGACTTTAGTCCTTCCAGTTGTAGCTGAATTGGACCACTAGAAGCCTACTGGATCGGAGTCTGTCAAACTAAAGTATCCCGAAATATACTCCTAGGGACTTCTCAAAACCCTTCTAAATTGATGACCCGTTCCAGATCCAAGTATCCTAGCAACTTGTGCATGTCCTTTAAAACAATCTCCATCCGTGCTTCGAAGTCGACCAAGATCTTCACCATCCTTAATCCGGTCATGTGCCCTTCTTCCTCCAACCAAGCAATGTAGAGGTTAGCTCAAATCACCATATGCTCCGAAACCATGACGAGTTCCTTGAGGTCATGGACGAGTCAAAGAGCTTCCGTCTTGCCTTGTTCAGCTCCCCTTTCGTCCTCTCCAGTTGGAACTTGAGGCTATCCCTTTCTTCCTCCAACTTCCGAATTTGTTCTTCTTTATGTTGAAACTCTTTCGGATCTAGACGTTTCTGGATCTCCTCCAAAATTTGGTCTAGCTCCACCTTGAATTCACCTGAGATGAAGAGTACGTGATCCTCCAAGTCACTATACATCTGTCTAGCCTACTACATCCACTAAATTACAGCTTCAAAGAACTCTAGGTTGTGAGGATGTTCCAAATCCAAAATAGACTCTCCTCTATCTAGTGTTGGTGCCTTCCTTTGTGCAATCGGATCCGTGGACTTCCTTTGTTTCTATTCCACCATTCTTCTTCTTCCGGTTGCCCTTCTTCATCGGATTCTTTCTCCTCTTTCTCCAATTCATCCGTCAAGTTGTACTTTACGATTTTTACTTCGGTGTTGTACTAAATTGTCTCCTTGGCACTCAAAACCTCCTTGTGGTGATAGAGGTGGAACAGATACGAGGTGATTAGACTGTGTTTTGTCTGAGTCACGTGATCTAATAGTTTGTCTACTACTCTTTAAATCACTCTCCTCCAATGGACAATCCAGTCTTCGAAAGCCTCGAAAATGGTGTTAGCCACCGTAACCATAACTCAGGTAGGCTTTTCCAAATACAAGATCGGAATCAAAAAGTTCAGTACTCATCTATGCCTCTCATTTTTACAGTCACTAGTAGCAAAACCTTCTTTTGAGTGGGCTTGACTCTGGAATTTTTCGGCTACATATTTATCCGCTCTTTCAGCTAGTTCACGTCCATTCTTTTTAAATGAATAGACATCCACCCCGATGTCTTTTGTCCAAACTACAATTCTACCTCTCACCATCAATTCGTACTGATTTGGAACTTTGTAAATGAATTCCTAGATCATTTCCTCGTTCTTCATACTCCACGGCCTATCTAACAATCCGACACATCCGATACACATGACGTCTTCCTTTAACTGCGCTTAGTAGGTTGGGTCGGAAGGAATAACCGGACAAACCATCTAGGTTGCAACCCTAGACTTTTGTGCAACTGGATCACTAACCATCGCTATGAATCACCGATAGCCAATAATCTAATTCAGTGCAAATGGCACCAACCTTTTTGTCCTCTCTTTATCCCGATTACTAATTCACTATTTTTTTTCTCAGCTATACAATTCACAAGGTTCCATAAGCAGAAAGGAAGAAAAAGAGAAGCAACGTGTAGTCGACAGTTCCCGATGGAGAATGAATAGAAGACCGTTCCCCTAACAATACCCTAGTTCCCTAGACTGGAAGTCTAGAACATAGATTTGAGGGATCCAGAACTTTTCCGGATCTTAGATCCGTATCGGATCCATTTCCATAACGTTAGTAATGATTCTAGCAATCTGGAAATTGACTATTTCTACCATAGTCTTAATGTAGCGAAAATCTCTATGAGTTACCAAAAAAATAAAATTGAAAGTCTACCTAACCTTGTTCTAGACTAATTCCATCTGGTTTGAGTTTCCGTGTTCCTACAAGAGTCAGATTCGGGCAATGAGGAGTTGGGTTCGAGTAATGAAGAGTCGGGATTCATCATTGGGGAATTGGGTACTTGGGTCTGGGTTTCAAGGAGTCGAGGTCCAACATTGGGGAGTTTGGGGTCCAATAGTGGGGAGTTTGGGGTCCAGTAGTGGGGAGTTGAGGTCTAATGTTGGGAAGCTCGGGGTCCAATAGTCGAGGAGCTCGAGCTCCAATATTGGGGAGTTGGAGTCCAATAATTGGGGAACTTAGGGCAGGATCTTGGTCAATAGGACTTGATAACCCTCAACCTCTCCAAAAATTCTAAATCAAGTCTAAATTAAGAAAAGGATGGGGATTAGAGTAGGAGAATAGTAGTCCAAGCCAAAGGGGGAGGGGAAGAAAAGAACGAAGCTCCAAGGTAGAATACGTCCGTTCAAACACCACCTGCATGAACCTCTCACTTCTTCACCAACAAAATGCAAATCTAAGAGTAGAGATAATGGAAGAAGATTAGAGTGGGATGGGATGAAGTAGCAAGGAAGAGAGAGTGACAATAAATAGTACTTAGCGAAGGATGAGGTAGAGAATTGAAGGAATTCCTTGTGACCTTTGGGAGGGAGGATGATATAACAAATGTAAAACTTTGTAAGATAGAAAGGGGTATTAAGTGACCTTAGAAGCCAAGGCTATAGTGCGTAAGGCTACCATTAACACATTTGGTGGAATAGTATTAGGGTAGAAGGATGAGTTAGGAAGGGAAAGGAGAGAGAAGGTAGAAAGAAGGAAAGTGATAAACCAAGGTGAACCCCCCTTCCTATCAAGTATTGAACGTAGTATGAACTTGAGGGAAAGACCGTCATTCAGTGAGAAGGGGCCTCTATAGATCAAGAGGAGGCCTATGCGGATATGGAAGAACTCTCATCGAACCTTGCTAGTAGCGAGGTAAGACACTAAGCTAGCATCAATCATTTATCCAGACTATCAAGCCAAGAGTTAAAACAATTTAGAAGAGTCAAATCACGTAAGGGTAGGTAGAAGAGTTTGGGCCCTAACTCCAACCTAAATTAGGAGTGGAACAAAATAGACTCCAAAGCTCAAATTTAGAAGATCCAATATAGAAAATCGCCTAGGTAGGTTTTTAGTATTGCAGGATCTACCATAGGACTACCGTACTTTGACAATTGATAGTTATTGGACGTCACATCACTCATATCTTTAGGTATTTCTTTTGCTCACTTACGAAACTAGAAAATAATAGCAAGATCCCGTGCTTGGAAGGCATAGTGGACCATGCTCATAATACCCATTTAAATTAAAAAATGAATAAAAGCTAAAGACCTAAGAACGTGGTCATGTTTGCTTCTTTACGAAGGGTGGGCAATCAAGCACCCACAACTTGTAAGTACCAAAACATGTAATCAAGCAAGCCTAAAGCACATTGAACTCCCCTCCACAATGTTATCAAAGGAGACTATAGATGCTTCAAGTACCAACAAATGAAATGAATCAGACTTGAGCAACCTTTGTCTAAAAAGCATGTGATCAAAGAGGAATCCAATACCTTCAATGAATAAAGATGTGATCAAATGAGACCCTAGAACCTTTAAGTCCAAAAATAAATGACCAAATACAATTTCATTACCTTAAAGTGCCCATATATGTAATCAGAAGGCGTAAACAACCTTCAAATTCTAAAATAAACTCTAATACCTTCAAGTATCCAAAGATCACTACTAGGATTTGAATGTTTTATGATTGCAAAAATACGACTAGCAACTATTTGCAGTCATATTTTTGGATTCTACAACATTTGGAAAAAATATGACTATAAATATGACTGCTAATCATATTTTGCCTTTGTACTTCATGGGTGTATAGTATACATGCATGGGGAATGGCAAAACACTTCTTAGGGAACATATTATGGAAACACCAATCATATTTGTCAATCATATTTTTACATATATGACTACATGCAGTCATATTCTATAGTCACATTTTTGTAGGTTCACATTTTTCTTGAAGTTTTTTTTTCAAGCAACCTCCTAAAACTTTGGGCAACCTAAATAAAATATAAATAGGTTATTGTTTAAAATTGTAAAATACTAGCCATTTTTTTTTGGAGATCTTGAAATCCTAACCATCATTTTTTAGGGTTTTAAAACCCTAGCCACCACTTCATTTAGGGTTGACGAATCTCTACATCCGCCCGAAAAAAGCGTCCGGACTCACGGACGCCAGCGGATGTAGTATCCCTCCCGCCGTCGGAAGGTGGACGGCCCGAGGCGGACGCCCAGATCGTGCGGACCACATCAGTCCGCGTGTCGATCGGACGGCCGCAGGGTTCATGAATTTCAATGTCTGCCCCAAAATAGCGTCCGTTTTCTGGACGGCCGGACGGCCGGACGCACGGACGCTAGCGGACGCAACGTCCCGACCGCCATCGGAAAGCGGATGGGTAGGGCGGGGCGGACGGGGGGGTGGACGGACGGGGCGGACGTCCAGATCGTGCGAACCAGATCAGTCCACGCGTCGATCGAACGGTCGTAATCGGGCAGACGGACGGGCGGACGGGGGACAGGTGGACGCTGCGGACACAGCGTCCGCGTCCGGACGTCCTGTCAACCCTGGACGGCCGTAACCGGGCAGATGGGCGGATGGGGCGAACGGGCGGACAGGTAGACGCGAATGTCAGCGGACACTACGGATATAGTGTTCGCGTCCAGACGTCGTGTCAACCCTGACTTCATTTGCTTCATCTTTTTTGTTTTTTGTTACTTTTTAACTCTTGTTTTTTCATCTTCCTTTTGTTTTTTGAAGTTCTAATTATTGTGTTGTTGTTATTTATTTATTGAGGTTCTAGTTTTTGTTTCTTAATTGTTACTAATTTGTTGTTGCTTCTTACATCTTAGTAGTTGTTAATTTGTTGTTGTTTCATAGTTGTTGCTAGTTTGTTATTGCTTTATAGTTGTTGCTAATTTGTTGTTCTTTCTTAGTTGATGTTAATTTGTTGTTGTTAGTTAGTTGTTGTTTCTTTGTTGTTGATTCTTAGTATTTTATCTTTAATTTTTGTTTGTTTGTTGTTGCTTCAAAGTTGTTGCTAGTTTGTTATTTTTTTTTAGTTGTTGTCTCTTAATTATTGTTTCAAAATTGTTACTTCAAGGTTGTTGCCTCAAGTTGGATCTTAACTCTTGCTTAATTGTTGTCTTTTAGATATTATTTCCTATTGTTTGTTATTTTTTGCCTCTTATAATCTTTTAATGCATCTTAACTTGTCTTATTCTTGCTTCTTATTGGTTTTTAGTCTTAGTTTTTGCTACTTCTTGTTATATCTTAGCTTTTACTTCTTACTATTTTTTAGTACTAACTTGAATAAAAAAATGACTCACTATAATCATATGCTACATCAACCAAAATATGACTCATTATAGTCATATCCCATATCACTTAAAATATGACTCGCCGCAATCATATTTCATATCACTCAAAATATGACTCATTGTAGTTATCTTTCATATCACTTAAGATATGACTCACCATAGTCATATTCCAAATCACTTAAAATATGACTCACCATAGTCATTTTCCATATCACTTAAAATATGATTCACCACAGTCACATTCCACATCAGCTAAAATAAATTTGGGCCAAGTTACATTTCACGTAGGATTTTTTTATTTTGCCCAAACAGCTCATAAGAAAGTCAAGCCTCCAAGGATGGTCAACATATACACCATGTTGGCAAAATACGTCTAAAAATGGTTTATTAAACTCCCAAATCCATATGACTGCAAATATAATTTACTAGTCATATGATTGAAAGTGAATGACTTAGCCGTGACTCAACCCAATCATATCGCACTCATCTATAGTGATTTTTGCTTGAGTCACATTTTTTGATTTTATGACTTACTACAATCATATTCTGTAGTCACAAAACACTCATTTTCTTATAGTGGATGTAATCAAAAGGCTTAAACAACCTTGAAGTTCAAAAATGTGCAATGAAACAAGATCACACTAGCCTAACAACTTCTCAGTTCAAGCTTTGGCAACCAAAACTTGTTTAATTACTCCTAAGTACCAACAAATGGAATTGAAGTGGTCTAAACAACCATCAAGGATTCAATACCTCTAATTATCAAAGATGTAGTTGAAGGGGACCTAAACAACCTAAAACTTCCAAAATTGAAGATAAAATAAGAATTCAGTTGCCACAAGTATCCAAAGACCTGAGCAAAAGGCCAAAACAATGATCTAGCTCAACAATTATTGATCAAAGGAGAGTTAATAGCTACTAAAACAACAATGACATTACAATGGCCAAATAATGTAGCTGTCTTGAAATAGAGGTTCAGAATTCACCTTCTTCATTAGAGACCATAGAAGCACATTTTGATTGTCTGGTCTTTCTTTCCTCATAACCAAACTGAATCCACCAATTGGAGTACATTTCCTAGCTACAATTTTCAAAACAACACTTCCTAGAAGTTGAAAAGTAGGCACTGGCAAACTAAGAATGATAACCATGTCTGTAAGATGCTACCTTATAGTCCCACTTAGGTTCAAATGATTTACCACAAAAAACATAAGGGTGAGAGATCAGACAACAAGCTTGAATCCCATCAAAAGAGCTATCAAGGTTACCAAACTACCATGGTCATAGTAGTGGAATTTCAAGAAGATAGCCACTCTTCAACAATTGCAACTACTTTTTTACGACTTCCTTTTGTCAATTTAGAACCTGGACCCTTGCCAATGCAGCATTTTCTACACTTAAAGTAGATTTGGCTTTCTTAGTTGCCTTCTAGTGCTCCATCTCGCCATTAGCTAATATATCTTCAAAGGTATCTAGAATTTCAAATTGAGCATCCAATTTCCTCATCAAAGGAACTACTCCAGGCATGCTCTTGAACTAGACCTTAGAATTCTCCGACACGCTAGCTTTCATCACATTCATATCAGCTTCTAATAGTTGAAGCTTGGCAAAGGCAGATTAGAGAAGTTATTGACAATCTGACAATTGTACATTGTGAGCTCCCAATTTGTCAATTGGGATTCATAGATTTTCTTTTGTTTTAAACCGCAAATTAGAATGGATAAAAGTATACAAAAAGCCCTAAAAAGAATGTAGAACCAAAATAAGGTTATAACGTACCCATTATAGTATTTTGTCTAGATTTGATTATATATGTAGAACTCCCCCCAAACCAATCTAGGAATAACGAGAAGAATCACAAGGTAGCTAGTTTTGCAAGATTAAATTATACAACCTCTTAAGGGCTAATTCTTCCTATGAATGTGGTAGTTCATGGCTAAGACAATCCGAGGGATCTATAGTGAGGCCAATAGGTCGGGTCTTAGAGTTAGATTTCAAATTCTCCATTAAACTGATGAATTCCCAAAAAAAAATGATTGTTAGTATGTAGATTAGATAGACTTGCAAATTTCATTTTTTTTGGTAACTTCTAGAGATTTCCGCTACACTATGACTATAATAGAAATAGTCAATTTCCGAGTTGCTAAAACTGTTACTAACATTACGGAAACAGATCCGATATGGATCCGGATTTCGGAAAAGTACCGTATTCTCCAAACCTACATTCTAGACTTCCGATCTAAGAAACTAGAAGACCATTAGGGGAACGGTCATCTATTCGTTCTCCACCGGGAACTATTGGCCAAGCGTCGGATACTTAAATCCACCGCCACTTCTCTTTTTCTCCCTCTCTACTTGATGAACTTGATGAACGTATAGTTGAGAGAAAGAGTGGTGAGATAGCTGTCGCAGCACAGGGCAGGTCAATTCCCCATTATACTCACAAAAATCGCTCTAGAGTATAACTAAGTGACTCTAAAGATCGAACCCACGAGATCCTGTGAAGTATCTAGCTCTATTAAGCAGTTAAGCTCAATCAGTATGCCAATCTTACTTTCCGGTCCTAGATCTAGAACCAGAAATACCAACACACCGGATAACTACAGACCGGATTACTCCTTCTTCCGGTCCTACTAACTATCCGGTCCGTACAAATACCCAAATCCCAGGATCTCACAACTTCCGATCCTGGAAATCCGTCCTGACCAATCCAGTCGGAATGGTCATCCTGTACCCGTAATCCTATCCGGTTTGGTTTTGCCTCTGTTTCACCATCAGAGGGGTCGCCGCTTACATTTGAGAGTGGTAGGCCCACCACTCCTTTCGTGACTTATAGTGGCTGAAGACCCACTGTCCTACCTTCTAAACTCCTAAGCTAATCCGGATCCGGTTTGGTCCTTCACAACAACCCAGATAGCAATCCGGGTCGTAGGTCACACAAAGACCCCACACTCGACCCTCTCGTACTACAACGACCTTGATGCTACTTCCGATCCGTGCGAAGACAGGTGGTTACAAGTGCACCCGTCCGTTCCAACATCAACTAAAGTTCTTCCGTTACCCATACGGGGGGTGAGACCTCACAGGAGATCGGACACTCAACCGGATTTCCCACCCGGGAGTTCTAGCGCAGCTAAAGAATCCCTCCCTACCCGCCTAGCCTAACAACGGCTTTCTCACCCGGAATCTCAAACTCTAGACGTGCTGAGGAACTAAGTTCACTCCCAACTCTTCGGTACCTACTCACATGCACCTAGGATTGGAAAATAAACACCAAGGGGAGAAATCACTTGCAAACCAACTCGTACTATCCTAACTCCACATCATACAATCCTGTCGCGTTGGAGAGAGAGACACAATGAAGAGAATAGAAAAGTACAAGAAGTTTGCAAAATGAACAACTCCTAGTTCCCATCTCAGGAACCGATTTATATACAAAGGGTAAAAAACCCTAAAAGCACAAAAAGGAGCGGAAAACCCGTAGGGGTCCGTCGCCACCCTAATCTAATTTCCGGTCTAACCTAATACTGTTGAGCCGGATCCGGATCCGGATCCGCTCCTACTCCTAACTGAAATTAAAATCCTATCTACCCTACAACTCGAGATCCTATCGTCGAGCTTCCGGTCTCCGGGACTAGCTCCTTGAAGACTTCGCTCAAATTCCGGACCCGTTCCCCCTCCGCAGGATTCGGTCCGGGTGGAGACTCCAGGTCGATGGTGATATCCGGTCTCGTGCCCGGAGTCCTAGTCCGTGCAGACTTCTTGGACTCAGGAGTCCAATCCTTCCTGTCCTTCGCCATAGTTGCATCCGGAAAGAGGTCCGGTAGTGAGATGTCCGAAAGGTGAATACCTTTGTCACACATCGCTCCCGTCAACTTCCGGCTGCTCTCCTCGATCCGGTCCGCAGCCTTCCGCCCCTCCACCATTGCCGTCTCCACCTGCTCGGCGAAGTCCGCGAGAATCCGGACCATCCGGGAACCGGATAGTTTCTTCTCTTCATGGATCTTCTCGTCGAAGAGCTTCGCCTTGGCCGCTGCCGTTCCGGTCTCTCCCAGGACCGCCTTGATCTGCTCGGCCACCTTCCGAGTCTCCTCCGCCATCTCCCGAGCGGCCATCACGTCTTCCTGATAGGCGAAAAGTGTTGCCTTCAGTTTATCTACCTCCTCCTGCAACCGGCGGATCTCGGCTTCCTGCTTCCGGGTCTCTTCCGGATTCGTGATGCATTGCGCCACTTGTTCCGCCAAGTTGCTGTCCGGTGCAGCACCCACCAACTTGCCGATTGCCGCAAGCGTCCTGTGCTTGACCTCCCAATCCGCCCTGATGTTGCAGAGGACGTTGATCAGACCGTTGAACGGATCTTGCATATCCGGATCTCCCCCGGAATTGGTCTTCTCGGCTTCCGGTTTCTCCTCCGGGGCCGGTTTGTCTTGACCGGGAGGCGTCCCGCGCTTGTGTGGAGGCGTTAGCTTCTGTCGCTTGATCGGCGGCATCGGCTCCTCCTCTTCCTCGCTGGACTCCCGGTCTGACCCGGAATCGGATTCCGCCTCGTCATCCGTCTCCGACTCCCCATACTTCAGGAGCACTTCCTGCGTCTTCCACGCCCTCTCCTCTATGTCAGTGAGGACTTGGTTCTCCCGATAGAGGTGGAAGAGATAAGGGCACACTAGAGTGGCCCTTTTCTTCCCAACCCTACTAACAAGCTGGGCCACGAGATCGGAAATGATCCGTGCCCAGTCCACTTTCCGGGTACCACTGAGGGCACCGAAAATGGTGTTGCCGAGGGTGATCGTCACCCTGGTCGGCTTTTCCGGGTGAAGAACCGGAACCAGGAATTGCAGGAGCCGACGGTGTCGGTCATCCAAGCAATCCTCGACCGCGTATCCGTCCTTCGGGTTGACGGCTCCCTTGAACTTCCCTCGGACAAACTCATCCTTCCGGCTCGCCATTCCCAAACCTCCTGCCCGGAAACCGTAAACCGCTCTCCACATCCCCTCGTTCCAGCTGACGGGAGCTCCCCTCACGGTGTTGTCAAACTGGTTGGACAACTTTCTGAGGAGCTCCTTGACCATTCTCTCCTCCCTAAAACCCCAAGGTTTCTCGGCAAACCCTACGCAACCCATGGATTTGAGATCATCCATGAGTTCAGCCTTTTCCGGCTCTGTGGAGGGAATAACCGGAATGACTTTCCGGAGCTTCACCTCGCCTCCAGAGGGACTCGCTTGTCTCGACCTACGTAGCTGAGGCATTCCCACTCACATCTACCTCACTCTCTCCTAGCCGCACGTTCCGTTCCTCACTTCCTCTCTCCGATCTCAACCGGAATCAAAATGAACAGAACGCAAACGCACAGACGCACAAACGACAAAAACTCAACCGCGCACGCTCAAGGTCGAGTTTCTAAAAGGGGGTGCAATAGTGAAAGCTCCTCCTTTTATAGTCCCTGGACCCTTTCCGTTTTGTCATCATGAATCCGGTTTATCATCATCATCCGATCCTAGACCTAATCCGTGTTGCATTCCGTTTCCGTCGTTAGTTACTCTTGACCGGATTAGATCCAAGAAGCCCACTACTTCACGTTCCGTGCTAATTCTGAGTTTTCCTTCCCCACTTAATCGGATCCGGTTAGCTAATTACTAGTTTCCGTTTCTATTTGGGTGTATACTAAGAAAATCAAAATTCTAAGCTGCGACAATAGCAACCGAGATAGGAAGGAGACAGAAGGATTAGTACCGGATTAGTTTATTAATTGTCGATGATTCGTGACAGCGGTTGTCGATCTAGCTACATGAAGGTTTGGAGTTATAGCCCGGATGGTTTGTCCAGTTATCCCTTTTGATCCAAATCACTGAGCGCAGTTAGAGGAAGACCTCATGTGTATCAGGTTTGTCGAATTGTTAGATAGGCCGTAGAGCATGAAGAACAAAGAGATGATTCAAGAACTCATTTACGAAGTTCCAAATCAGTACGAGTTGATAGTGAGAGGTCGACCCGTAGCTTGGATGGAAGACATCTAGATGGATGTCTATTTGTTTAAAAAGAATGGGCTCAGACTAGCCGGAAGAGCGGACAAGTATGTAGTTAGAAAGTTCCGGAGTCAAGCCCACTCAAAGGAGGGTTTCGCCATTAGCAACTATAAAAACAAGAGGCATAAACGGGTACTGAACTTCCTAATTCCAATCTTGTATCCGGAAAAAACCTACCTGCGTTACGGTCATAGTGGCCAACACCATTTTTAGGGCTTTCGAGGAGTAGATCATCTATTGGAGGAGAGTGCTTCAAAGAGTAGTTGGCAAGTCGGTAGAGCATGTGGGCCGAGCAAAGCACGGCCCTATCACGTTGTATCTATTCCACTTCTATCACCACAAGGAGGTCTTGAGTACTGAGGAGACGATTGAGTACAACACCGAAATCGAGATCCTGAAGTACAGCCTCATGGAAGAGCTGAAAAAGGAAGAAAAGCAATCCGAAAAAGAAGAGCAACCGAAAGAGGAAAAAAAAGTAGTGGATCGGAAACAAAAGAAGTTCACAGATCTGGCCGCATAAGGGAAGGCACCAACACCAGAATGGAAGAAACTAATACCTGATCTGAAACATCCCCAAGAGCTCAAGTTTTTCGAAGTTGGAATCTAGTGGATGGAGTAGGCTAAACAAGTGTTTGGCGACCTAGAGGATCACGTGCTTTTTATTGTCAATGAACTCAAGATAGAATCGGACCAAATTTTGGAGGAGTTTCGAAAACGTCCGAATCCGGAAGAGTTTCAACAGAAAGAGGAATAGATCCAGAAGTTGGACGAGGAAAGGGATAACTTCAAGTTCCAACTCGAGTGAATGGAAGGAAAGTTGAATGCGACGAGACGGAAGGAAACAGAGGCTCTCCAACTTGTCCATGACCTCAAGGAATTCATCATGGTTCCGGAGCATACGGTGATCCAAGTTGATCTCTACACCGCCTGGTTGGAGAAAGGAAAGGCACATGACCGGATCCAGAATAGTAAAGATCTTGGTTGATTTTGAAGCCTAGATGGGGATTGTTTTGAAGGACATGTAAAAGTTGCTAGGGTACTTGGATTTGGAACGCGCCATCAACTTAGAAGGATTTCTGGAAGTCCTAAGGACCATATTCCGGGATACTCCGATTTGATAGACTCTAATCCAACAGGCTTCCAGTGTCCTGATTTAGCCCCAATCAAAAGGACTCAAGTCTACTTTCAGTTCCGTTGCAGGAGCCTCAAGTAGCCAAGCACGAACTCCATTAGGACAAGCGGTACCTGAGCTAGGGAAAGGGACAAGTGAGAAGTCTGTTCTAGTTGAGCAAGGGATTTCCGTCCCAATTTTCCTACCACTTGGGAAAGTTACGACTGAAAAGTTTATGGTATGCAAATTGACAATTCATGGCAACCTTAACGTATGGACTGGAGTAATGACGAATCCGGCTGAATCTCATCCGCAAGATTTCTTTCATATGCAACAGTTGACACCAAAACGGGATTTTGTTGAGATTGAATTCAGTGAATTGTCGTAAGCCAAGGATTCGGAGATTGAGGAGTTAGAGAAAGAGGTGTTGAAGTCCAGATCTAAAAAAGAGACGGAATCGGAAGACTCACCTCCCAAGGTTTTACGAAAGCTCCAAACTCAATCATCAACAAAGAGTACACCGGTAAAGGCTTTGATGAAAACTCTGGATAGTCAAAGTGGGAGCAATTCCAAGAAGGTATGGCAGGGTAAATAGAGTATAGGTAGTTAGGTAGGATAATTATCTGGAACAGAATTTCCAAATGTACATCTAGAATTCAGATCAGTTTAGAGGTTCTGGAGTTGTAGGGGCAATTGGGTTGTGGATGTTCTAGATATTTCGAGTTGTTCACTAGTTGATTGCCTTGATTTCCGGAGTGCTTTTTTGGCTTTCTAGGCATTGACTTTGGTTTTGGTTTTAGTTTCTAAGGGTGGATAAGTTTGTTGCTCTCTCATTCCATTCTAGCAATTATTTTGTTTTATTCCATTCCCTTCTTTAATTTGAGTTACTTGGTCAACATTCTGGCTCTAACCGTGTATCCAAATTGTGTTGGTTTGTTGTTTAAGTATTGAGATGTGAGAAGTACGAGTGAGGAGGAATCTAGATTTTGGATCACTTGATCGCATCAAGGGAGTACTATTGTAATGATGTTAGATATAAGATGAAGGAGCTACGCGTGGTGCCTTTGAACTACCGGAATGGTAATCCAGTTTTTAGTAAAAGAGCGGTGTAGGTACAGATCCAGAATTAGAAACAATTTTGTATAGAGATTAGTGACCTTCAAAGGAAACTCCCACTCACTGAAAGGTTTGCCAACCTTGGGATTCGTCTTACACCTACAAAGATTACCCCCTTTGTCAGTTCCAGGCGTCTGAGATCTGTCATTGTAGTAGGGAGGAGTGAATGCAGTCTTGAGTGACCTACATCCCAGATTGGTCATTCGGAATGTTGTGAGGATCCAGATCTACCCTGTGCACTCCAATGTCTTGAGTACTTGGGTGTTTGTTTGTTTTGGTCTGTGTAGTGAATAAACAAAAGTAGTAAAGTCTCTATCCCTCGAAAGATCAATAGCAGATCCTTTGATGGTAAAATAAAGGAATTAAAAACCAATTTGTTAAAGGACAAAATCAGAAAATTGGATGATACCAAATCTGGATTGAAATCCAAATAGTAGTGAATCCAAAAAAGAGAGTGAAAGAAGATAGTCGGAAGAGGAGAAAACGATCATTCAGATATTGGAGTTTGAAAAAGCATTTAGAATTTGCTAAGATGATAATTCGTGTTATCTTACCACGTTTTCGTGTGTAAAGATACTTACGCCTAGACTGTGCATGCGATAACTGACAAGGGGATAATCTTTCCAAGTATAAGACGGATCCCAAGGTTGGTAGACCTTCTGGTGAGTGGGAGTTTTCTCTAATAGTCGCTAATCTCCACACAAAATCATTTCCAATTCTAGATCTGCATTCACACCACTCTTTACTATAATTGGATTATTGTTCTAGTAGTTAAAAGGCACCACACACAGCCCCTTTGTCTCGAATCTAACAGCATTACAATAATATTCCCTCAATCCGATTCAATTATCCAAAATCCAAAATCCTCCTCATCCATCTTTCTCACCTCTCAATACTCCAAGCAATAAACCAACACAATTTAGATACATAGTTAGAGCTAGAATGTTCACCAAGTGACTCAAATTAAAGAAGGGAATGAAATACAACAAAATAATCCCTAGGATGGAATGAGAAGGCAACAATTTTGCCTACCCTTAAAAACCAAAATCAAAACCAAAGTCAATGCTTAAAAAGCCAAAAAGCCACTTCGAAAATCAGGGTAACCAACTAGTGAATAACCCAAGATATCCAGAAAGTTCACAACCTAACTATCCCTATAAAATTGGATCCATGAAAATCTGGGATCCGCGCCCATACTTGGAAGTCTCGTTCTGGAATGAAAATCCTACCCAACTACCTACCAGCTATCAATTTTCCCTGCCGTGCTTTCTTTGAGCTGCTCCTATTCTAACTGCCCAAAGTCTTCATCGAAGTCTTTACTAGTATATTTGTTACTGATGACCGAGTCTGAGGTTTACATAGAATTTTCGACGGTGAGTCATCAGATTCCGTTTCTTCCTCGGATCCGGACTTCAACACCTCTTCATCCGACTCCTTGATCTCCTCAATCTTTAAATCTTTGGCCTAGGGTGACTCACTCAATTCAATCTCAACACGATCCCGCTTTGATGTCAACTACTGTATATGCGAGAAGTCTTACAAATGAAATTGGACCGGATTTGTCATCACTCCAGTCTATGGGTCGAGGTTGTAGAAGAACAAAAACTCAAACTGGATAAGTTAGTCTAGAATTAAGATTAGATAGACTTGCAAATTTCAATTTTTTTAGTAACTTCTAGAGATTTACGCTACACTATGACTATAATAGAAATAGTCAATTTTTGAGTTGTTAAAACCATTAGTAACATTACCAAAACAAATCTGATACGGATCTAGAATTTGGAAAAGTACCGGATTCTCTAAACCTACGTTCTAGACTTCCGGTCTAAAAAACTAGGAGACCATTAGGGGAATGGTCATCTACCCGTTCTCCATCGGGAATTGTTGGCCATGCATCAGGTACTTAAATCCACCGCCATCCTTTTTTTTCTCCCTCTCTGCTTGTTGAACTTGATGAACGTATAGTTAAGAGAAAGAGTGGTGAGTTAGTGACCGAGATAGGAAGAAACAAAAAAAGTAGTACCAGATTAGGTTTGCAAGTTGTTGATGATTCGTGACGGCGGCTGTCGATCCGGCTACACGAAAGTTTGGAGTTATAGCCCGGATGGTTTGTTCGGTTATCCTTTCTGATCCAAATCACCGAGCGCAGTTAGAGGAGGACCTCATGTGTATCGGATGTGTTGAGTTGTTAGATAGGCCGTGGAGCATAAAAAACGAGGAAATGATTCAAGAACTTATTTATGGAGTTCCAAATTAGTACAAGTTGGTAGTGAGGGGTCAATCCGTAGCTTGAACAAAAGACATCTAGGCAGATGTCTATTCATTTGAAAAGAATGGGCTCGGACTAGTGGGAAGAGCGGAAAAGTATGTAGCCCAAAAGTTCCGGAGTCAAGTCCACTCAAAGGAAGGTTTTGCCATTAGCGATTGTAAAAACGAGAGGCATAGACAGGTATTGGATTTTCTTATTTTAATTTTGTATCTGGAAAAGCCTACCCGCATCACGGTCATAGTGGCCAATACCATTTTTGGGGCCCTTGAGGACCGAATCATCCATTGGGAAAGAATGATTTAAGGAGTCCTGGGCAAGTTGGCAGAGCACATAGGCCAAACAAAGCACAGCCTTATCACGTCATATCTATTCCACCTCTATCACCACAAGGAGGTCTTGAGTGCCGGGGAGACGATTGAGTACAACATTGGAGTCGAGATCCTAAAGTATGGCCTCACAGAAGAGTTAGAGAAGAAAGAGAAGGAATCCAAAGAAGAGCAACCGGAAGAAGAAAAAGAAGTAATGGACCGGAAACAAAAAAAGTCCACAAATCTGGCAACAAGGGGAAAGGTGACAACATCGGAACGAAAGAAACCGATACCTGATCCGGAACATCCCTAAGAACTCGAATTCTTTGAAGTCGGAATCTAATGGATGCAGTAGGCCAAATAGATGTATGGCGACTTGGAGGATCACATGCTTCTTATTGCAAGCGAACTCAAGGTAGAACCAAACCAAATTTTGGAGGAGATCCGGAATCGTCCAGATTCAAAGGACTTTCAACAAAAGGAGGAACAGATCCGGAAGTTGGAGGAAGAAAGGGACAGCTTCAAGTCCCAACTCGAGTGGACGGAGGAGGAGCTAAATGTGGCAAGACGGAAGGAGACGGAGGCTCTCCAGCTCATCCACAACCTCAAAGAACTCATCATGGTTTCAAAACATATGGTGATCCGAGCTGAATTCTATACCACCTAATTGGAGAAGGAAGGGCACATGATCGAATCTATAATGGTAAGTTCCTAATCGACTTTGAAGCCTAGATGGGGATTTTTTTGAATGACATGCAGAAGTTGCTAAGGTACTTGGATCCAAAACGAGCCATCGACTAAGAAGAGTTTCTAGAAGTCCCAAAGAGCATATTCCAGGATACTCCAATTTAACAGACTCCGATTCGACAGGCTTCAAGTGGCCCAATTCAGCCACAAACAGAGGAATTGAAGTCTATCCTCACTCCTAATGTAGAACCCTCAAGTAGCCAAGCACGGACTCCATCAAGACTAGCAGGATCTAAGCAAGAGGAAAGGACAAGTGGAAAGTTTGTTCTAGAAAAACAAGTACTTTCCATTCTGATTATCCTACTACCTAAAAAAATCACGACAGGAAATTTTAGGGTACCTGAATTGACGGTTCACGGCAACCTTGACGCACGGATTGGAGTGATGATGAATCTGGCTCAATCTCATCCGCAAAACTTCTCTCATATGCAACAATCGACTCCAAAACAAGATCGTGTTCAAATTGAATTGAGTAAATCACCACAAGCCAAAGACCCGGAGATTCAAGAGATTGAGGAGTTAAAAGAAGAGGTGGTGAAGTCCGGATCTGAAGAAGAGATGAAATCAGAAGACTCGCCTCCCAAGGTTTAACGGAAGCCCCAAACTCGATCATCAACAAAGAATACGCTAATGAAGGCTTCGGTGAAAACTCCGGGCAATCAAAGCAAGAGTAGCTCCAAGAAGGCACAGCGGGGTAGATAGAACGTAGGTAGTTAGGTAGGATTTTTTTTATCCGGAAGGGATTTCCAAGCATGGATCTAGGTTTCAGATCCTTTTAAAGATTCCGGATTTGTAGGGACAATTGGGCTATGGATGTTTCGATTATTCCAAACTGTTCACTAGTTGGTTGTCTTGATTTTTGAGGTGCCTTTTTGGCTTTTTAGGCATTGACTTTGGTTTTTATTTTGGTTTTTAAAGGTGGACAAGTTTGTTGCCTTCTCATTCCATCCTAGCACTTATTTTGTTGTATTTCATTCCCTTCTTTAATTTGAATCATTGGGTGAACCTTCTTGTTCCAATTGTGTATCCGGATTGTGTTGGTTTGTTGTTTAAGTGTTGAGGAGAAGGACGGGTGAGGAGGAATCCGGATTTCAGATAATTTGGTGGAATTAAAAGAGTACTATTGTAATGATGTTAGATATGAGACAAGGGAGCTGCACATGGTACCTTTGAACTACCAAAACTGTAATCTAATTTTTAATGAAGAGTGGTGTGAGTGTAGATCCGAAATTAGAAACAATTATGTATGGAGATTAGCTACCGTTAAAGGAAATTCCCACTCATCGAAAGGTCTGCCAACCTTAGGATCTATCTTACACCTAAAAAGATTACCTTCCTTATCAGTTCCACGCATCTGAGATTTGTCGTTGTAGTAAGGAAGAGTAAATACAGTCCTGAATAACCTGCATTTCAAATCGGCCATCCAGGATGTTGTGAGGATCCAGATCTATCTTCTACGCTACAACACCTTGAGTACTTGGATGTTTGTTGTTTGTTTGTTTTTGTTTGTGTAATGAATAGACAAAAGTAATGAAGTCCCTACCACTCGAAAGATCTATAGTAGACCCTCTAAATGTGAAATAGAAGAATTGAGAACCAATCTATTATAGGATGAATTCGGAGAACCAGGTGATACCGGATCCGAATTAGAATCCGGATAGTAGTGATTCCAGAAAAGAGAGTGAAAGAGATTAGTTGGAAGAGGAGGAAACGATCATCCGAATATTGAAGTTTAGAAAGGCATTTAGAATTCCCTAGGACAAAAATTCATGTCATCCTACCACGTTTTCGTATGTAAAGATACTTACGCCTATACTACGTGTATGACAAAAGTTGCCGCAAATAGTCAATCCGAGTATCATAAACTTTCCGGCCGTGATTTTCTCTAGTAGTGGGAGAATTTGGACAAAAACTCTTTCTTTTGCCGGAATAGGCTTCTCACTTGTCTCTTTTTTCGGCTCAAGTACCATTGGCCCTGATGGAGTCCGTGTTTGACTGTTTGATAGATCCGCAGTTGGGGTGAGGATTGACTTCAGCCCTTCCAATTGTGGCTAAATCGGACTACTAGAAAGCCTACTGGATCGGAGGTTGTCAAACCAAAGTATCCCGAAATATGCTCCTTGGACTTCCAAAACCCTTCTAAGTTGATGACCGGTTCCGAATCCAAGTATTCTAGCAACTTGCGCATGTCCTTCAAAATAATCTCCATCCATGTTCCGAAGTCAACCAAGATCTTTACCATCCTTGATCTGGTCATGTGCCCTTCTTCCTCCAACCAAATAGTGTAGAAGTCAGCTCGGATTACCATATGCTCCGAAACCATGACGAGTTCTTTGAGGTCGTGGATGAGTCAAAGAGCTTCCGTCTCCTTCCATCTCACCCTATTCAACTCCTCTTCCATCCACTCTAGTTGGGACTTGAGGCTATCCCTTTCTTCCTCCAACTTTTGAATCTGTTCTTCTTTATGTTAGAACTCTTTTGGATCTAGACGTTTTCAGATCTCCTCCCAAATTTGGTCTGGTTCCACCTTGAGTTCACCCAAGATGAAGAGTACGTGATCTTCCAAGTTGTCATACATCTGTTTAACCTATTGCATCCACTAGATTACAACTTCAAAGAACTCCAGGTCTTGAGGATGTTCCAGATTCGAAATCGACTCTCTTCTATCCGGTGTTGGTCTCCTTCCCTTGTGCAGCCAAATCCGTGGACTTCCTTTGTTTCCAGTCCACCATTTCTTCTTCTTCTTCTGGTTGTCCTTCTTCTTCGGATTCTTTCTCCTCTTTCTCCAACTCATCCGTCAAGCCGTACTTTAGAATTTTGACTCTGGTGTTGTACTGAATTGTCTCCTCGGTACTTAAGACCACCTTGTGGTGATAGAGGTGGAATAGAAATGGGGTGATTGGGCTGTATTTTGTCCGGATCATGTGTTCTACTAGTTTGCCTACTACTCCCTAAATCACTCTCCCCTAATGGACAATCCGGTCTTCTAAAGCCCCGAAAATGGTGTTAGCTACCGTAACCATAACCCGAGTAGGCTTTTCCGGATACAAGATCGGAATCAAAAAGTTCAATGCCCATCTATGCCTCTCATTTTTGTAGTCACTAGTAGCAAAACCTTTCTTTGAGTGGGCCTGACTCCAGAACTTTCCAACTACGTATTTATCTGCTCTTTTGACCAATCTGAATCCATTCTTTTTAAACGAATAGACATCCGCCTAGATGTCTTCCATTCAAGCTGTAAGTCGACCTCTTATTGTCAATTCGTACTAGTTTAGATCTTCGTAAATGAGTTCCTAAATCATTTCCTCGTTCTTCATGCTCCACGGCCTATCTAACAATCCAACACATCCGATACACATGAAATCCTCTTCTAATTGCGCTTAGTGAGCCGGATTAGAAACGATAACCGCAACACTAGACATTTGTAACACCAGACATTTGTATAGTTGAATTGCCAGCCGCCACCATGAATCACCAACAACCGATAATCTAATCTAGTATATATGGTATTGATCTTTTTGTCTTCTTTCTATTCCAATTGCTAACTCACCACTCTTTCTCTTAACTATACGTTCACAAGGTTCAACAAGTAGAAAGGGAGAGAAGTAGTGGTAGGTTTAAGTACCCAACGTACGACCAACAGTTTCCCAATGGAGAATGGGTAGAAGACCATTCCCCTGACGATACTCTAGTTTCCTAGACTGGAAGTCTAGAATGTAGATTTTAAGAATCCAGTACCCTTTCGGATCTCGAATCCGTATCGGATTTGTTTTCGTAATGTTACTAACAATTCTAGCAATCTAAAAACTAGCTATTTCTATCTAGTCTTAGTGTAGCAAAAATCTCTATGAATTACCAAAAAAAATAAAAATTGCAAGTCTATCTAACCTTATTCCAGACTAATTTCATCCAGTTTGAGCTTTCGTGCTCTCACAATCTAGAGAGTCCATGTTGATCATTAGAAGTAGGATTAGTATGACAAACATAAAACTTTATAAGATTGGAAGTGGGCATTAAGGGGCCTCGTAAGCCGAAGTTATAGTGCATAAGACCCCCATTAAGACATTAGGTGGAATAGTGTTAGTATAGAAGAGAGAAGTAGAAAGAGAAAGAAGAAAGGAAGTGAAAGAAGGTGGAAGACAAGGGCACTTTTTCCTCCTGCCACGTAAGTAGCGAACGTAGGATCAACACAAGAATTTTATCGATCATTTGCAAAGGTCCCATAGATCCAGCGAAGGCCTACACAAACACAAACAAAACCACATTGATCCCTGGTCATAGCCAGATAAGACACTAAGCTAGCTTGGTCATTTCAACCGCACTATCAAATGAGGATTTAGCATAAATTAGAAGTTACAATCACATAGGGAGGAAATAGTAGAATTAGGAGCCCAACCACAAGATGCATTAGAAATGGACCATAAGGACTAGTGTAGCATCCAGGGTTAAAATTGAGAAGTTGTAACTTAAAGAGTCACGTGGGTAGGCCTTAGTATTGATAGACCCACCATAGGAAGATCATAACTTGTTGATTGACTTGAACTAAATGTGACATCACTCACCCCTCTAGGCATTTCTTTCGCCCATCTATGAAACTAAGAAACATTAGCAAGATCCATTGCTTAGAAGGCATAGTAGATTGCGCTCACAACACCCCATTAAATCAAAAGTGGATAAAAGCTAAGAACTTGGTCATGTTCGCTTCTTTACCAAGGTGGGTAAAAAAGCACCCATACAATGGTAAGCTATATGCCTTCAATTCCAAAAATTGAAGTCACAAATGCCAAATGAAGTTTTGAGCTCCTTATTGTAGCACAAAGAAGCACAAATTCCTTAGTTAATGTTTAAAAGTGTCAAAAGCACCACTAAATGACTTATGTAATGTTCCCAAGAGATTTAGCTTATAACTCCTCTACAATGTTCGGAACTAGATACGGAAATTTAGATTCCTCCAAATCCAAGTACTCACCACACCGAAAAGTCTTAAGCCTACATCCTAACTGATACCACTATCTTTCTTCTAGAATCCTATTTCCCACTCTTCAACAACCAAGAAGAGTGTCTGGACATTGTGCCTCTTTTTATTCTAGTCTTCAGTAAACAAGTGAAAAATTTAACCTTTAAATTAGAGGGTTTTGCTCTTAGTTTTAAAGAAGGACACATGAATCCTACCCTCCTAGATATTTAAATGACTGGAGTTCCACTATATTCAAAAAAAAAAAACACGAACCAAGAAGTATTTATTTCCTCACAACTAATCCGATTATTAATTCAGACCAAGAGGTCATGCAAGAAATCTCTACTTCCTCCACTTACTATAACGACAAACTCAACTAGACCCTAGTTCCCTCAAGCAATGAAAGAGGCCCTTGACTAACTACATAAACTATGTCCAGATACTAATTCCCACTTCCAGTTGTAGTAGGACCTCTTCATGAGTTGACTAGTGTGCATCCTAACCTTCAAAGATCACATCCAATCTCAGTGAGGCTACCCCACACAAAAGTCTCCAAGCAATTAGTCCAAACAAGTTCTCCGCCCAATACACCAATTGCTACCCATGTAAGTAACTACTCCAACAAGAACCGGATCTAGTCAAAATCCAAGGGCCACTTCCAATCTTTTTAACTCAACAAAATTCAGCTATCAGCACTAAGTAATGGTTCTAGCATTACCGGCATACCAACACAACATCAAGTTATACACTCAACACATGAAGTGGAAATACTGAATTGACTTTACTAAATCAAAGAAGAACATCAAAGTATAACAATGCCTAGGGTATCAAACAAAATTCACCCCTAAATAACTAACACCCCTGAGAACCCTAAAAACACCTGAGATAAAATACAAGGCCAAGAGAATGACAAGTCACATTCCTCTAATCCTAAAAACCATTGACTTCTAACAAGTGGACAAAAACTCGCCGAAAATGGATCTCAGATCCAGGAAAGCTGGATCCAAATGTCCAAGTGCATCTACACTAAAGTACCTTCCTAATTACTTCTTAAGTATAAAAACTTGTGTTTTCCTGCCTACCTACTTTTATCCCTAAAATAACCAACCCTAAGATTTTTTGGCCTGTTTTAGAGTTCCCTCTCTTGGTTTGGTAGTCCCTCTCCTCATTGGCTGCTTGCAACTGGCTAAGGCCTTACTTCTACGTATTGCTTTACCCTTACTTGGAATTGGAATCTTACCCTTACATTAATAGGGAGGAGAATCTTGTTGTAGTTTTGATTCTTCTTCTTCTTCCATCGTGCTGCCTTTGTCTCGGTTGGCTCTAGAGACTCTCAAACTCCTCTTCTCCCTCCAATTCCAGCACAATATCTGGGGTGCACTTCTAGATCTTTTTACGGTCTGCTTACACTTGGATGCACTAGATACGGATAGAAAAGGACTGAAAACCTTTCTTTTTGGTGTGTCTAGACTTTCCTCTCCTATTTTTGAATGACTCCAAGTCTAGGATCCGAGTGTGGATCCTTTTCTGGTCTCAGACTCTACTTTGCTATTAGGTAAGGTTGGTGGTGGAGAAGCCTCCATACCTTTCTCCTTCCATTCTTTTGAAGCCAGTGGAGAAAGAAGAAGTGACTTTGAGAGGGTTGCTCCACTCAACTAACCGGATCCTTTTGCCATTTCCAGTTTAGGACCCATTTGCATTACTATCGTCATCTCATCTAATGCTTTCTCCATCTTATCATTATAATTCACCACAATTGAGACTAGTTTTGGACTGATCTGTGTCCCTTCCTTGTGGACACTCTCATCAAATAATTTGGCCTGATTTACAACATCTTCAAAATGTCTAATGAATTCTTGGATTCGGCTAAGAGTTTTCGCTAATTCAATGGAAAGTCTTCTCTCTTTCTCTACCTCCTCAGACTTCCACCTCACTTAACTTTGAAGAGTTTTTACCTAAGCCGTCAACTCTTCTACCTTCTTTTCTAGCTTCTGGACATCACTATTTTAGAGAAGTGTCTCCACTTTGGAGTACAACTCTGAGGGTCCAATTCCCATCAACGCACTCACCTTTCTAGTGATCTCTCTCTCAATCGCTATGTGACCCCGGATCCGGTTCAATTCCTCGATTACCTTTCCTAAAACATCACTCTTCCAATCAAAATCTGAGATTGGGTCTTTCTCCTTAGAACCCTTAGCCTCTCTTTTTCCTTTCTCTTGGAATCTACTTCTTCCTTCTCTGATTCCGAAGATTCCTTTTCTATCTCCTCTCGGTTTCTTCTTTAATGTCAAACTCCATCATTATTAAAGCAGCTTTGTAGGACGATTTCTCTTTCTCTCTTAGAATGCCTAAAGACTCATACAAATGGTAGAGAAAAGGACTCAGAGGAGAAGGTTTAGACCTCCCCACAGCTCCTACCATCTTGGCTACTACATCTCGGATGACCACTCCCTACTTCACTTTTCGGTCTCTAGACAAGGCTTCAAAAATCATGTTGGCCAAGGTAACCGTGAGCCTGTTGGATCTCACAAGGTTCAGGATTGGAACTAAAAACTCCAATACTCTCCTTTCCTTCATATCCTTACAATCCGCGACTATATACCCGTCTTTAGGGTTAACCGGATTGGTAAACTTACCACTCCCGAACTTGTTAATCCAGGAGGCTCATCCTTCTCCAATGTTGGGGAAGTAGTAGACAATCTCCCAATGTTCAAATGTCCACTCCTCTGCCTTCGCCCTCACCATCAAATGTCATTTGCTTAATTGCTCCTCTGTCAACTTCTACACTATAGCTTAATCACACAAGTTCCATGGTAGCTGGAGAAGCCCTTGGCACCTGATCTTACGTATATCCACTTCCAGTTGCACCTTCTCTTTCTTATCCTTGGGAATGCCTAGAACAATCAACCGGAGGATAACCGGATTTGGTTCTTCCTCAATCTCTATCTTCACCATGTCTTTTGCTTCACTCGCAGCTTCTTCTCCAAATTTCCAGTTTCTTAGGTCTAGAAACATTCAACTTTGCTCACAACAATCCACTCGAAAGGAAACTCTCTTTTCTATTTTTGCACTCCAAAACCAGAACTTGCAACTCTCAAATCCTCATCTCTTCAACATGCAAACACAACTAGAAAAGCTTAAAGTGCAACCGGATACAAACCCAAATGTAATCAAGAAGGAAGATGACCTTCCTTTTCTCTTCCTAGATTTCTAATTTTTGCATCTATTAGAAATTACTGTTGCACCGATTTAACGGAACTTCCACCCGTTGAACTTTCCAACTATCCTTCCACTTGCATATGCTGGCTTCCGGATGAATCTTGATTCCGGTTCCAATACTATCAAAAATTCCTAAAATTATTTTGGCTATGTATCCAAATTGTGATTCTAGTTAGGACAGAAAACACAATTTTCTTCCTTAACTATTTTATCTCACTAAAAGATCCTATGGTTTCATAATCTATAATACTAGTAACTTCTTTGTTTCTAACTCTTAAAAAAAAATATACTAGTATTGGTCCCCTTTACTTCAAATTCAATTTGAGGTAATTCCATTCTAATTTTCTAGGTTCCCACACTCCTTCATGAGTGTGTCCAACCAATTGTCCGCTTGTTTGCAAAGCAGTTGGCTATGTAAACAAGTGGACAAGTGGACACAAATTATACATTTGTAGCAAATATAATTTTTGATTTGAGGCTTCAAACTATCCGCTCAACCATCTACCTCTCCGCCCATCCGCTATGCAAATAGGAGAGCACATGGCTACACAGACAACTGCTCTGACACTCAAAATGCATTGCTTGCAACCTTTTTTGTCATTTGTGATCTAAATTTTTGGATTTTAGAGGTGTGTTATAAGCCATTGAAAAGGTATTTCTGAGACCTTTCCAATGGTATATTACACACCTTCAAATTCCAAAAACTCAAATTGCAAATGACAAATGAAGTTTTTTGGCCCTTAAAGAGGTTGTCCGCCAAGCCATCTACTCAACCATCCGCTCGTCCACCAAGCAGACGGCTGGGTAGACAGGTGGACTATTGGGCGGACAACTACTCTAACACTCAAAATGCATTGGCTATGATCTTTATTTGTCATTTATGATTTGAGTTTTTGGAATTTGGGGGCGTGTAATATATCATTGAAAAGGTATTTTGCATGGTTGTCATAGTGAATGGACGTCCGGTTCGCTCATCCATTAGAGGTCCCGCCCATCCGATACAGTCAACATATAGTTGACTTTCTGATAATGGAAAAATAGGCCACGTAGATGCCATGTGGATTAAAGAACATGTTGAGCGCAGACGAGATTGTTAGGGCGTGGACGAGGTGACGTGTCATTTTGCAAAATTGCACAAGTTACAAAATTAAAGCCGTCTGGACCGTCTATTCGTCCGACCCGATGACCCTAACTCGCCCGTTATGACAACCATGGTATTTTGAGACCTTTCTAATGGTATACTATACACCTCCAAATTCCAAAAATTGAGTTTGCAAATGGCATATGAAGTTTTTTGGCCCTTCATGAGGTTGTCCGCCGAACCATCCGCTTAGCTGTTTGCCCGTCCACCAAGTAGACAACTAGGTGGACAACTGCTTTGACGCTCAAAATGCATTGCTTGTGACTTTTTTTTGTCATTTGCTATCTGAGTTTTTAGAATTTGGGGGCATGCAATATACCATTAGAAAGGTATTTCCAAGACCTTTCCAATGGTATGTTGCACGCTTGAAAACTCAAAAAATTGAGGCCACAAATGATGAAATAAATTTTCTACTGGTTTAGAATGAGTGTTTGTGTAATTGCCGTCCACAAAGCTATCCACTTGATCACCATCTATCCGAATGCCATCCACCTAGCCATCCATCAAGCCATCACCTATCAATTTTACTTTGGGTAATTTTTGCACACGCTCGTTTTATTCTTTTACATGCGTTGGATTCGTTGAATCCAAATGTCCACATGTCCATTATTTGGACATAAATTTTCCCTAGATATTCTAATTTGTCAATACTATGTGTTTGGATTTCCAAGCTAAATAATGTAAAAATTAAGGTGTAAGGCATATTGAGTAGGGCTAGAGCAAATGGGGATTTTACTTCTTGGCTTAGCTTCTTGTAGATAACCAATTAGAATTAATTTTTGTAAATTTTTGAGCTAATTGGAATGTATTTTGAGGTCTTTTGGTAGTGGATTGTCTTTTGTGATGTCCAATTGGATTGTTTTGACTATATATTTTGATCCAATTTAAAGCCTTTTTGCTATGTAGTCGGATTGTTTTTTTGATAGGATTTATTCTCATAATTCAATGAATGTACCAAATTGGAAGGTTAAGTAGTGAATTCAATTTGGTGTGTAGTGAATTTGGAGTAAATTGTAAAGTCAACTATCGCAAGCGTAGTCTAGGCGTAAGTATCTTTACACACGAAAACGTGGTATGTTGATACAAGTTATCATCCCAGGGAATTCTAGATGCCTTTCCCAAACTCTAATATCCGGATGATCATTTCCTCCTCTTCCAACTACTCTTTTCTACTCTCTTTTCTAGAATTACTCCTATCTGGATTCCAATCCGGATTTGGTATCACCCAGTTTTTTAGTTTCACCCCTTAACAAACTGGTTTACAATTCCTCTGTTCTGCCATCAAAGGGTCCGCTATTGATTTTTCAAGGGATAAGGACTTCACCACTTTTGTCTATTCACTACACAGACAAAAACAAACAACAAACATCTAAGTATTCAAGGTGTTGGAGAGCAGAAGATAGATCCGGATCCTTACAACATTCAAGATGGCCAATTTGGAATGCAGGTCACTCAGGACTATGTTCACTTTTCCCTACTACAATGACAGATCTCAAACACCTCGAATTGACAAGGGGGGTAAACTTTCTAGGTGTAAGATGGATTCTAAGGTTGGCAGGCCTTCCGGTAAGTGGGAGTTTCCTTTGACAGTCACTAATCTCCATATAGAATTGTTTCCAATTCTAGATCTGCACTCACACCACTCTTCATTAGAAACCGGATTACTGTTTTGGTAGTTCAAAAGCACCATGCGCAACTCCCTCGTCTCGTATCTAATATCATTACAATAGTATTCCCTTAATCCAATCAAGTTATCCAAAATCCAGATTCCTCCTCACCCATCCTTCTCACATCTCCACACAAACAACAAACCAACACAATCTGGATACACGATTGGAGCCAGAAGGTTCACCAAATGACTCAATTTAAAAAAGGGAATGAAATATAACAAAATAACTACTAGGATGAAATGAGAGGGCAATAAACTTGCCCACCTTTAAAAACCAAAAACCAAAATCAACGCCTAAAAAGCCAAAAAGGCATCCTGAAAATCAGGGCAACCAACCAATGAACAACCCGGGATATCCAAAACGTTCACAATTCAACTGCCCCTACAAGACCGAAATCTCTTAACACGATCTACAACTTGGATTCACGCTTGGAATTCCTGTTCTGGATAAAAATCCTACCTAACTACCTATGCTCTATCTATCCCGCTGTGCCTTCTTCAAGCTCCTCCCACTTTGACTACTTAGAGTCTTCACCGAAACCTTCATTGGCGTATTCTTCGTTGATCACCAAGTTTGGGGCTTCCTTCAAACCTTGGGAGGCGAGTCTTTTGATTCCGTCTCTTCCTCAGATCCGAACTTCAACACCTCTTCTTCCGACTCTTCAATCTCCTGAATCTTCGGGTCTTTGGCTTGCAGCGATTCACTCAGTGCAATCTCAGTACGATCTCATTTTGGAGTCAATTGTTGCATATGAAAGAAGTCTTTCAGGTGAGATCGAGCCAAATTTGTCATCACTCCAATCCGTGTGTCAAAATTGCCACGAACCATCAATTCGGGTATCCTAAACTTTTCAGTCGTGACATTCCCAAGTAGTGGGAAAATTGGGACAGAAAATGCTTGTTCTGTCAAAACAGACTTCCCTCTCATCCCTTTCTCTAGCTCAAGTCCTGCTGGTCTTAAGGGAGTCCGTGCTTAGCTACCTAAGGGTCCTGCAATAGGAGTGAGGATAGACTTCAATCCCTCCGATTGCGGTTGGATCAGGCCACTTGAAGCCTGCCGAATCAGGGTTTGTCAAATCAAAATATCTTGGAATATGCTCCTTGGGACTTCCAGAAATCCTTCTAAATCGATGGCCCGTTCCAAATCCAAGTACCCCAACAACTTCCGCATGTCCTTCAACACAATCCCCATTCGGATTTTGAAATCGACCAAGATCTTCACCACCCTGGATCCAGTCATATGCCTTTCCTTTGCCAACCAAGCGGTGTAGAGCTCAACTTGGATCACCGTATGTTTCGGAAACATGATGAGTTTTTTGAGGTCATAGACGAGCCAGAGAGCCTCTATTTCCTTCCGTCTTGCCACATTCAACTCTCCTTCCGTCCACTCGAGTTGAGACTTGAAGCTGTCCTTTTCCTCCTCCAACTTCCGGATATGTTCCTCCTTTAGTTGGAACTCCTTCGGATTCGGGCATTTCCGGATCTCCTCCAAAATTTGGTCCGGCTCTACTTTGAGTTTGTTTGCAATAAGAAGCATGTGATCCTCTAAGTTGCCATACATTTGTTTGGTCTACTGCATCCACTGGATTCCGACTTCAAAGAATTTGAGCTCTTGGGGAGGTTCTAGATCAGATATCTATTCCTCCCGTTCCAGTGTTGGTGCCTTCCCCCTTGCCACCGGATCTATGGACTTCTTTTGTTTCCGGTCCACTACTTCTTCTTCTTCTTCCGGTTGCTCTTCTTCAAACTCTTTTTCCTCCTTCTCCAACTCTTTCGTGAGGCCGTACTTCAGGATCTCGACTCCGATGTTGTACTCAATTGTCTTCCCGACACTCAAGACCTCCTTGTGGTGATAGAGGTAGAATAGAAACAGTGTGATAGGGCTATACTTTGCTCGGCCTACGTACTCTACCAACTTGCCCATAACTCCTTGAATCACTCTTCTCCAATGGACAATCCAGTCCTCGAAGGCCCCAAAAATGGTGTTCGCCACTGTGACCATAATACAAGTAGGCTTTTCTAGATACAGAATTGGAATAAGGAAATCGAATACCCGTCTATGCCTCTCATTTTTACACTAGCTAATGGCAAATTCCTCCTTTGAATGGGCTTGATTCCAGAACTTTCTGGTCACATACTTGTTCGCTCTTTCAACTAGTCCAAGCCCGTTCTTCTTAAACGAATAGACATCCACCCAGATGTCTTCCGTCCAAGCTATAGGTCGACCTCTCACTATTAACTCATACTGATTCGGAACTCCGTAAATGAGTTCCTAAATCATTTCCTTGTTCTTCATGCTCCACAGCCTATCTAACAACCTGATACATCCAATACACATGAGGTCTTCTTCTAAGTGTGCTCAGTGACCCGTATTGGAAGGAATAACCGGACAAACCATCCAGGCTATAACTCCAAGCATTCGTATAGCCAAATTAGCAACTACCACCATGAATCACCAACAACTTGCAAACCTAATCTGGTACTACTCCTTTCGTCTCGTCCTATTTTGGTTACTAACTCACCACTCTTTCTCTCAACTATATGTTGATCAAGTTCAACAAATAGAGAAGGAGAAAAAGAAAAATGGCGGTGGGTTTAAGTACCCATCATGTAGTCGATAGTTCCCGATGGAAAACAGGTAGATGACCATTCCCCTAACGGTCTCCTAGTTTCTTAGACCAGATGTCTAGAACATAGGTTTGGAGAATCCGGTACTTTTCCGGATTCCGGATCCATATCAAATTTGTTTCTATAACCTTACTAAAGGTTTTAGTGACCCGGAAACTGACTATTTCTATTATAGTTGTAGTGTACCATAAATCTCTAAAAGTTATCAAAAAAAATTGAAATTTTCAAGTCTATCTAATCTTAATTCTAGACTAACTTATCCGGTTTGAGTTTTTGTACTCCAACATCAACCAAATTGGATGCTTTGCTGGTAGGTTAACTTCAATTAATAACTTGGTTTTCAATTGTAGCTCTTGAAATTCAATTTGGTAGTTAAGTCCAATTGGTCGTCTTCTTCAAATTGTCAACTATTGTGGGAGGGACTTGAAAAGTTCCAAATTTGTATTCATTTTCCTTCACCCACTATCAAAGAAGTCTAATGCGCATCCCAGCTAGTCAAGCTATGAATTTTGTTTTTGTGACCAATTGCTTTTTGTTTGCATTAGAGTGTAGTGTGTATTGGAATATTTGTGTCCAAGTTGCGAATGTATGTGCATGATGAGTTGTTGTAGAATGAAAATGAATCCTAGTTGAAGGTGGGTATAAAGTGAATGATATGTGAATCCAAGTCAGTGTGTTGTATAGTAGAAGAGAGCCAAATCAAAAGTACTATTATAAACGAACTATTTATAATGGTGATTTGATCACCTATTTTATAAATTACTATGAGTATATTTTCAGTTAAATTAGTTTATTGTATCTTGTGTGATGAATGATGAATTTGTTTGTATGTTGAATTTTCAATATATGGATCCTAATTGTGTGAATTTGATGAAGTTTGGATGTTGTTTTGGAAATTATCTTGTGTACCTAATTAGAGATTATTTTAAAAATTTGTAGTTGTGTGTTTATTCCAATTTGAGTTAAATGTTGAAATATGAATGCTTGTTTATGAAAAAAACAAATTGAATTTATGGATGTGGCATTAGAGAATAATAATTGAATATCCCAGTTGAAAATTAGTTGTATGATTCGTGTTTATTGTCATGTGCTTGTTTGATAATAGCTTGATGTGTGTTTAGACCAAGCTAGTGGGAATTATATGATGTCTTTGATTTGTAACAGTCTAATTTGGGATCTATG
Organism: Pseudoscleropodium purum; assembly: GCA_963969395.1. Lineage (NCBI taxonomy): Eukaryota > Viridiplantae > Streptophyta > Bryopsida > Hypnales > Brachytheciaceae > Pseudoscleropodium > Pseudoscleropodium purum. The sequence goes on from OZ017797.1 coordinate 23,643,440, forward strand.
TAAAGCATGAGTGTTGTTTTTTGTTGAATTACACAATGTCTTTGATTTGTAACAGTCTAATTTGGGATCTATGTAAAGCATGAGTGTTGTTTTTTGTTGAATTACACAATGTCTTTGATTTGTAACAGTCTAATTTGGGATCTATGTAAAGCATGAGTGTTGTTTTTTGTTGAATTACACAATGTCTTTGATTTGTAACAGTCTAATTTGGGATCTATGTAAAGCATGAGTGTTGTTTTTTGTTGAATTACACAATGTCTTTGATTTGTAACAGTCTAATTTGGGATCTATGTAAAGCATGAGTGTTGTTTTTTGTTGAATTACACAATGTCTTTGATTTGTAACAGTCTAATTTGGGATCTATGTAAAGCATGAGTGTTGTTTTTTGTTGAATTACACAATGTCTTTGATTTGTAACAGTCTAATTTGGGATCTATGTAAAGCATGAGTGTTGTTTTTTGTTGAATTACACAATGTCTTTGATTTGTAACAGTCTAATTTGGGATCTATGTAAAGCATGAGTGTTGTTTTTTGTTGAATTACATAATGTCTTTGATTTGTAATAGTCCAATTTAGGGTCTATGTAAAGCCTCAATGTTTTTTTTGTTGAATTCCAATTTGATTTATTGTCTATAAATGAAATTATATAGTTGGAGTATAAGTTGTGTAATGTCTATGATCGGTTCCAAATTGTATTTGTAAGTTGTGTATGGTGTATAACGAATAGGGTTGAAAATTTGGAGTATATGAAATGATTAATTGGAAGATAGAATTGAAAAGGAGTTTGTCTATGTATGGATGATCCAAAAGATATAAAGATCAATTCCAAGTCAATTAAAGAAGGTTGCAAGTTTTGTAAATGTCAGAATTACTTAAAACCGAATTCTAAGGCTAAAATTAAGGAGATCAAATTGGTAAAGGAAGATCTTATGGTTCCCTTAAAAGAAGACAAAGATCAATCTAATAAGATCCAATATGAGTTGGAAGTTTTAGAGCATATCAAGCTGTACTTGTTATACAACCAATTTTGAGATTGTAGTATCACAGCTAGTGAAGCTAACTAGTAGAATCCAATTTTGGGATTAAAGAAATAAGAAAAAGATTGATATATAAAGATAAAAATAAGCACTAATTGGGAGAAATCTTTACCATTGTGGCCATTAAGAGTGGGAAGGCAAATCAGTAATTAAAATTATCATGTAAGACTTATAATTGCATGTAGTTTAAGGAATAATTTTTCTCATAATATTTGGTTGCAATGACCTATTTGGAAACAATTGGAAATAATCCTATTTAAAAGCGTCCCCAAACGAACTTTACTATAAAAACTTGTTAATTCTAAATAGAATTAATTAACTTCTCTACACTTCTCATGCCTCACTACGTGTCTATTGGCTGGTCAAAATTGAGGTTGCCTTAAAATCATGTGTACAAATCTTAGAAGTTAGAACCAACTCCTTCTAATGTCTAGGAAATTCCAACATCCTAAACAATATAAAAAAACATCCTTCAATGAGCTAAGGTATCTACTCTTATAATCAATACTCTAAAATTTGACACTTACATTTGAACTAGAAAGCATCACATATACTTAGATGTTGATTACACAAGATGTATATAATCAAAAGAGGAGAGTCTATGAGAGCCTTGTGTTTTTTTTTTGTACATGGCTAGAGACAATATTTTGAAAATTTATAACTTATATGCATATGGTGTCTAAATAATAATGCATACATTAAATTAGGTTTGCTGATTTGATTAGTTTGGATTGGTTTGTTACAATGAGATCTCTAAACCCATGCATTCCTTAGTTGCATTCTTGGTACCCTTGGAAAGCCTTGAGTGAAAAGGGTGCATGGACTTTGTTTCATGGCATTTTAACTCATGGCAAAAAAGATATTGAATCTTGAGGTTTTCATGAATTAAAATTTTATTTTTGTTTTATTACATTGTGGCAAGGGCACAAGGCATATTAATCCATATCCTAAGTGAGTTTGTTTTTTTGTTTTGTTTTGTTTGTTCTGGTGAGATCTTAGGAACCATACATCCCCTAATTGTGTTCTTGGTACCATTGAAAAGCTTTCCATGAAGAGGGGTGCATGGGCTTTATTTTGTAGCATTCCAATAGTTGGCAAAAATGTTGAATTTTCAAATTTTCAAAAATGAAAATTTTACTTTTATTTTTACTTTGGTTGTAGCAACACTTTAGGCTACATTGGTACATACTGAAGTGTGTTAGAATTTGCCAAAAAGATCTCATACATAAAAATACTTTAGATTTGTAAAAATAAAAACTATACTCTATTGTACTAATACGGCTTAGTGTTTGAAGTTTTTTTTGAGGTCCTCTAGGTGATTTTTTCATTCCATGAAAATGGACAATTTTTTTAATGGACACTAGTTGCATCCAATGAATCACAAGAAGTACCAATCTATTTACTCCAATTTCAATTTTTTACTAGCTAATTTCTTCAAAATTGAAATTGGCACTAACTATATTGTAAAATTTGTATAAATTCTTGGCTATGTGGGGGTTGTGGAGATGCCACTAAAAGATGGCAAACTATAGCTATGGGTAACTAAGACCCTATATTTTTATTTTTATTTTTTATACACAAATAAAACAAAATTGAAGGTCTTATCTTTTTGGCTTTTTTATGTGGCAAAGTGGGGCACCAACACTAAGTCTTAAGGTCCTAATACTCCTAAATCCCTTCCCAAGGTTTGATCTTGCAGAATATTAGCTAGTAGAGATTAGTTGAAGCCAACCCAAATCCCCCAAATACTCAAAAGAGGAGGCCAAACATCTTACAATTTTCAGGTGGCACCAATTGATTTCCAGTATTTCAAAATTCCTTCTGATTTTGTTCTCAAAATGCAACCGGATTTTTTCCCAAATCCACCGGCTTATATGATCATAGACTCATCGACGCACCTTCCAGATGCGGTGGCAGTCACGGGAATAGGGTCGAGAATGCCAGGGGGCGCCACGTCGTCGAAGCTTCCTTGACCGGACGACGAAAACGAGGCGACCTAGCAACTTTCAAACCAGCCTCCCCTGCATCCCTTCCTCCCTTCTCCTCCACTGGAAAACCGTTTCCGGCCCTCAATGCTTTGTGTTCATTCAGTTCCATGCTGATCTGCTCGTGCAGCAGCTTCGTCATGTCCGTCACGGGCTCCCCAATTTCCGTTCCGACTATGGCCACCCTCATTGCGCTCCAGCCGGTCGAAGTTCGGTCTCCTCATCAATCTTTCCGGGGATCCACGGATGGAGGTGGTGGTAAGTGAACCACCCGCTCCGCTCCGCCCCTCGAGATCTCCGCCTGCGTATACGCTGGATCTGAGTTTTTTGGATGGGGCGTTAGAGGAGGCGCAGTTTGGGATTTGAATTTCTGGAAGAGGAGGGTTTGGGGGCGGAATTTGAGTTTGAATCTGAATCTGAAGTGGAAGATGGTGGCGGCGGCGGCGACGGCGACGGCCAGGCCAGACGTTGGCGTTGTGAATGGTTCCAAGAATTCTGACCCAGTGCTGAACGGTGGTAGTGGCGATGGCGGAAAAAAACAGGGTTATTGCCTTCCCACTGTCTATGCTGCGCAGGTGAGGGAGAAGACGTGTAGAGGCAGAGTTTTCTTTGGTATGGAGTATTGTAGTTTGAATTGATTTTGGATTTTGGTTTGGATCCCCGAATGGATGCAGTGGATATTTTGGATGTGCCAGAGGTCGGTTCTGTAGTGACGGGCGGAGCGGTCATTGCAAGTTACGGATTAAGTTTTGATTGAATTATTTAGGGGTTGTTGTTTTTTGGTGTGGTTTGTGGTTGATTGTAGGGCGATAAGTTGCATCAGCATCGGCCTCTGACGTTATTTCGAAGGGTGCGGGGTTTAGCGTGTTTGGCGTGTTTGCTGTTGACGTCGTTTGTGCTGCTCATCTTTCTATCGCCGTTCGTGTATTTCCTCCCTCGCTTCTTTAGTGTCCATTATTGTCGCGTTGGGACGTCCTTCTTCTCGGGAAGCTGGCTGTCTCTGTGGCCGTACTTATTCGAGGAGGTCAACGAAACTAAGGTATTATTGGTGAAAGTTCCACTACTCGGCCTCATGTTTGACCTTTTCTTGTTTTGGTTTGTTTTCAGATCTGGAGTATTGGAGAATAATAATTTCACAGATTGCGTCACTTTTTTGGAATAAGGGCAATGAATGTGAAACAATAATGACATATTTATAGGTTTGCCTTGTTGGTTTGTCTCACCTCACAGAGAGATGGTTGTTGTGAAGGTGATTTTTGCAGGTGATGTAGTACCTAGCGAGGATCGTGTGATGCTAATGTGCAACCACAGGACTGAGGTGGACTGGATGTACATATGGAACTTAGCAATTCGGAAAGGCAAAATAGGATACTGCAAGTATGCGTTGAAGAGTTCTGTGAAAAACTTGCCCGTATTTGGTTGGGCATTTTATGTTTTTGAGTTTCTTATGCTCGACAGAAAGTGGGAAGTGGATGAACAGAACATCCAGTCTTACCTTGAGAGTTTTCAAGACAGAAGAGACCCCCTTTGGCTCGTTATATTTCCTGAAGGCACAGATTTTTCGTAAGCGTTCTCTCCATTGTCTCCTCTTGTCAGTTGGAATCTCCACCATCTTTATCTGCAGTTGTAGGGCCTTTACTTATCCCCAATCATTTTCTATGTATGTCGTCTTCTGAAGATCAGTACTTGACCGCTGTGGCAGTGAAGAGAAAAGAGACAAAGCAAATGAATATGCCAAAAGAGAATTCGGCTACCCGGAGCTTGTCAATGTGCTTCAACCTCGCACTCGTGGCTGTGTTACTTGCATCTCTCATCTGCGCGGCTCTCTTGATGCAGGTCGATCCAGTGCATAACATCTCAAATATCACTAGTGCATTAGGTTTATGCTGCAGTAATGTAAATCTAGTGCCTAACAGTTGACAAAGCAAATGAACTTAAGCTAATGTGAATTGAACGTTTGTCTAATTCCATGTTCTTTTAAGTCAATAAAAGCAGCATTGAAATAATACATCGTCATTGGGGTTGGTTAAATGATCAATTAATAGCGATTAAGTTGATGTTAAATTTAACGTTAAGTTACCATGAATTCAACTGGAGGAATTTTGGATATAGCATTGTCGTGGACAAAAGTATAGATGTGCGTTACTCATCAATCTATTTTTCGTTATGCGTGCAGTTTACGACCTCACTATAGGGTACAAGGAACGGTGTCCCTTATTCATCAACAATTTGTACGGAACAGATCCATCAGAAGTGCACATGCACATTCGTCGAATACCAATTTCTGAGATTCCAGAGTCAGAAGACGGTATGACGAAGTGGCTGTTTGACTTGTTTCATCAGAAGGATCAGATTTTAGCCTCATTCAGTGAGACAGGTTCTTTCCCTAACAGTGGAATCGGAGAGAAGCCACTTAACGTTGCAAAGGGTGTTTCCAATTTCCTCGTGCAGGTGATCTCTAGTTTTTGGATATGGTGGTGGTTGTACAACTCGCTGTGGATGAAGGTGTACGTGTCTGTCGCCGGTGTAGGACTAACTTTGAGCACTTATTTTTCTTGGAGACCGACACCATTTTACTCCCGTCTTCGTAGCAAAAGGAAAAAGCTGTAAAATGAATGAAAAATTTGATCTAGGTTGATCCATCCACAGGATGCCATTTGGTGCTCTGGATTCATTTATCACCACTCCTTTGTGTGTTGTCTGTTCTGAGTCTCGTAGCAAAGCTAACTTACAGTGTGTTGGGGTGAACTGGAGAGTATGACAACCGTATTCTGAAAGGATCAGACCTATCTCTGTGGGAGCCAAATATTTGAATGAATAGGTGTATTCTTCATTTCTCTGTGAAATATTTTGAGTCTATTTCATAATTCCATAATGATTTGACAAAAAATGTTTTGGTAGAGTGTAAATTGTTGGCTTAAAAAATTGCAAAAGCACCCATTGGAAGTCAAAAAAATGTAGATGACCCTCCCTTTTCACACAAAATTTGGAGGATGAATAGTTGAACTTCTATCTTGTGTAAGATTTTTTGTCATTCATTGGCTAGAAATGGTCCTCAATGTTGTATATGGGGTACATGTAAAAATGGAGTAGAAACTACACTTCATAGGCATCATTTCATAGATGGATTCAAATTCAGTAGACATCATTTTGATGGTTGAAATTCATATCAAGAATAAGTAGCAAGAAATGTTAAAAATACACTACAAGGGGGATTAATGGTTTGGCAACTTTTTTAGGAAAGTCAATAATATCATAATGAGAGAATTTGCAATACTATTATGTGAAAAATTGTAAATGTACTCAAATACCTTCAAAAAAAAATTGGATGACTAGTAGCTAGACTTTGGAAAAAGCACAAGATGAACCTTACTAGATGGAGCATCAACATTGAGGTCCAATGGGGATTGGATGGATTTTGGTTCTTTTATTCTATTCTTAGTAATACCTTCCTTGTTTTAAATTGGGTTCTTTTTTACAATTCGCTTTAATATAACATGAAATCATCCATCAAATGTACTCAAGTACCTTCCAAAAAAATGGATGAAAAAAAAACTTTTTTTTCCTTAGCCTATAGTATAAAGTGAAGTCATCTATTGGACACTTAGTATTCTCAACAATGTTATAAGGTTAATTGTGAAAAACATTGCAGTGTTATGAGATGCCAAGATAGATGATTTCATTGTTCATTGTAAAAACAAAGAATGCACCTATTGGTTCATTAATTAAAGTAGTTTTTGTGACTACTTTGGCCATAGGGGGTTGCACCCTTTAAGGGTTAAAACTACAAAATTCATTGCAACACTAGTAGAACAATGGTCTCTAACAATTAGAGCTTAATCCTTTAAGGACTAAGAGGACACAATGTGTCTTCTTCAAATTTTCAATGGCAAATTCTTAGTTTAGTGAAACAAATCTCAATATTTTGTAAACTAAGGACTTGTAGTGTAACAAGTTTACATAATTGTTGCATTTTCTAATTTCAAAATTTCAATGTGTGAAGTATTAAGAAATTTATTTGGAAAGTATAGTCTAATAGAAAAAAGAACAAACATACTTTTTTTACAATAATTGAAATAAAAAGAAATAGTAGGGATGGAAAAATAACATTTTCTTGGACATTTCTAGTCTTTACTCTACTTAAACAAATTGATCCTAAAGGTAAAAAAATTTAATTTGCATTGTTAGCAATTTTAAAAATACAAGGTTGAATATGTTGTGATTAAGAATACAAAAAATATTAGAATTATTCAAAATTCTTTTAAGATGTTCCATAAAATATTTTATTAATATCAATTATTAAATTTCAAAAATTAATGCATGTATAAATACTTTTAAATTTTGTAGGATCCAATTTGATTAGTTTTGGCTTTCTATAATCTTATTTGAAAATATGTACAAATTTTAGAGAATTTTTTATTTAGCATTTTCTAAAATTAAAAGAATACTATATTTACCTTAAATTCCAAATTAAAAAAATTCGGAGTAAAAAATTATTATTCATGTTCTTATCATTTTTTCTCCCAAAATTGCATTTTTTGCATATAAAGTTGATCATCTAAAATTGTTATAATCTAAAAATCCACCAATCAATTCCATGCATATTAGATAGAGTAGTCTTTACTTTTGTATGGTTAAAATTAAAAATTTCAAAAACACACTTGTGCAAAAAATATCAAAGTGGGACAATTCATTGAAAACCTCAATTGTCATAAAGTTATTATAGCTTGAAGGCTTAAATGTACAAAATTCATATTAGACATTTGAGAAAACCCATAATCTACTCCCCCCCAAATATAGTGGTAGCCAATGTTGAGTTCTAATTCCTATTGTTCAACAATATTTAGAATGTAAAGCAATTCCCATTGTTCTTGAATATCTTACATTGCAATCCACTTAAGAACATTATTCTACACATATATAATACTTATACAATATAATATGGTCAAAATTGTAATAATCAATTCATTCTAGTACTATATATTAATTCCTACACTATAGCTTAGACTCCAACATCTTCTCATCTACATTTTTTTGAAGGGAGTTTAGTCTTCCACTACTAGAAATGCACAACCAAAACAATAGAAATTCAACTGATTTATGTTATTTGGGACAGTAGAATGACAATTTTGTAACTTTCTGTGAAAATCAACAGAGTGGAAAATTCTTTCTATTGATTTGAATAGTGCTATGACCAAATCAACAAGTTTTTGTTGAATTTGAAATCTTTTTGAAATATTTGAGAATCTAAGTATAATGATTTAAAAACAAATTAATCATGTAAAATTCAGTCTTTTTTCGATTCAATAGACTTTGGAGTTCATTCTTGCATAGTAGAATAAAAAATTTCAAAAATCATAGAATTGAGAAAAGTTCTAAATTCAAGCTACCTTTCACTTCCAAAAATCCGTTTGTCATTTCTATCCTCTGATCAAAAGTTATAGACAAAAATCAGAGAAGAATAATTAGAAACATTTATTTTGACATTTTCAAACATCCTCTCTTATTTTTGTCCATAACTTTTTATTGAAGAATAAAAATCACAAACGGATTTTTGAAGGTGAAATTTATCTTGAATTTACAACTTTTTTTAGTTCCAAGTTTTTTGAAAAAATGTATTCTACTATGACTGAATGACCTCTAAAGTCCGCTGAAAATACAAAATACATGAAAAAACAATGAAAAAATTAAATACATAAATTTCTAATTCTTGTGGGGTAACCTAAATATTTGGGTGTTTTAGTGGTTGGAACCTTGAACCTCCAAATAGGAGGTCCAAGGTTTGAATCCCCTTGGAGGCACCCGCCCGCGTGGTGGATGGCCTAGGTGGCCTTTGTCCGCGAGGCGGGCTACCTAGGTAACCCTTGTCCACGTGGCGGCTACCTAGGTGGTTGCCCGGGTAGAAAAAATTTTGATTTCAAACGGGCATCGCCCAAAAAAAATTTGATTTAATTTGATCTAGGGGATTTGTTCAAAACAATAGAAAAAATCAACAAATTTCAGTTTGATTTTGTCCAAAATAACACCTCTGAAACGACTAAATCATTCAACAAATTTGAGTTGAAATTCTGTTGTTTTGATCATGAATTTTCTAGTAGTGTTCATGCATCATTTACAAAACAAGGTTTTTGTAAAGGTGACTAAAAGAGACTTCAACAATAAAATTTGATATGCACTTACACATGTGGAAAATTATAAGACTCAAACTTCTCATTGTGATAGTAAACAAATTGTATATCCAGTTTACTTAAAAGTTGTTTGCATCTTCTAGGTAGACAATAAGCGATCTTTCCCACAAAGAGGTTTGTGGATTAGATTCTTGCCTATAGAATTGGCCATATTGTAATATTGTATATGTATAAGTAAAATACATTGGTTTTTCTATGTTATGATGTATACATAACTTTATGATCCATCTCATATAATATTAGTATATTTTCTTGTTGAAACTTTAACTTCATTGCAAGGTGAAATAATTTCAGAAAATTTAAAAATTATTGTACAATTAATTTACAATAGATATTGAAATATCATTGGTCTTCCAATTGATATGCAATATAAGAAATCTGCGTTTATTGTGACATTAGACCATAAACAAGGTATGTTTTTGTGGACAAGATAATGCTAGAGACTTAGGGCAATGGGTTGCAGAATTGTCTTAGATGTTGTAGAGAATGTGTGGATGTTAGTGGGAAAACAACATTATGTTAGGATAAAAAAGTATGTTGAGTGAGACATCCAATAAAATGTCAACATGTTTTTTATGACATTCAAAAAAACATGACAATGCCATGATAGCAAGGGTAATTTTTTTTGTTTTTGTTTTTTTATCACCTTTTATGGCATTCATAGCAAGGGTGTTTTTTGAAATAAAAAATAAAAAATAAAATGGTACCTAACATGACATCCAATGAAGATGGCATTAGCAAACTTTGACACCATTTCAAAATTTTAAAACTATTTTTCATAAACATCAACTTAAATTTCAAGATGTCTTTTGAGACATTAACCAAGATGTAAATTAAGACATCCAAATGTTTTTTTAGACATCAATTGAGACAACGTTGTATTTGTGAGGATGTTCATATCTAAAATTATACTTTTCATACAATTCCAAAGTTTTACATATTCCATATGGTTTGTCTTCCTTCATACCACTCTACTTGTATAAATAGTTTGTTTTCTCATGTCAATATATTTATAAAAGTGACTTTTCAAGCCAAATACAATATATTGTGTATGGCATATATTGTGTATGATGTATGTCTAAGTTGATGTTGCAAAATGTTTAGACATCTAAGTTGATGTCTCAAAAACTCGTTCAAAAATTTAGACATGTTCATCAAGCATGTCCAAGAAGATTTCATTTATAATGTTTTTATATCTGTGTAGCCATGTTGTAACACATGGTGGATGCTACTGAATATTCAAAAAAAACTAAGTAGTGAGATAAGGTTAATTTTTTAACTAAACATGTACACGTTACAACAAACTCCAAATTGACAAGACCTAAGACTTAATACCGATGACGTCAATAAGGGTGTAGATGAAAAAAATTGATGATGTAGTGTAGTTAGGTTTTTGGAATCCCTATTCCAAACGCTACCAAGTTCGAACACCAGGGAATGATCTATGTAAGGTTAGTGTAGTGTGTTCAAATGTTACTTTGTACTTAAGTTTTGAAGATAGAATAAAAATTCCTTTTTATTCCCACTAAATAGCCCAAGAAACACTCAGCACAGGAGAACGAACAAAAACGCAAGAGAGAAGAAATTGCAAGGAACAACAAAAACATAGGTTGAATTCGGAGGTGATCAGAAAAGCTATGAAACGCTTCACGGCCGGTGCGACTTCTCTGTGCACCTCTTGAAACCCTAGGTTCCTTGTCTTTTCCATTTCCCTGTCTTTTTCCTTATTTTTCTCCTTTTTCTTTAATTTTTATCTTTTTCTTTCTAGAACTTTTACTTTAACTTTTTTTTTGCCTTTTTGCCCTTTTCTAGTAATTTGTAGCTACTTACTAAAATATCTTTGTACTTTTGGGAACTTTTAATGTACTTTGGACTACTTTAACACTAAATACTCAATATACATATAAATAATATAGGAAATGTCATAGAAAATCGAAAAAATTCTATAAAAAGCTGAAAAGCTAGACTACATGTAGTACAACCTATTGACGTGGATGCTAGGTGGTAGCTACATAACAACTTTCATGGCCTTCAAAGACCATGTTTTTTTTTATGTCCTTTAAAATTTTCTTAGAATGAGACCATGTTTTTTGTGATGTCCTTTAAAATTTTCTTGGAATGAGACCATGTTCTTAAAAAATTTCCATGTTTTTTGGCATATCCAATTTGATGCATTTTTTAGACATCCTTGTTAACGTAGCTAACATCCAAATAAATGTACTCACCATATTTTTTTGCTTATCACAAAAAACATGGGTTCCTTCTAGTCATGATATTCTATCTACTATTAATGGATTTTTATGAAAGTGCAAGATGGACATGTGCACGCTTTTGAGTCCCAAAATTGATGTGATGAAATTGCCTAAAAATGTTGTGTTAGAGAGGATTGTCTTATGAGAATACAAGATGACCAAATGTTGCAATGTTGCATGGATTTAATCTTTAGTATTAGGCATATTACATAGAGTCTACTTCTAAGAAGAGACACTAACAATAGACCTTATTATTTATATCCTTAAAAAATAAATGGTCAAACTACCCCAACACACTCTCCATTCATTAGTGATGGTCTTAAGATTATAATTATTATATGTGGATTCAAGCCAAATGATTTGAATGGATAGTTGTGATGAAGAATAATTAGCTATTTGTTTATATTCAAAGAATAAGAGCAACTCTATGTTTGTCAATAAGATAGAGGATATTTAAACTGACCATCTAGAGGGTTGGGGCAACTTAGCTATTGTGAATATGGTTTTTTGTCTCTCAATTTTTGGAAAATCTATAAATTACTTGTGATTTATTGAAGTATTGTAGTAGTAATTTACTATTTGGGCTATAGAAAGAGGACAAAAATTGAGAGCCAATGCACCGCCTTCCATCACAAAATAGAAATGACATTGTCAAACAATTAGATTGATTATAAGATCGAAGAGATTTTCAAAGCAATCCAATGTGATCTAAAGTAGAGCCAACTTAAATGGACTTCCCATCTTGTAATAAGGCTACATGATGCTTCTATATCATCTACTATAGGTAGTTTCTAAATAACCATTTTAACCTCTAAAGTTCCATGACTATGTTTTCACTAAAAACGCTCCCAAACTGCCATTTTTTGAACAAGTTTCAAATTTTGAAAAAGAAACATTTTTGGACCCATGTAACTACAAGATCTTGTTATAAAATGTTTTGAAAAGATGTGGAAAAAATTTCAGAAATTTCCACTGTGTTTATTGCAAGATATTAGCATTTGAAGTGACAAAATTCACAAAAATCATTTTTTTGTCCATGCAAAAAAATGGGCAGCTATACTTTACAAGGTCACATTTGTATGAAAAAATGTTCAAAATGGTGATGCTTCTTTGACATCATTCTTCAAGGCATGTTGGATACAAGCTTAAGAAAATTTAGATCATTTGAAATTGTACAACATATAAGAAAAAAATAGTAAGCAAAAAGGTGTAGTGAATGATTCAAAATACTAAATTGTTAAAAATTTATTTATGGAATGAAAAAATGTCAATCCCAATGGTTTTAATGTTTTAATAAATATCTTCACCTAAATTTTTTATTTTTTTCAAAAATATTGGGAATTGAGTTCAATAAAAGATTTCAAAGTTTATTTTGGAGTAGAAAAATCTATAATTGCTTGCAAATTAAAACATCTCATAAGGTTTGACTTATGCAAAATGGAATGATTCAAAGTTTTATATGTAAATATAAATCTAGAAAACCCATTTAAAATTTGGATTTTTGAAAAAAATGATTTTTTCATATTTAAGTATATAGAATCAATTTAATATATAGAATTTAGCCTTGATAAATTAGTGTCATTCTCACTAATGAGATAAATAAAAACTACTTTTAGAACTACAAAGGTTATAAAGTATTCTATTATCCTAATGCTTAATAATTCTTTCATATATAGGCTAAAAGATTCCCATGTATTTAATCCTTGAATGGCCAAAGCATTTTTTCTAAGAACCACTCAAAATTGCGATTTCTATTGCATTCCCCCCCAAAACAAAGAAATGAATTTTGGAAAATGTAACCATAGGATCTTGTACTAGATTTGTATAAGAAGACTAGGTAAAGTTTTTGAGAGGTTTGACTACACATATTAGAAGATATTAGCATTTTGAATGAAGTAAAAAGTTTTTTTGGACTTCATAATTTTTTTTGTTCTATGTGTTTTGAATTTTGAATTTTGTCATATTCTAAAAGATTTTAAGCACGTATGCAAAAAACTCATTGGTTAAAAAGATGTGGAGAACCTTCAATGAAATCTTGCAATGCAAAGGTATTCTAGAAATTAGTAATATATTATATTTTTTTGCAAACGAATTTTCTCTTACATAATCTTAAAAATATGAAATCCCAATGGTGGATTGAAAGACTTCCTAATACTTCACAAGCACAAAAAAAACTTTAACCTCCAAAATTAATCTTATCATTACTATCAATTTTAGAAGGCTGAATCTAATAAAACAAAGATGAAGAAATTGGATTGTCATTAAAAAATTGCACCTACTATGTCCCTAATGACATGTTCTTGGCATGCTCTCAATGTTTCTTCTCTAATAGGGAACTTAATTGGACCACCCCCTTGTTCCCCCAAAGCTTCTCTACCACATGCCAATTGGATGTAGCCATATCATTTAGAATTCCTCATGTTGAAATTGTAACAAAGTCATAAGCTTTAATAAGCCTATGAACTTTGAGCCATAATGACTTGTTCTTGGCATACTACCAATGTTGCTTTTGTCACAGGGAACTTGGACCACCCTCTCGTTCCCCCAAAACCTTCCTAACATATGCCAATTGGATGTAGCCATATCATTTAGAATTCCTCATGTTGAAGTTGTAACAAAGTCATAAGCTTTAACAAGCCTATGAACCTTGAACCTAGGTGTAAGTGAATACCCTACAACCATCAAAGGTATTTATAACAAAAATAGCTATAATATAAGTATCCTATAACTATGGAAGATATCAATAATATAGATACCTATAATATAGATGTATGGACTATGGACTCACATGCTAACAACCTTGTTTGTGTTAGACAATCAACTCATTTAGACAATTCTACCTTATTATTGCAATGAATAAATGCTATTTTTTTCTATGAGTTGGAATATCTACATTTAACTAATTATTGCTATAAGACTGAATCTTTTGGACATTACAATATGAAATAAAGAGGTAAAAAAATTTGTAAGAGCCTATTTATCTACACCCTAGATAGGAGCCTACAAAGAATCAATAAATGAAATCCTAATGCCATTGGAAGAAGATGACAATCATCCAAGGGCAAAGTTGTGCATCCAAGGACACATAGAATATGAAAATATAATTATTCTTTATTAACCCATAAACAACGTTAAGGACATTTTTTGTCCAATGAATGACAAAGAATCTCTCCATGGAGGACTAAAGTACAACTATTCATCCTCAAAATTTTGTGTGAAAAGGGAAGATCTCCTATAATACTTTAAATTCCATTGAGAGCTTTTGCATTTTTCTAAGCCAACAATTCACACGGTAACAAAGCATATGATTTCCATGGTGACCATGTCAGCACATTATAGGAAGATTGTCTCACTATCCATAATAGAGCACTTGCAAAGAATAAAGTCCAAAAATGCATTGTTCATCATTTGCATTTGCTTTGTGAGTATCCATGAAATTTCACACAAAAAAATTTTGACCACCCAAAATATCCACAACCATTGACGGCGGAGTTTATACACCCCTCAGCATACAGAGCTCCGTACCTCGTGATCCGACAAACTCCTACCCACTTTACAGAAGTCCTGGGTGGCATGGGTTCCTCAAAAGGATGTGTTAGATGGCTAACTAAGTAGCAGATCGTTGGAACCAATATGAAATACGGGAGTCCAAACAAATTGTAGCATAAGCTAGTCACTAGGTGTCTGTTGTGTCCTCATCATCAGCCATTGCCGCTCCATCGTCGTAATCTCCATTTGCGGTCTCCCCGTCAGCCGAATTTCCGTCGGATTTCCGTTTCCTGGGCGTGGGTGCACCAGAACTCTTCCGCTTATCAAGTTTCTTCGCGTCTTGGTCCTTCCGAAATGCTGCAACAAGCGATTGATATTAAGGAAGAGGAATAAATGCGTTGGGAATCCCTGGTACAACCAACAACTCATCTCTTCCAATTCACTTGGTTGACCCTCAATTAGCAAGTTCAGCGTGTGCATGACTTGGCTAACAATGTCATCTTTGAATGGAAATGAGATTGCCTACTGTCCATTCAATAGTGATCTACATGACCTCCCAGTGTTCGAATAATTGCACAAGAAACATCATACATTGAGCGAGAAAACAACAAAATCTGAAAAGAGTTTGGCACTAGTGAATGATCTCCCCATGCCAGCAAGCTTCTACATATTGGTTAAAATGCTTTTAACAGTATCTTCTACTTTCGCACACGAAATTCCAGACATTAGAACTCAATACGAGCAAGTTCCATAACTAACCCTAAAGAAACAAACCACATTCGAAGACGCTGGAAAGCCATGCCAAATATTGAAATATGATCATCCAGCTTACTATAATGATCAGACAGACCTGAAAGACAGCGCATCAAAGGCTCAGAAAACTCAGGAAAATCCAACTCCTCCACTGCCTTGAGCACGTCGTCGGCATTGATAGTTTGCCGCTTTGACTCCCGGCATATTTCATTTGCTCTGCACATATTATCACTAATCAATTCCGCGACTCTATTTCCGACCACTGAATAAAATTTGCTTAACATAATGTAACTCAAAAACAAACTCGCTACACCCATTGCAGCGAAACCATATCCCTCCCCATACTATGAAGGTACGAGAGTAATCATCAAAATATTCTCAATCACGTTAAAGGGCGCTCAGAAAGCAGTAACCACGGCCAAAACTCAAGATGCAACATACCGAGATCTCCCAAATATGAGAAATTAATTCTTCTAACTCAAAGCATCAAATATAAGAAACGAGGACATGAGAGACTGTTATGGGATAGGTAATGGATGCATTGCTGACCATCAAAACCTTGAATCGACGCGTAATACATAAATCAAATTCTAAGAATGTTGCGTACATGAGTTTGGTTGTTAGAAAAAACAGCAACATGGAGCTCTCAAGTATATCGACCATGACAACCATGAAAGTTCTGATGTAATCATAGACAGGATTGCAAAATTCAGAAGAACGCAAAAAAAAAAGAAGAAAACCTAAGACACTCTAAAAATGAAAAGGTGTAGCACATACGTAGCTGAAAGGAAGTGGATGAAAATCTTGGCGCTCTCAGAAAACGCAAGCAGCGCATCCTTGTTCACAGCCACGTCCCGCTCTTCGCCGTACTGCTCCTGCGCCAGCTCCTGCAGCTTCGTCTTCACCACACGCTTCACGTTGGCCAGCGGCAAGTCCTCGCTCTCTGCTCCCATCGCTTCACACAAAACCCTAGCTCCTCAAAACAGAAAGAAAGGAACAGAAACTGAAACACCAGCTTATTACAAATTTATACCCTCAAAAGTTTCTTCAAAAATTAGTTACATTGCTTGATACCGCAGTTCTACGATCCCGCACAGGATTCCAATCTCGCAATATCTTAATCCATCACCACACAATCTCTGCAACAAATAAACTTTCGATAAGAAGAAAAAGAAAACGAGGTATGGAAGCTCTGGGCCTTTGCAGAAAAATATTGCATGGCTCAAAGCCGGAAAAGCAACTCCACGGGCACTCTATATCTGCATCGGTTAAACACGGTGTCCATTGAGTGTCGGCAAAAGGATATTTCTGAAAATAGATGCCAAATTTTGGGAAATTTAAAAAAAATTATGGTATGGAAAAAAAGAATCTTGCAAGATATGTTTAATTTAGAATCTTTTGAATCTCATTTTCTAGACATAAATTAAATATTCAATAGAAGATGTTAACTACTAAATATGATGACATATAATTGGAGGTTCCAAGTCAAAAAATTTGAATATTCATTGTGAAGATTCTATTAAACTTTTCAAAATCTTGCTCTACTATAGATGAAGTTTTTGAAATTCACAAAAAAAACTTTAAGGTCTATGACTTCTATAATATTTTTTATTCAAAATGTGACACCTACATTTAAACCAAATGCAACATTAAAACCTAGATGTTCATATTACAAGATATACACTATTTGAATGTGAGAACCTAAAAAAGCCCTTTAAGATTTTTGGTACACTTACAATCAATCACTTTAAAACTTCATATTTTATTCATGTAGTAATTATGCTCAATTGCTATTAGTGTCAATTGTGGGTGTACATTCTTTATATAATGTATTTGTTCATTGAATTTTTAAAATTTAAAATAATAATAAAATAACATAATAATATATGTCTATATAATATTATTTCAATATTAAAATACAAATATAATATAAAAATTTATTCAAATAAATTTGCATGATACCAAAAATCATTGAAATCATACTACATTAACCCCTAAAGTTCCATGACTATGGTTTCACTGAAAAAGCTCAAAAACTGTCATTTTTAATACAAGTAGCAAATTTTGAAAAAAAAAACTTTTTTTGACATATGTGACCGTAGGATCTTGTACTATGTAGTATCAAAAAAATGGGTAAAAATTTCAGACATTTCCACCGTGTGGATTGCAAGATATAAGCATTCAAATTCACAAAAATCATTTTTTTTGCCCTGCAAAAAGTTGGGCAGTTGCACTTCACAAGCTCACTTTTCTATGAAAAAATGACCAAAATGATGGTGCTTCTTTGGATTCTTTTTCCTAGACAAGTTTTACACATGCTTGAAAAATTTCAGATCATTTGGAATTGTACAACATATAGGAAAAAAATAGTAAGTCGGTAGTAGTAGATAATGATTCAAAATACTAAATTATTAAGAATTAAAATACGGAATTGGAAAATGACAATCCCAATGGTTGAAATGTTGTAATAAACAATTTACATCCTAGGTTTTTATTTTTTTTCAAAAATGTTGAAAATTGGGTAAGATAAAAGATTTCAAAGTTTATTTTAGAGTAAAGAATCTATAACTGCCTGCAAACAAAAAATCTTGATAACTTTTGACTCGTTTATAAAAATGGAATGATTCAAAGCTTTCCTTGTATATATAAGTCTAGAAAACCAATTCCAAATTTTTGTTTTTGAAAAAAATGATTTTTTCTAATTTGCCCAAACTGCCTAGTTAAAAAAAGAAGTAACATATTAGGCTATAACTTTTGACTCCTATTTTCAAACGTCATGAAATTTGTTGCATATGAAAGAGATTCCTTGTCCACACCTTCTACTAATATTTCAGCCTAAAATATAGAAATTTCTTGTCACAAGTACCTGCCCAAAATTTCTATACAACCCCAAAAAACAATTTGGTCCTTTAGGGGTTAAAATTTGTATTACCTTGTCAAAAACAACATTCTAGATAATGTGACATACATCCTCACTATACTATCATTACTTTTTGTATACTTGTCATACCTTCAAACTATGTCATATAGAAAAATTTGGATCCCCTTTTGAAAAAATTAATCCCTATATAAAGGTTCAACTAGTATTTTTTGACAACATAGCATTTTTGGTCATTTTATTTTGAAATGGAATTTTTGTTTTTGTTTTTTTATAGTATTTTTTGGTACTACATGTGTTCAAAGGAGAGTTGCTATTATGTGAGCCTAGGAATGTGAGCACATGAACCTAAAGACTACATACCTAGGTTATAAGTGTCTACATTTTAAAAACCTTCTATAATTATAGTGTAACTATAATGTAGGTACTTATATTATAGGTGTTTATATTATAAGTACCTTCAATGGTTGTAATATATCTACTTATATACATGCTCAAAGCTCACATGCCCACATTTTCATGCTTACATACTAGCATCATTGCATTCAAAAAATATCTTGTAGGCACACTAATTTTTATAGCATTTAACTACCCAACTCTCTCTCGTGGTTAGGGTTAGCAAAAAATATTTTTAGAAATAGATTTTAGAAATTCTAAGAGATTCTTTTTCAAAAATATTGTGTGGAGAATATTAAAAAAATTATTGTATCATAAATAGTTAGGTCTATCTTTGCATGAACAACTTGGTTTGTTTAATGAAGCATTTAATAATAATAATAAATTTATTTGGTTCTACAAATTTATACATAGAGAGAAAAAATTTTGATTTATAAAATTTTGATAACAAGATGCAAGGTATTTTGGATTTTATTTTGTAATCTAGCATAGAATTTCTTCTCAAATACAAACTTCTAAGCTTCTTTATTAAACCAATTTTTTATCTTTCTGAAAAACACACATACAAAGTGCAAATTACTTGTTACAACAATACCATCATTGGGATTGACATTTTTCAATTCCATATCAAGGTTCTAAACAATTTAGTGTTTTGTTTGTTCTTTTTTGTTTAGTATTTCTTTTATAAATGAATATAATTTTTTTTAAATGTTTATAACATTAGCTATATTCTCAACCTATGTTCTTTGCATAACATTTTTAATACCAAGTTATATGACAAGTACATCTTTTAATACAAATTTAAAAGATGAAACTTAACCATTTGGGGAGTTAAAAAAACTTGTTTTTGAAATTCAAGCATCGTGATCTTGAAATTGGTCAATCTATTTACTTAAAATTTTTTACAAGATATACTTTAGTGAATCGACTACTAGGAAATCTTATGATTGAATCTACCAATAATTTCAAAAATAACAAGATTTTAGCATTGTTAATGAAATAGTTTTGGGTGAAAATACATTGAAAATCTTTTGAGATTAAAGAGATTATTTGAGTGTAATAATATAACTTTTAAATATTTTCATAGTTTCCTTTTTTATATTAGAATTGCTCAAATTGAGAGAGACCTACTATTGCATATGATATTGTGGAAAAATCTTTGACAAAGGAGTATACAAGTAATTAATTTTATAGTATTTGGATGTACAATATAAATTGGACAGTAATGAATTTGCAAATGTTGTTGTTACAAAATATTAATCAAAGACAATTCCTATTACAAAATAGTCATAGTTATTGTCATAAATACACATGCTTTTAATGACATTATATAATAATTATGGCAATGATTGAACCTTATAAATTCTCTAGAATTCTAATTCTAATACATTCATCACTCATCTCAATCAACAATTTAACTTCTAATGACTCAATTGTCCATCTTGTGTTCATTGCTTTTCTTTCAAGTTGCTCTATTTCAATTTTTTTTTAAACAAAAGAGAAGTATATAAATCAATATAACTAATGATGAATCCAATTATAGCAAAAAATTTATTAACCATTAAATCCTAAAGGAGTACCCTCAAATTTATCCTTTTCTATTACCATGTGAATTACTAGCCTCCACAATTGCAAAAATAGTCATTGAAAGTCAAACCATTGTAAAAGATCTTTCCTTTTTAAAACAAATATTGAAGATGAATAGTTGCACTTCCGTCCTAGGTTGATTCCCTGTCATCCATCGGACACAAAATGTTGTTGTTCAAGGGTTAAACTGTAAGTTAAATCCCATGAAGACCAAAGACGAATCCAAATTTCCAAAATTGCAAAGATGTACTCCGTATCATAATCGAGGAATTAAAAGAAAACAAATGAATGATGACTTTCTAACAAAAGTTGCTAGTTCTGTCCAGCTTAGATTGACTGGTCCGGATTGAGATACCCGGACAGTATACGGGACGTACACAGTTCACAGCGTGATGGACGGGTATTGGAGAACTGTGGATTTAGGGTATCCATAGTTCGCCAATACCCGGACGTCACCCTGTTGCGGAGCACACTCCCTTCTTCTCCACTGTGCGCCCTTCACCGCCATTCTCTGTCCTCCTCCTTTGCGATTTCTTCAATTCTCTGCAGTTTCCGGCCTGAAGAAATTTTCCCTGAAGCATCAATGTCTGGTCTCCTTGCGCCCTGCGCTGGTGTTTCTTTGGGACCTTTCCGAGCTAAATTTTGAGTTCTTCTCCTCGTGATTTGGCCCTGGTCGAGGAGGCAATGGTGGCCATGGTCGCCTCCGCTGCAATGGCCTCGTCGATTCGCGCCACTCCTTCCATTAGTTGTAGTACGAGTAGGATTCACGTCGTTTTGGCTTCGCCTGTGGAGGCTTCTGCTGCGACCGACAAAAAGGGGGCTTGTCAAGCGAGGTCGATGCCGGGGAAGCTGAGGACATCAGGTTCCAGAAGGCAAGCCCTGGTGGTCTCGGCGATGAGCAGGAGAGAATCCGACAATGTGCAAGGTCTGCAGCTGTTGATTCCACATCTTTGGGGGTTACAAGTGAATTTGGGTTACAATTTTAAGGAGACAGCCAAAATCAGCTGTTCCTGGTATTCTTTTCTGTCTATATTGTTGTTAGACAATGGTAAAGGATTCGGACGCACGAAAGAAGTCGTTATTTGGAAAAGGGATGTGAATGATACGAAGGTTTAAGATTTTATTGGCAGCTGTGAATTAGTGTCACTCTGCTTATTGCGTTACCAGGTAAAGGGAGTGAATCAGGTAGAGGTAGGGGGGCGGAGGTTGCACAAAAAATGTCCTGAATTTTTAATTATCAGATTGGTTAAATTGTTATTTATATTCTTGTAAGCAAGTGAAAAAGGATTCGGACGCACGAAAGAATTCGTTATTGGGGTGAGGTATGCAATGATATGAAGGTTCAAGATTGTATCGGCAGCTGTGATTTATTCTCACTGCGCTGATTGTGTTACCAGTGAAAGTGAGTGAATAAGGCAGGGGCACAGAAATCTACAGAGTTTCTTATTATCAGAATGGTCAAATTTCATCTATGTTCTTGCAAGCAAATGAAAGAGGATTCAAATGCACTAAAGAATACGTTATTGGGGTAAGGTATGCTGCAATGATATGAAGGGTTTAAGGTTGTATAGGTGAAACGGATGTTTACGCGATTTGTATCAACTTAATCAGTATGTGTCCGTTGTAAAGATTTTAAGCAGTGACTGATGGGTGAAATTATATTGTTTGGACCCTGGTTTTCTTTGTTTTATTATGTGCCAGTTGCGGAGTTGTCTCCCGAAAGTGCACGGAAGGACGTGCTCGGTGCTTTGTCCCAAATCATAGACCCTGATTTTGGAACAGACATAGTTTCATGCGGGTTTGTCAAGGAGCTCTCCATTGAGGAAGCCACTGGCCAGGTATTGATACTCGAAATTGCCATATTTGCTACACAGCATTGTTCGTATTATTAGACCTAGATCTAGTTTTTCTTGATGATCTTGTTGGCAGATGATCGAGGGTTCCAGTGCACCTAAGAAATGCTTCATCCGGATATTGTGTGCAAAAACTTAAGAAGAGTCACAGATTTATTTGAACATGTTCAAAAATTGCCACTTGATGAGATGTTGAGTTGGTGTAAATCTTTTAATTATTATATACAACTATTGTCTAAAGTTCTAGGTTGGCGCTTTTGGGCCCCTGGCGACTATGGTGTCTGAGAACAGTCTAAGAATGTCCCGAATTTCTATCTCAGCATCTACATTTTGGACTTCTTTGCAATGTTTTGCAATTTCGTTTAAAACGAGGTTGCAGCTTGACACTGTTTTCTTTATTAAGAATCGAGAAGGAAGTAAAACTGATCTGCAAAATTTTATGAATGAGAATCTGAATATCCAACCATTCTCCTTCGTAAACTAGACTTTACCCTTTCCTTTCTGAAAGCTCACCTGGCTTGAAATGTCTCTTGCTTAAAATAGTAGAGTGGCGAATATGCTTGGATTTATGTTAAGATCGGGTACTGTACCTCAACTTTACTTTGGTAGATGTTTGAAAGGGAAGGTAATTGGAAGTAATCTTTGAAGGCATGCATTACTTTTCACATTTATTGCCCAATGTACAATTTTGGAAAGCATTCCAGTTGTATTGGTAAAGAATTTGGTGCTGGAGTGAATGAGTTTGAGCAATGCGTTGGAGTTGAATTGTTGAGGACTCAAAGAATCGAATTCCTTGCAGGTCTCATTTCAACTGGAGCTTACCACGCCTGCTTGCCCAGTGAAGGACATGGTATGCACCTCACATGAAAACAACTTGTAGTATATTTTTAGGTGAACTGGACTCTTTTGCAATTTTGTTGACAAGTCTGTGCTGTTGGTTATATTGACCTAGACGTTTGGTGAGTTCAGTTTGAGCAACAAGCCAAGGAGAAAGTGTCAGCAATAGCATGGGTGAAGGGAGTTGCTGTGAAAATGACTGCACAACCTGCCAAGCCGCTTATTGCCGACGATGTTCCTGCTGGCCTGAAAAAAGTTTCCAACGTTGTTGCGGTATCCAGTTGCAAGGTAGCCGAACATTTGGATTCAGTGATCCCAAATGTTTTTTTTGCAATTTGCTCAAGTTCCCTAAAAATCTGCTAAATTTGCTAAAAATTCGAATTGAAATCTGTGGTATTCACATTCTTTGTCGCCTTAAGTTTCTTTTGGTAGAAGTTTTGCTAAATCTGTGAACGCTGCTTGGATTGTAGACTATAACCAACTTGAATTTCTTCTGACTCTCAAAGTTTTCGAAGAAAACGTTCTTGCTTCCAGTGCCTGTATGGGTATCACTTTACTCAATATTCACAACGCGTTATAGAATTCGGGTTATAGAATTCGGGTCATTATTATGTCGGTCAGTATATTTGACAGTTTCCTTATTCAGGGTGGAGTTGGGAAATCGACAGTGGCAGTGAACCTCGCATATTCACTGGCGCAAATGGGTGCAAGGGTTGGCATTTTTGATGCCGATATTTATGGACCCAGCCTACCAACCATGGTGTCACCGGAGGTCCGCGTGTTGCAGATGGTGAGTACATGTCCTAAGAAGTATAACAGTTCCAGCACTAAAAATGGTACTGTATCTAGAAGACACGCTAATTGTTTATATTGTATTCTTCTACTAGAAATTATTTTAGTAGTCTCTAAGTCTCTTTGGGTTCTCTTGAAGCTCATTGTTGGACACTGCGTTTGTGGTTTAGAAGAATCAAATTTTTCTTGATGCTTAAATTCTATCTTCACGTTGCAGAATCCAGAGACAAGGTCAATTATACCAACGGAGTACCTAGGAGTGAAACTAGTTTCATTTGGCTACGCTGGCCAGGGTAGTGCTATTATGAGGGGTCCAATGGTCTCTGGTGTTATAAATCAATTCCTTACTACGACGGACTGGTAAGAGTGTCTGTCAACCCACCAGTAACTAATTGCTGTTGTTACTTTTATTCTGAAATGCCTTACCTTTGGTTTTATTCTGGAAGTTGAAGAAGAGTGGAATGGGTTGCAGGGGCGAGTTGGACTACTTGGTGATTGACATGCCACCTGGTACGGGAGATATTCAGTTGACGTTATGCCAGGTTGGAATCATCAGCCAGAGACTGTTTTGAATCAATTTGCGAGAGAATTTTAGAAAGTTTTAGTGAGAGAGTGTTATGGTTGGAATTGTCTTGGTATATGTCTCGAAATTTCCGATGTAATTATTCGATTTATCTCTGTTACTGATCTTTTCTCTCATCTCGTGTTTGATCCTCAGGTGGTGCCCTTAACAGCAGCTGTCATAGTTACGACACCTCAGAAGCTGGCCTTTATTGATGTAGCAAAGGGTGTTCGCATGTTCTCAAAACTTAAGGTTGTGGTTTTCTTCAATTCCGCCTTCAGTGAATCTGTGTGCCTAAACCTGTAAAGCCCCAAAATGCTCAAATTGGGACTAATGTTTTTCTGCAATTTTGAATAGGACATATCATGCATTATTAAGCCATTCAAGGCGTTCTTGACAGTAAATGGCTAGAGGCATAATATTCTGTAGACGTCAAACTCTTAACCCCTAAAGGAGCAAGGTGTCCACTTTGGGCTTTTTGAGAACTCTGGCAGCCTCTATAATCTGGAATTTTTGCATGAAATTTTTAGGGTGGATGCTAATCATCCGAATCTATGTGTGAAGCTTTGTTTCACGTCATTCTGATAAATATTGCAAAAATTAGAAGTTGTTTTTAAGAAGATTAATTAAGTTTTTTTGGATTGTTTAGATTGGTATCTTCTCAAAAACATTTGAACCACTCAATTCCGAGTAACGATTTGTCAAAGTCATAAATCCTTGGTCCTTGGTCTTGAGCCTCTTTGAAGGATGGGTGTTTTCTTTCCCTCGCAGGTTCCATGTATTGCCGTAGTGGAGAATATGTGTTTCTTTGAAGGTGATGATAAGCGCTACTACCCA
Organism: Pseudoscleropodium purum; assembly: GCA_963969395.1. Taxonomy (NCBI): domain Eukaryota; kingdom Viridiplantae; phylum Streptophyta; class Bryopsida; order Hypnales; family Brachytheciaceae; genus Pseudoscleropodium; species Pseudoscleropodium purum. The sequence continues at coordinate 23,668,886 of OZ017797.1, forward strand.
TTCGGACGAGGTTCTGGTGCTCAGGTATCACTGACATTCCAAGAATTCACACTGGTTATAGTGTCATTGATGTTGCATTATTTTCTTCATGGCCGACATATATGCTTTGTGATTACAACCTAGAAATAGTACAGATCAATGTGGGAAAGTTTCATAGTATCGGTAGATGTGCAAGGATTTAGTTGTCCTTGACTGATAGTGACCCGAAAATTGTATGAATAGGTAGTGCAGCAGTTCGGCATCCCAAATCTGTTCGAGCTTCCCATCAGACCGGAAGTAAGTTCTTTCTGTTGAAATTATCTCTGTTCATTCATTGCTGTTCGTCCAGAACATTTTAGAAAACATTCATAACAGCCTCTAATTTAACATGAGAAGGCATCCTTGACAACTTGTTCTACAAAGTCGAGCTGAGTGAGAGGTACTCAAGCCAATGAGTCATTGTCTTCACATGTGAGAATATTTAAATTTTGTTTGTGATTTGGCCCGGATTTGCTCTAACCTTCTTAGTTGGCACTGTTCTTCAAAGTTCCATTCCACCACTACTCGAGAATGTTATGTCTTGTAAACCTATGGTGCACAAGTTTTGAATTGTGTCAGTGGAGACTCTGTGGCACTAGAACAACCCATGACTTTTTCCATTCCGGATTGAAACCATTGTTAATTGTGTTCAGTTTCTGACATTTTTTCAGCTCTCCGCTTCTGGAGACACTGGTAATCCAGAAGTAGTTGTGGATCCGCAAGGCCAAGTTGCAGATATCTTCTCCAACATTGGTGTCTGTGTGGTACAACAATGTGCCAAGCTTCGTCAGCAAGGTAAGCAATCACTTCTATCGTGCGAGGCTTACCGCAATAGAGGAAAATGCAATGAACTGGCAACATGTCGTTGGTCTATTAGAGCAAGTGGCTACCGCAAAATGAATTGTCAGTTAGGATACAAACGTGCTTCCATGCACTATTGTGTGGACGTTCATGAAATAGGCTGGTGGTGGTGGTGTTGCTTTGCCTTTCTTTTGTGGGTTAATGCTCGTCTTTCAAATGAATTCATATGGGATCCAACCTTGAATTGGGAATGAGGGTTGGCCAGCCAGCTCACATGAAATTCTTTTGGATGCTGACAAATTTTTCACCTGCAGTGTCAACAGCAGTGATGTATGATAAGTCCATCAATGCCATTCGGGTCAAGGTTCCTGGAACAGCGGAAGAGTTTTTATTGCACCCTGCTACTGTTCGCCGAAATGATCGATCTGCCAGAAGCATTGTATGTTCTATTTTTCCATTTTTGACTATTGGTGTATAGATACTAAAGTAGAATCCAGTTTGAGGATGTGTGCTTATGTTCATAAAGTGAGAAAAAATAGTGCTCAGGAATGGACTAGATAATTCTAAAGATTTGGTAGGTATTAAGAGAATAAAGAGCATCCAGATTTCTACTTTTTAGTTGATCCAAGGACTTAGATCAAGGAGAAGGATTTTGAATCACGATTCTCTTTTCACTAACCAATGAGATACTGACATGGTTGCTTTGAACTCCATACTTGGCATTGTAGTTCTAATAGCTATTTTCTTAAGCCCATGCCATAAACTTGTTGTAATCTATAGTTTGCTCTTGTGGATGCAGGATGAGTGGTCAGGTGAACAAAAGTTGCGGTACAGTGATGTTGTCGAGACTATTGAGCCAGAGAGCATAAGACCCATGGGCAACTATGCTGTTGCCATCAACTGGCCTGATGGTTTCAGTCAGGTGACTAATAACCCCTGAATCCCAATATAAAGCGCACTTTGGAAGCTGCTAGTTGATAATAGTAATGTCTACTACGTATTTTTATTGTTCAAGAATGTCTGACATAATTTCTTCTTTCCATTGATATATTTTGCTAAGCTTCTTAAATAATTTATTCCAACTCTTATAGATATAGAAGTGGCCACTTTTGGTCATTTCAGCACTTAAAGATTAACCCTCGAAATAATAATAGATGTGGAGCTTCGGAAGTTAACAACTAACTATAGTACCTTTCAAGGAAAGTTTTTAATTTATTTAATGCAACTACCCCCAACTGCCTGATGTCTCATGAGGTACTGGTCTTTCTTATTTTGATTGCAGATTGCTCCATATGATCAATTAGCGGCACTAGAGCGACTGGTTGATGTACCTGAGGCTGTTCCCATTCCTGAAAATACTGTTGCCAGTGGTGATTCCCCTGTTAAAGATGCTGGAGCAGCGGCCATACTGAGGCATGCCAGGAGATTGTAAACTTGATTTTCTTTGTAGGAGATTGATATGTAACATAGATTTATTTTGCCTCCCTCAACTCAAAACATGTTAAATGTCCATGACACATATTACTGTCTTTTTGACAGGGAGATTTATAGCACCCTATCTGGACTTGGGAATAGTAATGGTCCTAAGTTTATGTATGAACAAATGAAACATGTGAAACCTATACTTTCTTTCAGACCATTAATGCAATGTAGAGAATTGCTCAAGATGGCCATGGTTCTGTTTGTCAACTGGTATCAAAGCATGCTCAAAATTTCAAAAAAATCTTCATCCAAATCCCTGGATCAGCAATGAAACCATGCAATGTTCTGAGAATTTTTTGAGTCCCTCCAGTAATTCTCCTTCAACAGTAAGGTACCTGGTTTCTCCATACAAGTGAGTCATTGGTTTCATCTTCCAAATCCCATAATACTGTACTTGAAGGTCTGATTTGATGCTGAAATTGAATTTCCATGTCAGATTCTCAGGGCTCCATGTCACCTCACACTGTTCATAAGATAACACGAGGCACTTTTATTTTTACAAATGACTTCATCCATACCAAATCTAGCTTTCAAACTTCAATTATTACAAGTCAATTTTAATTCAAACAATTTTTTGGTTTGGTTGAAAATCTGTAATGATCAGAACAAGTTTTAGTTCATAAACTAATACTTTATTCTTCTATACATTTTTGGTTGGGAATTGACAAACATAGATACCCATTAACACCAAAATCCTATTTTGAACTTTTATACTTTGATTTTTGCTTACATCTTTATTATTTATTTATATTTCAATCAAATTGGTTGTAAAAAGAAAGGTAATCTTTCGTAGACCACACTTTTAGTCTTCAATATCCTTACAAGGTTAAACCCTAAGTACTCCAAAGACCATATTCTAGATGATGTCAGGGTAATATTTTGGCCAAATTAATTATCCAATTTTTTGAGAAAATTAAATTTTGTATAATAGAATTTTAGTGGGGACTAGTTTTAATATTTTATACATATTGTTACTTTTGTTAAATCTTATGACATTCATTCAAAGTAGCTATTTTTAGGTGCTCCTTTTCAAACATCACTTTTTGTTGCTTTAAGGTTCCAAATGTCCATAACTAATTATAGGAGCCTATTGCATATTGCTTGAAGAAATTCTTAACATATTCTTTAAGCAAGAGAGGATTCTAATTCTACACGCAACATATTTTAGTACTATAGTGTGGTTGTTTGGTTGAATATAATTTTCATGACGGGGTCACATATGAAAAGCCTATAAGCATCCAAATTCCAATTCCACCTTCATATATGTGTAGTGTACATTTTCAATCTACAATGTATACTATGGATACATGAAGACAAAATTGTAAAACGGGTGATTGTAGGTTGGTTTATCTTATTGATTACCATAGCCTAAGGTTGCCTTTAGCACATTTTTGTCAAATAATTATTTAATATTTGAAGGATTGATTCACCAATTCCTTTTTTCTTTTAATCAGTAAATGGTATGGAAATTATTAAATACTTTTAAAAAACTTTTAGCAACCTTTCAAATAAATCTTGGAAGTTGAACAATTTTCTTTGTTGTATAGGAAAATGAGTCATGCCTTTGAGTAAACTCATTTTTTTTTATCATAGTGTCTATAGTTTGTTGTAAAATTAGGATTCTTCATTAATTCAAGGATATGTCTTGGGATCAAGCTCTACACACATCTTTTTTAATATTCTGACTTTCTTTAAAGTTTAATTCTCTTTAGATTCAATAAAGTGGCTTATTAATCCTCAAAGAACGCAAACCCTCATGACCAAGGTAGTAATCAAAATGTTCTAATTCTTGAACCAATCACTACATTCTTTTTTTCTACAATGACAATGAACAATCAAGTCATCCGGCATTGGACATTTTTCGGCCTCAACCACTAAAAAAAAAACATGTTTGGCAAAATTGACTACTATGCAACTAGTGTCCTATACAACTATCATGCAACTAATTTCCTCTCTATTAGCACCAAATCTAATGTAATTGTTTTATGTTGTTTTACAATATCCTACATTGTTTTAGTTGCAAAGCAGTTATTCTATAGTTGCAAAAAACGACTAGGAAACAACTAGTGTCCTATACAACTATTATGCAACTATAAAATGACCATAGTTGTTTTCTAGTTACTTTCAAAGTTCATTTTGATTTGTCATATATCAATTGTACCATATCGATTGTAAAGAGTATCATTAGATTGAACATATAAGCATTAGACGAAATTTGAGGCCTCCAATAGCCCATTTCAGGCTTGTTCCAATTGCTATTTTCATGTAGTGAACGGTACAATCGGTTGTTCTCAAAAAAAAAAATAAGATTTTTTTAATTCTTAAAATGCCAAAAAAAAATTGGATTAAATTTTTTTGAGGGGGGCAATGATGTGGCACTCTTTTAGCCACATCAGATTGCACCGTTGGCTGCATTCATTGCATTCTCAAGGCCAAATTACTCGCAATCTCTTGGAGGCCTCAAATTTCATCTAGTGACTCATAAGTTGTTACAATCTTGTACAAAGAATGTTTTTGATAGAATTCTAAGATTTCTACAAGTTGTATTTTTTCTACAATATGTAAAAATAAATTAAAAAATTAAAACTCACATAATTTTAAAATCTAGGAAGAAAATAGATTTGAAATTTAGAAATTTAGAAAAAGGTAGATTTGAAATTCAAAAATTTAGAAAGAAGGTGGATATTAAATTTTGAAATCTACAAATCATTGAGATTAATATTTTAAAATCTACAAATCTACAAGTTGCAAATGTTGATGAAGTTCTTCTTATGACCAAAAACCTTACAACTAGATTGCAACTAATGCAACTTGTTGACTACAACTATGGGCTCTACATTGTCACCTAGTTGCAAATGTGCTATGCAATTACAAAATGAGTTGCACATTGTAGTTGCAAAACCCTCATTTTTTTCTAATGAATGTCATTTAAGGATTAATTTTCAATTATGATTAATTTTCCTTGGATTCGACAAAGTGACTTATTAATTTCCAAAACCATTCATCTTAAATTTTTTTAAAATTTTTTGCCCAAAGTGGTTAGTGCCAAGGCAGCAAATGGCATGAAAAATTATCCATGCCCATCCATGGCTCCATAACGCACATCTACAATCCATTAGCCTGGGGATCCAGTGTCCCTAAACAATGTCCATCGCCATCCACCTCTAAACTCCGTCCGTCCTGTCTGTAGACATTCATCCATCCCCGTGCCCCATGCCCACGGAAACTCATCCATGGCCCCATCCGCGGCCATGGGTGTCCTTCATCATGCATGTATTCAAGCAGGACATGGGCGGGCAAGGGAGCGCGAGCGCCAGTAGTCAGAGGAGTGGCCGGGTGTGAGTGACCTAGCGGCCGGAAACACCGAGTGCGTTTCGAACAACAACCACAGTAGTAGGAGTTGCGAAGCAGGACTTTAGGGAACCGAATTGCGCTTTAGCGCCCTCCCGATTGCCGTCGCCACGAATTGCATCACAATCTCCTGAAGTAGCTCTTCCGAACGACCCCTGGCACTTGGGGAGGCGTCTGGGGATGGCGGATGAGGGCGGGGGAGCTCCCCCCGCAGCAGAAGGAGCAGACGTTCCAGGGATTTACCGCGAGGCTGCTGCGTCCGCGGCCGTGGCCGTAGTTCCGACCACCAGTAATGCTACCACGGGGGCCACAGAGGATTTGGTGCAGAAAGCCCGCGGCCTCATGCGCCGGATCGTCACGGAGCGCGCCTCGCCTAATCCTTCGCTCCTGCATGCGCTGGCGGCTATTCTGGAGCAGGAAGAATCCAGGTCGGCGTTTTGAATTTCGCATTTTGGTTTCAGCTCAGGAGAATTGAGCGAGATTTTTTTGGGATACTCTTCGGTAGCTTAGAGTTTCTTGTTTTATAGGTTCACAGGGATCGTTCATAGCTGTGTTGGATCCCCTAGTCGAATTTCGAGTGTTTACTTTCGGGACTTGATGATTGTCGTTTTTGAACGGGATTCCTTCCTTGAAGTTTAGGTTTTCGATATCTGGAGTTGCAATTCCGCAGAGTGCGGCTAGATCGTCGAATTAGGATAACGAGGACTGAATTTTTAGCTGTGTGATGAAGTCTCTGTTTTTTAGGGTTTGAAGAGTCTGGGGAACAGGGCCAGCAGGGGCCGCGGTGCTTTGTGGCGTAGAATTTTGCGTCTTTGAGGTTGATGGGGATTGTTCTTAGCTGTTTTGGATCTCCTAATCGAATTCTGAGTGTTTAGTTTCGGGACTGGATGATGAAGAATTTCCTTGCATGGAGGTTATGTTTACGAAATTTGGAGTGTAGACTGTCGCAGAGCGGAATAGATGGTCGAATTATCATAGCGAGGACTGATATTGAGCTTGGTGATGAGTCTCTGTATTTTAGGTTTTTGAGGAGTGCAGGGAACAGGGGCTAGTATTGATCCTATGACCTGACTTTTGCAGGTATGAACAGCATACTGGTCATCCATATTCCAACAATTCACGATCGTCGCACATGATCGGTCGACTCATGAACTTGATCAGGGTAAATTTTCAGTGGACGGAGTTGTTATTTTTGCGTATTTAGGGTTCGTGCAGTCAAGTAGACTACATGGATTTGTTTTGGGCAATTTTTGGCACCAGTGAGACTTTGACGCAATGTAGAGTTTTGGTACTCTGGAGCTGCCTTTACCGTCTATGTTCCAATCCAATTTGAAGATGTAATGTGCTTCTACAGCCAGATCATCAAACGCTTGAAGAGATTGCAGAAGCCACTACTTACCGTGCTTGATTAGGTGTCTTCATTCACTTTTTGAAGGATAGGGTCTGGTTAGGGTTTACTTGGCGATTAGAATATATGGGTGAGAGGGTTTACAAACGTCTTTGGCATGCAAGTTGAGCTTGGCTAATCTTGGAATAATACCTTGTGCAAATTCAGGAGGATGATGATTTTTTTGAGCTGCTGTCATCAAGATTGTTGGTGGAGCCAGTGCATTCTTCAAAGATTCGTGCTGCTGCGGTGAGGCTGCTACTTGCATGCGTTTCTAGCTGGATGGTGAGTACTGTGTCACTTGATTACACTTCAAAATACCACTTTTGCAACGTTGTATAGAATCAGTAAATGTTGTGTTGCTGTGATTGTAAGTAAAGGCGGGGTCGTCTTGCATGTCACTGAGGAAACCTGGAGATGACATGACCGAGGTGATTTGAGAGTCGGTTATAAACTCTGTTTTTGTTTCGTTTTGTGCATGCAGTATCCTCATGTGTTTGAAGAAGAGGTTCTTTTGAATATCAAGCGGTGGGTAATTGAGGACACTCTGAAAGAAGTGGCAAACAGCAGGGCATCTAGAAGCAAGAGCACCAAGGATGCTGATGCAGTTAATCGTGAGATGCTGAGAACCTATTCAACTGGCCTCCTCGCAGTAGCTCTGGGAGGGTACGGAAGTGCTTATCCCTCCTTTTGTTGTTTGTTTTCTACTTCTAGTGGCCAATCAACGGAGTCGTCTTCATTGCATATCGACTTTAATTAACGATTCCTTTTCTCGGTTTGATCGATTCTATGCATTCAATGGACAAACACTTCATGATTTTTGAAAGTCAGGTTTGTATTCACATTACTAGAATTCCCGAGTGTAACCTTGTTTGTTTTTGCGCGCAGGTCAGATGTAGTGGAAGATGTACTGACGACGGGTATGGTAGGTCAACTTATGCACTACCTCCGCGTCCGAGTCCTAGGAGATTCGTCTGCGGAGGCAAGTACTGAGACTAAGCCAAGCCTAGTAATGAGTGGAAATAGGGGAAGGGATGAAGCTAGAGGTCGAGTTAGGCCACTATTAGATGTTTCAAGAATGGAAGATCTTCGTGTTTCCGAAAAAGTATCTGATGAACAACCGGCTGAAAGGGCTGGTGAGAGGATGTCTGATGCCAAAGGAAAGAGAAGAGATAGTGAGGATGGTGTTCAGGAGGACACTGAGAATTTAGAAGGAACTCCGGATTTAAGTCTATGTACATATGATGCTGATGAGGATGGGGACGAGTGGATGAACGAGGATAAGAGGCGTAGAAAAGATAGACGAGAAGCTAAAACCAGGACAACGGAGTGGTTAAATAGTACTCGACCACTGCCAGATGATGAAAATGAAGAGATAGGTAGAGCGGAACCCTCGAAACGCAGGATTGACGTTCACCGAGGAGGAGGGAAGGGCAGAGGTAGAGGAAGATCAGCTGATGGCACCTTGGAGTTGGAAAGAGGTCAAGTATCTGCTCCTACATCAGCTCGCAAGGAAATTGTGACTAAGAGCAGGGGTTTACCTACAGATATAAATAGCACAGTTGCAGAAACTGATGGAGGACTGAAGGAAGATAGTGATTCAGAGAAGGAGGAAATTCAATGTGTTATGGTTGGTAATGTGGACATCTCATTGGCTATGCGAAAGGCTAAGCGCGCAGCTCAGGCTGAAGCAAGAACAGAAAATGCTCCCTGGGAAGCTGTGAAAGCAGCAGGGGATGCTGCTGCAGACCTTGTCAGGGTAGCTGCTACAGAGGTATTGTTAGTGATGGGCTACCTTTTTTTGGTCAGGAACTGTACATCTTTAGTTTCTTTATTCTGTCTCTAGTTGATACAGGAGTTCCTATGACTGCTAGTGACCTACTGGCTGTTATTGCATGCAGGTCCTTGCAATCACAGGTAAAGACGACGAAATACTAGCGGCAGCAGATGAAGCAGCTCTAACAGTTGTAGATGCCGCTCTTTCAACCACTGTCACAAGGTATGCAGAATACATTGTTCTTAAATTTTTCTATAAGAAAGCGATTGTAATGATTGAATTGCAGGAGCATCGTCTGTCTTAAATTCTTTCTTTTGAATTTTGAGTTTCGTGCTTTTTGTTCTTTGCAACAATACCTGGCTTCACACCGTAGACCATGTAGTCATGGCTTTTAAATTATTGTTGTGCAGAGAACAGCTGGAGAAAAAAGAGATAGCCATGCAGGAAGCTAAAAAAGTTGCAGAAATTGAGTCAAAGAAAGAACAGGAAAGTGAACCCGGAGATAAAGGAGAGAGCACTGTGGATATGGAGTTAGTAGCTGCACTTAGGGAACGTTATTGCGTACAATGTCTTGAAAAGATGGGGGAATACTTGGAAGTGTTGGGTCCTGTTTTGCATGAAAGAGGTGTTGACGTTTGCCTGGCTTTACTGCAACGACGACCGAAAGATAACAACATTAAAGAATTAGCCATGCTTTCAGATGTTTTGAAATTGATTTGTGCGCTGGCTGCGCACCGAAAATTTGCTGCTCTTTTTGTGGATCGGGGTGGTGTTCAACAACTTCTCGCTACTCCTCGAGTACCTCAGACTCTTACGGGCATATCTCTCTGCCTATTTGCACTTGCGTCATTACAGGTTAGAGTCTTTTCTTTATCTTTGAATTCCTCGTCATATTTGGTGTTGAGTGTCGTGTGACACTTGGTTGCTGATTATGATGAAAGTTTTCTTGGGAGGTTTGTGTCGCAGTATTAGCATGTTATATCCGATGATTGAAGTTTTAAGCGGTTACATGTGGCAGTATTCATGAGTGATGAGTCATTCTCTTCGAATGCCACAATCTTTGTGCTTGCAAAATTTGCATGTGTATCATTCTGGAATCCTAACAAAAAAATCTGTGTCAGGGTGTGATGGAGCGAGTCTGTACTTTACCAGCACCTGTGGTACAAGATGTTGTCGCACTTGCACTTCACCTTTTATGTTGTCCGCAAGATCCAGCAAGACGCAATGCTGCTTCATTTTTTGGGGCATCTTTCGTTTTCCGATCAATTTTGGAGGCCTTCGATGCTCAAGATGGGCTGCGCAAACTAGTCAACCTCTTGCGGAACACTGCTTCCTTAAGATCTGGAGGAGCAAGCAACTCGGGCACCGCTGCAGCCAACGCAGGTGCTCTTGTGTTCTTTGCATGAAACCTCCAACTATCAGAAACTCATTGTCCAGAATGTTGTTTGTTTATGCACATCGCAAATGACGTCAAAAAACATAATTGTAGGCAGCTCTGTGAGTTCTTTTTATTTTGTTTTTATATGAAAGGTGTTGGTACCGAGTTTATATTAGGCTAGATTGATTTGCAATTAGCTTTTGTTAAATTATCTCTATTACTTTAAGATTCTCTAGGGTTCCCTTCTTCTGTTGTTTGTCTTCTATTACTAAACTCTTTTTTTCTTCCTCTCAGGTTCACGCGATCGGACGTTGGCATCAGCTGAAGTTTTGACATCATCTGGAAAGCAGATCGCTTATCTTACCTGTGTAGCACTACGCCAATTTTTCCGTGCTCATTTGCTATTGCTGATTGACTCGCTACGGCCTAACAGAGGTCACAAGAGTGGTTCACGAGGTGGACCTGGTGGAAAGGCCACATACAAGCCTCTTGATATTAGCAACGAAGCGATGGACACAATTATTGTCCAACTGCAGAGAGATCGGAAGTTGGGACCTGCTTTTGTCAGGTCGCGCTGGGGCCCTCTTGACTCTTTCATGCAGTACAATGGTCACATTGTTCTGCTTGAACTTACACAGGTACTATGGTTTACATTACACAGAAAAGCTAATGTTGACGTGGACGTTTGCAGTTGGAGATAGAATTGTCCTCCGAATTGTTTGCACTCACGTGCGGCTGTTAACTTTAGCAGTATTGCGAAAACTCCAATTTGTTTGCTTGCGTCTTGCTTCCCAATATTGTAGTTATGGGCTATATATGTTAAATTTGATTAGGAATATGTTTTTCTCGGATGTGGACGGCGCTTTGTTTTTAAGACTCTATGTTACAGAATCGTCTTAGTTGTGTAAGTTCATGACAGTTTTATGTGGATACCTTTGTGCAGCAAGCTGCACCTGGAGAAAGGTACCTGCATGAGATAGTTCAGCACTCTCTTGGAGTTCTACAAATTGTGACGTTAGTGCCTTATACACGACGGTTAATAGTTGACTCTAACCTGAGCAACGATCGGTCTGGTATGGCAGTTGTCCTTGATGCTGCAAGTGGAGTTGCCTTTTGTGATCCTGAGGTAATCGCTCTTCATTGTTGAACTGATGTGCTTTGCAATTCATCTTGCTAAGATAGCATATTTCAACTTGACAGGCGTGTTGGACTGTGCAAATCCAATTTCGTGGTTCATGTTCCGAGTTCTTTTCTGCCTGACTCTTTAATGATAAATGAATTAATTGAAATTCTTTGTTTTGAGCAGGTGATCCAAACAGCGCTGCTGGTCCTGGTCAATCTGGTCTGTCCTCCTCCTTCACTCTGCAGTCGGCCCATGCCAGTTCCTACCAATCCCGCTCTGTCTCAACAGGCCCAATCAAGCCAGGGTGGTGCTGGCAATGGTATCCAAGCAAACACAGTGGGTGTAGGAACGGCGGTGAATTTCGAAAGTAAGGGATGGACAGGCAGAGCAGAAGCCAATGCAAATGTTGATAGGAATGGAAGTACTCAAGCGGCTCCAGGACCAGGCGCTTTTGGAGCTGGGGTTGTTGGGGACCGCCGAATTTCCCTTGGACCTGGTGCAGGAGGGTCAGGCTTGGCAGCTTATATGGAACAGGGTTATCGTCATGCTCGAGAAGCAGTACGGTCCAATAACGGGATCAAGGTGTTACTCCATCTGCTTTATCCGAGGACCGTTCTTCCTCCTGCTGCCCTGGATTGTATTCGAGCACTTTCCTGTCGGGTTCTCTTGGGCTTGGCTCGGGATGAAGCAATCGCGCATATTCTTACCAAATTGCAGGTATCGTCTCTGAAACTGTGCTCGCTCGCTCGCTCTATACCCTACTTGATCACTTCATTTGCATCTTTTATTTGTTCCTAGTGGCCATCTCTACTTGCGCTTGGGTTATTTTTGGCATCCAGGTGCCAAAAATATTGTCTTTCAGTCAAATTCATTCGTTTGTAAATGTTTGCAGGTGGGAAAGTTGCTCTCGGAGTTGTTGCGAGATGGTGGTAGCCAGGCTGGGCGTCAAGGCAGCGCAGGTGGCATTGGTGGAGAGCAAGGCAGATGGCAAGCAGAACTCAGCAGAGTGGCGTTGGAGCTAATTGCGGTAAGTACCGTCTTTGCTGTACATCTCCTGTTAGTGCATTCCTTACGATGTCTGATACTGTCTTCGAGATCATTGGACAGATGACAAACTACACCATCATTTCAATAAATCTATTGTCAATGTCTCGGCCTTGTGCAGATTGTTACAAATGCAGGGCGTGCAAACACTGTAGCAACAAGTGAAGCAGCAGCTCCTACTCTACGCCGGATTGAAAGAGCTGCCATTGCTGCAGCTACACCAATAAGTTATCACCCCAGGTAGTGATTCTTCTGGTACTGTTATCAGGGTTTCAGTAGTTGCATAGCTTTCTTCAAATTCAACTTTTCTGGGGCTTTATTTTGTACTGACACCTCGATGTTATTGAAACTTGCAGGGAGTTATTGCAGCTTATTCATGAGCATTTAATTGGATCAGGACTTCCAAATGCAGCAGCGGCGTTGCTCAAAGAAGCAACTTTGAAACCATTACCTTCTCTTCTACCCCCAACGTCCCTTGTACTCCCTTCTGCATCTGCCGAAGGCGTCACAGATATTTTGAAGTGGCCTGGGGGAAGAGTTACTGGAGGACTTTTTGGAAGTGATTCGATGCAAAGTACCAAGGATGAGGACGATGCGAGCAGTGCTCAGCCTCTCCCTTCTACACGGAAGAAACCAGTATTTTCAACTTCTTTGACATCTGGTGGGAAGTTGGGTTCTGCCTCTGCATCTCTAAGGAAGTCACAGAGTGTGAAAGAAAGTCGAAGTCGACTGTTTGATACACAAATTAATCCCCTCACTGGTGGAAAATCTAAAGATGATGCAGATGCCCTATTTAAAACACCTGGTGCACATCGCAACCTACCTGCTAAGCGGAAAAGTGGCGAAAGAGACCTGCCTCCACTATCTCCAACAAACAAGCGGATGGCTTTCACAGATCCTAATACAGCATCACCTTGTGTCACACCAGGACCTGCAACCATGAAGTCGAATTTTGCTGTTGAGGTCTCCGCACCCATTCTTTCTACTCCAGCCCCTGCAATCAATGATTTCACTCCTGCCAAATCTTTTTTTGGACAATTTGGTTTACCCGAGAAAGTTGACTCTGTAAACTTGCAACCAGAGTCTTCGACTTTCGATATTCAGCAGTCACCTTACGTTCCTTTTAAACAATACCTCAATACCCCAGGCCATTCCCTTGTTCCCTCCAATACAGGTGGGCTTTTAGAACCGCGTGCCATTACTGCAGAACATGCAACACTGGACTCACTCGTGGTCCAGTATCTGAAGCACCAGCATCGCCAGTGTCCAGCCCCCATTACTACTCTCCCTCCTTTATCTCTTCTTCATCCGCATGTATGCCCAGAACCTAGTAGGGCACTGGATGCTTCTTTGAATACTGCTGGAAGGCTAGCTGCGCGTCAGATTACCCCACCTTATGGAGGTATGCATGGGCGAAGAAGGGATCGGCATTTTGTGTATAGCCGGTTTCGCCCCTGGCGAACTTGCCGAGATGAGGCGGTTCTTCTTACAGCTAATACTTTCTTAGGCCATGCGTCATGTCTGGCTGCTGGAAGTCATGCTGGAGATATTCGCCTATTCGACTCAAGTACTGGTAATATCTTGGAGGCTCAGTTGGCTGGTCATACCTCACCAATCTCGGTCTTGCAATCTGCTCCGCATTGTCTAGCCGGAAATGACTCACGGTTAGGGCAGTTGCTGCTCTCTTCTGCCAGTTACGATGTTCGATTGTGGGATTCTGCTAATCTCAGCAACGGACCTCTGAACGTTTTTGAGAGCTGCAAAGCCGCCAGGTTCAACCATGCAGGAAGCAAATTTGGCGCTATTGCTTTGGAGTCTGCACATAAGGAAGTGCTTTTGTACGATGTTGGGAGCTATAAACTGGATCAAAGGCTATCTGATAATTCAACAAGTCAAGCAGGCCTACCACGGAGCCACACGCAACCCATGGTACACTTCAGTCCCGATGATGTCTTGGTTCTTTGGAGTGGTGTGCTGTGGGATCATCGGATTCCGCGTGCAATACACAGGTTTGATCAGTTCACTGACTACGGTGGCGGTGGGTTTCATCCTGCTGGAAATGAGGTATGTTGCCTTTTTTCTGATTTTATTTTATTTTTTCAATCGTCTTTCTGATATATCTACGGGCATCATGTACGATTAAGAGTTGTTCTGCGTCATCATATCGGCTCTCGTTATGTTTAGAGTATGTTTCTGTTTGTTACGTCTCATGAAGTAATCGTTATGTTACCCAAAGGCCGGGCAGTTCCCTTCACTCTCGACAGAGTTATTTAAAAAAAGTTCCAGCTCCCTATCTAATAGATTTTATTTACACTTTGACATGCAGGTCATCATCAATTCGGAGGTTTGGGATCTGCGTTCGTTTAAGCTTTTGAGAAGTGTACCTTCTCTGGACCAAACTGCCATTACTTTCAACACTACTGGCGATGTCATCTATGCTACGCTACGCCGAAATTCGGATGACATTATGGCTGCTCTTCATCCTCGTAGGATGCGACACCCTTTGTTCAGTGCCTTCCGAACTATGGACGCAGTGGACTACTCTGACATCACGACAACAGTCGTGGATCGGTGTGTACTTGATCTCGCCACTGAGCCTACCGACTCTTTCATCTCCATTGTAGCAGTTGAAAGTAACGACGAGATGGATTCCTTTGCTAGGCTGTATGAGGTAGGGCGACGACGTCCCACTGATGATGATTCGGACCCTGATGATGGGGGCGAGACCGACGAGGAAGAAGAGGACAGCGAAGGGGATGACGATGAGGATGACGATGGAGACCTTCATGAAGACGATGATATCGACCTCGTAAGTAACGATGAAGAGGAGAACAGTGAGGAGGAGGAGGATGGAGATGAAGCTGGAGATCTAGAAAGTTACTCTTCAGATGAGGACGGTAGCGATGATGGTCTGGGAGATGGAGTCCTGGAACTTATCTCCGATGGTGACGATGATCCTAGGGGTACGTTTTCAAGTGATGATGGCTCCGGGGGTGAGTTTGGAGACGACGCGTTTGATGATTTAATGCGGGGAATGTTCTGACAAGAAGCGAATGATAGCATTTTGGGACCTCATAATCTTAAACTATAATAGGTACAAATACTTCTCCTTGAAACGTATGCATGTTCCCCTTCCTGTGTCTTCTAGCCCCTATTGCTTTAGAAGAGTTTTTTTCCTCAGGCTATGGAGGAACAATGTTGATTGTATACAAAACCGAAATCATTTGTAGCGCCCATAGGGGAGCCCTTTGTGAAGTATTTGTGTTTGTCGCATCCTTAGGAGCGCACGAGTACCAGATGCATGTAGCAGTAGTCTTCGTAGCCTCGGGTACGAGTCTTGGGTTCCTGAAGATAAAATGGCTCTTTCACAAAGCAGTGCGCATTTTTTTGTCCTCACCTTCACTTTGCTCCTGATATTATTAGTTCAGGTCTGGGTGATTATTAAGCAGATGCTCAAACAATTTGAGCCATTGATTACCCTTCAAGCTGGTGTTTGATTCTTCCACTATCCGCTTCAAAGAGAGTAACAGCTTCATGTAATTAAGTCGAGTACATTATGATTGTGACTTGGACCCTTCTCATTTTTCGTACATCTGCCTTCCATACCTTCCATGCCTTAGTCCAGTGATGTTCTATTGTGTCATGTGAACTGTATCGCTGAAGTCAATCCCTCTGATGTCTCAATATTGCTGCAATAGATTGCAGGAATCCGTGGTTTTCAATTACTGATTATTAGACAACCGCAGGATACGACAGACAGCTCTAGAACCTCGTTTCTTACGAGAAAGAAACAAGAATTTAAATTTGTTCATCATCCAGAAATTGGATGTCGGAGCGCTTTAGGTTTAACCCTTGAAGGACCAGGCGCTCAAATTTTGAATAACGAATGGATGCACACGTTACAAGCACATAAAAATGTTTTTTTTTCATCCATCATTTTTTGGAAAGAATTGTGCATTAGTTTTTTAACATTTGTATGGTACAGATTTTAAAGACTTTGCTTTGCAAATATTCTATTATTTAATAGGTATTGGTAGGTTTGGCCTCAACAAATAACCTGTCTAAGGTCCAAAGTAGGCCCTTTAGAACAACTTGAATAAATAAATTAAAAAAATATTTTAAAATCATTGATTAGAATTTAACATTTTGAAATTAAAGAAAAAAGTTCTTGTGAAAATTAAAATATTCAATCTACAATTGATTTTAGAAAGAACTCATGTGTATTGTGTTGTTGCAACCAAAATAAAAATAAAAATATTTTTTTTATTTTTTTATTTGTAAAAGCTTTAAAATTCAATATTCTTATGTACAAGGAATACAAGGGCTTTGTTTCATGGGGTTTGGATATGTGATGTGAAAGTTATGGTTTTTCCAAATTAACCTAAGATAATTTAATTCAACTTTTTGATTTATAAAAACTTTGAAATTCAATCACTTTCACATCATAGGTCCAAATGCCACAAAACAAATTAATGCTGTGAAGAGCTTTCCAATGGTACCAAGAATGCAACCATAGTAGGACTCACAATTTCTTAAATCCCAACATATTAAACAAAACAAACAACCTAATTTAAGGTATAGACTAGTGTACCATGTGCTATTGCTACAACCAAAATAAAAGTAAAAGTAATTTTTTTAATTTTTTAATCACTAGAAAAAAACTATGTTGGTAAAATCAATCTGATTTTTTTCTATTTTCAACACAAAATTTTGTGTTTTCCTCACATGGATGTAGGAACCTAGAATAAGTACTTGTCTACATTGACCTTGGAGAACAATATAAACATCCAATCTTCAATGTACTTTTATACTTGAATTCTTATCATAAGGCCAATATAAACCAACATCTTCGTGGCAATGCAAAATGTGGTGTCCATGACTCAATGGCATCCGTCTAGATGTTGCATGACATTGATGTATCGGTAGAAGAGTCTATCATGGATAGACAACAAATTGTTCAACCGATCAGGGTTGATAGGACAGTTGGACATTCGGGACATCCGGACGCAGACGTTGTGTTTGCAGCGTCCCCTAACATTCGCGGTCCCAGCGGACGCAGCGTCCGCCAAGACCACCCCATCCGCCTGTCCCCCCGTCCCCCCATCCGCCTGTTCGCCCCGCCCTGCCCTGTCTGCCTTCCGACAGCGGGAGGGACGCTACGTCCGCTGGCGTCCATGAGGACGGACGTCCGGGTTACGGACGCTATTTTGGGGCGGACGTATTGATTTGTCAACCCTGCAACCGATCCTTGATGTAAAGAAACAACTACCTAGTGTACATGTAGTGTATAGTATCAATAAGACAACAAGTTGTAGATGGTACATAGTCCTTAGAAGGTGTTTGGGTCAACTTGGGCAAGGATAAAGTGGGCATTGTTGATGTTGATGAAGTGCACGCTTGGACTTAGGAACATGTGGCACATGGCAAAAAATTTGAATACCAATGCTACTCATAGTGTGCCCTACCTTTGCAATTTGGTTTTGTAAAGAACCTTAACCCCTAAAGTTCCTTGACTATGTTTTCAACGAAAACACTCCAAAACTACCATTTTTAGGACAAGTATTTTTTTAAAAATTTAAAATCATTTTTGGACACATCCAACCATAGGATCTTGTATTATGATAATTTTAGAAGATGTGGAAAAAAATTCAGAAATTTCCACAATGTAGATTGCAAAATATTAGTGTTTGAATTGACAAAAAGCCCTTTTTGGACCCTAGGAAAAATCGGGCAGCTGCACTTCATAAGGACACAATTGTATGAAAAAATGTCAAAAATAGTTGCAACTCTTTGGATTCATTCTTCAAAGCAAGTTGGCTACATGCTTGAAAAATTTCAGATCATTTAGAATTGTACAACATATAGGAAAAAAATAGTAAGTAAAAAAGAAGTAGAGAATGAATTAAGAGACTAAATTGTTAATAATTTAGTTATGGAATTGAAAAATGCCAATCCCAATGGTTGTAATGTTTTAATAAACAACGTTCATCTAATATTTTTATTTTTTTTCAAAAATATTGAAAATTGAGTTCAATAAAGAACTTCAAAGTTTATTTTGGAGTAGAGAATCCATGACCACCCGCAAACTAAAACACCTCATAACTCTTGACTCATTGATCAAAATGGAATGACTCAAATCTTTCTATGTATATATAAATCTAAAAAATTAATTTCAAATGTTTTTTAATGAAAAAAAGTGATTTTTTCAGATTTGCCTGAACTATCTGAGTCAAGGTTGACAAATTAGTACGTCCGCCCCAAAATAGCGTCCGTAACCTAGACGTCCGGTCGTCCGTCCTCACGGACGCCAGCGGATGTAACGTCCCTCCCGCCGTCGGAAGGCGAATGAGCGGGGCGGACGGACGGGGCGGACAGCCCGAGGTGAACACCCGAATCATGCGGACCACATCAGTCCGCGTGTCGGGTGGACGGCCGTACCGGGGCGGACGAGTATCGGGGCGGACGGGGCAGACGGGGCGGTCCCGGCGGACGCTGCATCCGCTGGGACCGCAAATTTCAGCGGACGTTGCGGACACAGCGTCTGTGTTCGGATGTCCTGGATGTCCGACCGTCCTGTCAACCCTGATCTGAGTTGAGAAATAAACTACATATTAGGCCATAACTTTTGACTCATATTTCCAAATGTCCTGAAATTTAGTGCACATGAAAGATATTCCTTGTCCACATCTTCTATTAAAATTTGAATAAAAAATATGGAAATCTCTGCTCATATGCATGTGCCCCAAAAAATTATGTTGCCAAAAAAAGCACTTTGGTCTTTAGGGATTAAATGCAACATCCTACTACTTGAAGTGAGCCACTTGTCTCTCTACATGAAATCTTCTCATTTTTCTTTGGAGAGCAATAGGTTCTTACACTAATATATTGTACTCTCAACACTAGTTGGTTAGTTTCTTAACTAATTACCAAGACTAGTAGGCCACAAGAGATAGTGGTGAGATCAAAAATTTTGTTTGCCTTTAGAGTATCATCAAGAGGATTTGGGAGAGGTGTGATTTCTAGAGAGACTTTGGACCTTTTTTGTATCATATTGCTCATTGCCTTCTTCCTCAGCAAGTCTAGTGCTTGGATGGATTGGTCAAAGGGATTACAAACTATTGGATGGAATTGGGATCATCATGTATCTTAAAATTGTAGCATGTCATGTCTTGGTATGTGATGTCCTAGAGGATGACTATGCCATTAAGAAACTAGAATTGGAAGCAGTGACATAGACATTGTGCATACTGAAAAAGTATCTATCCAACAAGCTTTGTAGATAAACAATTATGTGCTTTTATGTTTTGCCCTAGCCCTTACAGTTTGTAATGCAAATATCTAGAAGCAAAGGCAATTGAAACCTCTTCATTTTGAGTGTCTTGTTGTATTTTTATTCCTTAGTCTTGTATAAGTATGGCATGAGTTGGAAACATGCATGATGAGCTTAATGTTCTTGGGCTAGTCATGTAGTTGGATGTAAGCAATATTAGGTTGATTGGTGATGAGAGCAATAATCAATAAGGAACTCCATAGATAAGTATATAGAGCTGCATTGTATAGACAAAATCTTCTCAACTGCACATATCAATGAGACAAAGGATCTTGATAGGTAGTTGGGAAGATCCACAAAATTGAGAATGTTGTGGATCTCCCACTTACACCATTGATAAGGTCAAGGAAAAGATACAAATTCCTAGTAAGCTTGGCTTCATTCCACTACAAGGGAAAATATATCCTAATTGACAAAAATTTGACATAATTCTATCAATTGTGCTGTCAATTAGGACTACTTGATTCAGACATTTAGTTGACAAAGGTATATCAATTAGGACACTCATTTGACAAAGATTTGATAGAGTTTTGTCAACTTGGTTGTCATCTAAGACTAGAATTTGATCTCTCCTAGTGTAAAAAAACCCTTGTCTTGTGGGTTCAACCATTCCATTTCTTGTAGACAATGCACATTTGGAAGACATTTGGTAAGGGAAGCAAAGCAAGTGCATGTTCCAGAATGTCATTGGATAGAGTACTCTATAGGGAAGAGTCCTTGTGCATCTAAAAATCACTATCCATTTTGAGTAATTGGGGGCCATTGTCCTTGCATTCGGAGTCTCAGTGCCTAACCCTAAATTTGGTCCACACTCGCATCTGAAATCACTACACATTGCATACGAATTAGAAAACTGAAACTCTAAAGTAAGCAACTTTAAAAGAAAGCCTTCTGTGGCTAATTGAGCATATTATGAGGATTATTGTGAAACAATCGCAAATGAATTTAGAACTTGAAACTCAAAAGCATCTCATAGAAGAACTAAATTAGTTTGGCAGCTTCAAAAGAAGCCTTCTATGACTAATTGTTTCCCATACAATGAGGACTTATTGTGAAACAGGTGCAAATGAATTAAGAGAACAGAAACTAAAAAACTTTCTCATGTAAAATTAAATTAATTTGGCAACTTTAGAAGAAGCCTTCTGTTGCAAACGATTGTGTAAGTTTTGAAGTTTTGTCCACATTCACAACTAAAAGCTCAATTTGAAGAAAGATGGTTTGGGGACAAAATTGAAAATCAATCACTTATTTACCTCTACTCTGGTTTGCTTCCATCAGTGAAGCAGTTATCGTACTTGAGATAGTCAATTTCCTGAATCAAATGCATAACACTTCAATCAAGGTCGTCCTAAGGCAACTAAGTTCACACCAAACAAACACCAAACAATCGACCTTTCTCAGTTTCTAACTACTAATAACACCTCTAGTAGTTAGAGAAAGCTTATCCTTGAGACAAACGTTTGAGCATCTTGACTCTCATGTCCAAGTGAACTAGGCTAGGATGCACAAGTGTAATATCTACAATTATATGGTTGTTTTAAAAATAATATTAAGATAAGTACAATTAATTGTCTAATGCATTGTGAAATGAGAAAATAAGTTGCAAAACCAATAAAGAATGATCAGGGAACTCTTCTTTAGCTACTATTCTTTGAAACCAAGAATAGGCAAACGACTAGGTGACCAACTATAACAAATGCCAATATAGATAATTACCAAACCTAAACAATGGCATAAGTTAAAACTTTTGAAAATATAAATTAATCTACTACATGACCTACTCACTCAACATCTGAGTATATCCCAAGCTTGAGACCTTTGCTATGCACATGATTTGCTAGTGCCTTGATTCCCAAAGGAAAGGTCGTGGGGCGTGCTTGGAGGTTACCCTACCACAAAAAGCAAATGCAGAAACAATACATCAAACGCAATCCTATCTACAAGTACACATCTTACTTTCATATCGCGGTTTCCATCATGTACTAGTCAAAATGAAGTAAATTGAAGCAATCTCAATCCATAGTTGAGCTGACAAGAAAAAAACCTTAGAAGCCGTGTTACAATACGAAGACAAAAAAAAGAGGCACGCGATTGCACATTCAAGCCTACTAACTGTGTACTGACCTGCTTATCACATTGCAAAGCAACCTAACAATCATCTGCCACATTTGAAAGAAATCATTGACAAGTTACATTTGTTTTGAGAGGTAGATGCGTATATAGAATGTGTGATACTCACCTTCAAGGAATACCTCTCTTGCGACTTCTAGAACTTAGCATTCTTCACCAGGAATAAAACACAACATATTGCAAGCTGCACTCAAATGAACAAATCATACCTATGTTGACGTAGTTGTAATCTTTTATAGCTAGCCCCGTTAATACAAGCGCGTCAGCTGCACTTTCACATTTCGAATCAAACCCTCTCTATGACACTCTCTACAATTGTATGTCTTTTGTATATCCTCAAAATTTGTTACATTGCATATGCATCTATTTGGCAACTTCCAAACGTAAAGGGAGCCCATCTGTTACCCCATGGCAGTGTTGTTCGAGAGGGTTTTTTGAAAACCCACAAAAGACTCATATAACGTATTTCACCTGTTGTCAATAGTGAACCTCACCGCAAAAACCATTGCAACTTCAAAGTCGGTAACAATTTTCAATAATAATGCACAGCTAATAATAAAGCTTATAAAACTTACTTCATCAAATATACAAACATGTGACTATGAATCTCATAGACAATTGTTTCAAAACTATTCTTACTCTATTAGGTCATTATTTTGTTACAAGATATGGCATTGTCCCTCACGTATTTCACAAATAGCTGAATACTATAGAAGTTAGGGTTTCATCAACTGGTTGCTTACCTTGACTACATCCGAGGAGTTTCTTAATCCACAGCTATAGATTTGGGTTGACGTAACAAGAAGAAATCACCTTCAAGCCGACATTCTCAATTCTACAGCTACAACAACAACAGAAATGCAAGCATGTCATTCTCTACCCCAAGTTAGAGATCATAAGCAACAACTCACGTGTACCCCAAAACCAGGCAGGTGAAACATCCTTTGGAACAATCATATAGATTATCATGAATAAAATTGTTTTTTCAAAACAACAAGCATGTTACCATGAGCCCATTGTCAAATACAAATGCAAGCACATTCCTATGTTTGTTGCAAGGTTAGACCAGTATTATGCTTACTGATGCCTGCCATCACTGGAGCACCGCCGTGATAACCATTTCATATCCAGGCTTTGGAAAATCATATATTATGCTACAAGCATCCAAATGATATGATTCAAAGTGGATCAGATGTGAATCTCCTCTCTACAAAAAAAATAAATTGAGAAATGTTCAGATCTATTTTTCTCTCAAAGAAAAGTTGTAGGGTCAAAAGAGACATAGGGGAACTAGTGTTAGGTATTGGTAATGTTGGTGGTTCTATGGTAGATTGTGTAGCAATGAGGTAAGGTTAGCTATCATAGCTACAATAGGATTTGCAAAAGCTTCAATGTGGCAAAAGCTTCTTCTTTCCAAGTGCAGCAATTTATTTGGCTATAGAATCTGGGTGTTTGTGATTTAGAGGCTTCTATCAATGCAATCTCTGCATGGGGAAAGATGACCGACTTACAACGCTTTACGTTGCTAATATTCTTGCTAGTATAAAGATGTCAGGTTGGACAATTTACAATCATTATTGAACCCAAGACATGGAGACAAAATTTAGAACAATGGCATTTGCTTTTGAAAATCCAAAACATAGAAACTTTAACTATCATATGAATGTCTACATAATTGTCTCACAATGGCATGGGCATACTTGAAGTTCAAGAAACCCTCCTCATCTAAATCATCATTCCTTCTATAAAGCCTCAAAATCCTAACCCTTTGATAATCTAAAGGGCATTGCAACAACGCCAAAGACAAACAAAAATCAACGAATTTATAAAAACTCGAGCAGAAAGAGCAAGCTCCTTGTGCAAGTCAAGCTAGGACAGAAGCAAAAATAAAGCCACAGGGAAAACTAGATTCCTTAAACCCTAATTTCTATTAGGGCAAATCCCCTCCCTGTGTACCATGCAACACGCTCGGGGTCCCTGAGCATGTGCTTGTGGAATACACAACATTCCACAATTCCAGTACAAACCATCAATCCCATCCCAAACAAAAAAATGCCATCGAGAGCTTGAGAGTGCAAAAACCATACCTCTCTTCTAAATAAGTTTCTGATCAGGTCTAAAACCGTTGCTCTTTCGATCTGCACCAGCCACTGCAATTCAATTGAGCGGTAGCCATACCATGCGCCCTCAAAGCTTGGGATTCTTGAAGAGGGCATTCAAATGCGATTGCTTATCGGAAGAGTGGCGTCACTTTGAAATTGTAGGGGACAAGGTGTGAATTCTAGAGGGGAGTGATACAGGCATAACGAGATTAGAAATTAGATGGGGATTGAGCAATAAACGCAATGGCGAGCAACAAAACCCTGAAGAGACGACGCTAACAGAAACACTCATGCTACTGCACACGCATGGGTGAATAGGGTGGATAACCGTGACCACTTGTAGGAATTTCGCAGTTCATATTGCTGACAAGGAAAATGTCTGAATTGATAGTAATCGCAAGGTGAGGAAGCCCGTTTGTCAATTTGGATGAATCTTTATCAATTCTTTGTCATACATGATGCCATTCTCTTGTATTGTTCCCTTATAGAGCTTGAGGAACGGGAGCAAATTATGGCTCTTTTTTTGAGGGGCTTCTAGCTTGTTATATGAGTTGGTAGTGATGATGATGAGGTATGTTTGGTGGATCCTTTTGAAGTTTTCCTCAATGGTGTGGTAATTGATCATGATCTAGAGGTCATTTTGAGGCATAATGTACATTGTATTGTCCAACAATGGTTGGAGCAAGTGCAATTGAAAACAAGTCATGAAGCACATATTAAGGGGGTGGTCAATGTCCTCTAGCAATAATTTATAAATAAATTTGCACCTTACATAACTCTCAACTCTCATAGGTCAAAATTAAAATTTTCTTAAAATATAATGCAATTGTAGGTGAAGAGACATAGAAATTATTTGAAGCAACAATCATGACTCCACTTATGTGGTAGCTTTATTCATAGAGCCTCATGATTCTATAGCAAGTAGTGGTTTCATTTAATTGGTTTAGTGTTTGGCCTCCCTATTAGCCTCATAATTCCATTATTAAGTTGTGGCTTCATTTCATCATTTTAATCATTTGGTCTCATGATTCTGTTGCCAAGTCATGTATAATTTTTCTCTTTGCACATAATTTATCCTATATTTTTCAATAAAAAAATATATATCACTAAATACTGACTAATCTAGTTTTGATCTAAAAGTTGCTATTAGAATTTAATTCATAAAATGAAAAATGAATTTTAAGAAAATACTTGAAGTTTTTCATTATGCTGTGAAATTAAAGAAGTTGAGACAAAAAACTTAAAATAAAAAAAATAATTAAAAAAACTAAAGTTTATAAGAATCTCATGTGGCAATTTTTTTTAAATCTTATATTTGTTAAACTATGATATTTTAGGAACTTTGTAAATAAATCTTAAAATTGAAATATATTTGAATAAAATATTTACAAAATACAAAATTAAAATATTAAATATTAAAATGAACAAAAAAAAAATTAAAATTTTCAAATTATAACTTATAAAAAATTAAAAATTAATTAATTAATTAAAAACAAAAACATTTCGTCATAAATTATAAATTCTTAAACTAATTTTGAAAATTTTGGTAAATTAATTTTGTAAACAAGATTATTCTAATTCATAATTTATAATTTATATGTTCAAATTTATATCATTTCAAAATCTTCAATTAATCAACACTAGTAGAGTAGAAGGTTGTAGTTAATATTGATAATTGATAATTATATTATTTCATAAAACATTGATACATCAAACATTAGATTGACAATATAGTCTTTTTTTACATTGATGTATTAGGCAAAACCTTTCAATATTCAAGTTTCATGCATATGCACTATGCAATGTACATATTTTAATAAGATTTATGTTGTTCTTACATTTTTGTCAAATTGTCTTTCATCTAATTTACACTAATGAATTCATATGCAACATTTTCTTTTGTTTTTATTTGAATCTCTAATCAATTTACATTTGAGCTATTTTTTGTATATTTGTTCAAAATAATCTAAATGTATATTGTTGCTCCATTATAGTCAATTTCAATTTTATTCATACTTAATTAAAGTACTTTAATGTAAACATTCGATAGTCTTTCAATATGATAAAAACATTATTTCTAGAAAATCAATGGGACTAGTTTTTTTCATCAAATCTCTACTTAGCTCTGATACTTTTCTTTCTAAAATTCTATTCTTTTCATGCACTTCTTCATTGATTTTGTTCAATGAGCCTACAATGTGATTATAATAATTGTGTATTTTTTCCAATTCTTGATGAAGGGTTTGATTCTCAAGCTTGAAAGCATTGTTTTCAGCTGTAATGGATAGTTTTGCTACAATATAGTCATTTGCATTGTCTTGTTGACTTGAAGTTGCATATGTTGAAGCATATGCAATTAAGTTGTTCAATAAAGCTAGAGACTTTATATGTAAAGAATCATCCAAAGTTGAAGGTGACTTGTTATTATTCCCTCCCATTGAACCAAATGTTTTGTGAGGAAGTCTAAGTTCTTTTCCTTTCTCTTTGTGAACCAAATCTTTTGTAAAGAGGTTGATTTTCATCCTCTTCTTCTTCTATTGGTAAACTAAATCTTACATCAAAAAGTCGAAGTTCTTTCTCCTTATCTATTCGTGCACCTATTTTTTTTCATCAACCTCCTTCTTTATTGGTGAACCAATTCTATTATAAGAAACTTGAAGTTCCCCATCAACTTCTATAATTGATGTTTTTGTGGAGGGAAGTTCTTCTTGGATTAAAAGCTACTCCATTGTTTTCAAAAATTTCAACATTTGTATTTTCATTTGGTTGATCTATATTATATTTGTGATTTTTATTGATAAGGTTACAATCCACCTTTCAATTCAAAAATACCTTTTCATACACCATTGTTGCCAACCAATATGGAATCATATAAGTTTTACCTTTCATATTTACATTGTGTTCAAATAATGTTTCACACATCTTAGTCAATTCCATTGTAAATGCTTCATGCTTACATATAACTCTAAAAAAAATTTCAAATTATTATTTTTTTCAAATTTTCTGAAAAAAGTAATTTTTTTATATATCTATATTGCCGAATTACATAAAAAAGTTACATAAGAGGCTATAACTTCTTAGTCCTATTTTTAAATGTCATCAAACTTAGTGCATATAAAAGATAGTCCTTATTCCCACCTTTTATTAAAATTTTGGCCAAAAATATAGAAATCTCCAGTCTCATGCACCTACCCAAAATTTCTATGTAGCAAAGAAACGCAACTTGGTCCTTTGGATATTAAAATCTAAAAACTCACATATTTCTTTAAATTCAAATTTTATAGGCTATATTTGAACTAGTCAAACAATTTGTTTCCATTGAATTATGGAATACATTAAAATAGTTTTTAAAATCTACCATATATTCAATTGTAATTTTGTAAAAGAATCTATATAAGTTTTTACAAGCATTTAGATCAATGGTGCTAGTATGTGAGCTCAAGAATGTGAGCTTGTAAACATTGAGCCTAGAATATAGGTGCCTATTGTATACATACCACACACTATAGAAAGTGCATGTATCATAAACACCTATACTATGGATATTTGTAACATATATACACTATATTCATAGACGGTTTTTATTGTATATACACCTATAGCATAGACGTGTAGTATTTTAGGTTCATGGGCTCACACTCCTATGCTTACATAATAGCAACCCTCGCATTTAGATTGATGAAAAAACAAGACTTTTTGTACTTAGAACATATTTGCAATTTATTTTTTGTTCAATGTGTAAACATCCACTCTTTAAGAGGTTAAGAACTCAAAATTAGTAAATTTCTAATGCTCCTAGGAGCTTTGAACTAAACTTAGATGTGCTATCAAAAACATATTTTGCAAAATTGTTGAGGTCTACATCAAAAGTGATTATAAGTGATTATATCATTGTGTTAATAGAAATGGTCTTTAAGGTCAAAATTAGAAAAATTATAGGAATTAATTCTCTCAATTTATATTGGAGCATATACTCTGACAATTTTTAATCATTTTTATTTTTCATTTAGTAGCTAAATCTCATCTTACATTAATTACAAACCAAAACAAACAAAGTTTTGATCATGAAGACATCATAGCTTTATCGAAAAAGTAAAATTTTGAAATTTCAACATTCATTGTCCATTTCATATTATATTCATATTTTGTTTTACTAATTATAATATCAACTGCTCATTTCTTCATTAAAAACTAGGCAAACAATTTTAATTTGTAATGCATCTTTTTAAAGATAATCCATTCTATTGTACAAGAAAAGATACCTTATTTACCTATTTTTGAACTATTCATTGAATTTTGAACTAAAGATCATGGGGCCCCCGTCCGTACGATTAGAAGTTCCCTTGATGTTTTGCATAGATTTCCCAATGTTTTCCATTATCTCCTATTGATAATTTTTTTTTCTTATAATGACTATTACTAATTATGAACTTTCAAAAGTCCAGAAGTAGTTAAATGTGGCATAAAGGACAAAAGAATAGTTGCAAGAAAGGGTATCTGTTTTTTGTAGCATTTTACTAAAAACAAACTTTCTATCGCATAATACTACGAGTACTACGAAACAAAACAATCTCAATTGTTGATCAAGAAAATCGATGGCTAAAAGTACCATTTAAAGTACTATGAGTACTTATAAGTATTGAAATTTTATTGTTTGAAAAAAAACCCAGATTGTCACAAAAAATGGATACAATGAGGTATAAATTAATAATAATAAAAAATCATCATAAAAAATATATAAAAATTGTCTATTTGTGAGGACTTCATGGTAATCATATTTCATTGAAAAAATGAAATCAAAACCATCTTCACTCTTCAGAAGTGCATGCACAAGGGACCCATGTTTGTATGTATGTGGACACCATAAAATAATGTTTTTTTTAAGTTCTTTTTTGATGGACACATGAATCTCTAGTGTGGAAATATTTACTACAAATTTTAGCTCTACATCATCAATTATGGGTACTCCATAGTACTAAAAAACCCTAAACTACAAAGTGTGACAAATTAGCTAAATTGGAATTTATTTATAAAAAGTTTTTTGGAAATTTATGAAAAACAAGAATTCTCTTCATCAACAAGTTTGTCATCTTCAATAAAAAATTCAAGTACATTGGCTTTATTCTCCAAAAGTTATGGCCAAACTAAACTATACAACTCGAAGTGTGATGGAAAACAGGACCACCCTTTCTTGCAACTACCCAAAAGTTGAGAAAATTGTTTTTTTGTCCTCTAGAAACAAGAAACAAACTTTGGAATGCTAGATTGGTTATTGTGGAGATCATCTTTTCGGATATCATGTAAATCATTTGCTTAAAAAAAATCCAAGAACATTTGTTGGAAATCAAACTACTATGCAAGACCTCCCTATTTTACACAACCTTAAACATCTACACTTTTATTTTACATAGAAGAACTCTCTTTCATCCATCAAACATTTAATCCTTACAACAATGCTACAAGGTTAATCCCTTAAAAAATTCAATACAATTGCCCTCATGATGTATAAATGCGCATTTTAGGATAAAAGAATGTATTTGAAGGTGCAAAAGTCTTCAATTGACATGAATTATTTTGTAAATATAAAATATTTGAAAAAAATGTTCATGAAACTTGCAATTTGGGGGATAATTTTGTGTGCAATTCTATCATAAAATATTGTAGTGAAAAAATAGGCAAAATTGGTTACTTTGTCAAGGAGTAAATCATAAAAAAA
This sequence comes from Pseudoscleropodium purum, assembly GCA_963969395.1. Classification (NCBI taxonomy): domain Eukaryota; kingdom Viridiplantae; phylum Streptophyta; class Bryopsida; order Hypnales; family Brachytheciaceae; genus Pseudoscleropodium; species Pseudoscleropodium purum. The sequence continues at coordinate 23,698,525 of OZ017797.1, forward strand.
AAGTAATTATTCATCAATTTTTGCATTGCATAGACTTTTCAATTGTAAAAGTAGCCATGTGTTTGCTTCTATAATAAACATCATTCAAATAAAAATATAATAAATTATAATGGGCCCCTTCAAGAAATGTTTATGCTCCTCTAAAGGAGAACTTCGGTGCAAGGGCCGGCAAACAATTGGTTTGTAATTTTGAAATTGCCTATGCGCATTGTTTCATTTTGTCTGTGGTTGTTTTCACGCTTGGTTTTTTTTAGAGTGAAATTGTTGGATTAGGATTTGTCATGGAAATTTTTGAAATTTACAATTGAATTGAATGAATATTAAGATGGAGCAATAGAGCTCTCAACAAGGAATTGGAATTTCTCTCTCTGCTTCCAATTTTGGAGCTTTCACTTCTTGTATGAATAATTTCTATTTTGAAAATTCCTTGCATGCAAAAGATGTCTTTGGCTATTTAGTTGCCAATGTTTGCTAAATTTCTCCAATTATGAAATTGGATATGAATTTGAAAGTAGCACATTGCATTGTGATTGAATGTGTGGCTAATCATGAGTTGTAGAGCGAATGCAATTTGTATTCCTGGCCATTTCTTGCTTCATGATTGAGGGATGAGTTTAATCATTCAAAATATATTATCAAATTCTACAAGGAAAACTGGAGAAAAACAACTTTTCAATGTAGGGCTATGAATTTGGGATGTTACTCAACTATGAGTTCTTCGAAGCTCTTGTCATAGGTAATTCCATTCCAATTAGACGTTTCTAATTTATATGATGTATTTTTCACACTTGACATTGTACTCTATGTAGTATAGAACTTTTGAGAAGGAACTTAGGACAAAGTTGGTTTTTAGCTCAAAATCACTAGATAAAAAAATAAATTTGTAAATTTTTTTGATTAAAAACTTTTATAGAATTGCTATAGTAAAGGAATCACATTTTTTGTTCAACCTAATGAGTTTCACTCAAAAAAATTCATTACTTTGTGTCAAATTCAAAAGGAATTTGGTATTATAAGAATCAAAATTTATAACATAATATTGTCAAAAGCAATGGAGAATTGAATTATACAAATGTAACCAATGCACAATTGAAAATCTACAACTTTGCATGGCATATATATGGACTTCAAATTATTTTACAATGGGATTTCACAAATCTATAAATCCTTTGATTGTAATCATAAGGCACTAAAGGTCAAATATGTCCAAGCGGTCAAATACACACTTCATCAGGTTTAAGGTTCAAAATTCAACAATTTTGAGATCATGTATATTAGGATTTGAATTCCATTGCACCTTTTTCAATTTGTTGGATAGCAATGGCAAGCTCACAAAATCCTCTCTTGTACTCACATGTTGGCAACAACACTATTTTTTTTAATTGCATTAAGGCATGGATCTATACAAGATTGATACTCAAAAGAATGAATGGAGTAAATACTTCACTCAATTACTTGGACGTTCATGGAGTTTAAGGTTTTAAGATTTGGTGACATCGAGATTGGATTAACAATGCATTTGTCACTAGAAGGCTTTAGGAAAAAAATCAACCTTCAAAGGGGCTGCTTCCCTTTGAAGAGCTTCCAACAATAGAACTCACAACCATGTGGGGAATAGTGGCTGAAATCTAGCATTAAAATGATATTAAAAAAAATTAATTTTAAAATTTAAAATATTATTTAAAATAATAAATATTTAAAAAATATAAAAAATATAAAAATTCAAAAAATGATAGGCTGATGTGGTCACATTCATGCTACATTAGATCTGAAAATTGTGTAATTTTGTATTAATTTTCTTAGAACTTTTTATAATATAAAAAATATTATAATTGAAGTGTCCCGTACAAATCAAGCCTTGTAGTTCACTAGCCAAAAAAAAATTTATTTAAAATTTTATTTTTTTCGACCTATGTTCTTTGCTTGTTCCCTACTGTCTGGGACTCATAGCCCCTTTCAGGGCTCATTTTTTTCCTAATGAATATTGAATGGAGTGATCATGTTACATTGCAAGCTCCTTCTGATTATGCAAAGTTATTCTTTCTTTCAATCAACTTTGATTTTATCTCAACCTTTAGTTATCTTGTAGCTAAAAGCACTCAATTTAGAAGTCACAAGAATATCTATTATCAAACTCAATGAGATGTTACAACAATGTTTTTTAAATTGTTCTAATTTGAGGCATGTGGTTTGAATGAGGTCATTAGTGATTGCATTGTGTTGATATAGAGTAATCATCTCTTTCTTGTTTGAGAGTTTCTATCTTCAATTGTTTCATGAATTAGGTTTATAAAATGTTAGTTTTGTCAAAGAGAGGACAATGCATGTTGTGCAAGACTGTTTGAAATGTTGAAAAGATTTGAAAATGCCACATTATGGGATTTTCCAGGTTGAATGTTAACCTATCATACTTGATTTATGTGTAGCTTCATATTTAAAAACCAAAAGCTTAGGAACTTTTTTAGGTTGATACTTTTTGTTTTTCATATTTCTTAGTCACTACAAATATATGTTGTGCACAATGCTGTCACATTCTACAGCTTGAATTAGCAAAAAGGAAAAGAAAAGGTGTAAGATTGAGAGAGTGTACCTACTACAAAAGATTGTACTCATTCTTATCATTTGGAGGATGTTAAGATGGTATACTCTTTGTTCAAATATTTAATGATTATCTATTGCTGTATTTTACTATCTTGGACTCTAGGGGTTTGGTGTGCTGCTAATCACTAGATTTAAAACTATTGTTATTAGCTTTGGATAAAGTTGTGGATGTTGGTTCATTCAATTCATCCGGTTGCTATTATACTTCAATTCATGTTGACCTTAAATTAGAAGTCTAAACTTTAAGGTGTAGATATTGACTTGAAGACTTCCATGAACTTCAATATTCTTGTTTGAAAATCCTTTGAATTGCCTATCTACTACAGCAATTCATCATTGATTCATAGCATTCATAGTTTTCAAATTGAACAAGAAGTTGGATATCTTGTTTTCAAACTCGTCTTGATATAATCTATAATATGACATGTAGTGTGTAATTTGCCAATTTCAAACTCCTTACATTCTCAATATTTGTTAGGTAATAATTCAGTGGAACACTTCCATATTAATTGAAGAGCAATTGTCATGTCATGTGCAAAGAGATGGAACATTTCTATGCTAATTGAAGAGTAATTGTCATATACAAGGAGGTTTTGTGCAATGATTGATGAAGATTACTAGTAGCTGGAATTTGGGTGCCAAAAGATTAATGGTTATAGTCAATTTATTCGTGAATTAGGTTTACAAGATGTTAGTTCCATCAAAGAGAAGACAATGTATGTTCCAGGGTTGACGAATCTCTATGTCCGTCCCAAAATAGCGTCCGTTTTCCGAACGTCCGGACGTCCGGATGCACGCAGACGCAGCGTCCCTCCCGCCGTCGGAAGGCGGACGCGCGGGGCAGGGCGGAGTGGACGGGCGGGGCGGACGGACGGGGCGGCTTAGAAAACTCGTTTTAGGTTTTTTGTTTTGATTGTTTTCACCAATGAGAGATTGAGAGTGAAGTCATTTTGATTTTGATTTTTCTTATATTGCAATTGCGATTCAATAGAGTTGTATATCACTATTTATGTAAAAGCTAAAATATGAAATATATTTTTAATTTTTTTTGTTGAATTTCATTTTGATTTAGAAACAAAATCACTTTAAAATCCAGTGAGATGTATATCATCAATAAACAAACAATTTTATAATAAAATGATTGAAGAAACCATTGTCATTTGTCAACATGAGCTCCATATATCATGAGCAACTAAACAATCAAACATCTAAATTCACATCTCGACAATTCCTATGGACGCCAATCCACATCTCCTTTAACCTCAGCCCCACTACTCTCTCTTGCAGTTCTCCGTTCAAAATCTCCATTATCGGAGTCATCTTCATTGTTGGAATCAAGTATCGTTGTCTCCTTCAAGTCTTCTCTCAAAGTAGGTTTACTCCCTTCTTTCGAATTTAATTTTTCTTTTTTTACTTTGACAAAACGATTAAAGGCTTTTTTAATAGGAACCTTTCTTTTCTTTCTATTTGACAAAGTAGCAACATTTTCATCAAGAGGGGTCATATTCTTCACTGGAAAGATAGCAAAAGGTTGCATTTCTCTTTTCGCTTTCACGTTACTCGATTCTTGAACCATCAATCTTGATGTAGGGTCGACATGTCCATGAACGGTTATCTCCACTTTGGCTTTCTTTTGAAGTAATAGAGTGCCGTTTGTTGATTTGATGGGTTCTTACGTCATTCCTTTTCCTAAAATGCGATCACGCAAAGATGCCAATGGCATCCGATCACTATCTGTATCACTTAGGCTTGTAGGTGATGACGCTACTTTCTGTAGATTACCGCCTGTAGAAATTTCTTTGGAAATGTTCACTAGGCGTTTTCCATATCCAAAGCTCTAAGAATTATCCAATCTGACCAATCGTGTGCTAACAGACTTCAACGGTATTGGTGGAAAAGCACTAGATCTCGGTACTTCAAAAATTGACTTCATTGGCTCTTTTCCTTTATCACTCTTCACAATTGCCGAATTTGTGACTGCTATCCCAAGTGAATCACTATTTTTTTGTACCGCAATATTTGATTCCCCCTCATCACCACTATTGTTGCCCACATCTTTTGGAATGTCCACCTCCATGACCGCATCTTCTCTTTTGTCGTTTCCTTGCACTACATTTAATGCCACAGATGGAGATTGAGAAATTAAAACTTCTTCATTTCTCCCATCATCACCAATAGCATTCTCATTGATTTTCACCTCTTTGGCAATAGCGTTTGCCTTTTCCGATAGAATGTTTTCGCTATTCAAGTATCCCGTTCTATTGCAATATGCAGTTAAAGAAGGTAGATTCGCCTGTACCCCTACATTGTCCTCGTCTTCACAAAAGGTATATGCATCGTTTGCATTGTCGGGAACGACATCCTTGCGGTTTAGATGATAATCATGCGTATCATTCACCAAATTGGGAAAGTCTTGCATAACGTCTTCATCTCCCTACGCTGTCGCACGATTGAAGTCATCTCCGCCATCTACAGCTGAAAGGGTCCTTTCCAAATCCTCGTCATCATCGTCTTCTAACGTCGGCCTATCTAAATCCTCTGATTCCATCGGATCCACACTATCATTATACCATTTTTTTTCATTTTTTTCCTTCGATGCGTTTAATACTTTGGAATTGGTATACACGTACACCAAATCCGCTGTTCTCTCCGGCTTCAATTTATTTCGAGATTTGTTGTGAATAAAAGAATAGTTGCTCCAATTTCGTTCACATGAAGATGATGACACCAGTTGAGCCAATATCCTCTTCACTAATGGAGCTATAAACTTGTCACATGCACCTTCAAAATCCTACCAAGCATGTGCGGACAACATTTGATCTTCCGGATTCAACATACTGTGGAATGGAGGTTGCTTGTGTCGAAAAGCCACAAATTCCTTCACCACTGCTGTGTATTCATCCGGTTTACATATTGTCTCCAAAACTTTCTTACATCCTGACATTGCATCTGCGTCATCCGCTAGCTCTTTGTCATGAAGAAGGTATGGATTTAAAAGAGCTGCGGCTGATTAGAGATGGTTGTCCACCATTCTTCTTCGGGCATAAAAAAACTGTACCAATGGAATTGCAAGTTCTTCTAGCAAACAAAATGGTGGACTTTGTAATCCGTTCACGTGCTTCTCTAACTTCCTCATGATATGCAACACCTTCCCCATGCATGGTGATTTTGAATCCAAATCGCGGAGTGCACATATGATTGGTTCAACCATCTCCACATAATTGATGGACCAATTCCAAAAATGGTCATCAAGAACAATTTTCTTCACCGCTAAGGCCAAGTCTTTTGGTTGGACTTTGGCTCCACGTTTCTTCTTGAGAGTATGTACATACTCAACCCATTACGGATCTACTACCATTTGTTTCAATGCTCCTCTCAATTTTGTCAAACGCCCCATCATGATAAATTTAGAGGCGAACCTTGTATCCCCAGGCATCAAGAGACCAAGATTTGGTGAATACTTTTGCAATAGAGGTAGCGGCATATGTCTCTTCCTGATAAATTTAGCTACAAGAACTTCTTTATCCAATTTGGAAGCAATCCATTTTTGTACAGCCCAATCCTTCAACAACAAATTCAATGCATGTACCACGCACCCTTGGTAAAAAATATAAGGATATTTTGCAGATATTACATCCCATACGGACGGATTCACGAGAGCATTATCCGTAGTTATTAATACAACGTTCTTGGACCCCACTTGTTCAATGAACTTTTCCAACACAGCTGCCAAGTACTCCGCATTTTTTTCACAACCACTTGTATCTACAGATCCAAGAAATTCTTCACCTACGGATGATACAAGCATGGCATTAATGAGAGGTCGATTAGTCACTAAGCTCCATCCATCAATGGACAATGTTGCTCCAAATTTTCGAATGCTATCTTCGGTCCGTGCATTCAACTGTGTCTGAATGTTGGTCTTCGCCTCATTCAACAATTTGTACCGAAGGTCATGGTATGAAGGAGGAATGTATGGCCTACCGAACGCAGTCGTTTTCTTCACTGCTTCTTTAAAAGCTAGATTTCGAGCCATGGAAAATGGTATGTTTGCCGAATAAAAAAAATTTGCCCACTTTGAATGTAATTTGCATCTATAACCTTCTTCAAACCCATTCACTAAGCTGCCTTGCCTCTGAGGCCTAGAACTTGATGCCCTCAGGGTTTCACGTTTACTAGAAGCTTCCGTACTCAAAGTCATTTCAGTTGTGGCAAATACCATTGATACCAATTCTTTGGACGCTGGACAAGAGTCTTCGTGGTCAGAATGCGACACAACCTTTCCGGCCGAAAACTTTTGGACATTTAAAGGGTCAGGATTGCCATCCACATTGTCCATTACAACGCGTTTTGGAAAAACTCCTTCGCAATGCCGAAATAAATCTCGAACTGCCATTGATAATCGTAGACAAAGGCTCACCCCTTTATCACGTACACCTCCAGGCCCAGAATAGCCTAAGTGGCTGAACATACGGCTAAGCTTCCTTGACATGCTCGCTTTGCAAAGCCTACATTTTACTTTACCACCCTCTTGTACACTAAACCAAGGAGAAAAATCCCCCGTCGGTTTGGCCACCATACTGACAAGTGTATGTTTTACCTCAATTTCAAAAGAAACCAATAAAATGTTTTCAATTTGAAACCCACAACGTGACAATGTATACAATATCAATGAAATTAGTCACACAAAGCTTTGAAAATCAAAGCCCCCCCGTTCACTGAACTGTGCATTACCAAGTAAGAGACACAATAAATTGAAGCTCATAGCCCTTGGAAATCTTAGCGTTCGGTTTTTCGAGAGTGAATACAAAAGCTTCTCTTCTAACATTTATAGTCCCCTCCAGAAAATTAAAGGTTCATTTTTAGGATTTACATTTAAAAACAAGCAACGACCCGGACGGGGCTGAAGCGGACGGATCGGACAGGGCGGTCGGGCGGACAGGCCAGACGGGTCGGACGGACGGTCGGACGCGGCGGTCGGACGGGACTGTCCGCATTGTTCGCCTTCCGACGTCGTCCGCACTTTGGACACGCCGACTACCCCATTTAAACACTAACCGTCGACGGCGTCCGCCCAGTTGTCCATTGGAGCATCCTATGAGGACGATATTACTCAAAAAAAGCGGTAACATTTCCAAAAAAAAAAAACCTAATAATCACTACTAAACAGGGTTGACGAATCTCAACGTCCGCCCCAAAATAGCGTCCGTTTTCTGGACGTCTGGACGCACGGACGCTAGCGGACGCAGCGTCCCTCCCGCCATCGGAAGGCGGATGCGCGGGGCGGGGCGGACGGCACGGGCGGTCGGGCGTACACAGCAGACGGGGCGGACGGACAGGGCGAAAGGGGTGGACTTCGCATTGCCATTAGTCATTAGAAAATTTTATACTGTTATGTAATTTGAATGTTACATAATCAAAAATGAATGCATCCACGTAAAATAAGATATACATATAAAAATATTTTTATACACAAATGAAAATATAGCATCTTTATATATAAATATATATGTATAAATAAAATACATAAAAACATAGTTCCAATATCACTATTGAATCCTAGACGATCTTTTTAAGATCTAAATCTTTCACATTCTTTTTTGTTTTTAAACAATGAAAGGACCATTGTTTTTAAAAAACAAAATTCTCCTCAAATCCTACTTTCCACCAGATGGACCACTACCTTCTCCCAAAACAAAAGGAAAATCTGCTGTACCGAGGAGTTTAGCAGATGATTGACGAGTTGACCGTTGTTGACTTGGACGGACTATTCGCCCTCCAGATTGAACTTCGATGTCCACCTTATGAAATTGTTTCTTGGTTTCCGGAGAGAAGTCATCGTCCTCTTCACGCTTCCTTTTTTGTTTTCTTTTCGGTGATAAATCGACTTCGTCTGCCTTCAAGGTTCTCAAGTTGCTCTCCACACGATCTACCATCGCTTGAACAACTTCATCATCTCTTTTCCCTTGCCATACTGTGAGGTAGTCTCCATCCAATAGGAAAGCCTTCCAATGTCCTATAATATCGCCAATGCGCCTATCAAATGCTGCTGCCACATCTACAGATGAATGTCCTGTACTTGTTTGTCTATTTGTATCGTAGACAACACGAACTTTTGCAGCCTCTTCCAACTTCGACAATAGAAGGGCCCTACCTACGAGAGTGTGGTCGTATGCCTTATACTGCTCATCAAACTCTATTCCATGGTTCACCTCCACCCAACTGTCTTCTGGTCCTCTCTCCACTTTTTTATCTAGAAAACGAAAGAACTTTTCGTGTTGCAAGCTCCAATGTCCCCCCATGTTGCGACAAAACATTTCACGGGCCGCGTCATCTACGATTTCTCGAGCCCGCAATTCCACCTCTCTATTGTGAGTCATCCACACATCCAAATCCAATGGTTGTTGAGATTCCTCGTACAAATCATGCCTCTGTTCATTTGCATTCCACCGGATTGGCTTCCCCCAATGTTGATAATTTTGAAATTTGTACGGCGCTTGATCAAGAGGAAGATTCCAACGAGTGTACTCGTGGCCTGGAGGCATAGCTTCCAAGATACCAAACATTTCGTACAACCTAGCACTCAATGGACTACGACATTCGGCACACACCGAACGAATGAGTGATGCTTTCACAATGCAAGTGACATGGAAAGTGTGGCGACATTGGCCCATGGGTACCGCACCTTCCGGTCCGAAGAGGCCTTGGCAAAGGCTACAACAACCATCCAAGATTGGAGAGGCTGGATCACAAGCATGCACCACTCGCTTGTCTTTTACATTGATGTGTCTTGAAAGTGTGTTGTAAGGGACCCATCCTTCCTCTACTTCCAAGGTCCAATTGATGGGTGGAGCTTGGTCCTTCTTTGTGTGGTTTAACCGCTCAAACATGGCATCCATATCTCTTCAACATGTGATCTCCGTATATCCCTTTGAAGGATGTTGGTCAAACATAGTCTTGAATCAACTCAAAGAGCTTTGAATGGCATCGCAATTTTCATTCGACTCCATTGCCAATGTTTGAAGACCTGCCATTGCTCGAGATACTACAGAGGGTCTGTCTTGGAGTCTTTGTACCCATGCTAACCATCGAGACTCCAAGCCGCTAGATGGCATAAACTTCTTCAAATCCAAGCACAATTGCAATCGATTCAACTTGGATTCAACGATTCCTTTTGCTTCAATTGCCTCCTCCAATTTATGCTTCAACTCTTCAAAGTCACAACTCTCTGTTTGCGTCTCCACATTCACGTAAACGGATGAAAGCTTTTCCATTGATGGTTGTTGTATCGCTTTTAACATGCTCATGTCGTGACTTTCTTGTACATTCACAATGGCAGGATTGTCTCTTGCTTCGGCCTTATCAAAAGGAAGAGACAGCTTATCTTCACTCTCTTGAGTCTCTTGACTGTCTCCGAGTACAATCACTGGTGAGATTGCAACCTCACTTGGATTTTTGGAGGTCCCTTGCAATTCTGCAATCCGTTTACGCATCTTCATCAACTCCTCCATTTGCCTCGATGATTGTTGATTTAAATGTTCAACCTCATTCTCCGAAGTCTTTAATTTCAACTCCAACACTTTGCACCTTGCTTCTACTCCTTCAAGGTCAACAATTTTCTTCTCATATTCCACCAATTGTAGTATGTGAACATCTCTTTCTTCGAAAAGTGGTCCGAAAGTCTTCGTGAGATTCTGAAATGCTATAGCACCTTTCAACATCTCTGGTGCTATTAAAGAAAACTCCTTGGCCAAATTCATAAAAGTCGGAGCAGCTTGCGCTAAAAATTCAGCTGACATCGTTATCTTGAAAGCTGTATCAAGTATATATCCAACATTCTTTGGATCTGCAAGTGGACTCATTGGAACAGTAGTAGCACCATCATCGGGGTTCGACGATCCCCCTATTTCTTCATGAAGGTTAGCAAACTGAACCGAGAGCTTCAAAAGATTTTCCAATTGTTTCGGATTGGACATGTCTTGCAAGGTTCGATGTAGAGGACTTGGCAATGCCGTTGTAAACGGAAACTCCTCCGCCCGCCTTTTACGCTCGGAACTCCATCATGAGGATATATTATCAATCGTCACGCCTTGTCCACGAGGCGTATGTACTTTGTCTTCTAAACTTAACGCTGGACTAGATTCAACGCCTTGATGCACAGGCGGAGATTTGTAGACCAAACTATCAAAACAATTGTTGGCTATCAGACTATCAATTGTAGCATTAGCCTTTGCCACTTTCTCCGCCAAGACTTCGTCTACTTTACTTTTAGAAGTTTCCCGCGTTCTGTGCAAACCTTGCCTTCGTTTACAAACTCCGTTTGCGTTTGTGCCGCAACATTTGGTGTAAAGGTCAAACGCGTTGGAGCTGTGGAAAAGACTTCACCCTCCTGCGCCTCTACATCTTTCTCCACATCTTTTCCCACATTTTTCGAAGAGCTTTCATTGATTGCTTTTGTTAGAGATTGTACAAACCGTAATTCTTCAACATTTGAGGCTTTCTCCACACCATCCGTTTTCACCTCAATAGTATTTTTTAATACTTTTTCTGTTTCTCCCTCTGAATTGTACAAGTCGGGAATGTCCTTTTGATTGGCTTCAAGTAGAAGTGGGCAAGCTGTTGTCGTCGGAGACGTGCTCCAATCGATCTTGCGCTCTAATATAAGTTCCGCATAAACCATACATGCCACGCTATAATTAATATAGCCTTTACTTCTGCGCTTGTTTCCGAATAGAACACGCCACACCTCCTCAGATCGATGGACAAAATGTTTGTTGTTGCAAGTCCATGGTTTACAACAAAAATCCCGTGTATGACTCCTGTGCGACTCCTGAGGCCACAACTTGTCAATGTGGTACATTTTAACATAGGTCCTGCACATTTTTTATGTCCAATACTCCGCATCTTCATCTTCCCACCCGCTCTCTGCTTTAATTGTAGGGTCATTTAAAATGTCAAGCCGAAGGTCATGCATAGCCCCCTTCACTTTGCTTTTTTTCTTCGCTTCGCTTCCCGGAGTCAACCCATCCATATTTCGATCACCTTCGCCGTTCATGATTGTCAATTGAATTCAATAACCAATTGAAGTGAATAAAAAAATCTCACGTGATAGTCAAAAGTGATGGCATCAACCGCAACACAGTAACACAAGATAGAGGACCCCAACTCTCCACCCCGTAGGAGCAACTAGCGCATAAAGCAATAGTAGCACATCCAACTTGGCACCGAAGGAGAATTGAAGTGAGAAGAAATGAAAAGTCACTCCACCCTTATAGCCGTCCACCGCCGAACCTGCCCCGGACCGCGCGAAGCGGCCCCGAACCTCGCGTTCGCCCGTTGCCCCGTCACCCCATCCGATCGTCCCGTCCGACCAGCGCGTCCGCCCGGACTGTCCGCATTGTCCGCCTTCCGACGCTGTCCGCGCTTTGGACACGCCGACCGCCCCACTTAAACACTGACTGTCGACGGCGTCCGCCCAGTTGTCAATTGGTGCATCCTATGAGGCCATTATTATTCAAAAAGAGCGGTAACATTTCAAAAATAAAACAGCCTAATAATCACTGCTAAATGAGGATCAATGTAATTGGTTTGTCATTTTCTTTTTTCTTTAAATGTAAACCCTAAACCTTATACCCTAATTACCCTAAACCTTTTCTTTTCTCCCCTAAATTGTTTTACGAATGAGGGGAATGTGGTTAAGTTGAATATGTTTGAATTATTTACTGATATTATTCCTCTAAGTAGGTTTTGAGAAGATCTGAAGATGGTGGGGATTTTTTTAAAGTTCATTAGGAAATCAAATGTTTTGCAAAAATAATCAATTCCATTTTCATTGTAAGCAAATGAAATTTTAAAAAAAGGCCCCAATACATAATTAGAATAACAATTAAATGAATTTCAACCTCATGATATTTAATGAAAGGTTGTGATTTCTAATTAGAAGTGCATCACGATCTTCAAATGAACATCGAGTCTTTCATATTTTTTAACGAAATTTTGATTAGATTTGAAAACAAAGAAAAAGAATCAATGTTTTAACTTTCTAATCATATATGGCTATATTTTTTCTTAAAAACATAGAAAAATTCGTTACTTGAGTTGGTGGAGTAGAATACATTATACATGTGCTATATTTATTTTGAAGGGTAATTCCAATATTCTTATTTCAGATGTTTTTAAATATTAATTTTAAAAAAGAGGGTTCATTGTTTAAAGATCTAAAAAATTGACAAACATAATTTCTATTATAAATAGGAATTGAATTCGGAATTCGATTTTTGAAATGATTCAAATGAATAAGATATTGATTATAAAATATTTCTTTGTTTGAGTTTTCAAAATGAATTCACGAAACAATTGCAAACTTTTGAACTTAGGTATATGGTATTGTTTTTGGTTTGTACTTTATAGAGTATAATACTTCAATTTTAATCCTAAATAAATGAAAAAATTCCACATGAATGAAATGTTTCTATGTATTGCACAAAGATTTCTACCAATTATTATGATAATTAAATACATTGTTACATTTCATAAAATATTCTACATAGAAAAAAAAAATCATTTCAGTTTTCAATCATGATAACGATGTCTTCTACTCTTTCTGTTATATGTTCGTTTTGTATAACGTGTACATTGTACAATCTTTGAGAGCAGGGTAGTTCATTTTTGACTCTCATTGAAATAGAAAATATATTTGTGTTTGGATTTTGAAATCATTATGTATTCTACAGTCTTGCAAGAATGCATCTTGTTTCTTCCTTTGAATCCTTTTGATATTTTTTTTTTTCCTTTGTTTTCTGTCTCGTAGGGCTCTTATTATCTTGTTCTCTTCATTTGACCAGCCTATTTGGCTTGGCTCTTAGTTTTTTGTTTTTTTTAATGTAATGGTTTATGCATATGTTATAAAAAATATATATTATTTATCTAAAATTAATATATTGATGAACAAACGCATAAAGGCATTGAATCCTTTCACATTTAAAGTTATAAATCTATCATAAATCACTCTTGCAAATTTGAATGATTGAATCAAAAATTTGAAAATGTAATTACAAGAGCTTTCAATTCAATCAATTGCATAAATCATAAATGTTGAAATGCAACTCGTATAAGTTTAGCATCTATGAAGATTAATTCATGCCATCCACATGCAATTTTTCAATTTAATAAAATGCAATTGAGTACTTCAATTTCTTTCTTTTCAATTCTCTAAGTAACATTCACTTCATATCTTTCTCTATTTGTTTATTTATTTTTTGGGAACAAATGGAGAAACCATCTTTGTCTATATTTGAACATGCACTCTTATTTGATTGATGAAGAATAGATTTATGAAATATATAATCATTGATTTGTTCATGTTGATTTATCTAATATATTTTATATATGTATATATGTTTATATATATATATATATATCATTAAAGGAGTATGGAAGACAAAATTGACAGATTGTGTTCAAATGTTGTTGATTTTGAAATGATTTAGTACTATATCATTTATAAGAATATTATAATAGTGTTATGTTATAATATTCCTAAAACAATTGCAACAAATATTAAAATACATGCTAAGTTAGGTTTGTTAGCCTACCAATTGTTCATTAATAGACATAATTGAGTAGCCCCCTTAAATGAAACATTCAATATCTAATATCTTACAATCCAAATGGTGGATTTGTCTAAAATTTTTTCCACATTTTTTCCAACTAATTTACTACAAGATCCTACGGTTACATATGCCCCAAAGTATTTTTCTTCTAAGACTTGATATTTGCACTACTATTGGCAGTTTTGAAGTGTTTTTAGTGAAAAGAACTTTACGGGTTAAACATCTCTACCGTGAGATTTTGAAAAAAGAACAATTTCCTTCATTAGGTTTAGGGATTAAGATGAGCCGTCCGCCTTGTCTGCCCGATCCGGCGTCCGCCTTGTCCGCCTCGTCCGCCCCGATACCCGTCCACCCTGTCCACCCCGTCCGCCGCGATATCTGGCCGCCCGTCCTCCGTCCGCCATGTTCGCCCGATCCGGAGTCCGCCCTGTCCAGCCCGACCGCCCCGTCCGCCCTATTCGCCCGATCCGGAGTCCGCCTTGTCCGGCCTGACCGCCCCATCCGCCCCAATACCCATCCGCCCAGTCCGCCCGATCCGGCATCCGCCCCGTCCGCCCCAATACCCGTCTACCCTGTCCGTCCGATCGGGCGTCCGCCTTGTCCGCCCCGATACCCGTCCGCCTGGTTACGGCCGTCCGATTGACACGCGGACTGATGTGGTCCGCATGATCTGGACGTCCGCCTCGGGGCGTCCGCATATATATATGAGGAGGCGGACGGCTCATTCCGAACAATCGTTCTCTTTTGGAGTGGGCGGACCAGTGCATTGGAAGTTCTGCGCGCCCCTTCCGCTTTGAGTGAACGATTGTTGTGGCATTGTTACAAATTTTTACAAAGTTCACGCTTGTAAAATTTTAATTAATTAATTAAATCAAAATTTTGATTCTTAAGCTTTCTAATTGTTTCATTCTCTTTGCTTCGGCTTCATCATGCCGAAAGATAGAACACCCAAAAAAAGTAGTCGAAAGGGAAGACCCCAATTGTTCGATTGGGATGCTTGGGCCGATCCATTGTGCGTGGGTGAACCGGGATGGGAAGAAGAATCAACAAGAGTGTGGGATTGTTCAATGTGCAAGAAGTATGTAAAAATGACTCACATTCAAAAACTTTGGCGACGTGAACGTGTAGAGCACCAAGCGCCACGTTGGGAAGGACAAATGTCTACGTGCCAAAGTGAGCACTTCAAACAACGATACACACAAGTGCATCGAGTTCTTGGCATTAAAAGCGCCAAACCAAATATAATGAATTATAATGTTATGGCAATGGTTTGGGCAAAGATTGTACTCCACAAGGACGTGGACTGGCGTACTGCTACAGGTCGCAATGTAGAGAACTATACGCGCACGGATGTCGTTATAGATACACAGTGGAGGGGCGCAAGCGATTGCATGCCAGAGTGGTCTAATCGAGGTTATCTACAACAACCTTCAGTTGTTCTACGAGATGTTGAAGATGCATGGACAGATGACGATGATGACGATGATATGTAAGCGTCTGTCACATTTGGAGTTAGACACGAGCGGGTAGAAGAACGAGAACGAATTGAATTCGAACAACAAATGCAAGAGACAACACGCAAAAGCTTTCAAGATCGTGGACGGCAAGATAGGCATGGTGGGTCCTACGGACATGAACATGGAACGCGAGAATCTGAACATGGAAGAGGTGGTTCATACTTTGGTTACGATCCTCAAAATAGATATGAAGGTGGAAGAAGGAGCTATGGATCCACGCATTATGGTGGTTCAAGTGCAGTTGGTTCTCGCTATGGCACTCCCCCTGAAATTGGTTCTCTAGGTGGGACAGGTAGCTATGGCAACACGCACTATGGTAGGTCTACTGAATCTGGTTCATATTATACGACGCCCACTCAAGTGGGCTCCGAAGGTAGTGGAGGAAGCCATATAACCCCGCAGTATAGTTGCTCTCTTGACGAAAGCGCCCAATACTATCCGGGATCAACTAGAAGTGATTCATACGGGCATCATGGGGCCTCTTATTACGGGGCTTCAAATGAAAGAGGATCAGAGCCTACTACTCCGATTCCTCCTCCCACTTTTGGAAGTTCAAATTATGGACAAGGAGGTGCACCGAGTGGATATCACGGAAACTACAGAGGTGGTCCGTTCATTGGAGTACAAAGAAGAGGCAGCGGTCAACAATTTGAGTCCGATTCAGATTCCGAATAAAAAAACATGCAAGTATATAGTGAGCATGTGTTTGCTCGATTTTCTCATTTTTACTCTCACGACAAGTATAGAGCACTAGATTGGTAGAAGTAGTACAAAATTTTAAATGAATAGAACAATTTTGAACAACAATTTTGTTCACTTTTTCAAAAAGTGTTGTGTAATAGTGTACACCAAGTATGTATGTAGGCAAGCATATTGTTGAAGACATCATTGTATTATTTTATAATAGCGTTGATGTATACGGCTATAAGCAACTTTGATAAATAATAAAAATATGAAGAAGAAATGTAATTTTGTAAGAGCCATATTATGTCTATTTTTGAATTTAGCATTCGAGGTTAAATATGTACTAGCATGGTGTGTATTTTGAAATTATTGTTGTGTGTTTATTACATTTAGAAAACTCGTAAATGATATAAATGTATTTCTAATTAATTTATGAAAGATTAAATTATTTGAATATTTGAAATTTTTTTATTTTTCATTCAACGATTGCTAAAAACTAAAATGATTTCTTATTCGTATGAAGAAATGCCCAAATTAGACAATTAGTGGTTCTTCTTTAGATTCTATTTTCAAATATGAAAAATAAATCGGATCGGGTGGACGCTTGATTTGTCCGCCCGTAGCCGTTCGATCGAGCGGACGGTTTGGGGCCGTCCGCGCCCCAATAAGATGGGCGGACGGGCCGTCCGCATTGTCACTTTTGCTTTGCCCCTTGTGAATGCAAGGTGGAGCGGAGAGCTTGGTGGTTCATCCTCCATTGGCTCCTTTCCGAGGCAAGGCAAGAGTGGTTTATTGGGGCCCCCTTGTTGCCAATTTTTTGGACACTTGCGCGTGAATTCAATTTCAAATTAAAAAATTTCATCTATATCAATTTCATTTGTCACGATGCCAAAGGGGAAGAAGAAGGTTGCGAAGCTTAAACATGGAGAGGGACCATCGAACTTGGAAGTAGCTCGCCAAAGTCCTTCGGAGGAATGCAAGAAATTCATGATCGAGCGCATCGTTCAATTTTATGAATCGGAAACAACATTGTCTTTAAACAATAAGTACATCAGATATCAAGAGGAGTGCGTGTCTAAATTCAAGGTAGACATGATACAGATGTTGTTGGATGCATTGAATGTGGCGAAGTGGCATGACAAAATGCATAAAACGCACTTCACCAAATGTTTGGAGAACAAGGTTCATCACGCTTTGTGGAATTCCAAAGTCATTTTGGTTAAATATGACAAGGAATATCGACCCAATGACGCCCAGTTTGAAGAAGTGATTCTGAAAGCGGACTTGTTTAGGGGGCGATGTGCTCCATTCGCCAAAAAGCACAATCGAGTTGGTTCAATTGGTTGGTGGAAAAGCAATGATGGAGTTGCTGAAGCGGAAAGGACCAAACGGCACCTCATAGCACTTCCAGATACAACATGCGTGATTGCTGTTGATAATAGAACGATGAGAGGTGGATATGCAACGATTCGAAAGGTTCGTATTGAAGGATGTCCAGGAATACTTCCTCGTTGGGAGTTTGCGGCGAAGAAATCCATTCACCACCAAACTCGACCCGATCTTGCAAAGTTAGAACATCAAAACGAATCAATGGCTGTTCGAATTCCACACGTGGGTGTGATACGGTTTACTGCGGTGCACGGAACGACGGGTGAAGGTTATGCGTATTGGTGGAATGGTGGAATGGTGGAATGGTAGAACTCTTCGACAAATGTTGAATATGGATAAGGACTATCCAGACAACATTCAAATCCGTTTGATGTATACAAATCCAACTGAAGAGGAGGTTGTAAAAGCTTACCATTTAGGACGATATCGGAAGTAGCGCACAGAGTTGACATGGGCCTTTATGCATATAATGTATGTAGTGCATCATGTTGGACATTTGTACAATGATCTTTTTCCAAACAACATCTTGTTGCATTTTCCAGAGGATGAGTCACGTGTATACATTGGAGTTTGTGATTGGGGCATGACCACCTTAGCTTCTTAGCCAATGAAGTCTTTGTACACATTCACATCAGCAGATGAGATGAAACAAACTTTGCAGAGGAGATGGTGGGTGGATCCACGTATTGTATATTTGCATAAAGCAGGTGCAGATGTGGAAGTCATTCCGATGTATTCACGTAAGTCGGAAGAGTATGCCGTTCGAAAAATTGCTCAGCGGATGAATGGAAACAACATGTCAGAGGCGTATTTCAACGTGCTACTTAAAACACCTAGTGCGACACAATTTGCCTTTCATGACTTTGCAAAAGTGTTTTATGCTTACTTGAAGCACATTTATTCGAAGACTGACGATGAAAATACTAGTTTGGGCCATGTGATTACGCGATTTTCTAATACATATCGTTGGCCGATGCCAGATGAACATTTCCGCCATTTATATTAGATTGGTAGTGCAGAAGTAGTAGTTGAATAGGTTATATAGGCATTAAAAATTAGTTTAGAAATATAGAGTTGGAATGAAAAAAATTATATGTGCAATTAGCCAAATGTGCACAATGTATGGTATTCTATATTAAATTGAATATATTTTGCCCATATTGATTATGTTTGTATTTGTGTTGATCTTGATTTTTTAAATAGTATATATATATATTTGAAGTCACAAATTTCTTTAGTTTGCCTTCTGAAAAAGAATTGGAATTTTTTCATAATTTCAAGACTATCATGGACTCATGGTCAAACTTTATAATCTTTCAACTTATAAGAGACATTGTTTTAATGACAAATCGCGAACCATTGCACTTCATTTAACATTTAATTGTTTAAAGAGTAAGGAAGTGACCGCAGGGCAGTTTGGGTAGGGCGGTCGGGGGAAATAGGGCCGTCAAAGCGGACGGACAGGGCGGACAGGGTGAACGGACAGGGCGGGGCGGACGGGGTGACAGGCGGACGCTACGTCCGCGGGGACCGCGAATGTCAGCGGACGTTGCGAACACAGCGTTCGCGTCCGGACGTCGTGTCAACCTTGGTATGTTCTATAAGACCCTCTGAAATGTTGTGAAGATTTCAAAAATTATGAGATTTTTTAGGTTGAATGTTTAGCTATTGTATGTGATTCATATGTGTTTCCATATTTTGAAGCCAAAGGCTTAGGAACTTTTTCAAGTTGAAACTTTTTGTTTCTCATGTTAGTATTTATACATGATACAAATTGTTCATTCAAAGTTTGTATTGACATTTAAGGGTTAAGGGTTAAATGAGGTTGTTTGTTTTGTTTCTTGCTAAAGCAATGAACTCTTAGCATTGAACTTTTGGCCCAATGATGTATGTTTAGCTTAACCCCTAAAGTTCTATGACTACGATTTCACCTAAAATGCTTGAAAATTGTTATTTTTTAGTACAAATATTAAATTTTTGAAAAAGAACTTTTTGACATATATAACCAAAGGATCTTGTATAGTTGTATTATGTTGACTTGTGAACATGGGGTAAAAATTTCAAAAAATTCACAATGTAAATTGCAAGATACAATAAGCATTCAAATTTACCGAAATTCTTTTTTTTGGCCTTGTGAAAAATTAGGTAGCTATGCTTCACAAGCTCAATTTTCTATTAAAAAAAATATCCCAAATGGTGGTGCTTTTTTGGATTCTTTTTTCAAAACAAATTGGCCACATGCTTGAAAAATCTCAAATCATTTAGAATTGTACAATTTATAGGAAAAAGATAATAAGTAGATAATAACAAAAAATGATTAAAAATACTAAATTGTTAAGAATTTAATTATGGAATTGAAAAATGCCAATCCCAATGGTTGCAATGTTGTAATAAACAATCTAAATCCTATGATTTTTTTTTTTTCCCAAAATATTCGGAAAATGGAGTAAGATAAATCATAAATGACTTCATAGTTTATTTTCAAGTAGGAAATCTATAACGACCTACAAAAAAAATCTTCTTAATTTTTGACTTATTGATCAAAATGAAATGATTCAAAGAAAGATATTTGAAAGATATTCCTTGTCCCTATCTTCTATTCAAATTTGGGCCAAAAACATGGAAATTTCTAGTCGCACATACCTACCCAAAATTGCTATGTAGCCAAAAAATATATATTGGGTCTTTACGGGTTAAAGTTCTAAGTAATTGGGAAAATGAAGTAGTTTTTTGGTATATCAATCTAACACTCTCTATCCATTGTAATTTTCACGTTCAATTTGTTAAGTTGAATTGACTCTCTCTATGTGTATTGTTAACTTTGATGAGTCTCTTGCTTTAATATGTTTAATGAAGACATAAACATGAAAGATGTTAAGGCCAATACTTTTTGGCAAACTATATACATCATTCAAGCTTACTAATTTAAATTCACATTCAACTAAAATGATTAAGATTGAGACGGTCTACCCTTTGAATATAAACAAACTTTAATTTAGTAATTGAAGGACTCTACAATGGATCGAATTGAACCTATACTAGAGAAAAACAATACTTCAAGAACACTTCAACCTCTATCTACTTACAAAGACATCCCATCTAGCATCAAAAGATTTAGACATTAAGCATTCATTACAAATAATTTAAAGATAGTCTACATTGTTGCACCTATATGGTTCTATTAAATGCTTTAAAGACAAAGACTATAAATAAAAAATAATAATCTTTATCATAGATACAAATTACTTGAAGATATGATTTTGAAGGTGTTTTTCTAGGGCCCACATGTCTTGTTTATATAGCATTAGATTTAAAAACACTTTTAACTCATTTCCTACAAAGAGAATTGTGTGTGCATACAAGCATGTGTTGATTGTGTGAATGTAGTTATTAGGCACTCAAGGTGTATAGTGACACTTTGTGTCACTATGCACTCCCCCCTCAATTTTTATTTAAATTTTTTTATTTTACCACCCCCACCTATCATTTAGAATTTGATTTAAATTTTTTTATCTCACCCCCCCCCCTCACCCCCCCCCCCTCTTGTAATCTTAAGAATCAAAGTTCTTGACAAACAATTTGGGACAATTGATCCCGTATCCAATATTGTATCCGTATTCAATACCCGTATTCAGTACATGTATTCGGTATATATATTCAATATCCATATTCAATACATGTATTTAGTACTCATATCCAATACCCGTACCCGTATTTGTATTCATATTCAGTATTTGTATTTTATATTTGAACGGCTCAAATTAAATTTTACAAGATCAACATCTTGTGATTTTTTGAGAAATCAACATCAATTTTGAGGATAAGCATTTTTTTTCAAAAAAATCAACGGCTCACAAATTTTTTGAGAGAGGAGGCGGGGAACTAATGGGAAACTAGGGTGGCATGCGAGTTTTAGTGTATAGTGTGAACTATGGCACTTTAGAGGTGACTTTTATTTTCCAAATATAGCAAGCATTTTTTGTTGACTTTGACTTTATTTTTTGGAAAAGGACATTTAATTTATCTTTTAAAATGTGAGAACAATGAATGGGTTTAGAAATCAAAGTAATGATGTTATGTTATCCATGATGTTATGTTCTCAATGGAAAATTCTAGTTAACTAGCTGAATTTTGAAGTTGCAAAATCCATTATTAGACATAACCTTCTCCTACAAACTAGATAACACTATTAACCCCTAAAGGACCAAGCTACATTTTTTGGCAACATAAAATTTTTGGGCAAGTGCGTATGACTAGAGATTTTCTTGTTTGGGGTCCAAATTTAAATAGAAAGTAGAGACAACAAATATCTTTTATGTGCACTAAATCTTAGGACATTTGGAAATATGAGTCAAAAGTTATAGCCTAATATGTAGTTTATTTCTCAACTTAGGCAATCTAGGCAAATCTAGGCAAATCTTTTTTTTCAAAAATCCAAATTTGAAATTGATTTTCTAGATTGATTGGTTGATATATAAAGCTTTGAATCATTCCATTTTGATCAATGAGTCAAAAATTATTAGGTGTTTTAGTTTGCGGGTAGTTCTAAATTTTCTTACTCCAAAATAAACTTTGAAGTCTTTTATTGAACTCAATTTTCAATATTTTTGGAAAAGAATAAAAACTTTAAGTGAAGATTGTTCATTACAATATGAAAACCATTGGAATTGGCAATTTTAATTCCATAAATAAATTGTTAACAATTTAGTATTTTAAATCATTCTCTACATCTTTCTACATACTATTTTTTTCCTTTTTTTACATGTTGTACAATACCAAATGATTTAAAAATTTTCAAGCATGTATTCAACATGACTTGAAGAATGAATCTAAAGAAGTACTACCATTTTGAACATTTTTTCATACAAATGTGACCTTGTGAAGTGCAACTACTTGATTCTTTACATGGACAAAAAAATGATTTTTATCACTTCAAAATTCAAATGCTAATATCTTGCATTCTATACAATAGAAATTTTTGAAAAAAAATTTCACATCTTTTCAAACTAGTATACTACAAGATCCTATAGTTACATGTGTCCAAAAAGGTTTCTTTTCTAAAACTTGAAGCTTATACAAGAAATGACAATTTTAGAGCATTTTTGGTGAAAGTATAGTCAAAGAACTTTAGGGGTTAAATCTTGGAGATCTATGTCTTTCTCAAAGAAAAAAGTTGTAGCTACGTGTGTGCTTTGTGTCAATATGCAATGCATACATTGTCTTGTGCATTAGATTTATATAGACCTAATGGTTCCCTTGCCTAATCTAAAGTCCTATAAACCATTGACTATATGAGACAGTATACCTCTAGAAGAAAAAACCTCACAAAGTGAAAAAAAGATGGGTTTATGACTCTAAACCCCATTTGAGCCACCTTTAACTCTTGTGCCACAAGGCAATGAAAATAGCATAAACTAAGTATGTGAAGTTGTTTCCTAAGCCTAATTAGACTCATGCAAGGTGTGAATTTGGAATATGGAAAATTGGCAATCGCTTGAATGTCCTTTAGTTGTTTTTCTAAATGATATACAAATACAATGCTTTTCAATATGTCATTATGAGTGTATATTTGGATTTTTTTTATATTTTTTGCATGAGACAAGTGCATGGAACTACAATTTGCTTAGAAATAAAGAAAGTTTCTTAGAAATAGGTCTAGAAAAATGTTAGGTTCCTACATATTTTCTCCAAATGAAGCTTATTGTACATGAATTCAATTTGCATAGACTAGGTATTCCAAATTTGAAGCCTTCAAGTCAAAAACAGTACATGCTGAGGTGCACAGCCTGTCAAAGGATGCACACTTTTGGAACCAAGCTCTATATTTGAGTTCTATAGTATAAGTTTGTCAACTTGATTTGCTATGGATCATTGTCTTGGATGATCCGTAGCAAATGGTAGAAACCTAACTTATGTCTTAATAGAAAACATATCCAAGAAATGTTACAATTTGGAGTTTTGCTAGACTTAAAAGGTGGAATAGTAATACATTGCGCTTCTCAGAGAAGGGTAAGCAATTCCATCATTTTGGAATTGTGCTTCAGATGATAATTCTAAGTTAGTAACATGAAAAAGGAAGAAATCATAGTCTAGGCAAGTACTAGTTCAAGAATTGTGAGATAGAAGTTTGGCAAAGGTGCAAGAATTAAAAGGCTCCAACCACTTCTCGCTTTTGTTTTGATTGGCAATTGTAGCAATACCCTATGGTTTTAGAATGTTGTGCATGTTGGTCTCTCCACCTGCTCTTTTTACATCAACAACCCCTCCATTTTGTCTCCCCATCCATTGTTGAGCATCACTACCCCTTCAATTTTGTCCCACCCACTTGTTCCTTTGCTTTACCACCTACTTAAATTGATCTCCTACTTGCTCCTTTACAATACTACCTACTGAATTCTTCCCCCAATTCACTCCTCTACATCCCCTCCCATTCAATTCCTCCCCCTTCTCTCTCCTTTCCATCCCCTCTCACATTATTTCTCCTTCCATTTGCTTAAAGCCTTCCCCCACTGGCTTGTTTCCTACCTTAACCTCTAAATGCCCAAGCCTTTTTAAATGTGTTTTGACTATGAAAAAAGAACATCAGCTTATAATTAACCCCAATGAAGTAAATTGTATTTTTTTTCAAAATCTAATCATATAGATGTTTAAAGAGTTTTCTTATTAGTATGTTCACCAAATTTGAGTTCAAAATTGTGTAAGAGTTGTGAGATTATAACAAGAGAAATGTACATTTTTTATTTTTAGTATGTTGCCCCCTCCCACAATGTTTTAGAAATTTGCACATAAATTTTTTTTTGGATTTGGAAGTGACATGAACAACTACAAGTTATGTTAGCACACTAAAATGCACTTTCAAAAAACTTAATTTCACCTGAAAAGCTATCAAATTCATTACACAATCCACCTTGCAATTGTAGAAATGCAATTTTTTGTTATAAGTATAAATTACAAATAACTCCAAATCAACAATTAGATGTTTAAATTTCAATGGTAAAAATCTTGACAACACTTTACTCTTTCTATTGAGACCATTTTCAAAGCAAATGGAGAAGTAGAAGCTCTTAGATCTCAAATCAAGTGAAATTGGCAAAGCTGGGAAAATGAAGTAAAATTAGCAAGTTTTACTCTATCATTAATGAACATACATGGCTTTGAAGACCTCTCAAAAATTAAATGTTCACTTTTTTCAGTGAAAAATGAAAGTTTTCAATAGTTAACCCTAATAACTGTTCGAATTTTTTTTTTAAACGATCAAACAAATTTAACTACCCATTCCAAAATGAGCCTGAAATTTCAGATCGACCATATATGGTCGATCAGGTAGTTAGGGGTTAATACCTAGTTGTTGACTCCTAGTAAGCTCATTGTCTAAATCTTATCAATGAACTTTAGTTCATATCAATGCAAGTGAGCAAATGAAGCAAGCATTTTGTAATAGAGGGTTGACCTATTTCTAAATAGGTCACAATAATGACCTATTTAGAAATTCCCCATTTGGTATAATAAATTTGTTCCAAAGGAGATAGTCAAGTAGGCAATCTGTACTAATAGGTTTTATATCTAAGATCAAAATATCTTGACTTAAATTCAATAATCCAACTTGGAATTCCATAGCCAAAAACATTACTACAACAGCACTCAAACTTCCAATTAGGATTCACAACTCACTTCTACATGAATAAATTGATTTTGTCTCTCTATAAAATTATAATTCACATTACATAATTTTTCAATTTCACACCATTTCAAATACACATGCACTCACACATCCATTGTAGTACACTAATTTGGCTAAGAATACTTTTATATTTATTTTCAAATTGGTGATTCAAATTACCATTATAAATTTTTCATTGTCTATAACACATCCAAATAGATTTTCCTCACTACATCATAGTATTCCAACTAGGGTCTTCCAATCACATCAACCAACTAACACTTCTAATTCACAAATCATCACAAATTCACTCCGACTCTCCACCACCACATTCTCACTCACAAACATACAAAAAAATAAAAATGCACAGCTAACTAGGCTAGAACATGCACCGAGCTCTCTCCAAGTGGGTACAAAACTAATTGCAAATACAGACCTAATAGGAATCATTTGGCATTTACTAAAAGGGAAGAAGACAATCTAACTACCATCAACTACCAAATTAGAACTAAAATTTCAATTGCCTACCCATTAACAATTCCATACCAAATTGGCACTATAAAAAAACCTTGTTTTAGGTGAAGGATTGGCATCAAAAGCAACAAATTTTAGGTGACATTTGAGGTGATATAAAAAAACAATCCATTGGGTATCATTGTTGACATAAAAACATGGATTGTTTTTTTTGATGTCACCTAAAATCTGTTCCTTTTGACATTAATAAACTTTGGTTTCTTATAGTGTGGATAGCACACTTGTCATATTTGGATTAGAACACACAACCAATGACTTGGCAAAAACATCCCAACACCCTATTAGACATTCATCCACTGCACCATTAAAAAGACTCTTAATTGGATTCAATAACTTAACAAATGACCCAATTAGTTACTCAAATTAAAAACAAATTGCCAAAATGAGGTAAAACATCCAAAATTCTCACTAAAAATAGCCCAAAAAATCCTAATTAGTTATCTACATAGAGTAACGGTGCTTTGGTTCCAATCCTATAGATGAGTGTTTGAGCTTTGTACTAGTTTAGGTAATTGCCATCAGTGCATCCATTGTCTAATGAACTAATACTAGTTTCAATCTATCCATCTATATTTTCTTCCTCTACCAACCCATCGTGTGCTAGCTGCAAAGGTGCAACTAGGTGTTTTTTCTCACAAAATTGAGTTTTAAGGACATGGCAATGAACTTTGACAGATGAGTCGTAAGTCGAACCACTAGTTCAAATTTTGCTTAATTATAGTGTTGAACTCTAGATAGATTAATTCATATCTTCTTTTTCATGATGTCCAACTCTGCCATATGGGGGAAAGATACACTAACATGCATGGAAGTTGTGGTGTGCTCGAAGAAAGATCTAGCAAAGTTGAACTTATTTAGAACCATGAAGGAATTAGTCATATTAGTTTATGCTCTTGTGGTGAGGATTAATCATCCATATGTAGGTCTTTTAGCTTCACTTGTGAATGTATCCTTATCTTCTTTGTAGGAGATTGCAATTTTAGATTCCGAGCTAGATTTTAAATTTAATCCCATTTGGAAGACATCACAAAAGAATTCCAAAATGTCTATATTTTATATGGAATTTCTAAAAATCTCCTTACTTCCTAAATGTCTAGTGATGGTAAAATGTAAGTTAGGAATAAAATTGGTATTCAAAAGGTACCTAGACATTTGTCAAATTTCCATATTAGATGAGTTGTGTGCATTATCATAGCAGTTGAAGGCTTAATTTGATCTCCATATTGGAGAGTAGTATGGATTGCAAGTTGTTGAGCAAAGAAAAGTTATTAAAGCTAAGAATAAGCCAATGCTAGTCTATTGAGTCACCTCCTACCTAATGTCACTTTACTAAGTTTTCCAATGGAATATCCTCTGGATTCTCACCTAAACTAAGTGATGAGATTCAATTGTTCTCAAGAATTAGTCTTCCACTTTGGAATGTAGGCTAGGTTGGTTGAAATTCAATGAACTTGTACTTAGTGATAGAGCAACAACTAAAATAGCTTGACCTCAAGCTTAGTAAGCTAGTTGAGGACTTTGTTTCTACACCCATTGGGTTCTTGCACAAATGCTTTTATTATCGTGAATTAAAATTTATTACATTGACACCATTTATATGTCAAATATTGTGACATACATCGACACAATTCTTTAAAAGCTATGAGACGTATAGATTTATATTTCCTCAAAAGTACCAATGTAGTCAAACATTGGCAATTTTCATGGTATTGACATTTATTACTTACTTCAAAATAATCAAGAAGTTATAATGGAAGGTTGGATCAGAACAATTTTTTTTCAAATGATCAATTATTTTA
The DNA here is from genome assembly GCA_963969395.1 of Pseudoscleropodium purum. NCBI lineage: Eukaryota > Viridiplantae > Streptophyta > Bryopsida > Hypnales > Brachytheciaceae > Pseudoscleropodium > Pseudoscleropodium purum. The sequence continues at coordinate 23,726,321 of OZ017797.1, forward strand.
AAAAACAATTATTATAAGTGAAAATTCTAATATTATAAATACAAGAATGTCATTCTATATCTAATGGACTAGCCAAATGAATGGACTTCATGCAAGTAGTAGAAAGAAAGAAACATGAGTTCTTATTGGTGGTATTTTTTCTTGGGCTATATTAATTCATATAACATTAAGAGTAGGTAGCATGTTTGTGAATGAACAACATTACCTACACATCTTCTATCACCTATGTAATGTCCTTTTAAACCTCTATATTTGAGTAAATTACATTGGACACATATTTGAGAGACAAAAGCTCCAAAAAAATAATAGAGTGGAATGACTACAAACTCATGAGACTCTTATAAAGTTTAGAAGAAAAGAAGAATTATTGTCTCTTATCATGTTGTTTGATTAGTTGATCATTTGAAAAAGACCCGATTGTATAATCCAATTACCAAATGTTTTTGCTTTTAAACAATAAATATGTGGAGAAGGTGCACTTCCCTATTGTCACCTAGTACATGCTTAACAAAAAATTTCGTAAAGATACCCATGCAAGAATATTACAATCCTCTATATTCTAATTTCCATACAATAATGAGAGCAAAAAATGTCATTTTTGGAAACAAATGCATAATTATGTCTGAAAATGTCAAAGACTAAAGTTGTGTCCTTATATGTGGTAGAAGGACATTACCAAGAGTATAAGTGATTAGGGCTTTTTTTCAAATTTTTAATATGAGTGAAAAGGTAATTTGGGTATCTAATTGAGTGCTTGAGTGGCAATTTTAGTTTTGAAATGGCAATAGGGGTGTATTTTTAGACAAAACATTTGGAGATTCTTTTTTTCAATATTTTTTTTGGCAATCACCCGTGATCATGGAGTGTTTTAGTGGCAAAAGGGACACTTCTTTACTTGTGCAATGGTGGCAAAGGAAATTATATAGGCATAAAAGAAGCAAAAACAAGTGAACCATTTCCTATAACATGGCAATATTTATACAATTGCATGAAAAGTAAATGGACTGAGATTTTCAAAAATTGAATGCAAGAAAACTAGACTACATCCAATGTTTAGTATCCATAGTTTAGGGTCCAATTACTCGATTGAATTGCCATTGAGAAGGCTTGGAAGGGAAAATACAATAACCTCATGTGAAATTGTGACTTCTAAAATGTATTATCAAATATAGATGTAGTTTATACTTAGTACTTGATTTTCTTTTCTTTTCTAGCATTCATCATGTTTGCTTTTCTTTTCCTATTTTTTTCTTTTATATATGTATTTTAAGAAGTGCTAAAAGACTTGCTATGCACTTTGACAATTCCAAGGCAATTGTAAAAAAATAACTTCTAAGTAATTTAGGATACAACTTTTGTATCCTAAATTACTTAGAAGTTATTTTTTAAATTATTTCTTAAAGAACACATATGAGAAATATAAATACTAATAGGGTGCCCCAAAATACTAACATTTACCATTATTTAAAAAAAAATACCATGTATTATAATCCATTCTACCAAGTAAATAGCCCTCCATAAAATAGGACATTATCATAGGCCATTGTATTTTCTAAGAGGGAGTGACCTCTCTGAGCTTCGTCCTTTAAGGCTTAATGTTTAGAAAATCAATTAAGAACTCATAGTTGCAAAGATAAATGTGGAGAGCATTTGGAGAAATTTTACAAGCAAGGTGACAACATCCTCCAAACTCAACAAAGTGCCCAAAGCAATCATCTAAAATCAGAGATACAAATCCCATTCAGACATTCAAGTAGATATTATGCAATTACAAGTTCTAAAGAGGACAAATGAGCTCAAGATTGTAAGATTATTGAAGTTGTAATCAACAACTATAATTGAAATGAATGCTACTAGATTGGCAATAAGAACTAGCATCACAAATTTTACAATAGCAAGAGTATAAATAGATTATAGATTGTATATTTTTAATAATAATAGTGTACTGTCAAGCTCATGTTTAGACAATGTATTGTATATCCTATTGATGATATACTCTCAAAGGCTATGCCTATGTCTATTCCTCGTCCACCAAGATTTTACCTTGAACATTTTTCCTTTGGGCCTTCTTCATTACCTCGCAAATGCTCATATACATGGAGTGAGGTTCCTTTGACAGTTGAAACCTCAAGTTTTGGAGTTTAGAGGTCAACACTCGCACTTGATCATTCACATGTTTTGTAAGATCATAAAGAAGCAAATATAGCTTGTGCAACAAGTCAAACTCTTCTCTTCCAAGAATTCATGCTTCATCAAGAGTTGAAGCGCACAAAGACCCTTGCAAAGGATGGCCATCATTTGATGGTTGGATTAGAATTCCCAAACATGGTCATGAGGGTATAGAAGCCTATGATGTCCAATTGGGGTATGAAGACATGGTAGAAGGTGGACTTATTGTTGGTCTTGCGTATGGCCTCTAAGAGGATAGAGAGGTAATGGTTGCTTTTCAAACACAATGCTCTTGTAAAAAGTTTGAGAAAAGTTTTTGGTGTGTTTGTCCCTTTATTGAGGCCCCCTTGTTGATCTTGAAGTGCATTGAATTCCATGACTTGATTTAGGGAGAAAAGCAAATGAAATGACCACAAGGAATTGAAGCCAAAAGAAATAAAAAAAAAGGAATAGAGGACAATAGAGCTTGGAAAGCCAAAGTGAAGGCAAGAGCAAAGAAGATGAGAAGAATGGAAGGCCTCAAATCATTTATACTTCCAACAAGGGTAGTTTAGTAGCCAATCAACCAATGACAATGTAAAAGTGTGGGGGCTTTATTCCCACCCTTGGAATAAAGTGTACACAACCAGGTTCTAGTGGTTGTTGTCATAGTAAAATCCTAATGGGTGTCTAACAACGTGTAATCCAATTGTGCCTTTCAAGCAATGAATCTTTTGTTGTTTGTTCTACCTAAACTTTCTTTTAGGCAATTGCTAACCAAATTCAAAAGTTAGTGAAAGAGGCCGATTTTGGCTACGACAACCCAAACTAGGGCCACTAAGGGTTAGTCAAGCAAAAAGATTTAAGTAATCCAAGTTGTAGAGCTAAATTTGCCCTTTCCAAAATGATAAAGTATTCTCAATGTGACCTAATTTTCTAAGAGAATTGCGGATGAAGTTTAATCCTAAAACTACTTACTAAAACTTCATCCATCAATTGCTAGCAACCTAACTATTGAAATTCAATGCTGATTTTTGGTTTATTTTATATTTTTAATTTCCTCAGTGAATTTTGAGTTTGGGGTGGTTTGATCAACTCTAGTTGACTTTTATCCAACCCTAGTCCAATTCAATTCAAAACTTCATCCTACTCTAACTTCTACAATTTTTATTTGATTTGTAAGTTTTTAGTGATTTTGGAATTCCAAAAATATTCTCTTTAAGATTCCCCCTCTAATTTGTTTCTTGAGTATCTGTTGACCTAGTTGGTAAAAACCTTTGGGATTTTTTCTATTACTTGTATTTTTGTTTTTTCTTCCAATTGGTAAATCTAAGTAATTTATCTTGAAGGATCTGATTTTACCTTTCTAACAAGGTAAAAAAACCTTTTTTACTTTTTATTCTCGCAGTAAAGATAATTCAATTGTAAATTTTGACCGTTAACCGGTTCATCAAAATTTACCGTTTTACTTTTAATTTGGATGGTAAAGTACTTTATCTTTTTCTTTTTACTTTTATCCTAGATGCTAAATTCTTATAAGATTCTTTTTGATGACTTCCTAAACTTTCATCCAATTTGACCACTACTTTTCATCTAAAGTAATTTTGGATGAGTTTTAACTAAATGTGATGGATAAATACTTCTAAGGGACTATGATAATTTCCTAACTACTTCTAAGTTACTTTTGAATGACTTTTTAACTCCTATGATGTGACTCTATGTTTTGACTTTAATTGTAAATGGAATTTCTATGCTTAATGTTTTTGATGGAAATTGAAGAAATTGAAGACAAAAGTTTAGTGACTAACCTCAAATTCCGATGTGTTGATAATCCCATCCATGTTGATGATAATTTGCACTCCGTCACGTGCTCCTTCTATTCCATTTTGATTCTTGGTATTTATACGTTGGATTTTTAGAACTCTATGATCGTGGAAATACACCAACTTCTTTCCTTCCAATACCTTCTTCTTTCCCTTCCAATCTACTTCCTTTTCATGCCTTCTTTTTCTTTTGAGATGTTTTGAAAGAAATCAAATCAAATCAAAACAATTCCTAATTCCTTCGCTAATTTGGTTTGGAATCAAATGAGCCTTAAGCCAAGGCTTTCTTGACTTCTACTAACTACTAACTAATCCTAAAATCTCCCCAAAGGTCAACTATTCTTTTATTTGTTTTTTCCTTCTTGTCTTTTTAGCAAAATTCAACTTCTCTAATATTCTCTAATGAATGATGCACAGGCAATTTGAATCCTCCCCTTCTCTTCCAAATATTAAATCTCACTCATCTTCATTCTTATCGTCTTCTCTTTCAAGTTGTAAGTGCGGTTGAGAGCTTTGAGAGTACGTTGGTGGTGTTCATAATTTGTTGTAGACTTGAATCAATTCGCCATAAACTTAGAACATTGAAGTTTAGATGAACGAGCTTGAGTGTGAGTGTTAATTGTGGAGGTTGGAAGCTTGAAATATGACCTGGATGGCCTGAACTTGGCTTGGAGTGAGCAAATGTGACATGGATGATCTGATTCAGCCACCTGCAATTCAACCACCTGCATGGCTTGAATGGTCGGATTGTGAACTGGTATGCTGGTTTTCTCCACTTGAGTTGATCTTATTGATCTGGTCTTGTCTTATTTAGCCCCCTTTTCTAACTGGTCCCCTTCCGGAAGTCTAATTTCTCATAAACTCACCACCTTGGAAATTTTGAGCAATTTTCCACATTGTCCAAGCAAATCAGCTTCTACAAACCCTCCTTGATGTTTTGACACTAATTTCTAGTTTAAAATTAGCACCAAGAGCCTTCCTTCACGGTTTGAAAAATGAAAAGCTAAGTTTGGTGTTCAATATTTCAATAAAAAAAAACCAAGTGGGGGCCATGGGAGCATCATCCCCTGGGTTTTTTTTTTTTTTCAAATCAATGTATGTGAGTTTGGATGGTGACTACCATAATGGCCTGGCTGGATGGCCTGAATTGTACAGCCTTAACTGCCAACTACATGCGGTACTCTACCGGCCCTTAGCTGTCGGATATCAGCCCAGCCAAGTCCTCAGCTGCCTTCGGGTATCGGGCTTGGTGGGGTTTGAAGCCTTGCATTCTGGCTGCCTTCCGGTCCTAAACTGAAGGTCTATTTTTTAATGGCCATTGCTCACCAATATTTGGGTCTCCTGTGGGGACCCTTTTAAGTAAAACAAAATAGGAAAAATTATAGAAAGGACAATAGCTTCACTGTCCAGAGTATTAACTCCAAAATTCTAGCAACAATTCGACAAATATTTTGTCGAAGGAATTTGGAGGCTTGGATCCAATCCAAGTACTCCTAAATAAACACCAAATGATCAAGTAAGAAAAGTGTTAGTTGGAAAGTTACAATTTCCGGTTACGGTGGAACAACAATACTTTTAGAATCACAAATTGTAAGACTTTGGAGGATTGCAACAAACATCACCTCCCAAATGACTCAATGACTCACTTTTGAACCACAAATTTATACACAAGATTCCAAGGGGGGATTTGCAACAACCAAGTTGTGAAATCTCTCTCCAAAAAGGCCTTAAGTAAAATTGGTTAGTAGACCAAACACAATGACCGGAATTGGTTAGTTTTGAACGCAAAAACACAACAATGGCCAATCTTTCTAAAAGACCCCAAAGTCCTTTGAAATGGGCTTAAGGAAAACACAAGAAGAGCTCAATATAGCAATTGGAAGCAAGGCTATTGCACAAGAATTGAAAACAAGAGTTTTGGGTCAAATGACCCAAATTCCAACAATGTGGCTGTGTTTGGCCAAAGTTTAACAAAATGAAAAGGGGTGCAAAGTGAGGGGAAGAAGAGGCCTTTTATACCTTTCCAAGGCCCTCTTCCCCCCTCAAGTTACCTAAATCTATTCCTAAGTAAATTCAAATTAACAAAAATCCAAATTCTACACTACTCTTGTGGTCATTTTAACTTTTGGAGAAATGCTCCAAATGTCAAACCAATTGTGCCATTGTCTTTAGAAGGCCCAAATTATCTTGAAGGATCCCCTACCCCCTACTTTCTAAACTATTTTGCAAGCAAAAACCAAAGAATTGCCAACTAGTGAAAAGGTAGAAAATTCAACTATTGGAGTTTGTCTTTTCTTATAGTTTTGACTAGCCTAGGTTATCTAGAAGGTCCAAGATAGTAAGAAAAGAGTCCAAATTTACTTCATTTGGACACCGTATGCGCTTGGTATGTTGGTCAACTCATTGAATGTTCTTAAAAACTGTTAAAATTTGGTGCCATTGCCAATTCTTGGACTTGTTGGTGTTAGAATGTCTTGAAATCTGGTTGGGCACTTGTTTAAGCTAAAAAGAACTATCCTAATTTTTAGTATGATTTTACTACTACCGGGATAATTTCTATGAATTTCCAATTGCCAATAAATGTGGTTGACTTTCCATGGAGTCATCTTCTACAATCTAGAAAATTACAAAACTTTTTGGACAACCTCTAGGAAGCTCCCAAATGCTAATTTTAAGTCTACATGTTTACTTGCATCAAATGTGGAGAGGTATGAATTCTTTACTTCCTAATTTAATTCCTCCGGGGAGGAATCATTCCTGTATGAGGGAATCTTCATGAACCGACTTCACCATGGAGCTCCTAGGGTGCTTTTCTACTACAAACACCTTCCTCTAACCTATAGTGTGTATCCTCGAGAATCAGTGGATTTGGATAAAATCCAGTAATAATCTAAAATAAGGATCTTTTGTAACTATGTCTCCTAGGACTTAAATCCATCTCAAACTCCTAATCGACATACTAAACACTTATCTAGACTTTGGAAATGGTAAATAGAAGTGCTTAAAGCACTTCTGGACTTTTAAGAATTAACATACCACAATCGTAAGGACTACTATTATTTATGATGTTAATACACTTTTTAGGTCTTTTGGACTCCAAAAGGCTATAAGAAATGAGCAAAAGCTAAAAAAAGAAATTTCCAAGGCCTAGTAGACAACTACTGGGCTCACAAAAAATAAAGGCAATTATTGGTTGGATATTCTCAACCAATCATAATTAATGTAAAAGTAATGGCAGCTATTAGTTAGACATTTTGAACCAATCATAGTTATTGGAAAAAAATACTGACCACCATTGGTTAGATCAATTAAATTTTTAACACTTTTTATTTTCTTGTCACTCTTTTTCTTCTCTATTTTCTTTTTTCCAACATTATAAAAAAAAAAGAAACAAAGAGAACCTGAAACTTACATGAATGTACCTTTGGACTACAAATGTGCCATAGCCATTATCCTAAGAAATAACAAGAGCTTGCAACCTGCTGCTTGTCTTATTTCAAAGGGCTCACCCTATGATTGTATTGAAGATTCACATTGATCATTAAGGATGCGAAGTCTTCAAATGAAGTCTCTTTCTATGTGTCGATCTTCTGTTGGCATCTAGATTAGGATCTAGTCGACATCAATTTTTCAATCAAAGAGGTGAAATGGCAAATACAGTGAGCTTATTATGAATGCATGTAGGATGTTAAATTCTACATTTCAAAGGTGGGTCCAACCCGACTTGGCTTGTTAGGGTCCTTGTTGGGATGATAGGAACCAACCAAGCGTGCGGAGGGTGGGGACAGGGTGCAAATGCAAAACAACAATTCTACAAGACAACAACTCCAACAAACTTGAGGATGACCCATAGAATGATGAATGGACACTTGATTTGTTTTAGTTTTATCAATTTGTTTTATAAGTCCTCCAAGAACTTTGAAAAATATTATTCCAATTGTGCCATAGAATGGTGTTTTTGGAAAACTTTAAGAAATTTGTTTGGACTTTATCCTTCTTTAGAAGACATTTAAAAAATCATCCATTTGAAATAGGCCCATGTTGATGTGGCATGACACCACATCTATTTCACTTTGCTTCAAAAGCCATTCATGACTTGTATTATGAATTGAAAAGACAACTCATTATATACACAAGTGATGGTAGGAGATAAAATAAACAGTGTAGGATATGTACAATAGTTCATAGTTAAAAGAAGACCCTAAAATCCTAAACCATTGCCAAAAATCCTAAAACCACCGCCCTACGCAAGATGTGAGTGGTCGTGGTCATCCTCAAGTTTGTTGGAGTTGTTGTCTTGTAGAATTGTTGTTTTGCATATGTACCATGTCCCCACCTTCCGCATGCTTGGTTGGTTTCCATCGTCCCAAGGACCCTAACAAGCCAGGTCAGGTTGGACCTACCTTTGAATGTAGAATTTAATGTCCTATGTTCCAAATGAAGTTCGGATCAATTTGTAAATCATTTTCAATTTGGTCAATAGAACTAGAGCAAGGTTTTTTTTTCATTTTTTATGGGGTGCCAAAGTGACAATATAAAATTTTATAGTGGTGCTCCAAATTTTAACATTCATCCACATATTGGATAGAAAATATCACATTAGCACATATCACATGCCCATAATTCTATTTTCATCTACAATCTACAAATTTCATCCAAATTTATTTTGCAATTTGAAGTTTTATGGTGAAAATATACAATTTTAATTGCCATTTCTTAGACAAATTTTTTTATTGCAATCTAGCACCAAAAAACCAAGAACAAAAGCCTTGAACTGGAGAGGCTAAACTCTAACCTATAATTGCTCATGGCATCAAATTCTAGTGCTGATGAAACTTTGAGTTACATATAAAGTATAACTTGACTAATTTATAATTTTCAGAAGTTTATGTTTTTTTAATTCTTTTTGAAGTCTAGTTTTAGCATAAAAAATCCAAATTTGAAAATGAATAATTATGATTTCTCTATTCAAGGAAAATCTATGTAATTCACTTCACACCTATATAAGGTAGGAGGGCCATAAAGTGCCCATTTAAGAGCTGAAACTGAATTTTGAGAGGTGAAACTTATTGAAATATATATTTTTTAATTTCCTTGAAAGACAAGTAGAATTGACATCTACCCCAAGTGGTTTCATATTTTTTGAAGATTTGCGAAATTAGTTATGAAATTTTGAAGTTGAAATGGCATAGGGCTTTAAAATTGCCACCTCCTCTAATGTACACTCTTTGTACATTGCTGGTATAACAGAAAAACAACTTGTACAAATAGTACATCTGGGGGCATGGGCAGTTTTAGAACTTCAGCACTCTAGTAACCTCCTACCATAGGAGCTATGAGGAAGAATTTTCATTCTAATCGACTGTTAAATCCATAGCCTCCACTGCGACTTCCACCATAACGGGAGTTTTCGTTCCATTATTTATAAACCGTCCTTAAGAAATCCATTCATTTTTTATTATGATGAATCATTTCGTGCCATAATCGACTTGTTGCCAATTGCTGCGCTTTCATACCAGAATGAAAAAGTAAATTTTTTTTTTTTTTTTTTAAACTTTTTTCCATGGTGACAGATCATGGAGAATTCGAAATCCGTAGTAAAATCTGGGAAATCTGCGACACTACAGTACCCTTTTCGAAGTACTTGAAAGTCATGTAACATTACATTCATCAAACACTGCAAAGCAATACCGCAGCACATACGACATGACGTCTATGAAATACTGGACAATCCTCGCACAAAGATCTTTTATTAACAAATAATGCCAGCAGAGGAGCTCTTTGAAAAGAGAATCTTCACTGGATTCCGGCATTTCGAATACCGAGAACCCTGAAGGACCACGACGAAGCGTACCACAAAATCCAGAAGGGTGAAAGAGATAAAGTCAGTACCACATCCGCTGGCAATAATTGATTAACAGTGCTTAGCTCCGACATGTATATAACGCTACAGGATCGATGTGCTACACGAGGAGGCAATGTGATTGCACCATGACATGAGAGAGGATCTGATCGGGTCTACTTGTAAGTGACATTCTCGTACCAGTTCCCACCGGCAAACTTTTGCAACTGAGGAGATACCTGCTCCGTTACATCAGTCTAAATCCCTCATAGCCTTCTAGTATGCTTGCCTTTACCTACTGCCTCCTCATCGTATAATGGCAACTGGGTCGATTATAAACGCTACACTATGGAAAAATGGAGTGAATAAGTTTAAGGGAGGGGATTGATGTATATTTCAAGTGTCAAACCACAAGATTTACCGAAATCTTCACTTCACCCTCCCCAGCCACTGCGCTTGCTTCGACCTCCTGCTGAGGGACAGTCGTTAGCCCGGTGTCCCCGTTGGCCGCAGACATGACATGTTCCTGAAAATGGCTTGTCACCGCCCCTGTCTGAAGAGAATCTGCCAAACTTCTCAGACGACGATGAGCGTGGTGAAGAAAATCTGCCGAATCGATCATTCCCCCTGTCAGCTGAACCTTGGCGTGGTGAAGACCCTTGTCCGAAGCGGCCGAACATATCCGAACTGCGTCCTCCTCTGCCTTCTTCGACTGGTATTCTTGGAAGTTTTGTTGGCACATCGAATTTGTCCTCTTCGCGGGTGGGTAACGTGAGAATTTCTTTCGCCACATTATCAGGCAAGTCGAAAACAGCTCCATTGACCGTTTGGTCGTCGATGATGCAAATCTTGCCAACACTATCAGCTGCTAATCGTGAGATGCTAGAAAGTACCCCGCTCACAGCACGTGGATTTAATGGAGGAGAGCTGCTAGTCCGCACCAACCTTACTGTCGTCATACCTGGTTCGTAGGTCAGAAGCGATCGACTTGGAGGCAGTTGACTAAAGCCACTCATGTGAGCAAGAGCAGCAGCAAACACTTCCGGCCCTCTCTCTTCGAGGAGAGATTCTGCAGTAGGACGGAACTCATCAGCCAAACTAGTATCTACATGGTCAAGAACACCTTTGATCTGCTCAAAGCTAGCTCGCATAACATCCTTGACATGTGGCGCTCCGATCATCTGAAACTTGCACTTGACACTGCTCTCAATCGTACGCATGGTTCGTGTTTGTTGACTTGAAAACATGAGTATGTTCGTTCCTGTCTTGCCAGCGCGACCTGTCCGGCCCGTCCGATGAACAAAAGTCTCGGCATCGTTTGGAATCTCATAATGGATGATGAGATCCACATTGGGAACATCGAGTCCTCGTGCAGCAACGTCAGTCGCAACCAAAACAGCAATCTTTCCGTCCCGAAAAGCTTGCAATGTCTTCTCCCTCTGTATTTGCGTGATATCACCGTGCAAGGCCCCACAAGAGACCAAATTGCCCATAGCCATTGCAACTTCATCCGCATCCCGCTTCGTCTGCGTAAAAACAATCGTCTTCCCCGTTTTCCCATATACCGTAATTAGATCATTCAGAATGGATCGCTTGGCAGTTGTAGGAATCTGAATGGCTAAGTTTTTAACACCTTCCGCCAGCTTATCGTCAGAGTCGCCAACAAGGTCGATAGTCAAAGGTCTGTTGAGGTACTTGCGAGAGAGTTCTTTCACCCATTTCGGTATCGTTGCGGAAAACAGCATACTCTGTCGTTTTTTCGGAAGCTGCTGCAAAATACGCTCAACATCTTCCTCGAATCCTACTGAAAGCATCGAGTCGGCCTCGTCCAAGACCAAGAAGTGGACATCCGCCAACCTTAAGGTACCCCTGTCAATTAGGTCAATAATGCGGCCGGGCGTACCAACAGCAACATCCACGCCTCTATCAAGCTGGCGTTGTTGCAAGGTGATCGAGACACCTCCATACACACACACAGTCGACAGCATTGGCGCCGATTCGTGAAATTCCCGCTCCACCTGCTTGGCGAGCTCCCGAGTCGGCGCCAGCACCAACGCCCTCGGCGATCGCCCTTGCCGCGGAGCATTCTGGCTGTTCTCATCCACGATATGACGAATGATCGGAATTCCAAATGCAAGCGTCTTACCGGTGCCCGTCTTGGCCCTCGCAATGAGGTCCTGCCCTTTCATCGCTGGCTCGAGCACCGCCCTCTGAATGGGAAACAAATGAGTAATTCCACGCTTCGCAAGCGCATCCACAATAGCAGACGAAACGCCCAAACTATCAATCGCCAGCTCGCCCTTCCCGGGAGCAATCCTTTCCTTCGCAAAACCCTCCTCTTCCCCCGAGCTCGAACTCTCATCGTCAAACAAATGATCCGGCTGGCTAGACAACTCCCTCCAAGACTGCATCAAGGCCATCTCCGACGCCAACCCATTCGCACGCTCCATCCCCCACATCGAGCCCCCTCCCAAAAACAGACCCCTCCCTTGCAACCCGTTCCCCTCATCGCTTCCCATCAAACTCCTGCCCACCGTCAACGCCCTCCGCTGCGCTCCCACCCCCGCAATCGCCCTCACGCGCAACAAAACCCTAAACCCCGTCTCTGTGCACCTCTTGGTCGTCGCCATGATCGCAAAACCCTGAAAACCCAAAACCCTCGACCAATACTCTGAAATCAAAATCCGCCTAATACCTCACAAGCGCGTAGCCTCGGATACTGGCTCCCAAAGAGAGCGGCGAGCGGGCTAGAGCGGTGGCATGATCGAGTTTAGCGATGGCGACGACAGACATACCCTAAAACAGGGACGCCGGAGAACGGCGTGAGAAAGAGCAACAAACGGCGCTGTGCCTTGGTCTTGCACAAGTTGATTCCACTGACAGACAAAGGGCAGCCGTCTCACGGTTGGGGGTCACAGCCGCTGGCTACCGCCGGCTGGGACCTTTAGGGCACTTTCGGTTATCCCTCAAACATCCGATTTGTCGCTTAAGTTTAGCTTTAATTTAACAAATGGAAAAGTCCATTGCATTCAAAAAAGAGTCACAAAACAACCAAGCCCAAGGCTGGACAATGAATAGAAACGAGCTCAGACAAAGAATAAAGACAAAACTAAGTGAACAGAGAAGAAAGAGGAGTGGTATTGTTCTAAACAACATGGTCCCATTCTTAGTAGCTAAGACAAGAGAATGGATCCAATTACTATCAAATTTCTACCAAATAACATCAGCTTGTTGAGAACACTAAATTTGCCTTCAATTGTATTGATTATCCAAAGTTTAACAAAACATTCCAAAGGATTTTTTGGGAGAAATCAAGGGACCATTTATGTTTGTCAGTTAATTTAGTCTAATTTTAAAGCAACTTTTTAAGAGCTGATTGCCTTTTCAAGGAAGCAAAACTAAAAGAAACAATTCTTTGTAATTTCAAGAAGAAAAATGGAATTGGCATCTAGCCCAAGTCATTTAATATCTTTTGGACCTTTGTGGAATTAGTTACAAATTTAAGAAGTTAAAATGCAATGGTTGCCACTTCTCTAAATGTATACTATTAGTACATTTAAGAAAGAAAAATGTACCTTTGTTTAAGTGATCACTTTTAGAGCATATTTGCTTTTAGAGCACACTACTTTCTAAAGAAGGATCTTATTCCATTCCTATTCCAATTTTGTTTTACAAAAATTGTATTAAACCTTGAAGAACCAAGGAGCCCACTTTGGACTTTGGGAAAACTTAGGTAGGTTCTATTGATTTCATAATTTGTAATTTTTGGATGAATTTTTTAGGATGGATTCTATTCATGATAATCTACATGTAAAATTTTGTTATATGTCATTCAAATAAATATTGCAAAAGTTAGAAGGTTTTTTTTATTTCAATATCAAACTAGAGAGCAAAAATTGTATTATGAAAAATGTTGATTATTTTGGGGGTTATTTTTAGATTGACACCTACTCAAAAAATATTTGAACCATTCAATTCCAAATGATGAGGTAAAAGTTAAGAAAAGTTTTATTTTGTGAGCAATGAAGGTAGAAAAAACACATAAAGTCATCTTTAGCTCTCAATTTTGGAATTTTTCAAATAAAATAGAAATAAAGGATATTAATTGTTTATTAGGAAATTCTTATTATTGGGGTTAACAATTCTCAAATCCATCCAAAAGCTATTATCATATTAGTTTTTTCTTTCAATCAATAACACCTTCCACTTTAGAATTTTTCTAAAAAATGAATATAAAAATATATTTGGTTAAATTATTTTTTTCATTTGTTTTCAATTTATTTTTCAACATATTGAATAAATGCACAAGTTCTTGAACATATGTTTGTTTGTTTTTAAAATTGAAAGACAAAATTTCACCTTTTAAAAGGGCTAGAAAAAGCCCACATTTTGAAGTTTAGGCACATTGAACTTGAATTGGTGGGAGTATTTATTCTAAAATTTTCAAACAATGTACTTGAACAAGTCAACTAAAGGATCCTATGGTTGAATTTGTTAAAAAATAATTATTGATGAATATTTTGACCTTGCTTTGACAACAAGTATTTTGAAGTAGTCTTGGGCTTCTAAACATGAAAGAATTTTAGGAGTTAATAAGTATCTTTTTAATCTTTAAAGATCTAAGAAACCCAATTTGGTTTACAATGTGTTTTTTTTTTGTGTATTTGGCATGCAAGATGTTTAAATTGACATTCCAACAATTTAAAAAGTTTGTTTTTATACTAAGTAGAATCCAATGACACACGATACTTCTAATTTAAATCTTCATTGCATTTCCTTTAGATTTAAAAAGTTGCAAAATGTAAAGTATTTCTTGTGTAAGGTGACATATTTGAACATGATAAGGTTCAAATATTAAAATGACCTCCAAAAGTAAGATGTAGATTATTGAATTTTTTATCCAACAATGTATGTCTTGTGAGATGTCTTGCCATATCTTAAAACATATTTTGTATTTTAAGAATAAAATATATGACCTTGTATACAATCTCTGCCGGACCTTTAGAAATTAAATCTTTAGTTCCTAAGGTAGATTTTAGTCACAAGAGAAATGTTGAAGGAATCTTTTTAAGTCACTAGTTTTAGAAGAAACACAAGCATTATACAAGAAACAACTAGATTTTGGAAATGTAAAACATTTTATTGAAAACGTGTAGTCTGGGTTTGCCTACCTTGCAAAAACCCAAAGCTTTAGTATAGGGGTTCGAAGTTTAGGGAATGGTCAAATAGTGTAACATTTTGTGGCTAAAGTCACATGTATTTTAGAATATTATGGAATATGTATATAAGATGAATGCAATTTTACAAATTCTTTTCACTTTTATTCCCAAGGTTATGATTTGATGGTTTGTCTGTTACCAAATGAATGCTAGACACAATGAATGAAGTCCTAGTCTTGTATAATGTTTTAGAGGAGGTCAAATAGTCTAGCCAATTATTTCAAGTTTGGTCAATTCATCTTATGTAATGAATGCTTTAGGACCTAATCATTCCAAGATAATACTTTAAAAATATTACACAAAATTCATTAAGTTAACCTTTTTATATGTGGGTCAAATATTCCAGTTAATTTGTATCTATCATGTTCAATACAAATGCCTAGCAATTATTCTGTATTCTATGTCAATTTTTCTCCCTATTCAGAAATATGCAAGTAAAAATTTATACATAAGGTCAATTTTTGTCTTATTCCTTTTGCTTTTGGTCAAATTTTCTAAGATTTATATAATTAGTTCCTACATGCATCAAAACATTGGACTATGATTTATTTATGTTCAAGAAAGACCCTAAAACTATGTGCAAAATAATACCTAAGACTTAGACAAAATGAACACCCAAAACCACCCAATTCAATTATCCTATTACCACTAAAATTTGCCCCTATAAGTGTGCATAGGGCCTATAACTGTGGGTTGCAACCCTATTCCTGTGCAATCAGCCCTATAGCTGTGGTATTGAACCTAAGGCTGTGGAACTTAATCAGATTCCAAACACAGTTAAACTAATCTGAAATATCGATTTAAAGTGATGAATCAGTAATGTTGCAAGCTAACAATTGAACCATTGATCATTCTGCTCATCTAGTCTAATGACTCATGAACCAAATTTCCAAACAGGTTGCCCATCTCACAGATTCTCATCTGAATGCAATTAACTATACCTCTCACTCAATGTTTCTACTTGTGCAACAATGCATCCTGAACTTACTCCAATGCAAAATGACTCAAATGAACTTAAAATGACTCAAATAAATTCCATGCAAGATACACAGCATGTTAACCCTGGAGCACTCCGACGCCCATTTTTTGGACAATGAACAGATTGAAGTTTTTGTTTCTGTCTTATTCCTGTTTGGATGAAAGTCATCCTAATTTTTGGTAATACTTTATTGAGTTCTTGTCTTATCATTATTCTTGTCTAGATCATGGTCACTGAGTGATGGCTATTTCAGATGAAACTCGTGCTCACATAGTAGGTTTGAGTGAAGCAGGGAAGAGAGGAGTTGACATTGCAGCTATTGTTGGAGTCCATGTTAAAACAGTTCAGAGGATAGTGAAGAAATTTCGAGAAGATGGAACCTATAAGTGCAAACCTTGTGGTGGAAGTCATGCTAAAAAGTTTAGTGATAGAGATGTCCATGCTATTATACGTGTCTCAAAAACTCATCATCGCTCGACACTCTCTGAGATCATTAAAATATATTCTACTCAAGTGTCTAAATCGACTATTCGAAGGGCCTTACATGAGAGTGGCATTTTCAGTCGAATTGCTGTTAAAAAGCCTTTTTTGACACATTGTCACATGTCTCAATGATTGGCATTTGCTCAAAAGTATTGTGGGTGGACTATAAAAGAATGGGAGAGAGTTGTTTGGACAGATGAGTCTACCTTTGAAGTTGAAAAAAATTCTAGACAAGTTCATGTTTGGAGAAATGCATATGAGCGCTATTCATCAAGTTGTATAGTTCCAACTTTTAAAAGTGGGAGAACTTCTTTGATGATTTGGGGTGCATTTGCTGGAGGGCAAAAGTCACAACTTGTTTTTATGTCTAAACATAGACGTTCTACTAAGGATTTTGTTGAAGTGGTCTACAATGTTGAGTTGCTTCATTTTATGAGTAGAGTGCCATACGGATTGCTCATGGAAGATGGCACACCTGTCCATCGTAGCAAAGTATGTGAAGAATGGAGACAAACACACCTTTTGGAGAAGCTCGATTGGCTTGCAAATTCTCCCGATCTCAATCCAATTGAGAACCTTTGGAAGATTTTGAAAGATGATGTGCAACATGGCCCAATATGTTCAAAAAATTTGGATGACTTGAAGGTAGTTATTGAAAGAGAGTGGAGGTTAATCAATGGTACAAAGCTCCTTCAACTATGTCATTCTATGCCCTCTAGGTTACAAGCAGTGATTGACGCAAATGGAGGACATACACGTTGGTAGATTGTAAATATTTTTTTTTGTATAAATTTTTTGACCTTGAAATTTGGCATGAATGTTTTTATTATAAAGAGCATATTGTGCCAAAAATTTCATGGTAAATAAGCAATTTTTCAGTCCTTGGGAGGGTGTCAAAGTTGAAGTAGTGAAACGGTTTTCACAATTGTTTCTCAAAACAACACATATTGGTAGATTGTTAATATCTTTTTTTGTATTAATCTTTTGGTCTTGAAATTTTTATTATATGTTAATAACATAAAGGGGTTTTTGTTCCAAGAATTTCATGGCAAAAAAAAAATAATTCAATCTTTGGGAGGCTGTCAAAGTTGGCAGTAGTGAAAAAATTTCCACAGCTACCAATGTTGATAGATTTTGAATAACTTTTTTTCGGTGAATCTTTTGGCCTTGAAATTTGTATTACATATAATTAACTTGAAGATAATTTTTTGATAAAAAATTTATGTTAAAATACAAATTTTTGAGCTCTTGGGAGGCTTTCAAAGTTGGTAGTATTGAAATTTTTCTCACTGCGAATTCGAAAACGACATTTTGATTGTTACTCCACTGTACAATTGATCATACTTGATAAAGCTTGTGTTGGACATAGATTTATCATTGAAGCAATAAATCAATCATTGCGAGATATTTGAGGTATTGATACTCCAAATGGTGGTCTTGTAGTTTTATATGGTGGTGATTTTTGCCAAACTTTACCTGTTGTTGTAGGTGGAGGTCATAAGCAAACTATTGAAGCTTGCTTGTGACGTTCATATTTATTTCCACTAATGCAACATTTTCATTTGACCATTAATATATGTTTACAAAGTCAACCGGATTTTCAATAATTTTTATTAAATATTGGTAAAGGCAAAACTATTTCAGAGGTAAAGCTACTGCTTGAAATGGTTGCGCATGAAAATTCTCTAAATGAACTTATTAATGCAATTTTTGATGATCTGGTTGATTTCTCTGAGCGTGTAATTTTAGTTTTCTAAAATGATGATGCCTAAGAAATCAACCGTAAAATCACTAACCGTATGCTTGGTGATGTGTATCAATGTTTTAGCGCTGATTTTATTTATGAAAATGATGAACATTCCCATCATTATCCGGTAGAGTTTTTAAATTCTCTACATCTTAGTGGTTTTCTACCTCATCAATTAAATCTTAAATGTGATCAATATTTCATGTTGCTAAGAAATTTAAATTTGGCAAAAGGTTTGTGCAATGGTAGTCGCTTATATTTGTTATAGGTATCTCCATCTGTATTATTATGTGAAATTGTGGAAGGGCATCATTGTGGCCAAGAAGTGTTGATTCTAAGAATCACACATCATTGCAATGATAGCCGCTTGCCATTTACACTATGTCAGAGACAATTTCCTATCACTAGTGCTTTTGCAATCAACAAATCGTAGGGCCAATCATATAATTGAGTCTGTATTTATCTTCAAAATGAAGTATTCAACCATGGTCAATTATATGTGGCTTTGTCTCGTGGTAGACATTCTGCAAACATTAAGGTCGCTAATGACAATTCAAAAGCCGTGGGAACGGTAAAAAATGTGGTTTATTATGAGGTTTTTGCATGACATTGTCTTAGAGATTCCTACATGTATTTACACCTGAATCAAATGGATGGAAAAGTTAAGAGTTTGTTCCAAACTCTGCATGTTTAGGGTTCATGCATGTTTTGGCGACGTCCCCTTCCATCCAACTACGTTCTTTTGGTGTTCATTATTATTTCATTGTTTCAATTGAGATAGCCTACCATATGAATAAATATGGTAGGATGATATTTATAGCCATTTTGCTACAATCTTTTATAGTCAATGGAAAGATATTCCAAAGCATGCATCTTTAGATGCAATCTACTTACAAAATTTATCACTTTTTTTTTAGAGTATGCAAATAGCCAAATATGCAAAGATTCTAATATATAAATTTGAATTTGAATATATATATTTTTTCTTCTATTTTAGATTGCAATATATTCAAATGATTATGAAGATTTTTGTAATTTACTATCTGAATCTTTTATTGAAATTAAAATCTTTATTCTACATTTTTATAGGTGAAGATTTTGCATATTCTTTAATTGTAAAGATTTTGATTTCAAAATTTTTAAAATTATTCTACATTTTATCATATATATATATATTTGTAAGTTTAATATGAAGATTAATAATTTTCTAATTGAAGATTTTCTTGAAATTGAAACTATTGCTCTACATATTCAAATGTGAAGATTCTACTTACATTGTTCAGTTGATTAATTTCTTTTTGGTGCAATGTTTTTATCTTTACAAAGGTTTTTTGTAAAAATTATGATATAAAGATTTTTTTTAAATTATTTTCTATTGCAATATATATATATATATATATATATATATATATATATATATATATATTCTTCTTCATTTTTTTTTTTTTTTCAAGGAATATTGTATGAGGATGTCAATGTCATCATTTAAAGATTATACACACTTTATTTATCTACATTCTATCACATGAAAAATTAATGAAAGTAATATATGTAATGCGTAGCAAAGCAAGCGCCAATAGCTAGTATATATCTTATAATCACAAATGGTTTCTATAGTATATACACCTATAACATAGGTATGTAGTATTCTAGGCTCATGAGCTCATACTCTTATCCTCACATAATAGCAACTTTCCACAAGAATGTAGTCAAAGCTATGATCTCCATACTTCACTAGCAATTTGACAAAACTAAAAACAAGACACTGAACACTTTTGGGAAATCATTAGATAGATGTACTTGCCATGTATTTTTACTAGAAGGCTTCTTTTCACAAATTATTAAAAATTTGTGAAGCTTATGATGAAGGATACATATTTTCAATGAAAATGAAAAAAAGGATGAAAAAATCAAAGATTTTACTAGAAGATACTTTATAATAAAGTGGTTGAAGGTGTGTAGGAACTTGAATATGGAACAACATAGAGAGTTAAGCCACTTATGTAATTGCATACCTAGAAGAATATTGGAATTAGGTCAATTTTAACTTTGGGCATTTAATTTGTATAAAGCTTGCATTAGAGGTGTCTTGTAATATTCATTTTTTTCCAAATAGAAAAAAACAACCAATAGGGTCAGATTTGACACAAGAAATAATGATTTAATTGAAAAAATAATAATGAGTTAATGTCATAGTTTGATATGATTTAACAAATTTTTTCACATCTTCTACTGTCTTCAAAGTAGACAATAATTGGTAATCTTCACAATTCGTAATTGTAGGAAAGTTTCAAATGGCATTATTTTCTTTTACATCAATTCGGATGTCTTTTCCTTATTTTGGTTGTTTAAGCATCCAAATTGGGATTTGTCTAGTGTGTAAGGACATAACTAATTCTAATAGGCATCGATATTGCATGAAATCTAATCGGCTAGTTGTTGTTAAGATCTAAAAAGTTAAGTTGGTGGTTGATGTTTGTCATTTGTTAAAGACTATTTAGAAGATTCCCTAGTTGTTTTTCACCCACTACCATAAAAGAGCATGCAAGTTCAATCCAAATTGGTTGTAATTTGATTTTTTTCTGGAATAGAAAGTTGATTATTAAATTTGTAAATGTATATTGTGTATCTGTAAATTTTTCTATATATAAATTTGATGAATTGAAAAATGATAATTTTTGAATTCAAATTTTTTTACTTTAGGGTTGTATTATTTCATTTGAAAATAAATTTATTAGCATAAATTAATCCTATTTGACTATTGTGAGTCCTGATTTTGTCACCCAAGACTCAAAATTTACTTTTTGGATTCCTTATATGCTTTGAGTGTAGTTTTAGGTATTAAAAGACCTAAAGAGTGTATTAAACTAGAATCAATGTTACACATGCCAATACGGCCTGTAGTCTAGCTTTTCAACTTTTTATAGAACTTTTTCGATTTTCTATGACATTTCCTATGTTATTTATATATATTTTGAGTATTTAGTGTTAAAGTAGTCCAAAGTACACTAAAAGTTCCAAAAAGTACAAAGATACTTTAGTAAGTAGCCACAAATTAATAGAAAAGGACAAAAAGGCAAAATAAAAGTTAAAGTAAAAGTTCCAAAAAGAAAAAGATAAAAGATAAAAAAAAATCAGGAGAAAAAGAAAAAGACGAAACCCTAGGGTTTCGGAGGCACGTGAAGAACGACGCTCTGTCGCGAAGCGCTTCGCGACTTCCCTGATCACCCCCGGATTTTTGATTTATTCCCTCTTCTTCCTCTCATTTCTCTCTCTGGTGCTGATCATCGTTTCTCTTTCGCAACTTGTGCGTTAATATGCACATTGTAATTTTGTGTTGTAATAAGAATTTGGTGTATTTGTCATTGTGCTTTTCCATTCTGCTGGAGTACAGCTTGGGTGAATCTGCTGTAGTGTTGTGAAGTTAGAGAGTTTGTCGTTAGTTTGTGGATTCTTGCCCTTGTTGAAGTTCGAGGGAATTTTGTAGCGACAGATCAAGCAGTGGGTGTCAGCTTGAAATTGGAATAGCTGCACCGATTGAATTAGGTGTTGGGCAAAATAAGCATTCCAGAGAATTTGGGGAATCCAAGAAACTAGTTGCAAGTGAGCGGCTTGAGATTCTCAAATGGAATTGGCGTGAGTCTTCCGAATTGCTAGGTCGGTGCAGGCGATTTTGTACAGTAGCTGTGTCAATTTGCTGAAGCTGCATCAACTTTGTGAACAATGTTCATCTTGACGCAGGTTTCCTTTGTGATTCTGATTGGTCGAATTGTGGCTGTGCGAGATGGAGATGGTGTGAAATTATCATTGGTAAAGATCAAAATAGTGTGTGAGCAGGAATCATAAGTGAAATGATCGAATTCGATTGAAATTTGTAACTAGGTTCCAGTTGGAAAATGTTACAGTCGTAATTGTGTGAAACCAGAAAACTTCGAACTAGAATAACTTCCAATGTACAAGGAATTAGAAGGCAAAAATTATACCGTTGGAAAGAGGAAGAAATATCAGTCAGGATAGAGCCAAAAATTTCTCAAATCGGGAAAAAATTGCATGAGATAATTGCTGTCGAAGTTACAGCCTGCAGTAGTGGAAGGATACTGCGGAATAAAAGCTAGGGATTTGGAAGAAAACGCACGGTCATAGGGTCTGGAAATAAGGCTATTTAATTCTGCATTTTAAAATTATTATTATAAATTTATTTATTTTGATCAATTATTGATTTAATTTGATAGATAATAGAATAAGGTTTCCATTGGCTTTTGAATTATTGATTTTGGATAGCATATGCCAAAGTTATTAATTTTTTTTTAATTTGACCAATTTTTACAGTCAAAAGCCAAATTAAAGTTAGAAAATATAAAAAGATAAAAATAAAAAGATTAAATTAAAACTGAATTAAAATTGTAAATTATAAAAATTAAAGCTAAATTAGAAATTTAAGACATATTGTCCCAAGTTGACGGTAGAATATGTTAGATTGATACTAGTGGGTGTTTAGGTGTATGGAATGCCTTCAGAGTGCGTCTTACTAGTAAATTGGTAATTTATTAGTATCTTGCACTATTAAAGAGGGTTTGTGTCTTGAATAGAATTTTTAGAGTTCATTGATGGTATTAGGGGTGATCTATTGGTAACTTACTAGTAAGTGGTAAGTATTTGATTGTCCTATTGTTTCTTGGATTTGTAGGTTGTGCTAACCTTGTTATTGGCCAATATTGTCCCTAGAGTTGCTGAGGGGTAACCCATTGTAAGACTTTCTAAACCCTAAATTCTAATTTCTTTTGAAATACTACAGACGTATATTTGTACTAGTTTCAAAATACTATAGTGGGCTGTACTGAGGTCAAGTCCTGCATTGCATACATAAACAAGTCAGTCCACCCTGACATATTGTCCCAGACATATTGCCATGAGCCTTACAACACTAGACAGGACAGGGACATGCATGCTGAGTCTTTTATCTTATAATGGACTGTTGAGTGTTTCTTGGGCTAGTTAGTGGGAATAAGAAGGAATTTTTATTCTATCTTCAAAACTTAAGTACAAAGTGACATTTGAACACACTACACTAACCTTACATAGATCATTCCCTAGTGTTCGAACTTGGTACCGTTTGGAATAGGGATTCCAAAAACTTAACTATACGGCCCCTAGTCACTTCATACCTAATCTTCTCTAAATACACCTCAAACCCACATGTAAATAGGATTAAAACCCACATATTGTAAATAATAAGCATGTTAGTAGAAATTGTTCAATTACCTACATCTATTCATGCAAGGAGATACAAATTGGCTAGAATAGTCTGAGAAAATCTTGTAAAAATTCTAAGATAGATTTCTTGTGATAGATTTTAGTTTCTCCATTCTATTGACGAAATAGTAGAAACTCCAATTATTAGCCTATAAGTGAAGAAACTCAAAATGGAGCAATGAAGGGCATCTATAATATAAGTGCGATAATTTGAAATAGAAATCATGTAAGGAGTCTAACAACACAATTGCTTTGCCAAGATTCTCTTTTTTATAGAAGATTTTCTATTCATCGGAAGTTAAAGGAGATAGCAGAATTTATATTCCTTTTGACCTTCTTCACATGTGCAAAGTAAGAATATAAACTTGCATATCTTTTGAGGAATTCCATGAGAGGTTCTCTAAAAAATATTGATTTTTTTTTATCATTTAAAGATTTTTTTTCAAACGGTCAACCGCCAAAATCTACCATAGTAAATTCACAGAAATTACTTTGATTGAGGTAAAATCTCACTAAAAATTTATATAGCTTCTTTTACGTTTAGAAAGTGCTCTAACAAGTTTCATAACATTTCAATAATGGGAGATGCCAAAATTAGCAACATCCTCCAAAATCGATAAATTTGAAGTTCAATTGTAGAGTTGACCGGCGTATCAAAAGCACACAACATCGGATAAAACAAACTTAGGGTCTTTTCTTATTCCCTTTAATCTACTTAAAAGCCTAGGCTAGTTACTTTTGATTGAAAAGATAAATTTCAAAACTTGATTTTTATTTTGTTTTGAATTTCCAGTTATTGCTAGGATTCTTTGAGTTTTTGAGGTAGAAAAAGGGGGAAAAGACTTCAAAACTAAAAATGACATTCTAAAACCATTGGCACAATTTGTTTGTGATTTGGCACCTAATACCCAAAAATTAGAGTTTGGGACCAACATAGAAAGTTAAAATTCTTAGGATGAGGATGAAAATCTTAAATGATAAGATTACCTTGTAGGAATTGGGAGGGAATGAGGCTCTTAGGAAAGTATGTAAGGGCTCTCATTTCTCTCCCAAGTCACCCCTTTAGTTCATTTTGAACCTCTTTGTATAATTTGAATCCATTTAGTTGGATTTTTGGCCATTGTGAGCCAATGTTGCCAAATTAGTATTTTTGATCATTTTAAAGCTATGTTGTTGCTACTTTTTGAGCTTACTTTGAAGGACGTTGAGGTCCCTTCAAAGTTTGCTTTGGTTATATGTGGTTGAAGTTCTTTTGGTCTAGTTTTGTTGAGTTTTTGTATTAATCTTAGAGAATTCCCCCTCCATACTTTGGCGATGCCGCTCAGGGGACTCTTTAATTTATGTTTGTGAGCTTACGCAATTCTAAATGAAAATTTCCCTTATAAAAAATCCCCTAGATTGTGGGAATTGGTTGTACTAATTTGTTATAGTGTATTTTCGTACTAATAAGTGGTTGCACTAATCTTTGTGTATATATGAGAATACATCACAAAGTTCCCTTGTTATGAATTATCAATAGTAATAGTACGATTATTGTTGGACATTGTTTTCATGTTACATTTGTTCATTCAGAAATATTATTACCGCATGATATTAACATTCACTAGCACTATGCAATTTGCGCATATTATTGATATTTGAATATAAAGTGCTAAAGTTGCACGATAACTATGCTTAACAAAATATGCATGACTTCGGTAGTTTAGCAATAAGCAACTAACTTCATGCAACATTAGTGCTAATTTAAGACATATGAAGCTAGTGTAATAATCACACTACATCATGTCTATGTATAGTTCCTGCACTAACATTGCATTTTAAAAAAAAATTTACAACTTTTGTAGTAAGTCGATTGAAAAGCTAAATTTGTAAAATCAGCACACTTTAGACCTCATTGAGGCATAGTAAATCAACTTTTTCTTAAAAATTTTGAACCAAGAAAAGTTGTCGAATGAAACTAAATTTCACCTCCAAAAATTTGTTTGTGATTTTGAGATTTTTATAAAAAGTTATGGACAGAATTTAGAAATAGGTTGGAATGAACAATTTTTTTTACATTTATAAACCTGTCTCTAAATTTTGTCCATAAATTTTTATAAAAATCTCTAAATCACAAACGGATTTTTATAAGTGAAATTAATTTTCATTGGACAACTTTTATGAGTTCAAAATTTTTAAGAAAAAGTTGATTAACTATGCCTAAATGAGGCCTGAACATCTACTTTGAATACAATTTCTACACCGACTAACTACAATAAGTTGACAATGAGCTTGAAGCTCTCATCTTCAAGTTGTCCCATATCCTTTGCCATGACAAATAATGAATTTCTGTATATAAAGGACCTCTCCACACAACAATTTTGTCAGTATTTAGTGAACAATTTCTCTCTATGTCATCAAATTTCTTGTTGGCCTATTGATGGATTCAATTTCTTCTCTTTGTCATCAAGTTTCTTGTTGGCTTATTGATGGAGTTTGTCCAACGTAAAATTTGATGGCTTATAATAAGGATGGATTTAGTTAAATCAGATTTTCACAAATAGAATGTAAAAAATTTGATAAAGAAAGAAATTACTAATAATTAAAATGATATTTGTTTTCGGAACATTGATATAATTTAATAAAAATATTACAGTGCAAATAGCAATGACATTATTGTCATGTATTTTTTAAGTATTTTAACATACATAAAATGCACAACAAAGATAATAAATTTTTGTGTATAATTTGTGTCTTTTACGCACTTGTGATTAACATTTAAAAGTCATATGGTTAATACATATTATAAAGTAGTGCCAATTCTTTACAGTAATCATGTGCATTGTAACAATGCGATAACTTGCAAGGTAATGTACACACCCATGAGAAAATAGTAACTACATTATAATTTCTAACAATTTGTCAGTCCTGAACTTTGTGATGTATTGGTTAATATTGAATGGACTTTGGAATTGTTTAGTGTACTATGGACTTTTGCTCATATGGCAAAGCTTTGACTTAGAGTAGTCGAGAGTGTGTAGAAATTCAAGTCAAAATTCTCTTGAAGGTAAAGCTTTCAGTTTGTGAAGTTTGAAGTTAGGGAGAAATTTGGGTATTTCTAAAATATAGTGAAACTTTGATTCTAGGTCTTAGAACTGTTAAAGAATTTTTTAACACAAGCTTTGTTTGAAAAGATTTTAAAGGGGCTTATTGTGTAAAACTAACGGGTTGCCTCATTTGATCATGGGTGGGAACTAGAAGCATTTGGGCAAGTTCGTGTATCCAAAGTTCATGTTTTTGTACATCATAGGGGGGATTGGAATGGAAGGGCATCCATACTTGATCAACATCAACAAAAAATAACTCCAACACCTTAGAGCATCAAAGCACCTCAAAGCAACTACCATCACCCCAACACCAGAAATTTCCAGAGCACTCTAGTCCTTCAAAGCAACCAGCATCACTTAATACGAAAGATCTTTAGATCACTCCAACCTAGTCCACTCCAAAGTACTCTACATCTAAGCCCTCATTACTTCAACATGGTAGCCTGAGTGCCTGCCTACATGAGTGCATGTATGATTGCATCGTAGTTGAGTGCTTGGATACAAAAGTAGCATTTTGAAAGTTTTGAATTTGTAATTTTTTTCACTCTATTTTAAGCCATGAAAAAAATTACCAAAGAAGTGAGAAGGATGGATAATTAAAAAGAAATAAAAAGGGTTATACAATAACCTAAATAATGATTTCAACTCCAAGGTAAGCTATTAATTCTTCCTTTTCTTTTGAATTTTCAAAATTAGGTAATTTTAACGTGTAGCCGAAATTCATGGACAAATCAAGGTCTCAAGAATAAGTTTTTTCAAAATTCAAATAAATCATTGCGTAGGTCTAGTTTAGGGGTTTTCAAAACAATATTACACTTAGAATTTCAAGTTATATTGAGAAAGATATTGGTGGATGAAGTTAGGAGTCATATTGGATGAAATTAGCAAGTTTCATCCAAGAAGAACAAAAATAGAAACTTAGATAGAATTAGGAATTCAAAGTTCAAAAGTGAAATTAAAAGTTTATTTTGAAAGGTAGATTGATAGGGAACCGTAGATGAAGTTTAAAATATTGATTAGCGGTCAAACTTCATCCACTCTTAACTTCCACTAGTGAAGTCCAAATATAGAGTTCTTTATCAATTTGGATATGTAAGACTAGAATATACAAGAAATCAAACTCAAAAAATCTAAAAATAGTAAATTGATAGTAGAAGCCTCGTGCCTTAAGAATGAAGTAGGAAGTAAAATAGAACCCTTTAAAAGACATCTAAGTAAATATTTAGAATTAGCTCTAGAAAGAAAAAGCCTGTAGGAGTCTAGAACCATCTCAAACTCTAGAAAATACTTCAAATTCCAATAGTTACAAAGGGATGAAGTTCAGTACAAAGAATGGATGAAGTCACATAAAAACCATTCATTGAAGCTTAGACTTAGAATTTGAGTAGAAGATAGTAGTATAAAGCTAGGGTCTAAAATTTGTGGTTGATTGAAATAGTTAAAGTACCAAGAAGAGTGGATGAAGTTCAGATAGGCTCTTAGAGGCTCCAACTTCATTTATTTATAACTTCTTGTGGGAATTTCAAATCTTACAAGACTTAAGTTTTTGAAAATGGCATAAGCTGAATTACAACTTAAGCAAGTTAAATTTAGAATGTAGATGCTTTTATTAGAAAACCATAGTGCCTCGAGGACTGAGTATTGTTGAGAGGTGATCTTTGCATTTAGGGTAGTATTTTGTGATTTCTTTAAATTTTAGAAATTTAGAAAAGATTCATTGCTTGAAAGGCACAATGGATCGACGATAGAACATCCATAGAATAGAAGATAAACTAATAACTTAGTTGTGTTTGCTCATTTACCAAGGGTAGATAAATAAGCACTTATAACTGTCTCCCATTGTTCAAATCTATATGCTAAAGAGTGACATTTTCTTAGAATACTATTTTATCTTTACACTTGGCATCACTATCAAAGAGACAACTAAGTAGGTTGTCTCAATTTGTATTCTTCCTAATTCGCAATAATGGAAATATTTTCTTCTAATGAGAAGCAAGTCCATTTTTACTAATTCTAGTTGAAAAGCTACAAAAGAAAGAGTAAGAAAGAGAGCCAAAGGAAAAAAAGCAATTGCTAATATAATAATGGATTCAATAATTGATTTTAGACCCTAAACTTCTAGGGAATACTTTTGTATCAAAACTACTTAAATAGAAGGAATGTTGTTCAATGTTTGCATGGAAAAATGGATAATTTGATATTTGAAAATAATGATTTATTGCTTAAACAAGATGTCATGTTTTGTGAGATCTTTCACTAAATGCAAATATTTATAATTTGAACTTGAAATTCTAAAAAGAATGTAAATTGTCACAATTGTGGAAGAACAAAATGTTGGAGGAAGAAAAAGAGAAAATTTTGGCTAGAAAAAATGATGAATTCACAAGAAAAATAGAAAATCTTGAATTAATTCATGCAAGTTTTGGTTATAAAGCTAGCATTGCAAAAGTAAATGATCAATTGCCGACATTGACTAAACTAAATTTTGAAAATTGGTTAATTCAATCCAAAGGTTGTTCAAGAACTAATCAAAATTCTCAAGATTATTAAAAAATATAAATCTCAAATTTCTCATCTTAAAGATAAATTGTCAAAAGAATCTCAAAAATTGACAAATTTGATGAAAAAAAATGAAAAAATAGCTAATATAGAAGTATCTCTAAAGCTTAAAATACAAAAGTTATTAGAAAAAAAATCATTGGATTTGATACTTTAAATATATATCAATTAAAGGAAAAAAAATTGAAACTTGCAAAGAATGAATCATCTTTGAAGCCTAAAATGGATAAGATTGATCTAATTGTTACAAAGAAAAGATTGATTTGCAATAGAAACTTTTTGAAATGAAGTCTATTCTTTCTTCTAAAAGTAAGCAAAATATCAATTTTACTAAAGATTATTCTTTTACAAAAACAATTGGACTATGTATCGTATTCATAAGTAAAAAATTTAAATGAACCATTGTAGTTTAGGTCTTGTTTTATCCCACAAAACCTTTAAACACTAGTATAGGGGTTCTATTTAAGAAGAATAGTGTAAGAAATCTATCATTATAAAACCAGTGTCATTTTCAAATAGAATTTAGAGTTTAGAAATAATGCTCATGATTAATTATTGGACTTTAAAATATAAAAGCACTCTTATTTCCAAAGATAATAATTAAGTTATATTCCATTACCAATGCTATTGAGTGAATGAATATTGATCCAATTTTGTATGGTGTTTTATGCATGGTCAAATATTCTAAACAATGAATTAGGTTTGGTCAATTTGTCATGCAAATTTATGCACTATCACCTAGTCAAAATGCCAAGATAACACTTTGAAATAATACACATATAGTTATTAAATTATTGCTTTTGATTTACGTTATAGTCAAATTGATCTAGCTAGTCACACCTAATGCAAAATTTGTATCAATTCCATAAACTATATCAAATGGACTCATTTTGTAAGAAGTATAAAATTAAAGTGCAATAATAAGGTCTTTTTTTTCATTTTTCATTTTAAATTCAATCTCCATTCAAATAGTTCAAAATACACATGCAAAATGAATACCACCAAATCTACATGCAAATGAAGGTTCCAATATTCAATTAAGTTCAATTTTAAAACTATGTGATACAATATTGTAGTCCAAATTTGTATTTTTATTTTAGCCGATTGGTGGTTTTGTATGTCTTTTAGTGACTTTTACCAATCTGTAGTGTAGTTCAGGAATATATCATCAATAGTTACCAATTGAGATTGTAATTTGACCAATTATGATTTTAAAGGTTCAATTCCTAATTGGTGGTTATGACTTTTGGTAGTTAGGTGTATACATTGGTGAGCACCAATTGTGAATTTAGTTTTTCCATGTAGTGTAGCAAGAGTTCCTTCCAATCACCAGAAGTAAAACAATCGATTTTGTAATTTTGTGTTTTGAATTAATATAGTGGAAGTTGTCAATTGTGTCTTTGTGTGAAGTTGTGAAGTTGTATGTGTGGGATTGTGTGTGTATTTATGTATATCAATTGCAGTGGATGGAAAAATATGTGTGAGAAACTGTGAGAATTACAATTGTGTGTATTAAATTGAGAATTGTGGAGAAGCAATTGGGAGAAAAATTTAGAATAGAAATTGTGATTGAAAAAAGTATGAAAAATTACCAATAGGAAAATATATTGATGTGTGGAATTTGTATGAATCAGTTGGATTTGGAATTGTGTTGTGTTGGAATTTTATGAAGAATTAAGCAGATGAGAGGTTAAATTGAGAGATTAAATGAACCAATTAGAAATTGAATTTGGGCACACTATAAAGATATGGTTGTATAATTGTGAATATGACCCAATCAAGACATCTTTCTTGAAAGAACAATGAGACAAAGTTAAATTGAAGACTTTGTATCACCCCAATTGGGAAGTTGAAGCACCATACATAACCAATCAAAAGAATATGAACTTGAGACTAATTAGTACCAATTGGGAATTCTTGGGGTGATTGTTGTATATAATAGATACAACTGATTGGAAACATTCCTTGAAATTGTTATTAATGAATATTAAAAAAAAACTGAAAAAAAAGTTTGAAAAAGAAATAATTAATACATAAAATAAAAACAAAGAAGTGTAATTAGCTATTGCCAACAATTGGAGAATATAAAGATGAAATGCAAAACTAAAGAGGAGAATATGATGAAGAAAAATAAAGATGCAATTAGAGAGAAGAAAAAGGAGGTTAGCATAGTGGAGAAAATTAGAGAAAAGAAGTGAGC
This sequence comes from Pseudoscleropodium purum, assembly GCA_963969395.1. NCBI lineage: Eukaryota > Viridiplantae > Streptophyta > Bryopsida > Hypnales > Brachytheciaceae > Pseudoscleropodium > Pseudoscleropodium purum. The sequence continues at coordinate 23,757,660 of OZ017797.1, forward strand.
AAGAAGATCAATTGGAGTAGAAATAAATTGGACATAAGATCAAGAGCTAGAGCTGATTGAATGAATGATAAGTAGCTCTAAGACTCTTACCTATTGATGTAATGTAGAAAGTAAGTACATTCACAATCTTGCAATTGAATCCTTAGGTATATTTTATATTCCGATTTGAAGTAAGTTACCTCTTAGAGTTTGAACTTCACTTTGGGATTTTGTTTTGGAAGACAAATAAAATCGCGTCTACAAATACCTAAAACCATGAATACAAATATCTATTATTGTGGTCCAAGAACCTATTACCTTGCAAATTATTTCTATGGTTGTAAATTGGTGCCTATGGTTTTAATTGATGAAACAAATTCATGAGTTGAATTTAATCAAAGAAATCTAGAATACATGAGTTCCTTTCCCAATTTCCAACTTCAATCACAATTGAAAGGAACCTTAGAAGTTAACGCATGTAACACTCTATAAAATGAAACTACAATGTCAAGTTGCAACTGTTAGACATATTGTATAGATACATATATAGTATATTGAATAATATATTAGACTTTAATAGAAAGTTGTGACTTAACAAATGGAGACTTGTGACTCTAGGAAAGACTTACATTAATTAACCATACACTATAAGAAATGCAAGCAACATATTATTAAAATATACTTTCACTTGACATTAAATATTTCTTCTATCAATTCTAACATGGAATCAAAGCACAATGTACTATTTTCAAACTTCTATTGCAAAAAACTCAAGAGAAGATGTCTTTGATATACTCATTTTTGAACGTAAAAGAGCTGAAGTCGAAATTGCACTTCAATTCACAAATGCAACATTTTACATATGCATTTTTACAAGTATCTTTAGACCCGATTTTAATTCAAGAGCACAAAATACATATGGAATAAGCAGCACAAGTCAAGCTTATATTAAAGTATTAACAAAATTCAATAAAACAAATCCTAAATTCTTTTCTAAAAAATTCATTGAATAATGTGAAATTCAAGCAATATTAAGACAAGACTATTGAGAATGACAATATACAAAATAGATATAACTCACGTAAGTCATGTCACAAAATTTGATGAATCCTATTTTAATATATGGAAACATAGATTATCACTTATTTTCAAAGCAAAAAAGTTATGGCCTATAGTGAGTGAAGTATAACACTTACCGGTAGCACCACCAAGAGTAGAAATCGATACTAGAATTCCTTCTTTGCCTTCCACAAGTCTATAAAAAATAAGTATGTAAAAAGACTAAGATGCATTAACATTAAATATTACAAATAACTGCCTTTGAAAATTCACTTGTTTTCCATATTCAATCTTATAAAACCTCTAATTTAGCATGGTCGAAATTAATCAACATTTTTGAATCACAAGATATAGTGACAAACTACTTAATTTGAAAATGAAAAAAAACTCAAATGTTGTTAAATAGATTTATAATTTTAGACACCTAAATCAACTTCTAGCAATTGGTTCACTAATACCAAATGATGAAGCTATAATTATGTTGATGAGGAATCTTCTTCTAATCTATCAATCTTTCATTTGCTCCTTGCAAAGGCAAGTTGGGTTTACTTTGTAGTCCTTGATTATAGATTTAATTCAAGAAGAAACTTTTATGAGGATATAAGTTCTACTTCTGAAAACAAATCAATACTTTATGTTGGAAAGAAGTTTTTCAGCAAAGGCAAAAAAGCTTATTTCAATAAGAACTTTAAGAAAAGTTTAGATTCAAAAGGGAAAAATAATAGCTACAAACCTTTTGAAAAGGAGAATCTTACAACGCAGAAAAATTATTTTTATTGCAAAAAATTTAGGCATCACATTAGAGATTATAAAATTAATATTTTTGTAGAAAAAGCAAACAATAAAAAATAAAAAATAAAATCTTGCTAAAACAAATAACAAACTCTATGTGGTGGCATTTGCAACTTAGAAGAAAAGAAATTCTACTTGGTATTTGTACAATTCCGGAGCAATCCATCACATGTGCCATCAATATGAAGGATTTGTAAACTACACTAAGTGTCATGATCAACAAGTAGTCTATATATACACTCCTAGTCAATAAGACAAATGAACGGCAATACAATGATGAGTTGTGCAAAGATAACATCTTAAGTACAAAACATTATTGTACATGTTCATATAGAAAAAAAATCAACAAATGTTTTTGAAACAAAAAGGATCGAGAGGCCTATGAGGGCCTAAACTTGAAAAGGGTTGAAAAAGACCAAAGTGGCAAAAAGGTCAAAAGAGGCAAAAAGGTCAAAAAGAATCAAAAATATAAGAAAAGCCAAAATATCCAAAGAGAGCCGAAAAGTAATAACAAGAGCCACAAGGGCCAAATTGTTGAAAGGGTAAAAAAGGTGGAAGGGGCCCAAAAAGCAAATTAGGCCAAAAAAGACAAAAGAAATTAAAGGGTCAAATAGAGTCAAAAAAGGTCAAAAGGGTCAAACAAGCAAAAACAGCTCAAAGAGCCAAAAGAGATGAAAAAGACAAAAGAGACAAAAAAAACAAGATAGAATAGTCAAAATGAAAAGGAGGTGAAACAACAACACTATAAAAAACCCATGTTTTAGGTGATGTAAAAACATGGGTTTATTGCATTGGACATAACCTAAAATGCGTTTAAAAAAATTAAAGTTTGTCACTTCAAACATGGGGCTCTTATAGTGCAAGACAATAGTAACTAGAATGGCAATTACTGCCACTTTTTATTGCATTGTAACACTTTGTGTCACAATACACTGAGATTTCAAAATTTCAAAATTTTTATTTTCAACTACCCCTCCTCCTTCTTGTAATTTTGTTTGACAAACTTGTTTGCCAATCAAAATAGGACAATTCATCCCATATCCGTAATAGATATTGTATTTGTATTTGATATATGTATTTAGTCTTTAGTACATATTTGTATACAATACTATATCTATATTTAGTATGTCATATCTGGACAGTTCAAATTAAATCTCACAAGATCAATGGCTTGTGATTTTTTGAGAAATCAACAACAATTTCGAGGGTAAGCATTTAAAAAAAATCAATGGCTTGTAAATTTTTTGAAGGGAGGAGGGCAACTAATGCAAACTAGAGTGGTACGCTTCTTTCCAGTGCATTGTGCAATTCAGTTTAAAACAAGGCAGAAGAGCAATACAAAAGAACTAGTGAGCCAAATAAAGCCAAAAGTTAAAGAAAAAGAGAGTCTACACTGTAAAGAACCAAAAGACTCTTGGAGAAAAAGAATTATTGGGAGGAACAAGAAGTCTTTTAAATGTCCTCTACGTTATCTTAATTTTAGGTGGCTATCTACAATGACTATACTCCCTATTTTTTCTTTCAATTTTGTGAGAATCCTAATTTGAAATTCCAAATTTTAAAAAACTAATTAGTTATAACACTAATTTATCAAACAAACTTAACCTTGTCAAAAAAAAAATTTTGAAAAATTATGAAAATTGCATTAAAAAATGAATCCTATATATAAGTTATTTTTTTCAAGAAAAAGTTGGGATTGTCCAAAGAACAAGATTGTTCATAACTTTAATATCACTAATCTAAAAGTATTGAATTAAAGGTCCACAAAAATATGATATATTAGAAATATTTTTTAAATTTTAATTTCAAGTATTTGTGGATTTCTTTTTCTACCTCATAAATGGAAATGTGGGCTTTTTGTGGTATAACTTTTGCTTCCAAGTATCAATTGAAATAAAAATTATATTCCTATGAAATTATCAAAAAAATGATAATAAAAGTGACAAACATGAGGTGTATGTAGTTGATGTACTCTTTAAGCTCACACAAAGAGAAACTTCATAGGAAAAGTTCAAAATGGTATATTTTGAGCTATGAAGATACTATCTTCAAAGAATTGCAACAATTATATTTTATTAATTTTTAAAGTAATTCAAATGGAGTAAAAATTATATTCCTAGAGTCACATCTTTTTACTTAAGCTTAAAAAGATTTAGAAGCAAGAACTATATGAAAATTTAGGTTTTGAATTTCAAAATGCTTTTAGGATCTGTAACGTCCTTTAAGGGTTTAATTATGTTTATTTGATCCTATTCTAGGATTTAGTCACTCCAATACATAGTAAAGAGAAGCTAAATCTTCTACAAAACTTAGCTTGGATTTTTTAATGATGCTCAATTGACATTGAAAGTATCATTACCATAACCTACATTTTATTTGAACTTGTTTATGGATGGACCTCCATTAGTGTGAAGACCTAAAACATCAGGAAAAATTTGAACCCTAGGGACAACCATTGAGCTTTCATTTTTTGGCACCTCATGGTGCAAATACAAAAATAATAATAACAATATGTATATTTTTTTTTAAATTTAAAAAAAAGGAAAAAAATAGGAAAACTTGATTTAACACCAATAGTGCCACATCAGATGCTTTCATTAAAAAATAATAAAATAATTTTATTTCCTCTTTAATTGCACCATGGGTTTAAATTTTTATAATCAACATTATTAACCATTGCAACCTAACCAAGTCAAAAGCTCTCATTCTTTGATGGAAAATTGCCTAAAGTCAAATTTTAGCTATCTTAAATCACAAAATATATTTTGCCATTTTCAAAAAGATAAGAATAACTGAATTTAGAGATTCTTAGTGAAAATTATAATTGAATGAAGTTTTAGCTTGAAATTGCTCATTTAAACTTCATTCATTAATTTCTAATGACTTTTGAACCCAAACCCATTTTTTATCTTTAGGATTATTTTAGAATTAATTTTATTATCTATGGCTTTGATTTCACTTGAAGAAGATGAATAACCATAGCACTTCCATCCAAATCTAAGCTTGTTTAATTTCAAATTTCATTTTACTCTATTTTTCTTTATATAATTCTATTTTCTAAGTGTAAACTAGGTTTAGAATCCTCTAAGTCTCTTCTAAGCGTTTTAAAATTCAAATTGTCTTTTGGTTGTTTTTAAAAGATTCTAATTGGCTATTTACCAATACTTACTACTTTGACCTTCTAAAATTAACTTTCTAACATATAGAGACACTAAAAATTTGAACTTTCCTATCAAAACTTATAGCAAATGAAGTTTCATTTTTATTTGGTACTTTAAAACTTCATCCACTATTTCTATCAACCTACAACTCTAAAAGTGAAGTGAAAGCGACATTTTTTGGGATTTTGACCTTTGACTATAATCTAAATTCTAATTTTCCTTTTTGACCTTCCTTGGATGATTTTTAAAATTTTTCATTCATTTTTACTATGAAACTTCATCCATGTGTATCTTCTTTAGTTTTTATTTATTTTCTAAGTGTAATGTTGTTTTAGAAACCTCTAAAGATTATTTATGCTAATCAAAATCAAAATTATTGTTAGAATGACTCTAAGGGTTTGAATTCAACTTGTAAATCCTATATAAAATTCTTTGAATGGTACAACAAGCAGTTTGTAAGATTATTGTATGCTATTGTATAATTGTATAATACAATCATATATGGTTATTCTTGGAATGACTAGACTCATAGGAGAAGTAGAAAGAAATTTGAAAAGTGGATAAATTTCTAGGAATGAAGTAGGGCACTTGTTATTGTGCTTGCTTGAAGTAACCATAAGATCTATAGAATTATTAATGAAATTGTTGATATATGAAGTCTGATTATGAAAAATGGTAAAATAAGCACGCCATTGACCACACATAGCATAAAACTAGACACTGACTGGACACCTACCGCACAAATACCAAAATTTGGAAACAATGTCCGAAATGATAGGAACACATTTAGATGAATTTGTTTACACTTGGATGAATTTTTGTTACAATCAACAATCTTTCCAAATGGATGCTGATGAATATATACAATAGATGCAAAACTAAATGATTCTTTAGTACATTGTAGAGAGATGCAATGCAACTAAGAGAAACAAACATTGTAGGTTGTAGAGTGATCCTAACGAAATAAGTGCAAGAATAAATTTCAAAAACATAGTCTGCGGATAAGTACATGAGCTCTTCAAGGAACTATAAACGAATATACATTCCATCTAAGCAACATCCTCTTTAAGGAACTTTAAATACAATTTGTATAAATAAGATATTTATTAGGCTTATTTTCATGTTGTCACATATGTAATCCATTGACATTCACATCACATGTGGAAAATATTACGTGAATTAGCAATGTAGTCTTATCAATAAATACTCTTTCATTGAGTCAACAATCAAAATGAAATAATGCACATGAATTGGTAGAATACATTACCATAAGCAATAGTTTGGAAAGGCTAAACTCAACAATCCATTTCAAAAGTGCATTGAACTTCAAATAGCCCTACAATAGTGTCACAAAACACTAAGTCAAGGTCAATCTCATAAGTAGGAGATAATGTACTTTACAAAAATCCAATGCACACTAGTTGTTCTACTTACCTATTGTTGTGCCTTTTAAAATTGAGCATCAAGATGCCTTTGCAAGAGTCCTACAATACAAGAGTTAGAAAAAGCTTCATAGGTAAGTGACTTAGCAAAATAGCCTAGTGACAAATGACTAGAAACAAATGAAATGAATAGAATTAGTAAGGTAGATTTGAAAGTTAGAAAAAGATGTAATTATTCTTATACTATAAGAAATTACCTTTGCTATTCAATAAATAATGCCAATCTCAATTCAATACTACACAAATCATTGAGTACCTAAACCGCATAGGAAAAATATACAAGAGATAGACGTGACCTATAATGAGAAGCAGAAAGAGGTTACAGACTGAGAACAATGCAACCTATAATATTTGGAAAGGATTCAAAATCCATGATAAATTGACGAGAATTGCGCATCCAGCCTATATTGTTGCCAACATAGTTCACATCCTAATTAGTGTACAAGTTTCAATGATATAGACCAAGTCAAAATACTTAAAAGAAAAAGATGAGTAACGCCCAAATCAGATGGTGTATCATTCCACATTGAGAACAAAAGAGTTTGCATAGACTTGAAGAGCTTTATATCCTAACTTAACATTTTCACTACTTGATGAGTAGGTACTATACAATCACTTTAAACTTCAACCTAAACATCAAAGACATTTGAAAGAATTTGATATCAGGTTGTCATCACCCACATTAAGAGCCAAACAAATGACTCTTTCAAATTATGAATTTACAATTAATATACAATACAAACAAGCCCATATCAATTTTTTGGTGCCATGCCAATATGAAGAATTCCAAAGATGCATTTGTAAATTTGCATTCTAGAAGATTGCAACTTTGAGTTAGCTAATTGAATGAATTCAATAAGATTATACGAAGAATATATCAACAAAAATTTTGCAAATCCTAACCACTACAATTTTGTCAACAAAAAGTGATCTGATTTTATTATGAGCCTACTATTGAGCTTTGATATAAAACTAATGCACAATTGGTCATTGAATAAGATGGGGTACTAACGATTCATAGCTCACAATTGATAGGCATAAAGGTGAACTTTCTCCTTCATCCCATACAAGATCACTAAGACACTACTTTTAAACTTTACAATAAAGACTAGCTAGAATGAAGCAAAATCTAGCAGTCTACAAGATAATCCTTGCCTTCACCTGCACAAGCTTATAGAAGCAATTCTAAGTCAATTATGTAGCTTGCAAGTCCTTTAGACAAATTGGTAATCTAAAACATTTACGCCACATTTAACTACTTTTGGACTTTTGAAAGTCCAAAAATAATAATGGTCATCAAGAGAAAGAAAATGATCATTAGGAGATAATGCAAAACATCCAACAATCTATACAAACATCAAGGGATCCCATAATGTTATCATTGGGAGATCCTACGATGTTTTGTCCATAATTCACTAAATAGTCCAAAAGTAGTTAAACGTGGCATATCTTTAATTCTATGCCAATAAAATAAAGCATATGGTAGTTCTAGTACCTAAAAAATGCCCATAGCTCCTTATCTTCAACATCCAAATTGATATTGCAAGCAAAGAGAGTCCTTGAAGGATGTTCCTCATATGAATGCCATCAACTTAAAAAAATATGTAGCCACCTTGTGGATACAAAGATAAACACTTAGAAGAATACTGCAAACTTGCAAAAACATCAAATACTTAGCCAAATGCTCAACAAAAGCTACCAAATGAAACCTAAAATTGGAAGTTGTAAAGTAACCACAATAGTAAGTAAAACCACATGCTATTTTTGAAATTCTAATCATATCATCTTTCATCTAGAAATAGAAAGTTCATCCAAATAAAATATGGAAACGTGAGGTGGGAAACGCAATGGGAATGCAATTTTGAGCCACTACACAAGCACTGCACACTATGCAATGAAGGGCTACAAGCCTTTTTTCTAATTTTTTAGCTTATTACTTTTGAGTTGCAACAAAATTTGCAAGAGGAAACCTTTTTGTGCATTTTTAGAAGTGAATCTTAACATGGCATTTAATAATCATGCCAAGTTTTAGAGCTTGTAAGTTCTTCACTATAAAAAACCCGTGTTTTTTGTGACATTAGACTATAAACATGGCATATTTTTGCAAATAAGAGGATGTCTAAGACTTAAGGCAATAGGTAGTAAAATTGTCTTAGATGCTACAAAGAATGGGTTGATGTTAGTGGAAAAACAACATTATTTTAGGAAAAAGAAGTAAGTTCAGTGAGACATTTAATAAAATGTCAGTATGTTTTTTGTGATGTTCAAAAAACATGACAATGCCATGTCATGAAGGGTATTTTTTGAAAAATTAAAATTAAAATTAAAAAATAGCACGTTACATGGCATCTGATGAAGATGACGTTGGTACACTTTGATACCATTTCAAAGTTTTAAAACTATTTTTTTAGACATCAATTGAGATGTTAAGATGTTTTTTGAGAATTGAAACATTAACTAATTTAGTAAGCTAATTGCATTTTTAGTAAGCTAATTGCCTATATGATATAGTACCTAGTGATGAATATGTGAGTACTTTGGCAAGCTTGCCCACATTGCCCCTTGTAAGGAACTAAGTTACAAAAAGTATTAGAATATGCATTCATATAGGGGTTTGCAATTTGGTTGTCAACACACCCTATCATTGCAATAAGCATTGCCAAAAAAATTTTAGGATAAGGAGCCCTATCTTTGCATAGACCCCTATCATCACGCACCCTTACGACTTTATCTTTGTGCACTAAAACCCTATTATGGAAGTCTTCATCCCTTGCTATTCTCATTTATTGTACAGTAATTTCATTTTCACTCATCCTTTCCCATTGTGCCTATGTTTTCCAACGTTCATCACTTTTGTGCTTGTGTTTTTTTTTAACATTCAAGAGACACATACCTAGCCACCTTGTTCATTTTCATGCACCACCTTGTCCCTTTCTAGCAGTGTAATAATTTAGTAAGAAATTTTCTATTGTTGTTTTTATTATTAACTTTTGGTTTTATGGATTATTGTCTTTTTTTTCACTTTATGCTTTTATTTTCTATGTTTTTGCCTTTAGCCTTGCTACCTTTCAAGTTCATAAGTATATGCATGTTTTCTCCTTGATTTGTAAACACATTGAGTACAAACTAGTAGTTGGTGTTGTTGTTTTGATGGAGTGAGCACTTCCCTACCACAACTAGCCATTTAATACTAACATCTATTCTACGTCCAACCTTTCGGCTTAATAAGTTAAAAAAGATCCACTTATTTGCATTTCTATATCAATTGGTGTTTTAAAAATATGAATCCCTATTTTGTGTTTTATAACCCTATGAGAGTTGGATTGGGTAAGAGGTTTTGATGTACAATTAAAACACTAGAATGGGATTTTTTCTTTTTCGAAATTGGTGATCTTCAAATGAGGTTCATTACATGAAGAAGGGAGGGAGGTATCATTGTGAATAGGATTGCTTGCAACAAGGGTTGGCTTCACATGGAAACTAAGACTCTAATAGAGGTGGAGTTGGGGTTTGGGATTTGGGCTATAATTGGTTATTTGTGTATTACTTGCAATTTTTTAGCACTTTGTAGGAGGTTGTATAGCTAAAGTTCAAATTATTGTGATGGTTGGAATGGTATTAGAAGAGCAATGTATGTGCTTTCATCATTCAACATTGGAATCACTTAGAGTTGTATCACAACCAATGTGAGACAACAAAAAAGAGCTACCATAATTGTCGTGTGTATTCACTTATGTGTAATGCAATGGCTTGCTTTGACCATGTTTTATTGCAAATTGAATTGCAATTTGATTTGCAAATTTTGTGAATAGATGATCAACGATATGGATTTGGGCTTCTTTGCCAACTTTGGGGGCATTTCTATATTTGTGCTATTGGTTTCCTACCTCTATGTGGTGGTAGAGCCTAAAGTCAAGGCACATTAATATTCACAACATGTTACTTCGATTGAGGTACAATTTCTAAATTTCATAGAAAAAAAAAATTCCATTATTTTTTTATCAAGTATGTGATGTCTTTATGGTTAGGAATTAGGAAAGGCTACAGTGTTTATATTTAAATTTTTATGCATGTACAAGAAGAACCAAATTTATGTTTCTTTACGAATGGAAGATAACAATCTTTCCTATCAAATACCAAGCTCATTTGATCATTGCCCCAACACTCATTGAAGCACTTGACTTACTTTGACATGTTTGGGTATACTTAAGATTCTTTAATTTTGCCAACAAAGGTCACGGATTTTTCATTTTTTTATTAATAGTTTGAAGGTGTCTTGCAAGTGAAAAATAATATGGTCTAGTGCGCAACTAAAAGTGCAAAGACAAGGTATAATGCACAAAAAAGTGTACAACAATAAAGCCTAGGGCAATTGGAATAGCTAAAATACATGCATGTGTAGCTTTACAATTTTTAGTGACACGAATTTTTAAAATAAAATTTTTAAAATTGTTTTGTGAAGTAAATTTTCTTGATTTTGTGGATTTGAAATTTCAACTCAATTGGTGGTCTAATAGTCTAGATACTTGATTGTAGACCTTAATTATACAATGATAGGGCTTCCTACTCTAGATTTTAAAAGAATCCAAGCAAATTTCTAGTGAAACATGAAGCATTTTGATCCAGTGATTTCTCTACTAACACCATCTGAAGGTTGAATTGCCCAGTTGCCATTTCAATTACTCAATTACAATAAGACGATTTCATGTGCTTGTGACACTTGGTATTCTTTTGTAGCTTTTCATTATTATTTAGTCTCTTAGATAATGTCATGTATTATCTTTTTCTTAAATAGCTTCCCTAATTTTTTTTCACCAAACCAAAGGCATGAAGTACTACCCAAAACATACTACTTGAGTGTAAAGTTTGGGCACGAAAATTGTCATTTTTGTTCTTCTATTTGCTTCTGCACACCTAAATTTTCCCCAAAACTAAACTTACATGTTTCATGATAAACATTTTTCTCTTCCAATTCCTCTTCCTCAAGGACTCACAATCATCACTCACCAACGCAAAACTTATGTCTCAACTTTGAAAAAAATGGATAAATGAAATTTGTCTTCCTATAGTGTCCATTCACTATGAGTAGGCAACTCCGTTCGATGTCGAATTTCTAGACGTCGACTAAAGCGCCTCAGTTACAGTAGAGGTTATGTCTGTTCATCCACAACCTTGTAGACCATGAAACATACCTCCTGCATTGCTCCCGACCAATCGAATACTAGAATGTCAACAATGGCTTTACACTTGCCTTCGATGCCAAGCAACACTTCAACGATTTCTTCACTTGACCTTTGACATTGTCTATTTAACTTTTGTATAAAAAATAACTGTCACCAAATCACCAATGCAATCTTAAAGTGGTGTGGATTGAGAAGATTAGGTACACTCTTAGAGGTCGATTGGCTTGCAGATAGTTCAAGTGTACTTTTTGTGAGCTGGAATGAAGCATAGGTACACCCTTCAAGGTGCAGTTGCAGATACATCAAGTGCTTCTATATTTTCTAGTACACCCTTGGAGGTCGAATTGCACATACAGTAAGTGTACGTTTCGTGTTTTCTAGTTCAGTTTCCCTACAAGTATATTGTCAAACTTTTTGAGCTAGATTTAATGGCGATGGTTTCATCGAAGCCTGTACCAAGCTCTGTCCTGACTAGTGGTTGATACATGTTTCACAATGGGTTTGTGGAGAATCACGACTTGGAACAGTACTTTTGGATGACCACCATAGTGCACAACCTCCGCAGGGCTCTTGCCTTCAATCCTGCCCTCTATTGCTTGGCCACACCTTCTTTGGTGCACGCATTCCATGTCAAACAGCCCAAAAAAGAAGTGCGCTTGCTCGACATTGACACGCAATTCTCGTACTTGCTTGGATTTCGCTTCTGGGACATTCGCCACCCGGAGTCATTCGGGGGGGAGATCTTTCGGGTCATGGTATTCGATCCCCCATTCTTCTACATCCCCATGGTGGACCTACAACGGGCTGTGATGGAGGTTTGCAAGGGCGACACCGCCACAAAGCTTCTAATTGGGTTTCTGGTCCGCGAGGAAGCGAGCTTGCTAGCGGTGTTCAAGGAGTTTTGGCTTGTGAAGACAAAGTTTGTGCTGGAGTACGCTACCGTGAAGGCAAATAAGTGGTGGAATTATGCATTGTACAACAATGTTGATCTGCCTGGCATCAAATGTCTTCTATCAAAAGCGTAAAGAATTCGAATAGTAGGTTTCAAAATGTTAGAATAAAACCATTAGGGTTTCATCCAACTAGAGATGAACCTCTACAATGACTAATTAGGGTTAGTCACTCTTGTATATAAGCTAAGGCTAAGCCCCCTTTAAATAAGTGTCTTAGTTCCTAATTGTTTGTTGTAACATTGCAAAGTCAATATATCAACATGATACCAGAGCTCTTGTATTATGATCCTCTAGTAGTCTGAGTGCACTCAAGAGATTAGCATCGTGGCTTACTTTCAATTACAGGAATGGTCTAGTGTATCAATCTCGACACAAGTTGCCACAACACTGCCTAGCTCGTGTTTCAAATACTAGCAACTTAGAATCACTTCACGATGGACCCGAGTGTGAAAGGTGTTCCCGAGTCCATGAAACTTACAGGTCCATCTAACTATGTTATTTGGAATTACAAAGTCTATATGATCTTATTATAGGAAAGACTGTGGCGCTTCATCGAGTCATAGGAGATCAACAATCAGACTTTTGCCGCCACTAGCACCGGAGGTCAGACTTCCACTACCATCATCACAACAGCTGCAGACATAGTACTTCAACTAGCTACAACAAATCAAACTACTGTCACAACAACGCCAAATACAGCTCGAGATACAGAGCTCCACTTCCATACTGGCCGCATCATTATATTGATGGTATGGGACTCTATCATATTAAGCATCATTCACCTCACTAATCCACATGCTATCTGGCAGAGACTACGACATATATGTGACGTGAGAAGTTCAGCTAGTGCTTATCACTCAAAGAACAGTTCCATTCTCTTCGTCTAGTAGAAGGGAAAGGGGTTGGAGAGCACCTCCAAAATGTCAATCTCATTGTTATATATCTAACCAACATAGGAACAACTATGGTAGATGAAGATCTCATAGATCAAACTCTTAACAATCTTCCCAAAAGTTGGTCCATGTTCAAGCAAATCTAGAAAGAACGCAAATAACTTCCATCTTTTGCAGAATTGGAAGGACTTCTTTTGTAGAAAGAGTTAGAACGGTCTATTGGCAGACAATGTGATGAAACAAAGGAGGCATTGAACTTCGTTTGCACTGGATCTACTCAAAAAGGCCGAGGTCGCCATGGTCAAGGTCGTGGTCAAGGCCGCGGGACTAGATGCGGTACATCTGGCGGACCTCCTACGCAACCACCAGAATAGCAACGTCACTGCACTACTCATTGTCACAAGTGCACAAAGGAAGGCCATTACGCTCGAGACTACAAACTAGCAACACTTGAAGACCAACTCAAGACTATGCAGATCAAAATTACCTCTCTCAAGTGCCACAAAACTCCGCACATACATCTCATAGAAGTCACCAACGACGAAGCTGACCAAGAACCTAGCTCCAATCTCGCCTCACCACATCTTCAAGCTTGCATCGACGCCTTTGAAGATGACATCCATGAGTCTACAAATGTCATAAATGCATGTGTCACTAGCACTATACAAGAAGATTGGTTTTTAGACCCGGGAGCATCCTCTCATGTCACGGGAAATCCACATTTCTTTAGCAACATCCTACCTTCTTGTATTCCTCATATCAGGATAGTAGGGGGTCAGATAATGTTTATAGAAGGAGAAGGCACTGTATGCACCACGGATTCATCTAGCACAATAAAGGAGATCCATCACATTTTATACGTCCTCGATGTCAAAACAAACCTATATTTAGTTGGTAAACTTATGGATGTCGGTTACAGAGTTCTTTTTGAGTTGCAGCAATATTAGATCTACAACAAAGATGAACCAAGTTAGGTTCTCATGCACGACATATGAGACTCTAGGAATAATTTATACCACGTAGAAAATCGTTTTAGCTATATAGGACTTATTTCCTCTCTTCTTCAACTTAAAAGTCTTGAGACTCAACATATCACCAATACATTAGACATACTTACTTCAAACTCTACGAAGTCCAATCGACTTCAACTCCTACTTGCTTAAGGCTCTATTGAGATCACCAAACCAATTTCTACTTGCTGCTCGTTGATAGTCACCAATTATATTGATTCAGTAATGACATTAACATCAATACGGCATCAACACGACATCATCACAATATCAACAACTTCGACGTTATAGAGCTCTCTAAGAATGCAAGCGTCTTTGATCACACTCGCCACGAGAGAATCATTGCCAGCATCATGAACCACTCTGCTACCATGCTGGCTTCTTTGTATGCTTTTTGCTAATATACACCTCTACCACAAACAACTGGGCCATGTTAACTATCAAAGCATGTATCACATGATAAGTAGACAATTAGTCGTTGGTGTTCTCCCTATTCCACGACTGAAACATACATGCTCTTTATGCATGTTGGGAAAGATTTCATGCGACAAAATTCCCAAACAATGGTCTACTTATACTATCCGACGTCTCCAACTTATTCATAGTGATTTGTACGGTCCTATGCCTGTAACTTCTCGCACAAGTAACCGCTATATCCTTACCTTCATTGATGATTTCACTTGCAAAACTTGGATTTACTTCATTGCAGAAAAATCATAGACACTAGTCTACTTCAAGCAATTTCGTAGCCTTGTAGAATACAATGCTCTTAGAATCAAAACCCTTTATAGTGATAGGGGAGGCGAATATCTTTCATCAGACTTTATATCCTATTGTAAAACTCACGGCATATCTAGGCAGTTGACAGTAGGTTATTCTCCCCATCAAAACGGTATTGCAAAATTTAAAAATAGAACCTTATTAGAAGGTATCCGCAGCATAGTCACTGGTCCAAAAATTCCCAAATCTTTGTGGAAAGAAGTTGCTCACACTACTAACTATATTCAGAATCGATCCCCTACCTAAGCTCTTAGACTTAAGACTCTTGAAGAAACCTTCACTGGCATTAAACCCAACTTAGCCCATCTTTGTACAATTGGGTGTATAGCTTACTGTCATATTCTTGACCAAAAGCGACAAAAATTTGATCCTAAAGCCCTACCTACTATTCTAGTAGGATATGACGAACATAGCAAAACTTACCGTTATTACAATCCTACCACTAGAAAGATTGTTATCAGCCAAAATGTTAGATTTGACAAAACTAATCTCAACCTACCTATTCCTGAAGTTACTGAACCAATCTAGGACGCTATGGATCCCATTTGCCCAACAATGCCTTCCTCTACCCCTATGGATTCCTTGGGTACAGTAACTCCCTTTGACACCGCAACACTAGCAACTGTTTTGGGTTCCCCTATCCCACATCCACCCACATTTCTAGATGTACCTAACCTCGGCGATCCTGATATCAACAATCCCCGCCTCGGCTCCCCCAATCTCGATAATTCTGCTCCAATCTTTCCTTCACCTGCTCCAGTTCTTCAACGCTCTCAAAGGCCCTGAAGGCAAAACATTTGTCTTGATGCCTATGAGCTCTCACTCTCCATTGATGATTTTAATGTGTGCCTTCTAACTTCCTCTTCATTACTTGAAGCAACCCCTACCAATCCTAACATTGCCAATGTCACATTCAAACAGGCTAAGTCTGATCCAAGTTGGAGATTAGCGATGTAGGAAGAAATGGACTCAATTTATAAAAACAATACCTAGGATCTTGAGCCTCTTCCTCTTGGAAAACGTGCCATTACCTGCAAGTGAGTCCAGGGTTGACACGACGTTTGGACGCGGACGCTGTGTCCGCAGCGTCCGCTCACATTCGCGGTCCTGGCGGACGCAACGTCCGCCTGTCCCCCGTCCGCCCCGTCCGTCCGTCCGTCCGATTACGGCCATCCAATCGACGCGCGGACTGATCTGGTCCGCACGATCTGGGCGTCCGCCTCGGGCCATCCGCCCCGTCCATCCGCTTTCCAACGGCGGTCGGGACGCTGCGTCCGCTAGCGTCCGTGCGTCCGGACGTCCGGAAAACGGACGCTATTTTGGGGTGGACGTTGAGATTCGTCAACCCTGAGTGAGTCTTCAACATCAAACCTAGAATCAATGGAAAACCTCCAATCAAGAAAGCTCACCTTGTAGCTCGCAGATTTGAACAACGTCCAGGAATTGATTTTAACAAGACTTTTGCTCCCATTATCAAATGGGCCACCATTTATACTGCTATAGCTCTTGCAATTGCAAAGTGTTGGAACATACACCATATGGATGTCCACACTACTTTTCTGCATGGCCTACTCAAAGAACGTGTATATATGCGACAACCTCCAGGTTTCTACACTAGGGGACAAGAAAAATTAGTGTGCCATCTCAACAAATCCTTCTATGGACTCAAGCAAAGTCCTAGAACCTGGTATGACAGTATCAATGCTACTCTATGACACATTGGACTCCAACAAAGTAAATCTGATGGCAACATGTATTACATGCACTATTAGGGAGAAACACTTATTCTCATGCTTTATGTTGATGACCTATTTATCACAAGTAGCTCTAATAGATTCATCAATTGGCTCAAGAAATTTCTACACAAAGAATTCAAAATGACTAATTTTGGCAAGGTTAGATGTTATCTTGGCATTTCATTTGGATAGGTCATATTGGGCATCTTCCTTCATCAGTACAATTACGCCACTGTCATTCTCCAAGAGTTTGGTATGGCTCACTGTAAACCTGCAGCTGCCCCGCTTTCTGAAGGCCACCTATTGGTCACACACATGCAATCTCCTTACATCGACTCTACACACTATTATTGTCTCATGGAAAAGCTCATCTTCCTCACAGCAACTCGTCCCGACATCGAATATGCAGTCAGTCGCCTGAATAACTATATGGCGAACCCCCAAGAAGCACATTTATTCATTTAGAAGTAGTGAAGCATGTGTTACAATACATCCAAGGGACCCTTGACTTCGGCATTTTGTACAAAGCGGACGTTCCAATCACAATTACTGGATATATAGATGTTGATTGGGGCTCTTGCCTCGAAACCCATCGCTCAATGGGAGCCTATATCTTTACTCTTGTAGGTGGTCCAATTACTTGGCAAAGTAAGTGGCAACTCACAATCTCTAAATCATCCACAGAATCCAAATACAAAGCTCTCAGTGATGGAGCACAGGAAGCAATCTGGCTGCACTGCCTTCTTCAAGAACTATAGTCACCAACTTCATTTGCGACAAATTCAAGTATTGTCTTACATTGCAACAATCAAGGAGCTATGAAGTTGGCTCACAATTCTGTGTTTCATGCCAGATCCAAGCACATTGAAATTCATTCTCATTTCATACGAGAACGAGTCTCAAGAGGAGAAATCAGTTTACAATATATTCATACCAACACCCAACCAACGGATGCACTTACAAAGCCTCTAGATTGCAACAAATTTCAACAATATAGATTTTCTCTAGAGCTACACTGACTAGCCAACCTGATAACCTAAACCCTAGCAGCCTCGAACAGATACCTCTCCGCTTCTAACAACGACCTGAAGCTCTTGTGCTCAGCATTATTGTATCCAATCACCTCCTTGGAGCAATCAACCCAACAGAAATACAGACCAGGAGTCCGTCCTCGTCTCACAGTGTAGTACTTATTTCTCATAGGAGCACTTCCTCCGAAATTGCCTCGCTGTCATGACTCCAAGAGAAACTCAACTTCACTAATATTGGCATACTCTTGCAACTCGTCACTTATCTCTAGAGTTACAATCTCAGCCTTGACAATCTTCAATTGCTTCGCCCCAATCGCCTCCAAAATTTCGGAGCTGTACCTCACCACTCGGATCAATATGGTACAACACAACCACACCACCAATCTCACAGCACCGATCAACAACAAATTTCTCACAAAATCCTGAAATTGTTCAAGATTACGATTCCCTACTCGCACCATCTCCGTCTATCGCCACTTATACTCTCTAGTTGTAAATATTTGCACACAGGATAATCAACACCAATCCTTAGATTGAGAGGGGGTGTTAGAATAAAACCATTAGGATTTCATCCAACTAGGGATGAACCTCTATAGTGACTAATTAGGATTAGTCACTCTTGTATATAAATTGAGGCTGAGCCCCCCTTAAGTAAGTGTCTTAGTTCCTAATTGTCTATTGTAACATTGCAATGTCAATATGTCAACACAAAATATCCTAAAATGCGCAACGTTTAGTGCTTCCAACATTGAAATGCAAGGACCACCAGAAAATGGCAAATGTATGGAATGCTCCAAAAACCTAGTATTTCAATTGGAGGCAGAGGATTTTTCACTCGTTTGCTACATAAAAGATATTCTTCAATGACTAGGTGAGTTTCCAACATTGAAAATTGTTACTTCTTTAAGGTGATTGATCATTTTAAATGATGGAAGAGTTGTTGAAGAATGCAAATGTACCACATGACAGGTTATGTTTAAGGATATGAACTTTCAACAATGAAAGTGATTACCTTGAATACCACTCTAGTATTGCCAAAGGTGGATATTTTAGGGTTGAAGGTGGGAGCATGGGTGCTTGGGAATTGTATAGGATGTTTGACAAATTGAAGCTACTAGAGGTAGAGAAACAGAGACTTGAAGTGAATTTTGGTCTAATTAGTAGGACTTGGAGGAGGAAATCCAACATATTTTAAGTGATTCTTTCCTTGAAGATGGATGCTTTGAGAGCCTCGTTGATGAAGATCCTTGATCCAAGCTTCAAGATACCCTTATGAACACTAAACCATGTACTTCTGAAAGCTATGTGACAAAGGTAGGGCATGCGGCAAACCTTTTTTGTAGGAGTGCATGAATCTTCAACAATGTACATGGAATAAATGAAGTATACTCTTCAAGAGCTCTCTCAAAATCAACAACTCTTCATTGATTGCCTGAGTGAATTGCTTGATTACTTGAGTTGAGCTCCTCTCATGCAATTCTTGTTATGGAATTCTTGGACATTGAAATCACAAGTACGAAACTCACTACAAGCTTGCTAGGGTATTCAAGTGGGGCAATTCCTGAAAGAGATCTACAGAAATAGTTCAGTCTTAGGATTTTGTATAAGGTGGGTACCTCCAAACCGCCATTTTTGCTATTGTGCTTAGTTAGAGCATTCCCCCACATCTTGCAAATCAAATGACTTGGTAACAAACATTGACAAAATTGCCCCACCCATTTGGCAAAAGGGATGACTTGCAAACAAGCTAGTTGGCAAAGTGGAAGATGGTTGGCAAAAGGGGGTCATTTTGCCAACCAAAACTTGGCCTGCTTATGGCTTGCAAAACAAAATGAGACAAACAAATTCCACTCTCTATAGCACTTCTTCCAAACGAGACAAACTTGTTGTGACACCTATTGTGGCACTTCCTTTGCATGGTTGCACTTCATTCGAAGTTAGAGCCCCAATTCCGGACTAGTTTGTTTCTTCATCAACACGTTCTCATTTGCATCGACCTCTTAACAAGTTATGGGTGGGGTGCAATTCACCACATGGCTTGCAAGTATATAGTGCTACATTTTGGAAGCCAAAAATCCACTACATTTTGCAAGTCAGGTGGTGATGCTCTTACTATAAGTAACTTGGTCAAATTCTCATATGTTCTTGTTGGAAGTGAAACGCACCAAAGAATGCAACATTTAGAAACCATATGCAAAAGTTATCAAGGGTCAACGTTTTTTGGTAGATGTTCTAAAATCGTTTCAACATATGTACATGAGTGATGATAATGGTTTTAGGCATGGTGCAATTATAGGTGTTTGCACCTTAGTGCTAAGTACTTTAACCATAAACGACAAAGGGATAATCTTAGAAATCATTCCTTTTCATTACCATATGAATGTGTGGATTAAAAAAATGAAAAAGTACTCATTGGAAGTCAA
This sequence comes from Pseudoscleropodium purum, assembly GCA_963969395.1. Classification (NCBI taxonomy): domain Eukaryota; kingdom Viridiplantae; phylum Streptophyta; class Bryopsida; order Hypnales; family Brachytheciaceae; genus Pseudoscleropodium; species Pseudoscleropodium purum. The sequence goes on from OZ017797.1 coordinate 23,778,102, forward strand.
GCTACTATAGAAGACCTTTCCTTTTTACACAAAATTTGGAGGATGAATAATTGCACTTCTATCCTACACAACAAGATTCTATATCATTCATTGACCACAAAATGGTGGCCACATTGTTTCTAGGTACTATAAGCCATTATAATTGTGGTCATAAGACTATTATGGCCATTTTACAAACCACCCATTTTGCCCACGTAAAAATAAGAATATGCATGTTATTTTGAATACATTAAGCAATTGGCATTTTGAAAATGTGATAGTAAAAATTTGGGGGCACACAAGTGATGATTGAGGAGCAAAGAGTGGCTACAATAGGATCATTTACTTTTATGGCCTAAAATTGTCAAAAAAAATGTGGTCATTTTAGGGCCTTGACATTGTGATCATTTAATTAGGGTTGTGAATTGACTATAGACCCCGGGTGAATGCAATTTTTGGTTGGTTTCAGAGACCCCCTAGTGGCATTTAGTGAAAATTACTTCAAAATTTTATAACAAATTCTTAATTTATCCTAAGATGCAATTCCACTTCTTATTACTTTGTATTTTGTTTCTAATTCTACTTCTTATTTGTCATATATTGTCATATTCAAAATTTTAACTTACTTTGTGAAGAGGTGAAAACGTATTTTGAGTTAAATTTTTTAAGTTACTTACATAGCCATTATATATACTTGTTGTAAATATTTAATAATTTTGAAATTTGTAGTAGTTTTCAAGTATACAATGACTCAAGTATATACTATCCAAGCAATTTTTTACTTGAAAACTAATTCACTTGCATTTGACCTTTATTAACCTTTAAAAGATTCCAAAGAATTTTGAAAATGTGATGTCCTATAAAACATGTTTTCTACACCTTTTTTAAAAGATTGTATCTAAATAAAATATTGGAAACCCCTATGATTAGAAAATATTGATGCTACCAAGTTTTACAAGTTAAGCATAAATATTCGTCAAATATTGAAATGTTTGGTTTAAATAATTCACCAAAATTACAATCTCTATTTTAGTGTGTAGAGTTTCTTTGAACTTTAATTAGTTTAAAAACTTAAAAGATTTAATGATGACCTTGACACTCAAAGTAGAGAATTAAAGGAGGTTAAAACAAGGGTTTAGATAGATACAACTTGATACTTTTAGATGGTTGTTGCCTTAGATGAAAGTAGCAACAATCATCTAAAAGTTTTTGAACAACTCAAATGAATGCTTTGCTTATATTATTATAATTTTATATTAAAAGAATTCCGATTATAATATATTATTTTTTAGGTTGCCTAACTATTTTGTTCACTTTAATTAATTAGTAGGCAAAAAGCTACCCAAACTATTAGGAAGCTACAATATTTATTTTCTTACCTCTAAAAGAGTATAACATTGAAAAAACATTTAACACCAAAATCACTTTGTTTCCTTTTTTATAAAAAGAAGGGTTCAAATTTATTACAATTGTATTATATATAATTTGGATGACTATTTGGACATGATTTATAAGTGTAGTGCATGAAAACAAGAAATAGTATCTTGAATTTGATATGAACTTGATAAGAACCAAAAGTAATCAATTTTTGCATATTTTATGTAAGAAACATTGAACTATATTGTTTCATATAGAAAATGCATTAAAATTGCATAAATTCAACACATATTATATATCAAGGCTCACCTTCAAAAGTCACATAAAATTGTTTTCCAAGATAATCTTTTCGAAACCTACAATGTGATGATTTTTACACATAGTCCATGTGATAATAATATCCATTATAAACCATATGATAACTGTACTATTTCAATGCATTTTCATTACATTTTCCATGTAATAACAACATGGTCCCTTCTATCATCTTTCTAAGTTCAAGATGCGTCACTTTTGTACAAAGAAGATGCTAAATATCACATCTTAAAATATCACAGATGGAATACAAGAATTCAAACTACGATCAGCAGACATTTCTAGTATTAAGATTAAACGCGACTACTAAAATGCATTCGATATGGGGTAAGCTGCCCTCGGATAGATGCCTTACCGGACAAATGGCTTGCAACTGCTCTAATTGAAACCTTCCTCATTGAATAACAAGCTCGGAGTTCAAAACATTACACAGCCCACAGCACAATGGTGCAGACTTGAATATTTTTCAATCCTTTAGAAAGTCCTCTACCATACGCATTCTGGGTTACTCCATTAACCTCAAATCTAAACCATATCCATCAGCAAAGGGCCTGAAAACGGCCCGAGTCTTCAGCCCAGAGAACTGGCAGACGATGAATTTGTGCTGGACAGCAGATTCGGCAAGGTCGGGAAACCAGATGAATTACTTGAAGTAAAAATTCGAAGCTCAGGAGGGCCATCAGTGCGAGGCCCAGCCAGGGAGTAGTAAGCTTGCAGCTGCAGTCCCGGTTGCCCAAAAGGTGGAGGGCAAAGCTCCACATAAAGACAAGGGCGACCAAGAGCCACTAAGTTACGCCCAGCTTCCATAGTTAGGCTTCCCTGCACCCACAGATACTTGAGGGAGCTCATCGCTGCAACAGCTGCCGCAAGGCCTGCCTCTCCAAAGGGACAGTCCCGAATCTCGAGTCGTTGGATGCGTTGCGAGTGCAGTGCTAAATTCGCCAGCCCAACATCGCTTGTACCTGTGCACCCTATTAGCAGCCACTTGAGGTTGCGACCATAAGTGCCTATGTATTCCAATCCTTTGTCTGTCAGGCAACCGTGGCGCAAATAGAAAGCCAGCCGGGTGAGGTGAACACAACCCTTGAGCATTAACTTGAGGCCGTCGTCGAGAGGGAATTCTGGGAGGGCAGGGCCAGACCCTAGCACAATGCGTATATCAGTCAAAAGTGGACAACTTTGACCCACCATCGCTAAAGCAGCGTTACTGATGTTCACGACGTAGCTAATCAGCTGCACCAGCTTCTCACACCCTTGTGCAACTGCAACCAGGCCTCTCTGTGTAATACCTCCTGTTTCATCATCCTCCACCCGTAACTTCCGTAACTCCTTGCAGTTCTTGCCGAGTACTTCCATGCCCTCATCTCCCAGTGTGTTTCGCGTCTGTCCAAGGTATAAAACAATGTCACTTGAATGAGTCCATATCATTAACCCCTCAGTGCCCAATTTGGAAGCTAACAGTTGATAATAATAACTTTCAAAACACATTTCTACCATAGTAAGGAAAGAGTTCTTCTTTATACGGGTACATATTGTTACCTGGCGCATTCACTTTAACAAATGACTTTAGACATATTTTGACGAGGCCACTACTTTTCTTTACCATGCAATGGAGTTGTAAAGAATAATAATGTACTTCCAATAACAATACTCTCAAGTTGGAATTCCATGCAAATAAAAACATGCCTTTTACAGTATTAAGGTGTTGGAGAGAAGGTGCTCTCAATGATATATTTCAACTCCTATAGATATGGAAGTGGCCACTTTGGGTCATTTGGCCACTTAAGGGTTAAAGAAAATGTTCTTTCACAAGAATTAGCATGGAAAAGATGTTGCACCTGGAGCTCCACGAGTGAATGGCAATGTCTGAGAAGAGAGCAATGGCCTTCACAACTCAGAAGAGTGAATCTGAGGTCCAGTTTTCTTAGGTTTGGTGCAACAGGGAGAATCATAGACAATCCAGCGTCCGTGATGGACCACATTCCTGATAATGACTTTAATTGCTGCGGCAACGGGACGAGCATAACATCCTCATCCACGACATCCTCGTCGCCGTAAGACCCTGCACCAAAGTCTTCGAGACAAGGCACTCTGCTCACAACATCAACCAGATCCGACATCTCAACCTCACCCACTTTCAAACATAGTAATGACCTGCAGTTCTCCACTAGCATCACCAAATCTGCTACGTCGATATCTCCGATTCCAAGGACACCGAAATGCAGCTCTTCCAGGGTCGAGTTGCAGCGGGCCAGGGCATGCAGCCATTCTCCCCCTTCGTCTTCTACTTCGCTGTCTTCGACGCTCAATCTCTTCAGAGATCTAGGGATCACACAACAGGTAATATTCAGCAATGTTTCAGATGACGCCTCGGAAATAATGCGGATGAAGGATAAGCGAGTTAGAAGCATTCACATAGTCCGCTATACTTTGAGAAGGAGGCAGTAGCACCCCAAGTAGGGAACCCATTCCCGTGGCTTTCAGCTGGTTTTAAAAAGGATTCCATTATATATTCTTGGATGAAACTTCCAATGGGTGACTTTTCAAACCCCAGGAAGGGACCGCATGCAAAGGGGCTCCCTACCATACCCTATATGAAACCTCTATGTCTTCTTTCATTAAGTCTATTATTAAAAGAGTTTCACAACCATATGCTACCAGCGCATATCTTGTGCGTTCATTTTCTGATCATCAGTATTGCAGAAAATGCCCCTGAACTTGCCCAGGGCTGTTAAATGTTATCCACTTCTCCAGTGTGCGAAAAGTACTGGTTGTGAACTGGATTGGTTTGTAAAAGACCCAAGCCATGACCTGGGACATTAACACACACACGAGAGAGAGAAACGGCAGTGGAGTCATTCTCCGAAAAAAAATCCTTTAGAACTTCGAACACAAATAAATTCAGGAGCTTGGAGCTTCTCTGCTCTCTTTTAGCAATGTTACGTTTCCTTCAGAATTTATGATGAGTTCAGAGACTGCTCCTTCTTTTGGTCTCTTACTATTTCTAGACAACTTACCGACAAGAGCGAGCGATGGGAATGAGGCCTTTGGTGGAAAATCCGGAGCACTTGTGCAGGTGCAACACCTGCAACACGGAGCTATACGTGGACGACGCCAGGACCGCCAAATCCGCGTCCAGCACCGTCATCCGCCGCAGCTGCAGCGTCTGCAGGTCTCCGTAGTGTCCCCGGAGCTCCCGCAGCCAGGGCTCCGCGTAGCCGCCCCAGTCGCTCCGCACCAAGTTGTACTCCGCCGCGCGCGGTTTGCCCTTGATGCGAAGCTCTTGCAGGCGCTTGAAGCGCCTCGTGAGCGACGCGGGGCTGGTGGCGTACATGTTGGCGATAGTCACAACCTTGCGCGTCATGCCATCCACGCGATGCCATTGACGGCATACCAGCGACACCGCTGCCCGGTCCCGAGGCGCATCGACGTGCTTCAACACGCACGCCAGCGTCTCGTCCGTCATCACTATCCCCCCCATCGCCACCCTGCTCGGGGGGCCCATCGCTGGCTCCTAGCGCGTCAATTCAAGTCACCTCAGCCACCAACACCATAGCTCAACGCTCCATCATGTTTGGAAGCCAAAAGGGACATCTAAATACGCAAATTGTGTATGCTGCGATCACGTAATAAACATACCACTCAGATTACTTATGTGGGAACGTGCCAATGTCTTCTTGTGCACGTGAAAGAGATCACCACTGACACCTAGTGTATGCAACAAGACGAACCCGATTTAAATTCATCTCTCCCATAAGGACTTAAAGTCAAGCCATCTCTGTGACCCCTACTATACCTCAACGCTCTATCATGCTTTGGAGTCAGAGGGGGACCTACATGCGCAACTTTTTTTTAAACATGCTATGATCATACCGCAAACATTGCACCCAGATTATTTGTAATTTGACAACCCCTAAACGCGACACTTGAAACGCTGAGAATGGCTTCTATTATTAGAATAACCCGATTATTGTTGGTAAATCAAGAGGATTCCAAAGCACTGTTTGGATTCCATGCACAAAAGTTACAAGGGTTCAAAGTTTTTTATTGTAACCATCACGAGTTTTGATGTTGAGGTGGTGTACACTCTCAAAATCAACAAGCAATCGATATGTAGACCTACGATTCTGCAATGGTGCATTTAAATAAATATTGCGATTCCGTGAGGATACCGTAGATCAAATGTGAAGTAGCTATCCTCATTCTGCTCCTCAGGTCTCTGCACATCCATCAAATGATAATTTTGAGTGCATGCTGGTGTCCTCTGCTGTGAAAACCAACAGCACTGACACCTTGCGAAGTTCACCAATCGACAGGCTATGGACAAACACAAAGATTGAGTTTGTGCATGGAACACTAATCTATACAGGATGGAACACTTCTGAAACTCTGTTTTGGACTAGGTACGTGAACTTGGTTGAGCCTCATTATGAAAATAACATGCCATGTCCCAACAAGGGGTCTCGTATTTCCATAATGATTACTGATATAACCTCACTCTTGTTGAATCAAGGGTCTCAAAAAGGACATCATAACGCTAAAGCAGACGGGTATGAGACATAAACATACTTCTTTATACGCAATACATAGGTGCCATTTATGTAGGAATGGACTCCATTGAGGCAATGAGACTCTTTGTTCCGTTTGACTTTACAAGACCATCCAGATAAAATTTGCTAATAAACAAGAGCGACCTTAAAACTAGCTTCCTTGTTAGAACAAATAAATCCACAAATAAATACTCAAGAAACATGTAATGCAAACACGGGAGGCCTCGACAGTGAATAAAAGCAACCCGACATGCTATTTCAGAGCTAATGGTCTAGTACTAGAAATGACGAACATAAGCACCCTCAAAAACGTACACTTCTTCAAAGACTCGCTGCGTGATACCGCTTCAGCAATCCCAGCAGTCCAAAACCTCTACAGACATTGCAATAAACTCTAACCCCGTCCTAGATTGTTTCTAGAGAACAACTGGTGTCAAAATTCCACAAACCTTGACTTCGATTCCTAAGTGCAGACCCAACCCACCTTTATTCCATACGTCGCGGAGGTAGGAGACCCCCAATGAAGTGTGCCAGGTGAAACTCACGCACGCAGACCGCCATCGCCAAACCCTAGCAGTCAACCGCGTGCACGAGATACAAAACCGACAAAACCCAAATGGGTTTAACTACGAATGAAAAAACTTAGCAGCGCGCATGATGTAGATGTTTTCGGGAACTTAAGCTTTAAGTGAGGATTTGAAAGTTGAAACTCCTTGGTGGGCGAGTGGCAACTCTCGACGATCTGCGCGACATAAGGCGACGCAACAGGAGTGCCGGAAGTTTCGGAGCAGCTCCGCATGCTACAGTCCAGGCTGTCTCTTCCCGACACGACGCATTGATGGGGCTCATTTCCGACAAATGGTAAGGTTAAGTTACTGAGCATACAGGTTCATTTTAGCTTCAAAAATTCATAATTCATTCATGAAGGTTCAAAAAATAGGAAACAACCTGGATTCAATGCTAGTTCTATTTAATTTTCAAGGAAAAATTTATAGAAAAATATTTCAAGGAATTTTGTATCCAAAATGTGATCATGGTAAATGATTGCTTTTTATGAACATCCTACCTTCCTAGCAATTGAGCATAATTAGTATAATTAAATGTGTTAATTATTTTATAGAACGTAATTGGCAAGTGAAAGTGGATTTCAACACACTTTGGTATACACTAGTGTGCCTTGTGCCGTTGTCACAGTATAATAAAATATAAAAACAAAAGTAATTTTTGAATTTTTGAATTCATAAAAACTTTGAAATTCAAAATGTTTTTAGTCATAAGTTAGAATGCCACAAAACAAAGTTTGTGCACCCTCCCTCATAGAGAGCTTTCTGATAGTACCATAAGCGTGACTAGGAGTCACATGGTTCTAGAGATCTCATCAAAACAAACAAAATAAAATAAACAACAAAACTTAAGGTATAGACTATTTAGGCACCATATGAATATCTTATGAATTTTGAAGGTATTATTTATAAATATATCACAAAGTAACACCAATCTCCTATGTTCTTATTGTAGACATTTGCAACCATCCTCATTATGGTTTTAGTAATGTCATTTTGTCCAAAATTGAAAGTCACAATTTTGAACAATAATGATTATCAGTGCACATACCTCATTTAAATTTTCAAAGAAAAAAATAAATATGATGTAAAATAGACAAGTTTGCTACAAAGTAAGCCTACAAGTGTGGAATTCTATGTAGGAAGCAATGTGGATTTAAGTCCTACGACACTTACTTGATTACTCAGTCTTAAAGGTTCTTTGAGTATTTTTTACAAAAAGTGTTTAAATTTGCCACTTTCTAGTACATTGAGTATAATTAAAATATTAAAACCTTTTCTGAACTTTCAAATTGTACAAATTTTTAATAGACTACTATAAGAAATTGTGGAAAAAATTTCTAATTGTTAGACTATATAGATTGTGAGATTGTTACGTTTAAAGTTAGAAGAAAATAAATTTTGGGTCCTACCCAATAGGACTCAACTTTATATAGAAGGAGACAGTATTCAACTTTGGGAACTCAAATGATTGGATAGATAGTTATGTTAGTTACTTGCATGCCAATTTTCAAAGAAAATGAACGTGTCTAATATACACAAAAGAATTAGTATTGAAAGGATGTTAAAAAAATCAATTACATGAGCAAGATTTCAAAATTCTTTTGAAGAATTTGGTTTTGGAGGAAAAAAAATTCCAAAGATCAACGCAAATATTTTCAAAATTCAATGAAAAAAATCTCAAGAATTTACACTATAATTTGAGCTACTGGTTCTAAAATCATTCTAAAACTACCATTTTTAGTGCATTGAGTGAAAATTGAAAAAAATATTATTTTTCCAATTTTTAAAACATTGTTGACCTATACTACTACAAGAATGTGTGAAAAAAATTCAGCCTATTTGACTTCATAGATTGTGAGATATATGCATTCAAAGTTGATGGAAAAATATTCATAGTTGCTTACTCAATTGCTTGCCTATTAGCAAGTTACCAAAACTACTTGTAAACTTTTAAGCTCCATAACTTTTGATCTAGGCATTTGATCATAAAAAATCGTATATTCATCAAAATTAGTACAAGCATGCATCTTTGATAAAAGAATTCACTTTCATCCATTCAAAAATGAAATTGTTTGAACCTACTTGTACCTTCAAAAGGCTCCATGCAATTTATTGTCTTTTAGGGGTTAACTCCTAAGAGCCCATAGCATTTGGATTTTTTGAATACATCATTCTTTTTGAAGTGTCACTTGTCTAAATGCCAGTAAAGTATAGAAATCTCAATTGTACAATGATCTTGTTGTGTATGTGTTATATAGATGATGTGAATTAAATTTGGAGTTGTTTGACCTCATAGATTGCAAAATTATAATGTTTTAGTATTGAATAGGGATGTTGAAATTTTCCTGGCAATATAGTGGAGGTGAAATTTAATTCCTAACTTACTCGAATGAAAACATTTTAAACTAAAAGTGCTTCAAACCTAGTACACAAACACAATGGAGAAAGAAAATATCATTCAAATGACTCACTACTTCTGCAAAATGGCTTTGAAATGTCAAGAAATAGCAATAAATACATCTAAGGCTAGATTTCTTTCTATTGATTGAAATGCTTCTCAAACACTCATAACTACTTGCAGCTCCTTGGATTGACATAAAAATTCAACTACACAAACTAGACTAATATGCACAATTTTTCCCAAATTTTTTATTGGAAGAAGAAACAAGCCGCCGAAGTTCACTATAATCTAAAAATGTTTGGATTTTGAACTTTGAATGGCTTTTAAAAATTCAAAACAACTTGGATTGACATAAAAATTTTACTACAATAACTAGACTTTGAAGGAAATCTAAGCTATTCTCTTCTTCTTTTTTAATTGAAAATGAATATTGTATGAAGGAAGTATAAGCCCTCAAAGTTTTAGCCATCAAGATACAATTTGGTGAATTCAAATTGAACCTATGAACTCTAAACGACTCCCAAAAAATCAATACATGTTGGATTGAATTGAAAATCTTACCACACAAACTAGAAGAAAAAGCATAGATTATTCAATAAGTGTTATTGATTCAAACATCAAATGCAAAAGTTACAACACTTTAAATTAGAGTTCTAAACTATGTAAAATACTTTTGGTTACTTGAGGTGCTTAGAGGTTAAGGAATGATCTTTTATCGTAAAGAAAATTTCAAAGTTTAGAGTTAAACATTGTCGTTTATTTAGGAAGTGCACACATGGTGCTTTACATAGTTCAATTGATTGTAGTTGAGGATTAGTGGCAAAACCCTTGTGTATGCAATGGATGTGACATAATAATACTTTGTATACATTATAAAATTTACATTGAAATTTATTCTATAGTCCTTCTAACTTCAAATGTTGTGAATGATTAATGATAATGTTACAATTAGGAATGGAAATTGACCCCACCACTCTCTTATTCTTTCTTTTAAGATTCAAAAGCACATTACTTTTAGTGTTATCTTTGATTCTTAAGAAAAATTTACATATTATTGAAAATAAAAACAAAAAATAAAAAATTTGAATATTTTAAGCACATAGTTGGTTTGACCAAAAAGAATTAAAGAAAAATAAGTAAGTTAAATTTTTTTTAGAATTTAATGGTCACATCTATCAAAATCAAGTGAAATTCAATTCACATAATATCAAAAGTCTTAATAGTTTAAATTTGATTACAAAATCACATGCACCATCAAATATCAAGATAATTATGTACAATGGTTCAAGGAATTAACTTTGTTGATATGTTATGAGAAAAGAGGGTGGAGAGGTCTTTGTTATAGTTAAGTTTGTTGTTCTTCATCAATCCTCAATAGATATGGGATGTTTGAAGTAAGGTGAGAGCTTGACTACTAAAAAAACATGTAATAATTGTGCAAGATTTTGTTTTATGACATGCTTTCTTTTCTTTACAACATCTTTAATCCAATTGATAGGTTTGCAAACTAGAATTGCAAAGATGGATAATAGACTGCACTTGGGGATGGGAGGCTGGTGGTGTAAGACAATGTTTTGAAGAGAGCTAGAGTAGTGAAAAACTTCAATATTTCAATTTGATTAACAATTTGTAGTTGGAACTACTGATTTGGCCATGACATGTGGCGAGTGGTATAGAATGGTTGGATCAATGGGAAGGATTGTGAAGCTAAGGGGATTAAGTCAATGGCTCAAATATGCCTATAAACTCCAGTTTATTCGAATGCAAAGACAAACAACCTTCATCTTATTAGTTTGTAGCATTGGAATGACAATTTGAGTAGAAATGCTCTTACAACATCTTCTATCATCTTCTTAATTTTTGATCCTCAATATATGTTTGAGAAGCCTTCTTTAACTATTTAGTAGGTGTGTGATTGAAAGATCTTCCTTGGTGCAACTTGAAAGGCACTTCACATCTATTTCAAAAGTGAAAAGTGAGTGAAATGAAGAAACAATTCTACTTTCTAAAACAATTTTTAGAAGGCAAAAATTAGAAGGCCTTCAAAAAAGAATTAGAAGTGAAATGATGGGAACAATTATACTTTATTTTCCCCCTTTTTTCAAGCCTTTTGTAGAGAGCCCATTTGGCAAAGGAGAGTTTGAACTCAAAGAGGTTGCTCATCTAGTACGCCTGTCAGTGAGGGGCAAAGGATTCTAATTCTACATGCAAAGTCAGAATTTGCTAAACTAGAGTTTAAGGTTGCCTTTTGACAAATGATAGGGGATGCTCTTAGGAAAGGGGGACAAACTAAGGTCTTCAAAACCCCACTCCATCATCTAATACAAATGCCCACTATTCATCCAACTCATGCCCATTATTCATCCAAAACATGCTCACTATTCATCTAACACATGCCCACTATTCATCTCCAAGGAACAAACTTGGAAAGTCCACCCTTCATCAAGATCTACAAAGGGTGTAGATTCTCCCTATCCAAATTTATGAATAGCAACCTCTGGCAAAGGCAGTTGACAATTATGAGCCCGCTGACTATCGTGCCCCTGAAGCGCCGGGTTGGGGTTATCGAAAATCTTCTTTCCAGACTGAACGTCCATAGAAGGATGGGACCTTTTCCTGAGCATCTTCGACCGTTCGATGGCTACAGTACAGAATCCGTCGGTCCCAGCGTAAAGGCAAGATAAAGATATCTTTCCATCGTCTCTCTCCTTCATACCGCGCATGGGAAGGGAACTGAACCGGGATCCTCTATTCTCGCGGCTAAGTTTCACTGCGATGGAGCCTTGGATTGTGCTGCTCCCTTTTGCCCTCGTAGCGATTGCTGCACGAGGTAGTCATGCGCTTGTTCTCACCGTTCAGAACACGGAGTGTGTTTGGGAGGATGTCGAGCACGACAATGACATTGTCAGCGGCAACTTTGTCGTCTTGGACCATGAGGTTTTCTGGGGGTCCGATCATCCTGGCGTCGAGCTCCTCGTATGAGAATCTGAAACCCTAGCTTAGAACGATTGGATTATTTCGTCTTTCGCTTGATGAGATTTTGTTTTAAACTTATTTTTTTCGGTTTGAAATTTTGTCTTTGAGCTGGTGATTTCTTTGCTGGTGATTTTGTAGTCAAGGTGTTAATTAATGGCTATCATCGTGTGAGAGCTAGAAAGCCTTTCTTTCACCGCTTTTTTTTAGATTTCTTGAAGAGATTTGGTTTCTTTCGATTTGAATTTTTGATTTTGAGCTGGTTAATTCTGTTGTTGGGGATTTCATATAAAAGGTGTTATCTTCTTGGGCATTGTGTGGTACTTGTGTTTCTGAATAGCTCGGTTTAGGTTCATTTTTTCGTAGGTTGTGGTGAAGTGTTCATTCCAAGGATGCGAGGTGAGGGAGGTTTCATGCTCGCAATCTGCTTTCAGGATTCACTATTCTGAGATAGCCTTTCTTCCCTTCCAGTATATTGTTCGATAAGCGTTTGATAATGATTTTTTTCTGTTTTGCGGTTTTTGAGTTGTTTGGGTGCTGTTTCACTATATTGTACCGGGGTTTGTTTCTGAGGGTTTAGGGTTTGGGATATTAGTATTGGTGTGCATACTTTGCGTCAAAATGTCTCACATGATTGTCTTTGTTTTCTACAATTCGTTTGCTGACTGTATTAATTTGGCCTGCTGTTCTTAGAAGTCAGGTCTGTTTGGTTGCTGGAAGTTTATTGAGGATCGAACATTCTTCTGACGAGTTTAATTGTTTCTAAAAATATATAAGAATGTATTGCTTGTTTTGATTCAGGTTTACGGACCTGATGGACATTCGGTTCATAATACCAACACGATTGATGGAGAGAAATTTGAATTTATAGCTCATCACAGGGGGCGGTACAAGTTTTGTTTTCACAATCCTTTGTCTGCACCAGAGCAGGTCACTTTCTACATTCATGTTGGCCACGTGCCTGGCATCGAAGATTTGGCGAAGGATGGTGAGATTCATACATACTCTGAGCTGAATGGTTTAACACTTCTTGAGACTGTACAGTGCTTGTTTTAGCAAGGTGACTTCTCCAGTCGGTGCAGGAAAAAGTGAATTTGTTGCTAGATATTTAACCGGTGGGCTATAGTTAAATTGCCTGTCGATCAAGTTGGTCTGTATTTAAACTCTAGGTAGAGGTTAAGGATGTACCCCAAAGAAACAAAGATTCGTGGTTTAAAATGACCAATTCAATTGATCGTACTGAGAAATATATATTTCAGATGGTTCAAAGTTAAACCCATGAACGATGCGGCGGCGGACAGAAATGCAACTATTTGTCCTCGAAATTTTGTATGAATAGGGGAGGTCCTCTACTACAGTTTGACTTCCAATGAGTGCTTTTGCATTTTTTTAAGCCAACGATTTACAGGGTACCCAAATGGATGATTTCCACGGTGACCAGCTGGTCGTTTAAGGGTTAATATCACCAGATTCGGTGAATATTATTTTATGTATTGGTCAATTAGTAAGGAAATTTGAACCTTAAAAAAGTTCTCATATGACATACTCAAAATGCTAAAAACAACATCAGGCTTAATTTGGAATTTGGTCTTTAAGGGGGATGTTTTTTGCAAGAGACACAATGAGACACCAATATATGTTGAATTATTATCAGAAAAGAAACGACATGTGTTTCCTGACTATTTTCTTCGTGATCATCCTGGAATGCAAACAGTGTACTTAGTTTGTTCTCATCGATTGCTTGGGTGCAGAGCATTTGAAGCCCGTTGATGTGAAAATTGCTCAGCTTGGTGAAGCTCTGGAGTCCGTGAGTGCCGAGATTCGATATTTGCAGAACCGGGACCTGCGTCACAGAAAAAGTAAGTATCCAAAAAAAATTTAACTTTTTATCAACTTGACTGAAGACAGTCAATAGAAATCCTACCTCTCATTTTCCGAAGTATTCTCATTTATATGAGAATAAGTATGGTGATTAGATGTCGCGGAGTGGTTCCGTCGCACTATGCATTTTTACGTAGGCAGATTTATTTTCCTAGGTACATCTTTGCGTTACGGTATAGGATTGGCGAGTTTAATAATATCGTCGTCCTGTTGCCATATAAGTTTTATCCTTTCAGGCTTCGTCTGTATTGACCCTGTGGTGCAATATTTGTATGGCAGCGAATGAGAGCACCCAGAGGCGGTTGGTTATTTATACAGTTAGTGAGTACCTACTTCTGATTGGAGCGAGCGTTGGTCAAGTGTACATGATTCGCCACCTCTTCAGCAAGCGCATTGGCTATAATCGAGTGTGAGATTTGGTCACTGGATATTGTCACTCATGTATTCTGGCTAGGAATAGGAGAGAAGGTGGAATTAAGACCATGTGACTCTTGAATGTAGCAGCGATTCGGTTTGCACGACGTAGAGATCTCTTGTGAGCGCTTTCCCGTTGAATTTTTATGAGGTGGGAGGATGACACTCAGTACAGTTGTAGAAATATATACAGGACTTCAAGCAAAAAAGTCCTGCGTTGTGTGTAAAGTTCAGTATCACTGCGGGAGAAGATTCAAAGAATCGTCCAAATTTTAATACTAGAGTGGGATTCATTGTTTACGTGTGTGTCATATTTGTGCTTTTTGGATTAACCGGCTCATCAATACTATTTTGTGCTGTGTCACTACCCAGGATCACGTTTTCATCCAAACTTTGGAAACACTTGAGTTCAAAATTTAGCTCTGGCATACTAAAGTAAACTACCCCATTCCAGTCCAAATGGGAGCATGTCCATTCCAGGCTAAATTATGTTAGTGGTGTACACTAAAATGTTCTGAAATGTGCACCACTAATATAATTTAGCTCATAGTGAGCTTGTTCCCATTTGGTCTGGAATGGGGTAGTTCACGTTCTAGAGATTAGCCTGTTTCTTATGCAACGGTGTGTGTTGTTCCAAGAGGTGCAATGAATGTATAAGGTAGTTAAAACGGTGGAAGTTTGAAGAGGTTGTCTCTTTTAATTCTAGGCACTTGTCTGGAATCTCAAATCTTTGTCAATTTTAGCTTTTTGAGCAAGTTTGATGCTTGGAAACATGGAAATTTAATTAATATGACCATATTAGACATTGCTTGTGTCTGTCAAAATGTTGTCATTGTGACAAGAAACATATCTTGTATGAACTAACATTGAGAAAGGCATAATTCTTGCTCTCATAGCTCTAGCATGGAGCTCTAAACGTTGATCCAATCTACAACAATTGTAGTGGGGATGATCTTGTAGTTCACTTACATATAAAAGTGTGGTAGGTCTTTAACTCCTAAGTGTCCAAACCTTTTCAAGGGTGTTTTTCCTATGAGAGAAGGCATGGGTTTATAGTTGTCCCCAATGAAGCAATGTTTTTTTCAAAATCTAATGGTATAAATGTTTAAAGAGTTTGCTTACTAGGGTGGATTTACATTACGATTCAAAATCAAGAGTTCATGGGTCTAGAAAACTCCCATTTCAGACTCAAGAAATTCCGAATTGGATCTAAGTAGCTCATTAACAAAATTTGCTGGAAATTGAATTTGGACCCAAGTATAAACAATTTGGGTCCAATTTGGTGTTTGTAAAAAAATAATAATTATCATTTTTTATAATTTTAAAATAAAAATAAAAATAAAAATAAAAATTTTAAAAATAATAATAAATTTTTTTAAAATTAATTTCCAATCTAAGTTCTAACTTGGTGTTCTAAAAAAATGAAATATATAATTTTAAAAATAATTAAATAATATCTTTTCAGTAAAATAATATTCTTTTTTAAACTATAAACAAAACTATGAAAATATTAGTATTTATTAAAGTATTAGTTCAACAAGAATTTAATTAAGAACTTCATTTCCAATTTGGTGTAGCTAGGAGATTGTACATCAAGTCCACATCAGATTTAATATTAATTATTATTATTAATAATAATAATTTTAAATGTTTGATTTGATTTATTTATTTACTTATTAAATTTATTAATTTTCAACTATAGCAATTTAGAATCTTGTTTAGGCTAGAAATTGCATCTAATGCAAATTGAACCTACAATAGGAAGTTGGTTATACAAAATTGATGTACTCTTTTGAAGCCCTTGAGACCAAGTTTGGATCCAAAATTTTCCCTCCAAATGTGTGTTACATGAGCACCATGTCATTTCAGGGAATTTTGGACTAGCCCTTAGTTTGCTTACTAGTTTTGATTACAAAATTGCATAGGAGGTGTGAGGTTATAACAAGAGAAATGTACTTACCATGTTTTTAGTATATTATCCCTCTTGACAATGTTTGAGAAATTTGTATATAAGAGTTTTTTGGGATTGGAAGTGACATATACAACAAAAAATTCTATAAGCACACAAAAATACACTTCCAAAAATTTCAAATTCAAATGAAGAGCCATCAAACTCATTACATAATCCACCTTGCAATTGTTGGAATGTATTTTAAAAAAAGAATAGAAATCACAAATAACTCCAAATTAATTTTTGCATGTTTAAATTTCCAATAGTGAAAATCATGAAAATACTTTACTCTTTTCATTGCAGGGTTGACAGGACGGTCAGACGTTTGGGACGTCCGGACGCGGACGCTGTGTCCGCAGCGTCTGTTGACATTCGCGGACGCCGTCCGCCCGTCCGTCTGCCCTCGTTTGCCCGTCCGCCCCGCCCCGCCCGCCCTGTCCGCCCCGTCTGCCCCGCCCTGTCCGCCCCGCCCCGTCTGCCCCCGTCCATCCGCCCCGTCTGCCCCGCCCATCCGCCTTCCGACGGCGGGAGGGACGCTGCGTCCGATGGTGTCCATGCGGACGGACGTCCGGGTTACGGATGCCTTTTTCGGGCAGACGTAGAGATTCATCAACCCTGTTTCATTGGGACCATTTTCAAAGCAAATGGATTAGTACACTTTTTTAGATTTCAAATCAAGAAAATCCAAGAAATCAAGTAAAATTGGCAAGCTTTGCTCTACCATGAATGGTACACATATGCCTCTCTAAAATAAAATATTTACTTTTTTCAGTGAAAAATAAGAGCTTCCAATCGTTAACCTTGAATATTTCCTATAAATTTTTTTAAAACAATTAAAGGAATTTAACTTGCCCACACAAATGAGCCTACAATTTTGGAGCAACCACATATGGTTATTCAAGCAATTAGGGGTTAAAAGAGGTCTCTTCACTTTTGTTTATAACATGGTCAACTTTTGGGTGTAAAACTCAAGTTGAAAAGTTAAGCCCTTGAAGGATGCAACCCCATGACCAAGATAGTCACCAAAACAATGCTCCAATTATTGAACCATTAAGTGCATTCCTTGTTTCTACAGTGAACAATTGTGTCATCCATCAACCACTTTTTGGCCTCAGCATTGTTTGAGGGTTAGGCAATTAGTTATGGAATAGCTGACTTGTAACTTAAAATTCAAATCACAGTATCCACCTTCCAAACTCCATGTGATTGGCAAAATCAATTTACAAAACAATTCGTCACATAGCATGCCAACCATCTATCTGTGTAGCCCGGTCCTTTACAGGATTTTCAAAAACTACCAAGTCCATGAGAATACCCAATCTGCTATTAACAAATGAATAACATCATCAAAACAATTTTCCTTGGCTGCCTCAAAAGTGGTAAGTATTTTCACCTACTGTACAAAGTGTAATGCCCAAGCAAAAAGACCAAGCTACGCTTAAAAGTAATGGTTGGCAATCCCCCAAATTGGCAGTTGGCAGTGAAATCAAGGAATCTCAGACGCTGAATTGTATGATCAGATAGAAAAAGTACTTCTCAGCTCAATATTCATCTGCAGCCTGATAACACACAACACATGCTCGTGAGAACAGTCTCAGACAAATAAGTATCCAGCAGGCGTGCTCTAGTATCAACGTGAATAAACCATTCAGAGGGAGTTTACCTTTCTAAAAAAAAGCAATACGAAAGACCAGGAAATTGCATGTCTAGAGCCAATTCCAACCCTGATTCTTTCTCAAAGCTCTTCGACTTCATATAAACAATGGGATCTGGGGGGCTCATAAATCACAAATCCTATGGAGCAAACCGAGTAGGGTCTGTGATAAGGCCTAGACCATCCTGCTCACGGTCTAACAGTTAATTCATTTTTGAAATGCATGGAGTGTCCTAGGGTTTGATCTCAGACATTACGTTTTTAAAAATAGATAGGGTCCTCATGAGTAAGATCCTCCCAAACAATGGTCTCATCTACATAAATAACCTGGTAAACAAATCGTACTTACTGGAGTTGATATAGCAGTGCTTTTACATACCTCGTTGAGGGTCTTGACTTCCATTGCGCGAATCACCTAAGCAGTTTCTGTTTGAGTTCGCACTAAAGACTTGCACTTGCGAATGACCCCTAATTCTGTTGGACAGAATTTAACCAAGCTGTATGAACATTCCCTATCAATTACACCGCTCAGCAATTAATTACTTGGAGAAATGCTGTAATAAACCAACGTGGAATATGATGTAAACCTCAATTTTCCATCGCGCAGTCAGATGACAGTTCGTCTGAGAACTGACGTGTAGACTCATTAGCACCACAAGTGGAGTTTGCATCATGGCAGAGTATGTTCCTAACCCAAAATGCTGGAACAAAAATTAGTTGAAGCCAGGTAGCCTCACAACTGCAAAGAGATGAGAAGATAGTTCATCACGACTTATTCGTTGACGGGTCCTTCCGGTCGACTAGAACCATCAGGGAATCTCGGTAAGTTCATTAGAGAATTGACACGTGTAAACCCATCCAAAGCATTCCACTCTTCCGATTCCTCTGCATGCAACAAGTCACCCAAGGTCCGGTGCCGTTTTGCTTCGCTATGATCCAATTCTTTCACCTCCAAAAAGTCCAAAATTTCTCCTACCTGATGAACATCAGCTTTCAGTACCCTCGCATCTATTTTCCCATTCTCCAGCACCTTGTCTGCGCCATCAATTCCAAGACCAGATCTCATTTGGGGTACAATCGATGGGCTTATTGGTATATCCTCATCATTCTTAAGCTTGGAGGTCTCTGAAGAAGTATACGTATCAGTTGCAGGGCCCAAATAAAGACACACAACGGCGCAATCATCTACTTTGGAAGACGGGTACTTGAGACGCCACATCCGAACTGCAGACTCCACCAGTGACCGAGCAGCTGTTGCACGGCTAGGTGCAGCCGCTATGATTTGTACAGCTTCCTCGTTGCTCAACACGTCCCAGATCTGAGATTATGACAAGTAAATACAGCTCTTGAAAATTAATGCTCCTTCAATCAATATACAAAACTTGAACTAAAATCTCAGAGACCAAGAAACGTTCAACCTGAACACGGCAATAGTCCTACATAAATTGGTAAATCTACGAGACAATGTTCGTTGGGAAACCATAGCAACAGAAACGCAGCCATTACAACGAAGACAGATGATGGGAGCGAATGGCATACTTTTGCAGGGAGAGGTAAAAAATTCACGAGACTCGATATGGTTCAAAATTTTGTGTGATCAAATCGAAAGAATAACGAGTGTCACACTAGCAAATCAGCAGACCACACAGGAGCGTTCTTTACGGAAAATATTTACCCCATCCGACGCAAGGACTATGAACTTGTCTCGATCCGTGACTTGACGATACGTGACCACAGGAACAGCTATCACACCATAATCCTTCAGGCAGGAATCGCCAAACGCCCTGGCCATGGCTAGTCCTGGGGAGTTCTCAAATGGCAACCATACCCTCATCACCTCAGGCTCGTCATGGAGAGCAAATACACGGCCATGGCATTCTTTGATTCTTTCAGCTTCATCTGCCATCACATGACCAAAGACTCTCATTCAGGAGAAAAACTGGAGACTAGGGTAAGGGATAGAGCGAACTAATTATCTGTTGAAAGCTAGAGCTTAGAGAGATATTCAAGTGAGAAAAAAAAAATAGAAAATAGAAAATGGTAAATACTAGATTGTTTCAGAAACAAATAGACAACATCATAAAGAGTACATTCCTCATGATGCACATGGAGGTCTCCCATGGTCCCCTGGTCGCAGTGATGACAGAAGTCCCTCAATGTAGCATCGAAAGCGTTGTATAATCATTGTGAACATAGGGAACCCTCCCCATGAATGATGAAGAAGATTCTGATGATGTCTAAACGTTCCTAAAATAATATAATTCTACTGAAAAGCTTGTTTGGTGTTACACCAGCCTTTCAAAACTGTCTGAAATTAAAGAACTATGAACAGAGGTAAGAGCATTCAAAACTAATGTGTTGAAAATACCAAGGATATAATCGTACGAGTTAGATTGGGTTTTAAATCATCGGTCAACTGAACAGCTCTCCAGCGCCCCTTTTCATCCCGAGTTCCCATGATTGCTCGCGAATCACCCACATTGCCAATAACAAGATGTCGACCCTGCAGACAACTCCGTTCTGGTCATTCAGAACACAAATAACGTAGTAAACCCGGAGACCTTTCGCCGTGGGTAGGGCATGAATAGGCCATAAATTGAACAAATGTTATTGACAAGAACATATTTAGAATCTAGTGAATATGCAAATGTCCAAAAGCTGAAGAGTCGAAGCCTACCCACAGTTTTACTCACCCTAAGAACAAAACTCTAAAACTTCATGACTCATAATTCAACCTATAACCCAAAAATATGTATCTTATTGCATTGAAATCCTCTCAACAAGAACCATCTTAGAATAATTCCATTCTAACAAGAGAAATCGCTTCCAACACAGCTGAAAGCCATAGATTATCTACCTTAAACCTGAGTCTCAACGTTCCTTTACCATTCTTCAGTTAACACGTGTCGGATGTCAAAAACCTAGAATTGACTCGAAATTCAACCCTAAGCCATAGAATGACTTACACTCAGACCTCTTCAACACGACCTTCTCTAAAATGACATTCTAGAATATCCTGCACATTTGCCACACCATCCTTGACTGTAGCACAATTGTCACACATTCAAACTGAAAAAGCTGAGACCCTGAAGGGTAAATTTAGGAGGTTTGAATATATATGAGAAAGGAATGACTCCAACCTGCTTCAGAACTGTAACCGTGGTCGACCCACTGCAAAAGCAGTCGATGGCAGGATGTGTACACAGCTCTTGGTCCATCTCTTTGAATGCCAACAGATGGGACTCCCTCCAGGGCCCAAACATGGGCGGAGGCTCCTGGCTGGCGGGCTCCTTTTCCAAGTCCTCCGCGTCGGACACCGCACTTTCGTAGGTAGTGCTCACATTCGAGCCGTACTCAGTGCGTTTGCTATCCCCAGTGCTGCCAAGCTGCAGCTCCTCTTCGCAGCCACCTTTGGTTACATCCTCTCTAGATTCCAACTTATCACGCCACAAGGCCACCAGCTTTGACGGTAGGGAATCCCGCACTCGTCTCGATACTAAATGACCAAAAGGACCGTGTCCATCGAATACTCCGCAAAACACTGTGTCCTCCATCGACCCAAACCTCTGAAACGCCCCACATTACAAGTATGATGAGTACTTATACACATCATCATACGAAACAGAATGTGCCAAATCCATGCTCATTCCAGAGCAAAAGCACATGATAATTATATAGCACTAAATTGCAGTCAATGACCTAACGGACAGTGGCCGGTGAACACCCCACAACACACTTTGTCCCCCATCAACCCAAACCTCTCCCCATTCTCTGTATGCCAAATAGTACTCATACACCTCACTGTACAAATAATATGCCAAATTCATATTGCAAAAGCAAATGGTAATGAAGTACTAAATTGCAGAATGAACTCGACACAAGCCCTAATTCAATCCTATGCACATGAATTAAACGCAAACCCTAATTCAGATCAAGACGTTACTGTCCTTACCTCCCAAACCAGCATGGCATCTTGATTCGTTCCCTTTCGACCCTGCTGCGTGAATATGCAAGCCGAGTCGCTGGCACCAATACGAAACATGCGCCCGGGTGTCGCTAGCAGCAAATCTCGGTGAGCCTCGTTGGTCAAGGCTTCCATGGCCCACTTCTTCAGCTCCCGCTTTCGCTGCTTCCTTCCCGTCACGAAACGCTTCCTTCCCACATGGGTCACTCTCGTCTCGGTGGTCGACATACACATCCCCATGGCGGAGAACAATGTTCACACTCCCAGATGGTTCTCACAATCTATACCTCGCCACTGTCATGGGAAATGGCTGGCTCAACAAGCTGTTGCTGCGCACTTTTACCTCATATGTCGAACGATTGCCTAATCTTCTCTCATCCGCATCGAATAATCCTGGAATTGCACCCTAATTCTCGTTCAACTGCCGACAAGCATGTTCGTCTTGAGTTGTCATATACTCCGTACTAGAATCTCCCCGAATCTTTTCTAACTGCCTAGCAAGTACTACTGCGAATCTAATGACCGTCCTTCGCTCCGCTAGTACTGGAGGAGTTTCTGACAGTTCATTCTCATGGGCGGATTCATGCAGTTTCACTGCAAATTATGCCAGGCGATCTGCCATTCCTTGATTGCACCTCTCCCTCATTGATCGAGGGTACAAAGCGCGAATCCAAGATTCTCGATCCTCCGCCCCGTCTTTCTGATTGACAAAAGAATAACACAAAGTCTCTTGACGCTTCCACAAGGAGCTTGGCAATCGAATTGAGTATCTTAATTTGGTTACTCGTCCACACTAAGAGAGAGACTCTGTTCCCTTCACCCTGCAACCACACGAACTAACTCGCGCAATTCCCAGAAACCTCGAAGTTGCCGAAGACCATACTACTAAGAGCCCCGTGCCTCGCACTCTTTGACAAACCTACACACAGTCTTCTCGCCATTCATGGACTAACGTACCACCACAAGCGTCCCCATCATTGACCCCACAGGTAATCGCCACCCTCTCCACTAGTCCACTCGCATGCCAAGACCGTGAGGAGTCGCCCAACCACTCCAAGAGACCCGCTCAATCTCACCCACAATTGAAAGCAAACCTAAATTTTATCACCACTGTTCCACCCACCCCACAAAGCTCCACCCACAGACCACAACAAACTTCAATTCCCAGGAACCCGAACCCGAATTCAACAGAAAGAAGTCATCCGAAGAGAGAGACTACCATACGCTCTACGCTGGCGCCATGCTAAATTGGCAAAAACAGTGGCACCACACATGTGATCCGCAAGGGCATCGCCAAGGACGGAAGGAAACTAAGTTTAGGACGTAAGAGCTGGTGATGATTGAGACGATGATGGAAGCACGCCTGATGACAAAACGAGTAACAAAACGACGAGTCGACGAAATCCGGGCTTGGGCTTGGGTTTGGGTTTGGATGGCCAGGACTCTCTCTTTGACAACAAATTCTGACTCCTTTCATTTGCAACATAACGTTTTTTAAGAAAAAAGTTGAAGATGATCATGGCCGACGCTCGTAGTCGCCATCCGACTGAGTGAGAGCCGCCGATGGTTTCCAAGTTTATCGTCGTGATGATGATGATGATTCTGTTTCTTATTAGTTCGGAGTGTTGCCTGGTGATGAGCCTGAATGGCAGGCTGATGTGATTGAGTCCTCATCCTTTAGCAGGGGATCGTACTGATTGCCTGCCGGCCGATCAGTAATCTTCCAATTTTCTTTCGATGGAGACATCAGGACAGACGACGGCTGCTATTGCAGACCAGGACTGCAGTCACTACATATCTGGTATTCTGATTAGATGGACTCGGTTTTATTTTCATTGGAGCAATTCTTCAGTCGAGTCTAAAGCAGGGCTTCTTTTTTGGAACAGTGTCCCCTTGCTGACTTCACTACAGAGGCCAGTTTTTGGAGGGATGAAGCCAGAGAGGTCAGATTTCTGACAGTCGGGCAAAATTTCTCCAAAAAAAGAAGCCCTAGTCTAAAGTAGTGCAACGAGCCTCTTGCACAGGTGGTTTTGTCCTGAGTGTTTTACTCCTGGGAAAAACATAGGAACCTTTTCTTCTCTTTTGGTAAATTTTGAGTTCATATCTGCAATCAAAGGCTCCAAATTTGTGTGTGGAAGTGTTAACAATAAAATTAGTACGGCACAAAATAGTGGGTTTTTTTTTTACATTCACACTTGGTTGGACCTCTACATGAAGCTTGTTGCACTACTTTAGACTTGATTCAATTTTTTCTTTGAAAACAATAGAAAGAAATGGCTACACTAAAAGAGGCTTAGTCTATCCCTTAGAGCATATGCACTTGCACATGCTAGAAGTTTACATTTATTTTTGAAGAGCCTTCAAGATCCTTATTCCCCAAGCTATTGATGCTCATCAAATGTATCCCATATATACTATCAATTAATCAATTAATATAGGATAAAACTCACTAAACTTGGGATATATAGTGATTTTAAAGGTCAATGCTTGATTTGCTAGGATTGGCTATCACCAAGATTTGTCAATCAAGTTTAGCATGTGTCAAACCTTTGATACATGCTAGTGCTGATACTCTTAGCACTGGTTTTTAGTTAAGGTAGTGACTCTAACTTCTTTAGGGTAACCTCATCCTATTTGATCTACAGTCAACAAGTAGCTACACTAAGAGAGTCATGGATTTGCAATTGCAAACATGCAAAGCATATAGTGGCCTATGCATTAAAGTTAAACAAGTTTGTCAATCTTCATGGTCAATCACAACTCCTACAAACTCTAGAGTACATACTTTGAGTGTATCTTTAGAATAAAAATCTTGGAAAGGCTCTAACCCTTTGCACTAGCTTGCTTTTTGAGTAAAGTTGCTATTCAAACATCCTCATGATAGTTCTTACAAAGCTTCTTTCTTTTGGAAGAGTGGAAGCATAGAAAGTATTAATCCATGAGCCTAGGAGTTTATGTTATAGATACATTCTATAGTTATAGATGTTTATGTAATAGATACCTACATTATAGACTCTTTCCATGTTATAGTATACCTATGGTATTGATGAATTTGTTATAAACACCTTCAAATGGTTGTAGGTACATACCTCAACTACATTCAAGGTTGTTAGGCTCACATGCATGCATCTCTACACTCACATGCTAGCATTGTTGTTCTGTTTGGATCTAAAGTCAAGAAGCAACTACACTACAAGTGACTTTGCACCTAAGCATTTGTTCACTTTTTGAATAAAATAGCTACTTAAGTAACTTCTCAAGTTAGTCATTCACCTTTAGTTCACAATCCAAAAACATTTGAGAGATTGTTTGACAAGATATTTTCCATTATTCAATGGATGAAATTATTGAATTGAATATTTTTTTTATTGGTAAATTTTTTAAGAAATAAAATTAGGGTTAAAAGGTGAATATGATTCTTCTACCATAATATATGTGAAAATAGGATTTGAGCAGGTATACCTAAAATCATTTGTATAAGCTTTGCATCACACTGAACACAAAAAAGAAATTTAGTGATGATTTCTATGCATTAGCATATTTAGTTTGAAGCATGATACCATTTTAAGGTTGTAGGAAGCTACATTTGTAACTAGGTGAATTCAACATAAAATTTGTGAGCTTTACAAAAAAAATGTATTAACAAAACATTCTCCAAACGAAAAGTCAAATTGAAATAGCTTTACCACAAAAAAATTACTTTTGTAAATTCACCATCTCTACAATATTTTTAATGCACTACAAGAGAAAGGGATATTTTTAATGAGTTTTTAAATATATTCCTAGACATAAGATTTTAAGTAATAACCTTTAAAGAA
Source organism: Pseudoscleropodium purum (assembly GCA_963969395.1). NCBI lineage: Eukaryota > Viridiplantae > Streptophyta > Bryopsida > Hypnales > Brachytheciaceae > Pseudoscleropodium > Pseudoscleropodium purum. The sequence goes on from OZ017797.1 coordinate 23,803,945, forward strand.
ATTTTTGGCAAAATTTTACTAAAAACACATATATTTTTAGTAATTTTTTGCTGAAAATCTCCTTAAAAGTCATTACTTAAAATCTCGTGTCTAGGACTATGCTTAAAAACTCACTTAAAACACCCCTTTCTCTTGTAATGATGGATCTTATAAATTACCAAAAATGTTCTCCAAATCTACTTTGTTCTCACCCTTCTACTAATTAACATTTTTAACATCGTGCTTCTTTATTTTCTATATAAAAATTTAGGTGTCAAGATTTTGAAGGGGCTATCTTTTAGAAAGTACAAGCCTTACTATAGGAGAAGTGAGAAGCCTATTACTTAAATAACATGAAAGTATGAATTTGTATGTTGCATGACATATTTCAATGTTTGAAAGTTAATTAATTGTGTTACATCAAGGGTTTTGAAAGAACCACCTTCATTTTTAGAAAGAAATGTTAAATTTCAAATTTTTGAAGGTCTTGATTTGAGGAGATTGCAAGCTACAATATGCATAGTTATTTTTCCACAATGCACTACAAGGAATTGTTTTGATAAACTTACCAAAGTCTTGTGTTAAACATTTGTACATTGATCTTGTAGTAAAGGAATATTTTTGGAAAGGAAAGACTACATGAGTTACATCATTACAAAAAAAATTAAAAATCTCCAAGTGCTCAAAATTGAAATTTTGTATACCAAAAAGAATATTTTTCACACTATTTTGTGCATGATAAAATAAAATATTCAATTGATAGGTATTGAAATAATTTTCAAACATTTTAACCCTCAAAGGACATTGCAAGTTCTATGGGCATTTAAAAGTCAAAACCTAAATTTTCACATAGATTTTTATTTTAAATGTTTTAAAACTTAAATAGAAAAATATATCTCCAATAATATATATTTTTACTCCATTTTTACTCCATATTTTTATTAAAATTATAATTTTGGTGACACTTTGAGGATAGAATCTTGAAAGGTCAAAATACACCACTTTAAAACTTTTTCTACACAATTTCTCTTGGTGTGAGTTCAAGGAATACATCATTTAAGCTTAAACCACTATTCTTTCTATAGTTCTTAAAAATCTCATACTCTTATAAGCAATTCTGTAATTGTTAATGATTTTTATAAGGAAACTCTTTTAAAAATCATAAAAAATTCAATTTGAATTTCATAATTATGAAAAAATGAGATTATATTTTAAACATATATTACCACATGCAAAAAATATCAACTTTTGAAATGTGTATTCCAATATAGAATATAGAAATCTAACAAAGTTTGACCAAACTTGAATATGAAAATGCAATTAAAGGTTAACACAGATCTTTTAAATCACTAGGATTGAATATTGCACATTCAAATCATTTTAGTGTTTTTTTTCATTTTTATATACAACTTTGGTAATGAAAGTCTTAAATCAATTTTTGTAGGTTTAAACAATAACATTTTGTACAATTTCTTCTTTTGAATGTACATTGAATTTAGCTTAATTGTCTGTATATTTTTTATAAAGGTTGTGAATTAGTTGTAGCAATATGAGGGGATATTTCAATGCAAATTTGAATACAAAAATCAAGAGTTGAATGCAAATCTAGTACTAAGTGAGTATGTCTTTGCACCTTGAGTGCATATAGAAACATTGTTTTACTACATCATTATACATTTGCCCTTTCATATAGAGGTGAGGGTTTTTATGATAATCATTGAGCTCAAAATAGGCAAACAATTGAGGCAATAATTGCCCCTTTTGAGCTCATTGTCATTGTGACAAACCTATCACAATGAACTCTAAACAAGTCCAATTTTTTTTATTAATCCCTTGGTATCCCCCAAGGGTTACAATTTAAATTAAATTACATATTTAGTAACACTCCCTCCATCCACCACTTTGTAAATTTTAGGGGAAGGTGGGGTGGCATTTGATATGGGATAAATTCCATATCATATCCATATTCCCACATGGTATATGTATTCCCATATTGTATCCATATCCCATATAATATACGTACTTTGGTATCGTATCTATATTTTTATACATACATGTTTTCGTATTCCATATTGGTACCATATCACATATCCATATCATGTATAGTATACATACTTCGATATCGTATCTATATTTTTACACATACAAATATCCATATTTCATATCCATATATGTATTTGTATCATGTATCACATATTTGTATCACATATCGTATTCATACTTGTATTCATATCTAGATCTACAACATCCGAGAGGAGGAATTTTTTTAAAATTTTGAATCAACAACTTTAAATTTTTTTGTTGAAGGGGGGGGGGATCAGAGGAAATGGCATGTCTGCCTCTTTTCAATACATTTAGCTCAAAATTGTTGAGGCAATAACTATGTATTTTGAACTCATTGAGCTCAAAAGACGCCAACACAACCTTGTGATTAACACATGCTTGATCCCCTCCAATCAAAAATCTTCAACCATCAAATCAAGTAGGGAAAAATTCACCTCCCTTGTGACTTCCCTCAACCATTGATTAAATTTCTTCTAAGAAAACCTTAGCTATTGATCTCAATGTCAAAAAAATTGTCCCCCCTTCCCTTGTTGTCAATTTTGATATGGATATTTACAAATACAATCATAGAATAGAAATATAGAATAGAAATGATGACATACAAATATTGAATATAAATTGCAAATTTATATGGATACAAAATAACTTCAACAATTCCATATATCCCATATCATATGCACCCCCAACTCCCCAAGTGCTTTTAAAAAAAATACAAATATGCAGTGGGATGGGATAAATTAACAAGCTCACTCCCTATTTGATTATTTTGTATATTACTGATCATTCATCAAAGTATAGGAGGTTTATCACATTTAGTCACTAGAAAAAAATCCATCCTTACTAGGTGATGTTTTGCAATAGCTTTAATATAATTTATTCACATACAAATGAAATTTTAATGAAATTTTCATTTAAACTAGCATTGCAATTAACATAAACAATAATTTGGCATTGAAGGATTCTTTTATTAGTCCACATGTCCTATATTTCATTTGCAAGATCACAACATCTATAACCTTAAAAAAATTTCATGAGCACATTGATTATGTTCCATAATTAGCTTGAGGAGGTGAATGACTTATTGCTCAAAATGAACCCAAAATTCAAATTAAATTGGAATTTAGACAAATTAGTACCAAATTTGAGCTCTATGAACATCAAATGATTGGAAAGTCTTAAAGGCTTTTACTTATTGAAGCATTGCCAAATATTGAGTATTTTATAGATTTATAAGTGATTCTAATCTTCTTTCATAAAAAACTAATGTCAAAATATCCATGGAGCAATCTTTTCCTATATGCCATTTAATTTCTAACCTAAACAAGTAAATTTTTACTAAATTTTTTTACCACATGTTTATTTTTAAATATATATGATATTTATTAAGTTAAACTAAAAAATTATTTTTCTAAAAGTACAAGACCTATGTCATCTTATAGACATTTATACTATACAATAGATGGCTTTTAAGTCCCCAAATGTGTGTAATTATGAATCAAACATGTGAACAATCCTTTTTTGCTATTATTAAGTTAAAAATCATATATTACTATTATAGGAGTGACATACTGACTAGGTATATGATTGTAGTATACTTTCATCCTTTGTCTTGTAAAGCATAGGGTTGTAATACTTAATATTGATGGCAAGTAATTTTTTGAATTATATTTTAGTATTAGAGAAAATTTGGGGCCTCAGAAAGGTTACTAGACTCTGGACTAATGTGCCAAAAAGTCCAAATAAAAAATGAATATTTTTTCAAATAAGTAAATAAAATTTTAATGAAATTGTTGATCCAGCTTTGGTAGATGTCTTGAAGTTCATTCTTTGCCTAATGTTAAGTGTGCCTTATAAAAATTTATTACTAGCTTATTTAAAAATGGTATTAAAATAAAAATAGAGTAAGCTATTCTATAACCAAGTAGTTAATCTTTTGCTTTCAACTAAACAACTTCTTACGAAAGATGACTTTGTGTGAAACAAGAAGCAAAATGATCCATTTCACAAACATAGTTGTTAAATAAAATAATATTAGTTGTCTATATAGAATCAAAACTTGTTCTATATTTTAATGAATATTTTAAAATACATATTAAAGGCTATGATATAAAATCCTATCATGATCTAGTAAGAGTTTACATATTCATAGCTTATTCATGTGGTATCAAAAGAATAGTTGTTAATATGCATTCAAATCCATTTCTATTATCATTGAAAATGCACAACATTTCAAATTCCATTGTGATTTTTGATCAAGTAGCTCTAAGATCTAATATTAACCCCTAAAGGACCAAGGCACATTTTGGGCATAAATTGTGAAAAATTGTCACATTTTAGGGTAGTGAAAAAAAATGAAAAAAAGAAAGTTTTTTATAGAAATTTAACCATACAATTTTTTTTTAGACTATTGTGGGAATCTGCTAAAAAAATTCAAAAACTTTGATTGCACAAATTGAAAGATTATAACATTGGAAGTTAAAAGAAAAAAAAATTTATTCCAATTTTGTCAAATAGGGCCAACAAGCTTTAACTCCTAAAGTCATGAGATTTTTACACTATACATGGGTTTTTTTTTACATTTGTGTCTTGTATCATATACGTTATCAAATTTCAGAATTTTTGGAAGAGTTTTGCACATACTGCCTAAAGTTGCTTGAGCTGCCCTAAAAGTTGAAGGAACCATATCTTTTGATCTAGATACACAATCAAGAAAAAAACATATTCCCACTATTAGGGTACATGTTCACACCTTGTATCAAAAATTTAAGAACATTTGTTAAAAAATGACTTCATACACTCCTATCCAAGACCATCACATACATTCAACAATCATTCAATTCTTTAGGAGTTAAGGTCAATTTCAAAAAAAATTTAAGAAATTATTTGTATTAGATTGTAGGAAAAAAATTATAGTGTTTGAAATTGCAAAATTCTTTGGACAATACAGTTTTCTATTTATTCATTAACAATCCCAAAATATTGCAAAGAAGATTTAAGGATGAAGATAACTTTAAAAATGTAAGTTAATGCAAGAAAAGAATTCACTTGAGACTTAGTTCAACTTCAGTATAATTATCAGAAGAAGACCTCAAAAAATGAATAAGGTTAAAAGTACTAATTAGTAATTTGGGAATTGAGGGCAAAAATCCTTCAAGTCAAGACTTTGAGATTAAATGGTCTTAATTTTGTCTATTTCTTTGGATAAATTGGGGTTGATTTTGTCTTCAAATTAGCCTCTCTAAAGTTTCTATAAAATATTGGAATAGAAGGGATGTTTTTAATTGGAAAATTGTGTATTTGTGTACCTTGCATTCCCCACAAAAATCTCATTTTCTAATGGATTATTGATGGAATGACTTGATTTTGCTATTGTGAGAAGAGGATGAAATTCATTATAACTCATTGATTATTTCTCTAAAATCAAATTAATCCTTAAGAGATCATTGTCCCCTTTGGAGATGAAATCAAATTTAGATAGGCATATAAGACCTCAATTTTTGACATGAATTTGTCAAAAAAAAATTGAAGATATAAAAACATGTGAGCTTATAAGAATATAGTTTTATTTCAATTGTTGCCCCAAGAAAAAGAGTTATGCCACAATAAATAGATTTTGCAGTTCATGAAGTTGTAAAATAGGACCACAAAATATAGAGCAAAATTTTAAAAAAGAAAATTTTGATTGTATTTTGAAAAGCTTTGATTCATTACATTTAGATTAGTAATGTGACAATTATGGAGCATCTTGTTTTAGAGAAAATTAGAGCAATTTCTTCAAAAATTAACTTGTAGGATGTCGCACCCCTTAGTAATAGTTACCACTTAAGCTCACCTCCAATTGCTCTTTCATAATATTGCCTCTTTGCCCTCCCCCCAATGCAATGGTGTGGAATATTCCACACTATTTAGTAGTTATGAAAACATGTGTCAAAATTTGTCAGATTGTAAGTAGCCAACCAGGTTCATGACATGCTATGTAATGGAATTCTTAGATGATACCTGAAGAGAGGATAAAAGGTAGCCTCTTTTCAAGCTACTGAATGTTATGTTGAAGAGTTCAACTCCTAGTGACACCAAGGGTTACAATGAGTTAACATTGCACATGCCACATACCTACAATATCATGTTCCAACTTAATTCATGGGATTTTCTATTCCTTTGTGACTCCTAACATTTTACTTCTGACACTTAATTCCCACAAGATACCAAGCATGTCATTTGATGACATGGGGCTAAACTTCTATTGATATTCAAGCATTCCCTGGCAACATCACTTGCGACATTTTTCTCCATTGGTGCTAACCGCCCTTGAATGATATCCAACTTTCTACTAGACCAAACTCTTTTTACTTTGAGACTCATTCACCGAGACTTACAAATTGTGACTCATCAAATAAGACTCACACCATGGACTAATGTGGACTAGGACACACCCAACCAATATCAAAGAGTGTACAAGCATTCCATGATAACACACAAGTGGTGGTGAGGCTCCAACACCAACTTCACCATATGTGGCTACTTTTGCTCACTATAGCACCGTTTAGGAGTGAAGAGGGAAATCACCCCTACTCATAATACGCTTTATAGGATTTGGCAACCTTCTTTTCATTTGGTGGGTCCCTCAGAACATGCAAGACACTTCTAAACCATCCAATTTCAAATTGTTTCCCCAAAATTGGGCCCTTAAAGACTTCTAATCTTCTTATCGGGATAACTTCTTAATACGGGATTCAAATCCAAACTGTAAGCCCATTGTAGTAATCTATTCTTTTTTTTAGATTATTGTGGGCTACTCACTATTCCAATTTCAACAAGTAACAAGGAAGTTATAACCCTCCAAAGATCCAAGTCTCTCGAAAGAGTAGTATTTTGGGACTCTACCTTCTTTGAATGCTCATGACTTCCAGCTCCCAATTGATCTCCTTGTGATCCTTAGCATTCTAAATAATCTTCTAAGCTTTTCAACAATATTTTTCGTGCCTCATTTGGCGGCAATAACAATCTTAGATCCTCAAGTTCTTTAAACCCAAAGTTGTGCCTTTTCACAAATTTTCCAAAAATGTGTTGCATGCCACTCAATTCATCTTGAGCAAAGTGCTAGAATGCTCTAATTGCTTGGAATTCTCAATTCTTCACACCTCATCTATTACAAGGCTTGGGAAGTCACCTCCAATGCCCCCCTTGCTCACCAAGGTGGCACGGGCACGCTTCAAGATGAGGGTAGTGACATAAATTCATTTCTAAACTCCTAAAGTTCCTTCACTATGTTTTCATGAAAAAAACGCTCCAAAACTGCCATTTTTAGGACAAGTAGCAAAAAAAAAGTTAAAACATTTTTAGGCACATCTAACCAAAGGATCTTGTATTATCATAATTTGAAAAGATGTGGATTAAATTTCAGAAATTTCCACTGTGTAGATTGCAAGATATTAGTGTTTCAATTGACAAAAAGCCTTTTATTGGCCCTACAAAAAACCGGGCAGCTGCAGTTCACAAGGTCACATTTGTATGAAAAAATGTCCAAAATGGTTGAAATTCTTTGGATTCATTCTTCAAGGCAAGTTGTCTACATGCTTGAAAAATTTCAGATCATTTAGAGTTGTACAACATATAGGAAAAAAATAGTAAGTAAAAAAGAAGTAGAGAATGAATTAAGAGACTAAATTGTTAATAATTTAGTTATGGAATTGAAAAATTTCAATCCCAATGGTTGTAATTTTGTAATAAAAAAACTTCACCTAACATTTTTATTTTTTCCCAAAAATATTTAAAATTGAGTTCAATAAAGAACTTCAAAGTTTATTTTGGAGTAGAAAATCCATAACTACCTGCAAACTAAAAAACCTCATAACTTTTGACTCATTGATCAAAATGGTATGTTTCAAAGTTTTTTATGTACATATAAATCTAAAAAATTAATTTCAAATTTTTATTTTTGAAAAAAGTGATTTTTTCAGATCTACTTGGACTACCCGAGTTGAGAAACAAACTAGATATTAGGCTATAACTTTTCTCATAATTCCAAATGTCCTAGAATTTAGTGCACATGAAAGATATTCTTCATCTACACCTTCTATTAAAATTTGGGCCCAAAACATGAAAATCTTTGCTCACATGCACTTGTCCAAAAAAATTATGTTGCCAAAAAATGCACCTTGGTCCTTTAGGGGTTAACAATTAAATAAAAAGTTCAATTTATTTGCTAAAACAATCTCCCCAGTGGGATTAGTGTGTTTCAATTCCATTATAGAGCTATTAAGAATTTAGTTTTTCCTACTATGATTGTACAGTTACTTACTTCTACCAAACAATCTCTTAAGGGTGATTGCAAGAAACACTTGTCCTTTTTGGCTCAAAATGGCCTTATTTCTGGACTACTATGACTTTTGGAATAAATTTTTTTAAATAAAATAAAATATGGATAATTTGTAAATCATTTATAATAGTATATGTGAGAAAATTCAGACCTAAGAAAAATTTATTTCTAAAAGTTATGCACAACAAAATATGCCTAGAAAAATGCAAGAAAATAGATGCTTTTGAATTTGATTATTAGAAAATAGTAAAAAAAATTTTAAAATTCAAAGACAAAAACTCATTTTTATAATCTTTTCTTTGGTCCCATGTAAACAAAAAATTCATTATAAAAAATTTTCCCTCTCTATAGTACTTGTGCAAATAGTGTCCACTTTCAACCCATGTGTAGCTCTTACACCGGATTCTTTGCCAAAAATCTAATAAGATATCTTTAGAATGTTAGCCCACCTACGACATGTCAAAACCCTAGCTTCAAAATTGCATTTTTGATTCCCAAATAGGACTGAGAACCTCCAAAACATCCAAGGTAGACATCCAATTGGGGCCACCTTAAAAATAGAAAATTATTTTTTTCAAGTTGAAAAAATTACAGAATGTCTAGATCAACAACACGCACCTCTCCTCCAAATTTCAGCTAAAATGAATTTAAACCGCAAAAATTATGAGGAAAAAACACCTTTATAAAGACCAAGGGGACACACAAAAAGGACAAGTGTTTCTTGCAATCACCCTTAAAGAATAAAAATCAAATCTTTTTTATGATTTTTTTCCCTGAATTCCCAAATCAATTCTTTTCGTAAATTTTTTTTAAAATTCCAACAAAAGATTCAAAGTCTTACATTGTAGTTACACAAGGTGCAAAAAACTTGTTTTCTCCATTTTAAATGGACATATCTTGCAATTTGTGTAGTCAAAGTTTTTGAAATTTCTTAAACTCATTCTTATACTAGTGTATTATAAGATCATTCGATAAATGATAAAAAAAAAATTTCAATTTCTTTTGCTTTTGGCAATAGAAATGACAATTTTGAGTGTTTTTTGATGAAAAAAGGCCTTAGGTCTATACCTAGGGTTAAGACAATGATTCAAAAGTTGTAATTGAAAACAAAAATGATCTCTTTCTAGCTTACCTTTCCTTTTCAGATTAATAGGATTAAAAAAACTAAGATTATTATAATGAGAACCATATTTACTTGATTTTGGTGTCTTTGATTATATAGTCAATGTATTTATTAAGGTAGAACTATATGTAATCAATCATTGAAATTGATACAATTAAAATCCCTTGAACACCTTCATATAGATATTGAACTTAGTTTAGATATTGATATGTCAAAATTCATTTGTCAATTTCTATACAGCAATGAGGTCCTTTTGAGGCTAAAGTGCACAACATATTTTTGTGAGGTTGTCTATGTGAAACAATAACTTTGAAGCTACATGAAACAATAAATTTGTTTAATTGACCATATTCAATTAGTTTGACACTTTTCAAAACATATGGCATCAAATTTAAATCTATACATATATCATTTTGAAGAGATTTGTGTAGATGTATGTAGAACTAATATTGACACTTTCATACTTCATTGTGAATCACTAGTAAATTATAAAATGATTATTCTTTTTGGAATCTATATTTAGATGTTGATTTCTACTTACATCCCAAAACTTGATCATTTTTTAAGTTAGAAAAAATTCCAAAAATGAAGTCCTTTTATGAATTATTACACTTATCAATTTTATCATGGTGAAGAGATTTCATCTAAAAATAATCTTGAAACCATCTTCAATGTTAAAAATTGTATGTGCAAAGGAGTCCTATTTGCACGAATGTGGACTTTATAAAATGATATATTTTTAGACATCCCTCAATAGAAGCATGCTCACCTATTATAAGAATAGACTATCAAAATTTTAGATCTAAATTATTCACATTAAGTATTCCATAATTGGATTTTTTTTTCATTTTTTAAAAGTGACGAAGTGGTGATATAAAATATTATAGCAATGCTCCAAATTTCAACATTCATTTATGTATTGTATATAAAATATCACATGAGTGCATTCACATGTTTATAATTTTGTTTTCACCCACAATTTAGATATTTTATAGAAGATTTTTTTAATTCAAAGTTTTTGGGCAAAAAACCATTTACAATTTGTTGCCAATTTAAGCCAAATGGTTTTTATTTGGTGTAATCTAATACTAAAAAGCCCCCTCAAAAGCCTTGTTCTATAAGGCGGAGTCACCCATAACCAACTACGCCCAATACCCAACTTAGGAGGTGTGCTATTTTCAACCTTAGCCTAACCTCAAGCTTGAAATTTGTTATTTTTGTCCTTTTCAAGGTTGGAACTAACAAAATTATGACACAATACTTGAAGTAGTGAGCAAGAAAGTATTGTCTTCAATGATCGGAATTGAAAAACTCTAAACATTGCTTATGGATCAAGAGTTCTTTTGCCTCTCAAAATGCACTGTAATTTAATTTTTTTTAAATACAAATCATAATCTCTAGCAATCTCCATATTTCTTATCTTATTAGATGGAAAAATTTGACTTTTAAATAAGAATTTGGATTTTAAATATAATTTCTTTTGAAAAATATGGGATATGATTAAATTCGAGACAACCATCTCCAATAAAAATTTCAAATCTTCAAATTTATACAAATCTTACTTCAAAAGTTATTGCAATCAAAACCTTTTGCACTCCCTTTGTGACAAATAACTAATACTAGTGTTTCTTGCAATGAACCAAGAGTCTTATGTAAGAAAATTCATTATATATACACAATATATATAGCTTATATATACATTAAAGTTTTGATAAGTGAATTTATAGGATTTTTATTCTATAAGAATTCATTATAAAAATTGCTTAAAAATGATCAATTATGTCATAATTTTTCTATGTGCAATTGTACACTAAAAATGCAATCCTAGTCACAAAGCCATTGGAATGGAGAAAGTATGGAAGCCTCTCACATTTTCTAGTGCCAAAATCACCTGAATTTAACAAAATTCATGATATGATTATTTTTGAATTTTGTTCATGCTTTCATGTATCCTCTCATTCACAATGCATTAGGTTGCTAACCAATTGAATTCCTTTACTTTCATCTATGATATATTAATTCAAAAGCCATTTGAAGTTTGTCCAATTAAGCCCTCTCTTCTTCCATGATTATAAGTAAGTTAATTCAAATGTATTATATTCATATTATTAATTTATAACATTAAAAATATTAAAAACAACAACTTAGAATTATATAAATCTATACACTTGCAAAAAGAATTCTAAATTTATAATTTGTAGACGAAAAGATTTTGAATATAGAATTGATAAGTTTTAAGTTTATAATTTCTGAATTAATAATTCAAAAGTTTACAATACTTCAATATACCACAATTTTGATGGATATGAAGACTATAAAATTTTAAAAATTCAGAATTTTAAGTTAGTTTTCACTGGTAGTGTCAAGAAAAGTAGAGTTTTAATTAATATTAGAGGTTATTTATTAATGTCAAGAAAATCAAACTTAAGTTTTAATTAACTTATAAATTATTTATTTCAAAGTGTATACAAATGGAAATTACAGATTTGAATTATATCTATATATTTTTTTGAGAATTTTTGTAATGTCTACAACGTTTTGAATTCAAGACTTCAAAAAATCTTGACAGTGGAATGTAAATGTATCTTTTAATGGTTTTGACAAATTCAAATCCATTCAATGAAGGCTCTATTACTTTACATCCATAATGCTTTTTGTTGAAAACATTCTACATTGACAAGTTAAAATCATATTGATAGCACTTCAAAAGTTCCCTCTATAATGTTGAATACTTTCATCTTATGTCTATATTGTTCACTTTAGACCAAAGGAAGCTTTGCATCAATAGAACTTATAAAAGCATAATTTGAAAAGAAACTCAATTGAAAAGTAAGTCAATGCTATTGAAATAAGGTTTCTCATAGAATACACTAGTTTAGAGCACCCTCTATGGTCCTTCAAATGGCTACTTGGAAGACCAATTTGAAGGTCAGTAGGTTTTGCCAAGAAGTGAGCCTCATGTCCTTCACTACATACCAAGTGCACCACTCTTATGCAGACTAGTAGAGTTCTAATGATTGTTGTATTGTGTGGGCTCTCTTTGGTGAGCTAGTCCACAGGAAAAGACAAAACAAAATATTGTCCTAATTTCACATAAACTCTTTTTCACTCAATAGATTTGATCTTTTGCCTTTGTCCGTCTCTTTTTTGTAGGATGTGATGTCATGACCTTGTGTTGCATTGCGGGGTTTTTATTTATTGTCTCAAATGCCAATTAATTCAAAGGGCTCCTTCAGTTTCTCACTTTGGAGTGCCAAAATTTAGAAGACCATAGGAGGTGCTCTGAATTAGTTTCTCTAATTAGTGATGGTTCACAACTAGTTTTTTTTGTTTTTTTTTCCAATTTAGTTGTCACCTAATAATTTTATTTGTTGAAAATTGGTACAATAGAGGGAATATTCTGCCAAGTACACCTACTGCATCTTTTTATAAAACAGTGCGAGTTTTATAAATTAGTGTTGCGTGGAGAGCCGACAAATCTGTTGCACATGCCTGGTTGTTGTTGTTAGTTGTTATTACAATAAAGTGGGGTTGCCACTGTAGATGGCTGTGGACGGCACTGTAGAGATGAGGATGGATCTGCAGAAACACCGGGAGCCCTTCAGTTGCCAACTGAACTGAAGCCACTCAAGCATCAGTCAGTCGCGGAGAAGGAAGTGATGGTGCGACAACGAAGATTCTCTCCGGACTTTTACGCCAGAAATCCTGTTCTCATGCAACTCTTGTGAGGGCCAGCGTCGTCAGCTGTGCATCAGGCAACTAAGTTATGAAGGTTTCCTGTGCTGGTAGTAGTAGAGCAGGCAACCCATTTCGGACTCCCCCATTTTCACAGTATAGGCTGCCCTATTTCCAAATATAGCTGTGTTTACATTACAGCTCACGCACAGCAAAACCTGTAGGAGCTTCAGAAATGTTTAAGAAGTGTATATTGAAAATATAGAATGGTCATGGCATGTATATAATTATCATTTACATCAATATTGTAACCAGCCAATGGTCGGAATTACAGCTGCCTACAAAACAAGGATAAGTTACAAAGAATCTTCAGGAAAAAAAATTCAAAATAATTTCAATTTGGACCAATAAGTGGTAGGAAATGGGTAATCATCCCACAGCAGCACAGCCGTCGTGCGGAGCTTGGGATCGTGTGCCGGCTTGCTTGCCGTATGTGCACCACATTGTGGAATTGCTGCGCAGCTTCTGCGTCCGCTGGAGGAACTGATGGTTCGGCTATTGGAACGTACAATTAGAGTAGCATCTCCGCGAGTGCCGCAAAAGGTCACCTTGTCCAGATTCCAGAAGAGTGGGGCACTGACTTGGAGCATCATCAATTAATCCAACACCGAAGAGAACCCAACATAGAGAATACTATCTTTGGATTGGGGTGGAATTAGAACTTGAGATTATTATTATCATCTTCCGAAGTGTATTTAATCCTCAACCCAAGGCTTTTTTTGAGCATTTAGGAATTTGCTCTAAATTGAACAAAAAGCCAACATTTTGATAAGTTGTATCATTTTATTTTCTTAAAATTTAAAATTTTATTTTGACACAAATAAAAATAGAATTTCATTGTAAGAAATAAGAATACAAAGCTTGCCAACCACAAGTGGTATCACATTTTTTTGAATTATACAACTATACAAATTCAAATTAGACATCTTGGAGAGATCACCTGGGCACTACATCTCAAAGAAAAATTTGCATTAGAAATTCCTTTAAAAAAATTGTAGAAGAGATTTTGAGAAGTTGTAAATTGATCATGATTATGTATGTTATGTCTTCTAACCACATATTTTTTTGGTGATCAATTTTTTAGATGTGACATGTAAAAAGAGGATTGAAAGACTTCAAATCACTTTCACAATTTTAGCACCCTTATGATCAAACATTATAATCTTTCAATCCATACGTAATATTCTAATGTAAAATTTTTCTCAAAGATCTAATGTAATTGAGGCTCATTTCTAAGAGCTCTAAACACTACGGAAAGTCAAGATTGCAATGAATATCCTTGCAGGCTTGCACACAATTTTGAATTAAAATATTTTAATCATTCATTTTTTAAAATTGGATTTTGATGCTAAAACTAGACTTTGAAAAGGATTTTAAAAAATATAAAAAACTAAAAATAGTGTCTTGACAAGGTTTTCTTTAACTTCAAAGTATTGTTTACACCAAAAGTTGGTACATCACGCATTTAGGAGTTAAAGGGCATAAACTCTCATGACCAAGATACAGTACATAGGGATCAAATTCATTAGACCCCATATGAGATAATTTCTTTTTGGATTGAATTATCTTTCATTAACTAGACTTAGAATTTTTGAAATTTCATTTCACAAGATGTAGAATATTTCATGACCTTTAACATTATATTGATACTCAAGACTTTATCGAATCTTAATAAGTTAGCAAAAGGATTGGTTAAGTTTCAATTCCTACCAATAAACACGTTTTCTCTTAAAGGAAGGGAAAAACTTAGTAAACTTATGTATTTTATGAATTTTTTAGATTTATATAGAACCACCTTCAAATAGATATTATTTTTTAATTTTTAGATTTAATAGTTTTTTTTAATTAAATTCACATTATTTTCATTAATATTTTTTTCACTATTCAATTATGTTGCGTTATAATTTTTGAAAATTTCATTTCAAATTATATTTAATTATATTTAATTATTTTTTAATGAATCTAACCCAAGTATAGGGTAGTTACCAAAATGCTTGGATTATTAGACTAGTAGTTGCATTTTTTGTTTCTATAGTGAATAGCCAAGTCATCCATTGGCCTCTTTTTGGCCTCTACATCCCTAAATGGTTTAAAACGCACATGTTGGAACAAATTGATTTTTATTTGACTTTTTGCTCCACTTCACTTGTGATTGGTCAATTGACTTCTCATGCATAAACATATCATGCTAAGATTATATGGAGACAACTTATGATAAGCCTAAATGAACAACAATAACGATGCAATAATGATACTATGAGTGCCTAAACACCATCACTATTGCATTTAAATACATAAATTCCAAGGTGAAATCGTGAAACTCACCTCCAATCAACACCAACATGACAAGATGTGAATAAGGTAAAATAATCGATCATGATCACAATTGCTAGCTTGCCCTCATGTCATAGGTGAATTTTTTTAATCCCCCCTCCCCAAATACAGACAAGTATGAGAAATAGTAACAACAATCAAAATTATATTTTTTCAACAAAGTATGAATTTGCTAAGATTTTTTTAACTGATTTGCCCAAAATAGTCTGTAGACTACTCTACAACCAATAAAACCTACATCCATAATGCTCAACTTCTTCACCTAAATTAATCAAAATATTATTTAACTTAGAGGGCTTTAAAAAATTCATTTTCTTCAATGATTTACTCTAAAAAAGCTAGGTGTTCTTAATAGGGTCTCTAATCACTCCAATAGAGTCAGGTGAGACATTGATGGTGACCCTAAATTTCATAAAATGATAATAACCATCATAAGGTCATTTCTTAGGTATTCGTCACGGGTCATTTTACCATGATGGGTTGTTTTACCTTACACCTTGCATGGAACTCCATTGATGGTTTGTAAGACAATGGACAACCTTCAATGCAACATAGGGCTTGATAATGGCCAAAATACAAACCTATGCTATGACTTAATAGCTCTAGATATAAGGTGGATACCATGATTCAATGGGACTATACTAGGTGGCTTGTAACACTTGTCAGAACCTCTTGAAAAGTGACTTTGAAAGCAATGACACAAATGATTAAAACACCTACATCACTACAATCACTTGTCATTGACAACATTTACAAAAATGAAAAGAAATAAATACTCCTATATGATGCATACATAGATGTAATAAGTGATACATTGTGAGCTTCCAAATTCTCATTTGGGACTCATATTTTTTTATTTTGTTTTTTATTTTAAATTTTTAGTTATATTTTATACCTCAAAACCCCTAAAAGGAATGTTAAACTAAAATAGGTGTTTTATATACCAATATAGTATTTCTAGGTTCATAATATAGTAGAATACCTAAAATACCTCAAAATCTCGCATATGTATAGAGTAAACATCTAGAAATAGAAAGAATATAGAATACTTTGTAAATACCCTCCCAAATGCCTAACTTTGTCAAGTATGTGACATTTCATGGCTAAAATAATTGGATGGAACCCAATAGGACTTCTAAAGTATTTTTTTGTAGAATAATTTCAATTTCTTAGTTGTTCCAAGAAAAGTAGAAATCTAGTTGTTACTTGTTAGCCTACAACTTGAAAAATTCATGACTTACTAGATGAGGGCATTTATTGGACTAAATAATAACCAAATAGGAAATTGCTCTTTAGTATAATAAATTCAAACCAATGGAAACATTTAGGTAGGAAGTCAAACTAAAAATTCCAATTTTATCCATCTTTAAATCTATCTTATATTCCCAATCAATATACTCATTAGCTCATTTAAAATTTTTAATATTCCAACTTGGATGTACAAATGTGAAACATTCAAGCAATCATAGTCAAATCCAATTTTGACAACAAAATCCACAATATTCTTCATTCATTATTACACAATGATTTCCAACTTTGCTCATAGTTTGCAATTTTTTGGACTCAACACAATTTGATCCAATACATGCACAAACATCACACAATGAGACCAATTAGACTGAAAATATATATCATCATATTAAACAAAATGATGAGCATATCACTAAATTACAATCCTCAACTTCTTGCATCAACATGCAATTCAATGATTTTTTTTAGGCGATAAAAAGACTAATAGCACCAAAAAATTATCTTCTACACCAAGCCCTTAGAAAAATTTGGAGGTAAAAAAGTTTAAAAAGCCAAATCTAAATCTTGGATTACACCCTTGTAGCCATTGCCTCACCCATGATTACTAGGGTTTGTTACTTTGTCGCCACTTATCTAGATGTTGATCCAACAACATTTTATCTGTAGTTGCCTAAAATATAACAAAGTTGGAGATATGGATATAGACTGTAGCCACATATATATAGATACCTTCCTTGTATCACCAACCAATGTAATCATAAAACATCAAGGTTGCACTACTACTGAAGTAATTGTTGCCCCACTTATTGCTATAGATGGTGTGATTAAGACTTTGATATGTGTGGCCATGTGTCAAGAGAGGCTTATGATGCACTTATTTGTTTGTTGATATGTTTTGGCACAAGTGTACTATGGTTGTTTAATAAGTAAGAACTTTTAGGCATCATGTAAATGTTGATTCAACAATTATGTATTATCTGTAGCAAGTTTTTTGAGTAGGAATTTGGTCATTTCCGATTTTGCATCACTCTTCAAAACCTAGTTGCCTTATTTTGTACCAATCCAAGAGCTAAAATTGCCATGGATATTTTTTTGGAATTTTGTTTTGAGGCCATACAACTCTCATTGATTCCTAATTTGAAGCCAAATTTTGCACCAAAAATAAATTTGAAAGCGCCTAACCTCATCCACTTACTTTTCACCTAGAGCCCACATCCAAATTCCCTTAAAATTAAAAAACAAACATTGATGCAACAAGTTAGCCTCCACATAACCTCTCACCCGATTAGCACTTATAAATTTCCACTTTTTCCATTACAATCTCCATCTCCTAAAATCAAAAAACAAAAATAAATATAGAGCCTACTTGGTTGGAACTCACACTTCTACCTCTTGCAATAGGTCGAAAAAAAATGAAGCCACTCCCCTCTTGATAGGTGTTGGCTCACCAAAATCTATTTTCAACTAACTCTCTACATCTCCAACTACCAATTCCTCCCACTTGTCTAATAAAATTCACACTTTGGCACTCCCCACTTTGAAAACTAATGCCTTTCTCATGATTAAGCACCTATTTGGCTTACTACTGGTCAAAGAGCTCAAAAAGGATAATTTTTTTATAATCCATTGAATAGGAACTTAATTATTATATTTGTAGCATCCATGGTAGAAGTGGAGCATTTTGGATCAAAATCACATAAAAAATCCAATGGCACAATTGGCTCACAAAGATTCTTCTTCATATATGTGATTTCTTAAATACTAGTAATTAATGGAGATAATGGGATTTCAATCTCCTACTTGAAATGTGTAGAATAAAATTATGAACTTGCATGTTTTTTTTATGGGATTCTATAAGATGTTCCATAAAATTTATGGAATCTTTTGACTTGTAAAGATACGCTTCCGGATGGTTAATTGCATAAACCAACAATTGAAAATTCCTAGAAATTATCTAAGCTATTGTAAATTTTCTTAAAAAATTACGATAGCTTTTTTATGCAAATAATGCACCTCAATTAGTTTCAAGGCATTCCAATAGTGGCAAATGCCCAAACCAATGGCTACCTCAAATTTAGGTGGAATTTAAACAAATTTGACATGTTGATTGGCATATTAGGAGCATGTGATATCTAGAAGAAGTAAAAAAAGAATCTATTTTTATTCCTACAACCTCCATGGATACTTTAGACAAGTGAAAATAACTGAAAAGTTCAAACTCTATCATTTGGAATTTTTACAAGTCATTATTTAGGCAATTCACAACATTTATGAGTCCAAATGACTTGAAAATAGGAATGAGGGGATCTTGCAAGTGAATTTGGATCTTTTAAAGCCAATGGCACAATTCTTTTGTCATTTGAAGTTATTCACCAAAAGTTATAAATGAATCCAATAATAAATTTGATTTATTTTAGTAAATTAGTAGTTAATTCTAGAATTTACTTTGGAACTAAAGCAAAAGTGGGGACTTCAAAAAAGTATATATGGCCCTTTATCTCTTCCAAACATCATTTTTGTTATTATTGAACAACTCGGGTTCATTTCTTAGTAGATTTTTGGTCTTTTGGCCAAACTTTGCCAACCAAGTGTTTTCAAGAGCAATTTTTTCTTCATTGTTGTTTTTGAAGCTTGTTTGGGAGGAGATTGGGGTCCTTTAAAACCTTTAGATCTCTTTGGGATTCATGTGTTTTTTTGTGTACTATCTTTTTGTATCAACCACTGTGTACTAACCAACTTTTTACTAACAACTAGATAATCACCGACCAAATTTTGGTGACACTACTAGTTGGGGATCTCTAGTACTATCATCTTGCTTTTGTTGTTAATTTTATACAAAGTTCTTGGTAGAAATTCCATTCATTTGAAAAATCCTTTTAGAGAACTTTGATGTGTAAAATTTGTAGTGTTTAAATACATGCCTAATTGCCATTCAATGCCTTATGGTGATCATAATCTTAGAAACTTGTGATCACTACAACAAAAAAACCAAGAATTTGGTTGTGCTCGTCTTATTTGAAGGATAGAGATAAAATGCTCACACAACAATATCCTTTTACTTACCTCCTTCATTAGTGTCAAAGTCCCTCTCATTCACCCTAGCAAAAACAATATCCCCCTATGACTCTATAAGACTCTAAAAACATGAATTGTGAAAATCCAACCTAAAACACTAATGACTAACCACCCTTGAAGATACAACATGATTACAACCACTAACTAATAAGGACTTCATGTAGTGGACTCAAAAACTATAAATGCCACCTTGAAGAACAAACATAACATAAAATTATAGAAGCAATGTCCTAGGCTCTCCCACACAAAACACTTTCTTAAGCCCAACTAAAACATGAGACTGACTAGCATCAATCTAACCATCAATGTGTGGCAAATGATATAGTGCCCAATTGTAGGTGTAGTCCTTCTAGACCTTGCTATCATGACCTTCTTAGATTAATACTTTGTGAGCCCTTAAATTGGCACTCTTGTCTTAGTTTTTATTTATTTATATAGTTTTAGTAGAAAATTAGGGAAAAAGGTCTTAAAAAGAGTGTTTTAATCATAATAGGTTGAAGTCCCTATTATTCTATTAATACAATAGAGTATCCTTCTAGAACCTTAGAATGTATGAACTACTCAATTTTTTTGCTTTTAAGGACTAATATAGTGTCTAAGAGGTAGACTAGGTGTGTAAGAGATGTTAGGGGTCTAAGAAATAGCTAAGTTTAACTATTGTGAAATTCCCATTAGAAACTAAAATCACACCTCCAAGTGCACATAACAAGTCTAGCAAAGATCAAGAGTCCATAGTCCATACTAGGGAGTTTTTTAGTCTTAGATATACTAGTAGTGAGCCTACTAAATGGTCACCATCCCATTCAACAAAGTCCAAGAAAGTTAGTTTAAACTTAACTAGTAGCATTCAAATAGTATGAGATGGAATTTCAAACAATAAAAGGGACAATGCGACCAAAAATTGAAGAAAAGTTTATAGCATACGAATATGCCAAAAGCTAAATGGTAAAGTCAATTTGTCAAAATTTTCTTCCAATTAGAAGATTTCTTTTTCAACAAGATTTGAAGGAGGTAATTAATTTATGACTTTTCATGAATAATGTAGAATAAGAATACGAGCTTGCACCTAGTATTGGGGAACTTTAGCCTAAAAGTTATCCAAATTTTTTTGGTTGATTAGAATTTTTTTTAAATGATCTAGGAAGCAATAAAATCCCATTAAAAATTAGGATAGAATTTTTGTGATAATAAAGCACCCCAACACGTTTTAAGGCATTTTAACACCAACAAGTACCAAAATCAGCAGCTACATTAAATTTAGGAGGAATTTGAAAGTATTCAACATATTGATAGATGTAATAAGAGCTTGTGATGTCCACTAGAAGTCAAAAAAGACTCTTTCTTTACTTTTTAAAACCTTTCAAACAACCTAGGCTAATCAAATACTTTGTAAGATGTAGATTCTATTATTTGGGATTTTAACATTTCCTTGGATTTACAATTTGTTGGCTTTTGTGAGCTTGAATGACGTGAAAATAGGTGAAGTGGATTACTCACTCTAATTTTTGCCTTTTGTAGCCAATGGTACAATCCATTTGTCAATTGGAACTTTTCTCTAAAAGTTATAGATAGTCCAACTATAAATTTGACTTTTTTTCAAGTGATTAATAGTAATTAGCATTAATTCTAGAAAGATCTAAAGGTTGAAATAAGGAAGAATAGGCCTTGAAAATAGTATAAAAGGCCTCCCTTTTACTCATTAATCAATTCCATTTTTCATATTGTCAACTCCTTGATATCTTGTGATTTAGGCTAAGATCAATTTGACCACTTTTATGTTTATTTGTATTTTTGAGCATTAGCTCATTTTTTGTGTGTTTTAGAAAGATTTTTTTGAAGGACATGAAGGTCCATTCAAGTATTGGCTTCACAAGCTCTGTATTTAGGGAGGTTTAATCACCCAATTTCTTGATTTTTAAAATTTTTTAAATCACATACTAATCCTGAAGACATTTTATTTGAACTTTGGCAATGCCGTTAGTTAGAACCCCTTACGACTTACACTAAGTCTTATTGGTTTGTATTTTGGAAGGTTTTAATCTCCAATTTCTTGATTTTCTTAAGTTTTTGAGTCATGTACTAACCCTAATTATGTTCTAGCCAAATTTTGGTGATTCTATTAGTTAGAACTTGTCAAAGCTTACTTTCAATTTTGTTTAGTAATCAAGCATTAACTGTTTGCCTAGAAAATCCCGTTCAAAGGATTCTCTCTAGAACCTTGACCTATTAGATACGTGTCATATTAGAGTTCTTTGTCTTAGAGTTAGAATTAAGTCCTAATACTAATTATATGTTCTTTTTGTTTCATTGTTGTCAACTTCATGGTGAAGCTTTGATTTTTTTACTAACTATCCATCCTCTTTGTTATGGTCGCCATGGCAGTGAAGTTTTAACTTGGTCCCTAACTATCCATTCTCTTTGTTTTGTTGTTGACTTGTTATCACTTTGATAGTGAAGCTTTCGCTTACAACTATGTATTAAATTTTGTATAAAAAATATTGGATATCTCATTAATAATTGATAAGAGTATCAAAAACTGTTAGAGCTTTCCAAAAACAACAAAATAGTCAAAATCTACTAAGCTACCAAAAAGTTATAAAGATTTGAAGTTTGAAAGTTGAATGAGTTATTTTGTAAGTTATTGTTGTTGTTTTTGTAGCATTGACTAAATTTGCTAAAGGTGAAAGAAAGTGAGAGAGGAGCTCTTCAATAAGCTTCTTCTATCTCAAAACTTCTAAAGAAGATTTTTACTATCTACAAAGTCTCTTAAAAGACTCTTTTTCTATTCAAAGACAATGCCATTGATGATAAGATTATTAGATCGGTTGACTTTTTTTTAATGGAAGCAACATTGTTGTTGGTAACATGATAATATTGGTTGACTTTTTCATCATTTATTATAGTAAATTACAAAGTTATTAAGATAATTAGTGTGGTAATTTTCAAAATTACCAAAGAAATTATTGGAGTAATTTTTAAATTTATTTGGATAATTTTAGAAATGATTAGAATAGGTTATTAAGATAATTTTTGAAGATATTGGAGAAAGTTTATTATGGTAATTTTTTAAAATGATTAAAATATTTATTTTAGTAGATTTAAAATTTAAATTATTAAATCAAAAGATTTTAATGGATGAGGTTTTTTAGGGAAGTTTAAAGATAAAAATTTATCCATTGATAATTTCTAGTAAGAATGTCTATTGTTGTGCTACAAGTGCATGCATTATATAAAAATTTGTATATAAGTATTATTTAGGTGAGTTTTAATATTTATAATATAAAAAAGGATGACATCATTTGAAGTGTCTTTATGATGACTCCTTTTGTGAGCCCAATAGTTGTCACTTGGCCTTTGGGGGTCCAAAAGGCCTAAAAAGTGTATTAACATCATTTGGGTAGAAGTCCCTATGATTGCAGTGTAGTAAAGAAGTGCTCTAAGCACTTCCAATTACCATTCTTAGTGTCTAAATAGGTGTCTAGTATGTCAATTAGGAGTTTAAGATAGAATTAAATCCTAATAGACAAAATTCGAAAAGACATTTTAGATTGTTACTAGATTTTACCAAATCCACTAATTCTCAAAGATCATACACTGAAGCATGGAGGAAGGTTTTTGTAGCTTAAAAGCCCACTAGGAGCTCAATGACAAAGTCAGTTTGTGAAGATTCCCTCGTGCAGGAATGATTCTTCCCTAGAAGAATTAAATCAAAAAGTAAAGAATTTAGACCTCTCTACATTTGATGCAAGTAGGCACTTAAACTTTCAATTAGCATTTGGAGACTTCTTAGAGGTTGCCCAAAAATTTCCATAATTTTCTGGATTACAAAAGATGATTTCATAGAAAGTCAATTGTATTTACCAACAATTGGAAATTTATAGAAATTATCCAAGTATTTGTAAAATCCCACTAAAAATTAGGATAATTTCTTTTAGCTTAAATAAGTGCCCAAACAAATTTCAAGACATTCTGACACTGTCAAGTGTAAGAATTGGCGGCGATACCGAATTTTAACAATTTTCAAGAACATTTGACAAGTTGACCGATGTGCTAGGCACATATAATGTCCAAATGAAGTAAACTTGGACTCTTTCCTTACTATCTTAGACCTTCCAAACAACCTAGGCTAGTCAAAACCTTGAGAAAAGGCAAACTCCAATATTTGAATTTTCTACCTTTTCATTAGCTAGCAATTCGTTGGCTTTCGCTTGTAGAATAGTTTAGAAAGTAGGGGGTAGAGGATCCCCTAGGCTAATTTGAGCCTTTTGAAGACAATGGCGCAATTTTTTTTGACATTTGGAGCATTTATCCAAAAGTTAGAGCGACCACAGCAGTAGTGTAAAATTTTGATTGAAGTTAATTTGGATTTACGTAGGAGTAGATGTAGGTAAGTGAAGAAGGGTTGGGGGCCTTGGAAAAGTATAAAAGGCCCTCACCTCCTCTCTTTTTCAACCTTTTTTTATTTTATATTTGGCCATAGGTGGCCACATTGTTGGAATTTTTGGCATTTGCCAAAAACCTCTTGCTTTTTCTTGCATTTTGAGCTTTTGCTTGTGTTTTCTAAGGATTCTTGTGTGTTTTCTGCTTACTTCAAAGGACATTGGGGTCCCTTTGGATATTGCTAACCTTTGTTTATGTTTTTGAGTGGTTTGGTACCTTGAATTATCTATAATTGTGTCAAGTTTACTAACCAATTCTTCTTGAGGGTTCTTTGGAGAGAGATTTCACAACTTGGTTGTTGTAAATCTCCCCTTGAAGTCTTCCGGTTGAATACGTGGTCCTTTGTGAGTCATTGAGTCATTTGGAAGGTGAAGTTTGTTGCAATCCTCCAAAGTCCAACAATTTGTGATTTTTAAGTGTTCTTGTTTCATACTAACTAGAAACTACAAGTTTCCAACTAACCTTCTTGTGTTTGGTGTTAGAAAGTGGTGGTACACCACTAAACGGCGAAGCTATTGCCTTAGAACAACCTCTACATTACCAATTAGTATCTTGTTGCCAAAGTCCTAGTACCCAAATTCCGTCACACAGTAGAGCTTTGAATTTAGATGAAATTTTCTTCAAAGTGTTATTATTTGTGTTTCTAAAATTTGGCTTAACAATCCGAACGGCAAAGCTTCGTCCCCCCTAGAATTTTTCCTATTTAGTTTTATTCAAAAGGGTTCCTAAATAGAGACCCAAAGATTTGGCAAGCAACGGCCATTTGAATTTTCTTTGGAAAAATTTCTCCAAAAAACAAAAGTTAGGACCAAGCCAACCACCACCAACCAGCTTTGGCAGCTAACCCAGTTCCAATAGCAATCCGCTCTAGTATACAATAGCAATCGACTCCAATACACAATAGGTAATCGGCCTATTACATAGTAGCAACTAGCTAGTAGTTGACCCTTACTAGCCCTTGCTGGGTATCCCCCAAACCGATTTGACATACATACATCATTTGGAAAAGACTCCAAATCAAGGGATGATGCCCATAGGCCCCCCCCCCCCCTCTTTTTTTTTTTCCTTATTTTGATTTTTTTTTAACACTAGACTTATATTCGAGGGATCCAAAGCTTCACCAAAATCAATTCAAAGGACTAAAGCTTCTTCAAAAATCAACTAGGGCCTTACAAACATCACCAAAATCAACTAGGGCATCTAGGGCTTCACCAAAATCAACCACAACATCTAGGGCCTCACCAAAAACAAGCTAGAGCATCTAGGCCTCACCAAAATCAACTAGGGCATCTAGGGCTTTACCAAAATCATGCGAGAGTGTCTAGGGCTTCACCAAAATCAAGCCAAAACATCCAGGCTTCACCAAAAGCAAACGAGGGCCTCATAGGGCTTCATCAAAATCAACCAAAGCATCTAGGCTTCACCAAAATCAACCAGGGCATCCAAACTTCACCAAAATCAAGCTAAGGGACCAGGCTTCACCATATTCAAGCCAAAGCATTTAGAGCTTCACCATAATCCACCAAAGCACCCAAGGCTTCACCAAAATCAAGCTAGAGCATCCAAGCTTCACCAAACATCAAACTAGAGTATACATGCTTCACCAAAATCTAGCTAGGGCCTCACAAGAGCTTCATCAAGTCAATCCAGTTTATAATAGTTGGTGTAGTATTCCATTACATACGCATTTGGAGTTGTGAAGCAAAACATCTAGTGAGAAATTGCACTAACACTTGGGAAGAAGAAGGGTCCTAATTTGCATGTATACATCCATTAGGGGATATTAAACAAGTTGGATTTTGCTTACAAGACAAATAGAAAAAAACAAGAAGAAGAATAGTTGACTTTAGAAGATGCTAAACATTGGTTATTAGGAAGGAGAAGTTAATAGAGTTGTTTAAGGCTTTGTTTGATTTCCAAAACCAAATTAGCAAAGCATTTAGCGTCAAATTTGATAGGATTTTGTTCCCAAGAAAATATCTAGAAAAGAATAAGAAAATATCTCAAAGAAGTGGAAAGAAAAGGAGGGGAGAATCGATTGAAGGACAAGCTTGGGATCTCCTCAAAACCAGTAGGAATCTACAACAAACTAAGATTACATTACCAAAAGTCGGAAATGGAGCTGGAGTGTACGATGGACAACATGGCAACATCATTCGTTGAAGATGGAACCAATGTAATGGTAAGTAATTGATTCTTTTACCACACTCTTTGCATATTTCTAAAAAAAAAAATTAGATTAAGAATTAATGTTTGAAATTCCAATTAAAAGTAGAATAATTTAGAGTAGGTAGGAAATCACTTTGTAGGGTTTATAATTAATTGAGAACTTACCACAATACCTTTAAAGGATTTTACCACGATAGTTAAAGAAAAGTTATCAAAGTTTACCCTTGGAAGAAAAGTAGTCAAAAGTGGATGAAAAGTTACAGAATCATTCAAAAAAATCTTTTAGGAAATCTTTTAGGAATTTTAAAATCTAGAATTAAGATAGAAATCAAGAAATAAAAGTAAAATTAATTTTGGAATTCCACAATAAAAAAGAATTATAGAAGTATTTTGATGAACTGGTCAACGGTCAAAATTCATCCGTGAACAAAATTTACCAAGGAAGTCAAAAGTAAGAAATTTTTACTTTTTTAGGAGAAAGTAAAAGCAGATCTTACATAAATCAAACGAATTAATTTTAGAAGTAAAACAAAAATCCAATTTTATCCAAAGTAGCAAGAACAATTAAGAAGTTACCAACTAGGTTAAAAGATAACCAAAGAGTGATTAAAAGGTAGAATCTTGTAGAGAATATTTTCAAGATTTCAAAACCAATTTAACCTCAAAAGTTGGAAGAATATTGAATGAATTACATTAGAAGGAAGTTTTCAACAAAAATAGAGTCCATTTGGATGAAAGTCAACTAGAGTTGACCAAATCAAGTCAAGTTCAC
Organism: Pseudoscleropodium purum; assembly: GCA_963969395.1. Classification (NCBI taxonomy): domain Eukaryota; kingdom Viridiplantae; phylum Streptophyta; class Bryopsida; order Hypnales; family Brachytheciaceae; genus Pseudoscleropodium; species Pseudoscleropodium purum. The sequence goes on from OZ017797.1 coordinate 23,831,206, forward strand.
AACTTAAGTAGAAATTTTAGAATAGAAAATAATCCAAAATTCCACATTCAATTTCAATAGTTAGATAGTTGGAAATTGACAGATGAAATTTTAGAAGTTAGTTTAGTATCAAATTTCATCCACATATATCTCTAAGAGAATTAGGCCAATTTAAGATTTCTTTATCATTTTGGAAAGGGAAAATTCAGCCCTACAACTTAGGCTACTTAAACTTTCCGCTTGGCCAACCCTCATTAACCCTCAATTTTGGTAGTCAGTTTTGGTAGTCTTAGCCAAAATTGGCCCTTTTCTACTAACTCTTTGAATTTGACTAACAACTACTTAGGGAAAGTGTAGGTAGAACAAACAACAAAAGATTTGTTGCTTGGAAGGCATAATTGAATTATACGTTGTTAAACACCCATTAGGATTTTATTACAACAAAAGCAACTAGAAACTAGTTGTGTACACTTTATTCCAAGGGTGGGAATAAAGCGCCCACACCTTCTCATTGCCATGATAAACAATTATAAAGAAAATGATTCACTTAAGAATTTCATCGTATTTGATGTTATTTTTTTTTTTTCACTTTAAATTATACTATGTAAAACTAAAGGTTTTTTTAAGTCTCAAGTTGATGAATTTCGACAAAGCATGAATTTGACTTCTTTTTACTACAACTATTGGATCAACCTCTACTACCACTAGGTCTTTCATTGCTACATGTAGGGTCACAAAATGAAGCTAAGGCCATCCCAAGTTCTCAACCACCAAAATAACCTTGTGTAGAACAATGATGACACATGAATTTTCAATGTGACACTCAAATATTAGTGATCTTGTTGCAAATTGGATGCGTTTAGTCCACAGTGGTAAAGTAATGTTTGAAGGATGTTTTGAAGGTTTAAATGACAATCAATATTATTACATGATAAAAGTTATCGAGAAAAATTGCAGCCATGAATGCAAGGTTGACAAATCAGTATGTCCACCCCAAAATAGCATCCGTAACTTGGACGTCCGGACGCTAGTGGAGGCAACGTCCCTCCCGCCGTCGAAAGGCGAACGGGCGGATAGGGCGGACGGGGCGGGGCGGACGGGGGGACAAGCAGACGGGACCGCGAATGTTAGCGGACGCTGCGGACACAGCGTCCGCGTCCGGACGTCCCGGACATTCGACCGTCTTGTCAACCCTGCATGAATGATGGTTAGAGAGGCCAATCAATCACTTCGTTAAGGTGGATTGTGCAAACTATGTCATTGCTACCATCAAGTGCATCTTTAAATTCTTGCAAATGGAGTGATTTTCAATAAAAATTATATTTTTTTATTTTTCTTAAACATATGTTAGTTTCTAGTTTTTTATTCCATATTTGGAGTGTTTTTTTAAAATAATTTTATAGATATGAAGTTGTACAAGAGAAATATACAAATAATATGTTTTACAGTAACTTTGGGGTGATTTACCTTCTAGCTAAGGATATGAAATTAGTTTTATGATCAAAATTAATGACCAATGAATGCTAAAGAAGCCACATGGTTGAGATATGGGTTGAAGTTCACTTGACTTGTATGGTTAAAGTAGAAAATAAGGTAAAGGACAAAGAGGGTACTATTTATAGTCTTTCTTGTTATTGTTTATAAGGTCTGAATGTTTGAAGACCCATAGCATTTTGTATTTTGCAAATTTTAAAATAAAAATTTGGATTTTTGTATATTATAGTGTTGTGTTCATAAAATGATTTCATTTTGCTCAATTTAAAGTTGTCAATCAAAAGTTGTGCTAATTTGAGTGGAGGCAATTTATTGATTTTTATATGAAAAGGTAGAAACTTTGATCAGCTATAAAAGATGGTCAATTTATTTTTTGCAATGAAGTTTTGAGAGAGTGAAAAATTGTGTTAACTTTTGATGAAGTTATCACTCATTGTAATTGAAATTTGTATGAATGAGTTGTGAGTGTCGATGTAAAGGAGGGTCTATTTTCTTTAATTCTAAAACCAAAACTTTGGAAGGTTTAGGAAGTTGAGTAAAGTATTAAAATGATTTGAAATTTAGAGAAGACCAAAAAATTGTATTAGCTTTCAAAAAAACTATCATTCTTTTTATTTAGACTTGGGATGAAATGATGACACTAAATTAAAGTTCAAGCAAAGAGTTTGGAATTTGGAATTTGAAGTTTAAAGTTTGAAGTTTAGAAGACTTGTATATTGTGGCTTGTGGCTTTCATTTTCTTTGTAAATTTTGTTGTTGCGGGTAGTATGAATTAAGCTGTTATTTAGCCTCATTTTGTACCATGGTGACAAAGTAGGGTTGATGGGCCACATAGTCGAAACTTGCTCTATTCTCATGGTGAGGTTGGATTGATCACCAACAAACCGTGAATTTGAAAGTTTAGAAGTCATTTTCACTAACAATATCTCGTGGTATGGTGTCAATTTTACGTGTCCTATATCCCTTGGTTTTTTTGTTTCTACTTTGACCCATAAATCAACTTAAAGCCCAAACAAGATAGGCTAATAGAGAACGGTTCTATGACAATATTAAAGATTCAACTAGCAAGATTTAGGATTTATACGACTATGTTCTCTTCTTTTTCTAAACCATTCTTAGTTGCAGCTAAGATTTCCATGATTTTTCAAGGTAGATCCTCTCGATATGATACGATTTTAGAGATATTTTAGTATTTTGAAAAGGGCATTGGATACTCTACAATTCAATATAGTTGAATTTTTAACTAGTTTATCTTTTAGTTAGTTTCTTAGTTTATCTAATAGTTTATCTTTTGATAACTAGAGTTTTGGCTACATTGACCAAAATCTCACCCAAGCTACTAACATTTTGAGATTTCTTTTGTTAAATTTTATCTTTATGTAATTTAGAAAGAAGAACAAGAAAAAAAATTTAATTTGTTGATTGGAATGCATAATTAGACACCGATAGGAATTCAACTTTGAAATTGCTTAGAATCCAATTGTGTCTTATGTATCCTAAAGGTAGGGTTAAGGTCTCATACATTACTAAGTGAAGTACCTTACAAACTCATAAAACAACATGCTCCATTATCACATCAAGCATTGTAGATGCTGTTTGTTGCAAGTAGATATGATTTCCTAACAAAAAATGATCTATCTAAGATGTACAATCTCCTCTGTAAAGAGTAGTATAAAATAAGTGTCTCTATGTTGTACAATAGACAGATTCTACAATACCATTGACTTCACCCTCCTATACAAATGTGTGCTCTCTTTACAAATGCATGCCCACATATTTAAATCATCTATGCTAACCAATATAGTATCAATGTCTTGCTTGGTGGTCTTTGGTAAAATTAGATGCTATCTTTATAAAAAATAATACAATGAAAAAGAAACCAAAAGCACTTATTTGTTGAATCAATAGCCTATGTCTATCCATGGCAATTGCAAATTCCAATTTCTATGATGCATTTTCCTTTTAATTATACTTATGAAGTCTTTTCCTAACAAGTTGATGGTTTGCATCATGCATTCTTCCAAATTATCGATTTCAAGGTGATAATGTGATCAATATAATAGGGTGATTGATCATTGTTTGTTCACACAAGGCTTAAAACTCACCTAAAAATTTATATCATTGGTCTTTCAATACCTTAGTTAGGCTGTGAAGCATCTCAACAATTAACACTCAATCAAAAAACAAAAAAACTGTTACTTTCGTAAACTTATTTGGTAAAGCCATAAGCTCAATCTATTTTGAGAAGTGCTCCATCATCACCAACACATATTTGTTGTGGCATGGTGTTACCAGTAATGGTCTAACAAAATCCAAACTTTACTTGTAGACCAATCCTATGATTCGCAATAATTATAATTGGCATATGTAAGCATTTCAATATCTACCTTTGGTATTTAAATCAACACAATGAGGTTCAAGTGTTTGTGTAAAAAGTATCCTAATTGGGTGCCTAGGTGTGGTCAATTGTGCCTTTCAAGATAAATGAACAACACTCAATTTGGAAACACAACTTTAGTCAAGCAACCAAATCAAACAAGGCTATTATGGTTTTGGAGGCAAGAGCTTACAATTACAATTTAAGAATCCAAAGTTAAAGATTAAATCATTCCATTTTTAAAATATAAAATTTATTCAAATCCGATACTCTTAGAAGATGTTATAATTGGGTGAAGTTTAGCCATTGCAAGGTTGCTAAAATATGAGTAGGGAGCAACAAATGATGAGCATTGAACAATGACTATTTTTAGAAAATCTTGTAAAACATTTAAAACTTTTCACTAGAAGATGCCTATATTTGTGGTTTAGAGCAAACATTCATGGCTATAAATGAGTTTAAAAAGGATGAATGGGGATGATGAATTTAGATGAATTCTTTGTAGTTGATTTTGTTGGATGAAACACATTTGTTGTCCATTGCATTGGATGATGAATGTCTATTGAATAAGTTTAAAAGCTCAATTGTTTAAAAATAATTTAAATGTTCAAGCACCTTGAATTAAAAGTAAAGAAACTGCTCAATGACATTGCCTTTATAAATTTTGGAGTTTATTTAAAATACAATTGAAATTTAAAAAAATTTAAATGATTTTTTTCAAATGATTTTTTGTATTTTCAAAAAATTAAAATTAAAAAATAATAATACATATTTTTCAAATTCAATAGATGGCTTCTCAAATTTGAGGAGCAATTTTTTGTTGCTAAAGGCACCCTCCCTATATTAATTTGGAGAAAATTTAAACTACTATTAAAAAAAAGACTTCAAAATTTTTTTTTCAAATTTTTTTTCAAAAAAAATAATATATATTTTTTAATTAGGGCTCCTCGAATTTAGAGGAATCCTTCCTTGCCAATGCCAACTACTAAGAGAAGCCTATTTGATTTTAAGAAGCCTTTTTTAGTACTAGAAAAAGTCATTTAGGGGTTATTTAAAGGTCAGAAGTTCTTTGCAAATGTCCCTTTGTGCCAATGCAAGGCTTTTCAGAGCCCAAGGAAGGCCTTGAGCTAAATTATTTTCTTTTTTTAAAAAAAATTTGGAAAAAAAAATTATATTGCTATTCAAATATTCTTTAAATTGATTAGAAAGAAGGTGCCTTTAGCAATAAGAAATTGCTCTTCGGATTCAAGGAGCCATTTTCTGATTAAAAAAAAATTATCTAAAAAATAGTAATTTAGGATATTATTATTATTATTATTATTATTAATTTAAAAAAAATTCTTCCCAATTTTCAATAATTGAAAAATTAGAAAGAAGGTCCTTTGGCAACAAGAAATGTCTTTTTGGATTTGATGAGCTCTTTGTTACATAAAAAAATATCTTTTTCATTGATTCTCATAGTATTTGGAATTATTTTCCAATTATTTAAAAAAATGAATAGATGATATGGATGAAATTCATCTACTCATGACCTCAAAGGTAGTACCTTTTATATTGTGGGAGAGGCTAGGCTATCATTCTTAGCCCTACCTACAACATTTGAGTGCTAAAGAACTACCTAAAATTAAACTTCTTTTTAGCAATAAATTGATTTTTTGAAATTTTTATTTTTAATAATTTTTATTTTGGTAATTTTGACATTACTATTTTTATTTTGACACACTATTTATGACTCTAATATGTCTATTTTTAGTAAAAATAGTCTTAGTGAGCATTCAAATCTAAACACTCGTTGCTCATTGCTCCCTGCTTGCACTTTAGTGTTGTTGTAGCCATTGAAACCTTTGGCCATTGAAACTTCATCCATTCCTTTCTACCAACTCCTAAACTCTATTTGTCGTATTTGATTTGAAATTTGGGATACACTTTTAGATTACAAGCTTATATCTAAATACTAAGCTTGAATTTAGATGGACAAAATCTCCCTAAGTTCATCCATTCTACATTTTAAACTTCATCCATCATTATTTTATGGTTATTAAAGTGGTTTCCAAAGTTTAAGTTACCTTTAAGCTTCACTAATTTTCTTCTACAAGTTCCTAATCTTAAATTTCTTCTTTAATTATCTTCAAAAGGTTTTAATTTGACATTTATTTCTTCCTAGGGATGCTAAATTATTTCTATCAATTTATTATTTTTAGGTTTTTTGTACTTATTCCTTAAAGATTTGATTTTAACTATTTAAAATGTTAAGTTACTTAAAGATTTAACTTTCTTAGTGAGAGTTAAGAATGGATGAAGTTTGACCTCTAATTGGTGCTTCAAACTTCATCTGCTAATTATGTTCCACTTGTAATCTAAAAATCAATTTCTAATTTTGTTTTCAAAGTTTGAATTCTTTCTACTTTTTTAATTCCATTTAGTGCCTTTTGAATGAAATTGGCTACTTTTCATCCAATCTAACTTCTAAACTTCATTCACTAATATCTTACTTGTTTTAAGTCTATTTTTGAAGTGCCTTATATTTTTGGAAAACTCTCAACATATTCTACAAGTTCCTAAGACTAAACTTGAAATAAAATCTAACCTTAATGGTATGAATCACATGTGTACATGTATCAAGTATAGTTTAAGGTTCCTAATTAAACAATTCAAAGGAAAAAAATAGAATTTAAGAACTCATCTTAGGGTGGACTACATTGATGAAGTGATCAAAGACTCCTTCAAAGTCCTCTTCATTTGCTATTTTGTCCCGTTTTTAATTGTGTTCACTACTAATTTTATATAATCTTTTGGTACAAGTTGTGAATTTGAAGTTCTAAGCTAACTCCTACTTCATCCTAAGTTTTCCTTCATGTCCTTTCTTTCTACTTCTTCTCTTTTTTTCTTTTTCCACGACTTATTTCCCTTCTAACGCTATTCTATTCAATTATCGATATTCTCCTAGTTGACTTGGAAATGCAATACTTGTTCAAATTCCAAGACAATAATACCATATTATTGTCTCCCTAGCCTTATTGATATTCTACTAGTTGACTTGTTCATGTAGCTCATAAAAATCCAAATAACCGGAGAAACTCAAAGTCAACCATGTTTTGCTAGGCCACACACTATAAGAAACTTGTATTTTAAGTGATGGATTTTATGTGACATCCAATGCAACAACATGTGTTTTATGTCAACAATAATGTTCAATGTAACATGCTTTTTGTAGTTAAATCCTTTTTTTTAAATCACAAGATAGATTGGGAAAGATTTCAATACCTTAGGAAGGCTTTGAAATTGAATATACAATGGTGGAAAATATTTTTACAAACATCTTAGAGTGCAGTTAAAAAAAATTATAATATAAAATACAATTTCCATCATTCATTTGGGATGATTGACATTGGTTTGTTTTTTTAGAATTGCAATCAAGCATGCCAAATTCAATTTCAGAAAATGAAACTCCATTTTTAATGTAACTTTTGTTTGATTTTCATGGCATTACATGATAATTGACAAAAAAACATTAGTAATGAATTTTTACATATTAATTGTAAATACAAGTATGTTGGAAGCATCTATATGTATATTTTTCATGTTAAAAAAATTTCATTAAATTAAAAAATAAATAAATTACAAAGAGTTAGATGTTGAAGTACTCTATGCCCAAATATTCTAAATACACATTTTTATATTGTAACTAGGCCACTTTGCAAGCTATTTGACTCACACAACAACTAGTTTTACACATCCAAGCATGATGGTACAATTTATTTTCCAAAATCTACTTACAATACTAGAATATAGAGGGCTAAAGTGCAAATATCCATTTTATATAAGTATTATTTGTTATTGTACATTTGTTTTTGCGAAGTTGCTACAAATCTAATGGGATATATATCACTTTGTTTCTAGTATAACTTTCAAAGTTGGATGAACTCATTATCAAAGTCCAACCTTTAGAATATATTTTCTATACATCTAATTTTTGAATATACTAATAAGTTTGATTTCATTGAGGTTCAATTAGTCTAATGTCATGGAATCACTTGAATGGATTGTATTGAATATTAAATGGACTTGTATCAAAATACACTAAAAATCAAAGGGAAAATACAATAAGAAATACATCATAGAAGATGTATCCAAGATTTTTTTTTTAGGATAAACCTTCATTTATGTTGGATGAAAGGTATCAAAAGTTATAAAAAGAAGCCAAGAGGCTAGCCACTCATAGAATGTCATGCATGTTTGTTACTATGAATGTTGAATTTTTGAGTTTCTATTATAATTATATTGAAAAAGGGTGAATTCTCATGATTGTTGAAAAATATTACATATGTGATTCATTTTTAGAGGCAACAATACTGTAATCATTTTAAAAAGTTAAAGTATTCATTAAAAAAATATTCTTACAATTGAGAAAATACAAATGCATAGGTAAAATGCATTGAATGAAATATATGTAGAATTCTTGGTCTTACATCACAAGATTGTTTTTTTTATCATATATATATATTCAATATACATCATGTAGAAGTTATATAATCACTTCACAAGATTGTTTTTTTTTATCATATATATTCAATATACATCATGTAGAAGTTATATAATCACTTCACAAGATTGTTTTTTTTATCATATATATTCAATAGAAATCATGTAGAAATTATATAATCACTTCACAAGATTTTTTTTTAATCATATATATTCATTATAATTCATGTAGAAGTTATATAATCACTTTAGAAATATCAATATATGCTCTCAAAATATTTCAAAAATGTAAAATTAGAGGTGTGATAAAAAGGAGGTACCAATATATCAAGGTTGCTAGCAAGCAAGTTTATGAGTGTGAGCCTATGAGCTTGTGAGCGGGAAACTCTTTTGAAAAAAAAATAGATGAGGCACCTATGACTGTGGATTTAAGAAGTCATATATTTCAAGAAATGTGAGGTCATTTTCTTCAACTTACATGCTTTTCCCAAAAATTATTTGAAATGTTATTTGCAAGAACAAAATTTTGTTAATTTTGAATATAATCACCTCAAGGGATGCAGTTCTTCAAAATAAAGATATAGGTCCAAACATTGGGTAATTAATAGAGGGTGCTATTTTTTATCATTTATTTTGTATTTTATCAATATATGTAATTTGATAATTTGGCTCATTAAAAAAGGAACATACATTAATTGTAATTCTTAATTATCATGAATATATCACATGTATATTAGTTCAATTTTTTACACTACTTACAATTACAAAATTTGGTGAAGGATTTACTATTTAAAATTAATGGGCTTCTTAAACCTTTTAGCGGTCCAACATGTATGGATTCATATCTAAATCTACAAAGCTCTAAAAAATATGAAAGAATGTCATTTACACTCCAAATTTCTAATCCAATTTCTCTTTGAAGAATAAGTTTTTAGAAAATATTTAAGAAATCCAAAGCATATATGAAGTAGAATAAAAATACAAACAAAACCTAACAATTTCAAGTAGGCTGAGTAAGTGGAAGCCATCTTTGACAAAAATGCTATGTTCCAATCCTATTTTTTAGAAAACAATAATGCTTGTGGTAACAACAAACAAAGGCTACAAATGCAAATTGTAGCTAAAGCCTAAAGGGAGAAGATTCAAGGAGTTATTGAATTTCATAGCTCAATCATTGTGCTGCCAAAAAGAATTAAAAAATACGGAACTATTGGACATTAAGTTAATTTATCTAAATCCAGTTGTCTCATAGAATAAATAAAATGTCAGTGACCTATTGATCAGTTTGAAAATATATTTTTTGCAATTTTCAAAAGTGTAACAAGAAATTGAGCCACTCAACCATGTATTTGCCTTATTCCTATTTTTGACTTCTATCACTTACTACATTCCCTCCTCTAAATTACACGTTGCTCAAATAGAAAGGATAAGAAATAAGCACATGATGTAGCCATAAAACATACAAATCCAATTATAATCAAAATCAACACACAATACAATAATTCATGAGATATGTCAATCTCGTGAGTCTAAGTTGCATTAGACTCTGTTTTGAATTGTTTGTAGTAGACGACTCAGAAGTCTCTCTAACCTCAGACGCTAATTGGTCTATAAAATCTAAAACATTCAAAGCATATATTTTTTGGTGCCTTTTAGTTTTTGACAGCCAAAATTTGCAAATGCCAAAGCTATTTGTTGGGCATATACTGGAAGATCAAAATTCTTCTCCAAACTAAAGAAAAGATTTCTATTCTTCATCATCGCGTCTATTGCCATCATCCCTATACAACTGGAAATGTATACAATAAAATGTTAGAGTTATGAAGCATAAAAAGTATTATAACAAGAAATGAAGAAAAAAATTGCAAACTTACTTACTAGCTTTCGTCTTCCAAATAAACCTCTTGGGCACCATGGGTGCCAACTCAGGATCCTGTGATTCAACAATTGTTGGTGCCAATTGTGTTGTCACTTTGATTGGAACTTCCTTCTTCATTTGTTCGAGGAGGGCATTAAAAATGTCTTTGTTCTCCTCTAAAGCTACAATGTGACGGCCCAAGCCACGACAAGCGAGAATTGATGCACTTGAAATGTATAAACTCAAAAGCTTCATCTCATGTTTCATTTTGCAAAATCGAAGACAAATATTGATTAACAAAATGAAAGACTAACTTGTGGAGGCACTGCAATCTACTACCAAATTGCCTTCAACGGTTGTACCTTCAATGAGCATCTACAAAAAGCGAGGGTCCTTTTCGCGACCCGCTCGCCATAGTTTATCACCATTCATCGCCATGTTTTTATCAAAAGTATAATTGTTGATCATATCATTCCAAACAAGTTTAACATTATCCCTCTTCATTGCCATTGATCTTTTGAAACAAAAATTTGATTTTGCATCATCACCAAGATCCTTCATGAGAATACTCATGCCAAACTTCATTGTTTGCAATCATTGCAATCAAACATCAGTAAGAAATTATGATAAATTGAGGCATTACCAAGTAACACTTCAATTTCAAATAATTATTAAACTTATCGTGCAACTAGAATCAATTGCGGATGTGAAGGGGAGATAGTTCATGCCACACAACTCCTTGAACTTCACCATCGGGTATGTCTCACATAATCCTACAATATTACTCTTTGAATCTATACACCAAAAGTGAAAAATAATCATGCATTTGTTGTCTTGCAGATGCCTCTCTGTAAAAGCACATGCTAACTGAAGAACCTCGTTCTCTATGTCCGAGTTTCACGTAGGCACCTCATTTTTAGCAAGAGACACTCCCAACACAGGCAAGTTCTTTGGACAATCAAAAATCACGAGGTCCACTCCAAGAAATCAGTTCACTATACCTCCGTACATGCGAGTCTTTTTTGCCGATAGCTGCAAAGGTACAGTGTTGCAAACAATTAATCACTCATCCAAATTTTATTCATTTCAATCACTTCATTCATGAAAGGCTAATCAAAATAAGAAAACATTACCTTCCTCAAGAACTCCAACATCTTCATTAAGCAATTTGGAAGATCAAAGTCCATGTTGTCTACGAGGTCCTCAATGGCCAAGTTTAGGATTAAATCCTTGGTCTTGATTGCGTCTTCACCTAGTACAATCACCTGCATCCCATGAGTAATGATGTCTTTAGTCAACTGTGAAAGTGCCTTCCTCTTCATCCCGCCTTGAGATCCCACTTGCATATGGGAGCTTTGGTCTACCATTGAAGAATCTTGAACTGGGCCACTTCCATCAACTTTTTTCTTCCTCTCAACATAGCCTTCTCCTCCTTTTCCTTCTCTCTCTCCTTTTTTTTTTCCGCCAACTTTTCCAGGTGCTCTACTTCTTTCTTCTCCTTCATGGTTGCCAAGTCAATGTTGTAGGCTTTTTTTTATTTTTATCATTGACCTCCCTCCTTGCAATGGCCCTCCTCCTTTGCTTGTCTGTTAATCCTGTAAACTCATCCACCTCCAAATCAATAACACCTTTGCCTTTCAAAGATGCCCATAATTCTAACTCTAACAGATGAGTGAAAATTCCATTGCAATCCAAGTACTAGCCTCTACCACTTAGATGAGCTGTCGAAAAGGTACGCATCTGACTTGGAGTATACATAATAGCTCTTAAACTCTGGTCTAACCACGAGAATAAGAACGGAGGGAGGTCGTTCCTAGAGATTGTACCTTTGGCTTCAAGCTCTAGCTTGAAGTAACTTCAATAATAAAACAAGCCAATTAGAACAAAAAATTTAAAACATGGAAATTGAAATCCTAAAACAATTTCTATATATATGTCAAAATAAGCCATTACATCAAACAACAATGGAAAGAATTATTTCTCATAATCCACATAAATACTCTAACAAAACCGTCACAATATCCAAGAAAGCCACCCAAAAAAATGGGCAACAAGAAGACAATCCAAAACGAGGGTACCTCTAGGTACCTTGAGAACCACCATCGGATTCGGTGGTGGTTTTAGAGGTACCTAGAGATACCCTCGTTTTGAATTTTCTAAATTAATAAGAAAAAAAATAAAAACAAAAACATCAAATTCTAGACGTCTTAATTATAAACTCACAGTATGAAGAGAAATCCAAATTTAAAGAAATAGACTACTTTTCATTTTCCTTGACATACCGGAATAACACCCTTCACATGTTAAGATTCGCCCCTTCTTTTGTCATGGACTCTCCCTTCTTAAAAAGTTTGGTGCCTCTCAAGTTTGGTCCAAATGCTTGGTCCCAGAGCTTCCTCCACCATCCCTCCAAATACTCTACTAAGAACTCTGGCTACTTTGAAATTGTGTAGTTTATTGGAATGTTGTCTTGTTTCACAACATCATCAAAATACTCCATTGCAACATCTTCAATCTATAAAAGCAACACACACATTAGTCCCTACAATTCATTAAGTAAAGTAAGCAGGCTTGTTTGAATTTTAGAAAATTTTGAAATTGTACTAATAACAACAAAAAATGACTTACCCTTGCGTAAAAAACACATTTGTTCAAGAATGGTCCAAGATGTAGCTTGGAAACGGGCCTTGGGAGAAACTTCCAAGCTTCACGAGATGGAAATGATGAGTTCCACCATTGCAAGAACTTCACCTTGTAAAATGATGTAGTGGTGTATGTCACCACCATCTGCAATTTCTCTAGTATCATTTGTGGAACTTTGTTTAAGCTCTAATGCTTCTCCACCTACAAAAAATAACAAATTTTTTTTTACATATGATACAATGGAAATTGAAATGAAGACATGTCATCATTTTGTTGGAAATGCAACTTACCTCTTGGAGAAATCTAGCCCTATTACTTGGTTGTGCCATCAATAAAAGTTTACCCATCTTGGAGTTCACCGTTCGATTCTTCTCTCTTGCTTTGACCCGGATGGCATGAGCTACCCCTTCTTGACTCTTCAGTTCAAATTCTGTTGTCTCCTTATATTTTCTCATTGTTGCGTCCACCGCTTGTGCAATCTCTTGCTGCAAACATCAAGTATATTCTAAATGAAAGAATATAAGAAAATTGAAATAGTTGATTATAAAGCAATATAATAAGAACAAAGAAGATTACAACATGATATGCTTACCCGGAAAAAATGAAGTAAATACTTTCTGAGGCATAGATTACCATCTTTTGCTCAGTTTGGCATTACATTGTTTCACTTCCAAGACCCTCAACATCTCTTTGAATTTTGCCAAAGGAAGTTGATCATACTTTTGCATGCGATATAAATCGTGTACTAAGTTTGTCTTTATGTGAGAGTCCTCTATTGCCCTGTATATCAAAATACATGTGGGTCACTTTTTTCAAACTAAATGCACCGCATGAAGTTGAAAATGATTACAAAGAACTTTGAAAGACAAACTAGAATGAAAAGTGTATACTTTCTTGTTTATTTCATGCATGACTTGCATGACTAACTCCTTCTTACCCTTGGTGTCCAAGACAATGCAGTCTACGAGATAGTAGAAATCTAGGTTTCCATATTCCACCCTCAAGATATACCTCATCCATGCTTGGAGTCTATGATTGCCGTCGTAGACAAAGAACTTCAAGTTCTTCAAGAATCGCAATGTTGGCTCGGATTCATAGTACTCGTTGAATTCATCGTTCTTCTCATTCCATATTGAATTCTTGTGGTTCATCTCAGCACTTGTGAATTCAGATGTTTTCCTAGCCTCATTTGTGGTTGACACGTAAAAAACTATTGCTCCTTCATGGTATCCAAACACAAATTTGGTCTCTAGTTTTGTGATGTCATATGACAGTGTTGGACAGACCATTGGCATCACAACAAGCCGACAAAGTAGAATCTGAAGCTGAGACAGTTTCTCTGGCTTCATTCTTAACATATTGATAGTAGCGACTGCATCTACCTTTCAAAGTCTATGGAGCTCGTCCTCCAACAAGTCCTTCTCTTGGTCGTACTCCACCTCCGCTTCCACAAGTGCGACTATTTCATCATCTACTATGTCTAGCTGAGCTTCTTCACCAGTATTGGAAGTTTCTAATATTCTCTCTTCTTGAATTCCATTGAAAGGTGACATGTCCATCTAGAAAAGAGTACAAATCAAAATGTGTTATAAATGAATTTGTAAACCATTAATAGAAAATAAGTTTATGAATCAGATGGTATTGTCAAACTTTCAATATCAAAATATACCAAAATGAAAATAGTGTAGTAAGTACATAGAGAAGAAGCCAACTTATATCATGGCCATACTGTACACATTTTCATATAAAATGGTAAACAACCAAGTAAATCCTTTCTAAAATCACTCTATATCTATTGATTCATTTGAATCAAAGCTTAGATGAATGATGACAATCTCATGCTTTGGTTTACTACCACTACAAGCATTGTCGCAATACTCTTCTTGAAGAGGGATACAAAAAGACTTTGATAAATATGGTGAGGAACTATATTCTGTCTCAAAGCTTTCTGGTAAAAAAATAGGCTGCCTTTCCTTCAAATTTCTTTGCTAAACATAAAAATTTCCATGTAGCCATTTTTTAGAGTTCCTAGATTGACCCAATGGATCCACAATTGCCCCTATGCTTACTAAGTCATCCTCTTCACTTCCTTCTCCCTCAGATTTGCTTGAAACGTCCATATTTGTTGGAGCAATAGTGTTGGGCTTTGATTACTCTCTAGACTCAGGAATTGGGACCATTTGAATAGGGACAACTCCTCTTCCAACCATAGAAGATGATGCTTGACCAAGATGGGCACCCACTGCTTGTATGTGCAAATTTAAATGACTAAGTTAGAATTACAATCTCTAACTTTCAATGTCATATAAAGTGAAAGGATGAAAACAAAAATACACAACAAGCAATTGAGTATGATATCCTTCAAAGTGTGTTCTATAGATGAAAAGAAGGAAATTATTAGTTAACTAACTATGATATGGATGGATCTACTTTCACCTTCAAAGTGTTAACTTTCCAAAAAAAATTATGAAGAGTACTAGAAACAAGGGTACTACCAAGTACCTATGAAAGGACTGTCAGATCCAATGGCCTTTTTATGGGTACCAGGCGGTACCCCTGATTTTGATACCCTTCATTAACTTTATGAATAAAGTGCCACTTATTGAATATTTGAGCATTGATTTTGCACATTCTAATCCTCTCATATAAAAATAATTCTAATGCAAACTACAAACAAGAATTCGCATACTCTTAGTATTACAAAGTCAAATGAAGATTCACTAGAAGGATGCATAGAATCAAAATTAAAAACATATTGAAAATTATTCAAAACAACGAACTTTGGAAACAAATTCTAATTGAAACATTAGTCTTTGATTGAAATTTTCAATAGAATATAAATCAATATAAAATACTTGCTAAAATATTATAAAAAAATTATACCTTGGAAAAGCTTTAAAGAAGGATCACTACACACAAATCAATTTTGCCATTTGAGCTTCAAATAGGAATATAAATAAAAAATAAATGCAATTTGAAAATTATAGAGAAATTGTAATGATTTCTAAATAAATTTTTTATGAAAGAAGATAGTTCATAGAATATTTTATCTTTGTATTATCATTAAAAACTAAAAGACATATAAAGCAAATGAACTGACATTAAAATATACAAAAAACTTTGAAAAAAATATAATTAAATCAATACTTAAGGAGAATTTAACAAAAAATTAAAAAAATACCCACTCTGATACAATGTGGATATTAGAATGAGGGGTACCTGCAGGTACCCTTGGAAACACCATTGGATCCGATGGTACTTCCAGAGGTACCAACGGATATCTTTCATTCTGGTACCCTCAAGGTACTAGACAAAGCATTTTGCCTATGCAAATTGCAAAGCTTGGGGCAACAAATAAGAAGGGAGGCAAGCAGGCTACACTGCATTCAATGTTCTGTAACTGACAATGTCACTTTCTAGGAGAAAAATGAAAATGAAGTACGTGCTAGTGTCTCGAAAGCTTGATTGAGCAAATTGAGTGAAGATCACAAGAATGAACTCAAAATATCAAGCTAGCTTCATATAGATTATGTGGAGGTGCATGGCAACTGGGAATGATTTGCACTACTTGTAGGCAAGCTTTGGGGATCCTGTCCTACTAAAGTATACGTACTCAAAAATCTAATCAACACAAATGCAAACCTTAAAAATACCTCAATCCACCCTAAAATCTCAACGATAAATCAAGGTAAAACACGTAGATCGACACCAAATTTTCAAATCCGTCCTACACATCTCCACATAGATGGGATTCAAGTTGCAACCGAAACATTTTCAAAAGAGGAAATCAATACTTGGTGAAGAAGCTACTGCTTGGCTTTGAGAAATTGGCAAGGATTGACTTTAGAAATAAGCAAGGATTGACTTACATTTCCAAATCGGCAGGGATCAACTGACATGGGTTTTATATCAAAGTATATATCAACCAAGATATAAACAAAGTGCCCCAATTGTGATAATTTAGAAGTAGCTAAGCTGAACTTCAATAGAAGAATCTAATCAATGTCTATCGATGTTGCTAGCTAGCTCATTAGCAAATTACTTGCCTGAGCTTGCAAATTGGAGGAGCTGCAAGTGCTAGAGAAGAAAATAACGGCCACCTATGCATCACACAACTAGGGAGATTCCAAATCTAGCTAGCAACCAAAGTGATCCCAAACTTTATTGTACTGAATTTACATCGTAAGAAGCAGCATGGATCAGAAGATTTGCTCAATGAGATTCCCCTTGTTGCATTCCAAGATACCAAGAAGCTACATTCTGATTGCTTTTGGGGAGTAACAACTAAATTGCTTTTCATTTGGAGTACCAGATTTGGGGGTAGCTCGAGCTACCCTTGAAATTGGTACCACAAACAAAAAGCAAATTAATTTTCATGACTCCTTTCACTTACTGAACGAAACTATCTTCACCTAAACCGCCGTACAACTATTTGATTACAACACCAAGCTTGATGAAGAAGAGGCAGAAGACAACGAAAAATTCTCGGGCGACTCCATCATGGCCATGTGAATCTCATGCAACACTCTCCGATGGGAGGCTCTTGGCAGGAGAGTGTCTTCATTGTCACTAGTGGAGTAGGTCGCGTTGGAATTTGTGCATATTACGCACTCTACTAGATCCACCCTTCTCAACCACCTTTCATTGTAGTGGATACCCAATTACACAACCTCAAGAAGGTATTGGCAATCATCGACTATTGCTTCCGTGTGAGAAAAAACCTCAAGGGCTTCTCGAGCTATTTTCATATAGAGTGCTATGTGGGAACTCAAGTCCCATGTTTGAGAAACCTCGGCACTAACACATGAATCTCTATCTCAGCACAAACTTCTACGGATTGGTAATACTCCTTCGACCATCAAATCAATCTATGAAATCTATTGTTTGCGACACAATGGAACTATATATTGTTGTTGTTACCTTCCAAATCCCTGTCACTGAGTTTGTCCACATTCCAGTCTATATTACTAAGCTTGGAGACCAGATTCGTAAGCACACGTGCAAATGCACTGAAAATCCACGACAAATGATTTCAAAACACTAGTGAAAGTATAAGGAGGGGCCAAAAAACAAACCTCGGCATGTGCTTCAAGATGATGACCAATTCCTTTCAGGTGATCGTCTAGCTCCCGTGGTGTTGAAACTTCCACACACGCTTGACTTCGAGTCGTCCTCTTGGTGTTCATATTGCGCTCCTATTGCTGGTTCCACATTGAGGTAAGTTGTCACTAAAATCCTTTGTTGAAAAAATTGCATTCATTCTAATGCAAGTGAATTGGTTTCGGGACACACATGAGTTTATGAATTCTCAAGCCTCGCTTGACAAGGCATGGCAGCAGGTACTATTTGAAATCCAACATATCAACATTATTTCTCTAAAAAGAAAATTCTGATTTCTAGGGAATATTGACCTTTGCTAATTAAGACCAACCAAAAAATTATTTGTTTACGAGTTTCTTTGTGAGTGACAACTAAACCCGCCAAAGAATTTGTCTATTCCGGGTTAGCTTTGGAAATCTTCATTTAACAAAACTCTATGTTTAGCCTTTGTAGGTGTCAAACTCCATTTTTGTGAGGAAGCAATAGCTAGCAGATGAAGCACTATCAATGGAAGTCCTCAAATGTTGGGGCGTTTAAATTGCCACTTGAACAAAATTGACGGGCCCCAGGCTGTAGAAGTAGATGGTCATAAAAACTTTGGCCAAAATAGACATTGATAAAGTGACTGCACAACTCTCCCAAAGCTCGACATATTGACGCATGAATCTCTACCTAGTTGAAAATAGAGATTGGAACAATGGAAGAGCTAGGTCAACAGCACACAAGTTTATTTCCAAAGCAAATATCACTAACTAAATAGTCTACGATTCCAAAGTGGAACAACTTTAATGTGCATAGAATTATCATTTGTATTTTTATTTCTTGAACATATCTAATTGTGGACAATAGTGCCTGTAATCATTGATGATAATTTGAGAAACCATTCCTATTTTGAAGTTCGATGGATTCATAATTTCACTTTGTACATCATCATAATGCACATAGAAGATGTGAATCTAATGCCATCACCTTCATTGATTATCACATTCATGTTTGAATACAATGATAAAATAACATGGATAATCGAATGCAATGTAAAGAAATCAATTATAAATGGAAGATGCTTATGTTCTAGACATTGCTTTCTTCACCCACTTGATCTACAAAAATGGTATCTTCAGTCTCTTCTTGTAATGCTTTTATATTGTCGACAACAACATTGTCCTCTCTAACACTACCTCATCCTTCAAAGCGAAGAGATTTCTAGAGTTCTCTTGTTGCCGCTTGACTTATTCTACACACCGTTTTCTTCCCTCAATTCATCTTTGATCTTCTAAGTGCCTTAGAAGATGAGAAATACAAGGAACTACACTTCTACCTCTTCTTTGTGTGCTTTGGAACTATAGAGATTGAGTGATGGTATTTTAAAAGCATTGTAGGGACAACAAAATGTATAAACTCTCCTCTAAACAAAACTACTGCTTCCTCTCAGCAACCCAATTGAAATGAATCTTTCAAGGAGATGAATATGTAGTTTTTTAGAACCAATATTGAGCATGATGACTTCATAACATCCCTTAATAAATTTCTGACAAACTCCTAACTTGTAATTGATAACTTCGCCGCCAAACACTTAGTTCAATGCGTTGTCAATCCCCTAGGATTTAGTAGGCGGCAGCAAATGGTGACTCTAATAGTGTCTATTCCCTTAATGATGGAGTGCAAGTGGAGAATTTGTCATTACCATCGCCGGAGTAATACAACATTAAATGCACGCATAGTACCCTAAACTCACTAGGTTGCCTAAGTTGATTTAGTATTTTTTTTAAATACTATAACTTGAAATTTTGAAAAGACGCACTCATTAAAGTATTTGACATAGACGCCTAGTCTCATTTATATTCTTCCTAGAAAGTGGTTGCCATGAAGGTAAAGGACAGTGGCATGAAATCAAGTATATCCTATTCAAAGTTAAATTTGAAAATGACCTCGTATATTGTATTGATATCTCTTTGTCGTCGGCTATCACAAACATTTACATACTTGAGTATCATATTAGGTTTAAGACCTTGTAACACAGCAAGTACCCTCCCATTTCATTTTCGCTTCTCACATCCCATGTATTGTAATCATGGCTTCAATTCGAGTAGATGGTCATGAGGTTCCACTCATGTTTCCAATAGACAAAAGAGGGCATGCTAGAGTTCCAAGCCACCTCCTTCACATACGCTTTAAATTTGTGGAGTCCTCAATCTATGTTGAAGAAGAGAAGAAGTTAGAGTCTGGTGAGTTACAATAATGTATTCATATTGTCAAGTCTATCGAAAAAGAAGGTCACTGCTGGTATTTGCATTCGGTAAATTATGGAGCTTATGGATTTCTATTGTCTGTGCTAGTTGCATCCACAGAGATAGTAAGTCGCTAATCAGTTAATACTATAGTGGACATGCCTTATATGTCTCAAACTGTTTTGTCTAGTCCGCCTCATAAAGTGTTTTTGGTCCTTGGAAGCAGTGCCATTCTCCGAGCTGTGAAGGTTGAGAAATTGGATACAATTATAGAGTTGTCTAGCAAATCGCAAGGAGAGTCCCGTGACTTGACAAATCAAAAGCAGTCTTGCGGAATTCCACTTGTATCAAGTGAGAATGCATTTGAGAACTATTTATCGGAAACTCCGTCAAATAGTCCTGCACAGTCTTGTTTCTCACGTCCTCCAGTGCATCCAACTCTAATTGACCAAGTGAGTATAATAGAATGTTTGAGGAGAATAGCCAACAAGCATCGCTCACAAAACAAACTATTAACAGTGGATCTCAAAAACATCAAGCATCATCGTGTCCAGTTTCTTCCATCAATGTTCAATGAAGATGTCATCTTTGAATTGCCTCCATGTTGATCATCAACGTCTTCATTAGCGGCTATGAACTTGGAAGGAATGGACAAATAATATGACAGACATCCTTGGTACAAGTTGGTGACAACCAACATTAACAACTCCGACAATCTCAAGTTCCGTAAGTCATATTGTGCTGGTCATCTTGTTTGTAAAAATCCAGAGTGTGATTATTTGAAGAAAGCATCCAAGAAGAACGAAACAAAGTGGACTAGTTATACAATGTTTCCCTTTGCAGTAGGGAAGAGTCCTCCCAAAGATTCTTCTCTAGTTTGCAAATTGTGCAGGAAATCACCAACGTGCTTGAGCGCATGCGATGCTAGGATGTACTACACCTATAGTAATAATTCTAAAATGAGTAGGGCTGCCATTCACTTTGGAAATTATGGTCACCCTATTGCAAAAGGCATGTACAGAGATTCCACAGAAGAAATTTGTGGACTAATTGCACAATAGGTGCTAGAACACCAATGGCCACCAAATCCACAATTGCTCTTTCTACTAGTAAGGAATTTCTCCTAAACTACTTATTTCACAATGGTGAGGGAGAGAAGGAACAAATTTGTTTGACACCACTTGTGATGACAATATCGTACTTAGATACAAATGACAAACTAATGTGCTTATTTAAAAGGACATGCATGTGGATCCAATCCATCAAAAGGAGAATTGAAGTTGAGAGCTGCAAAACGAGGCGGAGACCCAAAAAAAATGGAAGAAGTGTTGAACACATTACCAGGAACTAAGGGTTTTGGAACTCATATACCACATTTGGAAGGAGAAGAGATCTTTGGAAGCACAAACCGGAAGTTGGAAGTTCTGAATGGTGATGAAGGAAATTCATATTGATCTGACAAAGTGAATTTTTCTCAACCTTGTGTTTGAACAAGGTCCTTCACGGCTTCTTTTGAGAATCCTGAGGGTAAAAGGAAGCAGGTTGTGGTGCAACCAAACCAACATATTACAATTGCATTTGAAAACAACTACAATACATCAAAGTGGCACATTGCAAGGATTAGCCACAAATCGAACACAAAATGTCAAGCTCAGCAACAAGTGTCCAACATCAAATGCACTGCTAAAATTGCAAGAGGAAGGAAGGAAACACCCACTCCGATGTATCGTTGTAGAAAAGAAGATTATGGAACGAAGCAAGAGGTAATAGCGAACTTTTGGTTCTATTGGATGATATTGAACAATGTGTGAAAGGTACAAAGCACAAGTATGTTTTAGTTAGGCCTGTGGTGCCTAAGGTTTGGCCTATCTTGACAAGTACCAACCTCAATCAAAAGGAGACATTGTATCTACAACATGTTGGCTTCCGTCTCCAAGAGCACACTACATTGTCGCCATGACAACTATTTAAGATGTAGAATATATTCAAGAGTGTCTCCTATAATCAACCACCACCATAAGATGTAGGTATGTATCCAACAATTAAGAACAACCAAACCATATGGCAAAATGCAAATGCACCAACTACAGAGCAACAAAACAAGTAGGAAAGTGTTGGAAACATTAAAGGGCAAATTCTAGGAGTGACCTTGCTTCTTTTTCTAGGTCTAGGTGCAATAGTGTCATTGGAGACTGGGACAGACCTAAACAAAAATGTATACCAAATTACATTGGGTATGTTTCCCTCATGCACATGCCCAAACTTTATTCAAATGTCCATTTCTGCTATTAGAAGGTGTCAAGCATACGTGAATTGTAAACACTTGTACTACTTATACTGGTACTTTTGCAAAATGGACATCCATGATGATCAATCTTTTCATGCACCTAGTTATAGTTTCAACGAGTTGAAGCTTCTTTTACTTCAAGCAGGGATCATCAATGTTCCAAAGTAGGGGGAACAAGCCACATTCTTCTTTGTACTTCATTTGCATCATATTAACATACATTTGGTAAAATTGAAATGATTTGGAGCATATGGAGTAGAACACATTTATGCACTTCTGAAGTATGAATATGAGGGTATAAGTTTTATCAAATGTTTGGCAATATGAGGGTGTAAATGGCCAACAACTACAATGATCACTCTATATCCAATAATGACCCTATGATCATCAAATGAATTTTCTAAATTTTTTTTAGGTTCCCTTTCCCATTTTTCCCTATTTTTTTCTTTTTGCATTCCTTCATTTTCCCTTACCCTTTTTGTATTTTTTCCTTTTTATTTTATTTTATTTTGATTTTTTTCCCGACACTTTCTAAATTTTTTTTTTAATTTCACTTTTCTTCCCTATTTATTTTTCATGTTTTCATTTATTTTTTTGGAACACATCTTCTGCATTTTATAAAAAAAATAGCAATGAGTGGTCACTCCTTTAGATTGGAGTAAACTTGCAAGAGGTCCAAGAGACTAGAAGTTAATGGCCCAAGTTCAAATCCCGTGAGGCCCTGAATTATGCCAATAGGTGCATTCTCAATATTGAGCTAAGTCTTCAAAGTTGATGTAGAACACCTATTGAGGAGGCAATGTAATACACATTTCTATTTTTGTGGATATTCGTTGCTCAATTCATTATATTGTATTTTAGAAATTATCTATTACTACATATAAAGTAGAATTGTAGAAGGTGAGCAAAGTTTGAAATTATGCCCAAAGGTAATAGGGTCTTATTTCATAGGAAATGGAAATTTTCATACTATAATAGTTTTATAAACAAAAATCCACAATCATAGGGGTAGTAGTCATAGGTCCCAAAACTTACTATAAATAGTATATTATCCTCTATTTTTTGTTAAAAATCTAGAACAATTAGTTTTTTAGAAATAATTCTTAAAAGAAAAGTTTTTCAAGCTCTACGCTCACAAACTCCATGCTCACGGCTTGAAACTTTGCATGCTAGCGTCGTTGCCGATATATTGATTGTTTAATAATTTTGCCAAATTATTGTTTTCACTTGAAATATTTGAATCAGATAAAATTTGTAAAAATATAATCTAAAATTTAAAGAACTTTGTCATAAAAAAAATATAGATAAATGTATATGCCACTTAAATTAGGCAAATTGCTATAGAAAAAAAATTTGTGAACATAATATGACCTTCAAATATGTTATAAATGTAGTCATAAATATGGATTTTCATAGGAATGATAGTAATATAGTATTTAAATATTCTATTTGCCTTTTAGGATAAACAAAAATGAAATAAAAATCCAAAGTTTGTTTTTAAAACTACTTTGAAAGGGAAATGGAAAACAAATAAATTAATATTATAGATGCCAAACTATCACAAAAGGGACTACATGCAAATTTCAAAATGGGTCACATACAAATCTCACAATAATATATTTGCCACAATGCCACCCTTTTAATATTTCTATTACTAAGATGCCAAATTCTTGTTAAAACATTATAATTTTTGTCAATTCTTAAATCAACTATTGAATTACTTTTCCAATTTTAATTCATTATTTAGCACAAAATACCAATCTTTATAGCCAGGTATGATGGCAAGATTATTAAATAAAATTTCAGTAGTTTATTTCTTAGCTTGACATTAAATAGTAATTTATAATTTTCTATTTTTTTTTAAATTAAAAAAGTAGTACTTCAATTGAAAAGCATTACAACTTTGCAAACTTGGCCTTATTGAATCGAAGCTTGTATAAAAATATTAAGCATCCCCTCATCCTTCATGTCTTTTCAAATCAATTTTTTAATTGCAACAAAATATTTCAATTTAGATATGACTTGGGCCTTGTTAATTTTTGAGATTTATGAAGATTTATTTGCCAATTTTTGAAAGGTATAGGGGTGAGTCAATACAAAAGTTTAAGGACATTGTTTTGGAGGGATTTAATTGGAGTAGGATGTCTAGTTTGATTAATTTGAGAGTGCATAACAATTGCTCTTATCATTTTGTTTTTTATGATGATTTGTCATTTGATTATTTGAAATTAATTCTGTTTTAAATGAAATTTCAATTAAAAAAAATGCACTTGACTACCATATATAACCCCTAATATTATAGTTGTCAATTTAGCATTTCATGCCCAATATTTAAATTAAAAATTAAAAATCATGTGATTATTCAGAAATAGAAAATTCATGACATGAAGTAAATATGATTTTTTTCCTTCCATAAAAACATTTAAAAAAAACTTTAATTTCATTTAAATTTTTGGCATTCTTTTTTCAAATTTCTTTTTGTCAACCCTAACTCTAATTTTTTTCCTTCTTATATCATGCTCCTCACTACAAGGTGTTTTGTTATATCTTTGGGGTGACTTCTCTAGCTTTGCAACTTTGTAAAAGTTTGGGTGATTAGAAATAAGGAGTTCCAAATAGACAAGGTGCTTTAGTATTCTATTCAAGAAAAAGTGGGTGGTGTGCCACACATGCTTGAAAAGCTAGTAAGAGCATGCATCTTTGGGTTCAAAAAATGCAAGGATACAAATTGTAAATCATTAAATATGGATTCTCAAAATTGAAGGTGTCCCAATGGCAAATTCAAAATGTGGAACATGAGAGTGGGGAGGCTAGGAAGAGTATCTCATCAAAACACAACGTGCACATATTTGTTAGAAAGCTAAAGAGACAAGGATTCCAAAATGCAAAGGTTTAGAAAGAGATTAGCTATAAGCTATAAGTTGTAGGCAATCAAAGGGGTTAGAATATCAAAGAATTAGACCTTTTAGAAGACTCAAACTTTTAGAGGGCTATATCTTGATCAACACTTGTTGCATTTGAAAAGTTTGTAGTGTTTTATTTGAAGATTGAATCACAAAAAAAGGCTCATTCTCTATATTTGAAGTCCAAAGGTAAAAATCATTCCAATGGAATAGGGTTGACAGGACGGTCGGACGTCCGGGACGTCCGGACGCGGACGCTGTGTCCGTAGCGTCCGTTGACATTCGCGGACACCGTCTGCCTATCCGCCCTTGTCCGCCCCCGTCCGCTCGTGTCCGTCCGCCCCGTCCGCCCCGTCCACCTTCCGACAGTGGGAGGGACGTTGCGTCCGTTGGCGTCCGTGTGGACGGACGTCCAGATTACGGGCGCCTTTTTCGGGCGGACGTAGAGATTCGTCAACCCTGCAATGGGAAAAGTGGGAGTCTTTTAGAGCTGGGTTTGAGGCTAAGGTATAGAATTGGATACCTTTTCAAGAGAGAAGTGTGTCTTAAATGTCTTGGTGACCAACACACACAACAAAGAGTACTATGACGAGAGGTGATATCCCTCTTCACTCCAAAATAATATCATGATGAGCCAAAGTGGTCACAAGTGTTGAGGTTGGTGATGGATACTCATTGCTTCCTTCACAACACCATAGAGTGCTCTTGGGCACTTTTTGACATCATTTGGATGATATCCACTTCCTCACTAGGCCATGATGTTGAGTTCCAAGTGGTGAGTCCGAGAGTGAATTTACTTGGGCCTAGTGGAAAGTTCAAGAGTTGGATCCCATTCAAGTACAATTAGCAGTAGTGGTGAGTAATGCTACTACTAAGCTTTTGGACATCAATGGAAGTTTTGCCCCATGTCATCAAATTGCTCCCAAAAAGTAGCAAGAGGCACGTTATGCCCAACACAACATAAGGGTCAATGACCTTTGCCAAAACACACTTAGCCTTTGTTCTCACATGTTTTTGTATCCCAAAGCATAAGACATAGTTAGCACCAATCTAAGAAATGCAAAAGAGAACTTCAAGCTCTATGAAAAATTCAATAATAGACAAATGCTACACTTAGACAAAATTTTTTGTAGTAGACAAACTCAACAACTTAGTCAAAATATCCAATAGTAGACAAACTCCACAATTTAGTCAAAAAATTCAACAATAGACAAATTCCATAATGTAGTCAAAAAATTCAACAGTGGACAAATTCCACAACTTAGTCAAAAAATTCAACAGTAAACAAACTCCACATTTAGTAAAAAAAAATCAGCAATAGACAAATTATACAATGTAGTCCAAAAATTTCAACAATAAACTAACACAACTTAGTCAAAAAATTCAACAATAGACTAATACCACAACTTAGTCAAAAAATTTAGTGATAGACAAACTCTATAGTTTAGTCCAAAAATTTTAGTAGTAGACAAATTTTACAATTTAGTCAAATTATTTTTGAAGAAAATAGACAATTTGATGTTTAAATTGTTAAAAAATACTAAAAATATTTATAAATAAATAAAAATTGCATATTTATGAAGACTTCATGGTAATGAGATTTCATCGAAAGAATGAGCTTGAAACCATCTTCAATGTATGGCAGTGCTTATACCAAACTACCAAAGAGCCCTATTTGCACAAATATGAAGGATATAAAATAATCTATTTTTAAATGTCCCTCATATGGAACATGCTTCCCTATTGTGGAAATAGACCACAAAAATAAATCATAAACTTTGGGTACTCCTAAGTCCCTTCAAACCTTTAAACTTGAAAGTGTGACAAAGTAGCAAAATTGACTTTTTAACATTTTTTTATTTTTTGAAAAATTAGGGGTACAATAAAAATAGAAACATCTATCTCTAAAAAAAACTCAAATTCATTGGGTTCATACTTCAAAAGTTATGATGGATGACAAGTTCATCTTGCTATGTAGGACATAATTAAAAACTAGTGTTTCTTGCAAACACTCCCACCTAAAATCCATTTTATCCCCTAAGAAAAGGATCAATGGGACTTTAGGAGTTAAATTGAAATAAATATTATAAGACTTAGAATACTTAGGATATGTTTGCATTCATCCATTGTTTGAAATTTGAATGCCAGGCCTAGAAGTTAATGATGCCTTAACTTAAATAATTCTCTTGATAACTAGAATTTTTGTATAAAAAGTATAAAAATATATTTTTTACTTTAATTATTTGTAATCTACTAGCATTATTCATTATATACATTATTTTTTTATCCAACAATGCTAGAGTGTGAGTAGGAGTGACAAGCAATGAGTGTTTAGACTTGAACGTTCACTAAAACTTTCTTACTAAAAATAAACATGTTAGAGTCATAATTAGTGATGTCAGCTCCAAAAATAAAAATTACAAAATTACAAAAATAAAAATTATTAAAAATAAAAATTTCAAAAAATCAATTTATTGCTAAAAAATATTTAATTTAAAGTAGTTATTTACCACTCAAATGTTATAGGTAGGGCCAAGAATGATAATATGGCCTTTCCCACAACATGAAAGGTACTACCATTGAGTTGATGTATGAATGAATTTCATCCATGTCATCCATTTATTTTTGGAAATAATTGGAAAATAATTTCAAACACTATGATAATCAATGAATAGTAAAAAAATACTTTTTTATGTAGTAGATGGCTCATCAAATATGAGGAGACATTTCTATTGTTGCCAAAGGACCCTCTTTCTATTAATTTGGGAGATTATTTGAATTGTGATTTAAAATTTCAAAGAAAAAAATTTCAAAAAAATAGTTTTTGATAAAAAAAAATTAGATCTTAAAAAAAATTATTTTTTTTGTCAAAATTTCTTTTCTAGTTTTTTTAATTAGAAAATGGCTCCTTTGGATTCAAAGAACAATTTCTTGTTGCTAGAGGCACCTAACCTCTATTAAACTAGAGGATATTTGAACTACAATTTAATTTAGATTTTCTTTTTAAATAAAATTATTTAGCTCAAGGCTCTTTGGAATCTGAGGAGCCATCCTTGGGCTCCAAAAAGCCTTTCATTGGTGCAAAGGGACTTTTACAAAGAACTGAAGACCTTGAAATAACCCCCAAACAATTTTTCTTGGCATAATAAAGGGCTCCTTGAAATCAAAGATCCTTCTTTTGGTAGTTGGCACTAGCAAAAAAAGACTCTTTAGATTTTTAGGAGCCTTAATTAAAAATATATATTAATTTTTTTGAAAAAATATTTGAAATTTAAAAAAAAAAATAGTAGTTTAAATTTTTTCTAAATTAATATGGGAAGGGTGCCTTTTGAAATTTCAATTTCAATTTAAATATACTCCCAAATTAATAGAGGGAGGGTCCTTAAGCAACTTCTTTACCTTTGATCAAGAGACTTGAACATCAATCCTTATCTTAAATAATTGAATTTTTAATCCCATTCAATAGACATTCATCATCCAATGCAATGAACAACAAATGTATTTCATCCAACAAAATCAATTACAAAAAACTCCTCTAAATTCATTCATCTCCATTCATCCTCTTTAGACTCATTTATAACCATAAATGTTTGCTTTAAACCATGGATAGAAGGCATCTTATGGTGAAAAGTTTTAAATTCTTCACAAGATTATCTAAAAACGGTCATTGTTCAACGCTCATTACTTGTCATTCAATGCTCATTGCTCCATGCTCATACTTTAGTAACCCTAAGTTTTTTTACATATGGCATTAGAAAAGCTTTTTTGGAAGCAATGTCTAATTATATATACTTATAAAAACATTAAAGAGAGATCCACAGGGATATTGAAAATATTTCAATTACTTTTATTCAAACAAGTGTTCTATGGATATTAATTAACCTTTGTATGGTATATAAAAGTAAATATGTTAACTTATTTTCAATTGTGAAGCATTGATGACATAATTGAAGCAATTTCAACTTTAGTAGTACTACAACTTAACCTTGATAAAAACTAGATATTTTAGAATCCCTTATTCTAGTGATGACTTGTAGGTTGGAACTAGTTTAGTTGCTTTGGGAGTGACATTTGAGATTTCTATATTGACATATACACATGTGTGTGTGTATATATATATATGTATGTGTTTGTATGTGTGTGTGTGTATATATATATATATATACTTTTATTTTCTTTTTAGAATAAAAATGGTAGTTTTGAATGGATTTTGATGAACCAAAGCTTTGGAACTTTAAGGGTTAAAAAATCTACCTATTTACATTTCTCTAGAGGGGATTTGAGGATATTTTTTTGAGACACAAAATAGCACAAGAGATTCTAGCTCTCGTTGTGATTGCAAAGTAGAAAAGTAGTATTTTTCCACTGTTACAAAATAATTTGATGTAACTTCTGTGAGCATAACTTTGAAGTCGCACTATGCTTTTGATATATCTTTCACTTTTTTTAAATATCTTTTCATTCATAATGCAATAGGTTGTTAGCTATTGAACATTGTCATAGAAAGTAATATGGTTAATTAATACCCAATGGATGTTTTCATCTTCTAAGTATGTGACAAAAAAATCAATTCACTATAAGAGAAAGGGGTGTTTTAAGTGAGTTTTTAAATATAGTCCAAAATATAAGATTATAAGTAATGACCTTTAGGAAGATTTTTAGCAAAAGTTCATTGAAAACACATGTATTTCTAATAAATTTTTATTGAAAGTCTTCTTGAAGGTCATTACTTATAATCTTATATTTAGGATTACATTTAAAAACTCACTTAAAATACCCCTTTCTCTTGTAGTGATTTGAGAAAAACTATACATGATTTCCAAAAGGAATACACATAGCATTTTTCTGTTGGATGTTAAACTTTTACAAATTTAAAAAAAGGGGTTACATGTAATTTTTCTATTGTTTATAAAACTTTTGAGGAAATCTATTGAGTAAAATGAATTCATGAATTCTAATTGCAAATCACACCCAAATTGCCTATATTTGTATTCCTAAAAAGTTATAGAACTTGCAAACCATATGGAATATATTTGTATTTTTTTCTTGTGAATACACATCCTCTATATACATATTTTGTATTTGTATTTTGTAAGCATATCCATAGATATTTTCTGTATTTTGTAGTCTTAAATTGTATTTATATTCAACAATTGTATCCATATTGGCATATTCTATATCCAAATTTGGACAACTAAGAACATTTGTTCCGTGCATCAACAAACTTTTTTTCCAGAAGATCAATGGCATCTAGGAAGGAGGGGAATTTTTCCTAAACTTTGATCAACAACTTTTGATTTTTCCAAAGGGAGGGTAGAATTGAAACATAAACATCTTATTTGCATCTTTTCAGTACATAGTTACATTTATGTAGGCGTTTTGGTTGCAAATTGTTGATTTTTTCCAAAATTGTCTAAGGAATTTTTTTCGAACATATAATCATTCAACACTCTAAATATAAAAGTCTTCAATTATTTTTCATATGAAACTCATGTGAAGAATCAAGTTTTAGATTGTGTTTTATTGGTGTAATGTACATACTACAAGGGTTGAAACTATTCTTAGATACTTCATCAACAGTCACTTTAGAAACAATACAAGACCTACTATAGAATAAATTTTAAATATTGTAGCCAATAATGTAAAAAATATTTGAGTTACTGTAGTATCACTTCTTTAAAGCATACTATTTTACAACTACTATATAATACATATTAATGATTCATAGTATATAATTTGTAAATTTATACAAGAGGCAATTTAAAAGGAAGGAGAAGAACCTGCATGAAAAGCTTCCATTTGCCATTTGCCAACAGACAAAAAAATGAACATGTAGCATTTAATTTTCAGTTGTTATTTATTCGTTCACCACAATTCATATTTGTGGCAAGCAATTTCAAGGACACAAATTTGTATAAGTCAGGTTTAGCTAATATAATACTACTTGTGGGATTTTTTAGTTTTTGTGGATTTTTTTCCTATTATATATGTATGATTCATTTTTATGAATTATTAAATATATGATGTCTATATGTGCATGGTTTGTATGGATCATGTTCAACAATAGTTACAACAAACATATTGTACTAAGCAATCCTAAAATTGTAGATAAATTTTTGAATTTTAAAGTAGGGACATATTTAAGTGCTTTAAATTTTAGTTTTAACTACTGTAGGCAGGGTTGACAGGATGTCCGAACGCGGACGCTGTGTCCGCAGCGTTCGCTGACATTCGCGTCCCGGCGGACGCAGCGTCCGCCTGTCCACCCGATTACGGCCGTCCGATTGACGCGTGGACTGATCTGGTCCGCACGATCTGGGCATCCGCCTCGGGCCATCCGCCCCGTCCGTCCGCCCCGCCCGTCCGCTTTCCGACGGCGGTCGGGACGCTGCATCCGCTAGCGTCCGTGCGTCCGGACGTCCGGAAAACGGACGCTATTTTGGGGCGGATGTTGACATTTGTCAACCCTGACTGTAGGGTGTAGAAAAATAAAAAGATGGTTGAAAAGTAGAAGTTGAAGAAAAAAATAGGGGCATGTCTAC